>CM046876.1:24504897-25867835 GCA_025667525.1 Glebionis coronaria
ATATATATATACTATATATATATATTATATATATATATATGGAGGGGACATCATCACAACAAGGCTGGATCACAAAAAAAAGACGACTTAAAAGAGTCGCACAGTGGGGAACCAAAAAACAAGATCACAGCCGCAAGTTTTGACAAAGAAATTGATTCTTTGGCTAAAGTTAAAAAAAATAATAAATCTTCTTTGGTGAAGTGGCACGATCGCCAAGAAAGGAATAAAAAAAAAGAGAGATTACAATTGATGTTGATAGCAGCGGCAAGAAAAAATAGAATTAAAAGAAGTGAAAATGAGTGCACAACGGGTCGGATACACCACGATGTCTGGCTAATTTTGTTGTAATTCCTTCCGGTAACTTTATTTATGGTTTGATCATTACTTTTGGATTATTATATTTTATTACATTGATTTATAATTTATTTATAAGTTATTTATATTGAGTTAATATTATGTTTAATTATTTGTGCGAGACAATTTATTGTTAGTTAACGATTCATACTTATTTTATTTAGTTAAAAAAAAGATGGTCATATAATCAACATAAGTTGTACCTAAATAAATTGTTAAAACATAATTATTGGTTGGATTAATATAAGATTTATTATCGCGAGTCATTGATAAACATAATAAATGCCAACATTAATTCATTCATATTAAGTTAAAATAATCTTTGTAATCGGTTCAAAAAAGTTTCGATAATTCATAAGTGTGACCAACCATAAATATTAGGAGCTGAAAGGGATTACATTTTTCTTTTAATTGTTTACATCTTTATTATATTTTTCTAACTTTATTATTAGTTTAATAATTATTTTAATTTTTAATCAGTATATTTATTATCAAAAGTATTTTAGTTGTTAGATTTCAAAACCAAAACTTTTATTGATCAGTGATCATCCGAAAACTTAAACTAAAACCACATAGTCCTCTGGATCGATACCCGCTTACCCTATCTAGTATAAGGTAATTCGGTTATTTTTTGACCAGCACTTCGACGTCGGTCAAAAAATTTGGCGCCGTTGCCGGGGACTCAGTGAGCTTTTCGTTTTAGTTTTTGTTAATTTTTCTTTAATAAAATACAAAAATACAAAAAGATTTTATTTTTCTTGTTTTGTTTTGTTTTGTTTGTTTGTTTTGTTTCTTGTGAGTGTATGCGCACACGAAAATCTGGACGTACATCACGGTTAGCTTACGATCCTGAGGTTGAGAAAAGTGCAAGGTTAAGAAGGAAGACGTTTCGACAGTTTTCTACTAATCTTGATTTTTCAGGTTTAGCAGAGCTTTTCGCTGAAATGCCAGGTGACGAAGATGTTGGCGGAAGTGCTAGCGGCAGTAGTAGCGAAGAAGAATATCCACCACGGGGTGTTGATTCTTATTACAGGCCGTGGATCTTCGAGGATCCCTCGCCTATCATTTATCCAGATCCGGTTAAAGGGGTTACAAGTAACTTCAAGATCCAGCCGAACCTCATAGCAATCTTGCCAGTATTTAGAGGTCGTGAGGAGCCATACACACATATACGAGAATTCTTCTCAATTGCTGACACACATCAGGTTAATAACATTACCAAGGATGAGGTAAGACTTCGTCTTTTTTCTTTCTCACTTAAAGATCAAGCTAAGGATTGGTTCTCATCTCTTAAGCCAAGTAGTATTAACTCATGGTCTGAAATGCAATCTGCTTTTCTTGAGGAATTTTATTCTATAAGTAAAACTGTTGCCATTAGGAATAAGATTAAATCCTTTCGTCAAATCCCAGACGAGCAGTTTCATAAAGCATTTAATAGACTTAAGGAGTTATTAAGAACATGCCCTCATCACGATTTTCCAAAATGGGAGCTTGTCAAAGTCTTCTATGATGGGTTGGATTATAACAACCAACAATTTGTGATGGCCACTAGTGGGGATATGTTTTTCTCGCGACCTATGGAGGAAGAATGGGAGTTTTTTGAAAAACTAAGCAAAGGTTCTAAGACCCAAGCTTTAGTGGATCGAAACAACCACCCATCTTCCGCTAATTATGTGTCTAACCAACGTGGCACAAATTCTTAAATTAGCGAGTTAAGTAAGAAAGTTGATCTTTTGTTGAAAAATATAGGAAAAGGTGTTCCGAATGTGTCAAATGTGTCGCATAGTGGGTGTTCAATGTGTGGTGATCCAAGTCACTCTGTCCATAATTGTCAAAGTTGGGGGCGCCACCGAATGAGGAGGCGAATGGAGTCTATGGAGGTTGTCAACGAAATGACCCATTCTCTGAAAGTTATAATCCTGGATGGCGCAATCACCCCAACCTTCGTTGTAAAGATGAAGACAATCGCCCTATTAATGTCCAACAACAACAATATGGTTACAAACCAAGGTATGAGGGTGGCGATTCATTTAATTTCCAACAAAATTCTTACAATCATAGGCCACAACAACAATATCCAAATCAGGGCCAAGGCCAAGATGACAACTGTCTCTTGAACCTTGACTGAAAGTTTGATAGGCTTATGGATTCATTGTCTACCAACAATCAAGAGATCAATAGAAAATTTAAGGTCACTAATCAAAGACACGAGACCACTACTAAATCTATTGCAGCTCTTGAGAGACAAGTTGGTCAATTAGCGGATCAATTAAGCAAAAGAGATGAGGGAAGGCTACCGAGCTACCCTACCATGAATCCCGCACACAAGAAAAATGGAAATGAGCACGTGAATATGGTGACATCTCTTCGAAACGGTAAAATCTACAACAATGACAAGGGAATTCCAAATTCTCCTGATGTCGAGGATTTCGTTACTGATGACGAAATTATTGTTGAAGATAAAAATTCTGATAATGTTAAGTCCGGTTCTGAGTTGGTAAATGATTTGTTAAATGATTTTCCTAAACCAACAACACCGAATCCTAAAGCTACTGAATCTCCCGAAGTTAAGGAGGGTGGTGTGTCCAGCACACCTTACCCTACGGCTTCGGAGAAATCGACATCTCCAAAGTTAGCTAAAAAGGGTCCTCATGCTGAGGATATGTGGGAGACTTTCAAACAAGTTAAGATCAATCTCCCCCTTATTGATGCTATCAAGCAAATTCCTGCGTATGTTAAGTTTTTAAAGGACTTGTGTACCCAGAAGAGGAAGCTGAAGGCGTCTTTGCCTAAAAAGATTGACCTAACTGAGCATGTTAGTGCAGTCTTATCTAGCTCCCTTCCTCCTAAATTCAAGGATCCTGGAGCACCGTTGATTTCAGTGGTGGTCGGAAATATTTCCATTAAGAAGTAGCTCCTTGATCTTGGTGCCAGTATTAACATCCTTCCTGCTAGTTTGGTTGATAAGTATGACTTAGGAACTCTTCGTAAGACAGACACTATTATTTCCTTAGCCGATCGATCTACCAAAATTCCTAGAGGTATCTTAGAGGATGTTATTGTGAAAGTTGATGACTTCTATTACCCAGTTGACTTCTTTGTTATGGACGCTGAGTCACGATGCAAAGATGTTCAACCAACTATTATCCTTGGGCGCCCATTCTTAGCCACGATAGATGCTAGGATTAATTGTCGGACTGGTGCCATGGATATTGCATTCGGTAATTAGAAGATAAGATTGAATGTGTTTAATTCTATGAATTCTCCTACGATGAATGAATGTTACCAAGTAGATGTGATTGACGAGGAAGTTCAAAAGCATGCATTCCGTATGCTGAAGGATGATCCTTTGGAATTATATCTAACTGGTGATAATGAGGAGATTATTGATGTTGCTGAAGTTCAAGAGATTCAAGAGTGTTTGGTCAGTTCCTTGGACCATCAAAAGCCACCTTGGTCTTATAAAGTGGAGCCCTTGCCTTCTACTTTTGACACGGCCACGAAGCTGTCTCTGGAGGTGCCTCCAACTCTTGAGCTAAAACCTTTGCCATCCAATCTCAAATATGCTTTTCTAGGTCCTAACAATACTTTACCCGTTATTGTTGCTTCTGATCTTTCTGAATCACAAGAGGAAGCACTTCTAAAGGTGCTTTCCAAGTACAAAGCAGCAGTGGGATGGACGATTGCAGACTTGAAAGGGATCAGCCCTTCATTATGTATGCATCGGATTGTTACGAACCTAGATATTAAGCCAGCAAGAGATGCACAAAGGCGTCTGAATCCTAATATGAAAGAGGTGGTGAAGACGGAAGTTCTTAAACGGTTAGATGCTGGTATCATCTATCCCATCTCGGATAGTAAATGGGTAAGTCCTACTCAAACGGTGCCTAAAAAGGCCGGAATCGCCGTTGTGGAAACCAAGAGTGGGGAAAAACTCACAACCAGACCAGTCACTGGGTGGAGAGTTTGTATAGATTACCGTAAGCTGAATAATGCCACATCTAAAGATCACTTTCCACTACTCTTCATTGATCAAATAGTTGAGAAGCTTTATGGTAAGAATTTCTATTGCTTCCTGGATGGGTACTCCGGTTATAATAATATACCCATCCATCCTGATGACCAGACCAAAACTACGTTTACATATACTTATGGGAAGTTTTCATTTCGAAGAATGCCTTTTAGCCTGTGTAATGCACCCGCTACCTTTCAGCGGTGTATGATGAGTATCTTTTCTGACATGGTTGGAGAATCTGTAGAGATATTTATGGATGATTTCTCCATCTTTGGTCAATCTTTTGAAAGCTGCCTTGATCAGCTTGAAAGCGTGTTAAAAAGATGCAACGAAACTAATCTGGTGCTTAGTTGGGAGAAGAGCCATTTCATGGTTCGAGAGGGAATTGTATTAGGGCATGTTGTGTCTGAAAAAGGATTTGAGGTTGACCGTGCCAAAGTTCAAGTAATTTCAACCCTTCCTCCTCCCACTACAATCAAAGGTGTGCGTTCTTTTCTTGGTCATGCCGGGTTCTATAGGCGATTTATTAAAGATTTTAGTGCTATATCAAAGCCTATTTGTAATCTACTCTTAAAAGATGCATGCTTTGACTTTAATGAATCATGTCTTAAAGCATTCAACATGCTTAAGCAAAAGCTTGTAGAAGCCCCTATTCTGCAATAACCTGATTGGTCAAAGCCTTTCGAGATCATATGTGATGCGAGTGATTATGCCGCCGGGGCGGTTCTAGGACAGCAGGTCGATAAGAAACCCGTTGTAATCTTTTATTCTAGTAAGACTTTTTCAGAAGCTCAAATGAATTACACCACTACTAAAAAAGAGTTGTTAGCCGTGGTTTTTGCTCTTGATAAGTTTAGGTCATATATTTGGGGGCGTGATAGTATTTTCAGATCATAGTGCCTTAAGACATTTGTTGACTAAGAAAGAGACAAAACCGAGGTTGCTTAGGTGGATTTTGCTTTTACAGGAATTTAATTTAGAAATTCGGGATAAAAAGGGGTCGGAAAATGTAGTTGCCGACCATTTGTCTAGAATTATCCCTCCGCCGTTCAACCCTTCTGATGTGATTAAGGAAAACTTTCCGTACGAAAGCTTATTAGATGTTTCTAAGGTTCCTTGGTACGCAAATATAATTAATTACTTAGCTGTTAAAAAGCTTCCGGAGTTTTGGTCCAAACAACAAAGAAAATACTTCTTCTCCCAGTTGAAGCATTATTTCTGGGAGGATCCGGAGCTCTATTAGGTGTGTGTTGACCAAGTTGTTAGGAGATGTGTTCCCGACCATGAGCATATGGACATATTGGCTCATTGCCATTCTTATGCATGTGGTGGACACTTTGGTGCTACGAAAACTAGGCATAAAGTCCTACAAAGCGGTTTCTTTTGGCCGACTATATTTAAGAATTCATAGTCTTTTGTGAAAGCGTGTATTCGTTGCCAACAAGTTGGTG
Source organism: Glebionis coronaria (assembly GCA_025667525.1). Taxonomy (NCBI): domain Eukaryota; kingdom Viridiplantae; phylum Streptophyta; class Magnoliopsida; order Asterales; family Asteraceae; genus Glebionis; species Glebionis coronaria. The sequence continues at coordinate 24,510,718 of CM046876.1, forward strand.
GGATTTCAAGGCGTGATCAAATGCCTATGAATCCCATACTTGTTGTTGAGATTTTTGATGTGTGGGGTATTGATTTTATGGGACCATTCCCCACTTACCATGGCAATGTGTATATTTTAGTGGCAGTTGATTATGTGTCTAAGTGGGAAGAGGCTGAGGCTACTAGAACAAATGACCATATTGTAGTTCTTAAGTTTGTTAAGAAGAATATCTTTGCTAGACATGGAATTCCTAAGGCTATCATTAGTGATGGGGGTTCTCACTTTAAGAACTTTAGATTTGGGAAATTACTGAAACAATATGGAGTTAATCATAGGATAGCTACCCCTTATCACCCACAGACTAGTGGACAGGTTGAAGTATCTAATAGGGAGATTAAGCGAATTTTGGAAAAGACCGTTCGTAGTGATAGGATAGATTGGTCCTTGAGGTTAGATGATGCATTGTTGGCATATAGGACGGCTTTTAAGACTCCTATTGGTATGTCACCGTATAAGTTGGTATATGGCAAGGCGTGTCATTTACCGGTTGAGATAGAGCATAGGGCTAAATGGGCAATTAAGACTGTTAATCTGGATTTAGAGAAAGCGGGTAGTTCTAGGAAACTTCAATTATCTGAACTGGATGAGATTAGACGTGATGCCTATGAAAGTTATAGGATTTATAAGCAGAAAAGCAAAGCTTTTCATGATCGACACATCATGGTTGGTCAAAAAGTTTGGTTATTCAATGCTAGACTTAAGCTTTTTCCTGGAAAGTTGAGAAGTAAATGGACGGGTCCATACATTGTGACTCAAGTCTCTCAACACGGAGCCATTAAAATAAAAAGTATGATGGATGGAGAGACTTTTAAAGTTAATGGACACCGTTTAAAGCCGTATGTTGAGTTGGAGAGTGATCAGATGGAAACGGTGGATGTGGTTTACTTGGAACCCCTCCAACCGTCTCCATAGCTCATCTGAGTTATGTCCTGCTGAATACGGTAAACTTAGCGCTTTGCGGGAGGCAACCCGTGGTTTTTGGAACTTTGTGGGTGTGTTCACTACAAACCCTCACGAGACAAAACTCGTCCAGTCGGGCTACCGAGTGGTTTAAAGGCTTGTTGCATACGCTAAATGCAACCGTGATTCCTACGAAAGTGAGTTAGGTTTTTGTTTTTTGTGTGAGTTTGTCAAATTGATTTTTAACCAAAATTTCAATTTAAAGTTTTTGCATTAGGGACAATGCAATGCTTTAGGTTGAGGGGGGGTGGCACATGTGTTACATGTTTTTGTGTGAAATTTTGGTCAAAATGGGTTAAAATGTGATTTTTGGGAAAAATTGTAAATTTTTAAAATTTTAAATCACATTATAAGAGTCTTGTGCTAATTAGATGTGGAAGTTTCTTCTACATATATGTTTGTTGAGTGTTTGTAGATTCTAAAGATTAGCTTGTGGATGATTTATTGGAGCAAGCTAGAGAATTTGGCCATAATTATCAGGTGCACCCTATTCCATTGTATAATTTGGTTATTAAATTGATTTGATTGTTTGCATGTAGTTAGTCATATGTATAATTTAGATGATCAAACCACACCGATTGAATTCCCTCTACTTACCTTTGCTTAGATCGAGTAAAAAGTTCAAATAAATAATATGAAATATAGTAATGTAATAGTTGGGTTAGGACACTTGAAATTGATCTTATTCGGCTCGCCACCCGCGCATGGTGGCCTTAGAAAAGAGTTGGAGAACTGTCATAATTGTTGGTGGTAGTCATATGCTGGGCTTGCCTATCTGATTCATCACCCGCGCAAGGTGATACTTTAGTTGTTAGCATGGGTCAGAAGCCAATTTTTATGATGGATAGCATTTCACTTAGCTGAGACAATTTTATGTGAAATAACCCAATCCTTGTATTGTTGTAATGAAATTAGGAAGATTGATTTAATTTAGTGCATTGTATAATTATACTATGTGGTAGATAATTCCATCATTTGATGTACCAGTAGGCACGAAGTATAATTGTTCCCATTTAATTAAACAGACTAAATTAACCGGTTCTCATGTGCCGATGTGTCTTAGTACGCACCTATATGATAGATATTCATTTTTTTGAATAATTGGTATTTATATCAACCTTGAAAGGAGTGTATAAAGCGTTCGGGATAACTTGTATAAGAACGGTCCCGAATGGCTAAAAAAAATAGCTTATGTGTGATGTGAAAAAAAAATAAAAGAAAAAAAATGAAAAAAGAAAAAAAAATGAAAAAAAAATGTGAAAGTGTGTAAGCTAAAGTATGATGGATTATGATGTGCTCTTATGGTATAAAAACTCCAATGTTATAAAAGGTGTACGATATTGTCACCTCTTGTTTTAGATCAATGTTTATATTGATTATAGGTGTGCATTAGGTACGTTGGACACATGGTTAATTATATGAAATATAAAGTAAATGGAATCAATGGGAATGGTTATGCTAAGTGTTTAAGAAGGACAAAAATATCGGTAATCATTTTGGATTATTTGTCATGTAGGATGGTTATTAGTGTATTAGGTTGAATGTGATCTTTTTGATGAAATTTCAATAGTATGATTAAAAATTATGAAATTAACATGCTTGTATATTTTTATTTTATTTTTACTCGAGACGGTAAAAGTTAAGTTGAGAGGAGTTAATCGGTGTATTTTGCATTCACCTCATAGCATGTTAATTTAGCTTAGTTATATATTTATTTGTTGTTATATATGTACTTTGAGTGTGTTTTGTGATTATGTAGGTTATGAGCGAAGTGGAATAAAAATGGACGCTTTATTAATTTTATGGAGAAAAGACATTGTGAGCGCCGATAAATGAAGAAAAAATATTAAAGAAAAAGATTTGAGCGCGCCGCAACATTTTCGGTCATCTTTTATTTGTCCGGGCTTTGTTCGAGCAATTACTGATGTTGGGTTATTTTTTATTGGGTCAAAGTTATTATATGCCAAAAGAATGAAAGAAAAAAAAAGAAAAAAAAATTAACTTTTGGGCCCAATACCCAATAACCCACCGATGGAATATATATATATATATATATATATATATATATATATATATATATATATATATATATATATATATATATATATATATATATATATATATATATATATATATATATATATATATATATATATATATATATATATATATATATATATATATATATATATATATATATATATATATATATATATATATATATATATATATATATATGTATTTATGGAGGGAACATCATCACAAAAAGGGTGGATCACAAAAAAAAGACGAATTAAAAGAGTCGCACACTGGGGAACCAAAAACAAGATCACAGCCGCAAGTTTTGACAAAGAAATTGATTCTTTGGCTAAAGTTGAAAAAAAATAATAAATCTTCTTTGGTGAAGTGGCACGATCTCCAAGAAAGGAATAAAAAAAGATAGATTACAATTGATGTTGATAGCAGCGGCAAGAAAAAATAGAATTAAAAAAAGTGGAAAATGAGTGCACAGCGGGTCGGATACACCACGATGTCCGGCTAATTTTTTTGTAATTTCTTCCGGTAACTTTATTTATGGTTTGATCATTACTTTTAGATTATTATATTTTTATTACATTGATTTTTAATTTATTTATATATTATTTTTATTGAGTTAATATTATGTTTAATTATTTGTGCGAGACAATTTATTGTTAGTTAACGATTTATACTTATTTTATTTAGTTAAAAAAAGATGGTCGTATAATCAACATAAGTTGTACCTAAATAAATTATTAAAACATAATTATTGGTTGGATTAATATAAGATTTATTATCGCGAGTCATTGATAAACATAATAAATGCCAACATTAATTCATTCATATTAAGTTAAAATAATCTTTGTAATCGGTTCTAAAAAGTTTCAATAATCCATAAGTGTGACCAACCATAAATATTAGGAGCTGGAAGGGATTACATTTTTCTTTTAATTGTTTACATCTTTATTATATTTTTCTAGCTTTGTTATTAGTTTAATAACTATTTTAATTTTTAATCAGTTTTTTTATTATCAAAAGTATTTTAGTTGTTAGATTTCAAAACCAAAACTTTTATTGATAAGTGATCATTCGAAAACTTAAACTAAAATCACATAGTCCTCGTGGATCGATACCCGCTTACCCTATCTAGTATAAGGTAATTAGGTTATTTTTTGACCGACACTTCGACGTCGATCACCCTCAAACACTAATGCTCCTATTTTAGGCATTCCTATTCCTCACTTCATGGGTGATCCTTACTTCTTTGGTTTCCTAGAAGCTCATGGTGTAAATTGACCATGTTTTCTCTATAACAACTACATCATTCAAAACCTAAGGTTGGAGATGCTTGGTCTTCATAAAAGGTTGCATGATTTTATGCTTACCTTGTTCTCTATGCCTCCTCCTCCTAGGAGATGAATGATGGTTTTCAAAATCAAATGCTTTTAAAGAAGGTCAAGCCAAAGAGGACTATGCATTCAAGACCTAGTTTTAGCAAACTTTTTATTAGTTAGTTGTTATTTCCTTTCTTGTATTTTCTTTCCTTCATGAGTTTTTCATGAATATGATCTATGGATTTGGTTTTATGTGTTTTAACCTATGTGGTCACATTAATCAACTTCAATTTATTTAAAATTGAACCTAAATCTATCACAACCTCTAAAAACTTGACTTAAGTATGGATCAAAATATTATCTAAATATTTTGTCACCCTTTGTCAAGACATTCTTTGTGAATGTGTTGTTTTTATGCAACCCTAGCATACTCTAGTGCTAAAATAGGTAAAAATCCAAGATTTGCAAATTTTCGAAAAAGTCTTATTTTTCTCCAAAAATTTTGAAAATCATGGTTTGTCGTCCACTGGACGCGGCTCCTTATCCATTAGGCGGCCCCATATCGATATGGAACCGCGGGTGTAACACCCCACCATGGCGGAATATGGGGTGCAACGTATGGATATCATCACAACAAACGGTGTCTCTATAGAGAAAACTAAAATGCAAATATAATGTCATAAATGGCGACACAAATGTCATGACAATAACTCAACATAGCAAGAGTCTAGGTAAGTTGGTAACAGTCCTACCACTTACCCAAGACAACAACAAACATAAACCAAAATAAACATATAGGTGCCAACAGTATCACTTATTCAAAACACATAAAATAACTAAGAAGGAACTGGGATCTCCTTCTAAATACAATCCTAATGCACCCAAATCTAGCCACTTCTATCCTCAAGCTTAACCACATTCTCACTTGAAAGAGACACTAAAACACGTCAACATAAAGTTGGTGAGAGTCATGGGTTTAGACTCAAACGCCAAAATCATACCATAAGCTGTGAATAATAACCAAATTTAAGAAACATGTGGACAATGTGATACTAACATGCATTAACAACTAATATTCAAGATTTAACTAATCAACCCAAATCCAAGGCTCCCAGCCTTACCAAACACCATACTCCCATAGGCGTCCAAACACCTATGATCCAATCCCAAGGCCCCTCTTTTCCAACATCCCCTTGGTACCAAGTCAAACATAAACAATCAAGAATCAACTAGAAGTTAATCACATAAGTATGCACACATAAGTTCACTACCAACGCAAAACATTCACAACATAATTTATAAATAACAAACAGTGTCTCTTCCATCCCATATGGAAGTCATAAACATTAGTAAACATGGGACTATGAAACTCACCTGATTGAGCTTCTCCAAAAGTCCTCGCACTAGCAAAAAGCTAACAAACCAAAAACACATAATCAAAACATGAACCAATCACTAAGATGGCTCATCAACCTATGATGGAAATCTAACCTTCTCCTATATAAATACCTCATTTATATGCTCTAAGCATCTCATTACACCCCTCTATAAAGCCCTTAACTCATTATACTTCACAACCCGTCCCGTTAACATTTACCCAAAACAGTCACGGTTTTAGGTCTCCAAACTATAATCCAAACGCCCACTTAAACATACCCATGATCTCTGTAAATGGAATATTTATGCCATTACATATGTTAACAAACACCTCCCATTTGCCCCAACCTTAAAGCTACTGTTAAGGCCCCGATATATATATATATATATATATATATATATATATATATATATATATATATATATATATATATATATATATATATATATATATATATATATATATATATATATATATATATATATATATATATATATATATATATATATATATATATATATATATATATATATATATATATATATATATATATATATATATATATATATATATATATATATATATATATATATATATATATATATATATATATATATATATATATATATATATATATATATATATATATATATATATATATATATATATATATATATATATACTTTTGTCATTCCAGATTTACTGATTTTAAACATACAAAAAGTTTGTTATGATTAGGGGGTCTTACCCTAACCCACCATCTTAGCCCCAACGCAGATACTTACTATAATATATAAACCATCTCTCATGTTTGTTTGAATGTCCCAATGCAACCCTAAGTACCCCAAACAACCCAAAGCTTAAAAAGAAAACATAATGACTTCAAAACTGTTTTGACCTCCGACTGTTGTAACCTGTTTTTGACCCACTTACCGACCTCCAGTTTAGTTCTCGTTTCTTTCATTGGAAAGCCACTTCAATTAAATTTTCAGGGATACTTGGATCGCAAAATAATAGTTTGTATAACTCCCGATACGATCAAAACAATTGACTCAAAATTCTGCCCAGTTTTTAAAAACGGGTTTAATTAAATTAACCTCATTAATTACCCCTAACCCCACTAATAACAAGCCCTAATTTATGTAATCATCATAATATCATTAATATAACATTAATATAATGTTTTTAAATTAAACCCTAACCTAAATCCATCATAAGATGATTAAAGAAAACATTTAAACAATTTAATTGAAAAGGGTTATGAAGGTTTACCTTTAAATTAATGGAAGATGAATAAAACAATGGAACCCTAAAAGTTCTCTATAAACCGTCGACTCATTCTTTTTCTCTAGAGATTTATGTTTTTTTTGTTTAGTATAAAACATTATATAGTGTACACAAAAATCCTAGTCCAAATATAAACCCAACTTTCCTTTTTTCTTTTTTTTTCCTTTTTCTCTTCCTTTTCTTGTGTCCAAAATCGACCAACACCCCTTAAAATTTGTTTTTTTTCTTTTTATTATTAATAATTGTATTAATAATATTACCTTAATTTCCCTTAATTTATTTCAGCTCCTAAAGCCTCCAAAACCTCAAAACCGTAAAATTAGTCAAATTTACGCGTTTTACCGTAAAAGACGTAAAATATACAGTTTTAAAAAAATATTAAATTTTGAAATAAACTTTATAACTAAGTCCTAAATGACTTAAAACCATCCCGAAAAATACTCCCGTGACTAAATACCTCTTCCGAGACCCCTAAATACAAAACCCTAAACCGTAAAAATACGATTTTCTATAATACATATACATATACGTAAAACCACTAAATAACACCATTTTACTTCATATTCACTACCATGTGGGCTCATGAACATGAAATCATCACACATCGTTTCACTCACAAGGTACCCCGTACCGGAAACGATATCCAAACCACAATCTATAAACACCAATTAGCACATAAACACGTAAAGACACGTAACTAGCACAAAATAAAACTAAGTGACGAACCTCAAAATCACATTTGTCACATCACTCCCTCCTAATAGAAATCTCGTCCCGAGATTTAATCCTTAGGATCAAAACATACCATTAGCAAACAACTGAGGATACTTGTTCTAAATGCACTCCTCTCATTTCCACGTGAACTTTAGTTCAAGTTTCAAAATACCACATATACAAACCAAAAATAATTAAACTCATTGCCAAACTCTTGACCTCACAGTCAATAAATTTCACAAACGACTCTTTGATAAAACAAAGACTCTTATTAACACAAGTCCCGAATAACCGTACATGCAAAATGCATTCTCAAACAACATTTACCAATCTCAATACATGAAATGTATCATGTATACAACTCATTTTCCCCAGGTAATTCTATACTCATAAGCTACTGGTCTGATCTTTCCAAAGATCATAAATGTACCTACAGAACTCTACATCAACTCTTCCATTTTACCAAAACATACCACCCGTTACTATGGGTGAAACTTCCTACATAACTTTGTCACTAACTCTAGTGGTTTCCTCCTTTTCTATATAGCATGCCTTGTTGCTCCCATCCTTTCAACAAACACCATACCACATTAGTAGCCACTTTTACCAATTCTAGTCCACAATGGGGACAACTCAACCTATCCTTTCATATAGTGCCTCAAATGGCATTTATCAGCTTCAAGTATGATAACCATCATTATATGAAAACTCAGCCATCGCTAATGAGTTTCCTAACTCCCTCTAAATCAATCACTCATGCCCTCAGTGTAACTCCTAAGGTTGTATAAATATTTCACTAGTAGCACCTATACACCTCTTTCTCACTTTTCTTCATGATTTTTTTAATACCCAACACTTCCTTTATACCTACACAATGTCCTACCTCCAAGGTCATATTGCTCCTCATCTTGTATCAGTTAGACCAAGCCCTTCATCCCTATGGCACATCACACCTATAACTCCTCATCCATTCGATTATCGATACTAAGCCTCCCAAACAATCAGTATAGGTCATTGCCATTTCCTTTTCCACACTACGACAGTATTAACCTGCGTTGTTCTTTATTCTACTCATTAAGATCTACCAAAGTTTTACCTTCGGTTCCTATCTCGACCTATTTCATTCATGCTTCGCTTCTATACACACTTCCTTCTTCTTCCTCAACTCCTACCATACATCACGATGTGATGCTTCCCTTCATTTCTTCCCTTGCCATAATCCTTCATAAGGAACTCCATACATATTAGGCTAACCTTTACGCAAAACCCTCTATTCCATCACATCCGTACGCAATTCTTCCAACTTTCCAACTACGTGACTTCTCATTCCTCTTGAACTATGAGATGAATTAGTCAGTCTATCGACTATCACCCAACTCTCGTCACTTTCACCAATTTCGTCCTTACATCGCCCTTTCTAAGCTACTCCTATCTATGTAGGAAGTATAGTCTACGTCCCTTTTCTCCATATGATTGTACAAGCCACGCAACATACATGTTGACGCGTTCTCTGCTTTAGACAACTCAACTCGTGCAACCTACATCCTTCATCCAAACCACCCTAATACGTCATCCATATAGTTCAAGTTCGTCTCAGCTTCACTTCATTCTTCTTATTCCATGTCTCATCAACTATGCTTGCCTTTCCCAGATGGTACTTGGCCTTGCAATTTTTCTTTCATCACTTAAATCCACCCATCACCTTTTCCAAATGTTCAATCAAGATGATTAAATATGTGTTAGAGACGTTCATGATCCGTATAGATCATTCTCTATGTCTTGTACACCAAATGCCTCTAGCATTCTAGGCATATAGCAATCCAGCTCCACTACTAAGTCTTATCTAGTTCTTCCCAATCTTCAGTTCCTGCATCGTATAAGCAATCGCCTTTCTTTGTCGTTCTCGTACATCTCAAAATCCTTGCTCCACATATCGTCATGCTTCGCGAATTTAGCCAGTCCTTCCGACAATGCCAAGATCTGCTCATTATCCAACCCACCTCTTCAGCCTCCAAAATGCTTCCTCATCCTTCTTCACTTTGCCCTTTGCTGGTTCCTTGATATGCCATCATCTCTGACTACTCGTCCTGGCCAACTTAATCCTAAAACTCACACTTGAAAATATCACGTATAATTCCCTTTCCTAACAACTCCAAGACCCACTCATAATTCGCCTCACTCTCCTTCTAAGATTTGAGTAGATCAAGATGTCGTCGATGCTCCCGATGACAACTCGTTTATACACGTTCATGCACACTTGGTTCATTGACTCCATGAAAACCGCTAGTTCTTTGGCGAAGCCAAATGCATAACCGTAAGCCCAAAGCGTTCATAAAACATCCTTAGCAGTTTCAACTACGTCCTCCTTGCACCCTCTCTTAGCGGCAATACGAATAAATTCCTACCTCGTTTTACTTGCAAAATTCTACACGCATTTTAAAAGACCAATACTTCCTCTCATCATACCACTCAACCGCTTTCCACATCCAATCTACTACTAAGCAACTCAAATTTTACCTTGCATCCGTTGCAATTTCTAACAACTCTTGTTTTTAAATCATTCCATCAAGAATTGCTTTTGAAAGGCACTAACTACAACTCCTCTCACTTCTCCTACTTGCTCTATTCATGGTTCTACCTCAAAGTAATAGGCAAACCTACTAAATCTCAGGAAATTTTCGGAAAACTTACATGCCTTACGAACAATCATAAATACCTTTGAGGTATTATATCCCCTTCCAACACTCTCTATGGCACGTTACTTGTGCCAATATCCATACATTACACATATATCTATTCATCTCCCTTGGCACTCCTAAGAGACCTCATGACCACATTAGTTCGTCTACGAACTTTTAACTCTTTCATCCCCACTAAGGGCATTCCAACCATTCTCTCATGGCCACCTACTTAATCGGATAGGCGCGACAAAGTCTTTCATATGTCTACCTCAACACTCCAGATCAATACGAACCCAAAACTACATCCTGAATCCACTAGATACGATCAACGAATCAAACTCACGGATAACTAACAAGATTTAACGTGCACCAATTAAGATAAATAAAAAACCACGAGACTCAAAAGAAAACTCAAACCCAAAGCATGTATCAATTCAAAATGACCCATGGCAACGAAAAATAATCCAAGAAACACCCAATGGCAACCAAAACATATTACGCCCCGCTACATATTATTTAAACCGTGCAAAAGATCGACTTTTCCAAAAGGATATATTTTTTTTACCTCCCCACATCTATGTGACTCAAACAATCTACCAACAACCCTCTTGACGAACTCAAAACTCAACTCAAAGACTAGGTATCCCGTGCATCCCAAATCAAAAATATAAACTACTATTCAAAACTCAACCTTGAACCCGACACTTGTACAAACATTTCGACCCGGATACTGACCTCCCATGACTATACATTCTGAATATTTGAAAAGTACGTTCCGAGTACATAATTTTTGGCTTTTGAATCACTCAAAAAGCTCTAAAAACGAACAAGTTATGACCAAATCAGTTTTATACTAGTTGTTTTAAAAAACTAAAGAATAAACTTAGTGATTAATGTAATCCTTTTAAATGAAAGATATAATTGTATGTGAAATCTTCATAAACTCAATTTAAACTTGTATAAATAATTATAAATGACATAAATCGGTCAAACTCAATTATATAAACTATGTAGGTAGAAAGAAATTTTTACTTCGCTTTATTTCAAAGAAAGTCTTTTAGAATTTGACATATATAAGTGTTGATTAAAAAGAAATCTTATGTTACATCTTCTTTCAAACACGACTCCAACACCTTACCCTTATTTTACCGAATACAACCAACCATCTAACTCAATATATACCGACCAAAAGAAATGCAAGACCCAACGCAAAAGATTTCATTATCTCAAAAGAATCCCAAGTTATTTCAATAGACTTGATACCAAAAACACCATTTTAAAACGTACACGTGAAATACGAAACTAAAAGAATACGCTACAAGACACACTTCAAAAGATTCAAAACGTCGTTGAAACTCCAACAAACTCGAGCACTAATAAATTGTTTAAACACGAGAGAGCACTAGGTACATTCAAGTAATAATAACTATTGAACGACCGTAAATCATAACATAACATCTACTAGTATATATACATCCGCATATGTATACCTATTGAATCCCCCAAACATACTCGTTATCATACACGTCAAGTCAATCAATCGCTTTATACGGTCGTTTTTCCATACGAGTAATCACCATCTCACCATGCCACAACAAGGCATAAAGCCCACCTCCAAAACCAAGCCATATCGTGTGACCCCATAATCACACAACACAACTATAACCCAAAACATATAACACAAAAAGAACAATAGCCATATCATAGGCAGCCATTACATAAACCCATATATTATACGTATACCCAAATTCTACATCTCATCGTATACAAGCATGTACTAACCCTCTTTCATGAAATCATACTTGAGAACCCATTGAAGTTGTGGTACTTGTATAACTATGTTGGTCACCATACTTATACAATTACCCTTTCCCCAATGCACTGCCTCCTATGATGACACTTATAAGAATCAATACAACATATAACACATAAATCCATCTACTCACATAAGCTCATAACCACATAACCAAATAGGTCCAAAACTCCATCTATTAAAATAACATAGTAAAACTCTTGAAATACGTAAATCCATAGTCTAGCTAAAACAGCATAGACTAAATCCAAAACGAAAACACAATCAGTTATAAGTCATATCGCCCGTAAGATTGCAAACAGCTTAAAATCCTTCATACCCACCTACTCCTAATAACTCGAACCACCACATGATTCTTAGGGAACATGACTTAAACATCAAAAGAAAAATACTATACCTCAGGTACATAAAATAACCCAACAAAAGATAGAAACTACCATGTACCAAATTATGTACTATAATGTACAATTTAAGCAAAATACGACGATGACTAGCATGGACGATTATGATTCAACCCGCACTAGTCACAACACGTAAAGAAAATAACATGTGGCTAAGTATGAACATACTACGGTTCAATTCATACTAGTCAAAATATCGCAATAAATAACAACCAAACACATCAATTATTATAAAATGCACACATACTCCTATGATGCCTATATGCAGGGACCCTTAAGCCATAAACTAGGCTACGCGACTAGGAAACCTAATTCTCTATAACAATTGTCTCTGATACTATTCTGTAACACCCCACCATGGTGGAATATGGGGTGTAACGTATGGATATCATCACAATAAACGGTGTCTCTATAGAGAAAACTAAAATGCAAATATAATGTCATAAATGACGACACAAATGTCATGACAATAACTCAATATAGCAGGAGTCTAGGTAAGTAGGTAACAGTCCTACCCTTTACCCAAGACAACAACAAACATAAACCAAAACAAACATGTAGGTGCCAACAGTATCACTTATTCGAAACATGTAAAATAACTAAGAAGGAACGGGGATCTCCTTCTAAATGCAATCCTAATGCACCCAAATCTAGCCACTTCTATCATCAAGCTTAACCACATTCTCACCTGAAAGAGACACTAAAACACGTCAACATAAAGTTAGTGAGAGTCATAGGTTTAGACTCAAACGCCAAAATCATACCATAAGCTGTGAATAATAACCAAATTTAAGAAACATATGGACAATGTGATACTAACATGCATTAACAACTAATATTCAAGATTTAACTAATCAACCCAAATCCAAGGCTCTCAGCCTTACCAAACACCATGCTACCATAGGCGCCTAAACACCTATGAGCCAATCCCAAGGACCCGCATTGCCAACATCCTCTTGGTACCAAGTCAAAACATAAACAATCAAGAATCAACTACCAGTTAATCACATAAGTATGCACACATAAGTCCATTACCAACGAAAAACATTCACAACATAATTTATAAATAACAAACAGTGTCTCTTCCATCCCATCTGGAATTCATAAACATTAGTAAACATAGGACTATGAAACTCACCTGATTGAGCTTCTCCAAAAGTCCTCGCACTAGCAAAAAGCTAACAAACCAAAAACACATAATCAAAACATGAACCAATCACTAAGATGGCTCATTAACCTATGATGGGCATCTAACCTCCTCCTATATAAATACCTCATTTATATGCTCTAAGCATCTCATTACACCCCTCTATAAAGCCCTTAACTCATTATACTTCACAACCCGTCCCGTTAACATTTACCCAAAACAGTCCCGGTTTTAGGTCTCCAAACTATAATCCAAACGCCTACTTAAACATACCCATGATCTCTGTAAAGGGAATATTTATGCCCTTACATATGTTAACTAACACCTCCCATTTGCCTCAACCTTAAAGCTACTGTTAAGGCCCCGATATATATATATATATATATATATATATATATATATATATATATATATATATATATATATATATATATATATATATATATATATATATATATATATATATATATATATATATATATATATATATATATATATATATATATATATATATATATATATATATATATATATATATATATATATATATATATATATATATATATATATATATATATATATATATATATATATATATATATATATATATATATATATATATATATATATATACTTTTGTCATTCCAGATTTACTGATTTTAAACATACAAAAAGTTTGTTATATTAGGCAGTCTTACCCTAACCCACCATCTTAGCCCCAATGCAGATACTTATTATAATATATAAACCATCTCTCATGTTCGTTTGAATGTCCCAATGCAACCCTAAGTACCCCAAACAACCTAAAACTTAAAAAGAAAATAGGCTGACTTCAAAACTGTTTTGACCTCCGACTGCTGTAACCTGTTTTTGACCCACTTCCCGACCTCCAATTTAGTTCTCGTTTCTTGTATTGGAAAGATACTTCAATTACCTTTTCAGGGATACTTGGATCGCAAAATAAGAGTTTGTAGAACTCCCGAAACGATCAATACAATTGACTCAAAATTCTGCCCAGTTTTTAAAAACGGGTTTAATTAAATTAACCTCATTAATTACCCCTAACCCCACTAATTACAAGCCCTAATTTATGTAATCATCATAATATCATTAATATAACATTAATATATTGTTTTTAAATTAAACCCTAACCTAAATCCATCATAAGATGATTAAAGAAAACATTTAAACAATTTAATTGAAAAGGGTTATGAAGGTTTACCTTTAAATTAATGGAAGATGAAAAAAAATAATGGAACCCTAAAAGTTCTCCATAAACCGTTGACTCATTCTTTTTCTACAGGGATTTATGTTTTTTTGTTTAGTATAAAACATTATATAGTGTACACAAGAATCCTAGTCCAAATATAAACCCAACTTTCCTTTTTTCTTTATATTTTTCCTTTTTCTCTTCCTTTTCTTGCGTCCAAAACCGACCAACACCCCTTAAAATTCGGTTTTTTTCTTTTTATTATTAATAATTGTATTCATAATATTAACTTAATTTCCCTTAATTTATTTCAGCTCCTAAAGCCTCCAAAACCGTAAAACTAGTCAAATTTACGCGTTTTACCGTAAAAGACGTAAAATATACAGTTTTATAAAAAAAATCTTAAATATTGAAATAAACTTTATAACTAAGTCCTAAATGACTTAAAACCATCCCGAAAAATACTCCCGTGACTAAATACCTCTTCCGAGACCCCTAAATACAAAACCCTAAACCGTAAAAATATGATTTTTTTATAATACATATACGTATACGTAAAACCACTAAATAACACCATTTCACTTCATAGTCACTACCATGTGGGCTCATGAACATGAAATCATCACACATCGTTTCACTCACAAGGTACCCCTGAATCTAGGATTTTTGTATGTATCAATTAAGTTCATTTTTCCTCGACTCGACTCAAATTGATTTCCAATTAACGTTACGACTTAACGTTGTTTTTTGTAAACGTATTTTTAGGATATTTAAAAAAAGCTAATATTAAAAACTAATTTAAATTTAATAAACTACTTTTTTAAAAACTATTTTAAACTAATTTATATAAAAAACTATTTTGAAAAAAATCTAATTTAAATCTAATACTAATTTTAAGCTAAAACAACTTTTTAAATGAAATCTATTTTAAAAACTAAATATTAAATAAGAATTTAAAATCTATAAAAAACTATTTTTAACTTAAACTAAAACGAAAATTAATTTAAAAATTCCCAAATTAAATAAAATTAAAATATTTTTTAGACTTTTTATATTAAAAAACCGAGTTAAAAAGAAAATTAAAATAAACTTTTTAAATAAAATTTAAACTAACTAATCTTAATTAAACTTTTGATTAAAACTGCCAATAATTAACTTCCCTATATTAATTAAATTGTGCAAGATAAAACCTAAATAAGATACTAGAGCAGATGGTTGAGTCGTCTGGCTGATAAGCGAGAGGTCCTGTGTTCGATTCCCACCCAGACCAAAATTTGCTATATATATTTTTTTTGGAATTTTTTGACTTTGGAATGATTTGAGAACCAACAGACCAATTGGATCTGTTGGCTTTTAACAGCTATAAATCAGCAGTTGAATAACCCAGTTAAGCAGAACTGATAAACCACATAAGCTGATAATCCAAATAAGCATAAGCAAACTTATAAAATAATAAGCAGTATCTAAATAAACAAATAAGCTAAATCTAATAAGCTAACTAAACGGTAAATAAGCTGAAACAAATTAAGTTGAAAACAAATAAGATACTAATCAATAAGCACCTAAAAAACATATATAAACTACTCGAAACCCAAACTCAGATACTAATAAGCAGATCCAAAAGTCCTATGAAACTAAACAATAAATAAACCTAAGCAAAGAAAAATTAATCAAATAAGCTAACCAAACTTAAATCTACTATCACTCTAGCCAAACCGAGATATAAAAATCAGATATATAAACAAATTTAAACAAAATAATAACAATCCAAATGAACTGATTTAAATAGACTCAAGCAGACATCAATGAACCTAGCAGATTCGAACAGCCCTACCCAAACAGATAATCCCCAAAACCAGTTAAAGCAAAACTGATAAACTAATTAAGCATACACAATCTCACTGAAATACAAGCAGATAATAACTAAAACATAAAAATCAATTAACTACAAACTGAATAAAATCAAAGAAAACAAACCTAATGGTGATACCCTTTGAGTAGAAGGTTGGCGCTGAGCCACCTTGTGAACCGAAACAATCGAACCAACACCACCTTATTTACCCAATATCCATCATCATGATCTTTGTTCTTCCACAGTAACCGAACCAATATATAAATTTTTTTATATATAATTTCCCAGTAGGGGAAATTATCTCTTAACTTTTATTTTAATAATTATTAAATCAAAACATAATTAAAATTAAATGCAATAATAATAAATTGAGACAAGATCTTAATAAAACTGAAATTTCATTAATATTAAAAAGATTACAAAGCTTGATTAAAAACTAAAATTACAATAACTCTAATTCTATTTTCAGAAAATAAAAATTAAAATTAAAGAAAAGGCACACCCAATTACATGATAGGAGGGGTTTTTATAGGAGAACCCCAACAAACCCTCTTGATAGCTTCACTTGTAAGCATTGATTCTGAGCCGTAGATTCCTTCTTTTCTTCTTTCTCTCTCTTTTCTTCTAATCAAACGGCTGAGAAACGCCCTTGCATCCTAGGATTGCCAGCATGGCACTTGATGTGTTAGTTGTGTTACTTTGGGTGTGATGTGGAATATATTGATTGGTGGGATTGGAGAGATGTGTTGTTTCCACCAATCAAATCCTTAGGAATGGCCACGTTGGATGATGAGGGAAGGACCACAAGTGACTGTATGCTCCGATTTTTCTAGGGATTTAATCCAAACATGTGTGAATCACACGTTTGGATTAAAAGCCCCAATTTTTACTTGTGAATTTTTACTGATCTAGGATATTAGGGTTTGGAAGGGCTGCGAGTTTTGGGGGAGGGAGATGACTGTGTGTGTGAAGGTAAAAACTTCGTTTGTATCGAAACATAATGGGGTAAGGGATAAAAAGATTATTTATTTTGTTGGGTGTGTAAATGGGGACACGTGGGGTGAGGTGAGTTGACTGGGTTGTGAAAGTTGACCATGATACGTGTGTTAACTGCCAAAAACAAGCAAGAAATCGTTCCATGTGTTTGTTGAGATATGGGCTAGTGGCCCAAATTCTTGATTATTGCCTTGTGGCCCAAATTTCTTATATCCGTCCTTTTTACTAATCAAATGGGCCATATTGGGCCATTGGTAAAAAGTAAAGAAACCATTTTCCTTAAATGGGCTTTTGAGCCCATTTATCCGATGTGGGACCCACTTGGCTCGAATATCTTCAAAAAATGATTAATACCACTAAAACGAGCTCGATTCCGACTTTCTTGATCATTTCTTCAATATTAAGTTGACTTTGTCGGTTTTCGTGATCTTCGGCACACTTTTGGTCTTTGACTTTGTCTTTATCTCTTTTCTTCAACATTTGACCGTGAAATCCCGTGTTTTCTCTTCTTTTGATCATTTGTACCTATTTAAACACAAGAACACAAAACCACGCGTAATCTCGAATTTTACGATATTAAACACATGATTAGGTCTTGTTTTTCCTTTATTTTAGTGGCAAAAGGATAAGTGTTTTCACACTTATTAAATCCCCTACACTTGACCATTGCAATGACCCCATGCAATGCATAGTTTTAAAGCATAAGTAACATTTTTCTCGTAATTAACCCATCTTTGCCTTTATTAAGATATACTATTACTATTACGATAAAAAGATAAAAACTTAAAAGGAGATAAAAGTTAAATGATTTATTACTTGAAAAATATTTGATGGAAGAAACTCGTAAAGAAATCTAAGACTTAGAATAGGGCTTTGGTACCATGAATATTAATCACCCTCAAGTTTCACGTTCCCCATGCCAAGCTTAAAAGCGAGATCATTGTTTACCATAAGTTATCACAACTAACACTTACTCATGTGGTTTAATTAATCACTTAGACCCCCTTATTCCTACGGTGTATCTCTTGTATTTTATTTTTGTCTTGAATGATCACGAGGATGCATTTTTGACTTATTTCGATAATTTATTAAGGTCGAAAATAAAGTGGGATGATTTAATCAATAGTTAGCTAAAGGACAAAATCTTTTAAAACTGCTTCTCGAAACCTCATAAAGTTCATATCTTGGCATAACTCGTTTCACGATTTGAGACCTTTCTCTGACCGATATTTGGCTTGTACTTCAAACTTCAAATCTTGAGAGACGATCTTGAAATTATGGTCTTCTCTTCATTTTGGAATACATCTTCATTAAGAGTGAAAGATGCTTCAAATGTTGACCACGACTTCTTCATTTATCCTCTTCTTTATTTAGGATTTTGATATACAACGATCCGCCTCCTTTTCGGACTTGGATCTATTTATCCTCATACCTTGTTAGGGTCTTTTTGGATAGACTTCTCCATGATCTTTAGGGGAGTAATTGCCTTTCGTCGTGTGTCTTGATCCATCATATTGATTTGGATTAATGATCTTCACGTCATCTTTGGATCTTTAGCAAAAAGGTGAATCCTCATGCCTTGTGAGGGCCTTTTTGGACTCGAGTATCCTCATGCCTTGTTAGGGCATTTTTGGATAAGCCAATCTTCGCGTCCCGCTTCAATAAGTTATGCCTTGGCTATGAACTCTAATTAATACCGAGCAACTTTTAAACGATCTTGTGCTAGAAGCTAAGTAACTTTTCAAATCGTACAACCTTATTTATTGCAAATATATTTATTAACAAGCGATGGGAGAAAAAGCTCATAACTAACTCACATAAGTTAATGAAAGAATACCAAACTTATAATTAACTCTATCATCTCTCGTTCTCCACAAATTAAAATCTCAAGGAATGAGACTCGTGGATGCTTAGCCTAATAAACCAATTAAGGTCCATATGGTTAAGGATACTAGCTAGAGTAAACATGGATAAGTAAACTCGGGTTGAGTCAAAATATTCACAACGGGCCTAATATATCAAAGATATCTAAACTTGTTAAAACTATTTTATTCATTTTTTTATTTTTGACTTTATTCTTGAAATGAAAAATATAAGATGCGATGATAAAAGGAAAGAAAATAAATAAAAATACTACTAGGCCAAAATAGATCAAAAATTTGAAAAACGTTGAAAATTTTAAAAAATATTTCCGGTTAAATGGGGTCAAATTCATGGAAAAGCCCACTAAAATTCGATAGAAGTCCCCCCTACACTTAATATAAACATTATCCTCAATGTTTACGCATGTGGGAGAATAAACTCCCCTACACTTAGGACATTGAGTACGTTGTTTAAAATCGAGCTAAGGAAGGGACAACTAAAGTGATTACGTTTATTTGTTTTATTTATATACTAGCTTAAAGACCCGTCTAACGTCGGGTTTAGCTTAATAAGTAATTTTTATAAAAAATAATAAACATATGTTAATATTAAAAGAATTTAAACGGGTTTTGGTAATAGTTGAGAAACAATAATATAAAGAACATGAAATATTCGATAAGCGTTTAAATTTGTAATAATCATAAAAATGTCTTCCATGCATTCTGGTCTTCAACCATGACGTATTAGAGTCCAATAAAGTGAACAGTCAATGCTTATTCCGTGAACACCTAAAAGTTCAAACGTAAAATTAATTAAACAAAAACCATGAACAAAAATTTTAATGTATTTATATGTTATAAAATATTTGGGAAAAAACGTCTAAAAATGTATATTATGGATATCATTATAACCTTATTCGTAGACCGTGTATCACTTCTTTGTAAACCACATTCGTAGTCGCTTTAGATACGTTCACATCCTAATAACAAACTACTTAACCTTCACCCCTTTCTTGTTTTTCACTCTTGAAACAACCCGTCTAACATTTTGAAGTTTTAAGGACAAAGATGATGTTAGTCGACTTTATCAGATGTGTTAAATACCGACCACCTTACACATATTTGGTGTTAACGTTATTTGTATCGTTTACAAAAGATGTAATTATACTGAACAGACTTTATAGGTTAAACATATAAGTTTTAACTTAGATTCCTAAGCTCAGTTAATAAACTTGAACGTGATTCGCAAACTAAGTTGGGTCTTTTTTATCCATTACTGCAGTTGTATAAATAGGAAATAAGCTAACCTATGATTACATTATTACATATAATGAGTGTGCTTATATAAGAAACAAATTTAAAAGGTTTCCACACATCCAAATACATTTCTGGTAGCTTTTGATTCGTTATATTACTAATTTCTCAACTCATTTTGACCCATTAAATTGTAGGAGCAAAATGAACCGTTACAGGTAAACGGACCTCCAGTTTGTTGTAATAAAATTTAACGTTGAATTGTACCTAAACGATCTTTATACAAAACCCAACTTGTACGCAAAGAGGAGAGGTTCAAAAATTATTTGTACAACCAAAAATTTCCCTATGTATCTTGCTTGGCTACTGCTTTTTTACAGGAATGGATACAAAACCCTTTTCCTTCACCCTTTTTACAGGAATGGATACAACACCCTTTCCCTCACATCTCTTTCCTTCACCCTTTGACTTTATCAACAGCTTTAGCGATACGCCAATTATCTTCGGTTAGCATGATGGACCGAACACCCATTTTAAAATAGCCTTCCACGACAATAACAGCTTCTCTCTTTAAAGGATCTGCAACTCCAACTACACCAATCAGCTCAGAATCATAGCGCACCATAAAATGAATACAAATCCACGAATTTCATCATTGACACATCGATAACTGTCGGTACAAAAATGCTCACAGCCTGGAGTTCAAATTTTGTAGAAAAATATGCGGGTGCAAGCGAAATGGTTGCACATAGTGAAACCAAACTTATTACAGCTCACTTTTACTGAATGCCAAAACTAATACGGACGGAGGACTGTATGTATTTTTTGCGTCTCACTTTAAAGTACACTTATGCACCATAGTCCGTACCTAAAATTTGAGTCACATTTTTTTTAACGTGAACCATTTCTAACCACTAAAAGAGCTTAATTTACAACTATTAAAGCTGTAGAAACATAATTAGCTCAGTTTACCATGGTAAGAGCATATATGTATTTTTGTAAGGAAGTTTACAACAACTGCTAAAAAGAAGTTTTTTTCATGTTTATCAATTACTCTTTTCACCCATTTTTTTGTAAAGAATGTTTACAACAGTTGTTAAGGAATCACAACTGCTAAAAAGAAATATTTTCGTGTTTACCATTGTAGAAGCACTATGCAAGATGTTGAGACTTTTCATGAACATGTGCAATTCGATTTGACACGTTTTAAAACTACTTGTCTACACAAAGAGACAACACCAAAGCAATATAAATGGAGACTTACTTACAGGATTACATGAATTTAGTAACTTTAAGATAATGTAGTTGCATATACCGGACAACTACGACCCGATGTAGGATCCTATAAAATTCATGTATTGGTTTACCATAACTCCTATTTTAATTCCTAGTCCACCGGCCCTTGTGTTCAAAATGCAGGTTATGTGACCCTCTATTTAATTAAGTTTAAAATGTACCTTAAAAAGAATTATGTCTGAGGCATATTGATATACGATGTGATGACAAAGCATATCCATAGTATATGATGAAACACGATCCTCTTGAACTCCATCCATTGCTTTTGATATATCTTTATCAGATTGTGCCAGTCCAGGCCCTTTCCTTTTCATCTGAACATCCTTAGGAGGAACCCTCTCTACAAAATTTATAAAGTTGTGATACCTAAAAAGCCCAAGTTTTACTTAATAGTACTGATTACTCATTAATAAGAGTAAGCCCAACAAGACAACGATGAGTTGTTATGTTAAAAGTAAAATTTTAATGGTTATGTGCAATAAGAAGTCAACCAAAGAATTTTGTCAGTGTGTGCACCATTAGTACATTTTATGTTTTATACTAATCCATCATCAGTTCAACACCAGTTTATTTTTTGTGCAATGCGAAATCAAGACAATAGCATTTTTTTAGCAATTACAGCATCGATACAATATATGGTTATGTGTGGTTTTCCCTAAAGTTGTAGTTTCGCGCAGGTAGATCTTGTGGCTAAAGGTGCGCATTTTCAGTGTGTTAAGCAGATTTATATTATATGTATTCCATGACTACTGAAATCTCAGTATGAAGCCAGTATGTTTGCCGTTACTTTTGTTTTGAGCCTCTAACTTTATTGGGATCCTGACAATAATAGGTAGGCAATATGCTTAAAGACACCCTCGGGCAAACTCACTCCAGATGTTGTCAAGAAATAGATAATTTCTAATTATGAATATTCCAAACTTAAAAATCATTAAATAAATCAAACATTAAAAAAAGTTTCCATTCTCATATCGTCAATCAATCCAATCACTCCTAATAAGATATTTCACTGTACAACATTACAAAAAGAGATGTGCATATTTAACCTATAACACATTTCTTATAATCAGTAAACCCAATTAACCCATATGATGAGTTTCAACAATGAATCTCAAGCAATCTATAAAAGTAGTTGTTTCATTAAGGAATCACAAAAAGCCTATATAAGCATATCCATAACCATCTAAAAGGTATTATATATCAATACCAAACAACCTGTATAATATTTGATTTATACATTAAAAAAAGACATTTAAAGAGTAACCCAGAATATAGCGACTCCATATTAGTTCAGAAATTTATATCTTTCGAGGGTGTGAAACTCTTGGGAATAACATTGATGTTCGGTTCAAACTCACTTTTCCCCATCTTAACCTGCATAATCAAGAAAGAAAATTGTGACTTTTTTTATTTAAAATTAATCAAATTAAAATCAAATATATTGAATTGAAACCCCTAAACAAAACAACACATAAAAATACCAACTGATTGGGAGAATTGAAACTCATTGGATTCTTAGCTCATTGACATATCCTCCAACAAATGTATCCATTTGATATTATTTCCAGGAACATTTCACAGAATAAAGATTAATAAAAGAGAATTTGCAGTTTTGATCGAAGCCCTGACAATATTTTCCACATAATAAAATTGGCTGATGATATGAATTAGTGATGAAATTAGTGATATTAATAGATGATGTTTTGAAAACGATAATGGCGTTTTTGAATTCATAAGTTATTTTCGGAATGTTTTAATAGCATTTAATTAATTGAAACTTACGGAATTTTTGTATAAATGATGAAGCTTACGGGAGAAGATATTTGGGTCAAAGGTTTTTGAATCGAAGATGATGATTTTTTTACTTTAAAAATATAAAGAATTTTGATATTAATGCTACAGTTATGCCATGATATGTGTCAGTTTTAAGATGTGTGGGTCAAAGTTTTTAAAATCTTGGTATATGTTCCTAAAAATACAAAATTCGGTTTGAAAAATTCAAATATTATTAAAGATAGATAATAACAAAAATGAAAGTTTATAAAGATTTGTTAAAAAAAATTGTTTATAAAGTTTATCTAAAAATAACGTTTTTATAAAAATAATAAATGATTAAATATTTTTTTAGACAGTTTGTACAATGTATATTTTGTTGCGTATATAAAACACATTGTTTATATTTTTTTTTTTTTTTTAGTAAAATTATTACACTAACAATTTATTTACGTTTATAAAATATTTCCAAAATAATTTGTAGTGTTTATTTACGTTTTGAAAATTTTAATTCTCTGTTTTTTTTTTGAAATTGTAGAATTAAATCTTGCGTAGAAAAGAAGATTGTAGAATGGTTTTAAATTGTGCTTTGAGGGTTGTTTGTTAGTTTTGAGAATTTTTATACTTATTTATGGTAGTGTTTTTAAGAGATTTTTAATGCTATGTGCTTAATTATCTTGTACATTGTTGCTATTCAAGGAAACTGTTTTAATGTTGCAAGCTTTAAGGGTTTGTAAATTATTTCATTTTATTAGGAGATATAGACAAGTATGAATCACAATAGTTTTGATAGAACCGGGTACACGGGAACACGGGATCACGGGTCGCGTCAAAAGTACCAAAAGTGGATCATCAAAGCACATATCCCTGCACAACATCACAACACACAAACAACCTACTTGGCTCCCCCCTACACTTATTGGTGGAAATGGATGAAGGTGAAAAAGGGTGGAAAGGATGGTAAAGGTAAAAATCTAACCTAGTTATACGATGCTTGATTTATTTATCACGAGTCTCTAGCTCGACTCGATTTCCCGAATTAATTCAAGGGAAATGTGGAGAGGGATGGAATCATCTCATGAGAGATGTCCTCTCCAAAGTACAACTTAACTTTGTTCTTGGTAAACGTATTTTTAGGATATTTTAAACTAAAAGCTAATATTAAAAACTAATTTAAATTTAATAAACTACTTTTTTAAAAACTATTTTAAACTAATTTATATTGATGTGTAGTAAATCGTACACGTTTTAGGAAAAACGCGTATGAGTGGCAAGTATTAAGTTGTACGCTTTAGGAAAAACGTAAAACCGAATAAATGCGGGTTCGTTCTCGAAGGAGGTGTGTGTATTAATGTGCCAATATATAAAATAACAATGTTTGGATTAGTGACGTTTTTGGTTTACAAGAGAACGAGCTACGAGTACGATTAATCTACGACGTTGACGTAAAACGCGAACGTAAATACGTAAAACGTGACAAAATTAAAAATTAAACCTAAAAATTAATTTAAAAGATTAAACTAAGTCTAAAATAATATATATAAGAATAAAAATCCAACAAATATATTTTAAAACCTTTTATTAGTTAAATATTCAATTTTAAATGCTAATTAAAGCCCTAAAATTAAATATAATTAACAAAATGTCCAAAATATATCTTTATTGAACAAATTAGGTACATATATTATTAAAAGACTAAAAAGTATTTTTCCTAAATTTTAAAAACTATTTTTCTATTTTTAAATCACTAAAAACTATTTTTCAACTAAAATAATTATAAAAAATAATAAAATAATGCCAAAAATAATTTGACGATTTTGAAAATCCTAAATTATCCTAAAGAATAGTAGAAAATTGAAAAAGTTTGAAAAATGTAAAATTTTTCACTAAAAGACAAAACAGTTTAATATTAAAACCCTAATTAAACTAATTTAATTATAAAAAATAATTAAAAAGTGAACAATGAAATCATTTTTAAACTAAAAATCTTAAATTAATTTTCTAAGTCTAAGAAAATTTTTAAAACTGAAAAATATTAATTTTTCACACTAAATGCCAAAAATAGTAAGTAAAAAGTTAGTTAAAAATAGCTATAAATCCTAAAAAATACTTAATGAACAGTAAATTAAAAACTAATTATGCTGAAAAATCAGAAATTAAATAAGAAAAATAATGAAACAAAAATGAAGTGCTAATTCCTAAATTTGATCACTAAAGACAAAAATTCAAGAAAACTGACAATGACACTTGCTTTGTTTCTGTCTTTTAGTGTAGCAGTACTAACCAAAGTACTACCAGTGGGAACTTGGTTCCCACTGCTAGTTATAAAAAATTGACAGCAGAAGGATAAGCTTAGGGAAGCTTATTGATGGCTTTTTACTGGACAAGAAGGCACCCCTACACTCAGTGGAGTGTAGGGAGTCTAGATAAGCAAAAAAACAGCACTTTCTTCACAAAAATCAAACACAAATGCACAATCAAAGTGACTGTTTAAGCTATATGGTTTCTGTGAACAGTGACTGAACTATTGTGCACAAATACGAATTTTTAAGGCTCAAATCTGGCACATAGATGGTCCAAACAACAAACAAGCTAAATATAAACTTAACTTAACCTACTTCCTATTGGTGAACAAGATTTGATTGCAAAGTTTAAACTAAATCATGCTCAAAAAGGGGCTTACTGAATTTAAGCTATAAAAACCAAATTATAGCATGCAATCACTTTAAAAACCCACCAATCTTGCAACTAATGACTGATTACTCCTATATCTACCCTAAAGAAGCTTGTTAAACAAATTCATAACCCAAGAATTGTCACCAAACTCAAGTAAAAACCAAATCCAAACACCCCCTTATTTACTGAAATCCATTAATTAACAACACAACTTCATACAAACTCAAACTAAACTGATTCAAATTACTTCTAATATGCATACCAATCCTAAAATAGTAATATCAAACAAGAAATTCAACAATTAATCAGGCAACACTCATAGACACATAAATCACATAAAATACTTAAAAAAATAGCTAATGGGGTTCAAAGCCTTTACCTGGGTTGATGCCTTCCAAAAGGTGTATGGTTGAGCTTATGGGAGCTTATGGAAAGGTGTTGATGCAGAGAAATGGCAAGGCGGGGACTACAGCAGTCCCAAACACCCCCTTATATCTTTCAAATGAGCTTGCAACCTTTGAACCTGCCAAAAGTGATAAAGAAAAAGTGACTTGAGACAAAGCTTATAGGCTATAAGCTAGCTTATGGATTAAGCTGCTTAAAGCTTATGAGCTTATAAAGTATAAGACAAAAAAATAAGATGCTATTTTTTCTTTCAAACCAATAAACTTTAAACTTCACAAAATTTTGGCAAAAAGATTTGATGAAAGCTGAAATCAAACCCTCATTCCGCTTTCCCTTCATTTGGGTTTGAATTCAAGCTGTTGAAAAAAAAAACTCTTGCAAAATTCTATGAAAAACGAATTTTTCTTGAAAATCCTTAGAACATTAATACTAAAGAAACCTTAACCAATCTTGCATAAAACGTGAAACTTTAAGCTAAATTACACTAAAACATGTTTAAAATGGAACTCAGATTGCATAAAGAATTAAAATTTCATTTTCATTAATTTCTTAAAAACTTTTATACAAAACTGGAACAAAAAACTTGTCACAGGTCGACATAGCTTTATATAGGGAATAAAAGAACAATCTAGAATGCTGAATAAAAAATTACTGAACATAAACCCTAATTCTCTAAAATCACTAAAAAGTCCCTGGTCAAAGTCTTGAGAATTTGGTCTTTGTGCCCTATGTGATGATGCAGCTGTAAAAATGATCTTGAGTCGTTCATTTGGTCCTTTGGGACCAAGGAATGCGACTTGGAGCGTTAATGGACTGGGGGATTCGTTCTTTGCCATTTCTAGTGTAGCAGGGGACAAACGTGGGGGCCATTTGGATGAGTGGGGAATAGTTTTGTGAGGTGGGTTTTGATTAGGCCAAGGTCAATCACCATTCTAGATATAATTGAGTCAAACCCCTTTGATTTGTGGGTTTTAGGATTAGGGTTCTTGGGGGTTAAGAGAGGATGAACAGGTGTGTTTGATTGTAGATTAAGTTTGTTAACATGTTTCCCTCTCAAAAATATATATAAAAACGGTTTAAATTGTTAAGTGGGGGTTTTGACTTTGGTTTGACCATTGTTTATTTAACTAAACAGATTGGTGGGGGTGACGTGGATGAAAGGGTAAATGTGATTGGGTGAGGGTTTAAGTGGGGTGAGGTGTCAGTAGGTGATAGGAGGGTTAGGGTTTTATTGTCTGGCCGAAT
This sequence comes from Glebionis coronaria, assembly GCA_025667525.1. Classification (NCBI taxonomy): domain Eukaryota; kingdom Viridiplantae; phylum Streptophyta; class Magnoliopsida; order Asterales; family Asteraceae; genus Glebionis; species Glebionis coronaria. The sequence goes on from CM046876.1 coordinate 24,539,062, forward strand.
TGATCCCCCAATTCCCATCTTGTTGTCTCTTTGAATTAAAACAGCTAAAACTTTCCATCCTTTGAAAACAACTTTGCTCATCTTGTCACTTTTGGCACATACACATGTATAAAGTTTCCAAGGGTCTTTCATGTATCTTTGACATTCTTCAAGGGCTAAATGTGTAAAGTCTTCAAACTTTAGGGACCCTATTCGTATTTATGAATATTTGAGGGGTATAAAGTGTTAATCTTCAAACTTGGAGGACCAATGTTGCCAATTCTTCAAACTTCAAGGACTTGATAGGAAAATCATGATTCGGGTCCGGTTCTTTGTGCGACTTTGTTTCCCGTGTTCGTTTTTGTTTTATTCTTGTGATCTTTTGGTGAATTCACGATATCCGTACCTGAAATACACAATGAACAAATACAGGCATATTTGTGGGTATTTTGACGATATTTTAAGCGTTTTAAGCCCGATTTGGACGATGAGACTATGTATAAATACAGTCTCATCACTCCCCCATACTAAACCATTGCCGTGTCCCCACGCAATGCTAGAATTAAGTATCGTAGCACTTCCAAAATTCATTTTATGATGACTTTTATTGAAGACATAAATTTAAATAAACTACTACACGTGGTTTAGACATAATGTATTGTTTTCATCACGAGAAAGTGAGTTTTGGGATCATAGAACAAGAACACGTGAATGCTTCGTTAGAAATAATTTCGTCGTCCTCGATTTTTACCCAATTCCATGCTAAGCGTGTAACGAGATCATTGTTATTATAAGTTAGCAACACGATCACATCTCATGAGTGTTAATTATGAACCTAAACTCCCTTATTCCTACTTGGTATCTCTTATATTTTATTTTGTCTTAATGATCACGAGGATACATCATTGACTTATGCGTGAATAGAGATTAAGTCTAAAAATAGAGTTCTATCGGTGTAACCAAAATCATTAAATCAATAATTCATCCCAATAGACAACGATGTTAAAAAATTAAGTCAACAAGAAGGATCGATAAACACGGTTTTATAACAGTTTTGAACATGAGACTTATTACCAAGACTTTTATACGCCCCCTAACGGAAGGGCCTTATTATCTTTGGTTTACCTCCATCTTTTATTCAACTTCGTCTATTATGACTTCGGTCTTGCCTTGCCTTTTATTATCCGCCTCATCGGTGGTTTTATTAGCCAAAGACGTATATCCTCACGCTAAAGCGAATTTTGGATCTTTAAAGCTTCGAAGATTAAGGCTTGATTCACTTTCAATTTGGGCATAGATTTTTCGGCCTTGTGAGCTTCAAATTTTTGCTTAATTTAGGTGAGCACTTGAAATCTTATTATTAGGTGAAGCTTTCGATTATTCGGGTGCCAATACTTCAAAACCGTGACGCTGGCGAAACCTTAATGTTTTCCCAATTTAATTACATGGAAGCTACCAAAACAAATTAGAAACCAACAATAGTGACTAAACCGCCAAATCAATATTTATTAACAATTATTATGCAAAAGCGTGGGGAGAATAAGTTAATAATAACTACACATAAGATCGTGACGATTACGAGACTTATAAATAACTCTATCATTTCTCGTCCTCATTTAAGAGACTTAGCCTAAAAAGTTAAGGAATCGAGCTAAGTGCTCAACACGCACGGTCGAGTCAAAAATTACTCTTATTCTCACCATTGAAAAACCTACATTCGTGTCTTAAACACTTATGAAAAACTAGAAAAAAATTAAAATTTGGCCATTTTTAGCCTTATTTTGCAACAAAACGATAGCAAAAGGATGAATATTGGATTGCGTGGTGACGTAAGCAAGGTTAAGTATCTACTCACCCCCTATACTAAAACTAAACATTGTCCTCAATGTTTCGAGTCTAGGGGTGTAAACACCCCCATACTAGAGACGAAGTCGAATGCTTAATCTCGAGCATGGAAAGGGTAAAACGAATAACCTAAAAGCCGTTTATGAGTTATGCTAATAAGATAAACGTTAGAACATAAACGGATATCATCGGATATCGAAATCTCCAAAGGCAACGATCGAAGCTCGAGTGATCCGTAAAACGAACACGAGAGGCTTCAATGATGACGATGAACCTAATAAATCACAATCACAAACAACCACGGAACAAAGGTTGGAAGAGCACAAGTCCCCTCGTTACATTAAACTAAGAAAGCGATAATATTTACAAGGATAAGCATGAGAATCCCCCACGAGGCACCTTGTTTTTGATAACCGAGTCAAAAGCTTGACTCGAATCCCTATAAATGTGATCATTTAGGGATAATCTTGGTTTGGTCATTTTTGGTGGGGCTTACATGATAAACAAGGCCCAAAAGTACATGGAGTACTTTAAAAACCTGATAAACGTATACCGGGGTCAAAGATAGCGTCCTCGTTTTCAGATGAAGGACGAAACAACGCTACTTCAACACAAACCCCAATGGGGTAGAAGAAAAGATATGAGAAGTAGAAAGGTGGGGCAATAGGTAAGTCAACATAATGAGCTACTCGAGGTAGACTCACACCAAGCAAACGAAAAGATTTTCCATTTATTGCATCGGTGGAAGACCGAGATTTCCCTTTACAAGCAATTCTAGGATCGTAAATCTCGTCCTCGGTGGAGAAATGTGAGGGAACATTTGGGGCTTCCCCCACACTAAAACCACACCAACCGTCGTCAAAAGGAGTAGACGAGGTGGTAGTACTCATGAAACGCGGTGATGACGGAGTTAAACATGTAGAAATATCTTTTAAATCATTTTTAAAATCTTTTCCTTTTTCATCGTTCAAAAACTCTTTAAGAAAACCCGATTTGATAATGTCGAAAATATTTGGCGTGTCAAATTCAAAATTAGTCACGCTAAAAATCCTCACATTTAAGTCTTTGGTAGGAGGGGGTGGCGGATTGTATAAGTTCTCAAAACGTTTGTCAATAAAGAACACCGCCCCCTCGGGGTCGACATACTCGTCATCCTCATGATCGTCGATCTCATCGATTTCCTCATCAAAGATAGGCTTGTCAAACCAAGGTTTGTCATTCCCCTCTTTGAGTATCTTAGAAACTCTCTCGATAAGATCACGATCACGCACGAAACCATCATTCTTTTGTGGGGATCGTTGGTAAGTTAGATCCTCACGAATGTGGTAAACGTCATTCTCAAATGAGGAGTGTTTATAAGGTAACTCCTCGAGAATGGGACTTGTGTAAAATCATCGACCTCCTTAAAGAATTCTTCATCATCACAATTGTGAAACGAAAGAGGATCGATGATATGGTCGTCAACGTTCTCGAATTCATCATCAAAAATGGGATTATGATGAAAAATAGGTTCGTATACGGAATTCGAGTACGTTGTGAAAGTGTCGTCATTCTCATCATCATAAGAAATTTCCGACATGAGATCGTCCTCTTCATTTGAAGATTTATCAAAGGGTAAATCCTCGAAGATGGATGGCGGATTAGCAAGTATATGCTCGATCTCGGCAAAATCACCATTGCCATCAAAGAAAGTGTCGATGTGAGCAAGTTCTCGAGTGGATTTCTCGAGAGTCACAACCATGGACTTACAAGTCGCATGACTATGCTTAGGTGACATTTCTATGATGGGTGAGATTGCATTGGGTTGGGCCACTTCCTTAGCCTTAATGGGTTTGGGGCTAGGAGTGGGAGGCACTTCAATGGGTTTAGAAGTATGGGCCTCAAAGTCATGGTCCTTCGAAGGTGGTGAAGACGAGCCCATATTGGTCTTTGTCGTGATGGCACTAACGTCGCCCTTCGGAATTGGTGTTTCACTTGTTTCGCTAAAAATATCCCAAAGTGAGTTTTCATTCATAAATTTACACATACTCTTTTGAATTAGGTACACGTATTCTTTATCATTAAAATCATCATCTTTAAAACCTTTTTTCTTAATTCTTTCAAAACATGCATCAAGCTTCATTCTTTCCGCTAAAGTGAACATTTTGAAATCATTAGGATTTGAATCATTAGGTTTTGAAACCCCGGTTTTTTCATTCTCATTAAACCCTTGGGATTTTCTAGCGAACAAGTCTATTTTCTCATCCCCATATCTCATAGTAAGTCTCCCCTCGTGAACGTCGATTACGGTTCTAGCCGTCGATAAGAATGGTCGGCCTAAAATAATGGGACATTTAGGGTCACACTCGTAATCGGAGATAACGAAATCCGCGGGAAAAACGAACTTTCCAATTTTGACATAGACATCCTCGGCTATTCCAATTGGTATAAGTGGAGTACAATTTGCTAGCTCGATTGTCATGTTCGTGGGGGTAAGCGAAGGCAATCTCATCAATTTCCAAAGAGAATGAGGCATGAGATTGATGCTAGCACCTAAATCGGCAAGGTCTAAACATCCCTCAATCTCGGAAAAATCACAAGGTAGTAGAAATTGGCCCGGATCCTTTTCCTTTCTCGGCATACGCCTTTTGGGTTTTTTAAGAAGGATCGATGCATAAGTTTCTTCAAGGGTTACTTTGGTAAGGTCAACAAAGCTCTCTTTTTGAACCGTGGATGGAATTTTAGGTACACGAGGGTGTGCACTCCTTTCCTTGGTCGCCACGTTCACCCCATCGACTTTAGAACAAGAAGACGTCTTAGAAGTCGAGGGTTGAGAAGCATAAACAACTCGAAATCCTTCAAGGTTAGGGGTAATCATACGACCTTTCTCACGAGACGAGGCGGCTTTACAATGTTCCTTCGGATTTGCAACGGTGTCACTAGGTAATGAACTCGATGACGCACCCGAGGACTTGTTCATTATGGCCGAAAACATCTTTTTTATGTCAATTTGCCCTTGCTCAATCTTCGTGTTTTGCAATTTCAATGTATTAGAAAAGTCGTTTTTCAAAGTACCAATTTCTCCCTCTAATCGTCTCATATTAGCCTCATTCGTTTTCATGTAATTTTGAAAATCGTTTGACGAACTATTTTGATTTGAATTAAAGTTCCTTTGGTTTTGATTACTTCTTTGAAAATTTCCTTGATTACCACTTGAAAAGTTGTTGCCTTGATTGTTGTTGTTTGAAAAATTCGAGTTTTGGTTATTGTCTCGATTTTTCCAAGTTATATTACGACCTTGATTATAACCTTCTTGATTTTGGTTTGAAAATTTTCCTTGTTGATTGTTTCCTTGAAAATTGTTTCGATTTTGAAAATTGTTGCCTTGGTTATAATTGCCTTGTTGTGATGGACCTGCGTTATTTTGATTTTGATTAGAAAAATTGTTGTTTAACGCACTCAAATTCGACGTTTGGCCATCCGTAGCCGCACACTCGTAATAATTATGAGGTCCACCACAAAACGTACACGATGCCTCAACCGCTTTCACCGTAGCGGGAGCGTCTTTCTTTTGCATTTCAACGAGAAAAGACATGAACACATTCGTTAACTTGTCGACTTTTACATCAACTCTCTCAGTGTCGCGATTAGAACTACTAACATTGGCGATATTGGCAACACTCGGTGCGTTGCGGAGTTGGTAAACCTTGGATCGGTTTTCGATAATTATCAATGCGTCTTTCGGAGTTTTACACAAAAAGTTGCCACCGGCGGCGGAATTCAACGAGTCTTGTTCGTGAAAATTAAGACCGTTGTAAAACGTGTCGATTTGGTGCAACTCGGAAAAACCATGGTGAGGACATTGCCTAAGCAATTCCTTAAAACGATCACACGCGTCTCTAAAAGATTCATGCGGTTTTTGCTCAAATTTCGTAATTTCATTCTTGAAAAACGTTGTCTTAGACGGTGGGAAAAAATAATTAACGAACTTGGAAACGAGATCCTTCCACTTAGTTATCGAATTAGGTGGCTCTTTCTCGTACCAATCCTTAGCGGCACCATCGAGCGAGTACGGAAAAAGCATAAGCTTGACGACATCGGTGTCGACGTTCTTAAACTTGCTCGTGGCCAAAAGACGATCAAAATTCCGAATATGGTCGTGAGGATTATCGGCTTCACGACCTCGAAACTTCGTAGCTTGGATTAACGAAAGCATTCCGCTCTTAATCTCAAAATTCTCCGCTTCGATAGCGGGAATTTCGATCGCGTCTCCATAACCCTCGGTGGGTGCTTGGAGCAATTCCATCATCGAACGGTTGTCGGCCATCTCCTCTACGGTTTCTTCAACAACGATATTAGGAACGTCGGTTTATAATTCTCGTCTACGTCGTCGATTCCTTCGATTACGATTGCGTCGATTCGAAGCTTCGCTAGAATTGGAATAATCCTTCGATCGAGTGCGCATGCACTAAGCGTAGAATGGGTGGTAGCAAAGAAGATTCTTTTTGCGGTTTTTCGATTTTTTCAATTTTTTTTGGTTTTTGATTGTTTTTTAATTTTTTTGGATTTTTGAATGTATTACGTAGACACAAATCTACAAATCTCTCTTCGAATCGACTTTTTCGATTAAAGGAGCCTCAAAGAATGAAAATTATCACGTGGAGTGAACGCTTTCGATGACTTTAGAACGTTGGTGGAACACCAAAACGTTCAAGAGGGTTTAATCTTGAAAACAAGCAAATATAATATACGTAGATAATACTTGGGCGGCAAACCCTCGATTAGCCCTCGTTCTCAAAACACGCACAAGCAAGCGGGGAAAACGAGGCGGCGCTAAGCACTTAAGAGCCTTTTTCCCTTAGGTCGTGAAATACAACCGCCTTATACCCACCTTATAGTTTGTGTTAATTGAAATTAAGCCTCACGAAAGTATTTATCTATTTTGCCTTTAAACTTTTGCTTTGGATTCGAATACAATGATCGAGTGATGAAATCCCGAATCAAGGTTGCGTTTTCACGCTTTTGGAGTACTTGTATATTTATTGTTCTTACGTAGTACAATATAGTAATAATATATTCACAAGAAAAACGAAAACCAATATATCTACAATATAGTAAAAGATTGTTGTGTGTTTAACTTAGGAAAATTAAACACGATTTATTTGGATATTATAATATAGTAATGAAAAATAACAAAAATGAGTGTGTGCGTTTATGTACGCTTTCCAAAAATTGAAAAGCAAAACCGCACTACTCACAAACACGATACTAATAATGGCAACACTAAATACCTCCCCAGCAGCGGCGCCAAAAATTTGATGTGTAGTAAATCGTACACGTTTTAGGAAAAACGCGTATGCGTGGCAAGTATTAAGTTGTACGCTTTAGGAAAAACGTAAAACCGAATAAATGCGGGTTCGTTCTCAAAGGAGGTGTGTGTATTAATGTGCCAATATATAAAATAACAATGTTTGGATTAGTGACGTTTTTGGTTTACAAGAGAAAAAAGTAAAGACGAGCTACGACTACGATTAATCTACGACGTTGACGTAAAATGCGAACGTAAATACGTAAAACGTGACAAAATTAAAAATTAAACCTAAAAATAAATTTAAAAGATTAAACTAAGTCTAAAATAATATAAATAAGAATTAAAATCCAACAAATATATTTTAAAACCTTTTATTAATTAAATATTCGATTTTAAATGCTAATTAAAGCCCTAAAATTAAATATAATTAACAAAATGTCCAAAATATAATTTCATTGAAAACATAAGTTACTTATATTATTAAATGACTAAAAGGTATTTTTCCTAAATTTTAAAAACTATTTTTCTATTTTTTAATCACTAAAAACTATTTTTAAACTAAAATAATTATAAAAAATAATAAAATAATGCCAAAAATAATTTGACAATTTTTATAATCCTAAATTATCCTAAAGAATAGTATAAAAATGAAAAAGTTTGAAAAATGTAAAATTTTGCACTAAAAGACAAAACAGTTTAATATTAAAACCCTAATTAAACTAATTTAATTATAAAAAATAATTAAAAAGTGAACAGTGAAATAATTTTTAAACTAAAAATCTTAAATTAATTTTCTAAGTCTAAGAAAATTTTTAAAACTGAAAAATATTAATTTTTCACACTAAATGCCAAAAATAGTAAGTAAAAAGTTAGTTAAAAATAGCTATAAATCCTAAAAAATACTTAATGAATAGTAAATTAAAAACTAATTATACTAAAAAATCAGAAATTAAATAAGAAAAATAATGAAACAAAAATGAAGTGCTAATTCCTAAATTTGATCACTAAAGACAAAAATTCAAGAAAACTGACAATGACACTTGCTTTGTTTCTGTCTTTTAGTGTAGCAGTACTAACCAAAGTACTACCAGTGGGAACTTGGTTCCCACTGCTAGTTCTAAAAAATTGACAGCAGAAGGATAAGCTTAGGGAAGCTTATTGATGGCTTTTTACTGGACAAGAAGGCACCCCTACACTCAGTCGAGTGTAGGGAGTTTAGATAAGCAATAAAACATCACTTTCTTCACAAAAATCAAACACAAATGCACAATCAAAGTGACTGTTTAAGCTATAAGGTTTCTGTGAACAGTGACTGAACTATTGTGCACAAATACGAATTTTAAGGCTCAAATCTGGCACATAGATGGTCCAAACAACAAACAAGCTAAATATAAACTTAACTTAACCTACTTCCTATTGGTGAACAAGATTTGATTGCAAAGTTTAAACTAAATCATGCTCAAAAAGGGGCTTACTGAATTTAAGCTATAAAAACCAAATTATAGCATGCAATCACTTTAAAAACCCACCAATCTTGCAACTAATGACTGATTACTCCTATATCTACCCTACAGAAGCATGTTAAACAAGTTCATAACCCAAGAATTGTCACCAAACTCAAGTAAAAACCAAATCCAAACACCCCCTTATTTACTGAAATCCATTAATTAACAACACAACTTCACACAAACTCAAACTAAACTGATTCAAATTACTTCTAATATGCATACCAATCCTAAAATAGTAATATCAAACAAGAAATTTAACAATTAATCAGGCAACACTCATACACACATAGATCACATAAAATACTAAAAAAAACAGCTAATGGGGTTCAAAGCCTTTACCTGGGTTGATGCATTCCAAAAGGTGTATGGTTGAGCTTATGGGAGCTTATGGAAAGGTGTTGATGTAGAGAAATGGCAAGGTGGGGACTACAACAGTCCCAAACACCCTTATATCTTTCAAATGAGCTTGCAACCTTTGAACCTGCCAAAAGTGATAAAGAAAAAGTGACATGAGACAAAGCTTATAGGCTATAAGCTAGCTTATGGATTAAGCTGCTTAAAGCTTATGAGCTTATAAAGTATAAGACAAAAAAAATAAGATGCTATTTTTTCTTTCAAACCAATAAACTTTAAACTTCACAAAATTTTGGCAAAAAGATTTGATGAAAGCTGAAATCAAACCCTCATTCCACTTTCACTTCATTTGGGTTTGAATTCAAGCTGTTGAAAAAAAACTCTTGCAAAATTCTATGAAAAACGATTTTTTCTTGAAAATCCTTGGAACATTAATACTAAAGAAACCTTAACCAATCTTGCATAAAACGTGAAACTTTAAGCTAAATTACACTAAAAACATGTTTAAAATGGAACTCAGATTGCATAAAGAATTAAAATTTCATTTTCATTAATTTCTTAAAAACTTTTATACAAAACTGGAACAAAAAACTTGTCACGGGTCGACATAGCTTTATATAGGGAATAAAAGAACAATCTAGAATGCTGAATAAAAAATTACTGAATATAAACCCTAATTCTCTAAAATCCCTAAAAAGTCCCTGGTCAAAGTCTTGAGAATTTGGTCTTTGTGCCCCATTTGATGATGCAGCTATAAAAATGATCTTGAGTCGTTCATTTGGTCCTTTGGGACCAAGGAATGTGACTTGGAGCGTTGATGGACTGGGGGATTCGTTCTTTGCCATTTCTAGTGTAGCACGGGACAAACGTGGGGGCCATTTGGGTGATTGGGGAATAGTTTTGTGAGGTGGGTTTTGATTAGGCCAAGGTCAATCACCATTCTGGATATAATTGAGTCAAACCCCTTTGATTTGTGGGTTTTAGGATTAGGGTTCTTGGGGGTTAAGAGAGGATGAACATGTGTGTTTGATTGTAGATTAAGTTTGTTAAACATGTTTCCCTCTCAAAAATATATATATAAACGGTTTAAATTGTTAAGTGGGGGTTTTGACTTTGGTTTGACCATTGTTTATTTAAGTAAACAGATTGGTGGGGGTGACGTGGATGAAAGGGTAAATGTGATTGGGTGAGGGTTTAAGTGGGGTGAGGTGTCAGTAGGTGATAGGAGGGTTAGGGTTTTGTTGTCTGGCCGAATTGACCCCCTAATTCCCATCTTGTTGTCTCTTTGAATTAAAACAGCTAAAACTTTCCATCCTTTGAAAACAACTTTGCTCATCTTGTCACTTTTGGCACATACACATGTATAAACTTTCCAAGGGTCTTTCATGTATCTTTGGCATTCTTCAAGGGCTAAATGTGTAAAGTCTTCAAACTTTAGGGACCCTATCCATATTTATGAATATTTGAGGGGTATAAAGTGTTAATCTTCAAACTTGGAGGACCAATGTTGCCAATTCTTCAAACTTCAAGGACTTGATAGGAAAATCATGATTCGGGTCCGGTTCTTTGTGCGACTTCGTTTCCCGTGTTCGTTTTTGCTTTATTCTTGTGATCCTTTGGTGAATTCACGATATCCGTACCTGAAATACACAATGAACAAATACAGGCACATTTTTGGGTATTTTGACGATATTTTAAGCGTTTTAAGCCCGATTTGGACGATGAGACTATGTATAAATACAGTCTCATCATATATAAAAAACTATTTTGTAATAAATCTAATTTAAATCTAATACTAATTTTAAGCTAAAACAACTTTTTAAATGAAATCTATTTTAAAAACTAAATTGTAAATAAGAATTTAAAATCTATAAAAAAAACTATTTTTAACTTAAACTAAAACGAAAATTAATTTATAAATTCCCAAAGTAAATAAAATTAAAATATTTTTTAGACTTTTTATATTAAAAAAACCGAGTTAGAAAGAAAATTAAAATAAACTTTTTAAATAAAATTTAAACTAACTAATCTTAATTAAACTTTTAAATGAAACTGTCAATAATTAACTTCCCTATATTAATTAAATTGTGTAAGATAAAACCTAAATAAGATACTAGAGTAGATGGTTGAGTCGTCTGGCTGATAAGCGAGAGGTCCTGGGTTCGATTCCCACCCAGACCAAAATTTGCTATATATATATATTTCTTTTTTGGAATTTTTTTACTTTGGAATGATTTGAGAACCAACAGACCAATTGGATCTGTTGGCTTTTAACAGCTATAAATCAGCAGTTGAATAACCTAATTAAGCAGAACTGATAAACCACATAAGCTGATAATCCAAATAAGCATAAGCAAACTTATAAAATAATAAGCAGTATCTAAATAAACAAATAAGCTGAATCTAATAAGCTAACTAAACAATAAATAAGCTGAAACAAATTAAGCTGAAAACAAATAAGATACTAATCAATAAGCACCTAAAAAAACAGATATAAGCTACTCGAAACCCAAACTCAGATACTAATAAGCAGATCCAAAAGTCCTATGAAACTAAACAATAAATAAACCTAAGCAAAGTAAAATTAATCAAATAAGCTAAGCAAACTTAAATCTACTATCACTCTAGCCAAACCGAGATATAAAAATCAGATATAAACAAATTTAAACAAAATAATAACAATCCAAATGAACTAATTTAAATAGACTCAAGCAGGCATCAATGAACCTAGCAGATTCGAACAGCCCTACCCAAACAGATAATCCCCAAAACCAATTAAAGAAAAACTGATAAACTAATTAAGCATACACAATCTCACTGAAATACAAGCAGATAATAACTAAAACATAAAAATCAATTAACTACAAACTGAATAAAATAACAGAAAACAAACCTAATGGCGATACCCTTTGAGTAGAAGGTTGGCGCTGAGCCACCTTGTGAACCGAAACAATCAAACCAACACCACCTTATTTACCCAATATCCATCATCATGATCTTTTGTTCGTCCACAGTAACCGAACCAATATATAAACTTTTTTATATATAATTTCCCAGTAGGGGAAATTATCTCTTAACTTTTATTTTAATAATTATTAAATCAAAACAGAATTAAAATTAAATTCAATAATAATAAATTGAGACAAGATCTTAATAAAACTGAAATTTCCTTAATATTAAAAAGATTACAAAGCTTGATTAAAAACTAAAATTACAATAACCCTAATTCTATTTTCAGAAAATAAAAATTAAAATTAAAGAAAAGGAACACCCAATTACATGATAGGAGGGTTTTTTATAGGAGAACCCCAACAAACCCTCTTGATAGCTTCACTTGTAAGCATTGATTCTGAGCCGTAGATTCCTTATTTTCTTCTTTCTCTATCTTTTCTTCTAATCAAACGGCTGAGAAACGCCCTTGCATCCTAGGATTGCCAGCATGGCACTTGATGTGTTAGTTGTGTTAGTTTGGGTATGATGTGGAATATATTGATTGGTGGGATTGGAGAGATGTGTTGTTTCCACCAATCAAATCCTTAGGAATGGCCACGTTGGATGATGGGGGAAGGACCACAAGTGAGTGTATGCTCCGATTTTTCTGGGGATTTAATCCAAACATGTGTGAATCACACGTTTGGATTAAAAGCCCCAATTTTTACTTGTGAATTTTTACTGATCTAGGATATTAGGGTTTGGAAGGGCTGCGAGGTTTGGGGGAGGGAGATGACTGTGTGTGTGAAGGTAAAAACTTCGTTTGTATCGAAACATAATGGGGTGAGGGATAAAAAGTTTATTTATTTTGTTGGGTGGGTAAATGGGGACACGTGGGGTGAGGTGAGTTGACTGGGTTGTGAAAGTTGACCATGATACGTGTGTTGACTGCCAAAAACAAGCAAGAAATCGTTCCATGTGTTTGTTGAGATATGGGCTAGTGGCCCAAATTCTTGATTATTGCCTTGTGGCCCAAATTTCTTATATCCGTCCTTTTTACTAATCAAATGGGCCATATTGGGCCATTGGTAAAAAGTAAAGAAACCATTTTCCTTAAATGGGCTTTTGAGCCCATTTATCCGATGTGGGACCCACTTGGCTCGAATATCGTCAAAAAATGATTAATTCCACTAAAACGAGCTCGATTCCGACTTTCTTGATCATTTCTTCAAAATTAAGTTGACTTTGTCGGTTTTCGTGATCTTCGGCACATTTGGTCTTTGACTTTGTCTTTGTCTCTTTTCTTCAACATTTGACCGTGAAATCCCGTGTTTTCTCTTCTTTTGATCATTTGTACCTATTTAAACACAAGAACACAAAACCACGCGTAATTCCGACTTTTACGATATTAAACACATGATTAGGTCTTGTTTTTCCTTGATTTTAGTGGCAAAAGGATAAGTGTTTTCACACTTATTAACCCCGTACCGGAAACGATATCCAAACCACAATCTATACACCAATTAGCACATAAACAAGTAAAGACACGTAACTAGCACAAAATAAAACTAAGTGACGAACCTCAAAACCACGGTTTTCACAGCGGGCTCCCTTAACGAACCGCGTACGGGAAAGCCATCTTTGACTTATTTTTTGTCTTTCTTCTTTGACCAGTGTATTGGTTAAGATTATTTGTTTACCCAATTTGGCTAAACATTCCCTAAAACCTTTTGTTTTCATTTCAAATCTTTGCCTTGTCTACTTTATTTAAATTCTTCTCTTTTAGGAGTTCTTCTCTTCATCCCTCATAATGCCTAACTCTTCCCTTCCTAACCTTGAAATTTCTTTGTCACAATCTTCTCAACCTAAAGCTTCTTCTTCTAAGCTTTCAAAGAAACCGAAAATCTCGGTTCGACCCGTTTGGATTAAGAAGAACACGAATTCTCATGATTCTTCTTCTCTAAAATCCTCCAAGAATTCTTCTTTCTCTCCGATTAAATAATGGAATGAGACTTACTTAAATCAAATTACCGGAGAAAAGGAAATTCTTCCACCACCACCTAAACCTTTCAACTCTCCACAACTCAATGACATATCTTCATTTCCTAATCTCACTAGGCATTGTGAAAACATCTCTTATCCATTACTTCCCTCTCCACCAAACTCTCTTTTTGATGGACTTCCCCCATCTAATGACTTTGTTTTGCATCATGATTCCTCGTGTGCTTGTTGTCGATTTCAACAGATTAAACTTGCTCATATCTATGACAAGCTAATTTTCCTTGAATTCATCCTCACTCAACCTCCTCTCAAAGTTTTCGTTCCCGTGAACAAAACTTCGAGTGATGCTTCGTCGTCTTTCGTTTCCAACTAAGGCACATTTTGTACTTTAGTTGTTTGAGTCAATAAAACGTAAGCAGTCTTGGAAGATTATCACTATTAGAGTAGTTTATGCTTTGTGTTTTATTTTCTATATTTTCTTTTTTGCTTTAAATATTCATATTATATGTATGAATATATCTCTTGTATGTTATTTCATATTTGTGTAATATGAATGTTATGTGTGTTATCTTTCCCACTAATTTTTTTCATACATATGTTAAAGAGTTGATCATGGTTAAAACTTACAATTAATTATGGGTGATTCCATGAATTCTAAATTTTAACCCCTTGACATTTTAATCATCTTTGATTGGTTTGGATGTTTCTTTTCTTTCTTTATTCCACCAATTGAACCTTGATGTTGTCAACACACACTCTTTGGACATACTTAGAAAATACTTGCTTCTAATTTGAGAATTTTTTTTTCTTCTCCCTCTCAAGTTAGTTAGTAGGTAGTGCACATATACATTGGTGTTTCTTTTCTTTCTTCTAACCTTTGTGTAGCATGTCACCTTAGCTCATTCACTTGGTGTCCCAAGCAAGGGGGAGTAAGCACCAAGGGAGAGCTACTAGCAAAGTTCGGTTCTTTTCTTCTTCAAAGACTTGTGCTAACCTTTTTGCTTCGATAAAAGGGAGAAATGATAGTGATAAACTCGTTAATAATTTGAATAATTTTGTATTTTGCGTAATCAAAAAGGGGGAAATCGTTAACGCCAAGCAATGTCTAAAAACATTGTTAGAACTAATTAATCTTTCTTAGTTTTGATCACGAGAAATTAAAAAGACTTCTATTGTCAAACACAATCATAAAACGAATTATCTAGCAAACACTATCATCAAGGTAATAATCATTACACTAACATATCTTAATCATGCTTAGTGATCATAAAAGTGATTAGCCTTAAAACTCACTTTTATCAAATGTAACAAAAGATTTCAATAAACTTTATTTTTAAGAAAATATTTTATTAAAATGAAAATATAAATTTGAATATGGCATATTCTAATTGCCATAATAATATCCTTTGAAGGTTTAAACAACCTCAGATATTTCAAATTCACTAAAATACAAAAAGGAGCGGAGTCTGCACTCCGTGGTTCATTAAATGCCTATGCGGTTCACTATCGATAAAGAATCGCCTAGGTAGCTAAGGAACCGCCCCCAGCTAGCCATTAGGGTTATTCTTCTATAAATAGTGGATGAAATATGCATTTTAATCAACCCTTTTTGGACATCTCTTTTAGTCTTCTTTATCCTCTCTAATCCTAATCATTTTTAAATGATAACTTAATATGTTAAGTATGTTTACTTACGAATATCCTCTTGATCTCCTTCTTTACCTTGTCCAAAGAGAAGATCACTCACACACTTGTGATGTGATTAAAGATGAAGCCTTGATGAAGATCATCCTCCCCTAACGGTCTAGTCATGATCATCATTTGTGTATTTGTGTCTTGTGTAGATCCAATGTATTTATGAATACTTGGACTAGTTGTGTTCATCCAAGCTATGTGTGAATACTTGTATTAGAGCTATGTAAATCTTTTGCATATGTGTATGCTTGGGTTTATGTTGTGTAGATCCAAGTTACATGTGTGTACTTAAATAAGTTTAGTTGAGTTGTAATAAGTTGTGTTAGTTCTCACTAAACTCTAAAGTGATGTGGTTGTGTCTTGTAAGTTCTCACTAAACTATAAAGTGATGTGTAATTATGTTGTGTGAAGTTCTCACTTAGCTTCAAAGTGAAGAGTTGTGAAGATTGGTTCTAGCTTTGGATTAGAACTCGACATCTAGTCTTGTGCCGGAAAATGGTGAAGTGGGCAACATTCTGAAGATTGGTTCTAGCTTTGGATTAGAACTCGACATCTAGCCTTATGTCATAAAATAGTGAAGTGGTAGACGTTGTGTAGATTGGTCCTAGCTAAGATTAGGTCTCGACATTTAGCTTAGTGTCGGGAAATAATGTAAGCGACGTTGTAAGGTTTTCTCTGCCAAGAAGGGAGCTTGTGGATATAGTGGAAATCTCGAGTAAGGTGTACTCGAGGAGTGGAGTAGGAACGAGGATAGAGCCTCGTTGCCGAACCACTATAAATCTTTGTGTCTTCCTACTGGGTTGTTTTTTTCCTTACTCTTTACTTACATTCATCATCATTACACTTACTACTTATTGTTAATGCATTAGAATTGAACCTAATCATTATGCAACTAGCTTTCAAGTAAAAGATAGCTTTGGCACTCACCTAACTGAAAAGAATTTTAATTAGGAGATAAGCCGATGAGAAACTATTCAACCCCCCTTCTAGTTTCTATACTTTGGATTCAGAGTTGCTTGTACCTTGCAGTTGCCTTTTTAATTCGAAATGTCGTAGCCCTAAGGTTTCATCAGTCGACCCACTGTCCAAGGCTTTAACGATTATACCTAAATTCGCGACGATACTAGTTTTCAACTTTGAAGCCTCCAGCTTTTTATTTTTGACCCAGCCGTAAATAATGACTTTGAGGTCTTAGAGTTTTTTCTTAAATCGAATCATACTATTGCTATCAAAATGAGATGAAGAGCACCACGAAGATTTAATCATATCAAACCCGACGAAATCCAGCCATGAATGATAGAACCTAAAAGGAGTAGGCCCAAAAGCAACTAGAACTTCGCGGAAGAGGATAGGCTGATTATCTGAGAGATGTCGATCTAGACAATTACCTGTAATAGAAGGAAACAAGGAAAAAAATACTATCGGATATCATAAACTTATCAAGTTTGCTCATTTTAGTAGCCGAATAGTGAGACCGTGTAAAAGAGTACCCCTTCAAAGGAACATCACAAAATTTGTTTTTTTTTCCAAAAAATTCATAGCACGAATGTAATTTCTTAATTTTTTTTAACAAAATCTAATTTTTTAACAAATTGTTACTAAAAACAATTACAAGGAAAATAATAAAAAATAATATATATTTTTCAGAGGAAAATCTATTACTCGCAATTTTCTATTAAAATAATGAAAATAGACCTAGCCAAATTACTCTACATATTTTCTCAAACTCTTTACTCGTTTCTCTTGAATTGTCCACTTTATTTACTTGTTTCTATCAAACATGAGAGTTTAGTCCATTTTCATTTATCCACCATCAATTCTCCCTACCAAACACACCCTAAAAATAAGAGATAAAATTGACTAACATTCTTTTCATTGGTGACAAGTCATTTTGTGAAAATTATTTGTAAATGTTTTGTGAATGTACCGTTTTTCAACTTTTAAACCATACGACATCACTTTTTTTACAAGTGTCCCGAGAATAGGTGCGTGACTTTATTTTAGAAATCTAAAGTAATATTTGGTGACATAGATGATTTTTTTACCGTTATATCTTTTTCGAATTTTTGTATTTCTCGAAAAATATTTTTTTTCAAATTTTTTAAAAGAGAAAAAACCGGTTAAGCAATAAATATCATGATAACACAAATTGTCACTTTCGTTGCACAGACCTACTACCAGACAATTCACACTTGTCGTAAAAGAGGTGGAGTCATATAGTCTAACGGTCGCACAAACTTATAATTCATCCAGTAAAGTATGTAACTTCTCTTAAAGATAGTTCTAATGCATCCCGACCAACAAGAACGTCGTTGCAAGTTAAGTATATCCAAGATTTGACAAGAGAATATAAATTTTACCATTTTATACTAGGGCTGAGCAGGCCCGACCGAAACTGAGTTAACCTGACCGAACCGACCGGTCCAACTTAACCGATCCCGAAACCGAGTAACTTGGTTCGGTTGTCGGACTCCAACTTCTAACTTTTTCGATTTTGGGTCGGTCGGTATGAAAACCGAGTTAAACCCGGTTAAGTCCGACTGGCCAGACTCATTTATTAGGTTAGTCTATTTTTTTAGCCGCTTTTTCCAAGAGGGTACTCCATTAGTCCATCTCTCATCTTCAACACATAACCAACGGAGAAAAGAAAAAAAACAACAATAGATGAAGAACGCCCAACGAATTAAACAATCAAAACCTTTGAATCTATCTCGTCTTCAATACCAACTTACGAATCAACCAATCAAAACATTGTTAATGTTGAGGTAAGTTTTTTAAAATTGTTCATTTTAATTAATTGTTCTATAATTAGTATACCAAATTACTCATTGTTAATTCGTGTTAATTTGTAATTAATTTTAGGGTAAAAGATATAAAATATTATCTTACTTATTGATTTGTGCCGACTTTAAACACTTACTATTTTATCTCGTAACTTTTCATTGTACTTTCAAATTTGTTTCGATTATACCAATATTAGCCTGAAATGACTATACTACCCATGTCTTCTGCAACATAATTACGTTTATTGTCATCGCATCTCACTTTCATCCATTGCAGTTCTCTCTTTGAAATTACGGATTTACAACAATTTTTTCAACTGATTACACATAAATACAAATTGATAACGAGTTTTTTCTAGAGAAGTGGAAGGCGAACCATGAATAGATGTAAATGTAACCACAAAGTCAAATCCTAGAATTCAACTATTATTATAACTTTGAACTTTGTGTATGTACATGAAGGCCGTTGGGTCTAGGGGCGGAGCTATGTCCGGGCTACGTGTGGCATGTGCCACACATAGTTTTGGGCGATGAAGTTTATTTTATTTTTTTTTCTTTTTTTTTTTAAGAGTGCTACACTCATTTTTGAGAGAACGGAGTTTTGAGTTATGTTTTTAGAAAAAAAAAGAAAGATGGAGACTACGAAGATGATGAATAGTGATGCTTTTTGCTATTAGTTGGTTGCCAGTGTCTTTTTACACGCAAGTAGAGTAGTATCATTTGTCAGTTTTGCATTAAATATATAGTAAAATTTAATGGGCTTATTTTTTATACAAGTATCACTATCCCTATATTTATACAAACTAAGGCTACATGTTCTTATGTATTTTATTTAATGAAAATTGTGTATTTATATGCGGATCGAGATATATTATAAACTAACATAACTAAAAAACTATAAATAATATGTAAATTGTGATGTTTGAATTTAGGGGTGGAAACGAGCCGAGTTGAGCTCGAGCTCGTTTGAGCTTAAGCTCGGCTCGTTTAAGTTTTACAAAGCTCGAGCTCGAGCTCGTTTAGGCTCGGCTTGATCGAGTTTTTTACTGATTCGATCTCAACCTTTTCATAAGCAGCTCAACTCATTTCCACCCTATGTTTGATATATAATGACAATTCAGTTTAATGGTGTATCTAAGCTTACATTTGTTAAATGTTGTATTTGCATATCATTTACGTAGTTTAATTTATAAAACTATCATATACCGACTTACTTTAGCTTACATGGGTCAAAAAAAGAAGAAGCTAGTTTTACTACGAAAAATGAAAAACTTAAATTACAAATATTTGCGAAGCGAAGCGAGTCGAGAATTGTGCCACACGTACATTAAAATGTTGGCTCCGCCACTGGGGTCTGTTAACAGTTGCTACTAAGAATATTTGCAAAACCGCACGCTCGAAGTTTCCAACAAAAAGTATATTAATGATATATGATTATATGGCGTAGACACTAGATATTAGATATTGGTTAAAGTCTACTTCAAGTGGAGACTGATGACGATTTCAAAAGAAATAAAGTGAAGTTAGATAGTTTTCATGAAAGTTTCCTTCAGTTAGCGCTTCTCTTTTAATATGAACTTCTATCTGATTTAGGTATTTAATTATGTGTTAAGTGCAAATTCAGTTCCACTCGACTAAGTATTGTTATTTCAATAATTACATTTCTAAGGTTTCCTTTAATTTGTTTGTTGTTCTTTGTTTCAGTTTATATGACGCGATCACCTGGACTCAACATGCTTTTTATTTTTTTCTCTTTAATTTATATGGAAGAATCATATCAAGATTGTCGGTCACACCAAGTTGGTGTGAATCGAGAATATGCTCATCACGGGATACACGAAGTTACTTTCTTGTTTGCTTCGGTTGTCACAACTTGGTTGCTATCGATTGCAGGGATTGTAATATATAACATAATAAAATGGAACCCACGTATATCGATTGCAGGGATTGGAAAAAGATAAAAAGGTATATTAGTCATTTATAAGGGTAGTATAGTCATTTCAGGCTAATACTGATAAGTAAGATGTTATTTTATAGTTTTTACCCTTAATTTTGTTATACTTACTGTTTTTAGTATACTCATTGTTATTTTCTTGCTGATAAAGAGTTGTTTGGATTTTTGTTTCTAGATTTGTTTGTTACAACTAAGGGAGTGTTTGGGGTAAGATTTCAGTTTTGGTATGAAACCGAACCGAAACCGACTAGGCCTGATATGAAACCGAACCGAACCGACATTTTCGGTTTCGGTTCAAATTTTGACATTTTTCCGGTATCGATATTTTTCGGGTCGGGTCGGTTCTGACCCGAAGCTCTGCCCTATATCTATAGGAGGAAGGACAACAACACTTGAGGATGTCGCACGTGCTTTGATGTGGTATGAAATGCTTGACAAGTATTTTTGAAGAAGAAACACTAAGATGGTAACTAAATTTGGCAAGATGTTGTTGAATTAGAACAAGGCTTGTGATATAAACACATTTTTTTAGGTTCGGGTTTTTTTTAAATATTATTACTCAAAAAAACTAGCAAAAGATGCAGGTGAATTTTACACCTTCTTCCGTTATATAGGCAAACAATTTTCTACCAAGAAGAGAACACATAAGTAACTACAAATCCACAAAAAACATAATGCAAATAGAAATTTCATGCTTCCACGGACTCTGATCTAACGATTATCAGCAATAGACTTGACATTACTCGAAATATTCAGATCATCATAAATGTCATTATTATATGGGTCACAGTCATCAACAACAATCTTATAACAATCACTCTATTGTACCAAAGGCCTCTTGGTCTAGCGGTATGTGAGTGACCCTCTAACCTCAAGGTTGTGGGTTCAAGTCTCGGTGGAGACATGTGAGATAGAAATTGTGAGATAGTTGGTGTGAGTTGTAAAAATTGTCGTTCAAAAAAAAAGAATCACTATTGTTTTTATAGCCTATTAGTCTCATATCTCATAACCGAATTTTTAGATGTTAAAAAATTCGACATATCATTATGCATAGGTTCAACTACATCTTCTCATTCAACTTCGCATGCAATATCAATCATTAGCCTATAAACCGAGTTCCCTTAATCATCCACAAATAATAAATTTTCCTTCAACAATTCTTTTTTTAATCTTATCAATCTTCCATCCGAACAGGAAGAACCATCATTAGACATAGATTCACCCGAAAATCATCCAAACCAACCAAGTTAGATAGAGGTCTCAACATTCGTATAAAAAACATCATCTTTAATAGAGTTAAGTGCAACAAAAGAATTAGGTGCCGTTTGGTTCAAAATATTAAAATTCTATAACTCTAAATTCTAGTAATTTAGAATTCCTAAGAATTAAAAATTCTAGAATTTAAAATACTTACTTATTTTTTGTTGACAAAAATTCATAATATTTTAAATCTTGATTTTGTGTTTAATCAATTAACGAATAAATAAAGTTTTTTTTATTGAAAAGAGTAAAAATCAAATTCTAACTTTTATAAAAAAAATTACATAAATTTTGTTTAAAAAAATTATTAAAAATTATGTACAAATTTTATACAAAATATATATAATATTTATAAAAAATGTATATAATTTTTTTATAAATTTATATAAAGTTTATAAAAAATTTGTATAAATTTTATAAAGAAAATTAATAAAAAAAATTTAAATTTTTTATAAATTTTATAAAAAATTCAAATTTTTTTTATAGAATTTATATAAATTTTATAAAAAATTTCAATAAATTGTATAAAAAATTATATGAATTTTTTTTTTAATTTTTATAAATTTTATAAAAAATTCAATAATCTTTTTTTAGAATTTATATAAATTTAATAAAAAATTTCTATAAACTTTGTAAAAAGTTTCTATAAATTTTATAAAAAATTTCTATTAATTTTATAAACAATTTATATAAATTTTATAAATTTTATTTTTTCTATTTAAAAGAGTAAAAACCGAAAAAAATAATTTTTATATAAATTTTTAAATTTCATAATTTTATATAAACATAAAAACTCGAATAAAAAGGACTAGAAAAAGGTTTATAAAAGATAATTTTCATGTAAATTAAAATTTCTCACTTTTTGAAATAATTCTAATATCCTTCATTCTGGGAATTCGAGTAATTTTAAAAATTCTTTCGTAAGTCATGTCAAACACAATATTTAGGAAAAATTAAAATGTAAATAATTTAAATATCCTCCAATATCATTCAATATCCTCCAACCAAATAGACCTTTAGAGTTAATAATCGCTTTATTTGGAGTAAGCTCTTTATTTGAAGTAACCTTTATATTAGACCTCGAAACAGCTTGTTTTTTTCCTACCATTTGAATTATGATGGAAACGTATAACATGTAAAAGTGGTACGCGATGTGTCATGTGTAGATGCAAAAGTCCGCTGGGCCTCTTAGTGGGCCGAGAATGCCGCTGGGCCGCTCGGTCTTCTTATCCACAAGCCTATAAGAAAGCAGCACACGTTAGCTCGCCTCGGGTGGAGAGCCCGAGACCAACTCCGGTGTGAGAGTAAGTATCTGATTGAGCCGAATGGCTAATATCATGCAGAGCCGAATGGCCACGTAAGTATGTGTATTAAATGACTGTGTGTGTATATCTGACTTACATTGAATGAGGGGTATTTATAGTACTCAAAGTACTGTAGTGGACTGTTGTCCTTGAAGGCAACGCTCCTTGAGCCTTGGGATCTGACAGGCCAAGCTTTGGTCCAGGAGGTTAAGTAAGGCGTCTGGGTAAAAGGATGTGCCGTTTGTTCCCGAGGGAATCTACCCTGCTTTTGAGGTGTGTAGGCGGGTGACTCCTTTATCCCAACGCCAGGCGTATGTCCACTGGACAATAGGGTGTGCCGTTCCTTCCCGATGCGTTGGCATTGCTTTCGAGGACACCCTCTAGGTCTGTGCTTGGTACGTGGGCCGGTCTGCCAGACCGTGTGGCCAATCTTACTTCTAGGAGATTTGGCACGTGGGAACGGCCCAGCGGCTATATACGCGAACATGTCCCCCCAGTATTGGATTATCAATGTGAAGCATTGATGATTCAATACTTAACCGTGCAGCCGTCCCCTCCGTTTTTTCTTTTGTCCTGTATTCGTGGTCTCTGAATATTTTATTCCTCCTCCTCTCTCTTTTTCTTCTTCTTTTTTTTTTTTTTTTTGTGAGTGCGTACCTACCCTCATAATTACTCTCGGTCAAAAATACTGATAATCGCGCTCATTTAATACCTCTGTGCATTTGGTCGGCCAGCTGGCTAGCATTAGCGCTTTGCGTGGCTGAGAAGGGTGCCACGTGTTTTTACTGTTTGATGGAATGACCTTTGGTCGGCCTTTGGGGTCTATAAATACCCCTTTTTCCTTCTCATTTCTTACTTTTCCCTTTTTTTACCGTCGAGAGCCGTGAGGTACATCTCTTCTTCCCAGGTCTGTCTTTCTTTTTATTAGTTTTCTTTTCTTGTCTTTTCCTTGGTCTTCCCCGGCCTGTCATTATGTCCTCCGACGGATCTTATGAGCTTGGCCTCCCTAGCCAAGAACATCGTGAGGCCATTAACGAGGCCCAGGTTATGCCCAAATTTGATATGCATCTTTACCACTCCGATTTGAGTTCGGATCATGTGCGCCGCGTGGCCGCGGCTTATCACATTCCCTCAGATCTGAACCCTTCTGCTCCTTCCCGTAATTTTCGCATGAATGAACTCCCCTCTCATCTTATTGGTCTTTACGTCCACCACTTTTCTCAAGGGGGTCTTCGCATCCCTTTTTCCTCCTTCTTTCTTCGAGTCGTTGAACATTTTGGTGTACATATCTCACAACTTGTTCCTATTGGTGTTAATAAAGCTACTCTCTTCGAGATTTATTGTCGTGGCTTGGATGTCACTCCTACCGTCGCATTGTTCCGATTGTTTTATAAACTTTGTAAAGTAGGTGACTGGTTCTCCTTCCATAGTCGTGGTGCCAAACCTTATCGTGCTTTTCTTAAAGATGGCCCTACTAGCTTAAAAGGTTGGAAAGGTCTTTTTTTCTTTGTCGATCGCAGGGCTGCTCCTATCGCTATGCCATGGAGGCATCATGACTCCAGCGTGGCTGATCCCCTTCCTCAAGCTTCGGAGTATGATCCTTTGGATGCCAAAAAACTTTGTGAATTTGCTATACCCCTTCGGAGGCCTTACCAAAGTCTTTTGTATGCCGGCCGTCTTTCCCCTTTTTGGAAGTACCCATGCTTCGATTGTGTACTCAATGGTCCGGCCGGGGAAAGTAATGTCTTCCTCTTTTCCCTTGCTTGGTTCCTCACATCTTATGTGTTGACTAATTTTTCTCCTTTCTGCAGGTGTCACCATGTCTGAGTTTTTGAGGATTCCTCGTTTTGCTGGTGCGTCCATTCGTAAGGGTGATCCTCTGCCGCAAGGCACGGTTGTCCCTACCTACACTAGCTCTCCTTTGCCTAAGGATGCTCCTATCCCTCCAAAGACTCTTGCTATGGAGCAAGCTGAGACCGTCGATGCTAGGGTTGTTGCTGATCGCGAGAGGAAGCAAAGACGTGCTGTTGAGAAAGCGGCTCGTGAGGATGTGGCGGCTGGTGGCTCTCATAGCGCTGGCACTAGGGCTACCCGGGCTACCACACATTCCAAGAAGAGGAAGGCCGATGGTGAGGGTTCCTCTCACAGGAAGAAGGAGTCTTCTCACAAAAAGAAAGAATCCTCTCATAAGAAGAGTAAAGCCACCAGAGCTCCCGTTGTTCCTCCTTCTGCTTCCCCCAGCCCTGTTGAGGCGGATGATGCTAGCAAATCTCACCCTCCCACTCCTTCAGCCGAGGGGCCCAATGCTATGGAAGACCTTCGACAACATACTGATGATGTCTTCTCTCAACCGCAAGCTTCTGAAGGTGGGCCTTATGAAGAGGAACGCCCCCCCTCATCTGCCTCTCGTCCCCCATCTGTTGTTCCTAGTGGGCGCCATGTCTCTCTTGATGGCGAAAATCTTGCCTTTCCTGGAGGTTGGCTCTCGTTCACTTCTCTCCTTTATGTACATGTGTATGCTTTTTATATCTTTATCATATATGTCTTCTCTTACATTTGTCGCTTTTCTTTTCCAGGTGATGCTTCTAAACCCATCAACTTGGACGCAGATGTTACTCCCGACGAGGCTGAGAGTTCCTACCGTAAGGACACCTCTCTCGCCCATTGTGTTACTGCTGTTCGGATGGCCTGTCCCTCCTCTTATGTTTGTTTTGTCTTTGCAGGTGATCCTTACAAGCGTTTTAGGAAGCGGCCCTTCAATCCTCAATGGGGCATCACTGAGTCTACTCGTGTGGACAAATCCAAGGACTGTCGTGACTTGCTTGCCAATCTCTTTACTCCTGCTGACCTTGTATACTTTAATGAAGGCATTGATCATGAGCTGGCCATACGGTCCAGCTGGCGTAGGTTGGCCCAGAGTACTCAGATGCAATCCAATGTTCTACTCCGCTTCGAATCTTTGCTAGAGGAGCATAAAGCTTGTGTGTCTTCCCAATCTGAGCTGGAGGCTTGTCGCACCTCACTTGATACTGCCAACGAGGAGCTTCTGAAGAGCCGTCGGGACTATGATAGGCTTCTTGGTGAGCATGATCTTCTCCTCTCTTCGGAGATGGACATGGCCGGGCGTTTGGCCGCTCTTGAGAAGGCACAGAAACTTCACGCTGAGGTGATCGCGGCTAGAGATGAGAGGATTGTTGCCTTAGAAAACGAGTTAAAGGCTGCTGAGGAGGATGCCCAAGGGCTGAGGACTGATAACACTAGGTTGGCCGTTGACTTGGGCCGTGAGGCCACTTTGAGGAAGAACTTGGTGAAGGATCTCTTCCCTGTATTCGTTTGACGCCTCCTGGCGAGCCGAGAGTACAAATCTGCTCATGGGGATGTTTTCAGCCTTGCAATGTCTTTGGGTTTCATGCAAGCCGTTAGCCGTGGGAGAACTGAAGAGGAAATTGCTGCCGCTCTGGCTGAGGCGACCGGTGTTGACTCCTCTGTGACAGAGACTGACTTGGTGGCAGCATTCGAGGCCTTATTTGTGAAGAAGTACCCCTTCGTGGAGAAGATCTCTCGGGCGTGCTTTAGGAGTCCCATGAAGCTCCAAAACTTGATGCCCGATGGGGAAGTGACTCCTGGCCAAGGACCCCTTTTGCAGGATTGTTCTTCTGCCCAGTGATTTGTTATGAACTTTTATGTCAACGTTTGTAATAACAATTATGTGGCCATCGGCCTTAACTCACTCGTACATTTTTCAGTGTCTCTTTGTACGTTTGGCCGTCGTGCCTGTTTATCTATGCACCCTTTTCATTGTCCTCCCTTTTGGCCTTTCGTTCTTGACCCACATATTTTTCTTAAGAGTGAACCTTGGCTACATTGATCGGCGGGGAGGAATCACCTGCCCTCCGGAGCCACTTGCATATTTATTCAACTCTTGGTTTTGGTTGGGGAGTATTGACTACATATATCGAGTGGAGGGATCTAAGTTCCACTCGGAGCCACTTGACCTTTTACTCCCCTTCCATAGACATCGACCATATTTATCGATTTCGGAGGTTGCGAGCCTTCCGTCGAGATCGCTTGTACTTTGCCTATTTTGTTAGATATCGATCACGTGGGGATCGCTTTTTGTTTATCTATGCACATGGGTTATTTAGAACCGTTCGTGTGTTCATTTTTTCCCAAGGATGGTTATAAACACTGGCCACACGTTTCCTACCGTAGGTGATTGGCCTTTCGGAGGGGGCCACTTTTCCCCTTATGTTTATACTCCTTTATCCTATAGGGAAAATTGCTATTCCTCAGCTGGGATATAGCTTTTAATTAATTTCACAATTAGAACGTTACAATGACAATACAAGCTTTAAACCTTACGCTAGATATGGCATTCCCTTAAGTTAATTGCGTGCCAGGTGCGTGGTACGGCCTTGCCATTCACTTTTTCAAGCTTATATGAGCCGTTCATGTAGGCCTTAGTCACCTTGTAAGGACCTTCCCATGTTGGGCTCAATTTTCCTGGTTTTTCCACGCGGCTGGCCTCGTTCCTTCTGTAGACATAGCTCCCCACCTTGAAAGACTTGGCTCTGACCCTCTTGTTGTAGTATTGTTCCATCTTTTTCTTGTATTTGGCTTCCCGGATGGCTGCGGCCTCCCTTCTTTCTTGTAATAGGTCCAAATTGAGTCTGAGCTCTTCATCATTGGCTTCCTCGTCCTTGATCACAAGCGTCCTATGTGTTGGCATTCCTATCTCCGCAGGGATTACGGCCTCACTTCCGTATGTTAGGCTGAAGGGAGTTTCTCCATTGCTTGTTTTTAATGATGTTCTGTGTGCCCAGAGTACATTTGGAAGTTCGTCTACCCATCCTGTTCGATCCCGACCTAGCCTTGTTTTTAACCCTTCCATGAGTGACTTGTTTGCCCTCTCCACAAGACCATTGGCCTGTGGGTGTGCAACTGCTGTGTTCATTTGCTTAATATTGAGTTTTTTGCACCACGTCTTGAATGGGTCATCCACAAAGTTGGTCCCGTTGTCAGTCACTATTACATGTGGTAGGCCAAATCTACAGACAATGTAATCCCACACGAATTTTATCACATCCTTGCCTTTTACATTGGCCAAGGGCTTCGCTTCCAACCATTTAGTGAAATAATCAATTGCCACAATGATGTACCTGACCTTACCTGGTGCCGCGGGGAATGGTCCCAGCACATCCATGCCCCACTGGAAGAATGGACATGGGGCCATAATTGATGTCATTAGTGTTTTAGGCATCTTGGGCACCGGTGAGTGAATCTGGCATGCGTCACACTTTTTTGTTTCCTCCCTCACGTCACGGTGCATCGTGGGCCAATAATATCCCTGCCTAAGCGCCTTGGCCACCACTGACCTTGTCTTCAAGTGCATGCCACAAGCTCCTCGGTGTATCTCTCGGATCACATAGTTGGCTTGTAGTGGCCCCACACACCGCAACATCAGCATCAAGTAAGATTTCTTGAAGAGCACACCTTCCTCCATTACATACTGGTTGATTTTCATACGAAGGGCACGTGCCTCGTTGTGGTTTTACGGCCATATCCCTTGCTCTAAGCACCTTATGATGGGTGTCATCCAATTATCTTCCTCTTCCTCCACAATGGCATTCACTTCCTCCCTATCCGTTGAGGGTTTGTCCAACACTTCCACCAATACTTCTTTTGTCAAATGGTTAAATGCCACTGAGGCCAGCTTGCTTAACACGTCAGCCTTTTGGTTCTTACTTCTCGGTATGTTCATGATTTTGAAGCTCTTGAACCGTTCTGCGTGCTCTTTCGCCTTTCTCAAGTATTTGATCATGCTTTCATTGGTGGCCACAAAATCCCCGTTGATTTGGCTGGCTACCAATTTTGAGTCCACCTTTACTGCCAAGTGTTCTACTCCCATCTCTTCTGCTATCCTTAGGCCAGCTAGCAAGGCCTCATATTCTGACTCATTATTTGTGCTGTCGAAGTTCAACCTCAAAGCATACGTGTATTCCATGCCGTTGGGGCTGATTAGTACTAAACCCGCTCCGGAGCCCTTTGGGTTGGACGCTCCGTCCGTATATAGTACCCAATCCTCCTCCTTATCGGCCTTCTCCTCCTTAGAAACATGTGCTTCAAGGTCTTTCGAAGTGTCCGTCCCCACCGGTACTTCATTCAGGAAGTCTGCCAGCACTTGGCCCTTTATGGCACTTCGCGGTTCATAGGCAATGTCGTATGTCCCCAATTCTATGGCATACTTGGCGAGCTTGCCCGATGCTTCGGCTTTGTTTAGGATTTGCCTTACGAGCTGATCTGTGATGACCTTGATTGGGTGCCCTTCGAAGTATCGCCTTAGTCTTCTCGATGTGCTTAGAAGTGCCAAGGCCAGCTTCTCCAAAGGAGCGTAGTTTCTTTCCGCCTCTTGTAGCGTTCGGCTGACATAGCGGACTGGCTTTTGGATTCCCTTTCTTTCTGCCAGCAGTACCGCGCTTATTGCTCCTTTCGCTGCCGCTAGGTATAAAGAAAGCGTCTCTTTGGGCCTGGGCGTGGTGAGGGATGGCAGTTCTATTACCATTCTTTTCATTTGCTGGAAAGCCTCCTCTGCTTCTTCCGTCCATCTGTACTCTTCCTTGTTGGCCTTGGTTATGTTCTTCAGAGTGTCAAAGAAAGGCAGCGATCTCTCGGCGGATTTAGAGAGGAAACGGTTGAGCGCGACCAACTTCCCAGCTAAGCTTTGCATTTCGTTCCATGTTCTAGGCGATTGCATATCGGTGACATCTTTGATCTTGGTTGGATTAGCCCTTATTCCTTCTGACGTCACCATGTACCCTAAGAATTTGCCCTCTTCAACCCCGAAAGAACACTTTTTTGGATTAAGCTTCATGTTTATCTTTCGTAAGTTGTCAAACGTTTCAGCTATGTCCGCTAGCATTTCTTTCTCGGTCTTGCTCTTTATAACCATATCGTCCACATATGCCTCCAAGTTTCGTCCAATCTGTGACTCGAACGCCGTGTCCACCAACCTTTGGTAAGTTGCCCCTGCGTTTTTCAGACCGAAGGGCATTTTGGTGTAACAGTACGTGCCTTGATCGGTGTAGAAAGCTGTCTTTTCTTCATCTTCTTGGGACATTTGCACTTGGTGGTAACCCTTGTAGGCGTCTAAAAAGCTTGTGTATTTGTATCCCATGACAGCCTCTATCTTGGCGTCGATCTCTGGTAGAGGGTAATAGTCCTTCGGACAGGCAGAATTCAAGTTTTTGAAGTCTATGCACATTCTCCATGCCCCATCTACTTTCTTGACCAACACCGTATTGGATATCCATGTAGGATATCTAACCGGTCTCACGATTCCTGCCTTTACCCATTCTTCCACTTCCTTGGTCACGACTTCACTCTTCTCAGCAGACAGTACCCTTCGTTTCTGGCTCACCGGCGTAACCGAAGGGTTCACGTTGAGCTTGTGTTGGGCAATCCTTCTTGGCACTCCAGTCATGTCTTGCGGTTCCCACGCGAAGACGTCCAAATTGTTCTTCAGCAATTGTTTTAATTGCTCCGAGCCTTCCTTTGACAAGTTTCCCCCAATCGTGACTAGCTGTTCAGGGAAGGCTGGGTTGATCATCACTTCTTCTGTCAAGTTGACGTCTTGGCGCTCCTCCTGCTTTTCTGGCTCGCCTTTTTCCATTTTCCTTTTTCCTATCTCTCTGCACTCGTTAATAATTGAAGATGATGTAACGAGAGTTGCAATACCTCGGGGCGTTGGGAATTTCATCATGGCGTGGATGGTGGATGGGATGGCCCTCAACCTTCTTATTCCTGGCCTCCCTAGGATGATATTATATGGAGAAGGGGCAGGTATAACAGTGAACTTCATCATGGCCCTTCGGAACAACCCTCCGTCCCTGAAGCACACCTCTAGCTCTATTTTTCCCAACGGCTTCACACTTTCTCCTGAGAATCCTGACACCGTGCTTTGCGTCTTAGTCATCCTAGCTTGTATGCTTGGGTGAAGGTTGTTGAAACAATGCTCGTACATTATTTCTACGGACGCACCGCCATCCACGTGCACCCTCCTTATCAGGTATCCTTCGACCTCGGCCTCTATCACAATTGCTTCTTCCGACAAGTCCTCATCTGGGCACGATGGGAATGTTATTGGGACATTCATCCAGTCTTCATTGATCCATCTTGACTTCCTCTTTCGGTTATCACTATGCCCCGATACCATGTTTATCACCTTGGTCTTTTGGGGGTGGCCCTTCTGGCCCCCTTTGCCTTTCTGCCTCACGTCCTTAATCAAATGGTTAAGTTTTCCGGATTCTAGGGCGGCCTCCAATTGCCTCCTCAACTGAAAACAATCATTCGTATAATGTCCCTTTGCACAATGGTAGTCACAATATCTGTCCATGTTTTCTTTTTTTGGTGTTCCTATCATGGGAGGTGGTGCCGGGAGGTTTAATTGGTGTTCTGCTGCTAAGATTTCCTTCGGCGAGCTGGATAAGTCCTCTAGGGTAAATATTCGATTCACCTCTTGAGGACGCTGCGGGTTATGATAAGGCAAGGTATAGGGTTGGGTGTACGGGTTTCTATTTTGATAGGCTCCTCGCCCACCCCCTCTTCTTCCTCCAAAACTCCTTTTTTGGGCCCGGTCGTACCTCTGGCCTCCCGACGGAGAACCGTCCCCTCGGATGTACTCTCCTCTGGGCAATTCGGCATCCCTAAACGCTGTTTCAGTACGGACGTAGTCGTCCACATGCTTCAACATCTCATCCACCGTTTTTGGTATGCTTTCAGCAAACCGTTTGGCCAAACCAGGGCACTTATGTGCGCCCATGAATGAAGAGATTCTCATGAGATCTGGCACATTTGGGATAGAGTTGGACTCACTTACCCACCTTTCTTTGAATACCGGTAGGCTCTCATTGGCCTTTCGGATGATCTTTGTGATCTCCGTTGGATCCTTTGCACACGCTTTCAACATCCCAAACCGTGCGAGGAATTTGGCCTCCAAATCATCCCAATCATCTATGCTTCCCGCCGGCAACTCGTCAAACCAAGCCCTGGCCTTGTCATCTAACGTTTGTTGGAACATTCGGCACCACACGGGCATGGGCCATTCCCCTTGGTTCCCCATCCCTTTAAAATGATTGATGTGGTCGGCCGGATCTCCCGTCCCAGCGTAAATCCTAACGTTGGCCGGCATCCTATGGCTAGGGGCTGAGTACTCGATGATCCTCCGGCTGAGGGGGCATTTGGCCAGTGATTTGAAAGGTTTTCCCAAATCATCATCTGCCACTTTCTTTCCCTTCGTCTTCTCTCCCTCGCCTTGACTTTCCTTCTTTTCCTTATCTCCCGAGTGTTCTTCCCCTTCATCAAAACTGATTAGCCTTGGCTTGATGTAGTCCCGGTTACTTTTGTCTTTTATTAACTCCTTCAGGGCCGAAAGGTGACCCTCGATGATTTCTTCATTGGTGAGGCTATTGTGGTTGTCATCGTGCATTTCAACTTCAGGTGATGTTGGGGTAGGACCTGCCATTCTTTAGCTACTTGGTAGATCGAATTTAGGGTCCCACGGATGGCGCCAGTTTGTAGATGCAAAAGTCCGCTGGGCCTCTTAGTGGGCCGAGAATGCCGCTGGGCCGCTCGGTCTTCTTATCCACAAGCCTATAAGAAAGCAGCACACGTTAGCTCGCCTCGGGTGGAGAGCCCGAGACCAACTCCGGTGTGAGAGTAAGTATCTGATTGAGCCGAATGGCTAATATCATGCAGAGCCGAATGGCCACGTAAGTATGTGTATTAAATGACTGTGTGTGTATATCTGACTTACATTGAATGAGGGGTATTTATAGTACTCAAAGTACTGTAGTGGACTGTTGTCCTTGAAGGCAACGCTCCTTGAGCCTTGGGATCTGACAGGCCAAGCTTTGGTCCAGGAGGTTAAGTAAGGCGTCTGGGTAAAAGGATGTGCCGTTTGTTCCCGAGGGAATCTACCCTGCTTTTGAGGTGTGCAGGCGGGTGACTCCCTTATCCCAACGCCAGGCGTATGTCCACTGGACAATAGGGTGTGCCGTTCCTTCCCGATGCGTTGGCATTGCTTTCGAGGACACCCTCTAGGTCTGTGCTTGGTACGTGGGCCGGTCTGCTAGACCGTGTGGCCAATCTTACTTATAGGAGATTTGACACGTGGGAACGGCCCAGCGGCTATATACGCGAACATAATGGTATGAAAGTATGGGTCTGGCATGGTGCGAAAAAGAAAAAAACTAATAATAAAGCTTGTATATTATAACAACATATATTTGACAGACATACTTCAGCGAAAGATAAACTTGCTAATGCCAAATCATTTTTAAATAACTAACGCCAAAATTGTTATTACCAAATACAATATTAATTCAATTTTTATATTGCCAAACTTGCTATTACTATTACTACTAGCTTTCTTTCTCACATAAATTAAAAACAAATTAAATTTGCTACAAACAGAATTACTATTGTCATATATTGCATTAAATTCTATTTATTTCTTACATGAATGGTCTTTTCAGTCAAGTGTGTTTTGCAAAATTACGTCTTAATAATAAACTGTACAATAGAATGCTAACCTAAGAACTGGTTACAAAAATAATTTACTACAACATTTCAAACAAAGATAAGAAATAGCAAAGCTAAAACAAATGTCACCAAATGTTTACCCTATAAATAAAAATACAATACTGGCTCGATTAAACACAAACAATATTAATCACTAAGAGTAAATATTAGCAAATGACCAAAAAACTAACCCTAACTATCATATTTAGTCTAGTTTATATTGTTATTGATTTTGCATTTTGTATATATATTTTTTTTCATGATTTTTCTTTTTCTTGATTTACTCTATTTTTTTCTTGCTTTTTCTTTTCGTCAAACAAGGACCACAAGTAGAAAGCCACTAAAGCGTCACAACCAATTTTATTATGTGAAAATGAAATGACCACATGCAAAACAAAATATATTGTGGCATATTGAAAATAATATAATTACGTCTTGTAACCAATTAACGAATGTTAGGTTATAGAATGTTCCGTTTTAAAATGAAAGATGTGTTGTAAAGTAATTTTAATGTTTCATCATATCGGCCTTTTTATGTCACGTCAGCTAAAGATAAAGTTTCAATTATTCATGAACAACTCATTTAATTAATAAGATTAATAGATATGTTTACACGGGTGTAATATTTAATCTGTTTCTTTTAATGGCTGAATTAACTATAGATGATATATAACTTAGATCTCTCTTCATTTGGGCTTCACTGCAACATTTAGGGGTGTTCAAAAAAACCGAGAAACTGACGAACCGAGCCGAACCGCTCAATCCGAAACCGAAAAAGTCCGAAATCGAAAAAATCAAAACCGAAAAAACCCGCTTATAATGGTTTGGTTACGGTTTTCATTTTTAGATATTCGTGGTTAACCGAACCGAACCGCACATATTATACATGAATTTTTTTAACTAAATATTCAAATTATAGTACATGTATTAATTGTATTAGTACCCTACTTTTATTATACATGAAATTTTAAAACTAAATATTAAAATTATAGTACATGTATTAAACATGTATGTGTAAATTTAATTAATGTGATCGTAGTTTATAAATATCGAATAAATATTTTTTAGTTAATATGTTATTTATGAATATTCTAATGCACCTTTTGTAACGAAATAATTTTTATATGATTTTTAGCTATTTAATTTCGTTGAATTATACGAAAACGACATTCTATGTTCTAAATCATGTTATTATTTATAAACTAAAACTTTATGAAACTTATATAGTGGTTAACCGTGATCCAAACCGTGGGTAACCGCTCATTTCGGGTAACCGTATGTCCGGTTAATCGCCTTGTACGGTTCGGTTACGGATAGTAAATTTAACTAACCGAACCGCTATGGATAGTCAAAATCGCCTAACTAACCGAACCGAACCGACCGTGAACACCCCTAGCAACATCACACCAATACAGCTAATAAAAATATTCATCATTCATTACACACTTAACCTCTCTTCATTTAGGCACCACTACTTTTTTTTCTTTTTCTTTTTTTCATTTTCACACAAAATAAAATTTATTTCATTCAAATTAGACACTACAAATACGAAAATAAAAATTACAAATACGAAAATAAGAAATACAAATACAGAATTTTAAAATACGATACGATACGGTACGGTTCGACGGAATTTAATCGGTTTCGGGATCCGAATCAGATTCCGATGAAATACCACAAGAATTCTTGATGCATTCGACAGTCTTTTCCCACTTTATTTGCTTCCCCAACTCTTGTTTCTCCCTTTCTTCTTCTCCTAATGCTTCACGTAATGCTTCTTCGTCAAGAAGCAGTTGATGTTCTTGTTCCTCAGTAAGACGAAACTCAGCAGGTACCTCGTATTCTTCAACAGGGCTCTTTGGTTGATCAACAGTAGGAACTGATGATTCACCCATCGTGCTTGGGTAAGGTTGTGGAGGGATTGTCTCTGGTACTTTTTTCGGTGTCGATGGGTTGTTTCGAGTAGCTTTTCGTTTGTTTTGTTTCTTGTTTGCAGAAATGTTTTCTTGAGACATGTTTGAGAGTATGATTTCGTGTGAGAGAAAAAAATACTAAATGGAAGTAGTATTTATAGACAGAATATAGCCGTTGGAAATTTCAAATTAAAACATATCTGTTGAAAAATTCATTAATGAAATTAAAATTACAACATAGAAAATAAAATTACATTACTGAAAATAAAATTACATTACTGAAAATAAAATAAAATTACTGAACTTAAAATAACAACATTTTAAATTAAAATTCTCTAACCCATTCTTTTTTAAATTTCATATGTCTTTCGATTTTAGCGGCTTCATCAAACAAAGCATCATGTATTGCATCGTCTTTGTTTGATTCTTTTTTCAAAAATTCGATTATCTTATCACGCCACTTTTTTGGAATATCATTGCATTTTTTACATGTTTCCTG
Source organism: Glebionis coronaria (assembly GCA_025667525.1). Lineage (NCBI taxonomy): Eukaryota > Viridiplantae > Streptophyta > Magnoliopsida > Asterales > Asteraceae > Glebionis > Glebionis coronaria. The sequence goes on from CM046876.1 coordinate 24,574,956, forward strand.
CACTTCAAATTTTGAAGTGGCTGCACTTTCAAATTTGAGGGCTAAATCCGGAACCGCTTTTTGTCGTACATTGTCTTGTTTAATTAGATTAGCAACCAATGTTTTGATTTGATTAAAAATGTGTGGAGCTAAACAAACTATTCTATTAATTTTTTTGATTTTGTAAAATAAATATGTTTGTTAAAAATGTTAAATTAAGAGTATATATAAAGAAAAAAAAATTGAAAGAAAAAAAGATTTATCCAGCGGTTATATTTTGGCCAACAGTTATATTTGGATGAGGTGGCACATCGTTCAGATTTCCATTTTCTGAAATCTTGACGGCGACGAGGGATATGTGTGGCAACTTGAGGCGATGAGAGGCGACGAGGGTGCCACGTCGTCCCGATGAACCCATAGGTGTCGTGACACCCTCATGTCTTATATTACATGACTATTTGTCTTTTATGTCCCTAGTTTATGCATTCAATGAGGTTATAATCGTAATTAATTTTAATTAACTAGATAATAAAATACATTTAACTTAAATATAACATAAAATTAAAGTTATATAATTGATGTTTAGAAGTTTATATATATTTAAACTGGTTCATGTGTTGACCTTTTTAATACTTATTTAATCTAAATATGACATATTTATTAAACGAATTATATGAGTTGACTTGGTTTTAACTCAAACCTGTTTATTCTTAACCTAACACTACTACAAAACGGGCCAAAGGCAACACTCGAAAAGTGTTGTAGCATGCCTTGAAAGTGTTGCGTTATGGGTATTGCAACACTTCTGGAAGTGCCGCGTCAGGCAACGTCGCCTTAGGCCTAAAGCAACACTTAGTGTAGATAATGCAACACTTTTTAGAAGTGTTGCCCCAATTCATGACATGCAACACTTGTATTGCAACACTTTTGAGCCACGAACGCAACACTTTTGAGAATCTAAAGGGACACTTTTTACATGAATGTAACAGTTTTTTTAATCAACTGCAACACTTTTATATATAAATACAAAGCAATAACAACACTTCTATATATGAAATGCAACACTCGAGTTTGTTTTCTGCCATACATGTGCAACACTTTACAACATCTATTGCAACACTATGACACTATTTATGGAGCATTTGTTCCACAAAATTAGAATGCTACATACTTCAGATTTTTATAAATGCACTTCAAGTCAAGAAATAACACTAATACAGTAACAATAAAACTCATCACAATTAATATAACTTCGTACATTCATAAATCTGTGCAAACGCAAAGTAACTACAATTAATGGTAGTTAGTTTAAAACAAACTCATGTACAATTATGAAACTACTAGCACTTTCCTAGTCTTCGCAAGTCCCTGCCCCCACTTTAGCTTTCATACACACCATATCCACATATCCTGAAGCATATAAGAACGAGAAATAATATGTTTAGTGTTCTACAAAAACAGTTAAGTTGCATGAAACCAACTTCAGAAGGTTCATTAGATAAATTCGAGATATATTTATCATTGGATAAAAGTTTCTTGAAAACAAATTCATAAGGTTTATTGTTGAACCATAAGTTTAAAAAGAGCAAACATTGGGATATTTGTATGTCTTTTATTGAATTGTGCAATATTACGATTTCTATTTATACTATAATCAAGATATAACCCAATCTTATTCAATGCCTCTAAACCCTTCTGGCACTATGTATAACCAACTAACCATATGGAATTCGCCTTGAAAATACAAGACTAGTTTCATGACTTGAGTCGTGTCATAGCCAATAGTTGTCTCTTGACCTGCAAAATGATCAGGAAGATTTTTTAATTCACTTTAGCTTAAAGTTTAAACTGGCATATTTAATAGATGATCATGCTTGACGCTGCAACTATGTAAAGCGACATAAGAATATAATATGACACTAAAATATACACACTTTTGTATCGAAAAAACTATTGCAACATGTACTCGAGCAACTTACAGCTATAACTATGTGTTCCTCAGTTTGTGCGGATACTCTCAACAAGCATTTTCCAAACTCCTGGGGAGATGTTACCATTATGGGTATCTTTAAAAACCTATAATCATAAAGTTTAACATCGGTATATAATCAAGGGCAACAAATTTAAAAGACAAAGGTAGTGCACTCATATTGGGATGTCTCCTAGTGAGTTGTTCAATCTTTTACTCGATATAAGTTTTTTGTTTCTTCCTTTTCTTGTGTCTTGATTATCCTAAATATGCGCATCTTCAAGAAACATAACATTCTATACCATGGATCATGGAGTGGATACAACTAGTACAAGAACATGTTTCCTACTTTTTTCCATTACCATTTTGTAATAGTGGTGTCACTGCTCATGTTAAAAATTTGCTTTTGGTTTCTTTTATTGCCAATGAGTTTGTATTATGTTTATTAGGCGAGTCAAGTCTTAATATATACAGTGTTTGTGATATACTTTTCTGTTTAGCATGCTCTGACTAACATAGTCAAAGGAGTTGTTTTTAACCTTTTATTTCTCCCATCTACCCTCTTTCCAACTATATTGATTTTGCTGATAACTACGTACGAAAGTGGTATTACTTACCTTTATCGCTAGTAAAGAGAATAGTTTCACAACATCGCCGCCATGACCCTGCACACCAAATGGTGCCTATACAAATGAAATGCCAATACAAGTAATGTCCACCTGGTAGCATTACGTATCGTAGATCATAAACCATCAACTTCAATAGATAAACAACCTTCTCACAGATAAAGAAACTAATTAATAGTCTCAAACTATCACACCAAAAAGAAACTAATACAAACTTACTGTGGGCACAGAACATGCTAGACTCGCACTTGTTCCTCTCCAGAGTCTGCCAATTCCTTCCTACACAAGTCAAAATTATACTACAGACCCAATCCCAAATTCTTGGTAATAGTTTGATTTCAAACAAATGGTCGTCATCAACATGTCGAAGGCATCCTCTAAACAGCCATGTAAATTTTTAAAGACATATACGGTGTCCTTATATTCATGTTCATTATACAAGTTGTTGGTTGCCAAGTAAACCAAAACTGTGTAATGTAAATGAATTAAATCACTAAGGGCCATCTGACATAATTTGCTCGCTTAGACCATGACAATAACTAGTCATTCAATGGTAGTGGTACACTTCAGCATATAGAACATCATGAATGATAAGAATGAATAATCAATCTATTTCAAACGACTAAGTAACAGAAAACTAAAATTCATTCTCCAATATTAAACTTTACCCCAACAAGCAGCATACACTTAGGCCAATACTTTTTTTTTCATTTGCTTATTTAAGTGAAATAAGCAAATTAATTTACCATACATATACATCCTATAATTTTTAACTACATATTTATATTTATGTAACACCATAGAGTTTAGTATTACATCTATATACATCCTCATCAGTTAAAGAACCTAGGATACCCTAAAAAAAACATTTAATATTCATATGTTTTATAATTAATGAGTTAATTTACCTTATCCTCTAAAGCATTTGAGCATGAGGATGTTACCGTCCCATATAATCGAGAGCATTGAAGCACGTATTCCTAATCAGCCACAAACTTCAGTTTTTCACGTGAAATTTACAATATATCTATTCACAACTTAAAATTCCTGAGATTTTTAAGATCAAATTAGGACTTAGCATAGGGCCAAAACCGACCCGGCCCAACCCGAGTAATCCCAAAACCGAAATAAGGGAAAATGGTGTACCGAAACCAAAACCAAAACAACTCGGTTTGGTTCGGTAAGAGTCGGGTTTTGTCAGGATCATAATCGGTTTACACCGAAACCAAAAAAGCCTAGATTCCCGTGCAAACCCAAACACCCCTTAACCAAAAATTTATAACTGCAAATCCAAACACCCCTTAACAGACAGTAGCAGACTAGCAGCTTGTTTGATAATAAAGAAATAGTGGAATTCAATTATTCAAATGAGTTTTGTTTCAATAAAAAAACTTACATGAATGAACCACTTTGATCGCTTTACAGTAGTACCTATTGTACACGAATTAAAAATGTTAATAATTAAAATGAAGAATTAAAAAAGAAACTTACGTTTTTTATTTTCATCACTGAGTGAGATGAGAAAAAGAGAGATATGCGGCTGATACTATGCTCAACCCTAGCTGATAAAACATACCTTTTAATAACTATTTTCGGGCTAATCAGGCTTATTTCAGTTTTTGTACCGAACCGACCCGATACCAAAAACCAGGATTTTCCACATCCGATTACCGACCTGTTAGCCTCAAAATATTGAGTCAAACAAGAATGTTCGGTCATAGGTTTCTATTGTAATATTTATTAGAACGTTGTAATAAGTAGTTATTTAGTCGTGGTTCACGGGCTTGGATTTAAACTAATTAAAGTCCAAAAGACAAGCCCGGCCCAATATATAGTCCATTAAAGCCCGCATGTGGGTGGACTATATATACTACCCTCCTAGCATGTTAGGAGGGTGGATGGTCATTTGTAACTTCTTTTCTTAATCTAATCTCACCAAGTTAATCATCTCTCTCTCTCTACTTTCTCTCACTACTTTCTCTCTCTAGGAATTCATCTCTTCTTCATCTATTTTCTTTCTCTCTTCATTGCTTAATCATCACAAATATATCAGGATCGGTTTGATCAGTTTACTCGGCTCGGTCGGGTTAAGTCGGTTTCGATCGGTTATGCTCAGCCCTAGATCAAATGATCCATCTGAAAACTAATCTCCATACTAGTGGGACAAGATCGTCTCTCCAATTCTCTAAAAGACTTAAATCGCTTTCTTCATGCGAACACACCTGATATTTTTTAATTAAAAACCAATTCAGAAATTCTTAATTGAGTAAATAAGGTTTCATAGGTTAATTAACTATTATGCTAATAATCTATGGCTAAAAAATGTTTAAATGTGAAAAGGAAAAACCTAAATCCCTCCAACTAGGGGTCAAAATCAATCTAATTTAATTAAAGTATTTAAATTTCCATCAGAATTTCAGGTACAATACGATAGGTATATGAATACTTGTAGCACAAGACAATACAAAAGTATGCAACATACGATCTATTTTATGCCTCAAATATGGATAACTTATAAATTTTGAAATCACCAGATCAGAAACTAAGGTCATGTAATGTGTCAGGACTGATGATGTTTTAACGATGCAAGTTAATAAATTCTAGTTAGAAATCTGACCTTATTAGACCACATCAGCTATGCAAAATACTAAAAGTATCAAATAATTGCGAGTGCGCCAGAAAACCAGTATAACAAGGCGAGATAAGTAGAAGAAAAACATGATCTGCCAAGAGACGATAAGCAGACAACCAGAGGATATCTTACATTCTGGAAACAAGAGGATTGTGGTGGACAATATATTGGACATTATGAAATTACGAGTGAGTTCTAAGTTAATCCAAAATCTAAAAGTGATAAAACATGTAGTACAAACGAGCTAAATCAGAAATGCACCATCCTAATCTCGTGAATCCTATGATATCATTAACTACCACCACCGAGCCATTGTATAGTAGAAATGAAGTTCAAGTTGAATATGAAGATTTATATATCATCAATTAAACTAAACAAAAACTAGTATTAGATACCTGACCATGTATAAGAGGTCAACCACCAAACATAAAACTATAGTTCCTGCATTTCAACAATGTTAGAAAAAAAAAATCAACCTAGTCTAGCCTTTCCTTCCTACGTTGCAACAAAACATAAGCAAGTGAATCAACAATTTCCAATAGCTTCATTAAAGTATCTTTCTTTCAAGGTACACGGCTTGACATTTAGAACAGCTTATCCTGATAAGCTTATCAGAATAAGCTGTTTTCAAACAGCTTATTCCGCTAAGCTTATCGGGATAAGCTGTTTCAAACAGCTTATCCTGATAAGCTTATCAGGATAAGCTGTTTGAAAACAGTTTATTCGGATAAGCTGATCAGGATAAACTGTTTGAAAACAGCTTATCCTGATAAGCTTATCAGAATAAGCTGTTTTCAAACAGCTTATTTCGCTAAGCTTATCGGGATAAGCTGTTTCAAACAGCTTATCCTGATAAGCTTATCAGGATAAGCTGTTTGAAAACAGCTTATTCGGATAAGTTGATAAGCAACATAGCGAGTGTTTGGGTTTGCGTTTTACACAGTTAAAGAGTGTTTGGATTTACGTTTAACGGAAATTAACAAGCTTATAAATCCCCAACGACATGTCGCTGGGGAAACCAAAATAATAAAAAAAACATACTTTTTATTTGTGGTGGTTTGTTGGTGGTCGGGGCTGCGCCTCGGGCTGTGGTCGGGGCTACAATAACATAAAAGAAACTCATTTTAATCATCAATTAAAACCTTTAAAACCAAAAACATAAAACAAAATTAAAATCAAAATTAAACAAAATTAAAACCTTTAAAACCACGGATGGTGGCGGGCTTGGTCGGCTGAGGTCGGGATCGGCTGTGGTCGGGGCTCCGCAACAGTCGGGCTCAAAAACATAAAACAAAATTAAACAAAACATTAATTATCAATTACAATATCAATTATAAAATCAAAATTAAAATATAAAATCAAAATGTAAAAATCTAAAATAAAATTAAACAAAACATTACTTTTTATCAATGTTTTACTTTTATAAAAAGTATGTTGATGGTGGTGGAGTGGCGGATTGGTGGTGGTGGTGGCCGTCCGGGTTGGTGTTGATAGATTGGTGGTGATGGATTGGTGGTGATGGATTGGTGATGATGGGTATGGCGTAAATGGTGATGAATGGTGGTAGTGGTGATGAATGGTGGTGATGATTGGTGGTGTAAATGATTGGTGGTGATGGATTGGTGGTAAAAATCGCAGGTTGTTTGAGAGAAGAGAAAAAGAGATGGATGAGTGAAGTTTCTTTAAAGTGTTTGAAGATAAGAAGTTGTCAAAACTTTCCCCAGCTACATGTCGCTGGGGAAAGCTTCCCCAGCGACATGTCGCTAATGAATTTGTCGTTTGCGCCAGCTTTTTGATAACCTGTCGATTTTAACGGAACTATCCCCAGCGACATGTCGCTGGGGAAACCTGTATTTTGTCGGTTTGTGAAAGAAGCGCGTTAATGAAAATTTTTGGAGGGATTTCTAAAATTAATGAACCAACTTTACCCCAGCGACATGTCGCTGGGAAAACTTTTTTAACAATTTATGATATTTACTTTTAAATGATTAATGATAATAATTTTATATAATTGTATATTATACTTTTATATAATTAAAAATAATAAGTTTTATATAATTGTATATTTTACTTTTATATAATTAAAAATAATAAGTTTTATATAATTGTATTTTTTTATATAAGATATTTATGTAAATTAGTTTTAAATGATTGATAATAATACGTTTTATATAATTATATATTTTAGTTTTATATAATTAATAATAATAAGTTTTATATAGTTGTATATTTTTTCATATAACATTTATGTAATTTAATTTTAAATTACTAATAATAATAAGTTTTATATAATTATATATTTTATTTTTATATAATTGTATATTTTACTTTCAGATAATTAATAATAATAGGTTTTATATAATTGTATTTTTTTATATACCATTTATGTAATTTACTTTTTAAATGATTAATAGGGTTCAACATTATAGGTTCAATGTATTAGATAGGGTTCATCATTATAGGTTCAATGTATTAGATAGGTTCGATGTATTAGATAGGGTTCATCATTAGAGGTTCAATGTATTAGATATGTTTCAACATTAGAGGTTCAATGTATTAGATAGGGTTCATCATTAGAGGTTTAATGTATTAGATAGGGTTCATCATTATAGGTTCAATGTATTAGATAGGGTTCATCATTAGAGGTTCAATATATTAGATATGGTTCAACATTAGAGGTTCATTGTATTAGATATGGTTCAACATTAGAGGTTCATTGAATTAGATAGGGTTCATCATTAGAGGTTCAATGTATTAGATAGGGTTCATCATTATAGGTTCAATGTATTAGATAGGGTTCATCATTAGAGGTTCAATGTATTAGATAGGGTTCATCATTATAGGTTCAATGTATTAGATAGGGTTCATCATTAAGGTTCAATATATTAGATATGATTCAACATTAGAGGTTCATTGTATTAGATATGGTTCAACATTAGAGGTTAGATAGGGTTCACCATTATAGGTTCAATGTATTAGATAGGGTTCAACATTATAGGTTCAATGTATTAGATAGGGTTCATAATTAGAGGTTCAATATATTAGATATGGTTCATCATTAGAGGTTCAATGTATTAGATAGGGTTCATCATTAGAGGTTCAATATATTAGATATGGTTCAACATTAGAGGTTCATTGTATTAGATATGGTTCAACATTAGAGGTTCATTAAATTAGATAGGGTTCATCATTATAGGTTCAATGTATTAGATAGGGTTCATCATTATAGGTTCAATGTATTAGATAGGGTTCATCATGAGAGGTTCAATGTATTAGATAGGGTTCATCATTATAGGTTCAATGTATTAGATAGGGTTCATCATTAGAGGTTCAATGTATTAGATAGGGTTCACCATTAGAGGTTTAACGTATTAGATGTTTATTGGAGGGAAAACATTAGAGGGAAAACATTGGAGGGAAAACATTGGAGGGAAAATGTTAACAATTTCCATCATTAGAGGTTCAACGTATTAGATAGGGTTCAACATTAGAGGTTCAACGTATTAGAGGTTCATTGTATTAGATACGGTTCAACATTAGAGGTTCATTGTATTAGATATGGTTCAACATTAGAGGTTCATTGAATTAGATAGGGTTCATCATTATAGGTTCAATGTATTAGATAGGGTTCATCATTATAGGTTCAATGTATTAGATAGGGTTCATCATTATAGGTTCAATGTATTAGATAGGGTTCATCATTATAGGTTCAATGTATTAGATACGGTTCATCATTAGAGGTTCAATGTATTAGATAGGGTTCATCATTAGAGGTTCAACGTATTAGATAGGGTTCATCATTAGAGGTTCAACGTATTAGATAGGGTTCAACATTAGAGGTTCAACGTATTAGATGTTCATTGGAGGGAAAACATTAGAGGGAAAACATTGGAGGGAAAACATTGGAGGGAAAATGTTAACAATTTCCCTCACTTTTTAGCATAAAAAGAGAACCACACACACTCCTTATCATCACAACCACCAGCAGATCACACACACTTATCATCATAAACAAATTGTTATTATGTACATGTTGAAGCATGAAGCTTTTGCGTGTAGGTGTGGACATGGAGATGTAGTTCTTCGAGAATCGTGGACAACTGAAAACTTTGGTAGACTGTACTATGCTTGTCCACGTTCACGGGTTCAACCTCCAGTTTCATATGGATGCAAATTTTTTTTATGGAAAGACGAACGCGTTCAACTACTAATCAATTCTCTTGGAGGTTCAATGAGGTTTTCTCCTCCAAGCTCTTCTTCAAGACCTTCAACAAGCTTTTCTCCTCCAAGCTCTTCTACCAGACCTTCAACGATTCCAATTTCTTCTCCAAGCTTTTCAGCGTGTGCAAACTGTGTGCGCTTGAATGGAATGATAATGGTACTTGAGCGTACGATAGAGTTGTACCGCAACCCCGATAGGCACACATTGGATTCAGCTGCACTACTTCACGACCTTTACGATGACATGGGGAACATTCGTTTGAACTAGTTTATGATGTATCTGTTTTCGTGTTTATGAGTCTATTATCGGTTTAATATCCATGTTTAATTAAGCGCGTGTTTAAGTGTCCGTGTAGAATAAAGTTAGGTTTAGGCGTGTCTGTTTGTAAGCCTCAATGAATGTTAACAATTTTTAATTAATATTAACAATGAATGTTAACAATTATCAGTGAATGTTAACTTTTGGCGGGCAAAATGTTGGCGGAAAAACATTGGCGGGAAAACATTAGCGGGAAAATTAACCATTTGTCTCACTTTTTTTTATCATAAAAAGAGATATACTATTTTAAATTTTAATAACTATATTTTTTAATATATATATTATATTTACTAAAATATTATATAAACATTACACATTTTTTGAAAATTGGTGGTCAAATAGAAGTCAACGTTTCCCCAGCGACATGTCGCTGGGGAAAGTTTTGTTCGTTTTTTGTAAAATAGGCGCGTTAACTGAATGTCTTTGGAGGGAATCCTAAAAAAGTTTCCCCAGCGACATGTCGCTGGGGAAATTTTTTGGCATAAATTAAACAACGCATTAACGCTACTCACTTGGATTAGACGTGGGAGAAAGTTTCCCCAGCGACATGTCGTTGGGGAAAAGTTGGCGGGTTAATCTCCCGCTTGCATTAATTGTGAAAGTAGTTTGGTCAAAATTCAGTCAACTTTTCCCCAGCGACATGTCGCTGGGGAAAATTTTCTTTATTTTTTGGTCAAAATTTTTTCGAGAAAGTTTGCCACGTCAGAAAGTTTTTGTCGTTTAGCGACTTTTCCCCAGCGACATCATGTCGCTGAGGAAAACCCCGATGGGGAAGGGCTGGATTGTTGTAGTGTGTTGAGTAACTTGGTGAGGATGTATGTTATGTGTGCTCAGGTTCATGATCCTAATTTTTGTCTGTGGGTAAGCAAATCGCTAGCTTGCTAATGTTGTGGCTTGGAATGTGATGGTAGATGTGCATGTTAGAGTTGGGGACGTTAGCAAAGCGTGGATTTTGTTTGATGGGATGGTGGAAAGGATTGTGGTTTTTTTACGAAGCGATGGAGTTGTTTATGAAAATGCAAATGGAAGGTGGCGTGACACCGAATTATGTTAGATTGATTAGCGTGTTTCCAATGATGTGAATCTTTGTCACAAAAGAATGTAATTACATGGAATCTTCATAACCAAATGGTTCACACTAATCGAATAAAACCATGGTTTAGCTAAGTATGTCTTAGAGTCCGTTGTATCCACAAACAAATATACATGTATTAACAGTAACATTGGCTAAGGATGTCTTACGTTCCATTGTTTCAAGTTTTTAGTTTCAATATCGTATCTAAGTGGATAGAAAAAATCATATTTTACATTTACCCATTCACATGTTGCATGTCGATAGTAATAATGACATTTTTTTGCACAAAACCTGCTTGGCGTGTTCATGGAGGGTGAGTTGTATTTGTACTCGATGATAGAGGATGAATTATTGAGAGGTTTATAGAAAAAAAGATTGAAGATGAATGATGTTAAAGATGAGGGTATTTTTCTCATTTAATGTTGCCACATAATTTTGTTACCTGATATCTTAAGTTGTAATATATGGAGTAACGTAAACAACCGGTCACGCAAACATAAGTAACCTGAAATCACAAAATAAAAGTTTAGTAACTTAGGACAACTTTTTTTGTAAAGTTTAGTATCATCTTTTTATATTAACCCAAGAAAATATATTAGTACATCGATAATTTATCATACGAGATTAATTTGTTCGCTCATCGAAATCACACATCTCTCCAAAACACTCTGACGTGAATAGCTCTCAGTCGGCTTCTTCTTTACTCTCTCGTCTATCTCTCTTTTAGCCCTTGCTTCCACTTCTAATGTCTCTCGTAATGCCTCCTCATTTAGAAGTAGTTGGCTCTCTTTATCCTCTTTATCCTCAGTAAAATGATATTCTTCAGGTATTTCATGTTCATCGAATGAATAATCTTCTTGTGTTGGTTGAGTTTATGAACCAACCACATAGGGTTCGTGATTCAAGTGGTTTCTCGGACGTCGACAAATTAGTTCGAGTAGCTTTTCCTTGTTTCGTTTACTATATCCGGGTGTGCTTCCTTGAGTGTCTTTTGAGACATGTTTAGATGAAAGGATAAACGGATTATATATTCGTGGATTAGTTTTTTAACCAATGTTTTAATTTCATTGACGTTATGTAAAACTGAACAAGACATCTCGTAATATATTTTGATAATTAATTTGATGAAAGTATGTATTTATGAAGAAGTTTATGGGTTTTTATAATAAAAATAATAATACTTTTTTTAAATCAAATGGTTATATTTTGAATATGTGCCCACAATTTAACTCACGCGATGTGAGTTACTCACATATTTAAAGACAACTTATGTATGAATTATGTAGCTGGGGTGACAATTCACGTACGAATTATCACTCCCACCATGAAACTGCACCCGTTCATCCAACTTTACATGAAAATTATATAAATGAAAACTATATATCGGACCCATATTATATATCAATGTGTTGTTGTGGGTTTTTCTGGTAATCACGGTTTTTAGTTTTCTAGTTCACGAGATCTTTGAATTGTTGATACGTACGTAGTCATACTTATTTTTAAAAATATGTGTTATATCTATTGTTCATCATTTTTCTAGTTAAGTTTTTCTTGACGGGCTTCTTGTCAATAACTTATAATTAAATGGAAAAAAATGTAAAATAAAAAAGATGAGAAATAAATATAATAATACATTAAAAATATATCGACTTAAATTAGACACAATTTTGACACACTTTCACACATTTTTTCTTGCTAAAAGTTAAAAATATACATATGTAAATATAATTTTTTTGAACAAATGTTAAATATATTTCATTAAATAAAAATTGCTATTTATTTCTCTTCAGTTTTGATTCAAATTTATTTAATTGGGACTCTAACCCTTATAAAAATCATTATCAACACTAAGACCCCGTTTGGTTCGTCGTAATTCGACCTAATTGGATGGGATGTAATTGTAATTTAATTACATTACATGGGATGTTTGGTTCGCATAACTAAAGGAAATTGCAATTCACTTTACATTACGTAACCTGTTTGGTTTGTGTTGGGATTGTAACTCAGACATTACAATTACATCTATTGAGGGAATTCAGATTACATGGGAAGTTAGATGAAATATTTTGAATTACATTGTAATTTAGTATTTTTATATTTAAAACATAGTATTTATAAATAATCATAATACTAACAATAATAATAATAATAATAAATATTATTATTATTATTATCATCATCATTAAAAAAGTTATTATTATTAAATATATTAATAAAATAATTAATATATTAATAAATTATGTATATAATAACTTTAATGAAATAATTACTATTATATTAATAAAATATTAATATAAAATTAGTAATATAAAAATATTAATAAATACTTATTATAATATATATAATTAAATAAATAAATAATTATTTACAAATATAATAATTATTAAAAATTAATTATAAATAAAACTTATTATAAAAAACTAATATTATTAATATTATATTAAAATTATTTAAAATAACAATATTAAAAAATTATTAATTAAATAACTGTTAATAAAATAGTTATCATAAAAATTAAAATTAAATTATTATCACTAAAATAGTACTATTAATAAAGTGATACTTTTATATTATTAATATATTAATATTATAATTATTAACTAAACAATTAATATAAGAAATAATAAATATTAATTTTATTTTTATAAAAAAATTATTATTAAAATATAATATAAAATAATATAAACAAAATATTATTTTTATTATTATACTATTACATATTACTTATTATTTTTATTTATTATTTGTTATTTTTTATTTATCAACTATTCATTATTATTTATTATTATTAATTATTATTAAATATTATTTATTATTAAATATTATTAATAATATTATTTATTATTACATATTATGAAATATTTTAATAATAATTTTATTATTTATTGTTATTATTATTATTCAATTATTCAATAATTCATATTATTTTTATTATTATTATTTATTATATTTTTTATTTTTTATTATTATTATTATTTATATTTTTTTTATTTGTATTATTAATATGTTATTTTTATTATTGTTTTTTTATTATTATTATTATTATTAATTATTTTTTATAAATATTATTAATTTAAGTTTTAAAAAAACTGAACTATATTACGTTGGTAACCAACCAAACACATTGATAAAATATATTAATTACAATTTTAATACATTACAATTACAACACATTACATTCTTTTAAATTACAATTCATTCCAATTTCAATTCTTTTCACCAATTATAATTCCTTTCAAAACATACTGTGAACCAAATGGTGCCTAAGGGTATGTTTAGTAAAAATCCTTATCTTGTTTCTTTGTAATTCTAGAACCTTGCTAGTTGTTTTCTAATAAAAATCGTTGTTTAAAAAAAAAAGGGTATGTTTGGTAGGACAAAATAAAATGTCAAATGAATGAAATTAACTATGTAATGGAATAAATAGTGTAATGTAATAAGTCATTACAATTAAAAATCATGTTTGGTATGTATGATAAGACGTAATTGAATCGATAATAAAAAGACCGAACCCATTAATGATAAGAAACTTATTTAATGTAGTTAATTATTGAAGGAGTTTGTGTAATTTTGATTCATTACAAGGCGTAATGAAAAAAGAAAGGGGTCCCTAAGGAATGTTTTGGTGTAATTGGTCATTCCTTGCAATGAATCATTATATTCTATATACGTACCGTTTGGTATGTAGCAATCAAAGCCGTAATAGAAACAATTATTGCAATAGAATGAAAAAAGGTTGTTTGTTTACACGTATATCATGTAATGATTCATTACAAGGAATGACCTATTACACCAAAATCATTTCTTAGGAGACCCTTTTTTTTTATTACGCCATGTAATGAATCAAAAGTACACAAAACTCCTTCATTAACTAACCATATTAAATAAGTTTTAGATCATTAATCAGGTATTTTGGTCTTTTTATTATCGATTCTATTACGTCTTATCATACACAAAAAACATGATTTTTAATTGTAATGACTTATTACATTACGCTATTTATTTCATTGCATAGTTTATTCCATTCATTTAACATTTTTTTTCCTACCAAACATACCATATGTGTTAACAAACAACCTTTTTTTCATTTCCTCGTAATAAATGTTTCCAATACGACTTTAATTACAAATACCAAACGCTACGTAATTGTAATTATCTAAATAAATGAGATGTATCTCATCATTTTTTAAAAGCAAAATCTAAGTTTGAGACTTTTTTAAAAGAATGTTTCTTTAATAAGAAATATTCTCTTAATTTTTTTATTTTTTTCTATATGTTTTTTTTTAAATCTAAAAATTTTAATAGAGGCTTTTTTTTAAAATGATAGAGAAATTTGATAAAGAAAAAAAAACATAAAATTTTAGGTGTCGATTTGATAGAGTAATTTTTAGAAATAATGATTGTTTTATAAAAGTAGTCTTTTTACAGTGTCGAATTTTAGAGTGGTCACGTTAACCTCTTGAAAAAAGTGGACTTTACATAGTTTGAGTTTGTTTGATGATCAGATCAAACCTGGTAGATTAACAGGCCAATGTGTCGAAAATCATGATTATCGAAAAAACTATGAATTTAAAGTTGCATGTCAAGTTTTTTATTTAGAAATGTATAAATTCCTCTAAATAAAACTTAACAACCAAAACTTTTATTTATTCATTTAAGAAGACTCAGAAATTCCAAAAATTATAAGGAAAGAAAAATGGAAATAAAGAATACAAGCCATCCTTACTTCACACACTCATAAACCAAAACTAATGCAAACCTATTCATATTTCCAAATTTAAAACCTTCTCTCAAGGCAGAAATTAACACCCATAGGAATCATCATCATCATCATCATCATCATCATGGGAGCATGCACATCAAAATCAAAACCACCAAAACGCAACCCATATGCACCACAAGATTTACCACTACCACCACCAACACCACCACAAAGCAATAACAACAACAACAAACCCTCATCACCTTTTTACAATATCACCCCTGTCCGTTTTTTCCAAACAAATAAAGAAAATACATCTCCTACTACAACTCCTAAAACTGGCCCATACTTTCCGCCGTTGTCGCCAGCAAAGCATATTAGGGCTGTGCTGGCAAAACGGCGGAAAGGGGCCACAGAAGAAGTTGAAGGAGGAATAGTCGTAGGTTTGGATAAAAGATTTGGTTTGTCGAAAAAGTTTAAGGATCGGTACGAGGTTGGAGATGAAATGGGACGAGGTCATTTCGGGTTTGTTGTAACTGCCACGTGTAAATATGGTGATCATGTTGGTCGTAAAGTCGCTGTGAAAGTCATTCCTAAGGCTAAGGTAAAAGTCTTAGCATATGTAGTATTTTCGTACTAGTTTCTCTATTTTCGAATGCTATGTTTATGTTTAGTCCACTTTTTTCTTCGGTTACACAGCTAATTAATAATTAGCGATTTTTATTAAGTCTGTTTATTAACGTCTTCGATTGACGACTGTCTCATCGTGACAATAATTCTTATGGTTAAAAGCCTATGAGACCCACTGTTTCGCTGGGGAAACCTGTTTCTGTCGCCAGAGATATTTTTCCTTACGTTCGATCTCTAAGGACCATTGTTCAGCGACATGTTGTCAGGGATAGTTTTCCTCAGCGACATGTCACCGAAGAAAAACTAAGATTTTCATCTAAAAAAGTGGCAACGTACTAGTGTTTAAGTTTAACTTGTACTCTCTCCGTTTCAAAATGACTACTTCACTTTGTACACAAAAGGTCAAGAAAAGTATGCTATTTATCCTTTCATATTTATATTGGAACAACATAGAAAGATGGATATTTATTTTGAAACCTAAGAGCAAGGGCAGCGGTGGTGCCAAAGCTGGCTGTTAGCCCTTTGGCGCCAGCCCTCCGTTGGCACACCGTATCCCCTCGTGCCATAGCTTCTCGCGCTAACAATAACAGCTCGCGTTATAAGCCCCTCCCCCCCCCCCCCCCCCCCCCCTTTTTCTTTTTGTTTTTTAGTTATAAAGTGAGGTATTTGTGGGCCCAGTATACCTCTTTGGCACCACTTTTTCTCGTGCCAACGGCTCTCCCGTAAATGTGGTGCCAAAGGGTTTCTCGTGCCAAAGCCACAAAATCCTACGTGGCGGCTTTGGCACTACCTTCTCGTGCCAACGGCTCCCAGCTCTCTAAGGATGTAAAGAAGTTGTCTAAGTTTTTATATTTATAAAAGGTTTTTTATGTTTTAGTAAAAAGTGCATAATCTTTCTCTAACTTTTTCTATGTGTTATGCAAAGTCTTTTAAATGATGCTACTATAGTGGATTCAGTTGACTCTGACTTACATTAAAGATATAGTCAAAAGTCAAAACTCAAGTAGTTGAAGACTTGAAGGGGTACTATAGCAAAGTTAATTTAAAATAAATTTAGTTTAATATAGCAGTTCCGAAAAATGAAAAAAAAAACTCATACAAATGAAAATAAAGAGATTTACATTATATTTTTCTTAAAGTTTAATATTACATAAATATTTTTTGCATTTTCATAAATTGTTTTTCTCATTTTTATAATTAAATCAAATTTTTTCTCAAACTTTTATAATTATGTATTCAACAATTTTTATAAATATTCTTCTCAAACTTATAAATACTCATATATATTCAGCAATTAAGTAAATTATTAATTCTAAATTTTGAGACTATTTTTCGCTCTCAAGTATCTTTTATATTTATCATACTAATATTGTTCCTACATATTTTTTAACTTCTAGCGATGAAAAAACATTATAATATAATTACAAATATTTATATTTATATATGGATATAAAAAATAACTTATTACTCATATAAATTAATTTGTTCATGTTTATATTTTGGCCTTTAATAATAACAGTAATAATAGACCATGTCAATTTAAATGTTTGAGAAATATACTCATATAATTACAAACTAGTTTTAATGTCCTGCACGCACGAGACTTGAATATAAAAGATAAATTAAGTATTAATTTTGTTATTGCGATTTTATGTATATTATATATATAATTTAAAACATCTGATGTTTATATGTTTGATTATTTTTATATGGTTGATTATATTATTCTTTAACTGTGCATCGTGTAAATTAATATAAACTCATTTCAATTTTTATTTTTCGAATTTCATACTCTTTTTATTTTCGATATTTTTATTCTAAATAATTATATCTTTATTATTAATAAACAAACCATTTACATCAATGTTACATAATCTTACACCTACATGATTTACAAATTCATGATTTTGTAATGCTTACTATTATTTTTATTAAATATATAATACTTACATAGTTACGATATCCACGGACCCACAAGTTTTACATGATTTTGCATTATATGATAATATTAATTGATATTTTATATAAATATTTGTTGCATAAATGATTTGAATTTGTTTAACTGAAATGTTAGGTATCATTTTCTAGACATTGTGTGTTTAGTAACACATAGCGATCTTGAAAAAATATATGTTGTTGTAATATGTAGAATCACATCTATTTATTTTCATCTCACACCGATGTCTGAGGTCCGAATGTTAATAATAATTTACGTAGGTTGCATTTGTTTGACTTCATTAAGTGTCAAAATAAAAATCGATAATAATTTATGTTTTTATTTGAATATTTATAATCATGTGATTTGTTGACTTTTCAATATAACATAGATGTTGTATTTTTAAAATAAAAATTCTAGAAGGTATAAAGTTTAAGGGGTATTTTGTATATTTTATAAAGTTACTAAAAATATGTAAAATTATAAGTTTACTCTTAAGTTAATCTAATTTTATTTAAAATTAAACAAATAAAGTTTTATCAATCCCTTAATCTTTTTTTAAGTTTTTATTTTCACAAATTTGACACATATATCCTTGTGTGTATTCATCAAATTCCTCTATCAAAATTTTTAATTTTAACTGAATTAAATTCAATTTTGACTTTTTTTCACTAATCACATCACTCGATTTTAGTTATGTGTCAAAATCAAGTCATTTGATTGGTTCAATTGTTTTTTCTACGACCTCTACTTTTCACTAAAATTCTCAAAAAGTATAATCCTTTTATTATATAAAAAATGTTTGCTAAGGATATTAATACAATACAAATATAATAAGAGATATTGACTTAATTTTCAAATGAAAAGGACATTTATGTAATATTAAACTTTCGGAAACATATATATGTAAATGCCCCCAAAAATAAGTTTAGGAAAAGATAAAAGCTAATTATGTTATTCTTTATACTTTACTATATTTAAGTTATAATGAAATTAAGGTCTATAATATTAGAGGCCTGATATCTGTAAATTTCAAGCGATAAGATTATCGATCTTGTCGATTAATGTAACAGGGTTAAACAAATAGGTCAATCATAGATAGTCAAACTTGTCTGAAACCTTCTAATCTTGCCGGAAGTACCTAAAACTCACCGTAAACTTGTTTTGATCACTTATAATATCTATTTAAATCTATTACAATTTTTTTTTATTAAAAAGTCTTTAATACAAAAAATTCGCCGGAAATACATAAAATTTTCCGAAAATACTCATATTTTGATAGAAATACCATTCCGATTCATCGATGATTAATGTCGCCTTAACCAATTACAAGCTACAAAATGATCGGTCGTCCGACTAATGATTCACGATTTTTATAACCTTGCTAAATTATATGTCTATGCAATGAAGTGGAAGTTTATTGCTAATGTATTTAGTCATATTTTCGCATTTGTGTAGTCAATGTTTTGAAACCCGGGTCTTAAATCGACCCGGTTGAGTCACTGGGTCCGGGTCGACCCGGGTCAACCAGGGCCGACCCGGGTCAACCAGGGCCGACCCGGGTCAACCAGGGCCGACCCGGGTCAACCAGGGCCGACCCGGGTCAACCAGGGTCGACCCGGTTTTTAAAAAAAATAATCTTTTTTTATAATTTTAATAATTAACAAAAATTATATATAAAAACCATAAAAACTTCCTTATATTGAAAATATAAATTGTTTACCAACCAATATAATATATAAAAATAAAATTCTGTGGTAAATACGTAAAATTTACATTTTTTTTTTAAAAAACCTGAAAAAATCGAAACCCGGCCGGGTTACCTCAAACTCGACGAGTCTAGCCGAGTTTCGAAGATAGGAAACTCAGGTTAAAATGACCTGTTTTTTCGTCCGGAACCGGGTCAATCAGTCGACCGGCCAAGTCGACCCAGGTCTGAAAACATTGTGTGTAGCTGAATTTGATTTCAAACAAATTGACACAAACCAACCCATGGTCCCATGTACCTAATTTGCAAATTTGATGGGCTAAAACCAATATTTAGAACCTTATAAGATATGGAATGTTTTGGGTAATATACTTCTCTTAAAAGAGGTTCAACCGTTCTAACACTTTTAATTTGTTTATCTATACTATTATATAAATAGGCTATCTTTATATCTTAATTTTGAACCTAAAATTAACAAACTAAACTTTAAACCAAAAATTAAAATAAGTAGGTTAAATTTAAGCCATTACCGTCTTCCGTCATCCGCAAAACGAACTGAGTCAAAAGCCACCTGCTTTTCTTATCCCGACTCTTCCCGTCCGTTTATCCCACTGGTTAGTATCTTACGACGAACAAACACAATCACAGAAAACCAGCCGCTACTACAAGCCTTTCCTGATCAAACCTGTCCAAGAGCTCTACTCACTCGATCAAAAAAACGAGCTACCACTTTTACCGTTTTCTTTATCATGCTAAACGAACAAAATCCGATTTGACAGATCCTTCACGTTTGTTTTTCACGCACGTCCGTCTGTTAGACTTTTATCACGAACAGGAAGATCGTAGGTATCCTACACAACATCCCCTAAAGACTGAATCGGTTCCCTGCTGCGTTCGCCCCGCAGCGAAGGCTACACCCTTTGCTTGAAACCGACTCTGAAACCCGCCTTTAATTGAACTAGCTCTCCATACCAAGTGTAAAATATGAAGATGCGTTCGGAACAAAAATATAACCAAACACACTAGCTACAAATTAGCAACAGAAAGGTAGTACGTGGAAACATGAAACTAGGAACTATCCTACCTAAAGAACAGGTAAACTATGACTTTTCTGCCCAACGTATAAATGTACATGCATGATATTGTTCAAGACCTTTTACCTATTCAAACTAAACTTAAGAATAGATAAAACTCTAGCCATGCCATGCACCGTATATACGTGAACCCGACATATAACCGATTAAAGCCAACATAAAACACCGTATATATATGTCACTACTCGTCACCTATGCTCCACCATCCATTCCAGCTTTAGAACCTAAGTAATAGTATCCCCGATCACCCTCCATAACATCTTTAAAACTTTTCGTATCAGTATATGAATTGGAAGCATGATTGTACTAGAATTGCTAACCAAGTGAAGTGACACACACTCAGGCCATGGGTCGTGAAAGAGGTTGTCCCCCATCTTCGTTAACTGTGCTTTGCCGCATTGAACTTCTTCACTTCCTAATCCAATATCGGTGTAGTAGTAGGTCTCCTTGGCCACTCCAATAGTCGCTCGGGTTCGTCCAAGGAGCTACTGCTTACACCTCTCTAGGCTTTGCTATCTCATAAATAAAAGTCTTGAAAAGAATCTCCTAATATAAGTTTCTTTGAAATTGGAAAAAAAGATATAGTGTATATTTCCGATCACATATTATCATACGTAGAAGCATTTTCAGTTACTATGCCGTCTCAATCTTGGGAGAGTGTTTTAATAATTAGATCTTGATCAAGAACTAAAAATTTTAGATATTGTTTGGCAGATGACAACGTCTATCGCAGTTGAGGATGTAAGAAGAGAGTTGAAAATATTGCAAGCGTTGTCAGGGCATGATAACCTCTTACAGTTCTATGATGCTTTTGAAGACAACGATAATGTCTACATAGTTACGGAGTATGTATACGTTCGCCTTACATAGTTATTTACATAGTTGTAACTACAATATACAATCTATAATTCTTGTAACTATATGCATCTTTCAGACTGTGTGAAGGAGGCGAGCTTCTTGATCGAATTCATGCAAGGTTTAAAGTCTAAACTATATCTCTTCACTCTAATTTTAATTATCTTGATTTTGGATATAACAAAAAGATTTCATTTACTGATTTTGTAATATGTTGTAGGGGAGGGAAGTTCAATGAAGAGGAGGCTAAGAATGTGATTATTCAAATCCTAAATGTAGTTGCATTTTGTCATCTCCAAGGTGTTGTCCATCGAGATCTTAAACCCGAGGTACAAACTGTTTCTATGTTATTACGAGGTGTTCTGACTTAGAAGTGCTTATTCAATTTCAGATCGAAACATCTTAAATTAAAAGAAGCTTATTAGCACTCAAACAATCCCAAACACCCAGCTAGTCTTTATTTGCAACACTTCAAAACAGTCTCCCTAATCACTTTGTAAAATAATTCTGATTGTTTTCTTAAACTTTTTCTATCAGAATTTCTTATTTAAAACGAAGGACGTTGATTCCCAGTTGAAAGCCATTGACTTCGGGCTCTCTGAATTTGTCAAGCCAGGTGAGTCTTAAAAACACAGAGTTATATTTATTTACGTTTAGTTAAACGTTTATTAAGTATATATAGCAATATGCAGATGAAAATATGAACGACATTGTTGGAAGTGCATATTATGTAGCACCTGAGGTTCTACTTAGGTCATACGATACAGTAGCCGATGTGTGGAGTGTGGGTGTGATATCATACATTCTTCTATGTGGCAATCGACCCTTTTTGGCTAGAACTGAGTCCGGGATTTTCAGAGCAGTACTTAAAAATGTTCCAAATTTTGCTGATCCACCATGGCCTTCATTTTCACCCTTGGCTAAAGATTTTGTGCAGGGTCTCTTGACTAAAGACCCTCGTAAACGGTTAACTGCTGCCCAGGCTCTATGTAAGTATTACTTGTCTTTCGAACCAAGAGTTTGTTGTATATATACTCTGTGTTCTTCAAAAGGTTTAAATCGGCGGTGAAGGTGCAGACTGCCCTTCCCCAAGGACCTATAGCCCTAGACAATGAGCACCTTCGAGTGACCATTTAGGCAGGAGATGGGACTGAATCCATAACCAATTTCTCCACAAGCCCTCCTTGTGGTGAGGGCGTTATACATTGGAGCAATGCACCAATGTATACACTGTGTTCTAGTGAAGGGTCCAATATATACTCATTTATCAGTGGTTTTGCTTATCTGATTCAGGTCATCCATGGGTTCGTGATCATAAAGGGGTGGAAGTCCCGATTGATCTCCGTATACTGAGATCACTGAAAGCGTACACGCTTTCGTCTCCTTTGCGCCAGGCTGCCTTAAAGGTTTATATTTTCTATGCCAACACTATATATAACTCTATAAATATAACTATAAGTGATTAATCCTCATGAGTGAACATATGTTTATTCCTGTGACAGGCATTGTCTAAAACATTGATTTCAGACGATCTTTTTTATCTAAAGAAGCAGTTTTCCCACTTAGGAAAATCTGAAATTGTGACGTTTAATAGCATTAACAACGCGGTGATGAAGCATGCAACAAGTGCAATGAAGGAATCTCGTATTACGGACTATCTTAGCTGGGTAAATAACTTTACAATACTCATTTACCAAATGTTTATTAAAGCATGTATGAGCCTTACATGTTCTAGGTAAAACAACAATTGCTGATATATTGTAACAGCTGACTGCGCTCAAGCTCGACTTTAATGAATTCTGTGCGGCTGCAATTTGTGTTCGTCAACTTGAAACCCTCGATCAATGGGAACAGCATGGTCGTTGTGCTTATGATATATTTGATAAAGATGGTAACAGAGCTATCGTTATCGAAGAACTTGCATCAGTAAGTTGTGATTTTGGTAAATCAACTGATCATCGCAAATTCCATGAATATATATTAAAGATAGATAAGCTAATAAGATTGATTTTATATTGATTCAGGAATTTGGGCTTGCTCCTTCGGTTTCACTTCATGATGTACTTACTGACTGGATACGACACACCGATGGGAAACTAAGCTACATTGGATTTTTAAAATTGCTTCATGGAATGTCTACAAGAAATCAAAGAAAGTTACGATGAACATGGCTAATTAACTGGCTATTTCAGTTTCAGTTCTCGGACTCAAAGCAGCCTTATTTTTGTGATGAAAGTGAAACAAGCATCTGTTTGAGGATAATCTTTCTAGCATGTAGAGGATACTGGACTTGAGCGTGCACATATAATGGTTCAGCAACGTTACTGCACTGCATGAAGTTTGCAAACATGAACACTAAAAGTTTGTATGCATCGAGGTGCTGTTAACGATGGATCGCAATTGTATCGTACGTCTTAAAAAAGGGTAAATTTGGTAGGCGGTTGCGGTAGATGTATTCAGATGCATATTTTGTTTCACAGTTAGAATTGTATGATGTTTCCATATTATGATTAAGGTGCATTGAGTTTTTGTTAGCGACACAAATGAGTTTTTGTACACGAGACATATTAGCTTCACGTATAAGGCCTAATGCAATTATAGTTGTGGTTACACGAGACAAATTCGCGAAAACCTCGGGCAAACTAGAGTAAGTTTTGCAGTTTTGGCAACCTTTACAACAAAGTGATAGTTTCTGCAGTCTGTTTGACACTTAAGCCTTAACGAAGGCATAACCCGAGTGACGCTGATCGGTAGCCTAGTTGACCCTTGTTATCTTACAGCCACTTTTGTGGTTCATTGCAGAAATAATTAAAAAGTAGCCAATTTTTTTTTTTTTATAATTATTAGTATTAAAGTTGTCTCACATAAAAAATATTTAAAAATTTTGGGTCATTCGGGTTGACCCGGTCGGGTTCGGGTCAACTCGGGTCGGGTCAAGTCGGGTCAAGGGTAAAAAATATATAACCCGAACCCGAGCCTAATTAAAACTCGGGTCACTCGGGTTCGGGTCAATTCGGGTCAGGTCAAGTCGGGTCGGGTCAACTCGGGTTCGGGTCAACCCGAGTTTAAGGAAAAAGTGTAATTAGTGGCTTAATTAAGTACTAATATAATGTAAAAAGTGTAATTTTAGTCGGGTCAAGTCGGGTTCGGGTCAAATCGAGTCGGGTCAAGTCGGGTCAAGGGTAAAAAATATATAACCCGAACCCGAGCCTAATTAGAACTCGGGTCAATTCGGGTCAACCCGAATTGACCCAAATACGCTTTTAGACCCGAGTGACCCGACCCGAATGTGATTATTCGGGTTCGGGTTCGGGTCGGGTTCGGATCGGGTCAACTTTTCCGACACCTTACCCGTGTGGCCGTGCCTATAAAAGATGTATTTTATAAAAAATATTTCGTATCATCTCTTATAGTGCTACTATTTTAAAAATATTTCGTTGTGTTAAATGATTTCTACTTTAGTTGGGCTCATCATAATAGGTGGGTTGTAGTTGACGGCCCACTTTTTCAAACCCAAAGTTGGTCTCTCTCATTAGTTGGTCTCATGAATCATGATAATACTACATACTAGAGGTGCCAAATGGGTTGGTTTGTTTGGGTTTGGGTCATAGGTCAAATGAGTTGTGGGTTAAATGAGTTATGGATCAAATGGATCATTATTTAATAATGAGTTAAATGGGTTATGAGTCAAATGGTTTGGGTCGGGTCAACCCACTAACTTACAATATTTTCCTATCTTTTAACATGTTCAAACGTTTTTATCTATATTCGTTCGATTTTTACGTTTTGGTCAGTTGTTTTAAGTTTTTCATCGATTTTTTACGTTTTCATCACTATTTTTACGTTTTCGTCAGTAAATTTACGTTTTCTTCAGTAAATTTACGTTCTCGTTGTAAATATACATTTTAGTCAGAAAATTCACGTTTTCGTCAATAAATTTACGTTTTCCTCAGTAAATTTACGTTTTCGTTCAGAAAATTTTAAGTTTCCGTAAGTAAATTTACGTTTTCGTCAGAAAATTTACGTTTTCGTCAGTAAATTTACGTTTTCGTCAGTAAATTTATGTTTTCGTCAGAAAAATAACGTTTTCGTCAAAAATTTTACATTTTTGTCAGTAAAATTTACGTATTCATCAGTAAATTTACGTATTCGTCAGAAAACTAACGTTTTCGTCAGTAAATTTACGTATTCGTCAGTAAATTTTCGTTTTCCTCAGTAAATTTACGTTTTCGTTAGTAAATTCTCGTTTTCATCAGCGAATTTACGTTTTCGTCAGAAAGTTTACGTTTTCGTCAGTAAATTTACGTTTTCGTCAGTAAATTTACGTTTTCGTCAGAAAGTTTGCGTTTTCGTCAGTAAATTTACGTTTTCGTCAGAAAATTCACGTTCTCGTTAGTAAATTCACGTATTCGTCAGAAAATTTACGTTTTCGTTAGTAAATTTACGTTTTCGTCAGAAACCTTACGTTTTCGACAGTAAATTCACGTTTTCGTCAGTAAATTTACGTATTCGTCAGAAAATTTAGGTTTTAGTCAGAAAATTTACGTTTTCGTCAGAAAATTTACGTTTTCGTCAGAAAATTTTCGTTTTCGTCAGTAAATTTACGTTTTCGTCATTAACTTTTCGTTTTCGTCAGTAAATTTACGTTCTCGTCTGTAAATATACGTTTTAGTCAGAAAATTCACGTTTTCGTCAATAAATTTACGTTTTCCTCAATAAATTTACATTTTCGTCAAAAATTTTACGTTTTCGTCAGTAAATTTACGTTTTCTTTACTAAATTTACGTTTTCGTCAGAAACTTCACGTTTTCGTCAGTAAATTCACGTTTTCGTCAGTAAATTTACGTATTCGTCAGAAAATTTACTTTTTCATCCGAAAATTTACGTTTTAGTCAGTTAATTTACATTTTCGTCAGAAAATTTACGTATTCGTCAGAAAATTTTCGTTTTCATCAGTAAATTTACGTTTTCGTCATTAAATTTTCGTTTTCATCAGTAAATATACGTTTTCGTCAAAAAAATTACGTTTTCGTCTTTAAATTTACGTTTACGTAAATTTACTGACGAAATATACTTACGAAAACGAAAACATAAATTATATGATAAAAACGAAAATCAACCGTCGAAAACGTAAATTTGCTGACAAAAACTTAAATTTACTGACCAAAACGTAAATTTACTGAAGAAAACGTAAATTTTCTGACGAAAACGTAAATTTTCTTACGAATACGATAATTTTCTGAGGAAAACGTAAATATACTTACGAAAACGTAAATTTACTGACGAAAACATTAATTTCTGACGAAAAACGTAAATTTACTGAAGAAAACGTAAAGTTACTGTCAAAAACTTTAAATTACTGACGAAAACGTAAGTTTTCTAACGAATACGTAAATTTACTGACAAAAACGTAAATTTACTGACGAAAACGTAAATTTTCTGACGAAAACGTAAATTTTCTGACGAATACGTAAATTTTATGAGGAAAACGTAAATATACTGACGAAAACGTAAATTTACTGAAGAAAACGTAAATTTACTTTCGATAACTTTAAATTACTGACGAAAACGTAAATATACTGACGAAAACGTAAATTTTTTGACGAAAATGTAAATTTACTGACGAAAACGTAAATTTTCTGACGAATACATAAATTTACTGACTAAAACGTAAATTTTCTGACGAATACGTAAAATTTATGAGGAAAACATAAATTTACTGACGAAAACGTAAATTTACTGACGAAAACGTAAATTTTCTGACGAATACGTAAATTTACTAACGAAAACGTAAATTTACTGACGAAAACGTAAATGTTCTGCCGAAAACGTAAATTTACTGAAGAAAACGTAAATTTACTGCTAAACACTTTAAATTACTGACAAAAACGTAAATATACTAACGAAAACGTAAACTTTTTGACGAAAACGTAAATTTACTGACGAAAACGTAAATTCTCTGACGAATACGTAAATTTACTAACGAAAACGTAAATTTCTGACGAAAACATAAATTTACTGACTAAAACGTAAATTTTCTGACGAATACGTAATTTTACTGACAAAAACATAAATTTACTGACGAAAACGTAAATTTTCTGACGAATACGTAAATTTACTGCCGAAAACGTAAATTTATTGATGAAAACGTAAATTTTCTGACGAATACATGAATTTACTGACGAAAACGTAAATTTACTGACGAAAACGTAAACTTTCTGACGGATACGAAAATTTACTGACGAAAACGTAAATTTACTGACGAAAACGTAAATTTACTGACGAAAACGTAATTTTAGTGACAAAAACGTAAATTGAGTGACTTAATAATAAAAATTAACTTTTTAGACTATTGGGTTTTTGGTATAATAATAGGAACCATCTGACCTATTTTTAAACTCATTTGACCCATTCTCAAAGCTATATGACCCAAACTTCATTTTACATAAGAAGGGGTTGACCCATTTGACCCATCACTCTATTTTTGCTCAACCCATTTCAACCAATAAGTTTATGAAATTAAACCCAATTGACCTACTTTTGGTGAAATGAGTTGAAATTGCCACCTCTACTACATACTTCGTACCATAAAAGTAATGTCTCCAGGTTTCACTCGCAAAAAACCGAAAATAAAACCAACCTAACAAGAAAAAAAACAAACCTAATTTGTTGTTCAAACGTATTTGATAATATCTAGTTATCTATCAAATTAAATATTTATTAATGGGTAATATGTTTTATTTAATAATTATAATTTACATAATAGATACTAGTGTGTTTGTGCCTAAGCTGTGTAATAACTCTAATACATGATCAAATGGTGTTATTTTATATGGCTTGTGATAGGTTGTGGTGATATTATAGGTTTTAAATGTTTCAGTGATCCATATACAAAGGGTTGACGGGCATCAGGTTTGTAAATTGTAAACACATTACTATTTTGCTCTTTCTTTCTTTACATCTGGATTTGTGTTTCTTGTTTGTTTGAGTTTTGTGATGGGTGTGAATGTGTGATATGTGCTTCTAAGATGTGATTTTATGGGAAATGATTTGAAGGCTTTAAAAAGAGGGAAGTGCAAAAATCATCCCTGTGGTATGTCGAAAAATCGAATTACATCCTTCGTTAACTTTTTGGACAACAGCCATCCCTCCGTTAGTGCGCGGGGCACAATACATCCCTCATGGACTAACGGTGCAAATGTTTTCTCGTTAAAAATTAACAAAATCTAAAATAGAGGGTATTCTTATCTTTTTCCTTTCCCAGGGATGTATTTTGAACCTTATCATAAATAGTTTCAAAAAAAAAAATTATTTTTGAAAAAAAAAATTATTTTCGAAAAAAAGTTTTATTTTCTAAAAAAAATTATTTTCGAAAAAAAAAAAATTATTTTCGAAAATAAATTATTTTCGAAAAAAAAAATTTATTTTCGAAAAAAAAATTTATTTTCGAAAAAAAAATTATTTTCTAAAAAAAATTATTTTCGAAAAAAAAAATTATTTTCGAAAAAAAAAAATATTTTCGAAAATAAAGTTTTTTTAGAAAATAAATTGTTTTTTTGAAAATAATTTTTTTCGAAAATAATTTTTTTTTTCGAAAATAATTTTTTTTTCCGAAAATAAATTTTTTTTAGAAAATAATTTTTTTTTTCGAAAATAAATTTTTTTTTCGAAAATATATTTTTTTTTTCGAAAATAAATTTTTTTTTCGAAAATAATTTTTTTAGAAAATATAACTTTTCTTTCCGAAAATATTTTTTTTTTCGAAAATAATTTTTTTTTAGAAAATAAAACTTTTTTTCGAAAATAAATTTTTTTTTTTGAAAATAAATTTTTTTTTTCAAAAATAATTTTTTTTTTGAAACTATTTATGATAAGGTTCAAAATACATCCCTGGGAAAGGAAAAAGACAAGAATACCCTCTATTTTAGATTTTGTTAATTTTTAACGAGAAAACATTTGCACCGTTAGTCCATGAGGGATGTATTGTGTCCCGCGCACTAACGGAGGGATGGCTGTTGTCCAAAAAGTTAACGAAGGATGTAATTCGATTTTTCGACATACCACAGGGATGATTTTTGCACTTCCCTCCTTTAAAAATATGATTAATTGTGTGTTTATATTCATTGTCCTTTTTCACTT
Organism: Glebionis coronaria; assembly: GCA_025667525.1. NCBI lineage: Eukaryota > Viridiplantae > Streptophyta > Magnoliopsida > Asterales > Asteraceae > Glebionis > Glebionis coronaria. The sequence goes on from CM046876.1 coordinate 24,604,841, forward strand.
TTTTTTTTTCTTTACTAACATTTGTCGTTCTAAAAAAAAAAATTGGCAATAGTTTAAAACCAACTGGTTTAGCTCAGTTGGTCACTAAGGTTCCACTAAGTGGTTTCCTTGGGGAAGGATTCCTGAAGGTCTTGGGTTCAAGACCTGCCAAGGGTCTTTCAGGCGAAGCGGATAAGGAGTCTAACATAACTAGACGAAGGTTCAAAGAAGACATTCTTCTGCTTGGATGTCATTGCACGACTCGACCCACTAACCACTAACATTTACCGTTCTAAAAAAAATGTGGCAATAATTTATTGGTCTTTAAAAAACGGGTTCGGCTGTTGTCATTATTAAAATGCTCACACATATGTTAGACATATAATTAGACATATAAATTAGTTATCCCAATCGATGCTCTGATTTTATATGACTTAGTTTAGGTTGTCTTTATTTTATTTCATGTTGTTTAACTTGATGCATGATGATTTCAAGGCTAACTATTTTAAAAGTCATCTAACTTTTTAGTTTTTATCGTTCTGTGTATGTATCTTTTTTTCTTTATATTATTATTAAACTTTGTGATTTCATATATTGTGTGTACCTGGTGACTTCCTTGATTGGTTAACAAGTTACTTTAACGATAGTTTACTTTTTTATTACAACGTTAGTCCTTTATAGTAACGACCATCAACAATTAAAATTAGAATTTTTTTAAAAGATAAAACGTTTAACTTTAAAAAAAATATGTAAATTTATATAAAAATAATTATTTATAAAATTATATATACACACGTTTATATAAAAAAGTTAAAAATTATTATTTTTAAACAAGTTTTATTTAACTTTTAAAATTTAAATAAAAACATGTTTTATGTAACTTAATATTTTTCGTACTTTATAATCTTTGTTTAACTTTTTAAATTCACTTTAAAAATATTTTTTCACATTTCAAAAATGTTTTTTTGTAACTTTAAAAATCAATCGTACTTTTTTACAAAATTTCAAAAATATTGTTATTCTTCTTTTATATAAACGTGTGTGTAAAATTTTTTTAGCAAAAAAATTATTTTTTTACATAATTAAAATTTTCAAAAGTAAAAATTCGTACTCTTTCTAGAAATTTTTTTAACAGAAAATCGTACTCCTTTATTAAAATATTAAATATTTCAAAAGTAAAAATCATACTTTCTTTATTAACAATTTCGAAATTTTTGATTTTTTTTTACATAAATCTTACCTATTTCACGAATTTTTAAGATTCTCATTATAAAAATAATTCCGTTTAAAAAAAAAGTAAAATGTTTTTAAAAAAGTAAAAACATTTTTACCTTTATAAAAGACTAAAGTGCCTTTTTGTAAAAAAAAAACACTTGTAAAGAAAGTACGATTTTTGTTTAAAAAATTCAAAATTTAAGAAAAAAATTTACAAAAAAGTTAGGTTTTTAACTTTTGAAAATTTTAAAAGTACAATATTTTGTAAAATATCATATTTTTCAAAAAAATTTGCAAAAAAAGGTAAGTTTTTTAATTTCAAAAATTTCAAAAACTTCGTAAAAAAATAGTTTTTTGTAAAAAATCTTTAAATTGTGTGAGGTCTCAAGTTCAATTCCCATTAGGTGCAAATAACCTTGAAGTGGACACGCCAACCTCCTGAAAAGGTAGGCTTTACCTGGTTTGAGTTTGTGTGGTGGTGGGCTCAAACCTCGTAGATTAGTCGGCCAATGAGTCGAAAATCACGGTTACCAAAAAAAAAACTTTAAATTTTTTTAAAATTTTTTGTTACAAAAATAATATATACAAACATTTATATTAAAGAAAAATAGTAAAATTAATATTTTCTTTAAGAAGTACGATTTATTTTGAAGTTACAAAAAAGAGTAAAGTGCAATATTTTTTAATATAAAATTTTAAAGAGTAAAGGGCAAATTCTTTTAACAAGAACTAAATTTTTTTTTTCCAGAAAATCAAATTTTAAGGATTTTATATTAATTGCTGTTAAAGGACTAATGTTGAAATAAAAAATTAGATATTCGTTAAGTTTACTTGGTAGAGCATGTCAAACAGGTTATCGGTACACATAATGTATGAAATTACAAAGTTTAATAATAACATAAGGAAAAAAAAGTAGCTACACAAAATAGTAAAAAGTGATAAGTTAGATAATTTTTTAACTCATTAGACCATGATTTTATAGTTGTTTGAAGGTGTGTTATATTTAGCTGTGATGATAGTTTTACTTTTTGTAAGTCATGTTTGGTTTTGGTGTTGCATGTTTTTATTTGACTTTTGGTCATGTTAATCGTATGTTTAATGATTCTATAATTTCTAAAGGGTTTGTGGGAGTGTTTTAAGCAATGTTTTCAGACCCGGGTCGACCCGGCCGGGTCAACCGGTTGAACCGGTTTCGGCCGAAAAAACGGGTCATATTGACCCGGGTTTCATATTTTCGAAACCCGGCTTGACCCGGCGGGTTTGGGGTGACCCGGGTCAACCCAGTTCTCAAAACCCGACCGGGTTTCGAATTTTTCGGGATTTTTTTGAAAAAAAAAATTTAATTTTACGTATTTGCGACGAAATTTTATTTTTTCATATTATATTGGTTGGTAAACAATTTATATTTTCAATATACATAAGTTTTTATGGTTTTTATAAGTATAATTTTGTTAATTATTAAAAATATAAAAAAAATATTTTTTTTTAGAAAACCGGGTTAACCCGGGTTGACCCGGATCGACCCGGGTTAACCCGGACCCGGCGACTCGACCGGGTCGATCTAAGACTCGGGTTTTAAAACTCCGTTTTTTTTGTTAGGTGTGTCATGATGAGTTGTCTAATTGATATTTTTTGTTAGGTGTGACAAATATTGTAGAATGGTTTGCTGAGAAGTTTATGATTAATATGGCTACGACAATTAAAATGGAGGGTATCTTTCTATGTGACATGTGGTCATTGGTGCCGATTTGATAAATAGAAAAATCCTTGAGGTGATTTACTTTGATTTAATTCATACCTTGATTTAAATTTTTTTTTTTTTGGTAATCGTGATTTCCGACTCATTGACCGACTAATCCACGGGGTTCGAGCCTACCGTCACACAGACTCAAACCAGGTAAAGCCCTCCTTTTTCAGGAGGTTGGCGTGGCCACTTCAAGGTTGTTTGCACCTAGTGGGAATTGAACTTGAGACCTCACACACTTTAGAGTGATAGCCACAAATCTGTTTGTCACTAAACCACCCTTGAGTGGTTACCTTGATTTAAACAAGACACATGTTATGGCGTTTTTGAAATTAGTAGTAGTGTTGTATATTTATAGAAGGCATATAAAGTGCGTTTGGTATGAAGTAAGGAATTACTATCGGTATGAGATTGATAGTTTAGTGAATTGTGTACATATATCATTACTTCAAAATACATGTTTGATTTGGGTAGAGAATTAGAGGTCAACTCGAAATCAAACATACGAAACAAATAAATGAATCTTTTGATGTTCGGTAATTCATATCAAATGATAATACTTCGTCATAATTTTTATGCATTTGAAATGGAAGACATTAAATAGAATAATTAATTATGTCCTAATTTCCTTTATCAAAACAGATTTGATCAAAATTAAAAAAAAAATAAGGTTCAAGTGAATTACCTTGTTAATGGGGAGAAGATACTTCAGCGAGATTTCATAGATACCTACTCAAATATAATGTTTTCATTACATTACTTAAAATCCAAACTATTATACCAAACATTGTTTATCATTCTTTTAATCATTCCTTCATTCAATAATTTGATATCAAACGCACCCTCATTGACGATATAGTTTATATATATCGCTTGACATTGGCATTTGTTTTTGTATTTTCTTTTTGTATAAATTCATATGTTTGCTATCGTTTTGGGCAAACTCAATTGTTGGGTGATGATATGAGCGGTATATAATAGCAAGAGCATATGATATGCTAGTGTGGTGCCATAGGCAAAAGTTGTGTCATATTTAAAAATGTTATTACGTAAGTTATAATATCAGAATGTTATGACACCATATTTTAAGGGTAGCAGTAAGTCATGAAAAAGTGGTATTATAAATCTTTTTCTTTTAAGTTAAAAAAACTTAAATAAAATATATACTAATTAAAAAAATATTTTATTTATTAAAAAACAATATTACACGTAATTAAAAAATATATGAAAAGAGTTAAAAAATATTAAAAACATTACACCTAAATTAAAAACATTACAAATCATTCATCATCATATAGGTTGTTTAGATGCGCCACAAGGTCGTCTCGAAGCTCTTGGTGCACACTTCGGTCTCGGGGTTCTTTAGATTTCCTCTCATAAAATTCACATTGTTCATTCAAGTTCGAACCATATTCGGTTCTGGATTAACGAATACATCCTTCATCCCTGGCAATCGAAAAAGTTTTGACAAAGGTAGCCCATTCAAGATAAATACCATCGGCTATATAATAACCTTTCCAGTATTCGTGACTGTTTACCTGAAACGGGCATTTTGGAACGATATCTGCAAGTTCTTTTTTTTAACGGCGAGTTAATAGTTAGTGATTCGAGCTTACAGTGACATCCAATTAGATAGTATGCAAACCTCAAACATTCTCCTTAGGGGATAAACCTCACTCCTGCTTCTATTTAATGTGGGCCCCTGGAGGTTCTTAGTGAGACTCGAACTTGAGACCTCTCTAAGAGTATCTCCCTAAGGTTACCTTTGGTGGCCAACTAAGCTAGCTTAGTTGGTTGATATCTGCAAGTTCTTCATCAAATAACGGGAAACCATATAACACATTAAGATCATTATTTTCCTCTGGAACCCCAAAAATGATATATTCGTAAAATAAAAAGTAAAATCAAAGTAATATATAAAAATGGGATGATAATGGGGTTTTATAGAGTTTTAATGGGTTAAATTTTTAAAAATGTGGGTTTTTTAATCTCAACGGCTAGTTAACGGATAGTTTTCAAAAAGCAAATTACACGAAAACGTGAACTTTTCTTGGTTCGGGAGTACGGCGCGACACACCATGGCACAAGGGCCGGTGTGGTGCGCCATTGAGATTCTTGCGCAATACGTTACGACGCAGCGCACGACGTCACCGTACCCTCGGCTTTAAGTGTTGTAGGGTGTATTTTATGGTGGCGAAATCGATATTTACTTTATATTCGTTCATATATTCAAGTTTCCTATTTTTTTTAATATATCTTTTTTTAATGGTAATTTTTTTATAAAAAAAACTAGCAACGCGCTAGGGAGATTACAAAGAAATCAAAGAGGCGTGTTGACACATCGAGCAGAAATCCAAAATACTTCCAACGTGATTTTCAATCTGGATGAAACGAACAAATGCAAACCTCTTTCCTGATTTCGACTTGCGGTTAGTGATATAAGCGTCCACCACAGTCCCATATGTTGGACACGTTCCAAAACTATTTGGAGGTAGTGCTATCAGGGAAATTCGTCACAAAAATAGATTTAGAAATCAACAGAGTATGATCAACGTCACTTCGAAACCTAGCCGCCATGATGACGAAATAAAATTAAATTTAAATTCAAACCCCAGAGAGGAACAGGCAACGAAGCCCTAGAAAAAAAAAAGAAAAATCAAAACCTAAAACAACTCGCCAGAACACAATAAATATAGATCCATGGAGATCAGTATAATATAGATCCTAAACCAATTATTTTAAGGTGAATATCACTCCAATCAACGGGATTCTATCAGAAGCTCAAAACCCTAGACTTAGCAACTACGTCGAACCAAACACTGAAACACTTAAGAACACAAATCAGAGATACACTCACAGGGATTGAACGTTATTACGTACACGAAGATTAATTAGGAAAGAAAAAACAATCAAAACCCTATATTCCCTTGTTGAGAGATCACCTAACATAGCCATTTAAAAATCAAATCAATGAATGATGATCTCAATAAACAGCAGTTATAACAATCCTCGCTCAAAGGAGGTAGTAGATTTCATACGGGAAAAAAATAGGGTTCATCTGATGTATAGTATATATTTGCATTTGTCTATAAACCTCATCACATGGTTATCTTATATTTGGGCTTCATGATTTCAGGTTGCCATTGATGTTGTTCTCAAGGGAGGTTTTTGTACGGCACAAACAAGAGTTTTTGACACACATATAATCCGCATTCAAGTCTAATTTTTTTGCATTATACTCTACATTGTAAGGCATTAGTAGAGGGAAATATAGTTTTCCGTGGTGTTTGTATGACGTGAAAGTTTATGGACTTTAAAATCGATAGTCGTGTGATAGGATCGAACTCGAGATCACGGGATTGCACACATTACGTGAAGAGTTAATTTATTTATTAAATATATTTATTATATTTATTAAATCAAACTGTAGCTAACGATCGTTAAGTAATTAAAAGTTAAGTATTAAACGATCGTTATAGAATGTTAAAGAAGCTAAAAGAAGGTGTCGGAAAGTTCCGGAAACCCCCTTTTGAGCATGTGTATAACCGGATTTTAAAGAGAGGAGATAAGGAGGAAAAAGATTTTGGCTTTTTCTTGTTTAAACCTTGTAAGATAAGTTTCCAAGGTGTATATAAACAAACCTTAAGGCCTCATAATTTTTCACTCCATATTCTTCTTTCTTTGCCTTATACCGCTGGCCATATACACCCTTTTAGGGTTCATCATTGATTTTCTATAAGCTATTTTAGATCTAGTCCTAGCCCCTCTGTAGGGTTGTTGGGTAGATCTTCCATAGACTTAGAAGGCTCGGTTTTGTTCGTGCTAGACTCACGGTTAACTCACCGTATCACGTGTGTACAAGATCGTGGTGTGATCTTATTTTAGATTACATCCTGGTGGTGTTCGTGATCTATCTCTACCGGTGATCATTCTGCTAGGATAAAGGTATGTAACCCTAGCCTTGATTAATTATAATTGTGTTAAATAAAGATCTTGTTAATCTGCTTCCGCTGTATGCTCTTTGATCTATGTTAGGGTTTTATAATTGTTATGATGATCATAAACCATCAGTGGCATCGAGAGCCGTTTTAACATGATTTTAATTATCAAGATCTAAAGTTTTTTTAACTAATATTGATTTGTGTTAAAAATTACATGTTGTTATTTAGGTTTTATAAAAATTAGGGTTTTGTTCTTTTTATTTTTTAAATCGGCTATAGCCGAATTATTTATAAATTTTTTTATTTTTTTTTGTAAACCCTAAAATTACATGGTAATTAAACTTTAGATGGTTTGCATGAATTAATTGTTATGTCATGTGTGGTTACGATCCGTAGTAGTTTTTTAATTGTTAAGAGAATATGGAAGATCCGTAATAAACATGCATGTTTTTTACGGATCATATAATTTTGATTGCTATTTGCTTTATTTGATTCAAAGTTTTAAAATTAGGGAAGACTTTTTATGTTTATAAAAACCCTAGATTTGATGTTCTTTGAATAAATTGTTATGCATGTGGCTATTTGATTTAGTTTTTTTTTGTACTACTTGTTTTCATGCGTTTTTTAATATTGTATGTTGTAAACAAGGGTAATTTTTTTTAAGAAAAAATAATATGGACTAAATCTTATCAAAATTAATGAATTGTTTTGAGATCTAAATTACATATGATTTTTGTTGATTAGAATTGCAATAGCAACTTAACGGCCTACTCAATTTTGACAAACTATAAAGTGGGTATAACGCACCGCTGGTCAAGTACCCGGTTAAGGAAGGAGGTGTTATGCTTCAGCGCTGACCAAATTCCCGGCTCGCCTGTGCGTCAAAAATTGGAATTACCTACGGTTGTTATTTGTATAATTCTTTAAGGTTGTTTGGTTTAACCAATACCTCAACTTGCAAATATATGATGAACTTTTAGTCTCACCAAAAAGTTTACTAAACGTTTTATTAAACTTATGCTATGGAGATGTATGCATGCTTCTCCATACATGATTTTGACACCAAAATCTGTACCCTAAAATTTAAGTCATATGCCCTCTAATTGACGAACACTTGAAGTTACAATTGTCGTCATATAAGATATCGGACGATGTTGTAATGGAGAGAAAACTTCATGACTGAATAAGATTGCACATGAAGGTTTTACGTTCTTTAGATTAGTCGACTTAATTGAGTTACTCATTGAGAACTGGAAACTTAAGGCATAAAGAAGGGATAAAACATGTTTACAATGCAAATGTTTTTGGAAATGTAAATCCCTGACATATCTAGAAATTGCAATATGATTTGGCAATTATTGTTCGACAAGTTACTGTGTTGAATACATTTGTCACTAGCAGATCAACTGATGTGATAAATCTATGTCAATATGGATTCTAGTTTTTCAAGGAAAATACTATGGTTTTATTACCGGGGTAATTTTATTTTCTTGAATTTTATTATTGAAAATACTAATGTTTGAACTTATTTCTGTAGAAATGGCTCAACCCGAAAACAATCTGACAATAAGCTCGGCGTTCAAAGCATTTTTTGAACGGCCTGAACTTACTGGACTTAATTTCAATGATTGGTACCGCTCACTAAGAATTGTTCTGAGAGCAGCGGGTACCATCAATATCTTGAAAACTCCTTTTCCGGAGGATCTTGCTGACAGAGCAACTGATGCGGAAAGGCTTCAACACGCTGCTAACGTTAAGAAGCACCATGAGGTGGCTGCTGTAATGTTAGGGAGAATGGCTCCATCACTTCAAAGGAAGTATAAGCTAGCTTCTCCTCAGCAAATGCTTGATGAACTCAAGGCTGTGTATGAAACGCCGCAAGCTGTAGAGATCTATGATCTGGTTGATGCTCTACATAGTTGCAAGCAAGCTCCTGGAAAGTCCGTAAGTGACCATTATATGGAGATGGGGGGTTATATGGAACAACTCATCGCACTAGGACAACCCTTTGATAATAATATGGCTATTAACTTGATCAATAGGTCCCTTAATAAGGACTTCAATGATTTCGTTCGTAACTATAATATGCATTGCACGGGAAAGACAGTTAATGATTTGCATGCAATGCTCATTGACTTTGAAAAGGGGTTGAAAGATAAGGCAACCACTGCTACTCCTCAAGTACTTTATGTACAAAAGGGTAGAGTGTCGAAACCAAAACCGCAAGTGAATAAGAAGCAGAAAGGCAAAGGCAAGGTTGATAAGAGCAAGCAAGTTGCGACTACATCAAAACCAAAGCAAAACTTTGCTAAGAAATCTTTGAAAGATGAGACTTGTCACTACTGCAATATGACTAGACACTGGAAGAGGAATTGCTCTCTCTATCTCCATGAAATGGCAGAACATAAGAAGAAGGTTGAGCAAGTTGCTGCAGCACCATCTTCAGGTAACTTATTTATGATAGAGTTATTTAATATTTCATACAAATCAAACTCCTGGGTATATGATACGGGATGTGGTATTAATATTTGTAATACCCTGCAGGGATTTGAGTTGAAGAGGAGACTTACCTATGGGGAACAATTTCTGCAAGTGGGCAATGGCGCACAAGCAACAGTTGAAGCTATAGGAATATTTAAATTAGTTTTACCTTCGGGTTTAGTACTGTCTTTAAATAATTGTCATTATGCACCTACAATTGTTAGGGGTGTTATTTCCTTTTCTAGTATGTTGGATCTTGGATTTACTCACACGATTGATAATAATAGAATTTCTGTTTTCAAAGATGGTTTATTCTATTTTGATGCAATTTCTGTGAATGGTGTTTTTGAAATTAACATGCATGATAAAAATCCCAAGAGGAAAAATAATTCTGTTTTTAGCATGAATAAGAAGAGTAAGTTAGACAAGAACTCTTCTTATCTTTGGCATTGTAGGCTTGCTCACATTGGGAAGACTCGCATACAAAAGCTTCAACGCGATGGGCTTTTGGAAAGTATCAATGATGAATCATTTGAGAAATGTGAATCTTGTATCTCTGGAAAGATGACCAAGAAACCTTTTAATAGCACTATTGAAAGGGCTACTGAACTACTTGGTTTAATACACACTGATGTGTGTGGACCACTTAGACATGTGTCAAGGAAAGGTGCTAGCTACTTCTTGACGTTTACGGATGATTATAGCCGTTATGGCTATGTTTATTTACTTAAACATAAACATGAGGTATTTGAAACATTCAAAACGTTTAAAGCCGAAGTAGAGTTACAACTAGGAAAGAAGATTAAAACTCTTCGTTCTGATCGTGGTGGTGAATATTTAAGTCAAGAGTTTAAAGATTATTTAAGTAAGAATGGAATTGTTCAGAAACTTACTTCTCCATATACTCCACAACAAAATGGTGTATCTGAAAGGAGAAATCGTACATTATTGGATATGGTACGATCTATGTTTAATCTTACAACTTTACCATTATCTTTTTGGGATTATGCTCTTGAAACTGCTATTCGTATTCTGAATATGGTTCCCACAAAGAAGGTTGATAAGACACCATATGAACTATGGCATGGCAAGAAGCCATATTTGTCTTATTTGAAAGTCTGGGGTTGTGAGGCGTATGTGAAACGTGACTGGAGATAAACTCCAACAACGCTCAGTAAAATGTATCTTTGTAGGTTACCCTAAGGAAACTATGGGTTACTACTTTTATTATCCGGCTGAGAACAAGATAGTTGTGGCTCGGTATGGAGACTTCCTTGAAAATGATCTTGTAAATCAAGAATTCAGTGGGAGAAATTATGATCTTGAAGAAATTCAAGAAGATACATTGCCTTCTGAAAATACTAGCGATGAAATTCCTGTAGAACCAGAAAGTCTGAGTGTTCCACCGGAATTAATTCCTCCACGTAGGTCTCAAAGGGCTATACGTGCGCCGGACAAACTATGTCTATACATAGAGGATGATGAGGAGGAAGTAGGGGATCTTGGTGAACCTGCTAACTATCGATCCGCAATGTCTGATCCAGAAAAGTCAAAATGGATAGTTGCGATGAATGAGGAAATGAAATCCATGGAAATCAATGATGTTTGGAGTCTTGTAGAGGCACCTAAAAATGCTAAAGTAGTAAAAAATAGGTGGATCTATAAGAAGAAAACTGACATGGATGGTGATGTACAATCCTATAAAGCACGTTTAGTGGCTAAAGGTTTTACTCAAACTTTTGGCATAGACTACGAGGAGACATTCTCTCCTGTAGCAGACTTACGAGCTATTAGGATTCTGATAGGTGTATAAACACCCATCCTTTTACCACTTAATTCTGGCTAAAACAAGACCAAAACACGTATTTAATATCATTTGTTTGGAATTATGCGTGGTTTTTGTGTTTATTGTGTTTTCAGAACTAACCGGATGAATATTAAAGAAAACATGGGATTGCACGGGTTTTATCAAGGAAAAAGACTAAAGACGAAGTCTATTGTCCAAGAGATGCAAAAGATTTGAAGTCAATGGGCCTATTTGAAGATTTATCGAAGAAAAGGACCAAAGATGGAAGATTTACATATGTCGAAGAAACTCAAGTCTATTTAACGAAGAAATTAAAAGACGAGTTGAATTTAATCGACGACAAATCCCGAATCAGAATAAAAAACGTCAACTTTTCTGAAAAGACGAGAAGACAAGAAGAAAGGGAGAAAGCCCACTCACCAACCAACCAATAGGACTATATATAGATTTTCCTTCACACAATTAGGGAGTTAGCTTTTATTTTCTTTTTTTCCCAGTTCTTTGTTTCGTAGCTTCACCAACACCATTAGGGTGTTTGGTGATTTTTAATTTCCTTTCAATCTTGTAAGTTTTAATCATTACTCTTGTTACTTTTACATTAATCTTTAAATTCCATCTTTTCATTCATCTTGATCTTCATCATCTTCTATTGCAAGTTCTTAAGTTTTCTATTTGATTCAAGTTTGATCTTAAAAAGTTGTTGATTTTGTGTTTTTATTGGTGAGATTTGTTTCTTATGGTATTATAATGATTATTGGTTAGTTTGGTAAAACCTTTTTGAGTATTTAAGTCGATTTGGATTAAAATTCGTATGCCCTGTTTTGTCGCTACTGTTACTGTTCTTCAGCTCAGGAACTTTCCGCATAGACGATTTCTTATTTCCCTTATTCGGAATATTGCTAATATTCCGCATAGCTTGATTGGTTTCATCTCTTATTCGGAATATTTCGTATATTCCGAATAGGCCCATTTTCCGAATAGGTTGATTCAGTTTTCTCTTACTCGGAACTTTTCATTTATTCCGCATCAACAAAGTTTTCCGAATAGACTTATTTTTCCGCATAAGGTTATTTTTCCGCATAAGGTTATTTTTCCGAATAGACTTATGTTTTTCCGCATAGAGATATTTTCCGAATAGCCCAGTTTTCCGCATAAGGTATATTTTCCGAATTGAGCATTTTATTCCGAATAAAAGATTGCTTTCCGCATAGTGTTTGTTTTCCGAATAGGGTATTTTCTGCTAGGGTATTTTTTCATTTACTGTTTGATTTAAATTTTTAAGTTTAGCTTACTTTTTAATAGAATAGAAAACCAAACTCCTTTTTGTCACCAAGAACAAATCATTCCACTTTAAACCGAGATCAATTCTAGAGGATTCCGAGAATTATTTTGAACCCATAACAAAATCCTTGTATCAAATGGCGCCGCTGCCGGCTCTTCTCGTTAAGATCAAAAGTTTTTTGTGAGAACTTGGATTTTGGGATCCGTTCCCCGTGAACGTTACTTTTTCACAAAAAATTTCAAAAAATCCTAAAAATATAAAATTATCAAAAATACAAAAAAATTAAAAAACATAAAAACCAAAAATATTGTTGCCTTGTTTTTCTTTGTTCGTTCTTTTGCAGGTGTATGCGCACTCGATCCACGTCATATCAAGAGCCCGAGCCTCTCGATCACTTAGACATGGCCGGTGTACCACCTCCAAACAATAATAACCACAACAACCCGCCTTTCAACAACATGAACAATAACAACAACAATGAGCCCCTTCCGGATAATCGCCCGGTGATTGAATTGCTGCAAGCTCATGTAGATGGCAACACGGATCCAATTGTCATCCCTCCAATTGCCGCCAACAATTTCGAGCTCAAGTCAGGCTTTATCCAGATGGTCTCCGCTCAACCATTCTTGGGACGAACCATTGATGATCCACACGACCATATCAAGAGATTCTTGCAACTCACCAACACGGTCAAGTTCAATGGTGTTCCACAAGAGGTTATAAGGTTACAACTTTTTCCCTTTTCTTTAGAGGGACAAGCCCGACATTGGCTTGCTAAGGAACCGCCACAGAGTATTCTCTCGTGGACGGATTTGGAAACAAAGTTTATCAATTACTTTTTTCCACCCTCTCGTACTACCGCATTGCGGAATGAAATCATAAATTTTGAACAAAAGTACGATGAGTCGTTCAGTGAATCTTGGGATCGTTTCAAAGATCTTTTAAGAAAATGCCCACAACATGGTTTTACCAAAGTACATCAAATTAATACTTTTTACAATGGTTTAAGCATGAGTGACCAAGATTCACTGAACAGTGCCTCGGGGGGTAACTTATTGGCAAAGACTTCCAATGCTGCTTGGGACATCATTGAGAATAAATCTCGTGTGCAAACCAAGAGTGTTCGGACCAATGTCGCTAGTGCTAGCACTAATGACAGCAACAAGCGACTTGACAAAATCACCACGCTTCTTGAATCGCTTGTCACCCACACCGTCAGCAACAACAACAGCAACAACGCAAGAAACACTCAAGTGAACGCTGTCAGCCAACCTTGTGAGATATGCGGTGGTCCTCACTCTTACACCACTTGTACCGCCACCCAAGACTACCCTGCTGAGAATGTGAATGCGGCATATGGCACCTATCAACAACCTGCTTATCAAGCTAAACCTCAAGGTGACCGTAATTTGCTTAGCTACCGCTCTAACAACTATCTTTCACCACCTGGTTTCCCTCCTACCAATCCCAACCAAAAACAAAACCTTAATCGCCCTCCTCAACAACAACAACAACCTCGACAACCATACATCCCACCTCACAAGCAGCAACAACCGCCTCAACGTAACAATCAAGTCTACCAACAACCTGCTTACCAACCACCTGCATACAATGCTCCTCCCAACCAAACCACCACTGCCTTACACCAAGAGGTTGCAACCTACATGAGAACCAATGATGTGATAGTGGGAAATCTCCAAGAGGAAGTACGCAACTTGAAAGCAGACTTGGTCAAGCAAGGAAACGATTTGAGAGCATATATGAGAAATACGTTGGATAGCCAAACTAATGATCTGAGGAACATGATGGCTAGTTTCTTCCAAAGTAGTCAACCCTCTTCTTCGAGTACTCTTCCGAGTAACACCGTTGCGAACCCAAGAGGGGAGATGAAAGCAATCACCACTCGAAGTGGCAAAGGTACTAAGGAACCCGAGCTTCCTATACCTCCACTGGTGGTTGTGACTAAGGAGAACGAGTCACCTGCTCCTATTCCTCCTCCTTCTCCTTCCCCAATTTCTCCACCTCTTCCTTCTACCCCTCCTCCACCCGTGGTTGTGAGTGATCCTATTCCCCTAAAGCCTTCTTCTTCATCCAATATACCTTATCCATCTAGGTTGAGGAAAGAGAAGCTCAAAAGCAAGGACGATATTCAGGTTTCGAACTTCCTTAAAATGTTCAAACAACTGAATTTCAATATCTCCTTCGCTGAGGCTCTCGCTCACATGCCCAAATACGCAAAAATGTTTAAAGATCTTCTGAGCGACAAGGAAAAGCTCCTCGATATTGCCAACACCCAACTTAATGAGAATTGCTCTGCAGTACTCTTAAGGAAATTGCCAACCAAGCTTGGTGATCCGGGTCGTTTCCTTATCCCTTGTAATTTCCCGGGAGTAGAGAATTGCATGGCCCTAGCCGATCTAGGTGCCAGTATTAATCTCATGCCTCTAAGTGTTTGGAAGCAATTATCTCTCCCAGAGCTTGTCCCCACCAAAATGACTTTGGAATTGGCCAACCGTACGGTTGCTTATCCAGTGGGGATAGCCGAAGACGTCATTGTAGGAGTCGACAAATTTACCTTCCCGGCTGATTTTGTTGTCGTCGACTACGAGATGGACCCCCGTGTGCCACTCATTGTTGGTCGTCCATTCTTGAGGACCGGTCGCACTCTCATTGATGTTGAAGCCGGTGAGCTTATCATGAGAGTGGGTGACGATAAAGTAGTCTTCAACATGGGAAAGCTTTCTAAACAGCCTTATTCATACGAGAGTGTTAATTGTATTGACGTTCTTGATGAGGCTTGTGAAGAACATTTCAAAGATGCTTGTAAAAATATTCCTACCTCTCTTCCCAATGTTGAGACCGTTTCCTCTATCGACTCATCACTATCTCTATTTGGAGAAAGTGATTTCCTTTGGAAAGATTTGGAAGCCACCTTGGGAGATGTGAATTTAGACAATGACGATTCTACTGCCAATTGGGATGAAGATCTCAGTTTCATTGCAAATCTCCTCAAAGAAGACAATCCTTCCCCTCCATCTCCCACTGTTATTGCTATCGATACTCCGACTTCGAATACGCCTCCCGTCGAAAATCCTCCGGATTTGGAACTTAAGGAGTTGCCGCCCCATCTTGAGTATGTATTCCTCGAAGAAGAGAAGAAGTCGCCAGTCATCATTGCTAAGGATTTGAAGGATGAAGAGAAAGCTCGACTTGTCGCCGTGTTGAAAGATCATAAGAAGGCTATCGCTTGGAAGATTTCCGATATTCGTGGAATTGATCCTCACTTCTGCACACACAAAATTCTCATGGAGGACGACTTTAAGCCCACAATTCAAAGCCAACGAAGGGTGAATCCAAAAATCCATGAAGTCATCAAAACAGAGGTTATCAAACTTCTTGATGCGGGTATGATTTACCCTATCTCGGATTCACCATGGGTTAGTCCAATCCATTGTGTGCCCAAGAAGGGCGGAATAACCGTTGTTCCCAATGAACACAACGAGTTGATTCCCACTCGTCTCGTTACTGGGTGGAGAGTTTGTATAGACTACCGCAAACTCAATGATGCCACGAGAAAGGATCATTTCCCTCTACCTTTTATGGACCAAATGCTTGAACGTTTAGCCGGTAATGAATATTACTGCTTTCTTGATGGTTTCTCGGGTTATTTCCAAATACCCATCGATCCCCAAGATCAAGAGAAGACTACATTCACTTGTCCCTATGGCACATTTGCTTATAAAAGAATGCCCTTTGGCTTATGTAATGCGCCCGGGACTTTCCAAAGGTGCATGTTAGCTATCTTCCATGACATGGTTGAACAAACCATGGAAGTATTCATGGATGATTTCTCGGTCTTCGAGGATTCTTTCTCTTCTTGCCTTGCCAATTTGGAACGTATGCTTAAGCGGTGCAAAGACACTCGCCGGTGCAAAGACACTCGCCTTGTTCTGAATTGGGAAAAATGCCATTTTATGGTAAAAGAAGGCGTCGTGCTTGGACATAAGATCTCGAAAGCCGGTCTTGAAGTAGACCGTGCTAATGTCGATGTTATCGCAAAGTTGCCTCCACCTTCAACCGTGAAGGGTGTGAGAAGTTTTCTGGGTCATGCGGGCTTCTATCGTCGATTCATCAAAGATTTTTCTCAAATCGCTCGCCCGATGACCCACCTCTTGGAAAAAGATACTCCTTTTATCTTCTCCAAAGAGTGTCTTGAAGCCTTCAACTCGCTTAAGGATAAGCTTACTAAGGCACCCGTCTTGGTTACCCCTAATTGGGAGCTGCCTTTTGAGTTGATGTGCGATGCTAGTGATTTTGCTATTGGAGCGGTTCTTGGACAAAGAGTGAACAAACACTTCCAACCGATCCATTACGCTAGCAAGACAATGACGGGGGCACAATTGCATTATACGACAACAGAAAAAGAGCTTTTAGCTGTTGTCTATGCTTTTGAAAAATTTCGCCCCTATCTTGTCCTTTCCACCACCATCGTGTATACCGATCATTCCGCGTTGAAGTACTTGTTGACAAAACAAGATTCCAAACCAAGACTTCTTCGCTGGGTTTTGCTGCTCCAGGAATTTAAAATCGAAATTCGTGATAAAAAAGGAGCAGAAAACCTAGCCGCGGATCATCTCAGCAGACTTGAGGATCCTTACCAAGGGGATCATCCAAACAAAGAAATCAATGATTCTTTTCCCTTGGAGACCTTAATGTCTATAAACTCGAAGCCAAATGAAACCCCGTGGTTTGCGGACTTTACAAACTACTTGGCGGGTGGAATTCTTAAGGAAGGGTTGACGTCCCAACAAAAGAAAACGTTCTTCACCGACATTAAGACTTACTTTTGGGACGACCCTTACCTATTCAAACAATGTGCCGACCTGATTATCCGCC
This sequence comes from Glebionis coronaria, assembly GCA_025667525.1. NCBI lineage: Eukaryota > Viridiplantae > Streptophyta > Magnoliopsida > Asterales > Asteraceae > Glebionis > Glebionis coronaria. The sequence continues at coordinate 24,622,186 of CM046876.1, forward strand.
GATGTGTTGATGGATCGGCAGCGTCGGAAATCCTTGATGCTTACCACAAAGGACCCACCGGTGGTCACTTTGGTCCCAACTACACCGCCAAAAAAGTGTTTGATTCGGGATTTTATTGGCCCTCCATATATCGTGACGCTCACGATATGGTAAAAAAATGTGATGCTTGCCAGAAAAAGGTAAGATCACACATAAAGACGAGATGCCTCAGAATTTCATTCAAGAGTGCGAAATTTTTGATGTTTGGGGTATCGACTTTATGGGGCCATTCCCTTCATCTAAAGGAAACAAATACATCCTTGTAGCCGTTGACTACGTCTCCAAATGGGTTGAAGCCAAAGCTTTACCTACTAATGACCCAAGGGTGGTTTGTAACTTTTTAAAAGCTCTTTTCGCTAGATTCGGTGTGCCTCGTGTCATTATTAGTGATCGTGGGACTCACTTCTGCAATGACCAATTTGCTAGAGTCATGGCTAAGTACGGTGTAAATCATCATCTTTCCACAGCCTACCACCCACAAACTAATGGCCAGGCTGAAATATCCAACCAAGGACTTAAGCGAATTCTTGAAAGAACTGTGGGAGAGCATCGTGCCGCATGGGCTGATAAACTCTATGATGCTTTGTGGGCTTTCCGTACTGCTTACAAGACCCCGATCGACTGTACGCCTTATCGTCTTGTGTACGGGAAAGCGTGCCACCTCCCCATTGAGTTGGAGCACAAGGCTTACTGGGCCTTGAAGTGGGCTAATTTTGATATCAACAAAGCCGGTGACCTACGCAAGATCCAACTCAATGAGCTGAATGAACTTCGGAATGAGGCTTATGAAAATTCTTTGATCTATAAGGAACGAACTAAGCTCATTCACGACTCCAAGATCAAAAACCGAGAGTTCCATGTTGGAGACAAAGTCTTACTTTTTAACTCTCGGTTGAAAATCTTTTCGGGCAAGCTCAAATCTCGTTGGTCCGGCCCATTCACCATTGCCCAAATTTTTCCATATGGCACTCTCGAGCTCGCTCAACCTAATGGACCGAATTTTAAGGTGAATGGCCAACGAGTGAAGTTGTACTTTGGTGAGGACACCTCTCATGAGGTGATTCCATCCCTCACCACGTTCCCCATGAACTAATTTTGGGTCGAGTCAGGCTCGTGACTCGGTTATCAAAAACAAGCGCTCCTCGGGAGGCAGCCCGAGTATCTATCCCTTTAACCCCCTAAGTGTAGGGGAGGACCTATTTTGGTCGTTTGTGTTTGTGTGGTGATGTGATTACAGGGATAACTGCAATCTTGGAAATCTTTGAAGAACCGTGCTCCCGTGTTATCCGAAATCCGGTTCTATCTCTCACATTTGAAATTGATCACTTTAGTCGTCTCTTCCTTAACTTGAGTTAACCAACGTGCACAATGTCATAAGTGTAGGGGAGACTTCTCCCACATGCTTAAACATTGAGGACAATGTTTATCTTAAGTGTAGGGGGGACTTCTATCGAAGTTTTAAGTGGACTTTTCCATGAAAATGCCTTCATTTAACCGGAAAATCATATTTTTCAACATTTTTCAAATTTTTAATTAACTTTGGCCATTTAGTCGTAATTTTTAAATTTTTATCGTTGCTTTCATATGTATATATCCCGCAATAAAGTCAAAAATATTAATAAAGTGGTGTAGCTAGTTTTGAAATCTTTGACATATTAGGCCCGTTGCGTTTATTTTGACTCAACCCGAATAAACTTATCCAAGTTTATTCTAGCTAGTATCCTTAACCATGTAGACCTTAATTGGTTTATTAGGCTAAGTGTCCACGAGTCTCATTACTTGAGATTTTAAATTGTGGAGGACGAGAAATGATAGAGTCAATTATAAGTCGGTATTCTTGCACAAGCTCACTTGGTGTAATTATTTGCCTATTCTCCCATCACTTGCTAATAATTTATCTGCAATAAGTAAGGTCGTACGATTTGAAAAGTTACTTAGCTTCTAGCCCAAGATCGTTTAAAAGTTGCTCGGTAATGATAAGAGTTCATAGCCAAGGCATAACTTATGAAGCAGGGCGCGAAGATTGGCGAGTCCGAAATGGCCCTAACAAGGCATGAGGATTCCATTTTATTGCTGAAGATCCAAAGTGATGTGAAAAGCATTATTCCCAAAATCAATATGAAGGATCAAGACTCACGACGAAAAGCAATCAACTCCCATAAAGATCATGGAGAAGTCTATCCGAAAAGACCCTAACAAGGTATGAGGATAAATAGATCCAAGTCCGAAAAGGAGGCGGATCGTTGTATCTCAAAATCCCAATTAGAGATTGAAGAAATAATCATGAAGTCGTGGTCAACAAAATTGGAGTACCCCTCAAAAGTCTCCAAGTGAAGAAATTCTATTATGATGAGAAGACCATTATCTCAAGAACGTCTCTCGAAGATATGAAGTATGAAGTACATGCCAAATATCGGCCCGAGAAAGGTCTCAAATCGTGAACCAAGTTATGCCAAGATATGAACTTGTTGATATCCCGAGAAGCAGTTTTAAGAGATTTTGTCCTTTAGCTAACTATTGATCAAATCGTCCTACTTTGCTTTCAGCCTAAACAAACTATCGAAATAAGTCCAAAAATGCATCTTCATGATCATTCTAAGACAAAAATAAAATATAAGAGATACACCTAGGAATAAGGGAGTTTAAGCATTTAATTAAGCCATGTGTGTAAGTGTTTGATTTGCTAACTTATAATAACAATGATCTCGTTTTTAAGCTTAGTTTGGGGAACGTGAAACTTGAGGGTGATAAATCTTCGCAACACCAAAGCCCTATGTAAGTCCTTGATTTATTTGCAAGTTATTTCATCCTTTTGTTTATTTTAAAGTTTTAATTTCTCTTAGTATTTTAATTTTTATTTAGTAGTATTTGAATAAGGCCAAGGTTGATTGATTATGAGAAAAATGTAAATTTGCTTTATCACTAAGCATTGCATGAGGGCATGGCAATGGTTAAGTGTAGGGGATTTGATAGGTGTGTAAACACCCATCCTTTTACCACTTAATTCTGGTTAAAACAAGACCAAAACACGTATTTAATATCATTTGTTTGAAATTATGCGTGGTTTTTGTGTTTATTGTGTTTTCAGAACTAACCGGATGAATATTAAAGAAAACATGGGATTGCACGGGTTTTATCAAGGAAAAAGACTAAAGACGAAGTCTATTGTCCAAGAGATGCAAAAGATTTGAAGTCAATGGGCCTATTTGAAGATTTATCGAAGAAAAGGACCAAAGATGGAAGATTTACATATGTCGAAGAAACTCAAGTCTATTTAACGAAGAAATTAAAAGACGAGTTGAATTTAATCGACGACAAATCCCGAATCAGAATCAAAAACGTCAACTTTTCTGAAAAGACGAGAAGACAAGAAGAAAGGGAGAAAGCCCACTCACCAACCAACCAATAGGACTATATATAGATTTTCCTTCACACAATTAGGGAGTTAGCTTTTATTTTCTTTTTTTCCCAGTTCTTTGTTTCGTAGCTTCACCAACACCATTAGGGTGTTTGGTGATTTTTAATTTCCTTTCAATCTTGTAAGTTTTAATCATTACTCTTGTTACTTTTACATTAATCTTTAAATTCCATCTTTTCATTCATCTTGATCTTCATCATCTTCTATTGCAAGTTCTTAAGTTTTCTATTTGATTCAAGTTTGATCTTAAAAAGTTGTTGATTTTGTGTTTTTATTGGTGGGATTTGTTTCTTATGATATTATAATGATTATTGGTTAGTTTGGTAAAACCTTTTTGAGTATTTAAGTCGATTTGGATTAAAATTCGTATGCCCTGTTTTGTCGCTACTGTTACTGTTCTTCAGCTCAGGAACTTTCCGCATAGACGATTTCTTATTTCCCTTATTCGGAATATTGCTAATATTCCGCATAGCTTGATTGGTTTCATCTCTTATTCGGAATATTTCGTATATTCCGAATAGGCCCATTTTCCGAATAGGTTGATTCAGTTTTCTCTTACTCGGAACTTTTCATTTATTCCGCATAAGCAAAGTTTTCCGAATAGACTTATTTTTCCGCATAAGGTTATTTTTCCGCATAAGGTTATTTTTCCGAATAGACTTATGTTTTTCCGCATAGAGATATTTTCCGAATAGCCCAGTTTTCCGCATAAGGTATATTTTCCGAATTGAGCATTTTATTCCGAATAAAAGATTGCTTTCCGCATAGTGTTTGTTTTCCGAATAGGGTATTTTCTGCTAGGGTATTTTTTTATTTACTGTTTGATTTAAATTTTTAAGTTTAGCTTACTTTTTAATAGAATAGAAAACCAAACTCCTTTTTGTCACCAAGAACAAATCATTCCACTTTAAACCGAGATCAATTCGAGAGGATTCCGAGAATTATTTTGAACCCATTGAAAATGCTTGTATCAGATTCTCATAGCTATAGCAGCATACTATGACTATGAGATATGGCAAAAAGGGTATGTCGATCCTAAATATCCAAAACGCGTGTGCAAACTTCAAAGGTCTATTTATGGCTTGAAGCAAGCATCACGTCAATGGAATAAGCGATTTGATGAAGAAATCAAAAAGTTTGGATTTATTCAAAATCGTGATGAGCCATGTGTATACCGCAAAGCTAGTGGGAGTAATGTAGTGTTCCTAATTCTATATGTCGATGACATATTGATCATGGGAAGTAACATTCCAAGACTTAAGGAAGTTTAGGATTATCTTGGTAAATGTTTTTCTATGAAAGATTTGGGAGATGCTGCATATATTCTGGGAATTAAGATCTATCGAGATAGGAGTAGACGGTTAATTGGTCTTAGCCAAGATGCTTATATTGATAAGATATTGAAGAAATATGACATGCATAACTCTAAGAAGGGTTTCTTACGGATGGAGGTTAAGCATGAGTTAAGTCATGAGAAAGATGCATCATCACCTGAAGAGGTGGCTTACATGAAGAAGGTGCCTTATGCTTCGGCTGTAGGATCTATTATGTATGTTGTAAGATGCACAAGGCCTGATGTGGCATTTGCTCAGAACTTGGTCAGTAGATACCAACAGAATCCAGGGAAGTCCACTGTTAAGCATATTCTAAAGTATTTAAGAATTACGAAAGATATGTTTTTGGTATTCGGGGGTAAACCAGACACAGAATTGAATGTAACAGGATTCTGTGATGCGTCCTGGCAATGTGATAAAGACGATACGAAGTCTCAGACGGGTTACGTGTTTGTCATCAATGGAGGAGCAGTTGACTGGAAGAGCAGTAAGCAGAAAACCATTGCTATGCATGCGACTCAATATGAGTACATGGCCGCTTCAGAAGCTGCAATGGAAGCTGTTTGGATTAGGAAGTTTATTGGAGATCTTGGAGTGATGCCTTCAATTAAAGAACCTATTGATATATATTGCGACAACTCTGCGGCAATAATATTCGCCAATGACCATGGAGTCATGAAGGGCGCCAGACACTTTAAACGTAGATATCACTACGTTCGAGAACAAGTGGAAGCTCGAGAAATAAAATTAATAAAAGTTCACACAGATGATAACGTAGCTGATCCTTTTACTAAGGCTTTGTCTAAGCCAAAGGTAGTTAAGCATGCCAAGGCAATTGGGCTGCAACTAGCTAGCGAATTCATGCAATAAATCTGTTGATTAGTATTTGGATAAAGGATGTAAGACATTATTGAATTGATGAAATAAAGATTGGATTTCGTTTATTTTTCTGTTATTTGATTTTGTATCCTATTTTACATGTTTTAATCCGTGAGCATTTTGATGTTTCTAAATGTCCGTTGTCGATTAATAATATGGGAGTATTATTAAACTAAGACAATTTAAAATAGTGACAGAGTACACTTGAAAGTATATTGGTCAATTTTGGATGATATTTGATGGATCAAATATTGGACTTATCCCAACTATGTGATTTTACTTTATGGATCTTTGTCATTAAGTAAATCATAAATAGTTATCCTTAGACCTGAGATGCCAGAAAACTGTATTGAATATAGTGCATTTCTGTAAAGTAACCTAACGCTAAACGTAACTGGTAGTCATAAGGGTTATTTTCAGAAGTGTTGCGAAGTTCATGTGTTTTGCTTGTAGTCGAAATGGGATTCGTTTCCTTCAAATTATTATTTGAAGTATAAATACAACTGGGCCCCTCGGGGGAATAGTAAGATGTTTGTGTGGCCACACCCAAATGTGTTTTGGTAATCTTGCTATATCAGTAAACGAGAAACAGAATAGTTAATGAAGGAATGACTAAGATCCATATCCTTATTAACGATGTATTTGAAATGAAAGGATAATAATAATGATTATATATGATTAAAAGGTTTTGTCCAGGAAACCTTACTCGAGTTGTACTAGTGACATTGTTAGTGTAACTAGACGCTAATCAATGTGATCACGATATTCGAATTTTGTCCAAGTGGGAGCTGAAAGTTTATGGACTTTAAAATCGATAGTCGTGTGATAGGATCGAACTCGAGATCACGGGATTGCACACATTACGTGAAGAGTTAATTTATTTATTAAATATATTTATTATATTTATTAAATCAAACTGTAGCTAACGATCGTTAAGTAATTAAAAGTTAAGTATTAAACGATCGTTATAGAATGTTAAAGAAGCTAAAAGAAGGTGTCAGAAAGTTCCGGAAACCCCCTTTTGAGCATGTGTATAACCGGATTTTAAAGAGAGGAGATAAGGAGGAAAAAGATTTTGGATTTATCTTGTTTAAACCTTGGAAGATAAGTTTCCAAGGTGTATATAAACAAACCTTAAGGCCTCATAATTTTTCACTCCATATTCTTCTTTCTTTGCCTTATACCGCCGGCCATATACACCCTTTTAGGGTTCATCTTTGATTTTCTATAAGCTATTTTAGATCTAGTCCTAGCCCCTCTCTAGGGTTGTTGGGTAGATCTTCCATAGACTTAGAAGGCTCTGTTTTGTTCGTGCTAGACTCACGATTAACTCACCGTATCACGTGTGTACAAGATCGTGGTGTGATCTTATTTTAGATTACATCCTGGTGGTGTTCGTGATCTATCTCTACCAGTGATCATTCTGCTAGGATAAAGGTATGTAACCCTAGCCTTGATTAATTATAATTGTGTTAAATAAAGATCTTGTTAATCTGTTTCCGCTGTATGCTCTTTGATCTATGTTAGGGTTTTATAATTGTTATGATGATCATAAACCATCATGACGTAGTTTATATATTGGTTGTTTCCGTTTGATGTAGTTCAAATGTAGTTTGTTCCTCAGGTGGTATCTATTATAAACGTTGGTGTGTAGGTTATTAATATATCGCTCTATTTTGTGTTTAGACTACACAAGAAATGTCGGTTGGATGTGCTAATGTTGGGGTTAGGAGGATGAAAGAAATCGATGTTAAACTAGCTTAAGGATTTTGGTTGCGACAATTATTAAGAATTATTAGAGATCCACAACTATTAGCTAATTTGGTGTTATTTTGTCTCTTTTCCTTTGAGTAAAGTACATCGTTCTTCCCTATGGTTCGGACAAAATCCCTAATTGAGTTCATATCATTCTTTTTTTTGCATGAATCGTCATTTTCTTAAAACTATGAAACACCATCGTCTTTATCTCTTGGATTTGGCCTGAAAGTATGTAACATTATTAGAGCTCCTGGTATGGTAAACCATGGCTCAAGCCATGGCCAAAGCGCCAACATCACGATGCCAAACCCACACCAAGGGTGGCGTTTCCCCCCCCCCCCCCCGCATCGCAATTTCCAGCCCAAAATGACGGAAAAAACGCGAGCCCATTACGCGAGCACTGCACCGTCCCTCACGCTATTATTTCACGCCGTAGGTATTTTTAATATTTTTTTTATTGATTAATGTGTAACGGCTAGTGGTGGAAAAGTGTTTGTGAAATTATTAAAATAAATAATTATAATGGGACCACTATAACACCAAAATTCTAGTGTTAACCACAACACCACGTGTTATGGAAATTCTTGTGTTATGGAGTTATATGTTGACGTGACACATACTTTTTTCATAACACCACCTCACGACACGAGACTACACCTTGTGTTGTTAGTCCTTATCTCTAGATATAAAAACGATTGATGTTACATACAGGGACGAAGTCATGACCATATATAACCGGGGGCACAAAATTAAATAAGACTAGAAACACATTCTCGATAAACCGGGTGCATTTAAGATGAATTCGGAAGAAATCGATGTTTTTTCGAAAATTAAAACTATATCGAAAAATTCCATAGGTGTCACGCGCACCCACGGGACACCCCTGACTCCGTCCCTAATTATTTAGTTTAAAGATAATAATGGTTAATGCAAGAAAGAAAAATAAGAAGTTAATTAGAGATTTGGCTCAAACAACATAAACGATATGTAATTTACTCTTTTTTCTTTTTGACTATTTATGAGGCTATATTTTATGAAATTTAAATGTCGATAACATCGTTACAAACAATGTAACGCGCGGGTGAAACTTTTTGTTTTAGACATTTGTAGCTTACTATTTATGAAATTTAAATGTCTATAAGATATGTTTTCTAGTCATGGCCGGCTAACGAGATCATCACACAGCAACAATATTTACCAATGATTCTAATCGATTGGTTGCTTGAATCCATCAAAGCCTTTAGCCATTTTTTAAGAACTTTTTTGGAACTTTTAATGTGGCCATACTTTTGGTCATCAACCTAGCTCATGCTTTTCCCGGGACCATTTTCACGGTTGTATTTGAAAGTATATTCATTATTAAAGCAAATATAAAGCTTGAGAATATATGCACATATTCCGGAACTAATAACTAAACGACCCTTTATTTAGCGAAATGTGTCTTTCCAAAGAAGAAAGTTGTTTTTTTTATTCGTTTGCTTATTGAACCGAAACTACCATCGTCAATCATGGTGCCGTTTTCTATATGTAAGGATTCATAAGGGATAAAGGCATGTTATAAAAACACTAGTACATGTTACCAGATATTGCAATATCGGGCGAGTCTTCATATCAAATAGTTTGTGTAAGATCTTATGTTTTCATAAGACGGTACTCGATCGGTATCTCAAGTAAGGTTGTAAAAGAATCCGACAAACACGAATGAATCAACCCAAATTGTTGCTCTAGACCGAAACGGCAGGAAGATGATATTTTCCTGCTTTTGGCTCGAAATATGTAAAAAGAACCTCTCTAGATGTTCTCATAAATGGGTACTCAATTGATTTCTTAAATAGAGTTGTATACGAATCAAGCGAACATGAATGAAGGTTTGTTCATGTTCGATCATTTAAATTTAGCCAAACAAAATGAAAGTACATAAGAATTCCTTGTTCGTGTTTATTAATAAAATAACATCGCTTGTATTTGTTTATGTTCGCCCGTTAAAATATTTAACGAAAGAAAATAAATGAATATATAAAATTGAGCAAAAAATATCTTGAACATTGTAACATTTATTTGTGTGTATTTGTTAGTCAATGTTTATCTGCCCGAATTGTAAAGGTATTGATGTCCCCTCTATCAGATGAAACTCAGTCGTAAAGGTATTGATGTCCCCTCTATCTCCAGCCCGAATTTTGATAATGGGATTGAAACTACATTCCATACATTGTGGGCTTGTCACTTAGCTACGGGGATTTGATACTGTATCTTTTCTTAGTTAGATCTTTCTTCTCCTATCATAGTTAGCATTCAAGATCTATACGATTGGATTGATGATCTTCATACTTCAAGTAATAATAAGGGCAGTATCGATTTCATTTGTGGCGTGCCTCTTTGGTCCTTGTGGAACCACCAGAATGAGACGATTTTTGGAGCAGTCTTACCGCATCGTAATTTACTTTTTGATAAGATTATTGAATGTTCTTTTAGATGTTATTCTTCTAGGAACAAGTTGTCCTCCATTTGTTGGGGCAATTGGATTAGAAATCCTTTAGAGGATTTTTCTTTGTAATCTCTTTTCTAGCTCATTTCTAGTGCAATAAATTTTCGTTATTATAAAAAAAGTCAATGTTTATCGGCTTTACGATAATTACCCTATATAAATATGGCAAAATTTCAATGTATATCTATTGTTTAGCAAAAAATTAATAAAACAATCTCACTTATTCATTTTATTCATCAGACAAAAAACTTACTTATTCTCTTAAAAAAATCTCACAAACTTTAATCGTTACGCAAAACAAAACATACTATCGCGACGAGTATTCAATCTTCTTCTATAAAGGGGCACATGTGTATATTTTCAGTAGAAACTAGAAAGGGGGAGGTATTTGAATAGTTTTTACCATTGAAAACTTGTTTCGTAATTGTTAAGTCAATTAATAATGTTTCAAAAACATTTGTTATATCAAGTGATCTTGATCATGATTCACATAGGATAATAGTAAGTAAAGAGTAATGAAAGAAACAACCTAAGGATGACACCATGATTTTTATAGTGGTTCGGCTCGAAGCTCTCTATTCGACTTACTCCACTCCTCGTTTACCCATACTCGAGAGTTTCACTATATCAGCAAGCTCCTTTCTTGGCAGAGAAAGCCGTACACGTCGCTTACACCAATTTTCGATACTAAGCTAAGTGACGAGTTCTAATTTTAGATAACAAATCTACACGCGTCGCCTAATTCTATTTTTCTGACAGAAGGCTAGATGTCGATTTCTTATCTTAAATAGAACCAATCTACTTACAATACTCACACTAACATCACTTTAAAGCCAAGTGAGAACTTAGACACAAAACACTTCCAAGTATACACATAACTCGGATATACACAAGATACAAAAGAAATAAATTTATAATCATGACTAGATCTTTAGATGAGGGATCTTCATCAATGTTTCTATTGGAAATACGATTTTACGTATTTAGAAAGGATCGATCACTCCAACGAGATACATCTAGTATGAGCTCGTGATATAGTATGTAAACATATAACCCATAAATCCCACATGTAGGGTGGGCTATATATACCCCCTCATAGCATGTTAGGAGGGGTTGGTTCTCATTTCACTAAATCTAATATTACACTTTCCCTTTTCTATCCAACCTCTCTTTACTTTCTTTCTCTACTTCTTCATCTCTTTCTCTCTTTTGTGATCATTCTCTAATACAAGGTTTTTGGCCAGGTAAAAAGATTCGTTTAAGTATGTCTCTTCGAATTGAAAAAGGAGTTTAATGTGCGACTCAGTCGTTCTTGGTGGAACAAAAGTTGTGTCGTTGTAGTATATTAAATAAAAATGCAAAAACAATTAAAGTAAAAGTGCGTTAAAGTAAAATGGCGTTGAAATAAAAGGCGTTAAAATAAATCTAAATCTAATTAAAAGAAAGTGTGCGATATTTAAAAACTTTGAAAAGTAAAAATAATTAAATGACTAAAATTAAAGTGTGACGAGAATTAAAATTAGACAAGTATTAAAATGAGAACGTAAAAATTAAACAAGGCAAAACACTAAAAGAAATCCCCAATCGGAATATACATTCCGAACATACCACATCTGAATATCACCAAACCTGTCGGAATGTCGCTCGGAAGATTCTGATCGGAATACCTCTCACTTACCCTGATCGGAATATCTCAAGACACCAAGATCGGAATGTTGTAAACCTCCCTGGTCGGAATGTTGATCCCGTCGGAATATGGAGTGGGACTCGGTCGGAATGCTGATTGGAACCCTTGATCGGAATATCGTCACTTACCCTGATCGGAATATCAATCCAACACCTCAATCGGAATGAGGGATGAGCACTAATCGGAATGCTGTCACTATTCCTAATCGGAATACTCAAACCAACCTCGATCGGAATACCAAGAACCCCCAATCGGAATACCTAAAGGATTGTCAAAACCCTTTTCCGACCAAGCAGTATAGCTATGGTCGGAATATATAAACCCCTTTCCGATCTCACCAATCGGAATACGAAGGAAAGTACACAAAATAAGCTAGAAAAATAAGCTATAACTCTAATAAGCAAACCACGAAAATCCTAAGGCAAACCGATTAATAAAAGGCTAATAAACAGATATTTAAAGACTTTTAAAACACGAAAAGGATAAGCTTTACAAAAAACAAACTTTTTATACAAAAATAACTTTTATAAAAACTTTATAAACTTGAAAATAAACAAAATGAGCTATGAAAACAAATGATCTAAAACAATCAAAAGCATAAAAATGAAATCTTTAAACAACTAAACGAGACAAAAAGCTTATAAATCAAAGATTAAAGAAAGGTGGAATGAGATCAACAATATAAAGTAAAGGTGCGAGAATTAAAAGAAAAACTTACTTGAAATTAAATGGTAAATAAGGTGCAAGACATGTAATTAAAGGTGCAAGTAAATAAAGGTGCATAAAAGTAAAGGTGGAAGAACTAATTGTCACGATTAGTTAACAAAAAACAAATGAATGAAAATGGGGTGTATTTATAGGAGATTAGGAGGGTGGTTAGATGAAGCTTCCTCCCCTCCTTCATTTCTTCTTAATTGCGCCATCAAGTCCTTCCTTCTTAATCTCTTTGTTAATCTTGGACTTTGATGACTTTTGGCTCGGGATTTCTTTGGACTCGTCTTTTAATTCTTCGATAAATAAGACTTGAGTTCCTCGGCTTTTGATAAACTTCCGTCTTTTGACTTTTTCTTCGATAAATCTTCAGAATTGGTCTTGGACTTCCGTTCTTTTTGCACTCTTGACTTCTTGACTTCGTCTTTCGTCTTTTTCTTCAATAAAAGTCCGTAAATGTCCGTGAATGCCCGTGTTTTCTCCACTTTTCACCTTTTCGTCCTAAATCACAACAAAAACACAAACCACGCATAATTCCGACATAAAAGACATAAAATACACGTTTTGGCTCGGTTATTATTGTAATTAAGTGGTAGAAAAGATGTTTGTTTTCACACCTATCAAATCCCCTACACTTGACCATTGCAATGTCCTCATGCAATGCATTAGTTACAAAGCACGTTTACATTTTTCATCATAATCAATCCATGTTGGCCTTTATTAAAGAGATAGAAAATTATAAACTTTAAAAGTAAAGAAATCAAAAAGCATACCTTGGGTTTTGGAAATGTCATGAATAATCATCATCCTCAAGTTTTCACTTTCTCCAAACCAAGCTTAAAAACGAGATCATTGTTATTATAAGTTAGCAGACTAACACGAACTCATGTGGGCCAACTATTCACTTTGACTCCCTTATTCCTAGGGTATCTCTTATATTTTATTGTTGTCTTGAATGATCACGAAGATGCATTTTTGACTTATTTCGATAGTTATATAGTCCGAAAATAAAGTGAACGATTTAATCAATAGTTAGCTAAAGGACAAAATCTTTTAAAACTGCTTCTCGGGACCTTATAAAGTTCATATCTTGGCATAACTCGCTTCACGATTTGAGACCTTTCTCGGACCGATATTTGGCAGTGACTTCATACTTCAAACCTTGAGAGACGTTCATGAAATTATGGTCTTCTCTTCATAGTTAGAATTTCTTCACTTGAACTTTTTGAGAGATTCATACTTGTACCACGACTTCTGAAGGTCTACTAATTCTAAGGATTTGGTAAATGATGGATTGGATCTATTGATTAATGGTGGAAATGGGGAAGGAGGAAGATGAGGTGTAGAGAGAGAAAGGAGAGAAAAGATAAGTAGAGAGAGAAAGTGATTGGATTAAATGAAATGTTATGAAATGAATGAACCACCACCCCTCCTAACATGCTAGGAGGGGTATATATAGCCCACCCTACATGTGGGCTATATGGACTATATTTAGTACAAACTGGATCACGAGCCTAATACAATAATATATCGTTGGAGCGACCGATCCTTCATAAATACGTAAAAACGTATTTCCAACAATCTCCCCCTAAGGGAGGTCGCTCCAAGTTACAAAGTTCTAAATATTCTATAGCTCGTGATCTATGCTAATAATGATGTGACCGAGACTTTCTTTGGGAAAACACATTTCCAACAATCTCCCCCTAAGGGAGGTCACACCATTTTACAAAATCTTAAACCTAGCATACTATGCTTGAGTCTTCGATCTTGTTCTTGTGAATATGCTTGATGTGATCTTTGACTTTAGTCTTGAGCATGTTTCCTTGCCTTGACCTTGTGCATTCGTCACTTGTGAAATTTGCCTCTTCGTGACTTCATGTTCCACATACTTATACCTTTAAATTCTTGAAAGCTTCAGAGTTTGATACAGCGGAAGACTTGACCTTCAGACTTTCTTGAATTTGTTGAAGTACTAAGTGTATGTAGTACAAGCATGTGGTGACGACTTCTTCTGGATTATACACCGTAATGCCACCTTCTTGTTACGCTGCATAAGACAGTTAGCAACAAACCATATACACGGATGAAATGGCCTTGAACATTTCATTCTAATTCGGTAGCATTTTACCTCCGGTCGGTGAAGACCGTTGGACGATATTAAATATCGTACTTGTGGCAGGTAGTTTCAATAAAGAACCTCCTTGACAAGATTTCGCGGGTAAACCCGTTCTCTTTACTCGACCGTCCAAAGCTGACTGCGAACGTAAAGAGTGAATCATTTGGATAATATTATCCGCATGATTTGAAGCCGTCAATTCATGTTCCTGGAACAAGTGAAGTTCAATTAAGAACCGCACCATCGTTGCTTTCCAGTTGTCACTAGCTTGATTCGTATAGAATCTTGCAAGTTACCTACCAAGTGCTGTTTGATGTTAACACTAGAAGGATTTCCACTCGTCACTGTGATCAATAAAGAGTCATTATGAGTGTTCTGGCAAGATCATATGATAATGCGTAGATGCCTGGAACGTGTTTAAATTCATTTAAGAATTAAACCACTGTTGCTTTCCAGTTATCACAAGTTTGATTCATAAAGAATCGCACAAGTCACCTACCATGAGCTTTTTGATATTCGCTCAAGAAGGATTTCCATCTTCATTGTAAATACTTTCGTATTACTCGGATGTTCAGGCAAGATCCTGAAGATTTTGCGTAGGACTCTTAATATCTTTCTTACTTTTCACATTGTGTGAACAAGCAAGGAATAATGAAAGTGTGTCCTAATGAGATATTTGATGATCTCAAATGGTTCTAGACTCGATCGTGCATTTTGGATTTTTAGTGATCGGAGGCTGGAGAGGAGTGCCACCTTTTCAATACCAATTTATTCGGAGTGAATAAATCAATAGATAATGTGTTGTCTCCGTGTGATTAAAACAAATATCTTTTGAGAGATATCTGAGTTAGCTGGGATGGGTTGTGCCTTGCATCACTGGGTCCATGATGTCTATCTTCAATATCGAGAATCATAAATGATCTCAATAGCATATGAATTGACCCGGTTTCTGCCTAAGGTTGTAAGGAGGGCTTCTTTCTTTACACCCTTTATCTTTACAATTCTTTTTCATTCTTCAACCCCTTCAATGCTTACCAATACGTCATCACTAGCACCTTGTTGTGATTGTTCCAGTGCTAACTTAAGTACTTGGTCGGCATTCAGCTACGTTCACAATCTTTCTCCATCTTTCCTAAGGACTACTATTTCTAGCTATGGAATGTCCTTGGGAAGATTCCTCCGGTTCTAGAGAAATCATTGGACTTTAACCTATCCTACCATCCTTATGTCACCACAATCTTCACCGTCGTGAATAGAGATGTTTTGGGTAAGTGTATGTCACCATGAAATCCATTTTGAAGTGCAAATCCATTTTGCTCCCCCTTAACATATGCTACGATATTCGAAAACATTTCGCACATGTCGGGATGAGCTAACACGTTAAGTCAAACCATTTATGATTGATCATATCCCATATTAAATCACATTTTCTCCCCCATATTAAAAATATTAACCCAATCGATGTTTTTAATATCAATTGATTTAATAGCATTTTAAGAAAATTTGGGAAGAAAAATGCAAATCCAATTATCTTCATGATTTTAACAAGCTCCCCCTCAAATGAATGAGGGTGTACTTAAAACGTAAATTAAATACCTTTTAAACACAAGTGTAAGGTATTTATCACGTGCAAGGATCATATATGATAATGTATTCACAAGATTAGCAATTTACGAGGTTGAACCTGAATAATGGAGAACATCATATGAAAGAAGCACATGATTCTTGTTCACGAATGCTGGTCACCTCGTCACGTCCCCGAGAAAATTAATTCCCGTTGTTGAGTCAAAGCTTTCCGGTGAAATGCTTGACTTGATTATGAAAAGCGGGTTGCTATCTGAAATAATAGCAAACCATTTTGAGCATGTTTTAAAACATTTGAACTTCTGCTCGAACTTTATTTACAACCCCGTGTCATTATTGAATGACATTTCTAGTATCGTAAATATTATCGATTCCAGAAGACATGCTCTTTTTATCAAAACATTTTTTGAACACACAAATTTGAAAGATTTAGAAAACCTTTTTGAGAAATTCTCGAAAAATTGTGTTCAACGTTTTGAAAACCAATTACTTGAGCTTAAGATGTTGAATATCTTGCAAAACGAGCTCAAGTCCGAGAAGTTGTAAACTTCCCGTTGTTAAGGATAAGTTTATCATCGGCGATAAACTTTCCTTTTAACTGAAGAACGAGTCCTAAGTTGACATTTACTTAGATGTCGTTTTCATGAGCTTGAAAAACTTTGAATGTTTTAACGTAAAGCTCATAACCGAGAAAGGTGAATTTCTCGTTATGAGGAAAAGTTCTCTTATTTAAAAGATTCACTTTCCTTTCTGAGCTTGAAACCTGGAATGTTTTAATACAAGCTCATGACCGAGAAAATTTAATTTCCCGTTACGAGTTTAAGCTATCTTTAAAGATAAGCTGTCCTAAAATTGAAGTCCGAGTTACAGTCTGATATTTAACTGTAAGTCATTGTGCATGAGCTTAAAAACTTCGAATGTTTTTAATATAAGCTCATGCCCGAGAAAAATTAATTTCTCGTTGTGAGGATAAGTTTATCATCGGCGATAAACTTTCCTTAATTTGAAGATCGGGTCATCATCTGACATTTGATGAAGAGCCTTATACACGAGCTTAAAACCTTTGAATGGTTTTAGGATAAGCTCGTGTCCAAGAAAACTTAATTTCTCGTTAAAAGGGTAAGTTATCGTTGCGTAGATAAACTTCCCTGTTTCTGAAGTCCGGGTCATCGTTTGTCATTTAACGAGGAGCCATTGTGCATGAGCTTAAAAACTTGGAATGTTTTTGATATAAGCTCATGCCCAAGAAAAATGAATTTCTTGTTGTTAGGATAAGTTTACCATCGGCGATAAACTTTCCTTTCTTTGAAGAGCGAGTTATAGTCTGTGATGTGACTATAAGTCCTTGTTGCAACTTAACCATGAATCCCCTGAGACAGTTGTTTCTCTGATATCTGCTTCTTCAGCAACCAAACTCTAAGAGTGTCCTTAGTTGAACGGTATACAACGATTGGACCGCTTCGTTCTTTTGGAACATCAACTTTGGTACCTGCATTCTCATTAGGAATTTGCATGCTTTGACGTGGGTTAGCGATATCAATTATAGAAGCACATGGGGGTTCACAGTTGGCTTTACTTGTTTCAGAGGCGACCTGAGTAGATGATTCACTAGTCTTGGCTGGCAAACGTTTCCTTTTATAGAAAACCTTAAGTTTAGGCGTAAGTGAAGTATCATCTTTATCAGTTTCCTCCCTAGTAGACTTAGTAGAATCGGAGACTATCCTAGTTAAAGGGCACTCGTTTCCTACAAGAGTGAAATTTCTACCAGTGGGGCGCCAAACTTTACCAAAGGGTTTGATTTTAGCTATCCGCTGGGACTTAATTCTAGCACGGGAGTTCACCTCATCAAGTAATTTCTTGACACAAGCATCATGATTTGCCGTAAAAACACATTTTCTACATGTTTTACAAGTAGCATATTTAATGTCTGAATAATTCCTAGATGATTGATCGATGCTCCTAGAAGATGGCATGCTACGGTTAGCAGTGTTGGGTAATCTAGAAGGCATCTGACTAGGTTGGACATTGCTATCTCTTACATGTGTCTTTTGACTAGCTTCCTTTTGACCAGATTTATGGCAAACGTCATTTGAACTAGTTCTAGTCGTGGTCTTGGTATTTTTAGGGAAACTAGAGGCAATCATATGATTTGGTCTTGCTAAAGCTGGAGTGATCACATAGGGCCTAGTTGTTGGAGTGTCTGGTCTAGAAAGATGAACCAAATCAACTTGGGAGGCAAACCGCGGTCTCGAGAATTGTGGTCGCTCGGATCTAAATGCAGTAGGTTGTCTGACAATCGGTTGTCTGACGAACTGATTTGTAGGCGGTTTCCCCAAGATTGATGGTTTTTCAAGCTTAGTGTCCACACTAGTTCCTCTATTTTTCCTTAACTCGTTTTTCAACGCAGCTATAGCAAATACCTTTTCCTGAACTTGGGCTTTTAACGTTTCATTTTCTTTGAGCAAGTTATCTTGGGATGCCAACTTAGATTCAAGCAGTTGAATTTGTTTCAAAAAATTATCATTTTCAGCTTTAGAATCTAGAACAGTTTGATCCAATTTTCTTTCAAGAACAACGTTTGACTTTTCAAGTTTTTCAAAGTATGTTTCAAATTTATCCGTTTTCTTAGAAAATTCAAGTTTGGCATCCTCAAGATCTTTTGATTGCCGAGCTACGATCGTTTCGAGCTCTTTAATCTTGGAATCAGAAGCAGTCAATGAAGGAGTTATAGGATAATTATCATGATGTTTAGCCTTCTGAACAATCTCTCCCCCATTATGACTTACATCGGATGAATCAGAAGTGGTATTGCTATCACTCTTTTCCATCCCATGTTTGTCATAATTAGGTTCAGAATGGTCAATATGCAGCATATCATCAACATATACATCATAAACAACATTACATTGTACCATGTTTGCCGGCTCTTCGTCATAAACGGGTACGGTGTCAGCAAAAGAGATCTCGTGAACAGTTCCTGACATGCCACTGGTATCATGTTGTCCTCCTGATTCCGTGCTCTTGGCATTGATAGGCTCCAATTTTTCAACCGTATGACAATTCTCCTCTTGCATCTGCGGCATTGATTCTTGCACTCCATTATCATACGTTTGCTGAAGTCGAGATCTTTCATAAATCGAAGACGAGACCGAGGTCATGAGTTTCAATATTGTATCACGAAAAACTCGAAGCTCGG
Source organism: Glebionis coronaria (assembly GCA_025667525.1). Taxonomy (NCBI): domain Eukaryota; kingdom Viridiplantae; phylum Streptophyta; class Magnoliopsida; order Asterales; family Asteraceae; genus Glebionis; species Glebionis coronaria. Next base: position 24,641,393 of record CM046876.1, read on the forward strand.
TATTTGTATCTCGAAGAAAAGATTGGCAAAGCATCGAACTTTCAGACTTGATGATATTGAATTGGAGGAAAGGCGTGAGTTGTGTCACAAGAGCCTTATAAGCAAGTGCCGATGCAGAGTGATTAAAATTTTCATTGTTGAGTTGCTCTGCGAGTTGGGTCAAGATGGTGAACATTGATTCCATGAATATATGACGATCTTGACCAAAGATTGTCACAAATTCGCTCCCTCCTTGAATCCTCGAAAGAGTGACAAGATGAGACTGGAGCATTTGAAATGAAGTGATGCCACTTTCTCTGACCTTGTCTTGCAAGTTATATGATTCTCCCTTGTTTGATGTCGAATTCAAAAAATCCATTGAAAGTCGAAGAAAGATAATCGTGGTAAATGTCGAAAGACCAATACGATACTTGACAAATCGTGGATAAACCAAGAAAATGAAATTCACAGGATTTTTCCACGTTAACTTTCAGAATAACCGCCTCAACAATCCGTCGGCTAAATAATCCTTGTCACTATATCACGTCACTTTGTCCCGACTATAACGGAATATCACAACATTTTTCTAAAATAAAAAGTAAAAAAAAAAATTAAATTTTTTTTTTTTTTTAAAAAAAAAAATAAAAATAAATTTGAATAAGAATATAAAAATAAAAGTTAATATCCAAAAAAAAAATAAAATTTTCAAAATAAAAATAAAAAAGGAAAAGAAATAAAATTTAAAAGATAATAATAAAAGCATAAAACTAGAAAAAAACTGATTTGATTTTGAATTTTAAAATTACGTTAACATAAAAAAAATTACTTAATTTAAAAATTAAATTAATAAAAAAATCGATTCTTGTTTTGTGCGCCCTACAACACGTGGCCCAAAAAACAAAAAATCCCACCGCCCCAAATCTCCTCTTCTTGTTTACTCCGCCCCTTGATATCTTCGTTTGACTTTGCCTAAAAACTCTCACTTCCTTACACAGATAACAAAAGCTTGCGTCTCTCTATCTCTCTCAATCTCTCACTTCACAAAACAGATAGTAATACACCTCCGGCTCTCTTATCTCTTACCAATCTCAGCCACCAAAAACTCTCAATTTTTGAAACTAATCGTGACCTACTGAATCACAACCCTCATCTTTATCCAACCAATATCAGTTAGAAAAGATAATCTATTCATCAAATTCGAATCATCATCAAAGGCAGCAATAGAAATCATCCATCAATGATCAAAACCCACAAGCAATTAAAACACTTCGTCCCATCATTACAAGATGTATCCACGAAAAAAGATTACCTCAAGTTAACCGGATGCTTCAAGATCTCTTATAGAGGTCTCGGGTAGGTTTTTAATTTTGGTGTATTTGTTGAGTCTCTCTCTCTTCTGTAGAGTCCTTCTGTCATGTTTTGAGTTGTGTCTTTTTGTGTTGTCGAGTCGCAAACAGTGAGTCGATTGAATGAAAATGGGTGAGGGAGTGGAGGTGTGGGGTGAGTCGAGAGTCAAAAATCAGTCTTGTTGAGTCGGTTCGAGGGAGGAGGGTGGGGGTGTTTAGTCTTGTGTGTGTGAGTGGTTCGAGAGTGTGAGTGGATTTGTCAGACGAGAAGTATTGGGTGTGTGTGTAAGAGTCCTTCTGTCGGGTGTCGTGTGTAAGATTGTTTGGTTGCGAGGGAGAGAGTGTTGTGAGGTGTGAGAGAGGGAGTCAAGTGAAAGGTGAGACGAGGGTCTTTCGAGGGTGAGAGATTTAGAGTGTCGAGAGTATTGTGAGGTGTGTGAGGGTCGAGAGGGTGCGAAGGTGAGGGTGTTGAGTCTGTGTCGAGGTTTGAGTGGGTCTAAATCCTTTTTGGTGTCAGTCTGTCGAGAGGGTGAGGGTTTTCGAGGGTTGTTTTGTTGTAATGTCGAGAGGTCAGAGTTGGAGTCGAGAGTCCTATTCGGAAAGTCCTATTCGGAAAGTTCTACTCGGAAAGTCAAGTCCTATTCGGAAAGTCAAGTCCTATTCGGAAAGTCAAGTCCTATTCGGAAAATATGTCTATTCGGAAAAAAAATGTCTATTCGGAAAAAATGACTATTCGGAAAAAAAATGACTATTCGGAAAATTGGCCTATTCTGAAAGTTAGCCTATTCTGAAAGTTGGCCTATTCTGAAAGTTGGCCTATTCTAAAATATGGCCTATTCTGAAAGATGAATCGCTGGAACAGAAACTCAAAAACTGATAGAACGGATGGATTTTGACAATTTTTGGACAGTTTTGGACAATTTTTGGACAGATTGGATTGGACTCATGGACTGTTAAGAAAAATGAAGAAGAAAACTGAAAAAAAAATACTGATTAAAAAATTATTAAAAAAGTGACTGATTAAAAAAGGATTAAAAAAAATATGATTATAAAAAACTGATTATTGAAAAAGAAAAAACTGATTATTTTAAAAAAATTTAATAAAACTAGATGATTTAAAAACTGATTATTTTAAAAAAATTTAATAAAACTAGATGATTTAAAAATTGATAAAACTGATAATAAAAAATAAAAATTGATAAAATTTATAAAAATTGATAAAAAGTTGATCGAATGATGAAAAGATTGATAAAAAATTAGAAAAGAAAGGATTTTTACCACCAAATCAAAAGATAAAAAAAAATGCAAATCCTAAGATTCAACCATGGCTCTTGATACCAATTGAAGGTCTACTAATTCTAAGGATTTGGTAAATGATGGATTGGATCTATTGATTAATGGTGGAAATGGGGAAGGAGGAAGATGAGGTGTAGAGAGAGAAAGGAGAGAAAAGATAAGTAGAGAGAGAAAGTGATTGGATTAAATGAAATGTTATGAAATGAATGAACCACCACCCCTCCTAACATGCTAGGAGGGGTATATATAGCCCACCCTACATGTGGGCTATATGGACTATATTTAGTACAAACTGGATCACGAGCCTAATACAATAATATATCGTTGGAGCGACCGATCCTTCATAAATACGTAAAAACGTATTTCCAACAACTTCTTCATTTTTCTCCAATCTTTATTTTGGACTTTGATATACAACGATCCGCCTCCTTTTATGACTTGGATCTATTTATCCTCATACCTTGTTAGGGTCTTTTCGGATACACTTCTCTATGACTTTTGGGGAGTATTTGCTTTTCGTCGTGTGTCTCGATCCTTCATATTGATTTTCAATAAATGATTCTTCACATCACTTTTGGATCTTTAGCAACAGAATATAGCCCTCATGCCTTGTTAGGGCCTTTTCGGACTTGCCAATCTTCGCATCCCGCTTCAATAAGTTATGCCTTGGCTATGAACTCTAATCCATACCGAGCAACTTTTAAACGATCTTGGGCTAGAAGCTAAGTAACTTTTCAAATCGTACAACCTTATTTATTGCAGATAAATTTATTAGCAAGCGATGGGAGAATAGGCTTATAATTAACTCACATAAATTCCCGAAAGAATACCAAACTTATAATTGGCTCTATCATCTCTCATTCTCCACAGTTTAAAATCTCAAGGAATGAGACTCGTGGATGCTTAGCCTATTAAATCAAAGTTTTGGGTTTTCGAGTCGCCTATAGGATCTTGCAAACTCTTAGACTTTTTCAAGTTTAGAAATCGCATTTTAAAGTTCCCTTGATAAATGACTCTCTAGGATCAATTATAGGAACTTGCGAAAAGTTCTTGTTCTTAACCCGTGAGAGTTAAGACTTTCGCGTTTTATAGCTCCCTATATAAAAGCCTAGCAAAACTTGACTTAAACACGTTAAGGATACTAGCTAGAGTAAACTTAGACAAGTAAATTCGGGTTGAGTCAAAAGATTCACAACGTTTGAAAATTAAAACCACTTATTTAAACATTTATTCTAATAAGGAAAGAAAATAACTATGCAAAGGGGAAAAACTAATAGGCCAAAATAGATCAAAAATTTTGAAAAATGTCGAAAATTTGATTTTCCGGTTAAAATGAGGACAAATACAAGGAAAAGGGCCACTTAACTTCGATAGAAGTCCCCCCTACACTTAATATAAACATTGTCCTCAATGTTTAAGCATGTGGGAGTAAACTCCCCTACACTTAGGACATTGTGCACGTTGTTTAAATCTCGTTAAGGAAAAGACAACTAAAGAGATTCCTATTTTAATATTGAGAAAATATAAAATAGTGAATCGAAAAGAGTTTAGGATAGAACCAGGAAGAAGTGAAGACGGAATCACGGGTCGTCAAGAATCATCAAGAGTGGATCATTGAAGCTCGAATCCCTGATTAGTAGAAGAGAGGAGAGAGCAAACACCAACGGGTCTCCCCTACACTTATGATAAAGAAAGCGAAAAGATAGATGCATGGGTTGCCTCCCAAGAAGCGCTTGGTTTTTGTTAACCGAGTCGTGAGCCTGACTCGACCTTGATCATCATAGGAAGAAACATGAAACATATCCACCAGGATCAAAGACATAGTTTTCGTCCACTAAATAGCACGAGCTTAAGGCGAACAAGGCAAGCCAAAGAAAAGTAGGCAAGGTTCCCTTAAGCAGCGATGGAGCACGGTGGAAGCAATGTTGAAGTGGTGCAAGCAGATTTCCATAAGTTCCAAAGATTTTTCCTTTTATTTCATCAGGTGGATACTGAGATGGCTGCAGAATATCAATACCGGGGTCGAACACCTTTTCCTTTAGGGGAAAAGAGCACTCAGGCTCAGCAGAGTGGGAATAAGATCCACGAAGAAGCACAACCTCGTCCTCAGAAGGGGGACAAAGAGGTGTTAACTCATATGTGCTGCGGATATTGGTGTCGACCGGTTTCTTCTCATTTGAAAGAATGTGCTTCAAATCCAAAGTAGGATTAAGACGATAATCTTCAAAATCTAAAGGAGGAACATCACTCTCATGAGGGAAGTAAGTATTAAGAAATACAGATAAGTCTTCCTCAAATGAGTAATCGTCCAAAGTAGGATCGAGTGATGGCGGATGATCTTCATCGTGAGAAGAATCGCTCGAAAGAGTATCGGCCTCATCAAAATCATCATATGTGGGCAGCTCGGGATACTCAGAAGTAAGGTCATCATAATCATCCGAATCTGAGCTAGAATCATCATCATCATAAGCATCAAAGACCGGTGGAGAATCATAAATGAGAGAAGGTTCCAAAGTAGGGAGAGAATCATCCACATCATCTTCAAAAAGTGGATTATCATCGGAAGACTCGAATAGAGGATTGTTGTAAACGACAAAGTCATCGAGCACATTAACCATATTCACAGATTCTCGTCCTCCAAAGGATTTGCCTGTAAGCTTCCCCATTTTAAAAATTTGTGAATCATTCCCGACTCTTAAGATTAACTCACCTTCGGCCACATCCACTAAAGCTCGTCCGGTTCTCAAGAATGGCCGACCAAGTATTAAAGGAATACGAGGGTCCATTTCATAATCAACAACGACAAAGTCGACCGAGAAAGTAAATGTGCCAACTTTAATAAACACGTCTTCGGCTATACCAACGGGGTAAGCGAGAGTGAGATTTGCAAGTTCAAGAGTCATCTTTGTTGGAGTGAGGTCGGGCAATGATAGTGTTTTCCAAACACTTAATGGCATCAAATTAATATTGGCCCCGAGATCAGCAAGGGCAGTAAATTCTTCAGTTTTGTTGAAAACGCAAGGCAACACAAAACGACCGGGATCTCCAAGCTTTTCCGGAAGTTCTTTAAGAATTACTGCAGAGCAGTTTTCGTTTAAGCGTGTGTTGGCGAGTTCAATCAGCTTCTCCTTCTTGTTAAACAATTCCTTAAATGCTTTAACAAATTTGGGCATGTGGACAAGTGCTTCAAGAAAGCTAATGTTGAATTTCATCTGAGAGATCATCTTCACATAGCGTGTCACTTCAGAGTCATCCTTGGTTAGCATTTTGGTCTTGCCTAAACGAGAAGGATAAGGGATATTGGGTTTGGGTGGTGAAGGTGCAGGTGTAGGTAAAGGTTGAGATGTTGAAGGGTCATTCGTGGGAACTTCATCACGTCGAGGCGGAGACGGTAATGGTGCACTAATACTAGGTGTAGGAGGAGTAGGGATAAATGGTGGTGGAGGAGGTGTAGATGATGGGGGTGGGATTGGTGGATCGACAATGGTAATTCCACTACGAGTAGTAATAGCACTCACATTAGCTCGCGGATTGGTGACGGTGTTTGAAGGTAGAGAACTCGAAGTAGAAGGTTGAGTGGTGGGCAAGAAACTAGCAAGCATATTCTTCAAATCAGTCGTTTGATTGCTGAAGGATGATTGAATATTATCTCGAAGCTTGGATCTAATCTCATTTCCTTGCTTTGTGATATCTCCTTTCAGATTGATAATTTGACTCTGCAGATTCTTGATTTGCTCACCGTGGGTTCTCATGATGGTGTCAACATCGGGGTTAATGGGTGGGAGTTGTTGAGTGGGTGGTTGATAAGGATTAGAAGCTCTAGGTGGGATTTGGTTGCTTCTATTGTAGTTGTTGGCGGGGTTTTGGTTTTGAGGAGAAAAACCGGGTGAAAGGTAGTTGTTGGACCGGTAACTCAGCAAATTTCTATCCCCTTGAGGTCGAGCTTGGTAATTTTCCGGTGAATAATTACCATAAGCTGCATACACATTTTCCGGATTTCCTTGAGTAGAAGGACAATCGGTGTATGAGTGAGGATCGCCGCATGTTTCACAAGGAGTAGCAACAGATTTAACTTGTTGTTGTTGTTGGTTTGAAGCGAGAAGCGTGATACTTTTGCTCATTTCAGTCATCATGCGGGTGAGTTCGGTCATCTCAGGGTTTGCTGAAGTAGAAGAAACATTGACTCTCGGGTTGTTCCTTGAAGAAGCAGAGGAATCCCAATTTTTGTGGTGAGTAGTCATGTTCTCAATTAGCTCTCTACACTCCTCGGGTCTCCTTTTCATAAATGTGCCACCGGCGGCTGCATTGATCGTATCACGATCTCGAAAAGTCAAACCGTTGTAGAAAGTATCAATTAAGGTCACGGGTAGTATGTTGTGGTTTGGACATCTATCGATCAAGACATTATATCTCTCCCAAGCATCAAAAAGAGATTCATCAGGATCTTGCATGAAACCGCTGATTTGATTGCGAAGGCTCGTGACCATGGATGGTGGAAAGTAGCGCGACAAAAAGCGTTGAGGCATGTCATCCCAAGTGTGAATAGAATTCTTCGGGAGACGATTAAACCATTTCTCGGCATGATGTAATAAAGTATGTGGAAAGAGTTGTAGGCGAAGTTCATCCATTGTGGCACCAACCAACTTCATGCTTTGGGTGATTGTAATGAACTTGTCGAGGTGTTTGTTGGCATCATCATCAGGCAATCCTCTAAAAGGATTTGTTTGCACTTGCTGAATCATGTGGTGCTTCAACGAAAACTCAGGAGCGTTGATTTGCATCGACGCAATCGGTCCTCCTCGTCCAAACATGGTGGGTTGACAAAGCTCCTCCATGGTCCGAAGATCGGGTTGTGGAAGAACATTGTTGTTATTATTGAGGTGCGGTGGATTTTGTTGTTTACACCTGACATAGCTAAATCTTCTTGAGTCTCGGGCTCTTGATAATTGGAAGATCTAGTACGCATACACCTGAAAATGCAAAAGAAAACAAAACCAAACACAAAGACAATATATATACACGATAAAGATAAAATCTTTTTGGATTTTTGAAAATTTTAATAAATTTTTTTTTTTTTTGTTATTTTTTTTTTTGTTTTTTTTGTTTTTGTTTTTGATTTTTAACAATTTTTAATTTTTATGATTTTTTAAATTTTTTATGCAAAAAAAATAACGCTCACAAGGGAACGGATCCCAAAAAGCAACGCATCTCTCACAGAAAACCGTTAATCTTTACGAAAAGAGCCGGCAGCGGCGCCATTTAATACAAGGTTTTTGGCCAGGTAAAAAGATTCGTTTAAGTATGTCTCTTCGAATTGAAAAAGGAGTTTAATGTGCGACTCAGTCGTTCTTGGTGGAACAAAAGTTGTGTCGTTGTAGTATATTAAATAAAAATGCAAAAACAATTAAAGTAAAAGTGCGTTAAAGTAAAATGGTGTTGAAATAAAAGGTGTTAAAATAAATCTAAATCTAATTAAAAGAAAGTGTGCGATATTTAAAAACTTTGAAAAGTAAAAATAATTAAATGACTAAAATTAAAGTGTGACGAGAATTAAAATTAGACAAGTATTAAAATGAGAACGTAAAAATTAAACAAGGCAAAACACTAAAAGAAATCCCCAATCGGAATATACATTCCGAACATACCACATCGGAATATCACCAAACCTGTCGGAATGTCGCTCGGAAGATTCTGATCGGAATACCTGTCACTTACCCTGATCGGAATATCTCAAGACACCAAGATCGGAATGTTGTAAACCTCCCTGGTCGGAATGTTGATCCCGTCAGAATATGGAGTGGGACTCGGTCGGAATGCTGATTGGAACCCTTGATCGGAATAACGTCACTTACCCTGATCGGAATATCAATCCAACACCTCAATCGGAATGAGGGATGAGCACTAATCGGAATGCTGTCACTATTCCTAATTGGAATACTCAAACCAACCTCGATCGGAATACCAAGAACCCCCAATCGGAATACCTAAAGGATTGTCAAAACCCTTTTCCGACCAAGTAGTGTAGCTATGGCCGGAATATATAAACCCCTTTTCGATCTCACCAATCGGAATACGAAGGAAAGTACACAAAATAAGCTAGAAAAATAAGCTATAACTCTAATAAGCAAACCACGAAAATCCTAAGGCAAACTGATTAAGAAAAGGCTAATAAACAGATATTTAAAGACTTTTAAAACACGAAAAGGATAAGCTTTACGAAAAACAAACTTTTTATACAAAAATAACTTTTATAAAAACTTTATAAACTTGAAAATAAACAAAATAAGCTATGAAAACAAATGATCTAAAACAATCAAAAGCATAAAAATGAAATCTTTAAACAACTAAACGAGACAAAAAGCTTATAAATCAAAGATTAAAGAAAGGTGGAATGAGATCAACAATATAAAGTAAAGGTGCGAGAATTAAAACAAAAACTTACTTGAAATTAAATGGTAAATAAGGTGCAAGACATGTAATTAAAGGTGCAAGTAAATAAAGGTGCATAAAAGTAAAGGTGGAAGAACTAATTGTCACGATTAGTCAACAAAAAACCAATGAATGAAAATGGGGTGTATTTATAGGAGATTAGGAGGGTGGTTAGAGGAAGCTTCCTCCCCTCCTTCCTTTCTTCTTAATTGCGTCATCAAGTCCTTCCTTCTTAATCTCTTTGTTAATCTTGGACTTTGATGACTTTTGGCTCGGGATTTATTTGGACTCGTCTTTTAATTATTCGATAAATAAGACTTGAGTTCCTCGGCTTTTGATAAACTTCCGTCTTTTGACTTTTTCTTCGATAAATCTTCAGAATTGGTCTTGGACTTCCGTTCTTTTTGCACTCTTGACTTCTTGACTTCGTCTTTCGTCTTTTTCTTCAATAAAAGTCCGTAAATGCCCGTGTTTTCTCCACTTTTCACCTTTTCGTCCTAAATCACAACAAAAACACAAACCACGCATAATTCCGACATAAAAGACATAAAATACACGTTTTGGCTCGGTTATTATTGTAATTAAGTGGTAGAAAAGATGGGTGTTTTCACACCTATCATTCTCATACTTAGATAATCCAAAGATTACGTAGATCTACAATTGGTATGAAGAGCCATGGGATGAAATAGAGGCGTGCTTTGTGTTGTTCTTGGTTGTTTTAGTTGTATTCGTGAGTTTTTGATAGTTTTTGCCTAAGCTTCAAATTTTTTTTCGTGTTTTTGTTGTTTTCAAGTCCATATATCTCCTACATAGTTGTGGTAGGGATTTGGGTGCTTTGGATTAGTTTAAATCACGAAAATCTAAGCAAAAAGTCTCATTTTCTTAAAAATTTTCGAAACAGTATCTTCATTGCGAGATCTTCCCATCACAATACTCTAGGGTTTTCTACATTGCGAAAATTTTGTGTTAAAATTCTTCGGAATACACGAAGGTTTAAATATTGCGACGAGTATAACTTTCGTAATACTCTAGGGTTATAACATTACCAAGAGTTAAAAAAATTGTGGTATTGCGAAGTAATACATCTTCTGATATCGCGAAGATACAAAGGTTTAGTATTGCGAAGATACAAAGGTTTAGTATTGCGAAGATTAATTATATCCCGTATTGCGAAGACTATTTTAGACATTGCGAAGATTGTTTGTACACACTGCGAAGACTTGGAATTTCAAACATTGCGAAGTTTGTTTTTTTAACATTGCGAAGATTAGCATCTTTTAGGTTTTTACGACATCTTTGAGGGTATTGCGAAATCTTGTCTAATTTTTGCACAACTTAGAGGATTTTAGACTTTGCATTTCTTTGAAGACTTTCACAACAACACACAACCAAAAGATAACCACATATTGTTTCAACAACACTAAAACACTTTACCTTATTTCGTTGCTCGATCATTTGGTAATCTTTCTTGTCCAAGTGATCAAAATGAATCCTCATTCATTCATGCCTACAATGACATCGCTTACTGACCTTTCTATCATCTCGGGTACCGATACTCGTCCACCGTTTCTTATCAAAGAGCTATTTGAAGCATGGCAGGGTCGCATGAAATAATACATTATGGGTCGACCCAGTGGAAGGCTCATGATAAATTCCATTCAGCAAAAGTCACTTGTTAACCAACTGAACCAAAAGTGTGAGGAAATTTCTGACTTAAATATTCAAATCATAGACAAAAACATGGTTTTAGCTGAGTTAAAGGAAACACTTCAACTCAAAGGACAAGAAGTTGTTGATAACCCAACTACAATCTCTGCACCGTCCTCTAGTGCTCCAAAAGCCAACGAAGTGGTGATCACTAAAAACCCGTACCATAAGAACAATCCTCTATCATATATGGATTATATGAAGAATGCAATTAGCACGTGCATCTTGCTAGGGATATCTTAGATGACCTATATGAGCTAGATCCCTCAAAAAGTCACTATTACCCCGCTCATGCATACATTGAGAGGGTACAACACTGCTTAGTGCATCTGAATTACATAGGACAACCGGATTCTACACCACTCAAACAACCACCCATTGCCATAACTCCATTCAATAAGACTCCAAGAGCTAAACCATCGTTAATTCTAGGTGTAGAAAACAAGGATAAATCAAAAACTGCCACTAATGTTCCTTTGCTTTCTACAGGAGTAACTGCGTCTAATAAGGCTAAAGGATTTCGAGTAAAGAAAGATAGGATCAAGACCTATAATAGTAGCACTATGAAGAAGAAAGTAGAAGTTCACCCTAGGAATGTTATTTCAGATTTGAATAAAAAGAATCATGTAGCTAAGACAAAAGGCTCCGTTGCTATGCAGAAGCCTAAGCAAAATGTGAATTCTAATTTAAGATGTTGGAATTGTAATGAATGCATGTTTTCTCAACGTCATGATCTATGCCTTGTTGACCATGTCAATGAAATGTATGCCATTAAGAGCAGCGTTGAATGGAAACCAATGGGGAAGAAATTCACCCAAGTTGGATGGCAATGGCAACCCACTAGTAGGACCTTTAGTGAAAATGGAACTAAGTGCCCTTTAACTAGGATCACATCCACTGAAGTTAGGTCTCAACGTCCTTTAAATAGGAACTCTAGCATTAAGAAATGGAAAAAGCACCCTTTAAATAGGTCTGCGTCCACTATTGTGCCTACCAGTGAAGATACCTCAAGATCTTAGACAACTAGAATCTAAGCCGACAACTAGGAAGAAAATTTGGAAACCTAAGAACTCTTTTGATAGCAACTGTAAAACCCACATTAAAATATCATGAACAATACACATGAACAGTGAACATCCAAAAATACGGTAAAATCAAAACTTTCCATTTATAATATAATTCACGTGTCACGATATTTAATAACATGTAATTACGTATATATTATAAATGTGTTAATTACACAACATATAAAAATCACGATAATTAAACATGAACGTACACGTAAATAATTAAACTCGGGAAAACTACGGGTTTCCCCGTGGATCCCTATGTGCCGTGGCTAAACAAGAGAGAAAGAAGAAGTGGGCTTGGCCTATGACCCAACTTAAAACATGTTTAGTAAAAACACAGGAAAACATAAACATATTTTAGGTTTACAGAAAAAGTTCTCCCTTTCCTCCTTTGCCTCTCTTGCCGCCGGCCACCTCAAACCAAAATGAACAAACCAGATGATTTTGATTGTTGATTTTGTGTGTACGTGATCGTGATCTCATAACCTTTTCCTACACGTGTTCGGTATAATCAAAAACCTTTTCTTTTTCTTTTAATTCTTATTGAATTCATGTTCTTATTTAATTAATCATAAAAACAAGATGCTAAAACATGCGGATTAATTAAACATGTAAAAAGGGGGTGTTTTGTTGTGTTTTTGGTTCGGCCGAGGCACCACCGAGAGCCGAGGGGCTCTCGGCTTGCGTTCATCACCACCACCAAGACCACAAGGGGTCTCGGCTTGGTTGGTCTTGGCTCGGACGACACAAGGAAACCCCGACCGAATGTCAGGGTGTGGTTTTGCTTTAGACCGAGTGCCAACCGAGACCTATAGGGTCTCGGTGGGGCTTTTTGGCTAACAGTGGGAACCGAACAAAACAAAGCAGGGGAAACCGGTCACAACCGGTGGGAACCGGCTATGAACCGGTGTGAACCGGGCTGCCATGGCTCCGCAGTGGGAACCATGACCCACTAGTGGCAACCGGCTAGCCGGTCTTGCCACTGGTAGGGCTGTTTGGCTCGACTAATTTGTGACCCGGTTTTCGGGCTCAGGTTAATTTTTAAAACACGGGTTCGGGATTTGGGAAAAATATTAAAATAAGAAAATATGTTTAATTAAATTAATTACTAGACTTTTAAATTAAATTCATGACTTAGTTTAAATATTAAAATTAATATTTCATGTATAACCTAAAGTATTTTACTTAGCTTAATTTAATTAAAATATGTATTTTCAATTAAATTCTTATAATATATAACTTAATTAAATTAACCAAGTTATTTAATTAGTAAGCTATAACCATGACTAGTATTATACTAATTAAACTTTACTTATTATTAATAATCCAGCTTATTTTTATTTATAGAGATTTACTATTTTTGGAAACTTTCTATTTTTAGAAACTTACTATTTATGGAAACTTGCTAATTTTATAAAGTTACTTATTATTACAATACAAGTATTATAATACACTATTACATGCATAGTACACTATAGAACATCAATATAACTACAGATAACACAGTAAAATACTAAAACATGACAGAATAAGCATAACAAGCTAATAACACACGGAACCAGTAAAACACATGTAATTCAGACAACTCATACACGTTCCCATTCTTATGTAGTATTATCCGTCAAGGCGAAGTAGTTTCTTCAGTGTTTTTGTTAGCTTCTACTGGACATATGGTACGGACTTCCCGTCCTTCAGTAAGGACAATCTCTTCCTTCAGTAGGATTTCCCGTATGCAGCCAACTGTTTTCCCCCGTAGTTACAGACTAAATGCTTATGTTTTATTAGTTACCTTAGCCATATACATGCATGACCAGTTTCACCTAGTTATGGATGTATCATAACCATAACACTAGAGGCACTAGTGTTATGACTTCACCACGACGGAGTGATAGCTCGTGGCGTCACTTCCAGTTATATGGTCATTATTATATTATTATTATCATGTGGGGTGTATGGGTGCATCCTAGGTTCAGTTTCAGCCAGGATTTCATGGTAAATGTGATGTGTGCCTTGCATCCTTCACAAGGAGCTGATCCCTCCTACCTATTACCACTTAATTAGACGCATCCCCTCTAATTTGCATGACGAGGTCACCCCTCCAAGTATTCATGCACGTTGTTGATCTCATGACCTATATTGGCTTTTAGTATATTTAACTAATACAGATTTTCATAAGTAACATAAGCTATGTTTTCAGAACTAAAACCAGTAAACATGACATACAACTAGGTTTTCCCTGGACTTATTCATTTCTGCTGCAATTCATGCTTTATATGCCTTACATGCATTCATCCCTTTATGTCTTAACGTTATGCTATATATCCGTGAACTGAGCGTTATGCTCAGCCGTTTTCCATTTCTATGTCCCCAAAAGGCAGGTACCCAAGGTCGCAAGTAGGAACTCCAGAGTATGTGCATATGGATGGAAGCAATCCGGCCTCTTTTACCTTATGCATTTATTCCTACTTTCTCATACTTTATTTCATTTGGACACTGTTTAGTCCTTTCATTTACAGTACTTAATATTGCTTGTGTGTGAGTTACTAGACTACTGATGTTTGATTATGGTATTTCTATTTATGGTCATGAATGTTTAGACATTTACCTTGCATGCTTTGATGACATGTTATAATTTACTGTAGCATTCCATCTTAACAAATTCAGTGTTACAGCAACTCTAAGATAATTATATCTATACCTGCTAACAAAGAGGAACAATTAGATTCCGATACATCGTCTTTGTCTGGTAATATTTTCAGGTGGTCCAAATCATCCTATGGTACTTTGACTCTGGGTGCTCCAAGCACATGACCGGAGATCGCTCGATGCTTAGAAATTTCGTCAGCAAGTTTCTAGGCACGGTTAAATTTAGCAACGACTACATTGCAAGGATCATGGGTTATGGTGAATATCAAATTGGAAATGTTACGATTTCAAGGGTATATTATGTGGAAGGACTCTGTCATAACTTATTCACAGTGGGACAATTTTGTGATTCAAACCTTGAGGTTGCTATTTGACAACATACTTACTTCATTCGTGACTTAGCAGGAAATGACTTTTAAAAGGTTATCGAGGGGATTCTCTACACGTTGTCTATTAAAAACATGATGGCCGCTTTTCCTGTATGCCTTCTCACCAAAGCATCCAAGACCAAGTCATGGTTGTGGCATCGATGGTTATGTCATCTTAACTTTGATCCTATTAACCATTTGGCTAAAAACGAACTTGTTCCTGGTCTTCCAAAGCTCAAGTTTAACAAGGATCATTTATGTTCCGCGTGTTCATTGGAGAAAAGTACCAAGAAGTCTTACAAACCTAAAGCAGAAGACACCAACCAGGAAATACTGCATCTTTTACACATGGATCTTTGCGGGCCAATGCGTACGACTAGTGTGAGTGGTAGAAAATACATCCTCGTCATGGTGGATGATTTCTCAAGGTTTACATGGGTAAATTTCTTAGCGACAAAGGATCAAGCACCCGAATTTATTATCAATTTTCTTAAGATGATCCAAGTGCGTCTTAATGCTACTATTCGCCGCATTTGAACTGATAATGGAACTGAGTTCGTTAATCAAACTCCGCGGGACTACTATGAAGAAGTTGTCATTTCACACGAAACATCAGTTACTCGCACTCCACAACAAAACGGTGTCGTGGAAAGACGTAATCGTACACTTATGGAAGCTGCTAGAACTATGTGGATTTATGTGAATGCTACTTTATTCTTATGGGCTAAAGCAGTGGCAACCACATGTTATACAAAAAATGCTCTATCATTTGTAAGCGCCATGGAAAAACACCGTATGAGCTTCTTCATGGACGTAAACCCGATATATCATTTCTTCATGTGTTTGGTGCACTTTGCTATCCAAATACAAATAGTGAGAATTTGGGCAAACTTCATCCGAAGGCTGATATAGGAATTTTCATTGGTTACTCACCCGGAAAGAAGGCTTACCGGATTTATAACCATCGTCTTGGCAAGATAATAGAAACTATTGATGTCGATTTTGATGAGCTGACAGCGATGGCTTCTGAGCAACGCAGCTCTGAACCCGCACTTCATGAGATGGGAACCGATACTATTAGTTCTGGATTAACTCCCAACAATCCTACTTCTTCATCATTTACACCACCTAAACGGCTTGAGTGGGATGAGTTATTTCAACCTATGTTTGATGAATTCTTTGATCCTCCGAGTGATGATTCTCCAGCACCTGCAGTAGTAGCTCCGATTCCCGAAATTGTTGCTCAATATAATGGAAATCAATCAGGTGCATCTACAGTCACTACTGAACCGGATCCACCATCCCCTAACAATTCTCAAACTACACCCGAATCAAAACCCCCACTCGTTCCTGATGATGTTGAAGAGGATGATGATGATCACGATTTGGAATTTGCTCACCTACAAGAGCTTCCATTCTTTGGTTTACCAATACCCGAAACCCTAACGGTGCGTCTACCTCAGAGGAAGCTCCTGCAACCGTTCACTCTAGACCACCACGGATTGAAAATCACAGTACAAAATGGACAAAGAATCACCCAATCCGAAACATTATTGGTGACATCGATCCACCAGTCTTAACACACCATCAACTACAAGAGCACGCATTATATTGTGTGACAACCATGGTTTTGGAGTTCGTCACTTAGACAATAGTTTAGGGTGTTTTATGAAAATATGTGCTTATGTGTTTATTTTGTGTGTTTGGAGTGAGGTTTGGATATCGTTTATGGGTATATGGTACTCATAAGTAATTCGAGGAATGGTTATTTCATGTTCATGAGCTCACAAGGTAGTGAATATGAAATGAGATGGGATTATTTTGGTGTTTTACGTATACGTATAAGTATTATAGTAAATCGTATTTTTACGATTTAAGGTTTAGCATTTAGAGGTATAGGATGAGGTAATTAGTTACGGGGATATTTTTCGGTATGATTTTAAGTCATTTGGGACTTAGTTATATAGTTTATTTCATATTTCAAGAGTTTTTATAAAACTATATATTTTTACGTCTTTTATGATAAACGCGTAAATTAAGGTAACTTAAGGTATTATTAATAGTATATTAATAAGTAATAAAAAGAAAAAATAAATAAAAACATATAGGGGTATAGTCGGTTTGTAAACGCAGGAAGAAAAGAAAAGGAGAAAAAAGGGAAAAAGGGAACCGGGCTTTTGTACATGGGCCAAGGACTTGTTACGAAAGTATATAAAGTCTTTTTATGAATCAAAACACACATAAAATCCCTGGAGACCAAGGTTTAGTCGGCATTAATGGAGATGTTTAGGGTTCTTCATAATTTTCTTGTCTTCTAAAAATTCTAAGGTAAAACCTATGTTTCTCTTTTCAGTTAAATTATTTTTAACTCGTTCTTAATCAATACATGATGGATCTAGGGTTAGGTTAATTATGAATTCTTTATTATAATGTTATAAACATGATTAGGTTAATTAGAGATAAAAATTATACATGGTGATGTTAATTAATTAAGCTAATTGTGTTAAATTTGTTTTTAAAAACTTGGAAGAATTTTAGGTCACTTGTTTTGATCATATCTAGAGTTTTACAAACTTTTAAATTGCGATCTTGGTACCCCTGGAAATCTAATTGAGTTGGATTTCAAATTTAAGAAACGAGAAATAAATTGGAGGCCGGGAAGTGGGTCAAAAACAGGTTACAATAGTCAGAGGTCAAAGCAGTTTTGAAATCAGTCGGGTTTAAATTAATGTTTTAAGATGGTTAGGGTACTTAGGAGTATAATTGAACATTCAAACGAACATGAGACTTAGATGATATATTAAATAAAAGATCTGGAGTAGGGCTAAACAAATGGGTTAGGGTAAGACCCTTTGATCATAACAAACTTTACGTATGTTCAAAATCAGTAAATTCTAGATAGGTAAAAGTATATATATATATATATATATATATATATATATATATATATATATATATATATATATATATATATATATATATATATATATATATATATATATAGGGAGACGTTATTGTGATATACACTCTTAAAGTGAGATATAATAAGCACATTTGTTGACCGTTGGATGTATAGATGATGATGTCACAATCATTAATAATGATATTTGTAAACTGAATTAAATAAAATGGCAATATTGTAAATAGGTAAAAAAACTAATGACAAATTGTGAAGTATTTGAACAACCAGGAACTCTTTTTATATGTGTACCATTTAATAAGATTCTTTTGCATGTGTACAATATTTTTTCTCGTGTATTTTCTAGTAGCAAACAACTTTTTTACTTTTTATTTCCATGCACTATTTTATGCCATTTTAAACATTAATTCAATCTAACTCAAATATCATGAATAATTATTGAAACAACAAGCCGAACTTATTAGTTACTATATATACACACTAATGCATAAAACCATTGTACAAATTTTTTTTAAGCAAACATTGTGGACACCTACATGGCTACATATTTATACTATAATTAAAACAAAAATTTACATAAACATCAACATAAAAGATTGGTACATAAAAATTTATTTTCATATTTTTTACATTTTATTTTTGACACACATAGTTTATTGATTGACACATTTTGTAGTACCATTTTATATATTTTGATATATATATTTAGTGGCACATTAATTTTGACACATTTAAAATTTCTTGATATATTTATGGTGACACATTTAAATTTTATATGTGTAGTAACACAGTGTTTATCATACACATTTTGACGCATATGTATCAACGGACTAAATTTTATTGATACGTTTACAATGGCATAATAAAAAAATACGTTTATTGCGATACGTTAAGTTTTTTTGACATTTTAGTGACAAATTATGTCTCTTTATACATCTAATTTTACGATTTATTTTACTAACTAATTAAGTTCTTGACATGTGATCTTTTGACACGCTAACTTGTTAACATATACTGTATATCATCACTTCACAAAATGACCACACAACCATTGATGTAAATAAATGATACCATCCACCATATACATAATCACGTCCTAGAGTATTTATGAAACCCATTTGCAAGATTAAAAAAAAATATAATCCCTAAATTTTACCTATGACCTTTCGAGGATTTTCCCAGAATAACAACACATGTTTTTTTTACCTAATGTGTTACTTAAACTGACACATTTGTAACCAACTGTTACACATAAAAAAATAAGATCTTATAAACATCGAAAACTAACAATCAGGTCTGGTACACTGAAAACGAGAGAAACATGGGTTTCGCCGGATACAAATATGAAATCAAGAAAACTATAAGTGTCGCCGGTTACAGATATGAATCAGTCGTCGAGGGATCAACCGACGGTCGGGACCATCCTTACGGTACGATGATGTTAATATGTAAAACTCTAAAAATGACGTCAAATGGTGGTGGTTTCACTCAGTGTTGAAAAAAAGACGTGCTTAAGGTAGGGATAAAATGATTGACTATTGATGAAAGAAAAGATTCCGACGACACTTAGGATGTGACGGAGTGGGAATGATTTTTATAAATATGGCAGATTTAAGTTAGTGGTGGGGGGTTGATAGAGATTTATTTTTAAATCTGTAAATTTTGTTTTACGAGATGAAAGAGGTATAAAGGGGTTAAGTCGTGGTGACGATAACATATCAATAAAAAGATGAAACATTGTGTAAAAGATACCCAAAAAACCCTTTTGACTAGTATCAATTCTATATTATTAATTTATGTTTTTATCTCCACGTGGCAACTCATAATTGGTACCTATTATAACAAATTTTAAGGTGTAATGCACTTGAACGTAAATCTATATATATATATATATATATATATATATATATATATATATATATATATATATATATATATATATATATATATATACTAGTGGCAAAACCCGTCCGATGGACGGGTATGACTTATGAATTTCGTTTAACAACAATTAGTAATGAACGTTTGTGCAATGAAAATATAAAAGTTAATAAAACTTAAAGTTTGGATTATGTTAAACACTTTTACTAAAAATATATATAAATTGTTATAAAATAGATAATTGAAGGATGCTAAAAAATAAAATTATAACTTAGCATATAGCAAAAGAAATTTGTTAAATACGTGTTAATCTCTATTTAAATTTGATAAAAATCACTTTGGGGCTTGATTGTCATAATCCATAATCTAAGACAAAGAAACATTAAGCTATAATCTGTCGGTTTAAAATTATTTTTAGAAATATATATAGTATGAATTATGATTCTTTTTTCATGGCTTGTAATTATCATTTACATTTTTTCTTTAGCTAAATATATGTGTTAAAAAATTACATATTCTACAAAATACATTTTTACAGACTTTGAACATCTTTGATCCTTCCACTCACCCTTTTTACCCGTTTTGGCGTGTTACAACTCAACCAAACCTAATTTGTCACGTTCCTAGGTAAAGACTTTTTTCCTTAAAAAAATCATATTGTATAATTGATAATATAAGCTCAAAAGTAATATGTCACAACTTAGCATAACGTATTAAAACTCCTAAGATAAAAAGTATTTTCAAAATTGTTACAGTAAATAATGTGGTTGATACAATGACACTAAAAGAATATGACATTCAAGTTGAAAATACGTTCAAGTACATTATAATTGTAAAAGAGAGTTTATATATGTTATAGTAAACCAAACATTTAATATGTGTTACAAATGACGAACCTTGAGACGTTTTTTCTTTTATCTATTGAGACGGATATTTAAAGTTGTTCATGTAGATTTGAGATCAATGTAAATCCCTAATTTATCATAAATTCAATCAACCAATCATATTTACTGAAACTACTTTTCACCTTTTTAAAAAAACTTAAATATCTCACAAATAATAAATTGTCAAACGACAAAAAATATATCATTACAACGAAAATTAAATCTTTCTATAGATGAGCACATGTATAAACATTCGACGAATTTTTTTTTCCAAGAAAATCATATATGATTCGTATCATGGATCATATATGTTTTCCCAAAATCTGATTTCAGAAAATTAAATATAATTTCATAACAAAATCATATATAATTTCAGAAAATCATATAACGAATTACATACAATTTGTGATACGGATCATGTATGATTTAATAAAATCATATATGATTCGTGATCCGAATCATATATGATTTTCTTAGACAAAAAAGAATTCGTGAAAGTTTATACACGTGCCCCTCGATAGAAAAATAATTTAATTCTCGTCATGATGATATATTTCGTTTTGCGTAATGATTAATGGGTCGTAAAATATTTAATTTAAAAAAAAATAACGAAATTAAGGTTTTTTGTTAAATTAAAAAAATTAATAGCTAAGATTGTTCGTTTGGATCTATTTATTACCTCCAAAGATGTTGCCGCATATTTATTACCTCCAATGCTTCCATTTTCAAGAAGATTAAATAAAGCGGGAATAGCACCCGATGAACCAATTGCGATTTTATTCTCATTGGTATGTGATAAGTTGAAAAGGGTTGCAATTACAAAAATGTACAAAGTGTATATATATTCATAATTGGTTATGCAGATGGTTGTGGTAGGCTTTCGGTTTTTTAACAAAACCGATATCAAAAAACAATATATTGATTCATTTGAAGAGTTCGTTATTATACTATGAACTAATAATATGTTCCTTAAAACTCATTAACAGCTTTTGTAGACAATTATATATGAACCACCTGAAAAATCTGTCAAACTGGCAGGACCTCCCAAGGCTTGGATACTTGGAGCTTCTCATGCATAATCTCTAAACTTTCCTAGCAGTCATAGCAGGAATCACAAGTTCTTGAAACTTTGCAAGGAACAGCCACCATTCGTCATCATTCATCGCCCACCTTCACAAAATGCGTGGGTCCCACAACGAACTCCTTAACACTTGACCTGACACCCATACCACCATTTTGACCTTTTCGTTTTCTTTAACTTTCTTACCAAAACGCGACTGCTTATAAGAGAAAGCCCAATTAGAAACCATAGTAGGCTTTCCAAAAATTGAATGTTTTTCATCAGTTTATTTTTGTTGTTCAGAATAATCAGGTGAATCTATTACTTGATGCAATCGCTTCTAAGCAAATAAGCTCAAGTTCACTCGGGTTCGTGATTTTTGCATCTATATTCACAACTCATCATCTCACCCATCTCAGCTAAACACATACAAAATCCGACTACTTCTCTTATATAAGTGGTACATAGTGTTAAGAACCGTAACTCCGTAAGCATGATTCCCTTATCATTGGAGAAAATTTTGTTTTCACTCATTATCTCAGCATTTTAATTAAGAAACAATAATAAACCAAAAATTGAACCGAATGGCATAGAAACATAATGGAAGATGAAAAATGGTGCGCCTTTCGATGTTCTCACCCCGAATAATGCAAGGTTTTCTCATTTGATAGATTTTTGCTTACTATAGATAAGAATATGCTTCAAAAACAAAAACTATAAACAAAAATTTATGTTAGTTGCTGATCCATTTTATACTATAAACAAAAACTATAAACAAAACTTTTTGCTTACTAATGATAATTTAGACCATTATACTTGTTGCGTACATTATACAAAAATCCATTTTATATGAATTTGCTGATGTATTTAACTGTTATAATGATTCAATAAAAGCAAAACTCAACAGAATTGAATTGTACATGCTTAAGCAAGATCAAAGCGAGCATTATTGCGTGAGTAACAAAAGAAGATGAGCCATCTTTACTCGTACTAAACATTATTCAGTTGGAAATTTCCGCAGTAGAGCACGAATACCGGAAGAACCCTATTGACCATTGTATTTATCCAATCGTTTCTCAAAAAATATCCCAAATTGCCAACTCATTGTTGCTCCTGCCACCATGCTTCTAACATAGGAAACCGAATTCCAGAAATGGGCAAGTTGGGTTTTTGTTTCTAAAACAGGTTTCCTCTTAGGTCGGTTTCTTTCACGGATCTGCCTATCACTTCTTTTCGGACGAACATGCTCAGAAGATACATGCGTACCTCAAACATCATAATCTTTTTCTTCTTATTTTTCTCTTGTTGTCGCACTTCTTCCGATCTGTCTCAGTTGATAGCCTCTTCAAACCGCCTAAGGTCAGCCACTTTCTCTTGTTATGCTCTTCTTACCCGCTCTTCTTTGTAGTATGAACGAATTATATTATGTCTCCGTGTTTGTTCTTCGTCGTCTTCTTCCCGAGACTGATTATTGTTCTAAGCACTATTAGGCCAAAAAACTCCACTAACATGATCGCTATGCTTATGAAACCCATTCAGTAAGTTTTTTTGTCTTCCAACTTTGGTTACTGGGCTTACTTGGTCAAGATCAATGACTTCCTTAGGCCTTCTAATAACAATCCTTACCAACTTGCTTCGATGTATTCTCTTATAACAAACAAACGTAGGCTCAAGAACAAACACCCAACAACGTTTAATCAACTATGAGAGTTTTCTCATGTACTTCTTCTTCATAAATACCTAATTACTTTCTTGTAACAACTCCTGAAAAAGGCATGTTAAAAAATGAAACTATCAGTTTAACTCATGATTAATAAGCTAGAAATGTAACCCTTCTTTGGGAAGAATTATGGCTCAACACTCTGCAAGATCTTCACTTTGGTTGGTTGTCCCGTCTAATTTGAATTTGGCCAGTGTGTCCTTAATTGAGAATCATTTAGTTTGCATTTCGTATGAAATAATAACACACTTGATTCAGTTTTCTGTTCATATAGTAACATGTGCTTGCAGTGCCAATGTGTTTCTGTTCTTTCGAATATTTAATTTTCAACCCAAGTTGAGCATGTCCTCTTAATTCTAAATTTTTTGAAATTAATTGACATCTTATAATCTTTCTTTGTTTTGATCTTAGTATTACTTGGTTAGTAACCAATTGTATACAGATTACATGTATAAAGAGAATCCATGATTCTGACTACAAAATATATGTTAATCGTGCCCTAAGTTATATGTGGTCAAAGACAGATATAAAAGGGATTTCGGTGTTGTTGTACTTGTTGTTAATGATATCGGTAAATGGTATATTCCATACGCGCCTTTCACGTTTTGCACAGACCCAATGATAATTTGGCCAAGTGCAGATTTTCTTTGAAAGTATTTAGATTGAATTATCTGATGGATGATCAAATAAGCATATCACCATCAGATGTTTGGCTAATAAACTGGTATACGTCAGATGTTTGGCTGACCCAAATACGTAAAATGCTACTAATTACTAAGAAAAGATTCCAAAATCTTTCATTGTTTATTTATAGACTTGTAATTCAGCTTAGGATTGGTTATCTACTTTTCCTATATAACTCACTACAGATACATTTAAGAAGCCAATACCTGGACAAAAAAATTCGTCAATAGCTTTGCAAGGTTACGGTGACTACTTTAATCCTCTAAATAGCTTTCATCCTCCCACGATCATTCAAACATAGCATAGGACGATTAATGTTTCCTTTCTGTCAAGATAAGCTTGCTTCAGTTAAACAAAATATAGAATATTTAACTCGGCGAAACCAAACACACGTGTTTTATAACCTCGAGGAGAAAATCAACAGAGTTCATTTCTAGATACTTCCGCTTCAAAAGACCTTCATGTGTGCGAGGCACATATGGATCGTACCAACCCTATGAGTGAAAAAACATCAGTTTCCACCAATAACATTAAGAAAGACCGCACCTAATAAATATAAATCAATACAACATGATCGTACAAAGAGGAAGTTATCATAGTCAGCGGTTATTAAATGTTAATAGGTCCAGTGTTATATAGCATTGGTCAAAGTTAGATATATAATTTCAGTATTAAACTCAAGCACTCATTTAATATTAAAGATCAGTTCTTTCAATATCATATCTAATCACCTGGAAAAATGAGACCATCTGATGCATGTGAAAGGCGTTGAATGAAATGTTCCTTTTATTAAAGTGTTGCCTTTCTAAAAAAAAAAAAAATGTTTTAGAAGCTTAGATTCAGCATAAAGTAGATTAGTCTTTCCTTCTAACTTCAAATAAATTAAATGTTCAAACCCAATTATAAACACTGACAAAAATTCATACTAAGAGCTAATATTAAATAAGGGCAGTCATATACTCATATGTACCCGAAATAGTTCCTAGTCATATATGGAGTACGGATTTCTACTCTTGAACCGAGTGTCTCGCACCCTGTTCTGAGATTTTATACTTCATTTTCACATACCTTACACCTACTGCTGAACGGGCCGCTAGAAGAAAAGTGACAATCAAATTTTGAGTTTTGTGCAAAATATATCAGCAAAACATTACAAAAAAATAAAATCAGAACAATGACAAGAATGTTCTTTACTGACTTTTGACAAGAATGTTCTTCATAATACACAATTGTACCAACATTGTTTTTGTAATCATAATTAACCAATCATATTATATATTAAATAAAATGAAGACAATCTTCATCAGTAAGGGCTCTGAGTTTTCGTCAAGGAGCGTTATCACTGGGGACCCATATAAATTGGAGGGTGAAATTGGAATTCCATTTGAGATCGCACAGAGGATAACTTTTGAGAAAAGGGTCACTGAGCATAACATAAAATTTCTTCAAAAGTTTGGTAGATGATAAGATATGCCTCATGTATAGGGATGGTGAGTCTACTTACTCCCTCAGCGAAGGATCTAGAGGCCACATGTTTCTTAAGCCCATGCAGGGACCCTATAAATAGTCGGAAGAAATAAAAAGTGAATGGCGGATGGTCGAATCTATGTCTGTCGGGGATGAGTGAAAAGTCATCAGTTGCTATAGTGAATGATTGCAACCTAAAGGTTCAAGGCATGCTTGAGTAGTGAGATTCATAATTGAAAATGCAAAAGAGTATCTTGTTAATTGTTATATTTTATAAAAAAAGTTGATTTAGGTCTTGCAAAATCATTTAAAATAACATGGAATACTGGGGTAATAGAAATTGGATTATCGATCTTCAAGAACCTTCATGAATAGAAAAAATAGTACCCTTAGCAAATTTAAGTTGTTGATTAAAAGAATTTAATGTTGATGACATTCACATAGAAAGCTTCAGTTATATAACCTCAAACCGTTTTTGATCCAGTGCACCAACAGGTTTTGAAAGATCACGAAAAGTAGATGATTTGTTGAAATCAAAAACATCATACCTGTAATCTGCCAGTACCCAAAGAAATACAGTTAGCTTTACTTCTCAAGTCATTATTATGAGCCATCAATGTCAAATTGGGAATGGGTATGCACCCGTGCTTGATTGCCATACTTCTCACTACAACTTACCTCCAAATCTTTTAGTTTCACCCATTATCCCCGGTAAAAACAAAATACGACATAAGGACCAGTTGTATGAAAAAATGGGCCGCAATCACTTGCTTCATGAGAAGTTTCAGGAATAATTGAATTGTACAATATAAGAAACTAATTCTCCCAGCAATAACATGATAGAGGTGTGATACACTGACCTGACTTCGTTTTTTCGAGGGCAGGCTGAAATACAATATGCATTGTAATAATTCCTCCTCCTGCAATGGCACCAAAGCTTTAAGTTATTCACTATCTTAGGTAATTGAGATTTACCTTGTTGGAATCGCAAATTAAAGTTTCAGATAATACTAATAGTACAACATGTTAACTTCAGCAAGCGGTTAATTTAAGCTTACCATCAAATATTCCAGTTCTGAAAGCCACAAATATCTCATAACTGTTAATAGGGTGGACTATGCCGAGGTGGAAGAAAATATGTGTGTTTGCTAATTGGGTTACACGTGACAGCGTCTAATTTATTATAAAGCAAATTGGGTTGACTGAAACACTTCTAGTCAAGTTTCTTTCATCTAACTGAATCATTGAGGATGTTTCATGCACTACAAATACTCATGTACTTTTAATCTGTTTGACATGTTACTCCAAGATATTAAAGGAAACCCAAATCGACCGAATCATACGAAAATAGCCAAATACATAAAAATTACTACCACTAAAATATATGGAACAATGAAAGGAAAGTTAATCATACCTTGTCACGTTAAAGTTCAACTACTTTAGTTTTCAAGCAAGAATAAACTTTTTCATTGTCAAATAGATCAACATACAGTTACACCCATCTGTTATTCTACTTTAGTTTCACGTGAATCAGATAATGACATGATGCAAATACTCATATAAAAGTATTACCTTTTACGATTACACCCATCTGTTGACAGCATTTGTTGACAGCAGATAGCACTAACACGTGCATAAAAAAATTATATTTTCAACTCGTGCTTTGTACTTTTTATTTTTATTGAAAAATATATATTTGTGGTATAAAAAGTGAAATCTTTAGAATCTTTAGTCTTATTTTCCAGCTCAACAGATGAACACTGCTCTCTGCAATAAAACAAAGCAATGTTTATTCATGTACTATAATGTCAAAATCTAAAAAAAGATATAGGCAATACCTGAGATATAACTCGTGAGGTTTTCGTT
This sequence comes from Glebionis coronaria, assembly GCA_025667525.1. Classification (NCBI taxonomy): domain Eukaryota; kingdom Viridiplantae; phylum Streptophyta; class Magnoliopsida; order Asterales; family Asteraceae; genus Glebionis; species Glebionis coronaria. Next base: position 24,668,716 of record CM046876.1, read on the forward strand.
AGCCGTATACTCGTAGACCAACGCCACCCCTTTATCATTGCAAGAATACCAATGAAAGAAACCAAAGTTTTATGATGAACACCTCATCTAGAGCTCAACCTACAAATATGCCATGGATCTCAATATATTTACAAGGCGTTTTTTTTATTATTGGTTACCTTGTCTTAGTTTTAGTTTCTTCACCTAACTGTATTATATGTGTCTATATTTTGTTTATACCACAAATATATTTTTGTATAACAGATTTTTGAAGATGACAAAAACTTACTTTCTGCATTCTTATTGATACCAGCATCTCTGGAACTTTTATCCTCTGAGCATGAGATATATAATAATCATCTTTACAGAGACATCCACATAAAAAATAGCATCAGATGCATGGTTTTAAACTGGGTAAATTGTAATACATGTGGGACACACCAAATCTTATCTATAATCTGTCCTATAACGAAACATAACAAAGTAGATAAAATAATCTAAAAAAGGGCGCAAAATGTTAGCCTTGTATAAATTGCCTACTATGTGCTCAACCTATACAGATCACACAACACATAGTAATTTTTTATTGCAAAACAACTAATAAAATCAATAGTGATTATTATTACTACTTGAAGCAATCCTTTAAATGAAGAAAAAGGAGGTACCTTAGCTTTTGATATGTAATCCACTAATGATCAAGATATATTTTTCTTGAAAAAGGGCTCACAAACCTCAGTATTTCTTTTTACTTGTAGAACCAAACACAAAACTCAAGATATATTAGGGTTTATGATATTAAGATTTCTGAAAATACTAATGATATTTTACCGTAGCAGCAACAATAGCATCAGATGCATGAAGAATCTAAGAAAAGGATGCATGTCGAATGAGCAACGTCTGTTTTTTCATTGTGGATGAGGCGCCTGATGAATATCGAATGTTGAATGGCAGAATAAATCATATTAGGTTTTTGTGAGGATATTAGTAATACGAATGAATGATATTAGTTTGGCGAGGATATAGTATTTATTTAAGTATATTATTTTGGTTATGCAAAAGTAAATCACAACTCCTTGTATAGTCCATCGGCTGTGTCTCTTCTCTTTGTATCAACCAACCTAGGTTCGAAACTTGCAATGCCAAAAATTTTTACAATATCAAATTTCGGTACATATGTGGCTTGAAAATTTAAATAAAAAATATTAAAAAATATAATGATGACGTAGATTAAAGCATGCTTATGTGGCATATCCCTCCTCTTATATATAATGTAAAGATATATACATATATATATATATATATATATATATATATATATATATATATATATATATATATATATATATATATATATATATATATATATATATATATATATATATATATATATATATATGGAGGCCTTAACAGTAGCTTTGAGGTTAAGGCCAAATAGGAGAGTTAGCTAACACATGTAAGGGCATAGGGTTTTATTTACAGGGCATGTTATTTTGGTTAAGAGGGTGTTCGACCCATAGTTTGAAGTATGAAAAACGGGACTGTTTTGGGTTAAATGTTAACGGGGCGAGTTATGAACTAAACTAAGTTAAGGGTTGTATAGAGGGATGTAATGAGATGAATATGGCATATAAATGGTTTTAAGTGGTAGGATAAAGTTATATATCCATCATAGATTGATGAGCCATTTTGGTATGTGGTTCATGTCTTGATTGTATACGCTTGTGTGTTTAGATTTTTGCTAGAGCGTGGATACTTAGATAAGCTTGTTCAGGTGTCTTTGTAATGATTTTGACTTCCAGATGGGATGGAAGAGACACTTACTGTTTTGTAACTTATGCTGTAAATGTTTTATGATTGGTGATGGACTCGTATATACTTATGTGATTAACTGCTATGTGCTTCTTGGTTGTGTTTATGATTTGGATCGGGGGACACGTACCGTCTCAGTTATTGTGGTTTGACTTGGTACCAAGGGGATGTTGAAACGGCGGGGCCTTGGGATTGGTTCATAGGTGTATGGGCGCCTATAGGACCATGATGATTGGTAATGCTTGGAGCCTTGGAATTGTGATTATTTGTAAGGCTTGGAGCCTTAGATTTGTGGTGATTGGTTAATCTTGAATGCTAGTTATTAATACATAATTGTAGCACATTGTCCATATGTTCTTTTGTTAATGGTTGTTATTCACAGTTATATTTGATTTGGAGTTGGAGTCTAAACCTATGACTCTCCCCAACTTTGTTTACGTGTTTTAGTGTCTCTTTCAGGTGAGAATGTGGTTAAGCGTGAGAATAGGAGTGGCTAGCTGGGAGGCTTAAGATTGCATTTGGAGGAACCCCTTTCCTCTTAGTCTTTACTTATGTTTGAATAAGTGATACTTTGTAGACACCTATATGTTTGTTATTTGTTAATTGTATGTCTTTGGTAAGAGTTAGACCTGTTACCTACTTACTTAGACGCCCGCATTGTTAGTGATATCTTCATGACATTGTGTCACCATTTATGATATTTCCATTTCATTTAGTTATCTCTATAGACACGTTATTGTTGTGATGATATCCATACGTCCCACCCCAAATTCCACCATGGTGGGGTGTGACAGAATGGTATTAGAGCCAATGGTTATAGAGAATTAGGTTGGCCTAGTCTAGTAGCCTAGTCTATAGCTTAAGGATCCCTGCATATAGGCGTCATAGCAATATGTGTGTATGGTTTTGATTGTATTTTCTGAGTATTGTTGATTCGTTTTCTGTGAGTTTAGACTAGTATGGATTGAACTATAGTCGTCCATAATTAGTCACATGTTAATTTCTGTTTCGTTTTGGATATATGAATTACATTCATAATAATTGAAAGTTATTTTGTGTACCTAACGTATAGTATTTTTCTTTTTATGTTTAAGTCATGTTCCCTAAGAATCATGTGGTGATTCGAGTTACTAGGAGTAGGTGGATAGAAAGGATTTTAAGTTGTTTCCACTCTTATGGGCGACATGACTTATAACTGATTATGATGTTGTGTTAGAGTTTGTGTATGCTATTTTAGCTAGACATTGGATTTATGTATTCCAAGAGTTTTACTATGTTATTTTAATAGATGGAGTTTTTGGACCTTATTGGTTATGTGGTTATGAGCTTATGTGAGTAGATAGATATACATGTTATATGTTGTATTGATTCTTATAAGTGTCATCATAGGAGGGAGTGCATTGGGGAAAGGGTAAGTGTATAAGTACGGTGGCCAACATAGTTATACAAGTACCACAAATTCAATGGGTTCCTGAGTATGATTGCATGAAAGAGGGTTAGTACAAGCTTGTATATGATGAGATGTGTATTTACGTATTCGTAAACAATAGGGGTTTATGTAATGGTTGCCTATGATATGCTATTTTTTGTGTGTTTTATGTTTTGAGTAATAGTCATGTTGTGTGATTATGGGGTCACACGATATGGGTTGGTTTTGGTGATGGGTTTTTGCCTTGTTGTGGTATGGTGAGATGGTGAGATGGTGATTACTCGTATGGAAAAACGAGTGTATAACGCGATTGATTGACTTGACATGTATGATAACGAGTATGTTTTAGGATATTTAATAGGTATATATATGCGGATGTATATATACTAGTAGATGTTATGTTATGATATACGGTCGTTCAGTTGTTATTATAACTTGAACGTACCTAGTATTATCTCGTGTTTAAACAATTTATTAGTGCTGGAGTTTGATGGAGTTCGAACGACGTTTTGAATCTTTTGAAGTGTGTCTACATTCGGGTATGTATTTTAATTGATGAGAACTACCAAATGTTCTTGCAAAGGAGTCTAGCTAACTATAGGAAAATGCTTTTGAAAATACTTTGTAAGTATACGATATGATTTCCTGACTTACATATCTTTTCGTTAAGTTTGTTGGTAATAAGTTAAAAAAAAATATTTACAATGAATGGATTGGTTTTCTAGGTAACATGTGATTGTACATATAAAGGGTAAATAAATTTTACGATAATTTTCATAAAAGTGGAGTTAAAATTTTAGAAGTATTTAAATAGACGGAAAGAGTAAAAAGGAATTATTATAATGATAATAATAATACCACACCTTGTAAACATGTAATAGTTACTTATAACAAGCCTAAATGGATTATATAAAATAATTATAATATAGAATAAAATGAATAAAAACACCATAGTTTATAAACACGTATTGGTTTCATAATAACAAGTGAAATGAGTTTAATGTGAGTAAACAAGATAATATTTAGAAAAATGTTATACTATAATAAGTATTGGATACCTTTGATAAAATAATGAAGATAAAAGATAAGTTTATTGTTAAAGGAGATGATAGATAAAGTGAGTTTTAGTACACTAACTGAGTTATGCCCTTTGATAGTAACGAAGATGGTAAAATATGACTACGATTTCATTTATTGGTGGTAAAATATGGTCCTAATGTGAAGGAACTAATTGAGATGAAAAGTTAATATTTTCTAAGATATTGAAATTTGGTAATACAAATTGTGACGAGTCTAACTTTTGTTGTTGGCACACTCCATTGATCTTTCGGATTACATTGTTTTGTTTTCAATTGTTATGGCTAGGGTTCGTTTTACCCTATATTTTACTTTGGGACACGATTGTTTGGAATTCTTTTGGTACACATCATGGTTGATTTAGTTATGCGGTTGTGGGAACGTTAGGATGAGAGGATAGAGTTGGGTAGTATTACTTATGGTTAGATATTAGAATGGAGAGATGTATTTTGGTTTAAAGGTTGTGTTGAAGGAACGATTAAGATTTGTGGAGTTTTGAAACTTAGATTGGTTACGGGAATAAGGGAGTAAGTAAAGTTAGTTGACTGGTCGTGGGAACGAGATGTCATGCTATGAGAAGTTGGTTGAAGTACCATTAGGAGATTGATGAAAGTACTAGCGGATGTGAGGGTAGAGTAGAAAGTTTCTACTAATGGAAAGATGGGGCAAATAACACGCAAGGAAATTAGTATAGTTATAGAGGCAAGGTAGTAGTAGACACGTGAAGGAAAACATGGATGTGAAAGAATGATTGGTAGGAGGCTGATTAATGGTGAAGTACAACAAGGAAGAGTGAGCCATTGAGGGGTTGAATACCTTTAGAAATATTGTGGTAGATGAGTTGAAGTTAGAAGCTACTGCGTAGTGTGAAGTTCCTAGGTAACATTATGGAGACGAGAAGGAGTGCGTGAAGAGCTACATCGTGAAGCAAGGAACCGAAAGGAATACATGCCGGCTGCTAGAAGGATGCAAGAGATTTTGAAGGAGTCACAGAAGTTGCAAGGACTGGAAAGGTGACAAGCACTATGATGGGAATCTCCGTATGGTTCGTGACGAAGAAGGACAAGATCGAGTACCAGAGTGGAGCTACAAAGAGCTGAACCAATGGATCGTGATGGAGAGACTACATAACATGGGAGATTAAGAACTCATGGAAGAAACAACGGGAGTCGAGTGACTACATAAAGATAGAATTTCATGGCAATCAATATCGAGGGATGAGTAGTGAAGCTGAGCGGAATAAGTTCGTAGAGAAGTGATTATAGGTTCAGTTTAGTAAAGGTGTTTATGAAGGATCTTTGGAAGAGACAGTTATGCATTCTCCAATGAAATAACGATTTCCATAGAGTTGATGAATTGAGTGAGAAATTTTGGTTGGACATGATAGTGAAGGAATTAGGGAGAACCATGGAAGGAGAGAACCAAGTATTTCTAGAAGATGATGATTGAAAGTACCTCATGTTAGGTGCAAGGTCATAATAGAAGTATGAGACTTGAGTAAGAATTTAGAATATGGATTAGTTTAGACATATGGAAACTAATATGGATATAAGATGAGAGTGTGATCCGCATGTAATCACAGGAAACTCTAGTCTGTCCCTATTAGGAGGGAGTAGGTGAACTGGTCGTGAGGAAAACAAGTGAAGCTACTTGGAAAATTTTGACGTATATATGAGTTGGAATACGGGAAGTATAACATCGTGATGTATGCCATGAGCTGAGGAAGAAGAAGGAAGTTTGGACGGATGTGAATCATGAATGAAAGAGGTCGAGATAGGAAGCGAAGTTAAAACTTTGGTATAGCCTAATGAGTAGACTAAGGCACTAAGCATGCTAATATTGTTGTAGTATGGAAAGGAAATGGCACTGACCTATATTGTTTAATTGGGAGGCTTAGTATTGATAACCGAATGGACGAGGAGTTATAGATGTGATGTGTCATGAGAGACGAAGGGTTTGGTCTAACCGAGACAAGATGAGGAGCACTATGACCTTGAAGGTAAGACATTGTGTAGGTATAAAGGAAGTGTTGCGTATAAAAAAAATAATAAAAAGAATATTTAATTGAGGAAAGTGAGAAAAGAAGTGTATGGGTGCTACTAATGAGCTATCCAAATTTGATGGAAGTAGTTGTAACATGGGTTTGGATGACAGTTGATAAAACTAACTAATGAATATGTGAAAGACCGTCATAGGTTACTTTTGTAAGGAAATTGGAATTTTTAAGTTGTTTGGGGTACGGACTAAAGGGATTGATAAACATGTTTGCACATGAGTATATCCGGCTAACTGGAAATGGATGCATGAAGTGAGAAATTGCTACAAGTATAGGAGTTGTGTTGAGAGCTTGGGTGACTGATTTAGAGGGAGGTGGGAAACTCGTTAGCAATGACTGAGTTTTCATATAATGATAGTTATCATACTAGAAGTCGATGAATGCCATTTGAGGCACTAATGGAAGGACAAAGTGAGTTTCCCCTATTGTGGACTAGAATTGGTGAAAGAGGCTGCTAATATAATAATGGTGTTTGTGGAAAGGACGAGAGAAACAAGATATGATATGTTAAAAAGGAGGAAACCTCTACAGTTTAGTGACAAAGTTATGTAGGAAGTTTCACCCATAGTAAAGGGCGCCATGTTTAGGAAAATAAGAAAAGTTGATGTCAAGTTTTATAGGTCCATTTATGATCTTTTGAAATATTGGACCAGTAGTATGGGTATAGAATTACCTGGGGAATTGAGTGGTGTACATGATATATTTCATGTATTGAGATTTAAGAAATGTGGTTTGAGAATGCATATTTGCATGAGTGGTTATTAGGGATTTGTGTTGAAAAGAGTCATTTGTGAGATTAATGGGCTGTGAGGTCTATAGTTTGGGAATGAGTTTAAATAATGTTAGTTAATATATGTGGTAATTTGAGACATGAACTAAAGTACACATGAAAATAAGAGGAGTTCATTTAGAACAAGTATCCTCATGTGATTTGTTGTTTGTGTGTTTGATCTTAAGGACTAAATCTCGGGACGAGATTTCTATTAGGAGGGAGTGATGTGACAACCATGGTTTTGGGATTTGTCACTTAGACTACAGTTTAGGGTGTTTTGTGCAAATATGTACTTTTATGTGCTTATGTGTTTATTTTGTGTGTTTGGAGTGAGGTTTGGATATCGTTTATGGGTATATGGTACTCATAAGTAAATCGAGGAACGGTTATTTCATGTTCATGAGCTCACAAGGCAGTGACTATGAAATGAGATGGTGTTATTTTGGTGTTTTACGTATACGTATAAGTATTATAGTAAATCGTATTTTTACGATTTAAGATTTAGCATTTAGAGGTCTCGTATGAGGTAATTAGTTACGGGGATATTTTTCGAGATAGTTTTAAGTCATTTGGGACTTAGTTATATACTTTATTTCATATTTCAAGAGTTTTTATAAAACTGTATATTTTTAAGTCTATTATGGTAAACGCCTAAATTGACTAGTTTTACGTTTTTGAAATTTTGGAGGTTTTAGGAGCTGAAATAAATTAAGCTAACTTAAAGTATTATTAATAGTATATTAATAAGTAATAAAAAGAAAAAAAAATATATAGGGGTATAGTCGGTTTGTAAACGCATGAAGAAAAGAAAAGGGGAAAAATGGGAAAAAGGGAACCAGGCTTTTGTACATGGGCCAAGGACTTGTTAGGAAAGTATATAAAGTCTTTTTATTAATCAAAACACTCATAAAATTCCTGGAGATCAAGGTTTAGTCGGCATCAATGGAGATTTTTAGGGTTCTTCATAATTTTCTTGTCTTCTAAAAATTCTAAGGTAAAACCTATGTTTCTCTTTTCGGTTAAATTATTTTTAACTCGTTCTTAATCAATACATGACGGATCTAGGGTTAGGTTAATTATGAATTATGTATTATAATGGTATAAACATGATTAGATTAATTAGAGATAATAATTATACATGGTGATGGTAATTAATTAAGCTAATCGTGTTAAATTCGTTTTTAAAAACTGGGCAGAATTTTAGGTCACTTGTTTTGATCATATCTAGAGTTTTAAAAATTTTAAATTGCGCTCTTGGTACCCCTGGAAAGGTAATTGATTTGACTTTCAAATGCAAGAAACGAGAACAAAATTGGAGGTCGGGAAGTGGGTCAAAAACAGGTTACAACAGTTGGAGGTCAAAGAAGTTTTGAAATCAGCCGTGTTTAAATTAATGTTTTAAGATGGTTAAGGTACTTAGGTGTATAATTAGACATTCAAACGAACATGAGACATAGATTATATATTAAATAAAAGATCTGGAGGAGGGTAAACAAATGGGTTAGGGTAAGATCCTCTGATCATAACAAACTTTTCGTATGTTCAAAATCAGTAAATTCTGGATAGGTAAAAGTATATATATATATATATATATATATATATATATATATATATATATATATATATATATATATATATATATATATATATATATATATATATATGGAGACTTTAACAGTAGCTTTAAGGTTGCGGCCAAATGGGAGAGTTAGCTAACACATGTAAAGGCAAAGGGTTACATTTACAAAGCATGTTATTTTGGTTAAGGGGGTGTTCGACCCATAGTTTGAAGTATAAAAAACGGGCCTGTTTTGGGTTAAATGTTAAAGGGGCGAGTTATGAACTAAACTAAGTTAAGGGCTGTATAGAGGGATGTAATGAGATGAATATGGCATATAAATTGGGTTAATTGGTAGGATAAGGTTATATATCCATCATGGATTAATGAGCCATTTTGGTATGTGTTTCATGTCTTGATTGTATACGTTTGTGTTTAGATTTTTGCTAGAGCAAGGATACTTAGAGAAGCTTGTTCATGTGAGTTTCATAGTCCCATGTCATTGTAATGATTTTGACTTCTAGATGGGATGGAAGAGACACTTACGGTTTTGTAACTTATGTTGTGAATGTTTTATGATTGGTGATGGACTTGTGTATACTTATGTGATTAACTGCTATGTGATTCTTGGTTGTGTTTATGATTTGGATCGGGGGACACGTACCGTCTCAGTTATTGTGGTTTGACTTGGTACCAAGGGGATGTTGACAAGGCGGAGCCTTGGGATTGGTTCATAGGTGTATGGGCGCCTATGGGACCATGGTGATTGGTAAGGCTTGGAGCCTTGTAATTGTGATTATTTGTAAGGCTTGGAGCCTTGGATTTGTGGTGATTGGTTAATCTTGAATGCTAGTTGTTAATACATAATTGTAGAACATTGCCCATATGTTCTTCTATTAATGGTTGTTATTCACAGCTTATAATTGATTTGTAGTTGGAGTTTAAACCTATGACTCTCACCAACTTTATGTTGACGTGTTTTAGTGTCTCTTTCAGGTGAGAATGTGGTTAAGCGTGAGAATAGGAGTGGCTAGCTGGGAGGCTTAGGATTGCATTTGCAGGAAACCCCTTTCCTCTTAGCCTTTACTTATGTTTGAATAAGTGATACTTTGTAGACACCTATATGTTTGTTATTTGTTAATTGTATGTCTTTGGTAAGAGGTAGACCTGTTACCTACTTACCTAGACGCCCGCATTGTTTGTGATATCTTCATGACATTGTGTCACCATTTATGATATTTCTATTTCATTTAGTTATCTCTATAGACACGCTATTGTCGTGATGATATCCATACGTCGCGTCCCATATTTCGCCATGGTGGGGTGTGACATATTGTTACTTTGATGCGTTTCTCTCCGTGAAGGAACCTAAATCTTGGCAACAAACAATGACACAATCCTCATGGATTGAAGCCATGCAAGAGGAACTTAATGAATTTAAACGACTTGAAATTTGGGAATTAGTTCCTTTACCCGACAATGTCGACATCCTTACATTGTTGTGGGTATATAAGGTCAAACTCGATGAGTTGGGTGTTGTTTTAAAGAACAAGGCTAGAATGGTTGCTCGAGGTTACAAACAAGCATTGGGTATTGACTTTGAAGAATCCTTTGCTTCTGTTGCAAGATTGGAGGCAATTAGACTATTCCTTGCTTATGTTGCTCACATGAACATGATTGTCTACCAAATGGATGTTAAGATGGCATTTCTCAATGGTGAATTAAGGGAATACGTCTATGTTAGTCAGCCGAATGGATTTGTCAACTTGGAGTATCCTAATCATGTGTAAACTTAAGAAGGCTCTTTATGGGTTGAAACAAGCTCCACGCGTGTGGTACGATCCCCTATCGTCTTATCTCATCTCGGAAGGCTTTTCCAAAGGCAAAGTGGACCCGACATTGTTCATTCTCAAGGAAGATAACGACATGATACTGGTACAAATTTATGTTGACGATATAATATTTGCTGCCACTACTCAAAGATTGTCTGACCATTTTGAGAAAATCATGTCAACACGCTTTAAGATGTCGGTGATGGGAAAATTTTCATTTTTCTTAGGGTTAAAAATTTCTCAAAATCCTAGAGGCATCTTCATTAATCAATCCAAATATGCTCTTGAATCTTTGAAAAAGTATCACTTTGAAAACTGTGACCCCGTGGATACTCCAATGGTGGAGAGATCTAAGTTGGATGAAGATAAGGATGGGATTGCTGTCGATCCTAAACTTTATCGTGAAATGATCGGCACCCTTCTCTATCTGACTGCTAGCAGGCATGATTTACAATTTGCGATACGCATGTGTGCCCGGTATCAGGCTCGGCCTACCGAAAGGCACTTACATGTTGTGAAAAGGATCTTTTGGTACCTTAAAGGAACACTTCATCGTGGTCTATGGTATCCGAAGGACTACTCTATAGCACTAATATCTTATGCAGATGCGGATCATGTTGGGTGTCAAGATACTAGACCTAGCACTTCTAGAAGTGTGCAACTTCTTAGAGATAGACTGATTAGTTGGGCATCTAAAAGGCAGAAAAGCACTACGATATCAAGTCCAGAGGCGAATACATTGCCATGTCCGGTTGTTGTGCTCAAGTTCTATGGATGAGATCACAACTGACTGACTACAGTCTTGGATTCAAAAAAATTCCGATGTACTATGACAACAAAAGTGCCATTGCCCTTTGCTGCAACCATGTTCAACACTCCAGGGCGAAGCATATTGACATACGCTACCATTTCATCAAAGAGCAAGTGGAAAATGGAGCGATCGAGCTATATTTTGTCAACACTGAGTATCAGCTGGCTGACACGTTCACAAAGGCTTTAGATCGAGGACGTATAGAGTTTTTGATCGACAAGCTTGGTATGAAATCATTCTCACTAGCGACTCTTTAGGAGTTGGCAGAAGAATCTGCAGAATAGTGGTGGTAAACTATTCTAGAGTATCCTTTTATCGTGATCATGTATATATCGTATATACTTAAACCACCAAAAATAAAAATACAAAATATAAAACCAACAAAAACCATAAAAATATAAAATCAAGAAAATCCAAAAATATTTTTCATTTTTAAATCGGGCATGTCTTTTAGTACGATAATAATTACGACCTTAGAAATGTCGATTAAAATTGACACGGCGCCATAAATAGAGTTCGTATAAAAGTTTTACATATTTTAAAACATGCCCAAATGGCTTGTAGTTATTTATGACTCAACCCGCTTTTTGCATTAAAGTCACGTATTTATTTTGAAAACGTTGGCTCACAACGGGAAGTAATTTTCTCGGGCAAGGTTTACTTTAAAACCTTGCAAGGGATCAATTTTACTTTATAACTTGGTCTAACGCAAATTAGTGTACTCTTAAGTGCACTTATTTTGTTTAAATAAGAGAAATCTTATTGCCACCAGAATCCTTTTTGTAAGACACTAAATCGGAAAATGTCTTCATGGGTATTTGACTCTTTAAACAATGACTACAGCTCTTTCAATAGAAAACATGCCAGTGTTTAAGGGGGAGAAAATATCAAATCATTTTGGAATTGAATTGGTCTTCAAAACGTTTTTCAGAAAAATGCAAAACGGTTTGTGTATTCTTTTTGAAGTGGTGCCTTTACGTGTTATGTGAACTAAGTGCTATTAGGATAAGTTGCTTGTGTGTCGGGTATGCCTCATTTGCTTGTTGTTTATGGAGAATAGATAACGATCGTTAAAGTTAGGGTATTTATGTTTTAACTTATGGTAAAAGAGATATAGGAAACATGGAGGGGGGTAATGGTAACTTTGTCAAACATTTGACTTAGTCAAACACCACCCCACCGTCTCTCTCCCTTTTCCTTTCGCAAAAACTCACAACAAACACCCCCTAACTGCTGCCATTAACAAATATTCAAAACATTTGTTTCATGAGTTCTAAGCGATTTCAAGGATTAAGGTGTTAATTCTATGCTCATTATATTGTATTACACACACCCTTTATGTTTAATTTCGCGATTCTTGATCTAAGAACCCTAGATCTCGTATTAGGGTTGTTGAGAAAAAGTTGGTATTGTATGAAATTAAGTTGGGGGAAAAGTTCACCTAGCATATATATACATAGGTTATGATTAGATTTGCTTATAACACTAAAACGAATCCAAAATCGAACCCATTGGAAATTTCATGGTAATATTCGCTCAACATTGCGGAATGTTGATAAAACATTGCGGAATTTCCTTATGAACATTGAGAAGAAATTAGATCGTGTGGTATTGCGACATGCATAAGGTTTTGGCATTGCGGGAAGTGTATGCTCACATTGCGAAAAGTATGTACTGAAAACATTGCGGAAAGTCAGGCATTCAATTATTGCGAAGATGTCTTTTCGCAATGTCACTGCGAAATGTTGGGAACTCACTTTACGAAATGTCATTGCGAAAAGTTATCTGTTCAGACATTGTGATATGTTATTGCGACAATCACCTTGTTAGACATTGCAAAATGTCAATGTTTTTTTAACACATTGCGAGGTGTTTAATATGGACATTGCGAGATTTAAGTTTCGTTCATATAATACAAATCTGAAACATAAAATTTTCTAAGTGTTGTACTCTTTTCAATTTTTTATAATTTGTGTTACACTAAGTTTAATCCGACACCATTTATGTTAACTAAAAAATGACTTAGGATTTATACTTGGTTAACTTAAAACAAACAAAATAATGTGACTTGACACGTTTTCCCATGCTAAATGATTACATGATGTATGATATGTATATATTTCTTTATCTATCATTTGAATATGTTGTTTATCTAAGCAAGATAATTTCGATCACCGAAGAACAACAACAACAACTAGATCTTGCATTGGTTCCACTCACTGATAGACTGCCTCTTGCAGAGAACAATCTTCGTCTGAAAGATGATTTTGATCCAAACTTTGCAGCCTTCAAAGTAGCAATGGATATTTTGTACATGTCCATACTGAAGAATGCTTTAAGGGAAACAGCATCAGTCCCTGAAGTATACATGCATGAATTTTGGGCCACAACATCGATCTCTCAGGATAGACAGCTATCTAAGAAGACTATCTCTTTTATGATCAACAAAAAGCCGATGACGCTTAAGTTGAGTCAATTCAGGAAGCTGTTCATATTTCCTCGCTTAGCCGAAGTAGAAAAATATGTGCCTAACCCCGACAAAGATGACATACTCAAAGTGGTTCGATCTCTGAACTATGAAGGAGAACTTCGTAACCTGTCTCAATTTCACACTTCATGCATCGGGCAACCGTGGAAATAATTTTTCACCATTCTTATCCGTTGCTTTACTTCAAAGTTTAGTGGATCGGATACAATGAGACCTCCTCATGCTTCGATATTTTGGGGTCCCTACACTAGAGAAAGTGTGCACTATGCCTTACTACTTTAGGAGGAATTTTGCTATCATTTTACTAACACTAAGAAGAAATCTTCACATATTCCATTTCCACATTTCACAAAGCTCATCATCGATCATTTAATGAAGAGTACGTCATCCATTGATAAGCGTGGAAATTTCTTCTACCATACAGCAGCGAGGGACTACTTGATGGAACATATGAACATTGACGGTATTTCCACTAAGTATTCACTGCGTCCAACTCCAGTGCTTGATGTCATGATCAATGAAGGGATCAAGGAGAGTGAAGCATACAAACAAATGCTTAGGGATATTGAAGCTCAGCTTACAGATCAAAAGAAGATCCATCTGCACAACAAAGGGGTAAAAAGAAGAAAAACACTGCTAAACGTCAAAAGACTTCTTCATCAAAAGATAAAGCCAAGGAAAAGGGCAAAGAGAAACTCTCTGATGAAAATGAGGAAGATAAAGAGGAAGAAACTATTCCAGCAACCATGTCTGACGCCAAAAGGTTGAGAATAGTACTTCAGAAGAGTAAGTTGGAGGCACTTGCTAAGAAAAAAGGTAGTGGTTCTTGATCAGAGACTGCTGACGAAATAGCCCGTGAAGCATTTGGAGACCCAGACCAGTCAAGTGACGAAGAAGAGGAAGAGATCAGAATAGAGGAAGGACCTAAAGACCGATCAATCCAAGACGATGAAAACATAGAGGATTTTATCAACTATGATTATGAAGACCAAACACTGGAAGGTACGGGAGTAGACGATATGGACACAGATTTTATGTACAGGGACGTCAACCTCAGAAAATCGCTCCCCACAACACCAACAATGATTGTGCAAGAGGACGCTCACTTGATCTCGACACCCATCACACAACAAACACCTCCCCCACCACCATTATTCAGCACCATTGTGACAACCGTCCCATTGATCGAACCAACAATCGAACAACAGGTACCAACCACCACCATACAACTAGTATCTACCACCACCATACAATTAGTACCAACCACCGCCCAAACGACTGTCCCAACACCGCCACCACTCACTAAGAAACCTGTACCAACCACCACCCCATAACTTGTACAATCCACCACCTCTCTACCACTTGTGGTTACACCTCTACCATCCATAGTACAACACGTACCATCCACCTCTAATCCTTTTCTTACTGTCAATGATGCAGTTATTCTGAACCTCCAAAAACAATTGCAAGATCAGGCAAAACATCTTGCACATATTGAGACAAGGTTCACTAATCCTAATACAAGACTCCTCAAAGAACAGAAACGTGACGAGTCCAAACTCCAGGAGATATACGGTAACGTTAAAAAACTTACAGAGTAGCATCAAGAGTTTATTGCAGAAAAGGAAGAACGTGCCAAAGAAAATGTTGCTTTCATTGATTCCATTAATGATAATATGACTAACATCATTCAACGTGAAGTGAAGTCATGTGTTCATCAGGAGCTTCCAACAATACTAACAAAAGGCCTTACAGACCTTGAGTTAATGAAGACCTTGGAGACTCGATTAACCAAGATTGATTTACCAAAAAACAAAGGCTCAACATAAGTTTTAGAGAGCTCTTGCTAAAGCAATACTGGAAGCTTCTCACACATCAACATCGGGGGACACTGAATTTCCCCAAACCACAAACAAAAGGAAACATCAGGTGTCTAAAGATGAAGAGGAGGAGGAGGAAGAGGATGAGGATGACGAAGAGGAAGAGGACGAGGAGGAAGAGGATGAGGATGACGGGGAGGACGAGGATGAGGACAGTGATGGGGATGAGGATGATAATAATGTTGATGGTAATGGTAATGGTAATGGTAAGGGAGAAGGGAATGGTGATGATGGAAAAGGAGATGATATTGATAAAAATGGCGAAGAATCTGAGAAAAATGACGAAAATGAGGAATCTGAGAAAGGTGAAGAGGATGAAGAAGAAAGTGATGCTGGTACTAAAGAAAAAGTTGATGATGAGGAACAAATGAAGAGTGAAAATGAAGAGGATGATAGGGATGATGAAACCAAAGACAACAGCAAGGAGGATTCACCATGCATATCACTAACTAGTGATGATGGCAATAGAGAGAACCAACAAAAGAATGTCCAAGCCACCTTTATTTCTATAGAATCTACATCCAAAGACACAGGTAAGTCTATTGAACCGGTTCATACTACTATTTCACCAATAGAACCTATGCATGAAGACGAACCTACACCGTCTGTGGAACATCACTCTCCACCTCCCACAACCGATCAGCATTACAACAATATGGATATTGAAGATATAACTCGACCAGATACTGAGTTTGCTGATACGTTCAACATCGACGAGACTATTCCAGAGCAGCCCTGGCTTACACAATCAGCTACTGCACGTACAATCTCTAACAAAGAAAAGGAGGATCTTATACAATTTCTCAATAATCCTATCGACTTCTCTGGCTTCCTAGTGGACAAATATGGAGTACCTACAATGGAACCAAACGTACTTCAAAAAATGCTTAAAGATAAAAACTTTTGGTCCACTATTAAGATCTGCAAAGACGATGGCACATATCACACCAATGAGCTCATGAAAGCAATGAAAGCAATGAAATCAACAGCTTCAGGTAAACAAACTCCAGTACTTCTTCCATTACAACTTCTGTCATTGCTGCAGCCAAGCACCTCCCAATGGATTACTTTGTCAACCATGATCTTGATTACTTAGAAAAAGGCGCGAACAAGTATGCTACATCGTTAACCATGGGCAAGGCATTAAACTTGGAGAATGTTCCTTGTATTGCAGATAAGGTTCCTAAGCTATGGAGTAAAGTAATTGTTAAAGAATACGATCCATATGCGGAACTAGGTATTTCTCATTGGTATGGCAAGAAGAGGTTAGCTTACAACTTCTTTAATTGAGAGAAACCAGGTAACCTCATAATTTCAAACCGTCAAATTACAAGCATACAAGGAGCTACTATCAATCAGATTTTTGGGTATTCATACTTGAAAGAGATCAGATTCAAACTGGACGACGGTAAGAATTACACTGTAAGTGAAGGAGATCTCTAATTTCTACATCTTGAAGATATAGAAGATTTTCTACTTATCCTGGCTCAAGACAAGGTCCCTCACTTAACACCTGAACTCGTCATTGCCTTAAGCTCCAACATTCGCCAATACACTCGAAAAGTTGTGATCAAGTATCGGGGAAGACATACAACTTGGTGTGGAGAGTTATCAATCCAGGCTAAATCTGTAACGTCCTCACAAAACGTATTTGAGTCATTATCACAGCTAGAAAAAGCCATACTAGGGTACACTTGAACCGGAAATGGGAATATTCTACCTGAATGAAGCAGAGGTCAAGCAATACATGAGACTATCAGAACTACAAAAATTCAGCGATGGAACTCTCCAGCATGTTCGTGACAAGCTGTTGATGCTCAATTCCAACCAAGGCCTTCCAGAAGTGAAGTATGACTGGACAGGTAGGTTCATCAAGAGTGCCAAATATACCATTTAGAAGATTGAGGCGAAATTAAGGGAACGACGGTTGATCCGCAGTTTAGAATGATTCGTGGGTGGCAGACCGTATGGAGCTCACCATAGGCTAATGAAACGATCCATTTAAACATGGTGGTCGTACTACATCAGGTCAACTCTATACACTCACTTGTGAATATGTATATATGATGTATACATTAGGCTTTTGTGGCTTGTTGTTGTGTGAAAGTATGATATTTTTCAAGAATTTCTCACGAGATTCTAAATCTTTCAAAATATATCGTATTCAAGCACTACAACTAACCCTCATTAATTTGAGGGGGAGCATTAACATGTTCTATGGCCAACAACCAATTTCATTTGTTACCCAAAGACCGGTTAATCCATTAATATCCAAAAGATTAATGATTAACATTTTGGATAAGGGGAGAAAATGGGATTAAGGAGACTTGTATTATAAAATATATGGCTAAAAATGAAAAAGACTTAATTGAAAATCCAACTTGATATGTGCTATGCATATGTTAAGGGGGAGCATTTTGATGTCAAAAACGCTGAAGTTACAAAAACTATTGATATTTATATCACAAGTACCTCAGTGATTTTAAGGAATTTTCATGGTGACAAATACTTACCCAAAACACACTTAGACGGTTGTAGTGACAAAAGGGTGGTAGGTTTAGGTACTAGTCCAATGATTCTTCCAGAACCAGAGGAATCTTCCCAAGGACAATTCCATAGTTAGAAATAGTAGTCCTTAGGAAAGATGGGGAATGGACTGTGAACGTAGCTGAATGCCGAACAAGTACTAATGCTAGCACTGGAACAATCACAACAAGGTGTTAGTGATGATGTATTGGTAAGCATTGAAGGGGTTGAAGAATGAAAAAGGAATGTAAAGATAAAGGGTGTAAAGAAAGAAGCCCTCCTTACAACTTAGGCAGAAACCAAGTCAACTCATCTTGAAGACGTTAAAGTATCATGGACCCAGTGATGCGATGTAAAACCCCTCCCATCCAACTCAAATATCTCTCAAAAGATATTTGTTTTAGTGTCACGGAGTTCAACACATTATCTATCAGTTTATTCACTCCGAATAAATTGATATTGAAAGGTGGCAATCCTCTCCAGCCTCCGCTCACCAAATCAAAATGCACTATTGAGTCTAGAGCCACGAGATTATCAAAAGTCTCATTAGCACACATTTCAAAACAAGAAAGAATTTTTTATGAGTCCTACATAATATTCCTGTAATATTGCCAGAACATCTGAGTGATACGAAAGTATTACAATGAAGATGGAAATCCTGCTTGAGCCAACATCAAACAAGCTCATGGTAGGTGACACGTGCGGTTCTTTAAAAACTAATCTTGTGATAACTGGAAAGAAACAATTGTTTGACTCGTAATTGAGATCAAACTTGTTCCAGGGCCTCTACGCAAAATTCAAGTGATCTTGCCAGAACACTCAGAGTGGCATTTAGTGTTCACAGTGAAGAGTGGAAATCCTTCCAGTGTCAACATCAAAAAGCACTAAGGTAGGTGACAAGCAAGATTCTATTAGAATCGAGCTCGTGACAACTAGAAAGAAACGATGGTGAAAATCTTAATTAAAATTCACTTGTTCCAGGTTCATGAATTAACGGCTTCAATCAAAAGGATATTTTTATCCGAATGATTTATGTTCGCAGTCAGCTTTAGACGATCGAATAAAGCGAAGGGGTTTACCCGTGAAATCTTGTCAAGGAGATCTTTAATTAGAGCTACCTGTCACAAGTACTATATTTATTATCGTCCAACGGTCTTCACCAACCGAAGGTAAAATTCTACCGATCAGAATTAAATTTCAAATCCATTTTATTCGTGTCTTATTATGTTGCTGCATTTGAAGATGGTGGCGTTGCGGTGTACTAGATGAAGTCGTCCTCATATACTTATTCCTTCTGCATCAAATATATCAGCAAAATTAAAGAAAGTTCGACCTAAAAGTCTTCCGCTGTATAAACTCTGAAACTTTCAAGAATTCAACAAAGGATAGGTATGTGAGACATGAAGTCACGAAGAGGAGAACATCACAAGAAGGCAAAGACTGCACATGAAAGGTCAAAAGAACATGCTCTAAGCCAAAGCCTAATGGTAATCAATACATATTCACAAAAATGAAGAAAAGAAAATGAGGAAAAGAGAAAATGGACTACGAGTACAAGAACGAAAATCTAACATGCTAGATTAGGACTTTGTAATTTAGAGTGACTTCTCTTAGGGGGAGATTGTTGGAAATACGTTTTCTGTATTTAGAAAGTCTTGGTCACTCCAACAATATAGTTAAGGGCTCGTAGTATAGTTTAGTTACATTTTATGTTAGCCCGACCCATGAGCATGTTTATGGGCCGGAGACCCAAGTCCACTAATGGACTTGGGTATATAAACCCCTTTCCTTCATGAAAAGCGGTGTTGGTTGTTTCATTAA
Organism: Glebionis coronaria; assembly: GCA_025667525.1. Lineage (NCBI taxonomy): Eukaryota > Viridiplantae > Streptophyta > Magnoliopsida > Asterales > Asteraceae > Glebionis > Glebionis coronaria. The sequence goes on from CM046876.1 coordinate 24,688,754, forward strand.
TCTTAATATATTTCACACATTTTCTCTCTACTTTCTCTCTTTACTTTCTCTCACTAGAAACATCAACCCTCTTATTAGATCATATATTACTCGCTTCTTCACACATTATGAAAAGTAAGAAAGTTATTAAGAGTCCTACACAAAATCTTCATGATCTTGCCTGAACATTTGAGTAATACGAAAGTATTTACAATGAAGATGGAAATCCTTCTTGAGCGAACATTATAAAGCTCATGGTAGGTGACTTGTGTGATTATTTAGGAAACAAACTTGTGATAACTGGAAAGCAACGTTGGTTTAATTCTTAACTGAATCTAAACACGTTCCAGGCCTCTACGTAATATCTTAGTGATCTTGCCAGAACACTCAGAGTGACACTCTTTAGTGTTCACAGTGATGAGTGGAAATCCTTCTAGTGTTAACATCAAACAACACTTGGTAGGTAACTTGTAAGAGTTAATATGAATCAAGCTCGTGACAACTGAAAAGCAACGATGATGCGGTTCTTAATTGTATTTCACTTGTTCTATGAACATGAATTGACGGCTTCAATCATGCGGATAATGTTATCCAATTGATTCACTCTTTATGCTCGCAGTCAGCTTTGGACGGTCGAATAAAGAGAACGGGTTTACCCGCGAAATCTTGTAAAGGAGGTTCTTAATTAAAACTACCTATCACAAGTACGATAATTAATATCTTCCAAAGGTCTTCACCGATCGGAGGTAAAATTCTACCTAATTAGGTTAAAATTTTCAAAGCCATTTAATCCGCGTATTTGTTTTGTTTCTAACTGTCTTATGAAGCGTAACAAGACGGTGGCATTGCGGTATCCGAGAAGAAGTAATCCACGCATGCTTATACTTTCTGCACTTAATACTTCAACAAATTCAAGAAATCCTAAAATTCAAGTCTTCTGCTGTATCAAACTCTGAAGCTTTCATGAATTTATAAAGGTATAAGTATGTGGAACATGAAGTCACGAGGAGGAAAATTTCACAAGTGATGAACGCACAAGGTCAAGGAAAGGAAACATATTCAAGACTAAAGTCAAAGATCTAATCAGCATATTCACAAGAACAAGATCGAAGACTCAAGCATTGTATTCTAGGTTTAAGATATTGTAAAATGGTGTGACCTTCCTTAAGGGGAGATTGTTAGAAATACGAAATTTCAAAGAAAGTCCCGTTGAAATCATTGTTAGCATAGATCACAAGCAATAGACTATTTAGAACTTTGTAATTTGGAGTGACCTCCTTAGGGGGAGATTGTTGGAAATATGTTTTTACGTATTTAGAAAGGATCGGTCACTCCAACGAGATACATCTAGTATGGGCTCGTGATCTAGTATGTAAACATATAACCCATCAAGCCCACATATAGGGTCGGCTATATATACCCCCTCCTAGCATGTTAGGAGGGTTTGGTTCTCATTTCACTAAATCTAATATTACACTTTCCCTTTTCTCTCCCACCTCTCTTTACTTTCTCTCTCTAGTTCTTCATCTCTTTCTCTCTCTTGTGATCATTCTTATACTTAGATAATCCAAGGATTGCGTAGATCTATAGTTTCATCTTTAAACACTTCACAAAGATGTGAAAGGTCTTCTCTTTGGACATATGAAGAGAGCGTTTAAGGAGATAATCATATGTAAACAAACTTAACACATTAAGTGATCATTTTCAAATTATTAGAAAATAGATTTGGGAGCAAAAAAGAGAAGTCTAAAAAGGTTAAGGACAATGAAAAATAATCCACTATTAATAGGAACAAAGAGGCCAAACTATATGCCCATGGTTCTTTAATGTTCCCACGGTTCTTTACAAATAGAGAATCGTGTGAAGACTCCGCTCCTCTTTTTATGCTTTAGTGGAGAAAGTTGATTTGGCCAAATTAAACCTATGGGGAGGGCTTATCCAAATTCAAACTTTACCAATTTTTCATTAAAAAATTTCCTTAAAAAAATTTATTAGAAAATGTTTTGTCACATTTTTATAAATGTAAGTTTTGAGGTAATCACTTTTAATGATCTCTAAATATGTTAGAAGTATGTTTGTGTAAACCTTAAATGATTAAGTCCAAAATGGAAGTATTCGTTAAGTAATTTGTTTGCTATTATCTTTAACGATAAATGTTTTTACACTTTGTCGTGATCAAAACGTAGAAAGATTGATTATCACAAATAATGTTTTTAGGCATCGTTTTGCATTAACAATCTTTCACTTTTTGCTTACGAAAAATTATAAACTCATTAATGTAAAAACAAGGCTTTCAAATTTTTAACAAGTTTACCCTACAATTTCTCCCCCTTTTGTCGAAATAAAAAGATAGCAAAAGTCACGAGTAGATAAGAACTGACTTTGCTAAAAGCTCCCCCTTGGTGCTTACTCCCCCTAGATTGGGACACCAAGTGATCGATCTATAGTGACGATCTACATACAAGGGTTAGTAGGAAGAAAGAAGTATCCATGTATAGCAAAAGTTAAAAATAAATGCTAGATAATTTGAGAGGGAGGAAGAAAAGAAGTCTAAAATTTAAGAGAAAATAAATGTTAGATATCTCCAAAGAGAGTATTTTAGACAATATAAATTCAAATAAGTGGATTTGAGAAAGAAAAGAAACATCCAACTTATTTGAAGATATAATGTTATATGGTTCTTATGGAACCATGATTTACTCTCAACTATAATAGTGTCAAATAATTCACAATATTAATAACTATCACACATAAAAATCATATTATATTAGATATGACGAAAACATACATAAGAAACATACACAAGTGAAATGAATATTACAATCATAAAATCAAAATGTAAGCATAATAAAATCTTCAATAGATTTATATCTCCAAGATTTGCTTAGATAAATTATTTTTGACTCAAAGGATTAAAACATACGATGTGAATTAATCGGTAGAAGAGGATGAGGGATTTTCTTTCGAAGATTTGTTCATAGGAAAAAAGACTCGAAGAGAAGGTTGAGTGAGAAGAAATTCAAGAAAGTTTAACTTGTAAAAAATATGAGCAATTTCAATTTGTTGAAACCTACAACATGCATAATATGTTCCATGATGCATGACAAATTCATAAGAAGGAGGTGGTGCATCATTTGGAATGGAAAAAGTTGGCCTGGTGCATTATTTATAGGTGAAGGTGATTTGGAAGAAGATGAGAAAAGGGTACCAAAACAAAATTTTGTGAGGTTAGGGTAGGAGTTTATATAATTGAGTTGAGGGGTGTTGAAGAGATTAGGTGGTGATGGAAGAGATTCATTTTCTTCGGTTATTGGATTGATAGAGTAAGACTTAGTCCAATACTCAATGGGATAGAAGTTAAGAGCCTTGAAGAGTTTAGGAGAAGAAGGCTCAATGGTTTTTTTTGTTCTTTTTGACCTAAATCAGGTTAAGCAAAAATTTGGGTTTCTTGGTAAGCCTAGAAGAAGAAGCTTGAGGTTTAGAGTGAAGAGATTGAGACAAAGTATTTTCTAGGTTTTCTTTACGTGAGAAAACATGTTTGGGATGAGATAGAAATAACCCAAGAAGAGGGTTTTTAAAAGAAATGCTTAAGATGGATTAATCAACAAGGAGAGGTTGAAATTAGGGTTTCAAGAAATGTTGGGGTTTTTAGGGAAAAGAAAGAATCTTTAGAAAAATGGTCAAAGATTAAGAAAGACAAAAAATGTGAGTCATTGGTCACAGTTCGATAAAGGTACCCATGGTTCTTTATCAATAAAGAATCGTTGGACCAATTAACGATTAGTGGAAAGTGAGCACGAATTTTGATTTTCCTAAAACTTTGAAAAAGACAAGAAAATTTTCAAATTGTAACAAATCTTGGATTTCTACCACTATTTGCCATAGTGGTATGCTTATTGTAGCATAAAAGGCTACACACTCAAAATAACTGCATTTAACTTGATTTTAAAGGTGGAAAAATATTAATATAACATTTTGATCCAATTTTAATCAATTTTGAAGTGACAATAGATTATATTCAATTTTAACATATAACTGAAAGTAATAAAGATGTGTGAAGAGAATCAAAAAAGAAGATAAGATTAAATTTCATAACAATCAATACATTCAACTACATGCATTGAAATACATTTAATAAATAATAAACAACAATATAATATAATTCAAATAACTAAAAACAAGAGCTAGCTATTATGTCAAGTAGTGGATGATCTCTAAACCCAGAAGACTCTAAAAATTTCATTAAAAAGAGATCATAATCCCAATCCATAGGTGGAAGAGGAAGAGGAACAATAATAGGCGTAATGAGGTGCTCTATCCTAGCATGCAAATGATGCATTTCCACCCTAAGTAGATTAGATGATTTTTGTAAAGACAATATGGACAATTTGTTTCATCTGCCTTGATGTAGGTATTTTACACACGTTTTAGGAAAAACGCGTATAATGGGCAAGTATTAATAGATACGATTTAGGAAAACCGTAAAACCGATAAATGCGAGTTCGTTCTCCGCGGATGTGTATATGTGTTAGGCCAATTATAAAAATCAAGTTTGGATTAGTGTCGTTTTTGGGTTTGATAAGAGAAAATTAAAAGACGAGCTACACTACGATTAAACTACGACGAGTGACGTAAAACGTAAACGTAAATACGTAAAACGTAAACGTAAATACATAAAACGTGACGAAATTAAAAATTTAAGCTAAAAATCTATTAAAAATTAAAAACAAGTCTAAAATAATATTAATAAGAATAAAAACTCAATAAATAAATTTTAAAACCTTTTATTAATTAAATATTCAATTTTAAATGCTAATTAAAGACCTAACATTAAATATAATTAACGAAAAGCCCAAAATATTATTTTATCACACAAATATCTTACTTATATTAATTAATGACTAAAAAGTATTTTTACTAAATTTTAAAACTATTTTTCAATTTTTAAAAGGCTAAAAACACTTTTTAAACTAAAATAATCATTAAAAATAATAAAATAATGAGAAAATTAATTTTACTTTTTCAAAAATCCTATTTTACTTATCTAAACTTGAGAAAACTGAAAAAAGTTGAAAACTATACTTTTTACCTAATAAGACAAACCAATTTAAATAAAAACATATTTAAAACTTAAAATAATTCTAGAAATAATAAAAGAAAGTGAAAAATGAAATTTATTTTCTAAAAATCTTAAAATATATTAATGAAACTATGAAAATTGGAAAAAAATGAAAAATACAACTTTTTGCCACTAAAATACAAAAACAGATTAATAAAAACCTATTTAAAACTAAGATTAATTATAAAAATATTAAAATAAACAGGAAAATAAAAATAAACTTTATGAAAAATCTAAAAATAAATAATTAAAACAAGGAAAATTAAATGAATGAAAAATACTAATTTAATGTAACTAAAGACAAAAAAGTTCAAAACTGAAAGTGACTTGCCCAGGACTTTTGTCCTTTTTCTTGTCAGTGGGAAGAATAACACAAGCAGTGGGAACCTTGTTCCCACTAATGAGTCACATAAAACATAAAAGTGGCGTTTTAGAGCTTATTTCTTGGAGCTTTTGGCAGACAAAGGCACCCCCACACTCATGGAAGTGTGTGGAGTCAAGATAAGCACAAAAATACACAAGTTAAATGCAAGAATAAGGAACAAATGAGCTAATTACAATCACTGTATACAGCAAGAAGGGGTTTGCTGGTTCTAGCTGATATACTTGGTAACTATGGTGAACTTTGGATGATCAAAACTTGATGATAAGCTAACAAAATGCCATACAAGTGATAAGCAGCCCTAACAAAACCCCTAACCTAACTCTGAGCCAAATGTATACTCACAAATCACACCAACGAGCCTACTGTTGACAGATTAGTCATATGCTGAATTTTATGAATAGAAAATGGATTTTTAAGCTACCAAATTGACTCTAAACTAACCAACCTACAAAATGGGTTCATGCAAACCTAAAGTAAGCATAGGGGTACTGTTAACAGATTTCAAAACACCAATAAGCAAATCCTAGACTTACTATTTTTATATCGACAGAAAACAAATGGACCCACAACTTTTGGTTTAAAGTAAAATCTTGCAAATCTTAAGTAACAAATCACCTAATCTAAACCTAATTAAAGTGAGCTCAAGATATCAAACCCTAACCTCTATCACTAAGGTTCTAAGCAGCTTTCCAAACACCCCTATATCTACACATATCACTCACACTTACATCACTTTAAAGCAAAGTAAGAACTTAGACAGACAACACTTCCAAGTATATACACATAATTTGGAGCTACAAAAGATACAAAAGAAATAAATTGATGATCATGACTAGATCATTAGAAGATGGATCTTCATCAATGCTTCATCTTCAAACACTTCATAAGGATGTGAGTGATCTTCTCTTAGGACATATGAATAGAAGGATTAAGCAGATAATTATATGTAAACAAACTTAACAGATTAATCGATCATTTATAAATGATTGGAAAAGAGATTTGGGAGCAGAAAAGAGAAGTATAAAAAGGTTAAGGAGAATGAAAAATGATCCACTATTTATAGGGACAAAGAGGCCAACGGCTATATGCCAACGGTTTTAAAATGTTCCCACGGTTCTTTGTTTATAAAGAACCGTTGGACCTATAGGTTCTTTGTTTATAAAAAAAGTTGGACCTATAGAGAACCGTGCGTAGAATCCGCACATCTTTTGTCCTTTAGTAGAGAAAGTTGATTTTGCTAGGTTGAACCTGTAGGGAGGGCTTATCCAAATTCAAACTTTTCCTGTGTTTCATTAAAACATTTTAAAAAAAGTATATTAGAAAATCTTTTGTCACATTTCAACAAATGTGAGTTTTAAGGTAAATCATTTTTAATGATCACTAAACATGTTAGAAGTATGTTTGTGCAAATCTTTAATGATTAAGACCCAAATGGAAGTATTCGTTAAGTAATTCGTTTGCGATTATCTTTAACGATAAATGGTTTTACACTTTTTGTGATCAAAACTTGAAAATATTAATTATCAGAAAAAAAAAATTTAGTCATCGTTTGCATTAACACTTTGGACATACTTTTTTTCATTTTTTTTTCTTAAATAACGTTTGAGAAAATCATATATGATTCTTATCACAAATCATATATGATTTTCTGAAATCATATATGATTCGTATCACGAACCATATATGATTTTCTGAAATCATATATGGTTATGTGAAATCATGTATGATTCGTGATACGAATAATATATAATAATCTAAAATCATATATGTTTTTCTCAGAATTGATTCAAAAAACAAATTTGGAAAAAAGTTTGTCGAAAGTTTATACATATACCCCTCTATAGAAAGATGATTTAATTCTCGTTTGATGTATATTTTTTGTCGCTTAACGATTTACTGTTTGTATAATATTTAATTTTTTAAAAAGAGGTAAAAATCGAGTTTTTTTATTTATAATGAAAAAGTGAATGGCTATGAATCTTATGATTGGTTGTTTAATTTGGTTTTATATTAAATTATGGATATATATTGATCTTAACTCAAATAAATAAATTATTAGCCCGCGCAATGCAGCGACGGAAACTCGGTGATTATTTTTTTTTGTTAATTAAACTAATGTTATGTAAAAGTTTAAATTAAAATACACAAAATCATTAAAAATAGAAAAAAATATAAATATATCAAAATTAGTGTTTAATTAAAGAAAACAAACTTTAAAAAATATGATAGAAATTAAATTAAGAAAAAATTGAATTAAAACATATTTTAATTTATAAAAATAGAAAAAAATTTATTTAAATCTCAAGAATTAAATATGGGCGGTGCGGTGATTGTGATGTTTAATTCGTTGACTTATGTTCGCGCCAATGTTGCACAATTTTATGTGAGTGTGCAAAACATGTTTTTTTTAATGTTCTAATGCCGTTCAAAAAAAATATAAAGAGGGTGCAAAACATGTTTTTTTTCTATCATTTTTTTCATATCTATGATCAAGTTTTTAGGCTTTTCCATCGGCATTTTTTTTAACGGCGAGTTAAAACAATTATTAAGTTAGTTATTCGATTTTATAAGCTTTCGAATACCCTGGTATCTTTATGATTCCCGATGAGTGGACTCTTGGCATTAGGGATTCATACTTCAAATTATATTGATACAACAAACTGGCATGTGGCATGGATGTTATTGAACGACAACTTGCATAGATGCATATGGATTAGAATGTATATGATCATTATCATCACATCAAACCTTACCTTTATTAACAATACTTTATGTATATATTAATACTAATCAAAATAGTATTATGAGTGATTTCCAATAATTACTCTTGTGTGTCATGATGGACGAACATGATCCTCCCACAAAAGGTGTTTTTTTATTCAAATGTTGGTGAGCATAAAGCATTCATGAAACTAAAAGGTTTAGAGTATTGTTTATGTATGTTCATACATGTTCGATTCATTTAATAAATAATTTAAAAAATCATTCCATTAATGTTAAGTTTGCGAACATGAATAAACGAACAAGCCTATTGTTTATGTATACAAAAATTGATTTGATGTCTTCTCCAAATATTTTTGGGAAAAAGAAATTAATCAATCAAATATAAGTTGAAAGTCTCTTCTCTACATATTTAGGTTCACTGTCTTGGCGGTGCCAAACAATAGCACTCGAGATTAAACTCATAAAGTGAAACAAAAAGCCATGAATGGTGTGACGAAACAGCTAGGTGTCAACATCACATATAAAATCTTGATATTTTACTTGATAATTGGTGGCATGTAAATTTCTTTTGTCATGTGAAAAGAATAGGTAGGAAGGTGTGACTTTGTAGATATATGTCAAGATCCACGAAACAATGCCGAGTGTTTTCTTAAGGTGCAATTCGTGTCAGATTTTTTTTTTCGGGTTAGCATATTTGGGTTGACAGATTGATGGGTCATAATATTTCAACTCGATCCCGACCGACTTAAATAATCGAATTAGTTATATCAATTTAACATGTTTACACATAACCTGACCCATTTAACTTGTATTGGTATTTAGGTTGACGGGTTAATTAAATTATATGGGTTGAATTGTTGGTTTATAGAGTTCATAACAATTATTTAAAACCCTAATATGGATCAAAGAGCGCATAGCGGAAGCGATTAACAAGATCATTAATTTAACACAATTATGATTAATCAAGGCTAGGGGTACATACCTTTATCCTAGCAAGATCCACAAGACGACGGAGCAAACGACAACTAGGGTTTATCACGAACACCACCAAGAATATAGTCTAAAGTAAGACTATATCACGTTCTTGTACACACGTGATACGGCGAGTTAACCGTGAGTCTAGCACGAACAAACCGAGCTTCCAAGTCTATGGAAGATCTACCCAACAACCCTAGAGAGGGGCTAGGACTAGATCTAGAATAGCTTATTGAAAATCAAAGAAGAACCCTAATAGGGTGTTTGTTTGGCCGGCGGTTAGAGCAAGAGAAAGAGAGATGTGTGGTGAAAAATTATGAGGCTTTAGGTTTGTTTATATACACCTTGGAAAACTTCTCTTCCAAGGTTAAACAAGATAAAGCCACAAAATCTTTTCTCCTTATCTTTGTCTCCTCTATTTAGGCCGGATATATACATGCTCCAAAAGAGGTTTCCGGAACTTTTCCGACTCCTTCTTTTAGCTTCTTTAACCTTCTATAACGGTCGTTTAATACTTAACTTTTAATTACTTAACGATCGTTAGCTACGGTTTGATTTAATAAATATAATAAATATATTTAATAAATAAATAAATTAACTCTTCACGTAATGTGTGCAATCCCGTGATCTCGAGTTCGATCCTATCTCACGACTATTAATTTTAAGTCCATAAACTTTCAGCTCCCACTTGGACAAAATTCTAATATCGTGATCACATTGACTAGCGTCTAGTTACACTAGCAATGTCACTAGTACAACTCGAGTAAGGTTTCTTGGACAAAACCTTTTAATGATTAAATCATTATTATTATTATCCTTTCATTTCAAATACAACGTTAATAAGGATATGGATCCTAGTCATTCCTTTCATTAACCATTCTGTTTCTCGTTTACGGATATAGCAAGATCACCAAAACAAATTTGGGTGCGGCCGCACAGATATCTTACTACTCCCCCGAGGGGCCCAGCTGTATTATACTTCAAAATAAATTTTGAAGGAAACGAATCCCATTTTGACTACAAGCAAAACTTATGAACTTTGCAACACTTCCGGAAATAATCCTTATAACTACCAGTTACGTTTAGCGTTAGATTATTCCACAGAAATGCACTAGATCCACGACAGGTTCCTGGTATCTCAGGTCTAAGGATAACTATTTATGATTTACTTGATGACAAAGATCCATAAAGTAAAATCATATAGTTGGGATAAGTCCAATATTTGATCCATCAAATATCATCCAAAATTGACCAATATACTTTCAAGTATACTCTGTCACTATTTTGAATTGTCTTAGTTTAATAATATTCCCATATTATTAATCGACAACGGACATTTAGAAACATCATAATGCTCATGGATTTAAAACATGTAAAATAGGATACAAAATCAAATAACAGAAAATAAACGAAATCCAATCTTTATTTCATCAATTCAATAATGTCTTACATCCTTTATCCAAATACTAAAATAGATCAATGCATAAAACTGGTACATGCATCATGCCTCTAGTAATGACATTCATACTTGTTTGGCAAAGCATAAAATAACCAATCTTGACCTATTGAAATTTTGAGAATACTTTCTTCAAGAATTCAAATCATTGAAACTCTTGTACATGTGCATCCAAACAATTTGATATTGCCACATAGTATCAAAATTGTGAAACATCCTTGATCACCAATTTCCTAAACTTCCAAAACACATTTGAAGTTCAAAGTATTCTAATTCTTTAATGTATAATGCAACTTTAATCAACATGTCATCTCCAAAGATCCCATGACTAATATTGAGTGTTACCTCAATTATATCTTTTCAAGTTTTACAACTTGTCATAAAAGATACAAATACGTTACCATTAATATCTATTATGTAATGTTTGATTCCAACCAAAACCTTCAAGTTTGTTGGCTATGATAATTTGCACAACGATTGACAAATTATTCATCTATAGAATATGGAAGCCGATCCAAGATTTAGGATGTTATTCTAATTCCAAACATATTCCTTCAGAATATTCATTACACAAGTTATTTAATAACTTTTTAGATAGATTAATATATTCAAATCATCATGTATTTTAAGCATGATATAAATACAACACGACACACATGAAAATTTCTCAAACCAGATTTAGATTTCTTCATGTCCTAAATATCCATGTAAACTTACTACATGGCATATTACATTGTATTTCCACCGCATAAATAAATAAATTTATTTGTCCCAAGGTTATGTATATCTTATTTTCTAAATCTTCAAAGTAAAGTTTCATCTCAAATCTAAACCAAATCAACATTTAATTTGAATGAAATCTCACTTTCTTACATGTCTATTTGACACATATAATTTAAGAAAATAACCATAATACTCCCACTAGCTTTTAGGAATACTCAGAAACCATCTTATTTAAATTTAAAACCAAACTTGGATTTCAAAATAAACATAAGAATAATCTCCTAGATGCATGCTTTTATCTATTCATGGATAATTGCATTTTGTACTTTTCCAAAGATTTATATTTTGAAGTAATAAACTCATTTCGATTACTTAAGTGCTTTCTCAAGTAGTCATTCAAGAAATAGTTCATACATATCCAAATTTGTCAATTAAAATATGACCATCAAAATCTTTATATATTTAATGTATTTAGGAAAGAATACTCAATCATAATTAATTACTTAAATGTGACTAATAATCTATTCACAATACATACATTAAATATGTGTACAATTTTGTCCATATAGTTTCGACACAAAGATTAAACCACTACAATTGGCGTTTTTCTTCCTTTGACGAAACTTATCTTCAATTTCTAGTCAAACTATTTAAGATAAACCAAAACCGAAATTTGATTATCTTGTTGGACAACATCTATAACAATCATAGTATGAGTAGTTTACCCAAAACAATATTTGGTAATAAATCATAACAATTATTTGTAACTCATAATTCTCAGCATATAAATCGCATATCCGAGATATCCTTACGGACCTATGACATAAATTCCTTTATCTTAAGGTTTAGCATTTACACGCCTACCTCATGATGATTACTAGTGTATTTTAGAAGATCATGTATCTTGTAATTTTATCTTTCAAGATCAAAACTCCCACTTGCTATTAGTAACTTAAAATTACTCTTTAAATACATAGCAAATAGATCAACACTCCAACGTTATCTATATGGGACATTACAAAACACAATGGCCGTTTCATACTCTTTATTTTCTAAACAATCCACTTCATAAGTAGTTTAGCAAAATCCGAACTCCATTTAAGATATAATGTGATTCATCACATTCCATATATAATGGTATCTTATTAATCTTCTTAGCTCAAGTCATACTCAACTTTCTAACCTTGATTTCTTTTGGAATAAAGGAAGATATAGTTATCTTTGAATCAAACATCACCATCATATTGAGAATTTTGATTCTCCTAATGAACATACCATAACAATGATGTATTTCATTTAGGGAAATATTGTAAGTCAATTTTAACAATATTTAAGATAAATATATATCTTTAGGCTTACCTATATACCAACTAAATCATCTTAATGGTATAATAGATTTCCTAACCATTTTGCATGCTTTATAACTCAAGTAATTTTAAAGTCACTTCATAAAAGTTATAAGTCCATTATACGTTACATGTATATGTCTTTAGTGAAATAGAGACAATACATTAACGTCTTACTTTATATTATACGTCTTCCAAGACTTTATGTTTGTGACTTTATTCAATAAATCATAAACATGTATAACTAAAGTAAATCATGAACATCACTAGGTTTCATTCATCTTTTCAAGTTAATTCAATCATACACTATTATATGAACACCACTAGGTTTCATTAGTAGTATAAGATTACTTTATGTATCTTATGTCATTCAAGGAATTTGTCCTATTTTAAGAAACTTCAAAACATTCCACGCCCGTTCTTACGACATGTGGATATTTTACCCTTTAGTTTATAATTTAGTCCAAGCTCTTACATGACTAAATCAAAACAACAAGTGTTTCTTAAAGTGAATGATATATATATACTTTTAAGTAGTCTTTTAATCATATTGACACATGATCTAAATATTAATTAGATTGTTTAATCTCTTATCTTAAGAGAATCATATCTTTATGAGTTGTTTCTTGCACACAATGTTCATTTCTCCCACTTGTGCATGGAACAACCTCATATATAAGATAAACATCACGTCTAACGTTCGTCTATACAAAATATGATTGTGCCACATATATTAGCTTTTTACAAGTAGATGTAGAATCACTTAATCAACAAGAATCAGTACATAACTATCTTTGAAGATATTAGCGTCAACAATTCGAAAGTAATTATCTTAGGACATACTAAAGATAACATGGGTTATTACCAAGATAACAAAGCTTGTAACTCCCACTGACTTAGAGAATGTTTTAATAGACTCAAAATCAGTCATACAACACAATTCTCCCACTGAACTTGACAACATTGAAAATGTTTCATAATCGGTGAAAATAATTAGTGTTGTGTTTACTTTCTTACACTTTTAAAAAAAAAACATTCGTAACAATTACTTATAGTGTTTAAGAGTGTACTCTACTTCGTAAATGATGACTTACCCATCAAATGCTTTTTAACTTGAAAGACTTGACATGCAATTTCTTCCTTAATAGGTCTACCAACCCCAAAATGGTATGTAGTGCCTATAAATGGTCAAAGCACAACTACTAGACAAATATGCTAGTTTGCCTTATAACCAATTAGCGGTAACTTTTAATAACTCAAAATATGCACTTTTCTTAACAATTAAAATTTTCTATGAGTTATGGATTTGAATTTTACATTTCTAAAATCCTTATTACTCCTTCTTTACTCATGAAAAAGAGTTTTAGGTTTATCATTCATTTGTAAATTGACTCTATCCTCAACCATACGGTTTGTAGATCAATAAATGAATAAACCATGTACGGTGTAACATTGCATCAATACATTTGCAAAAGAATTTACAAAATTCAATTTTAGTATTTTCGATAATACCATTCAAGAAAATAAAATTACCCCGGTAATAATAACCATAGTATTTTTCTTGAAAACTAGAATCCATATTGACATAGATTTATCACATCAGTTGATCTGCTAGTGACAAATGTATTCAACACAGTAACTTGTCGAACAATAATTGCCAAATCAAATTGCAATTTCTAGATATGTCAGGGATTTACATTGCCAAAATCATTTGCATTGTAAACATGTTTCATCCCTTCTTTATGCCTTAAGTTTCCAGATCTTACTGAGTAACTCAATTAAGTCGACTAATCTAAAGAACGTAAAACCTTCATGTGCAATCTTATTCAGTCATGAAGTTTTCTCTCCATTACAACATCGTCCAGAATCTCATATGACGAAAATTGTAACTTCAAGTGTTCGTCAATTAGATGGCATATGACTTAAATTTTAGGGTATAGATTTTGGTGTCAAAATCATGTATGGAGAAGCATGCATACATCTCCATAACATAAGTTTACTAAAACGTTTAGTAGACTTTTGTTGAGACTAAAAGTTCATCATATACTTGCAAGTTGAGGTATTGGTTAATACCAATTAAAGATTTTACACACAACTAAATTCACACCGTACTTTTTCTAGAACTTAGTTATAGCACAAAGCAATAATCTTATTCATTGTGTTTCGGATGTGAATTAATGTAGTTAAATCAACCTTAAAGAATTATACCAATAACAACCGTAGGTAATTCCAATTTTGACGCACAGGCGAGCCGGGAATTTGGTCAGCGCTGAAGCATAACACCTCCTTCCTTAACCGGGTACATGACCAGCGGTGCGTTATACCCACTTTATAGTTTGTCAGAATTGAGTAAGCCGTTAAGTTGCTATTGCAATTCTAATCAACGCAAATCATATGTAATTTAGATCTCAAAACAATTCATTTATTTTAATATGATTTAGTCCATATTAATTTTTCTTGTAAAAAATTACCCTTGTTTACAACATACAATCAATATAAAACGTATGAAAACAAGTAGGTACAAAAAAAAACTAAATCATAAACACATAATAACAATTTATATGTGCAATAAATAAATCAAATAGCCACATGCATACGATTTATTTAATAAATAATATCAAATCTAGGTTTTTATATACATATAAAAGTCTTCCCTAATTTTATATTTATTGAATCAAATAAATCATGTAGCAAAAAACGTAACAATTACCACATAAAACATATGATCCATGAAAAACATGCATGTTCATCACGGATCTCCCACATATCTTAACAATTAAATCTCTATGGATCGAAACATGAATTTACATAACATAACAATTAATCATGCAATTCATCAAAATTCCACCTAAATCACTTAACAATTAATGAAATCACTACGGATCGTAACCACGCATGACATAACAATTAATTCATGCATACATCTAAAGTTAATTACCATGTAATTTTAGGGTTTACAAAAATTTTTTTTTTTTTTTTATAGAAAAATCGGCATAGCCGATTTAAAAATAATAAAAAAACAAAACCCTAATTTTTATAAAACCTAAAAAACAACATGTAATTTTTAACACAAATCAATATTAGTTAAAAACTTTAGATCTTGATAATTATAATCATGTTAAAACGGCTCTCGATGCCACTGTTGGTTTATAGAGTTCATAACAATTATTTAAAACCCTAATATGGATCAAAGAGCGCATAGCGGAAGCGATTAACAAGATCATTAATTTAACACAATTATGATTAATCAAGGCTAGGGGTACATACCTTTATCCTAGCAAGATCCACAAGACGACGGAGCAAACGACAACTAGGGTTTATCACGAACACCACAAAGAATATAGTCTAAAGTAAGACTATATCACGTTCTTGTACACACGTGATACGGCGAGTTAACCGTGAGTCTAGCACGAACAAACCGAGCTTCCAAGTCTATGGAAGATCTACCCAACAACCCTAGAGAGGGGCTAGGACTAGATCTAGAATAGCTTATTGAAAATCAAAGAAGAACCCTAATAGGGTGTTTGTTTGGCCGGCGGTTAGAGCAAGAGAAAGAGAGATGTGTGGTGAAAAATTATGAGGCTTTAGGTTTGTTTATATACACCTTGGAAAACTTCTCTTCCAAGGTTAAACAAGATAAAGCCACAAAATCTTTTCTCCTTATCTTTGTCTCCTCTATTTAGGCCGGATATATACATGCTCCAAAAGAGGTTTCCGGAACTTTTCCGACTCCTTCTTTTAGCTTCTTTAACCTTCTATAACGGTCGTTTAATACTTAACTTTTAATTACTTAACGATCGTTAGCTACGGTTTGATTTAATAAATATAATAAATATATTTAATAAATAAATAAATTAACTCTTCACGTAATGTGTGCAATCCCGTGATCTCGAGTTCGATCCTATCTCACGACTATTAATTTTAAGTCCATAAACTTTCATGAATTAATTAAAGGGATTTTTGATTAAACCATTTAATCCTTTTTATATACGGTTGTTGACAAATTATACGGGTTAAACATTTTAAGTGAGTTTGTGTTCGACCAATTTAAGTCATTAACCCGTAAATATAACATAAATGTTTTAAATTTAAGAAAAAAATACCGAGTTTGCGGGTCGATTCCGTTAATTTAATTTGAATCTGAAGCTAGTGAGATGACTTGACTCAGACATAATCCAAATCTATTTTTTACTCGATCCAAGCTTATTAATTCTTGTTTCGCTTTCAGATCGAGTTACATATCAAGTCAGAAACTGACACCCCTACGTTTTGTATCAATCAAATCCTGGTAGATTTCAATACTTTTGAGTTTTGCAGTTTTTCATTAATGAGGAGTTCTCAAGATGTCAGTGAAAGACGTAGGTAGTAAGGGTCAAGGTTATATATGAAGGAATATGTACACGTAAATAATGTATGTCTGGAAGTCGTCCCGAGCCTAAGGAGACGCACGCGTTAATACGTAAAACAATTATATATTAATATATTATGCGTAGTATATTAATTACTGATAAGGTATTACAAACATTAATTAATGAGTTAGTTAACGGATTTTTATAAACGATAGTTAAAAGTTAACTATATAAATTAATACATAAAACAAATAAAAAGGAATTTGTATTTAGTTATAAGTTGTATTCCTATTTGGTATAGGATTGACCTACTTATGCATAGTATATAATGGATGACCTTTAGTCATTATATATACTTTTCCAATGATAGAAAACATGAAACCAATCTACGATTGGTTGATTTTGCTTCTATTGTATGACAAACTAATACTTGATCTATTAGTTTCGGTTTATTTGTTTTAACAAGTATTAATTGGCTTTATCACTAATTAATACTAGCATACTTAATTGTTTGCTATAACGTATTGTGTGCGTATTCTTAGAGAGGTCATTGTTTGATCTTTGGGTTTTCGTTTATATTGGTGGTTCGATAAAGGTGTTTAATCCATCGCTAAAAGGTACGTGTTTCTTTATCGTTTATGTTAATTACTTGTCTATACGTGATCTTATATTCCGTTGCGTACTCGTGATTATTAATGTGTTAATATGGTAAAAGGTTTTTATTAAATTCCAACAGTGGCATCACGAGCCGTTCGTATAGCTTTTAATTACATTAAAAATAACGAAAGAGATAAAATTGTATAAACTTACTATGATGCCGTTTGAATTATTTTATTTGATGATTAGTTTTTCATAAACCCTAATTAGGGGTTAATAAAATTAATTAGACAAACCCAAAGTTGTATGCAATTTTTTGTTGATAAATATCATGTTAATTGTTAATTACTCGTTATTTATCACGTTGTTAATTGTTAAAATTATGGTTCGATCCATGGGAATCATGCAAGTTTACCATGGATCATGTGTTCTTGATTAATTGCTTTAATTGAAGTTATGATTGATATGGTATGCATGAAGGATGTGATTAATTGTTAATTGGGTATATGTTTTAGGTTAATGTTTATTTGTTTTGCTTTTGATTATAATTGGTATATATCATGGTTCAAGCAAAGGGTTTTTCGGAAAATAAAAATAAACCGGACTAAAACTATATGAAATTTGATTTATTATAATCTTGTTCTTGCTCGATCATATGTGGCAACATATGAGTCGCCCTTACATGGTTTTAGATCTAACTCACGCCGTGATTAGCAAGAATCAAGTTTATAATTTGTTTTCTATTTTAAATTAGTAAAATTTTATTAATGACGTAATTTGCAAAATTACTATCTAGTTGCAAGGCTAAGGTTCGGGAAGACTCATCAAGACTTCGGTCTTGTAGATACCATTGCCCTATAATACCTGACTACTTGTAGTCTCCTTATCTTGCATACTATTTAGGAAGCCGCGAATGGTCTAGGGTTTGAATGATTTTAATCATTCTTTAATCTTTTCCCGTGATAAAATTAAACTTCTTTAAATAGAATACATGTTGAATCGTCAATTTTTATGATATCGTTATTTATACAATTGAATTGTCAGTTAATTATGTGGTATCTATAATTAACGAATTGAGTAAATTTGTTAAATTATCATGATACAAAGATGTTGCATGCTTCTTTGTACATGTTTTGAAATTGTCAAAATTTATACCCTCTGAAATAAGTTTATTTGTCATCCAACATGTAAAAGCACTTGCACTTACTCTTTCACCGTACGTTAGACTGTGGTGATTTTGCAACCCAAGGTGATATAACACACTTGATTGGGAGACGTCGGTGCTATATAATCACGGTTTTTGGTTGGACGACTTAAGCAAGTTAAGATAGATGAGACCTTAACTCGTGGTAATAGATGGGATAAACATGCTCGCTTTTTCACTTTTGATTGTCACAAGTGATGTATATAAAGTTGAGTCCCATAATTCTAGAAGTTGTATTGGATGCAATTATTGAACGTCAATTACCCCTTGAATATCATCATCACTAGCAGATCAACTGATGCGGTGGCGGTATGTCTTGGTGGATTCTAGCTTTTAGAAAATTAATTGTTTATTTATAAACATGGGTATTTAATTTTCTATAAAGATAATATTATCGAAAATACTAAAATTGAATTTTGTGATTTTTTTTAAACGTATTATTGCAACAAAGTTCCATAAATTAATGCTTGTTTGACAAACAAAGTCTCGTTTTCTTGTAAGAAAGAAAAAGACATATACCTATCCTTTTTCGGTGCAAGAAAAGGCTATTAATAGGTGCGATTGGATTATTGTAATTATCAATCTTTAAGTGAACTTAAATGGTTAAGTAGATTTGCACAACTTATTGTTTCAGGTAGATCTCATTAATCTTTTTGAGTTTTTGAGCATCTTTCAAACTAATAAGTCTCTTAGCAATCTCTAGGCAAGCAATACTTCTTTTGTTCTTTACATATCGATCCCCTTAAGGCTATAATCGATAGAACAAAACAAGTGTTTTGTTTGTTTATTGTGATTCTAATAACTAGCTTTATTTATCCTAGTTATTATGTTTTAACCCAAACGTAGGCACTAAATACCCTTATTGAATGGTAGGCCTAATATGGAGGAAATTGCATGCCAGTTTTCAAGTTAGCATAATAGATAGTCTCTCATTTACATGGTAGAAATTCATACACTCTCTATAATACATAAGTAATTGTTACTTATGGGCATTAAAAGCAAGTAGGGAAGTAAATAAATCGCTATCTGCTATTTACTGGTGAAGTAACATTTGTAATGTTGTCAAATCCAGTGGGAGCGTTGCGAAATACATTAATGTAATGTTGTCTAATTTAGTGGGAGCTACAAGCTTGTTTACCTTCGTAGTAATCCATATTATTTCTAGTTTGACTTGAAATAATAATTTACTTTCAGAATATGAAGAACCATAGTTTTAAGGATAAATGCATCCTATTTTATATGATTATCACTTTTGAAGTATTTTTCATATAATAATTATGCAGAATTTCTTATAAAACTATATGGTTGACATTTTACTAGTTATTCAAATATACATGACATGATCATATTGTTCACATAAACTATTGTGTTTCATGGTTGTTTATATTCGTACGTGATGTTGTCCCGTGCACAAGTGGGAGAAATCTTTATTGTGTGCAAGGTACAACACATAACAATATGACAAATGGTTTCTTGACAGCGAGATAAGAATCTAATATTCTGTTAAGGCTCATACATTTAATTGTTAATGTATGTTGTCTTGTTTAGAAGATGTCAAGATAAAACTCATAACAATATGACAAATGGTTTATTGACCGTGAGATAAGAATCTAATATTCTATTAAGACTTATACATTTAATTTTCAATGTATGTTGTCTTGTTTAGAAAATGTCAAGATATGAATAACAAGCTATTTCAACTAATTTGTTTATATTTATTGGAATGCTTCTTAGAATGTTTCTTGGAATGCACAATAATATATATGAAGTACGCAATTAACTTAAAATAACTATTGAAGTTGTTCATAGTTACTTTGTGAAAGTTTATGTCTCTTGTAAAGCATAAATATATAGTCTTTAATTGTTAAAAGATTATAAACATAAAGTAAATAATCTACTTGTTATATCTTCTTGTTAATTAACATGAAGTCTTTGAATTATTCAAAGGATAAATAATGTATATAGAGTTATTGAACTATTTAAAGATACATTAGGGCATGCACTAGGTTTTTAAATGCGATATATTTTCAATCTTGTGTTGACACAATTGATAAGTATTTAACCTAAAGAAAATTAAGTTATTTAGGGATTGTCATATAGTATTACAATCTCAAATACTCATAGAATATCTTGAGTGATAAATCAAATTCTTTAGAATTATTTGATGTTGATAACTTGAAATACTTTACCTCCAAAAGTTGTCAAGGTTTGGAAATTGAGTATACAAAGTATATACTTAAATATTACTCGGACCTAGAAGGAAACTAAGACACCATCAAGCTATGGAATGTGATGAATCACATTGAGTCTTTTAAATTGAAGTTCTGAATTTGTCAAGAACTATCAAGGTATTTTGTGACGTGTTCCAAAAGATAACAATTTGTTATTTCCCTACATGCTAAGTATTTGAAGAATAGTCTATGATTACTAAAAGCAAGTGGGAGGACTCGTAGATCTTTAAGAGATAAATAACAAAATACACAACCTTCTAAATATACTAACGAATGTCATAATGATGGTGAACATTAAGTGTTTAACATCGTGATGATTGAACTCACATTCATAGATCCGAAAGGATGTCTTTAGAAATTGAATGATATATTGATATGTCAATGCTAAGGAATGTATGTTAGAGGATCATGGTGACCCTACTAATCATATAGATGTATTATTGAATCTTGAATGTCATTATTGAATAAAACTCCGAATGAGTAGATGCAAGTCCATATAAGATAATCAATTTTTGGAGACTTGATTAATCTTTAACCAATCGGTTAGACTGTGAGGTGAATATAAGTTTCTTTAGTGAAAGACTCGTATGGACAATATTGTACACATGATTAATGCACAATATGTGATAGAAAAGTTCTACATGCATTAATAAAGATGATTTGTTGTCATGATAGTTTTATAATGATAGATATGACAATGTAATATTTAAACTCTTTTGTACGATTACATTAGCGAGGACGGTTGTGATCAAAGTGTTTATAAATTACAATAATCTTTATGTAGTGTACATAATGCGAGAATCCATGTATGGATTAATGCATGCATCTAAAGAATATATCTCAAGTCTAATTATTAAATCCATGTTTTGATTTTTAATTAGATTTAAGATAACTTGTGAGTACATCTAAAAGCTAGTGGGAGTATTATGTTTATTTCTTAAATGACATATGATGTATAACATATGGAAAGCAATATTCCATGTAAGCTAGATGTTAAACCTTAGCTTGGAATAAGGTTTCATATGAAAGGGTTTAGAAATTAAACGTATGACCTTGATATGTATGTTTATTGTAATAAACATTTGTGGTTAATAAAATCCAACACAACATGAAATATCGTTTAGAAAGTCTCAATGAATGTATCTCATTTGATAAGAGTTGACATAAGATGAAAACTTAAGGGATTCATCATGTAAATCGTATTGTGTGTATGGATAGTTGTAAAACTTGTATAAGTACAAGAAAATTTGACAACAACGATTGCTTAAAGAGAAAATCATTTCGATGATTAGTACAAATGTTATGATAAGATTTGTTTGGGATAGAATGATTATTACTAACTTGAATTGTTCCAAGTAATGAATATTCTATATGATAATAAGATGTAATTATCATTGTCAACAAACTTAGAGTTTAGAAAGACACCAAATATTATCATAATAATAATTTATAGTTTATGGATTATAATATATCAAGTGATGTTTCTAGACATGCATGATAGATTGATTGAGATAACACTCAATACTAATCATGGTACGATTTCAGCTTTGATGATGACCATGTGGATTAGCTATGTTCAAATTGAGCATAATGTTGCAATACATATTAAAAGAATAAAGAATACTTTATAGTTTAAGAAGCTATTAAAGAAGATTGTTTTCAATAAGGTGTTTTGTTGGACTCACACACCTTATAGGATGTACATCAACGATACTCTCATTTTGTTGTGTGTTCATATATAGAAACGTACATAATAACAATCATTATATATGTTCAGAGATTTTCACAATTGTGAATTTGAAATAAGTATTCTCAAAATTTCAAAGATCAAACCTAGTAAAGTTTTATGAAATATAAGCCTTGACAACAAGTATGATCGTCATATCTTGAGGCATGATTTTTCAACTAAGGTTATCATGCATTGATATTTTAGTATTTGGATAAAGGATATTGTTAAACAATATTTATTTTGTAAATTGAAGTATTGGATATTTTTGTTTTATTTAATATTTATTGGTCCTATTTTTGCATGTTTAAATCCTTGAATAATATGTTATTCTAAATTGTCTATGTCGATTGATTATATGAGAATATAATTGAATAAAGACATATATGAGAGATGGTAATATTCGTAGAATATGTAAGAACGGTTCACCAACTCATACGATATCCAAAAGTTGTATATTGGACATCTCCTACTAACAAGTCAATCACTTTATGGATCAGCGTCTTTAAGTGAAACTTGTAAATGATCTACATTACTAAATCCTTTGACTTGAGATGCAAGCAGGTCTTATATATGTGGATGGTACTTTTTGCTATAGTTCTAACGCTATCCTGAATAAGGTAGTAATAAACACTATAATCATTTGTATCTTGAAACATGTAAGAGGCACGTGTAGTCAAGATAAAATTTGTTCATTCAACTAAGATTGAAGAATAATGCTACTGGGCCCCTCGTTAATTAGTTAGATGTTTGTATGGCCATACCCAATGATAATCTAGATTTGTCTCGATTAGATTGGTAATCTATATTAATTATGTAATGCGAGAAACAGAATAGTTAAAATGGAATGACTTTGATCCATATCCATCATTAACATGGCATTTGAGAAACAAAGGGATTGTAAATATTTTAAGTCATTTAAATGTACTTTATGGAAAACTACACTCGAGAGTTTCCGGGAACATTGGCGTGTTGCTAGACGCTAACCAATGTTATTATATTATATTATTGTACATGTCCAAGTGAGAGCTGAAGGAATATGTACACGTAAATAATATATGTCTGGAAGTCGTCCCGAGCCTAAGGAGACGCACGCGTTAATACGTAAAACAATTATATATTAATATATTATGCGTAATATATTAATTACTGATTAGGTATTACAAACGTTAATTAATGAGTTAGTTAACGGATTTTTATAAACGATAGTTAAAAGTTAACTATATAAATTAATACATAAAACAAATAAAAAGGAATTTGTATTTAGTTATAAGTTGTATTCCTATTTGGTATAGGATTGACCTACTTATGCATAGTATATAATGGATGACCTTTAGTCATTATATATACTTTTCCTATGATAGAAAACATGAAACCAATCTACGATTGGTTGATTTTGCTTCTATTGTATGACAAACTAATACTTGATCTATTAGTTTCGGTTTATTTGTTTTAATAAGTATTAATTGGCTTTATCACTAATTAGTACTAACATATTTAATTGTTTGTTATAACGTATTGTGTGCGTATTCTTAGAGAGGTCATTGTTTGATCTTTGGGTTTTCGTTTATATTGGTGGTTCGATAATTGTGTCTAATCCATCGCTAAAAAGGTACGTGTTTCTTTATCGTTTATGTTAATTACTTGTCTATACGTGATCTTATATTCCGCCGCGTACTCGTGATTATTAATGTGTTAATATGGTAAAAGGTTTTTATTAAATTCAAACAATATAGACCCCCTAAAAATACAATCTATACCCCCTGAATTTTCATGTTTTTTTATTTTTTTATTTTTCTTTTAATTTTTTTAATTTTGAGATTGTTATAAAACTGTAAAACGGAAAGTATGAAATAAAAAAATAAATTCTAGCGAGTCAAAACTGTTAAACTATCAAAAAACGCGGAACAGAAACTGATAAAAACAATGTCCAAAAAATGACAGGAGACAAAAAATACATGAATAATGTAATTTTTAATACTTTTTTTAGGGATAGAGGTACCAATAGGGGTACCAGGTAGTAAATACCAATATATGTCAGAAGTCCGAAGTAATGTGGCACTCTTTAGTTGACACTATCCTATCCATTCACACTATTGTCCCACAATACATACCAATTGACAGATTCAACTCTTTAAGAACGGTGTGATTCATGCTTTGGTTTCTTTAAGCTAGCAAAAGACTCATTTTTATAGCACGTATATAGTCGTATACCATTTTGCTATTTTATATGAAGAATAGCAAAGCAAGTAATAGAAACACAACCCTAATGCCTTAAATGATACAAGAAATTTTACTTTGTTTATATTGATGACCGGTAGCTAAAACCCTAATGCTTTAAATTTATAAATCGGGCTTGAGCCTTATTTATCTACTAATAATTTAACGGTCGATTATTTAGGAATGTGTTAATATGTTACAATTTGTTCAAGGAGGTCACAAATTTAGATACACAGATTGCTTTAAACTAGACAATACTTTTGAAGGAGACATTTGAATGACTGGTGATAGTGTTTGAAGATTTACAGATATATATTTATGAACAATAACAAAATTACACAGAATCATACTATCTGTTATATAAACATAAATTTGTAAATGAGTCGATGCGGTGTAAGTTCAACCTTCTTTGAACATTCAAAGGAATCAAAATTATCTACCAGAATTATGCTAAAACCTATTAACACATGAACAATATTGATTGAAATACTCTTCGAGCTCGAGTTATTTGATAAAAGCAGGACGTCTCAATATCCTCTTTGTTGTTTCATAACAGAAGTAATCCCTCTTGAAATCCCATGATGATTATGAAACCCCAAACAACCTAACAGCCCCGATTTATACGGTAAATAAGTCTTCTTCTTCATCTCTTCAGCTACGGCCCTATTCGCGGTATAATGCATTTCATGGGCCGAAACTTTCCTCATTACTCTCCCACTCGACTCACCAATTGAATTACAGCTTTCAATACTTCTAAAACTGGAATTCTTCACATCTTCATCTCTTTTCTTTATTCTCGAATACTTATTCTCGGGGTCTTTCCTTCGTACCCCACTCCCTTCGGACGTGCTACGAAACAATAGCAAGTTCTTAAGGTTCCATTTGTTGTACCAGGTTTTTTGATGTGTTGTTTCCTCGTCAGATAAGATATCCGATATCCTAAAAGGCGATGAAGATCGTGATACTTTGTGCATGGTTCTTGCTTTAGTAACTTTTCTTCCTCTTTTCGGTGTGTTTTGAGTACCATGATAAGTATCATCATCATATGTCTCATGAGATGTCTCAATAAAAGAATCAAAACCTTTTTTCTTACACATAGGAGAAAATGAATTTTGGTTCTCACTAGGGACAGGTTTCAAGGGTTTTATTTTTCCTCCATGGAAAAGTTCATCAGCGGCCGAGATGGAAGGTGTTTCCACCTGGCCGCTGATGAAATTAAATGCAAAATCATTTTCTTTACTGTTATCATTGTCGAGGCTTTGAAAGTTAACGAGGCCGTGTGTAGGGCTCGTTGGCGCGCTATAGAAGAAAGTCGGGAAGCGGAGTGGGGTGGACGGTGCGGTCACGTAAGGGGTGGTGGTGGTGCTTGCATCCGGTGAGGGTATCATAGTTTGTATCTCCATGTTATGGTGAATTGGAACAATTGGAAGGTTTAAGTATTACAGATGGGGACCTATTAAAAGAACATAATGCAGACCCCAACTTTTTGGCTTGCACCTACCCCATATGTAAGACTTGGAAAAAGAAGTGTAAAAAAAAAAGTTGTACAATATAATCAGTTTTATTATCTAGTTTGGGTTAAAAGGGAAATTTCTACAAATGTCTCCTTTGCAAAAGAGTTTGTGACAAATGCTCTTTGATTTTAAATTTTTTCATAAATATTTCGAGATAATCGAGACACTCGAGGCAATCAAGGCAACTTTACATTATATGTTGACACGTGTCCGACATAAGTACAGGTTGTCTCGTTTGACTCGGTTGCCTCAGAACACATGTCAAACTATAGAACTAAGTTGCCTCGAGTTATTTACAAAAATTTAAAGTTAAAGAGAGAAAAAAAACACAAGCACCCACTTGAAAAAAGAGCATTTGCGAAATTTCCCTATATAAAATTCGCTAATACAGGCTAAGACCTTAATGTGCTAGCAAGAAAGGCAGGGGCCTCATCATGACTACTATGTACTATCAATAAAAATACTGATTTGTTTTTATACCCGATAACAAAAGAAAAGATTCGCCTATAACACTATTTAATAAAATAACAAATAAATATTAACAATTTTTAAGTTTAAGAGGATTTCTAATAGAGTAAACCTTTTTAAGCTTTTTAAATTTAATACATTAAATGAAAATAAATTAAACAAAAGCTTTTTATTATTGGACCAAAAGTTTTTTAAAAGAGTTTACAAAAGATTTATAGAAAGACTTTGCATATGCATAGTCATTTTATAAACTTTTTGTAAACTCTTCCAAAAAGCTTTTAGTCCAATGGTAAAAAAACATATCTAAAAGTTTTTTAGAATAGTAAAAAGTTTTATATAGCTTTTCTCCATTAGAGATGCTCTAATAATATATACTTCAAATCTAATAATATGGATTAATTATTTTTTAATTCAATTAAAATACTTACTTTCATTCTATTTATAATGTTAAAATATTTTATAAACAGTTAATTGTTATGCAACATAAATTATATTATCACGACGAAAATTAAGTTTTTTCAATATCAATTTGCACTTCTAAGATACTTTCGATTAATTTCTTTAAAATCTTTTCCACAAATCACACATCTAGTTTATTACTTTAAAATCACATATGAATTGTGAAATGATATGCGATTTATGAATATATAAAGTCACGTGTGATTTTTTATTTTAAATATTAAATGAAATTTGTGAAATCACATACGATTTATGAAATCACATGCGATTTATGAAATCACAGGTAAACTTTAAAACCATAAATTACAAGTGATTTTGCGAATCATATGTATTTTTCTTGATTAAAATTTCAAAGCTAAAAAGTCGTCGAAAGTACATGAAAATGACCGTGTAGTAAATGCTAAAAATTACTTTCGCAATTACTTTAAAAATTGCATGTCATCTATAAGTTACACAGTATTTTTATTTAAAATTTGTGTTGACACGTTTATTTTCTTTGAACCTAAATTGATAAAGCTACTCAGCAGAGACAAACAGGTTATGTGAACTAGTGTTACGCTACTTTGATCTACAAATTTAGTTTTCAAAAGAATTAGCTTTAAAAGATTAGTGATGCACCTTGACGTCTTGTTACCTGTTTACCTTCCTATGTTATGCAAATACTGAAAAATTATAATAAAACTTATTTATTTATGTTGTTAAAAACCCAAAAGATAAAAATAAAATATCACAAGTTATTTTACGAATTACGCGCGATTTTCGGCCGAGAATTTCAACACTAAGAATCGTCAAATATACAATGAAGTGCTCGTCTATTTAAAGAAAAAAATATTATCATCGTGATGGTGTATATTTCGTAGTATGTCAGTTTATCGTTTGAAGGATATGTTATCTATCGTAAAAAGATGAAAAATGAGTTTCTAATGCTTCGTGAAAAATTAGTGAATGAGATTTACTCATTTATTCTTTAGATGTATGATTTTTTATATGAATGTCACTCCGACTATGCAAAGAATTTTTGTAAATCATAGAGTGCGATGTACATTTGGAATAAAAAACATTTATTAATGCATTGTGTTTCAATGTATGTAGTTGATAATTTTCTCTAAAACAAATTTAGAACATTTTGATTTATTATGTATAGGTGTCAAACTTGTGAAAAACAAAAAAACTTAAATTAAGAGGTTTTAATTAATAAACTTTATGTGAAAACTAAAAAGGAAGGGGGTGTGAATAGTTTACCAATTACAATTTTCGTTTTTGAAAAGCTTTACTTGTTAAAATATTGATTTGATGTTATGTTTAATCTACTTGCAAGCAATATAAAGCACAATAGTTAAAACTAAGAAACAATGTAACTAATAAGTATGATGAGAGTAATAAGAAAGGAAATAAACGAATCAAAGCACAACACTCAGAATAAATAGTGGTTTAGTTACGAAGCACCTCTTCGTCGTACTACACTCTCCGAGTACCCTATTTGAGATTACTATGTCAACAAGCTCCGTTTAAGCAGAGAAAACTGTACACACGTAGTTTACACCAATTTTGCGACACTAAACTCGATGTCAAGTATTAATCCTAGGTAGAAACAATTTAACACACAAGTACTTCCTCACTTAGGAAATAATATCATGATCATACGATCTAACAACTACACACAATCTAACAAGATCACACCCGAGTACAAGTATTTCCGCACTAGAAAATACATTCACAATCTCCCAATATATCTACACTACAAGATCTTACAAGATCACACACAAATACGCAAGAATATGAACAATAGTACAATTACTTGAATGAAAACTAAACTATACTCCCTCCGTCCCAAAATTATTGCCCCTCTGACAAAAAGCACATATTTTAAGAAACATACATTTATTATAATACGCTCTCTTTCTCTCTCTCTCTCTCTCTCTCTCTCTCTCTCTCTCTCTCTCTCTCTCTTACATTTTGACATAATGACAATTTCAACCTTAGCTAATTAGTATAGATCTTATTTAAGTTTTATTTATAATTCAAGTAATGGTAATATAGTAAATTTGATTAAACTTTCATTTCCATTAATTGTAGTGGATAATTAAGTTAGGACATACCAAAAAAGAACATGGACAATAAATTTGGGATATAAGGAGTAATACTTAATCATGGTGAATCACAAGTATTTTTCTCTTGCACAATGTAGAGTAAAATGTATTGGATCACTTTAAACAAATCAGTACAAGTTATATGAACAAAAAAGGAAAGAATTGAATTCGATTCTATAACATCCTGTAATTTTTACTAAAATAAATACAAGGGAAAATCACTTAGAAATGTAATAAACTTACCAATTTTTATGGTTATGTGTACTAAATTTTTTTTTCTCATCATGTGTATTAAACTTTCAAATTCATATCATTGTGTGTATTTTAAGACGATTTTGCCTTGTAAAATGACGATTTTACCCTTCAAAATTTGAAAAAAGTAGGGGTATAATGGTCACAAAGTACTCACAATGATATGAATTTGAAAGTTTAATACACATGATGAGAAAAAAAATAGTTTAGTACACACAACCATAAAAAGTGTAACATCCCGCCTAATCATACCACAATATTGTCCGCTTTGCCTATAGGCTCACGGCTTTGCTTTGTGGCCCTCTTGTAAGTACTTCCCGGCTGGTCACCCAACCTAGTACTACTCTGACATGAGCACGCTTAACTGCCAGTTCCTAAGAACCCCACTTGCAGTAGACCACAAAACGCGTTGTGTCATGAGAAGGCGACTGTTATCTTATGAAACATGGATCTCTCCTGGCCACAGCCGATGTGGGATTTGCCTGGGTGTCACAATCACCCCCCCTTCGGGACTCATCGTCCTCGATGAGGTTTGCCCCACCATCCCGAACGGCTCAGGAGTGGCTCTGATACCACTTGTAACATCCCGCCTAATCATACCACAATATTGTCCGCTTTGCCTATAGGCTCACGGCTTTGCTTTGTGGCCCTCTTGTAAGTACTTCCCGGCTGGTCACCCAACCTAGTACTACTCTGACATGAGCACGCTTAACTGCCAGTTCCTAAGAACCCCACTTGCAGTAGACCACAAAACGCGTTGTGTCATGAGAAGGCGACTGTTATCTTATGAACCATGGATCTCTCCTGGCCACAGCCGATGTGGGATTTGCCTGGGTGTCACAAAAAGTGATAAGTTTACTATATTTTTAAGTGATTTTCCCTAAATACAATCTATGTGTGTTTCACATATGATATATAGATAAATAAGTGAATTCACTAAGAAATTTTTGCTCTATGTTATGACATGTGATTGATTTATCAAGTTATATGGGTTCTTACAATCTCAACTATCACTTAGTATATGCCTATATGTTGTAAATATTATGTAAATATCATGTCTGAGTTATAAAAGTAATCTTATGAGTATATTACGAATAAGAACATCTCAAATATAACTAAGATGCCCTAAATCATCAAAGAGCCTTAGAAAACCTAAAAATCCCTTGTAAACTCAAATTTCAAGTAATGTAACTACACAACGCCTTTGTACGAATCTCAAAGATATATGTGCAAGTTATAATCTATCATTTAGAAGTAAGATTTAATCCTAGAACACTAAGTACAAACCATTCAAAGCTAAGTACAAGCATTAAGACCTAGTGACCAAGATTAACACCTAGAATCTATTTCACAATGAATTAGAGCCTAATCGTTTGCAACCAATTACAAAACTCAACTAGATATCATATTAAGGTTATAACTTCATCTCAAGTTAGGTTAAAAATTACTAATACACAATGTACAAGTAATTTAAGCATGGAATTATAATTTGACCTGATTGCATCTAGAATATGATTACCATATATAACTCATCAAACAAAGTGTAGAAACTCTTTGGACATTTTAAACATAATGTATAAGATATAAAATGAGTTTAGGTCAGTATCTAAGGTGAGAATAATGGCTTAAACAAGTATTGAATCCTAGATCATTATAAACCCTAATTCGGCTAGGTTTTCTTCCGAATTTCATTTCAAACCAATGTTAAACCTCAAACCGAGGACCTAAAATTCCTAATTACAATGTGTAAAACCTAATTATACCCTAATACTTCACTAACTACATTAATAAACCTTTATTTACAAGAATTACTAAGTTACAAAGTTACAAGCTCTAATAACACTACATTAATAAACCTTTATTTGTTCGTGCAACCGAGACCTTGGCACGGGGCTCGGCTAAACCGAAACACCAAAGGGGTGTTTGGTTATTATTTTTGGGTAAATTAATCTTGGATATTTAAATATTAATTTATGAGTTATGGTGAAGTTAAACATGACATAATTAAATTAAATTAATTAAAGACTTAGCCTATTAAATTAATTATATTTTTAACCATGGCTTAATTAATTTAATTGTTGTTTTTAATTTAATTATACAACTTAACAAGTTTATGATAAAGTATTATTAAAATAAATCTTGCCTTATTATTAATTAATAATCAATTTAAAAATCATGTTACATTATTAATTAATAATTATTTATAAGATTATGCCATGTTAGAGTTATTTATTAAAATACTTTACTAATACATTATTTAATAATCATGACTTATAAAAGTATGTTCGTTAAGCTTCAGCTTATATTTTATGCTTATTAAAAAAGCTTTAAACTATTTATGGAAACTTACTATTTTTGGAAACTTTATATTTTTGTAAACTTACTCGAAATTACTATTTTCGGAAACTTACTAATATGAAAACTTTCTATTTTTAGAAACTTACTATATATAGAAACCTGCTATTTTTAGAAAGTTACTAATTGTGGAAATATCAAGTATATTAACACATGAATCATGAAATATATTAATCAAGAACACATGAAACGTATAACATTAAGGAAAGACATAATAAGACATGAATAAGTAAAACAAGTAAAGAACAAGTAAATTAAACTAAGAACCAGTAATTTATACATGAACAAACAACTCATACACGTCCTTTATTATGTAGCATTCGTGAAGTCAGAGTAGTACTTTCCACCTTTCATCTTTCATCGTTTGTTGGACATAAGGTACGGATATTCCGTCCTTCAGTAAGGACATCTCTTTTATGCATGATTATGATTCCCCGTTTGCTGCCATCTGTTTTCCCTAGTTTTCATATCATAAAACTTTTCATTGTTTGTCATGCTATTATTTTAAATTGCCTGAGCTATATACATGGATGACCATGACCACCTAGTTATAGAGGTACCATAACCATGACACTTGAGGCACCGGTGTCATGACTCTTTCGCGACGAGAGTAATTTCTCGCGGCGTCCCTTCAGTTTACATGGGTCATTATTATGATTATTTTGGGGCGT
Source organism: Glebionis coronaria (assembly GCA_025667525.1). Lineage (NCBI taxonomy): Eukaryota > Viridiplantae > Streptophyta > Magnoliopsida > Asterales > Asteraceae > Glebionis > Glebionis coronaria. Next base: position 24,721,597 of record CM046876.1, read on the forward strand.
ATGGGTGCATCCTAGTTACATGTTTGCAGGTACAAGTTGATTGTTGGTGTGTGCTCTATATCCATCACATTGGAGTTCATCATTCCACCCACATTAGTATTTATTAGAGGTCACCCCTCTAATAGAATGATGAGGTCACCCCTCTACGTATAAACTTACATTGCATGCATAAACTTAAGACTTTTCAGTTATAAATATGTTTTTAAAACATCTTCCAGGTTTTCCAGAACACACACATATTCCGCTGCATTTCATATCTTTTACTTATATTTCAGTTATTCTTATGATGTCATTATATCTGTTCACTGAGCATATTGATCAGCCGTATTTTCTTTCCATGTCCCATACGGCAGGTACCCAAGGACACACTTGAGCATTTGAGAGTACGTGCATAGGATGGAGGCTACCTTAGACTTCTTTCCTATTTGCATTTTAAATACATATGCTTGGTTGGACAATATTTAGTCCTTTTCTACATTCTTTACTTTATGAATGTTTGAGCATATGTTTGGGGGCCGATGTTTGATTCCGGCTTTCCTTTTGATCATTTATGTTTTTTTTAGACATATCACCTTGTTATGCTTTGATGACATGCCATAATTATGATATAAGACCACCTTTTCAAAGTAGGTCGTTACAATTATCGTATCGAGCCAAGGTTTTGACATGTAGGCTCTAAAACTTAACCTGTGACTAGTGGGTAGTCATCAGGATCTTCCTAAACTGACGTTTATTATATTTCATGTATTGTTGTTTTCTTGTGAAATTTTGACTAGTATGGATTGAACCATATTCGTCCATACTTATTCACATGCTTTCTTTCAAATTTTAGACTGGTATGGGTTGAACCTTAGTCGCCCATACCTAGTCGCATGTTTATCTCTGTTTCCTGAAGTTTTGACTAGTGTAGATTGAACCATAGTCGTCTACACTAATCATTGTTGATTTTCATTATAAATGTTTCCAAATTTCTTTCATGTAACCATTATGTTCCCATAAGCCCGTGATCATAACCGACACCCATTCTTTCCCATAGTTGGCGACCAAAGAAGTGAGTATAGGACTAATCCTATTGTCCGCTAATTCCTCGTTTAGATTCAAATTTATTTCATGCAAACAATCATCAAAACTACCACCTCCAACCTCTTCCACACTTTCTTTATTTTCTGAAAATTCACCAAACTCACTATGAACTTTTATGTTTTTCGCATTACTCTGACCACCTTGTAGTGCGCTACTAACCTCATCAACACCAATATCTTCATCATCATATAAGGATCCAATAATTTTTTGCGAAACTTCTTCATTTGGCCATGATAGAATAATATCTAGTTTTTCAACTCTTTCCCTACAATTGTCTCAAGACGAGCATCCATTATACGGGATAAGGAAAACGACTCTTCTAAAGTTGTAGGGCCCAACTTTAAGAGTGTACATTGTATAATTGGTTTAAGTCCACATATATGAAAATAAATAAGTAAATCTTCAAACATCCCCATAACTCGATATGCAAGTATCACAAATTCACTCTCATAATCGACCACCGTACCTTTATGCAAAAGCTTAGATAGTGCGTCCAGATCGCTGCCCGATGCCATAACAAATCGAAAAAACAATAAAAAAAAATTTCTCGTATTAATAGTACCCGGATGAACCCCGATGAACAATAGCTCCGGAACATTACTTCGGATGAACAGTACCCCCGTCGATGAATAGTGACGGCGGACGAACAATTTTTTTATTGGAACCCTAAATAAAAAAACCATCAACGAGTTGCGGGCTCTCAATGAAAGCAGCAATTGATACGACCCAGTTAGAGTTTTATCGGGATAGATAACACAACTTTAATCGTGTGTTTGCTCCTTAAGAATTAGAGATGAGAAGACCAGACATTTATTGTGTTTAACTTTGATTGACTTTATTGATTCAAACATAATAAATATTTTCCTAAACGCATATCCTAAATAAAGGTAAGTATAATGGTTATCCTAACCCATCATATACTCCATGTGCATATCAACAGGCGTAACACGTTGATCGCTCAGCAAGAAGAAACTTCCATCTAGAAGAAACTCTGATTACCTGTACACACAAAAAAAAACCCAATGGAAATCGTAATGAACTTTCGTGAATAACACTCGTATTTCTTCTCAAATTCTCCGGTCAAATGTTTCTTCACAAAGTAATCTTACCTACACGACACAAACAACAAATATTCGAGTAACAACTTCGTTGCAAAATAAAACCAAGATATTGAATACGGCCATATGCATATGCAGCTAGTGATCACCAAAATTTGTGAAAATATTTATAAGCATACCAAATAATACTAGATTAAAGTATAAGAAAACCAAAAGTCTGACGGATACACGATAAGTTAGGAGTTACGTTTGCAATTAATTTGAGAAAACCGTAGAGATACTTCCTCTTCTTCGTAAACGCTTCACTTGCATGGATGTAACGATCCTTCAAACACATCTATGGGCACCTCTACGTTAATTTAGAGGGGCCTAACCTTTAAATATTATAGATCATCATAAGTTTATATATTAATATTAATATAAATAATATTTTAGTCTCCTGTTAAAAGACGAAAAATTATAAGAACACATATACTCTTATGCATGTTTTTGCTTTAATATCTTGTGTTTAAAATCAAAGTGTTCTTCTTGAATTATTTCATAAGAATTTCTTGCAGCTTAAGTACTAATATGACTGAAATACATAAAACAAAAAATAAACTTAACACGATTTAAAAAAAAATATTCAAGATTGTCGTCACTCCCTAACCTAAATATCGTATAAGTACTTTTTTATGTTAATTATGAATGGTGAATCGTGAAAAAGTGATTAATCTGATCATGTGTAAGATTATTATTTCATGAAGTTTCTTTAAAAATTGGTCGGATTTATGTCATTATACGTATACCTACGTGACAAACATGGATGTGAAATGAATTCAGCTTTAAATCTGATCATAAATGTGTTACTTTGTTGAAGACAAGTCTAGTATGGATGACATTGGGATACTATGCTTCGCATCATGTAGTATGTTATTGATATTAATGCTATTGCAAATTGCAATTATCATTTTTATTATTAACATTACTTTTAAAAACAACATTGTTAAAGTGATGTGGTGCTTCACCATGATATTTTCATCATGTGTAGTTTTTAGTAAATCTTTTTTTTTTATATGTAAATGATATTTAAACGTCTCAATATCATCACGATAGATAAAATGTGTAGTCTTTATACGGACACGAAACTCAGGCTTCTCTTGTCTTTACTTGATGATCCTTAGGGCCGTTTGGTTCAAAATTTTAAAATTCTGGAATTCTAATATCTAGTAAATTAAAATTCCTACGAATTTAAAATTCTAGAATTTAAAATGCCTAATCCTGTTTGGTTGACAGAAATTTGTAATATTTTGAACTCTTGAATTTGTATTAAACCAATTAACGAATAAATATTTTTTATAAAAATTTTATTGAAAAACTAAAAATCGAATTTTAACTTTTTATAAATATTTTATAAAAAAATTTATATAGTTTTTTTATAAATTTTTTATAAAAAAATTATATAAATTTTATAAAAAATTTATATAAAGTTTATAAAAAATTTATAATAAATTTATAAAAAATTTATATAAAGTTTATAAAAATTTTATATAAATTTTATAAAAAAATTCAATAAACTTTATAAAAACTTATTTTAATTTTTTTAAAAAATTTTATAAATTTTATAAAAAATTTCAATAATTTTTTTTATAGAATTTATATAAATTTTGTAAAAAATTCCTATAAATTTTATTAAAAATTTCTATAAATTTTATAAACAAATTCTATAAATTTTTAATATAAATTTTATTTTTGCTATTTAAAAGAGTAAAAATCGAAAAAATAATTTTTATATAAATTTTTTAAATTTTATAGTTTTTTATATAAACATAAAAACCCGAATAAAAATGATTAGAAAAAAAGTTTATAAAATAAAATTTTCAAGTAAAATTCCTCACTTTTTGGAGTAATTTCAATATCCTTCATTTTAGGAATTCGGGAAATTGTAAATTCCTTCCTTAGTTATACCAAACACAATATTTGAAGGAAATTAAAATATCAAAATTTTGAATATCCCCAATATCCTCCAATATGCCCCAACCAAACGGCACCTTAGCACTTTTAATAAACTCAAACAACTCATATATATTCAGGGGTAGCACGTTTTATATTGTACATCCACTTGTTATATACAAATTCATATTCTTATTAAGATACGTGCATGATATGATAACATAGGAAAATAGTTGCAAGGGGTCAAATCGTAACCTACTTTTTTAAATATTTAGTCTCATATGTAAGTGCGTATTATGGGAAGCTTCTTAGAAAAACTATATACAAACAAAATCAAAAAGAATAAATGAAGCTTTGAATATACACAAAATTAACCCCCCAAAAACAGTTATTTGGGTTATTCTTTATTTGCACATTACCAATACTAATACATTTACAAGAAACTATAAGCTTCCTGTGCACAAATCAAATGCATAATACATCACATAACAAAGGTTGCAGCTTCTTAATTTGGTATCAATAAATCCGATCTGAATTTCACTCAGGCTGGACATAGCCTTGCTGTAAAAGTACAAAAATATATCACAAATTCACAATAACATCTAGTGTTCATATATATTTAAAAGCAGATGTGATGAGCATGAGTCTGAGTCTGGATTTTAAATCACAAAATGACATGTTACCTGTGTGCGTTTATCGTCTTTGAAGCTATGGTTACGAATTTTCAGCTCCCCTCTACTTGTGGTCAACTCATCTAATATTTCAGCATCGCACATTGCCACGTCGATTTCATTGTTCCCCCCAGATGCATTATCCATTTCCTGAATTTCTTGATCATGTTAACAATGATACGAAACAAGGCTAATTGTGATTATGGATTTGAGAAGTTACCCTGAGATGGAAGCTTGGGCCGCGTGATGGACTACCCACGATTTCCTCATACTCAGCTGCATCTAGTTCTCTTAAATGTTGAAGTTGGAACAATTTTGGTAGAACATGTTGTCGTATGCTGATAAGAAGAAAGAAAGGTACTGGGAAGAGAATGCCAGCCACAGGAATCCATGTCACACCAAAACACACCATGAAATAAACAATTTGGATGACTGTAAATATAACTATGCTTCTAAATGGTACAGACTCGACGAAAGAAGCATGAACTTTCTCCAGAACCCTGTCATTATTTTAACAAAAAACCATTAATATAGAAAGTGCATGTACAAAGAAACTTGATTACCAGTGAAATTTTACAACACATGTAATTAATTATAATAGGTCTTAGACGGGTTTTTTTTTATTATCTTAAACTGGAAAAATGGGTCAAATTTTAGAAATAATTTGTGGAACAAATTGAAAGTAGTTCGCAAAATGCATTCATAAATCACTTTAATTCAAAGGTTTACACTATTAAATTACTAGTGTTTTGTCATAATACTTGTAAAAAAATGGAATGATAAATGACAAAAGAAAAAAAGGTTCTCTTCGGTCAATCCAACCGGCGTTAACCTGTTTTGACCCGTTACCCAACCTATCCATGCTGCCATTGTTATAAGGAGGATTTAAGAGCTTACTTATATCTCCTACTGTAGGGGACAAATAGAAGCAATATTCTTTCCCAAAACTGGTTTCCGGGAAGACTGTCAACGGCCATGTAAGCAAAATAGCCCCATAGAACTGACGTTGGTATTAGCTTGATAAGTGGCATAGCGCATATAGATCCTGCTAAAAGAAGTGATTGCAGCAGATTGCTGACCCTCTGCTCGTTAACTCGAACAGGTAAATTGGCATCAATATGCTCATCAGGATTAAAATTCCCTTGTGCATTCTGGATTCCATTTTCTACTTTCATAACTGCATCCTGCAAGTCTTTCAGTTCATTTAGTATTGCAGGTGACTGCAATGGAAGAACACCAATTTAATAACGTGAACGAAAAAAATATCTAAATTGACTAGAAAATGGTTACAAAGTATGCTACAGTAATGAGTAGGATGAAGATTTACAATTGGGGAGCTATCGAGTTCAATAAAAACGGTTTGCATCTTGTTGTAGATCTCTGAATTGCTAGCTTTCCGCCTTATGCTTTCCTTAGCACTCTCTACCAGTTTCTTTCTTATAAACTGGTTAAGCAATTGCATTAATGAATTAGAACAAATAACCTTAACCAAGTGGTAATAACTCGGAAAACTTCTGTTCCTTTTCATTTTTGTGAGGACTTGCCTGTTTCTTGAGTACAGCTAAGCTTTTCGTGTGCATTGGTGATTGAGGCAAGACACCATTTGACGGAGGTAGTCCTAACAATCCGCAAAGCAATGTCTGTGACAATATTAACAATATATAAAATTGGCTTTCTTGCCTAAAAGGTTCATAATAATAAGGCAAAACAGTATGGTTACCATGAATCCGAGCAAAAGAATGTCATAATGGTAGGCTGAAGGGTTCTTAAGATTAAAGTCTTTTTGCTGAGCCAATTGTGAAGCAACGGTATGATCGAAGAAGTAAAGTCCAGCAATCATAAGAGCTGGGATGATGGCTGCCAAGATGTACACGGAAGGAACGTTGCCCATATCCTGTAAGTCAATCAACAGAGTAACTAGTTTTAAGTTGTTCTTTATCACCATTCTTGAAATATAATTTGCACTTTTGTACATTGATTACGGTCCAATGGTATGTAGATTTGGATTCCCATAAAAGTGGACTAAATAGCCTTCTCGGAACTCCAGATGGGATGTCGCTTGGAACAGCGAATGAGAGTGCCGTCCACACTACAACCATTAACGGAACTCCATAGTCTGCTATGAAACTTCTAAGGTTTCCTATATTAAATATACCAGTTGCATTTAAATATGATCTGACAATTAAACTTTATCAACTATAATTGGGAAATAACTTTTATTTGTTTGCATTCACCTATACCACCATGATCTTGCTTTCCTGCTTTTTAACGCAGTGTATAAAAGACCAAATGAGAATACAATCGCCAGAAGACCATTTGTGTAAAGCCATTGAAACTGATACTTCAAAATATTTGGGTCCTCATTTTTAGGAACGTTGAACTCGCCCACCAGTCCCTATGCAACCAAACCACAACCAATTTTACCAAAGCTTGAACCAATAAAAACGAAACAATTAGATTAGTATGGATATTTACCTTGATAGCTTCTTGAATGAAAAGAACAGAAATTAACATCCCAAAAGTTTCCCCTGCAATCCTCGTAAACCTATTGATTATAGCACATGCATTGAAAATTGCCAAAAGAAACAGCAACATGGCTGTCCAAGTGCATACCCTGCAAAAGTTATGTCAATATTCGCTGGTCGTAAGACATTGGAACAATAAGAATCAAATAAATGCTCAAACTAAGATCTTCAATAAAAATAAACTACAGTAATTACCACCCACACCAAGCCAAGAACAGCTTTTGCCCCAAATCCTGCCTTCCTTTAGCAAAGTTATACAAGTAAGTGTACATTATAACAGTAGGTTCCGCAACTCCTAGTATGAGAAGAGGTTGTCCACCAAGTATCGAGTGTATGATACCACACATAGCAGTAGAAATCAAGGTTTCAACAGTGCTTAAGCTTCCATCTACACAAAAAGAACCATGAAGTTAGCTTACAAGATCATTAGGTATATATCCTATCATCTAACAGTCTCTGATACGGAGTATTTTCATATATATCTATCTATTTAAAGACCTGTATCTCTGCTAAGTTGCTCTCCAAATGCAATGACAGGTAGCGCTGAAGCAAAAAAGATGTATGTAGTCGGGGCTAGTATCCTACAGATACAATTATGATTTAAGTGATGATTAGTATCTTGAACATGTAGTCATATAGTAGTAGGCCACATCTGTGAGGATCTAGTCATATTGCTAAATCATCAGCTGGTTTTGATTATTTATGTAAAAAATGAAGTTAAGTAAATTACCCTACTCTAGAGCTGATACCGGGAGTCCAATCTTGTTTATAGCATAACACTCTTCCTCTAACATCCTGCGCGATCCCTCTGAATGGGGACTTGATATACTCCATTCCTGAAATCATATAGAGACGCCCGGTTTAAACTAACTGTACTTATAAGATCCATACTTAACACAAACAGATTCAGAATTTTTTTTTAATATTCATATATAGTTTTCCAATTTCATCAACTAACATGAGCTGAATCAGTTTACATGTAAATGATTATCTTTAGATTCAATAAGAACAAAAGTAAAACTCATATGACTTGCTAGAAAAACCATGATTCACAAGCATACTTTTGTACCAAAGATATACATGCTATCAAGTCCCATAAAATCGATGAATCTACTCAACACAAATTAAAATTTACACTATTTGCATTAAACTTACAAACAACACAAAAGTAGCTAGAAAAAAAAAATCAGGAATGATGTATAATAAGAGAAACAAGAAATATAAGTGTTGGTACTTATAAAATGTTGGAAGTCAACCTTTCATGGCAACACATACATGTGCCGGGACACTCTCTATCTACTGTCAAACTTTGCCTATCCTAGGACCAGGGGCCCACACTGTACTTATAATGACATCACTTATTACAAATAGGCTCATGTTATAAAGACCCCTCCTAAAATACAATTGGTACCCCTCCTGTTTTTTGAATTTTTTTTAATTTTTTTTATTTTTTTTTAATTTTTATAATTTTATTTATGTTATAAAACTGGGATCCTGAAAATACGGAATAAAAATTATAAAGTTTAATAGGTCTAAAGTAACAAACAGACAAAAATACGGAACCGAAACTGATAAAAAAACTGTGCAGAACTATAAACTAGGGGACAAGGGGACAAAAAGTACAATTTTTTTTTACTTTTTTGTACTTTTTTGAATATAGGGGGGGTATTAATAGTAGTACCCTTACAAATATTTTATGGTCTTGTTACCAATACTCTCTTACCCCAAAAAGTACAAAAGGTACTTTCAATACCCTTTTGTCCCCCTGTAACAGTACAACACAATTTTATGTCAGTTTCTGTTCCGTATTTTTTGACAGTTTACTGTTTTTGACATGTTAAACTTTATATTTTTCATTTCGCATTTTCCGTTTCACAGTTTTATAACAAAAATAAAATTATAAATATTAAAAAAAATAAAAAAAATAAAAAAAGTAAAATAGTTAAGAAGTATTAGAATCCATTTAGGAGGGTACCAATAACCACCCCATATTTTAACATGTTGATTCTTATTTTTTTAACTTGTAGGCTAAGCATTTGATCTAAATCGAACCAGATCAAACCAAAAACATTCAAAATCCTCTATTTAGGATCAGACCTAAATTATCCGGTTCGATTCAATCTAGTCTTAAATTTATTTATTTTTTTGATAAATCAACTGACACATCTATTGTCTTCAATCAGTCAACTAACATATTTCTCAATTTAACTCTTTTTTTATTCATTCAAGTAAAAATCAAATATTATTTTGAGATATTCGAAATATAAATATGAACAATAATGCTTATAGGAAAGGAGTACTACGATTATGCTGAACTTTAGACCGGTACTTTGACCGGGTGCGGTGGAAGATTACTAGCGTTGTATTTGTTACAGTATTTTTTAATTCTTACGTTATGAAAAAAGTAAATACATATTAGAGAATGAAAAGAGAAAATTGAAAGATGTTCATTGCTCATTTTTATTGCACCATGACCGATTATGATTAGGAATTTTTCTTTTATTCCATTTGATTCATGGTGTTTGATTGTTATTAATAAATGGAACTTTATTCAAGGTTAATGATCTTGGAGAGACAAATCAAGGTATTGGATTTATTGTATGGTAGGTAACAGCGTAGGGGTTTCTTTATATCCAGGTATCTTTGACCTTTGCTTATTGTCTTCCTTTTATTGGTATCATAAGCTCTTCTTTTTTGGAACCGGCAAATATTATTAAAATAAAAGCAAACCCGACTAGCAAGAAACTAGACGAGCCACAAAAGCATTACAAATACAAAAAGGGGGAAATTAACCATTCAGACCATACAACATGACCACAACTCCATCTATGCTTTAGCCAAAAAAACATCAGTGAAACAATGCAATCAAACACCTTAGCCGGAGAAGACATGACACCGTTGAAAAGCCTATCGTTTCTCGCCCGCCATGTACACCAAAGAGCACCATAGAAGATGGAGGTGATAATGATAGTCTTTTTCTTCGAGCCACGCCCCCACTCAGCCGCAAAATCAATGATCTCCTTAACCGAATTGAACTCCTGCCACGGAATTCCCATCCAAGTAAACAGTCGGTTCCAGATATTCTTAGCAAAAGGACACTTAATCAGGAGATGGCTTCCTGATTCCCCTCCATTGATACACGCAGAGCATAACGTAGATGGGCTTATGATGCCTCGCCGATCCAGAGCCAACAAAGACGAGATACGGTCTAATCTAGCCTTCCACACAAAGCAGTTAACCTTGATAGGGATCGAATTTAACCAAGGAAAATTTCCATCACAAATCTAGTGAGAAGAATGCTCGATCATGTTCCTAAGGAGGTTAACACAAAACTGCCATTCACCACAAAGTTTGAAATCTAGTCCGACCCGTTATCTCTTCTTCTAATAACCTCGACCCTAGGAATGCCGATATTGTTTAGGGCCTCACCACTTCTATCGATGCTTCTCCAAACACCAGGAAGGTAGCTGGAAGACAGATCTCCGTTTCTGGTCTGATAAGAGTCATGGAGACCCTTAATTATGCGCACCCACAGAGAATTGGGCTCCATGGAAAGACGCCATCTCCATTTGGCTAAGAGGGTGAGGTTAAGGGCTTTTATCGAGCTAAGGCCTAAACCTCCCATCTCTTTAGAAACAATAACACGATCCCATGCAACCCAATTGATTCCATATTTATCACTTGACCCACGCCATAAAAAAATTCTTCTAAGTTTTTCCATGTCCTTAATAACTCCAACTAGTGTCGCAAGATAGAAAAAACGAAAGTAGGAAGGCTTCCAAGGATCGATTTTGCAAGGATAAGGCGCCCACCAAAGCTAATGGTATTAGCTTTCCAATTAGAAAGTCTAGAGATAAATTTATCAAACACCGGCTTCTAAGAGGTTTGTGTTTCATAATAGCACCCACAGGAACTCCAAGGTAAGTAAACAGAAGCGAGGCCGGTTCACATCCAAGAGGGGTAGCCCAATTATCCACATCATTATCATCCACCCCAATTCCAAACACCTTTTACTTGTTAAAATTCACTTTGAGACTGGAAGAGAAATAGAAACATCTAAGAATTCTCGCGAGATTGGCAATGTTGTTGTTAGACCATTCGCCAATGAAGAACGCGTCATCGGTATAAAACAGATAAGAAACCTCCAAATTTGAAACTGGAATCTTAACACCTTTAAAGATATCTTTATTAACTGCCTCTTTCATAGCCACGTTTAATCCTTCCATAACCATATTAAAAAGAAAAGGGGAGAGTGGATCTCTTTATCTCACCTCTTTTTGCATGGAAAACTCCAAGGTGGGACTCCCATTGACAAGAATAGAGGCTCTAGCCGAATCCAAACACCCTCTAATCCATCCTCTCTTGTATTTTGTTTTTATTTAGAAACTTAAATATTAGTATAGGTGTCAAGTTTAGGGGAGGATTGTTGGGAATAAAATTAGCTAAGTCACTTGGCCGCTGACAAAGGGATTTTGGACGCTGACAAGAGTAATTGAGGCGCTGACAGATTGAGCACTGACAAGACAAATCAAGGCGCTGACAAAGGAAATCCCAATTACAAAACAACTGCTTAGTCAACACGTTTTGTATATATAGGAAAGATATGTTCAACATTGTATTCTCTATGTTTGTCTTTTCCTAGAATAGTTGATAAGTTGATTATTTTTCAAGACTCCTTATGTTATACTAGCAGGGTACCCGCGCGATGCGGCGGCGGGTACCCTGTGAATAAATTCTTTGGCGCGATAATTTGTTTTTCTTAGTTATAACTTTTGAATCGATAGTTTTCATCTAAAAATATTTCCTAAAAACATAATTTTAATCGAGGGATATTAATTACTTTTGGCGTTATAGTAGGGTACTTGCGCATTGTGACGGCGGATACCTTGTAATCAAATCTTTTGTCTAAAAATATTTTTCAATCAAATGGTTTCAGTTATAATAGTTTTGCGTATGGCGAAATTTTTTGTGGATTCTTAAAACCATTCATCTCGATCTCGTCAAATAATCTCGTCACTTTGTCGCGTCTCTTCACGTCACATTGTTTTAAAACTTGACATATATAAATATTGGGCTCAATCCAAAACATTTGTCATCATCAACATTAGTATCTTTAAAAAATACGAGCATCCCATTTTTTGGAATAAGAAAAATTGAATTTTGTTTTCAAAGAAGTGCAAAATTGAATTTGAATACGTGCATCTCATTTTTTGACTTGTATGAGAGCAATGCACGTCCCTCCTATATGAAAAAATGTACACGGACCAAACACCATCAAATACATTGAATTGGTGCAAATTAGAGAAACCAACCCAACACCAATGATCACACAATTAACATATATGTCGGGCCAAGCTACCAAGTTAGATCCTGGTCCATTCATAAGATTTAGAAGTATAAGAATCTCTTCATTGTGGCATTGGTGTAATTAAATATAAGATAAAGACATTACCTGTAAAGTCAAAAGAGTATTAATGAAATTTCATGTATTTAACTTTAACCTAAAAAACTATTATAATTTAGTTTACCAGTCGCTATTCTCGCATCTCAATTTCTCTCCCTCTGTAAGTCATTACCACCAATCATCTTTTAGTCACTCCCCCATTTTGTTAATTATTAATTTATGAAACAAAAATCAATGAATGATCATCACTACATTTATGGATCTAAATTGCAGCCGCGATTCTCCTTTTATTCATAGTTTCACACAATCGCCAGGTGACAAGAGTTTTAATGGATCGGTTCTTTATTTTTTTTCGTGGATCTAATCTACAATATTAGTTAACTGTTCCGCTTCTATTTTTTCAAGGTTAGTTTTTTCCTCAACAATTTTAATATATAAAATTGATCAATTATATATATAGAAAACACATGTTTTTAATATGATGAAGTTGTTGCTATTGAATGGCTGGATGTGTTTATCACCGACAACATGTGTGCGTTTCTCATCGCCGGATTGTGGTCGTCTGTTTTTTCAGATAATCATCGGATTGTGTCCACCAGATCTGGTCGGAGTTGGTGGAGGTCAGGAGGAGATGCGACTATCAGGGAATAATCACAAATTGATCAGGATAAGGTAAACGAAACACTATATACATCTCTTCATCAAGATATAACAACCACTGAGTGGTTTTTTTAATCACAAAGTCGACGATTATACATATACAAAGCAATAAAAAAATAGACCCATAGACATGTTTAAAGTGTAAATTTATGATTAGTTTTAAAAAAATAGGTTGAAGTGACATTTGTACAATATGTTGTTTTATTTGTAAATTATGGTAAGAGGGTGTTTTTTGTATAATATTAATTATAGTATTAAATGTAATATGTTATTGTAAATTTTTTTATGTTTGTTATGGTTATACATATGCATTAATATATTGTACTACTTAAAACATGTTTTATTTTGTGTATTAAAAAAGGTACAACATGTTGATTTAGTGGTACCTCTTAATTTTTTTGTATTAAATATGAGAGAAGGTCTAATTTGCTTTATAAGGAGTATAGATTTTGTTTTTATTTAGAAACTTAAATATTAGTATAGGTATCAAGTTTAGGGGATGATTGTTGGGAATAAAATTAGCTAAGTAACTTGGCCGCTGACAAAAGGATTTTGGACGCTGACAAGAGTAATTGAGGCGCTGACAGATTGAGCACTGACAAGACAAGTCAAGGCGCTGACAAAGGAAATCCCAATTACAATACAACTGCTTAGTCAACACGTTTTGTATATATAGGAAAGATATGTTCAACATTGTATTCTCTATGTTTGTATTTTCCTAGAATAGTTGATGAGTTGATTATTTTTCAAGACTACTTATGTTATAAAAGGAGGTTTTAGGGTTCATTATTAATATACGTTCTTAACACTTTCATTGTACCTCATCGTTTATCAATACAAGTGAAAGTTTGGTACACATTGTTTTTTGCTTTGTTCTTCGTTCTAAGTGTTAATTCCGTATAACACTTAGATTTTCATAAACACAAAGTTTCTTACGTGTTATACTTGATTTAATCTCAGCTGACGGCTGGGGGTCAATGTGCTCTAATACTAATTGTGGAGTCTATGGATCGTTAGACTCAATGGTTAAGAACCATTCTATCTAGGATAATCAACATTCATATGATGTTAATCATAGCAGAATAGAACATTGATTAGTAACAAGATGTTACGAACAAGATAAATTTCCTCCTAACGATTGCTTGTATTAATGATTAACAAACAACCACTAGGCATGTATAAATCCCACACCTAGTACATGAACTCTACTTTAGGTTTACATTATGAATGAATTGATATGTAAAACCTACGGTCTTTGTTTTCATTATATACTAGAAAACATAGCTTACAAAGAAAGCTAAAGTAATAAAAAGACTCCACCGACTTGTTCTTTTGTAACTTGTACACTTTAGCCCTTGTCTTCTTATTTTGTTGTTTTTGACGCATCAACTCATAATTTCGACCCAACAATCTTCCCCTAGTTGATAATGTCAAAAGCACTTCCCCTTAAGCGCGCATTCTTTGTAAAACATATAACACCAAGGATCAACAAATTGCATTATGTATACTTCTTCCCCTTTTTGACATGATCCAAATAGGGGTCTTGTATGTAAGCAACCTTGATTTCGACCACTACTAACCAATATCACACTTCTAACCCAAGTTTTAACTTCTAAAATTTCCCTCCGTGAAGCACAAGTCATGCATTATAATGAATTTGAGAAATAGAAAACTTACATTAGTTGTAATAATACTTGAGCAGTAGGAAAAATCTTCACCTCATTGTCATATGTGAATGACTAACACTATCAATTTAGCTTCCCCTTTGTTAGCCCTCTATTTTATATAGTCGAACAAGAATGTAATAGGTCATCTTAGTCGTTAAAGGTCTTGTTAAAAATAGGTTAGCCGGGTTAACCGGGCTTGGACTTTAAGCTAATATTGTATAAGTTAGGGGCTCTAAGCCCAAATACAAGTCAAGCCCGACCCAAGAACAAGCCCACGAAGGCCTATTAAGGCGTGGTTATATAAACCCTCTTCCATGTGTGGAAGATGGTGTTGGTTACCATTTACTTTCTCTCTCTAAATGTGAAAACCTTCCACCATCTCTTTACTTTCTCTCACTACTTTCTCTCTCTAACTTCTATCTATTTCAATCATATGTATTATGCTATGGATTAATTGGGATTAACATTGGGTATCAGATCCTATAGTAGATAGGTGATTGAAGATTCGTGGTTAACTTTTTATTGATTTCGTGTGGTTTTTATACAAAATGCCTCACGTTCTAAATATTTTTCGTGTTTTTTCACCTTAAATCTTTCTTAAATATTCTTACATAGTTGTGGTAGGGATTTGAGTTACTTATTTTTGGTGATAAACACAAAAAATTTTGATCTTTTAGCTTGATTTTGGGGTAAAAAATCAAAACCGTGCATTTTCATCCAAGATATAAGGTTATTCTGAATTTTGAATCATTCCGAAATCCTGCATAGATTCCGAAATTATAGGGATTCCGGATTATGTGATTGAAGAGGGATTCAGAAATTTTATTCCGGCATTATAAGATTTTTTGATTCCGGATTTGGTTTTTATTCCGGATTTGAAGTTAGGTTCTGGATTTGGTTTGGATTTGGTTTAGATTCCGGATTGAAGAGTTATTCCAAATTTTCATAATTCCAAATCTTCATGTGTAGGATTCCGGATTTAGGTACCATATTTCGAAATCTTTAAGAGGTGCATTCCGAAATCCTTTATTCCGAAATCTTGAAGCTGCAACATTTTGAAAGCTTACCTAGTTTGGGATTCCGGATTTCATATTCCGGATTTCATATTCCGAAATCATAAGAATTTTGGATTCAGGATTTCATATTCAAAAATCATAAGAATTTTGGATTCCGGATTTCATATTCCGAAATCTTAGATTGTTTGGGATTCCGACTTCTGTATTCCGACATCTTATTTATGTTTTGGATTCCGAAATTATAAGATAGCTGGATTCCGAAATCATCTACTGGTATTCCGAATTTCACATTTCGAGTTCTTCAAACATGTATTCCGAAATTCTTCAAGAAGCCACATTCCGAATTCTTTATACTTATATTCCGAAATTCTTCAAGAAGCCACATTCCAAACTCAGTTTTTTGTTCGAGCAATTATTAGACTTAGCCACTATCAAGACTAGTTTCGGAACATCGTTTCCAAAAAAAAAAATTATAGGTCAAGTAGATTCAAATATTTTCCCTACTTGTTTTTGGCTATTTCTAACTCAATTTCAAAAATTGGCGACACAAAATATTTCGTCTTACCGTTTTGTCGCACTGAGGAATTTATTGTCGGACTGAAGATTCTCTGAACGCTACGAAATTATAACCACACCTTATCACAATAAATCTACTAAGATTTGTAATCCGTTCACAAGCATTTACCATGTCGTACAACAACAACAATGTGACTGCTAATCAAATTCGTTTGGAACAAGGTGGCAACGGTAATCCACCTGTGCTGACAGCCGGTTGCTACGTTCAGTGGAGATCTCGTTTCCTGAGATTTTCAGACACAAAATAGAATCGAACGGCTCTTCGTCATTGCCTTGAAAATGCACCTCCTGTTTTTGAATTCAAACCAATTACCACTCAGGCAGAGGATGGTACTTCATCAACCACAAGAGCTATGGAGAATTTCGACACATGTCCTGTTGAGAAAAGGAAACTTCTCCAAGATGAAGCTGATGCTGTGAACTACATACTCACTGGGATTGATAACGATATCTATTCCACAGTTGATCCTAATGCTATGGAAATGTGGAATGCAAATCATCAATTGAATCAAGGTGAGTCGATAAATGTTCAAGACCTGGAGACTAATCTACTTTGGGAGTTCGGAAAATTCACATTCGAAGATGCTGAAATCATTGACTCATATTACTCGAGATTCTACAAAATGATGAATGAGCTTGTCAGAAATCAGTGCACCATCTCCAATCATCATGCCAATGTTCAGTTTCTACTTCAACTCAAACCGGAATGGCAAAGGTTTGTGACTTTGGTTAAACAAAGGGAAGATATCAAGACTATCTCTTATCACAAACTTTATTATATCTTGAAACAACATCAGAATGAAGTGAATGAATTAAGGGCTGAAAAGGCAGAACGGTCTACTAACTCTATTGCTTTTGTGGTTGCTACTTCAACAAAACCTGTTCACCGTCAGCGAGCACCTTCTCATTCCTTAAGGCCATCTAGCTCATCCAACAAACCTCTATCTACTCGAAACAAAGCAAAAGAAATTGTCCCCACTTCACCTCCAAAGTATGACACCGAGTCAGATGGAGACAGTGACGATGAACAAACTTCAAGGGACAAGAAGATTAAGGAACTCATGTCTTTACTCACCATAACATATAAGAAGATCTACAAACCTACCAACAACAACCTCATATCATCCTCCAATGCTCGATATAAGAAAGTCGACAATACTCTAAGGTATGATCATGATGCTAGGTATGATAATCAGAGGATGTCGAATCAAGTTGGGGCTAGAGATACTATAGGCAATCCGGTTGTACAGAAGACTGAGATTCAATGCTTCAATTGCAAGGGATTTGGGCACATGGCTAGAGAATGTAAGAAGCCAAAATGGGTTGAGGATTCTGCATATCACAAGGAAAAGATGTTGATGTGTAAGAAAGAAGAAGCAAGGATACCGCTCACAGCAGATGAAGTTGATTGGCGTGATGACACTGATGATGAAGCCGATGATCAAGAGTTGGAGGCACATTATGTGTACATGGCAAAGATTCAAGAAGTGATTACAAAGACTGTTGAGAATTTTGTACCTATCTTTGATACTGAGCCAGTTGAAAAGGTACCATCATACGATAACTATAATGTGTTTGCAAATGAACGACGGCATCCTGAGCAACCTGAAAGCATCAATGACACATAAGTAATGGACACGGAGGATAACAATATCTCCACGGATTCACATCATATGTGCAATGATGACGATAATGCTGCTCAGGATACTGAATCGGATGAGGACCGTGATTTTCCTGCGTCTATTATTGAATCTTTGAAACATGAAATTAATGAAAACAAAGAGGCTAATAAACGTTTAAAGGAAGAAAACACATCCTTAGCCGAAGAGATAGACAGGCTTAAAGAGCGTGATTATGTAAAAGAAGTTGATCGACGGGTTGCTATAGCTAATGGTTTGAAACATGAACGTAAGGTGCTCAACGAAAAATATTGTTCTGTGAAACATGTTGTTCGACAACCCAATGCCTACAAGGATCCAAATCCATCTATCTTAGGAAAACCGACTCCTTTCTCCAATTCTTCTCATGTAAAATCTAGGTTACCCCCTAAGACTGATGTGCAAACAAGTGTTCCAAAACCATACATATCACCCTATGTTCCTCCATTTAGAAAGTACACTGTTGCTAAACCCAACCATATGAATGCACCTAGCACTTCTAATGACTGCGTTCATACCAACAACCTAGAGGATGCTAAACAAAAAGGGAAGATTCAGAAAGACAAACCCGTGTATTCAAAACCTAGTTCACCGAATCCCGCTAGAGTTCAACACACTCCTAATGGTAGTCAACCAAAACCTAGGATCCCTCACCAACAATCTAGGAATTGGAAACCAAAATGAATAGTCGTGTTTCGAACACTACGCCTGAACGATTTAGAAAACCAAGGAATACAAGTACTTTTATGAATCCCAAATTCCCTGTATGTGCCATTTGCAAAAAGGGCATTCACAATGGAAATCATGACCATTGCATTCTGCAATACCTCTATGAGGTAAAATCTCGTTCTTTTGAACGAAGATCGAATACATAATCCCATAAGACAACAAGGAGATACAAAACCATCGAAAAGAAAACCAATAACAACAAATTTGAAACGTAGATTCAAAAAGGACATAGTTTCTCTCCAAAGAAGTCTTTTGATGTGCAAGAGAAAACTACTCCTAGATCCAGTCTTCAGTAGAAACCAACGGGTAGGATCTTCAAGGAAGTTGGTCTAAAGTGGATTCCAATAGAGAATAGTGATGAAACCTGCGCTAGCACTAATGCTACCGGTTTGCATGTCCGAAAGGAATATGTTACTTCAACAATGTTATTTGTGCGACTTCCTCTTTTGTGATTGCAGGTACCTCAACGGAGTTTGAACCCACTTCTTCCTCAAAGGGTTCCAATTCTATACATTCGCAATCACCTTCTTCTGCTGTACAAAAGTCTATTTTGGATTATTTTCGAAAAACTTGAAAAATACAAAAATAAAATAAAATAAAACATAAATATCCATAGAAAAACAAAATAAAAATGGAAAAACCTTTCAAAATCAAAAAATATTCTTCTCGACATGTCTTTCAGTATCTATAATATGGACGTACCTAGAAATGTCGCTCAATAACGACACGGGTGTGTAGATAAAGCTCGAATGAAAGTTGTAAATATTTTTCAAAACATGTCATTTCAAAATGATTTACAATTATCTCAGATTGTGACTCGTGCCTCAAAGAAAGGAAAGTTGATCACGGATGATAACTTATCCTTAACAACTTGAAAATAAAATTTTCTCGGTCATGATCTATAGATAAAAACATTCCAAGTTTTTAAGCTCATGTAAACGACTTACAGTTACATGTCAGACTGTAACTCAGATCTCAAATAAAGGAAAGTTTATCTTCAAAAAGATAAATTATCCTAACAACGGGCAGAGAAATCTATCATGGGTTGAGCTTGTCACAAGACATTCAAGGTTTTGAGCTCAACACTATGGCTTGTAATTACTTTCAGATTGCAACCCGGATCTATATTCACGGGGGAGTGTATGATTTAGTTCGCTTACCCTCAGCAAAAGAAGAGAAATCTTCTTACACTTGAGTGGATTTGTCAAGACATTCAAAGTCTATGAACTCAAGTTTATGCTTTAGAAAAACATCTTCGCCAAAAAGAAATAGAGTTTTTCATAAAGCGTTGAACACATTTTTTTAAGAATTTCTCAATGATTATTCAAAATCTTTCAAAAATTGTGTGTTCAACAACTCCTATCCTCAAAATTTTAATGTGGATCATATCCTCATAATGACAATTCAATTGGATCAATTTTTGAGGGGGAGCTTTCCAAATAAAAGTTTTAATGTTGTTGGATATGTTATGTCAAAACAATTTTTATGTATCCAACACATTGTGTGTAAGTATCATTTGGTATTTTCACATAAAAAGCTTTGATGTTCGTGAGCACATTCTTCAATGACAATCCTTTATGTGTTCATGAACATGTAGTGTTCGAGTACAATTTTTTCAAGTGTTTTTCAATGATTATTCAAAATCTTTCAAAAATTGTGTGCTCGACACTACATAAAATGTTCCAATAATTCATGCTAAGCTAGACACATTTTTCTCCCGAAGTTTTTCAAGACTATTTTTCACGATATATTTAATCAAATTTGGTATCTCTAATATTAAAAGATTTTATATATTGGAGATAGGGGGAAATGTGATTAAAATGTGATCTAATTTGCAAAGAGTCAAGCAATTTAACTCTTACCCACATGTGCAAAACACTTTCGATTATCGATGCACATGTGAAGGGGGAGCTTTTCTGAAACAACAAGACTAGCAATGTGTTAAATGTTTTTCAAACACTTTGTTAGAATTTAAAGTGGTTTTTATGGTTACGATCTCATACCCACAACATCTTTAATTCACGACGTTATTGGTGTCAAAAGGGTGGTTAGATTTAAGTCCTATGATCCAGCCAGAACCGGAGGGATCTTCCCAAGGACAATACAATAGATTATTAGAAGTTCTTAGGAAAGATGGAGTAGAATGTGAACGTAGCTGAATGCCGACTAAGTACTGATGCTAGCACTGGAACAATCACAACAAGGTGCTAATAATGATGTCTTGGTAAGCATTGAAGGGGTTGAAGAATGAAAAAGAAATGTAAGGATAAAGGGTGAAAGAAAAACAGCCCTCCATACAACTTAGGCAGAAACCCGGTCAACACACCATGAAGACAACACATCATGGACCCAGTGATGTAATGCACAACCCTTTCCGAGCTGGCTCGGGCTTCTCTCAAAAGAAGTTTGTTTTATTGTCACGGAGATCAACATGACTTCTATTGACTTTCTCACTCCGAGATAGTTGATATTGAATAAGTGGCATATGCTCCAGGCTCCAACTACTAAAAGTGCACAAATAGAGTCTAGAGCCAATAAATCAAGCAAATCTCGGTAGGACACACAAAATGACAAAGAAGAGAATCCTACGCTATATTCTTGCGATATTGCTAGAACACTCTGAGTGATAATACTTAGTATTCACAATGATGAGTGGAAATACTTCCAGTGTTAACATCAAACAACACTGCGGTAGGTCATATGTAAGATTCTTTATGAATTAAACATATGTAAAACTGAAAAGCAACAGTGGTTTGATTCTGATTTGATTCAAACTCGTTTCAGGTTTCTACGCAATATCTTTATGATCTTGCTAGAACATTCAGAGTCATATTCATTAATATTCACAATGACGAATGGAAATCCTTCTAGCGTCGACCTCAAACAGCGCTACGGTGGTGACTTGTGAGATTCTTATGAATCAAGCTTGTGTCAACTGGAAAGCAACAATGGTAAGATTCTTTATGAATCAAACTTGTTCCAGGAGTTTGAACTCACGAATTTAATCAAGCGGATATTTATCCACTTGATTCACTCTTTATGTTCACAGTCTTGCTTTGAGACGGTCGAGTAAAGAGAACAGCTAGTACAGCCGCGAAACCCTGTCAAGGAGATTCTTAATTGAATCTACCTAATCACAGGTACGATATTTAATATCGTATAGCGGTCTTCACCGACCGGAGGTAAAACGCTACCGATCTAGGACGAATGTCAAAGCCATTCAGTCCGTGTCTATGTTTTGTCTCGAGAAAGTGGCGTTACGGTATACTCAGCAAAGTCAAATATTCAAAACCACATACTCATGCCTAAATAAATATTCGACAATTAATAGTGTGAGCATGTGGATGAAGACACAAGATCGCAAGATGGCAAAGACAAGTCAAGGATGATTTGAAGATCTCAAGATTAAAGACAAAGTCGAATGACAATGAAAAAGGCTCAAAGATCACAACATGAAGGAACAAGACTATTATTATACGTTCAAGACTCACTTATAGCGAGATTAGTAATCTCTACAAATCTCCAAATGATAAAGGGAAATGACCTCTCATTGGGGGAGATTGTTAGCTCAAAATATTGAGTCAAACAAGAATGTTCGGTCATATGTTTATTATGTATCGTATTTTAGAACGTTGTAATAGATAGTAGGTTAGTCGTGTTTTACGAGCTTAACTTTAAGCTAAAGTTCATTCATAAGTAACTAAAGCCTAAAAGGAAAGCCTGGCCCATTAATATATATCCCATACAATCCCACATGTGGGTGGACTATATATACCCTCCTCCTAGCATGTTAGGAAGAGGTTGGCTCATTTTTATTCTCTCTCTCAATCTAATATTCACCAAGTTTCCAACCATTCTCTCTCTTTTCTCTCTCTACTTTCTCTCTCTATAATTCATCTATCTTCTATCTATTTTTCTTGTTTAATCATCACATATCTTAGGGACAACAAATAGAAATACCGGAATCAAACATCAGTAGTCTAAGTAACTCACAAACAAGCAATATTAAGTACTATAAATGAAAGGACTAAACAAAGTCCAAATGAAGTAAAGTATGAAAAGTAGGAATAAATGCATAAGGTAAAAGAGGCCGGATAGCTTCCATCCAAATGCACATACTCTTGAGATCCTACTTGCGACCTTGGGTACCTGATGTTTGGAACATGGAAATGGAAATTGGCTGAGCATAACCCTCAGTGCACGGATTTACAATAAAGCATGGAAACATAGAGTAATGAAGAATAATAAGAGCATATAAGGCATGAAAAGTATGAAAGGCAGCGGAAATGAATAAGTCCTGGGAAACCTAGATGTATATCATGTTTACTGGTTTTAGTTCTGATAACATAGCTTATGTTACTTATGAAAATCTGTATTAGTTTAATATACCAAAAGTAATATAGGTCATGAGGTCAACAACGTACATGAATACTTGGAGGAGTGACCTCGTCATGGAATTAGAAGGGATGCCTATAATTAATATGATAATGGGTAGGAGGGATCAACTCCTTGTGAAGGATGCAAGGCACACACCACATTCACCATGAAATCCTGACTGAAACGGAACCTAGGATGCACCCATATGCCTCACATGATAATAATAATATAATAATAGCCAATAACTGAAAGGGATGCCACGAGCTATCACTACGCCGTGGTGAAGTCATAACACTAGTGCGTCTAGTGTTATGGTTATGGTACCTCCATAACTAGGTGAAACTGGCATGCATGTATATCGCTAAGGTAACTAATAAAACATAAGCATTTAAATCTGTAACCACTAGGGAAAACAGTTGGCTGCATACGGGAAATCCTAATAAAGGAAGAGGTTGTCCTTACTGAAGGACGGGAAATCCGTACCTTGTGTCCAATAGAAGCTAACGGAAACGCTGAAGA
The DNA here is from genome assembly GCA_025667525.1 of Glebionis coronaria. Classification (NCBI taxonomy): domain Eukaryota; kingdom Viridiplantae; phylum Streptophyta; class Magnoliopsida; order Asterales; family Asteraceae; genus Glebionis; species Glebionis coronaria. The sequence goes on from CM046876.1 coordinate 24,745,472, forward strand.
ACCTACTCCGCCTTGACGGATAATACTACATAAGAATGGGAACGTGTATAAGTTGTCTGAATTACATGTGTTTTACTAGTTCTGTGTATTATTAGCTAGTTATACTTAATCTGACATGTTTTAGTGTTTTGTTGTGTTATCTATAGTTATACTGATGTTCTGTAGTGTATTATGCATGTACTAGTGTATTATAATACTTGTATTGTAATACTAAATAACTTTCTAAAAATAGCAGGATTCCATAAATAGTAAGTTTCAAAAAATAGAAAGTTTCCAAAAATAGTAAGTTTCCATAATTAGAAATAAGCTTAATTATAGTGAGTAAAGTTTAATTAGTAAAATACAAGTCATGGTTTAAAGGTTATAGCTTATTAATTAAATAACTTGGTTAATTAATTAAACTATACGTTATAAGAATTTAATTAAAAATACATGTTTTAAATAAATTAAGCTAAGTAAAATACTTTAGGTTATACATGAAATATTAATTTTAATATTTAACCTAAGTAATGAATTTAATTAAATTAAATAGTCTAGGAATTAATTTAATTAAACATATTGCTGATTTTAATATTTTTCCGAAACCCGAACCCGTGTTTTAAAATTAACCCGAGCCCAAACCCGTGTGTCACATATAAGCCGAGCCAAACAGCCCTACCATTGGCTAGACCGGATAGCCGGTTGCCACTGGTGGCCTTCGGTTCCCACTGCCGAGCAACGACTGCCACTGCTGAGCCCGGTTCACACCGGTTGTTACCGGTTCCTACTGGTTCAACACCGGTTCCCCCTGTTTTGTTTTTTGGTTCCCACTGTCAACACAAAAACCCCACCAAGACCTTATTGGTCTCGGTTGGCACTCGATCCAACCCAAAACCATACCCCTACCTCGAGTCGGGGTCTCTTGCCTTAGTCCGAGCACAAACCGACCAAGCCGAGACCCCTTGTGGTCTCGGTGGTGGTGATGACAACAAGCCGAGACCCTATGTGGTCTCGGTTGTCCCTCGGCCGAACAAACCAAACATCAAACACCCCTTAAACCATGATTTTAACTAACCCCATGTTTTTATAACTTGTTTTATGGTTAATTAAAATAAGAACATGAATTCCATAAAGAATTAAAAAGAAAAGAAGGGTTTTGATTATACCGAACACGTGTAAGAAAAAGGTTATGAGATCACGATCACATACGCACAAATACCAACTAGCAAAATTCGTCCCGAACTCCCCTTTGGTGATCTATAGCCAACGGAAAGAAGGAAGGAGGATGCAAGGTTTTCTTGATTTTTATGTAACCCTAAATTATGAATAAAAGTTCCCTGGTTGTTTTGTTTAATATGGTTTTAATTGGGTTATGGTCCAAGCCCACCTTCCTCCTTTCTCTTGTCTCTTAGATGCGGCATATGTGGCCCACAAGGGAAACCCGAAGCTTTTATTAAGTTAAAATATATTTGTGTCCATTCATGTTTAATTATCGTGGATTTTATATGTCGTGATCGTCATACATTTATAATATATACGTAAGTACATGTTAATTAATATCGTGACACGTGAATTATATTATAAATGGAAAGTTTAAATTTTATTGTATTTTCGTGTATTTACTGTTCATGTGTACTGTTCATGGTATTTTAATGCGGGTTTTACAACTCTTCCCCTCTAAAAGAACAATTCGTCCTCGAATTGGAGAAAACATAAACTGAAAGAAACATACCCGAATTAGAACTGTAAATGAGGGTAAGGAGTCCATATAGACTCCTCCGTCTCCCAAGTGGCTTCCCGCTCAGGATGATCCCTCTAGAGGATTTTGACGAAAAGGATCGTCTTCCTCCGCATGACACGATCTGGTCACTCGAGAACTCTCTCGGTTTCTTCGACATATGAAAGATCCTCTCGAATCAGATCAAGCGGATATTGGACAACATGAACTGGATGATAGTTGTATCCTCTGAGTAAAGACACATGGAACACGTTGTGAACGTGTGATAGCTGAGGCGGTAACGCTAAACGATATGGCACTTCACCAACGCGTTCTATGATGTCGAATGGTCCGATGGAGCGAGGACTGAGCCTCCCTCTGATTCCAAAATGTTTAACTCCCCGTGCAGGTGATACCTTGAGGAAAACGTGATCACCTACGTTGAAAGATACATCTCTATGACGTTTATCAGCATAGCTCTTCTGGCGAGCACGAACTTCCTGAATCTTCGCCTTAGCGACAGCGACCTTCTCATTGGTCACCTCAATCATCTCTGGACCCTCAAGCAATCGTTCGCCCACCTGATCCCAACAGATTGGGGCGCGACACTTTCTTCCATACAACATCTCAAAAGGTGCACACTTGATGCTAGCGTGCTAGCTGTTGTTGTATGCAAACTCCACTAGATAGATATAATCATCCCAGCTTGCTGACCACTCTAGAGCACACGCCCGCAGCATGTCCTTCAATGTCTGAATGGTACGTTTCAACTGTCCGTCGGTCTGAGGATGAAAGGTAATGCTGAGCTTAAGTCTGGTGCCCCAAGCTTTCTGCAGACTCTGCTAGAAACGTGATGTGAAACGGGGATCTCTGTCAGAGATGATTTCTGATGGAGTACCATGCAGTCTCATGATCTCTTTCTGAAAAGTGTCTGCCAATTTGCTGACCGGATGCTCCTTGCGGATCGAAAGAAAATGAGCAGATTTAGTCAATCTATCAACAATAACCCAGATGGCGTCATTCTTCCTTTGAGTCACAGGAACACCAGTAACAAAATCCATGGAGATTTTGTCCCACTTCCATGCTGGAATATCTAGTGGTTGTAGTAACCCACTAGCTCGCTGGTGTTCGATCTTAACCTGCTGGCTGATCATACATTTAGAATCGAAGGTGGCAACATCCTGCTTCATACCACTCCACCAAAAATGTTGCTTGAAGTCGTGGTACATCTTGGTAGAACCAGTATGTATGGTAAATGGAGAGCTGTGAGCCTCAGTCAGCACAGCTTCCCTGAGTGTAGAGTCATCAGGAACCACTAGTCTGATGCCCTGCCATAAGATACCGTCATTGTCAACACGAAACTCCGTCTGCTGATCAAGGTTCTGAATGATAGCCCAAATCTCACCATCGTCCTTCTGAGCTTCCTTGATCCTAGAATGTAAGTCTGGTTCTACCCTAAGATTTCCCAGTAACCGTGCTGTCCTCGTACACAAAACTCAATATCAGTCATCTCTAGGTCACGGATGATCTCCTTTGCAATCTAGATGCCAGCAATCATACCCGACCTTCTGCTTAGAGCATACACCACCACATTCTCCTTACCAGGATGCTACTGAATGTTGGTGTCATAGTCCTTCAATAGCTCTAACCATCGCCTCTGTCTCATGTTTAGTTCCTTCTAGGTGAAGATGTACTTGAGACTCTTGTGATGGGTGAATATGTCACATGATTCACCATACAAATAATGTCTCCATATCTTCAATGCGAAAACAACTGCTGCAAGCTCCAAATCATGAGTAGGATAGTTTTCTTCATAAGGTTTCAGCTGTCGTGATGCGTATGCAATAACCTTCCCATGTTGCATGAGAACGCAGCCTAAACCCTTTCCTGAAGCGTCACTATAAATCTGAAATCCACCTGAGCCAGATGGGAGAGTAAGAATAGGTGCAGTCACTAACTTCTGCTTAAGATCTTCGAAGCTTTTCTCTCGCTCTTCTGTCCAGAAGAATTTCTCTCCTTTCCTCATCAGCTTAGTCAAAGGTAAAGCTAACCGTGAAAAGTTCTCTACAAACCTGCGATAGTAGCCAGCTAAACCCTAGAAAACTTCTGACTTCAGTTGCAGATGTAGGTCTCGGCCATTTTGTGATAGCTTCAACCTTTGCATGATCCATGGTGATCCCCTCTACAGATACAATATGGCCTAGAAATGCCACCTTGCTTAGAACTCACACTTGGAGAACTTGGCATACAACTTCTTCTGACGAAGAATCTGCAAGACTGTACAAAGGTGTTCCTCATGTTCTTCCTTGGATTTGGAGAAATCAGGATGTCATCTATGAACACGATAACGAACTTGTCCAGAAACTCATGGAAGACACGGTTCATCAAATCCATGAAGACTGCTGGTGCATTTGTGAGTCTGAATGGAATGACTACGAACTCGTAGTACCCATAACGTGTACAGAAAGCAATCTTAGAAATATCATGCTCTTTAACCCGTAACTGATGGTAGCCGGACCTCAGATCGATCTTGGAGAAATACTTGGTGCTCTAAAGTTGATCGAAAAGATCATCAATTCACGGCAAAGGATAACGATTCCTGATCGTGATCTTGTTCAGTTCATGATAGTCTATACACAAACGCATGCTTTCGTCTTTCTTCTTCAGGAAAAGTACCGGTGCACCCTATGGCGATGCACTGGGACAGATGAAACCTTGCTCCAGAAGTTCCTGCAGCTGATCTTTTAGTTCTTTAAGCTCTATTGGAGCCATGCGTTAATGATCTATGTAAATTGGCTCTGCACCTGGGATGAGCTCAATTCCAAACTCCACTTCACGAACATGTGGTATGCCCGAAAGTTCATCAGGAAAATATGTCAGGAAATTCTAACACAATAGGCTGGTCTTGAATTGATGGAGACTCGGCAGAAACGTCATGAAAATGTTGGCTATGAAGCCCTGAAAGCCGTGTGATAGTAATGCACGTGCCTCCTTGGATGAAATAATTTGTACAGACCTCCCTGGTAGAAAACCATGGTGTATGTACTTTGGAGATTTAACATCACCGAAGATAACCCGATAAGTGTGGCAGTCTATCGTAGCCTGGTGTTTGGATAACCCGTCCATGCCCAAAATCAAGTCAAACTCGCACATGTCCAAAGGAAGTGCGTCAACTCTGCAGATTCTATCATCAAGTTCTAGGAAGATCTCTGTACACCTGGGTGATTCGTACAGAGTCCCTAAGTGGTGTGGAAATGCATAAGGCATTATTTAATGGCATAGGGGAAATCCTAACACGTGTAGCAAAAGTAGTGGATATGACTGAATGAGTCGCTCCAGTATCAAACAAAACGCATGCTGTCAAACCATTCATAAAGAGATTTCCAGTGATGGTACCTGAAGTCTTGTTCTCCTGGTCTCTAGTAGTAGTGAACATGCGACCAGAAGTAGGAGGTGGCTTGGAGTCGGCATGTCCAGAGGTGCCTTCTATCTCACCCTGGCGCCAGTCCTTCTTCTGATGGCCTTGTTGTCCATACTTGAAACAACCACCAGTACCTCGGCGATAAAAACTAGAATGTCTGCACGAACAAGTAGGACAGATAGGATGCGTGAATCCTCGAGCAGGCCTCCTAGCTAGCTGAGAGTCTGTTTCAGGATTACATGCACGAGACATGATTGTGGAACATAAACATGATTACATATAAGGTTTAATAATTACCAGATGAGGTAGAACAGTTAGGCTGTGAACCTCAACGGTCCTGATCCCTACCGTTGTTGTTGTTCCTGAATTTGAATCGTTGGAGTGTCAGAATACCATAACATAAGATAGTGTAACATGAAAGAAGGTAAATGTAGGGATGATTTAATGATTTTTTGTTATGTGTGTTCGTACTCGATTCAATTCGAATTGATCACGGTTTAGGGTGGAATTATTGTTCTTGGTAAACAAAGAAATTGGTCGTTGATTATCTATTTTAAACTAAAAATGCAAACTTTAAAATAAATGTAAAAATAATAAAAGCGATAAATGATTAAAACTTAAATGAAAGACTTAAAGGAAATAAAAAGGAAATTAAAGTAATTAAAAACTTGATTAAAAGTAAATTTAAAAACTTAAAACTTAATAAAAATGTAAACTTGAAATTAAACTAAGATAAAACAATTTAAAATAAAACTAAGTGAAAATGTTTAAAAAATAAAGCTAAGTAAAATGGCGGGAAAAGAAAATTTGAAAATTAAATTGGGACAAAAATGATTCCAATTCGCAATACCAAATTTGGTACAATTCCGCAATCATAAAAACAAATAATTCCGCAATATGCTAAAAAACAAATAATTCCGCAATGCCTAAGAATGTATAATTCCGCAATGCTTAAAAAGGGTATAATTTCGCAATGTTGAAATGGAATAATTCCGCAATATTGGAAATTGATATGATTTCGCAATATATCAAAACATATAATTTCGCAATGCACAATATATATGATTTCGCAATGTCACTAAACATACAATTTCGCAATGTCATAATACATTCGATTTCGCAATACTGAAAAGGGTATGATTTCGCAATATTGAAAAATCAACAATTCCGCAATCCAAAATGGATTCAATTCCGCAATGCACAAGGTGACACAATTCCACAATATACAAGATATTGCAAAATTGAATCAGATTTTCCTAAAAAAGGGGATCTCGGAAAAGGACGAATTTAAGCAATATTTTCGCAACTTTTTAAGGACAATAAGCTGACAAAAACACCAAGAAGCTAAACACGAATTCTAGACGAATGATAAAACTTGTAAAACCTCAAAACACGAATCAAGAACACGAAAAGTAAAGATCTTTATGTGGCGCGAGGTATGGATGACAAAGTGGATGAAGAACACGAATTTGTAACTAACAAAAATGATGAAAAAGATGAAGATTAGACAAATATTAAACTCAAAAAGGAAAAATTAGATTGAAGAAAGAAAAAAAACAAAGATATTATTTTTCCTAGTGAGAGAAAGTAGACACTTTCTCTCTCTAAAAACTAGAAACCACTAAATAGATGACTAACTCAAAAATAACTAACACCCTCCTAATGGCACATTAGGAGGGTATTCATAGAGGAAGGGGAGATGTGTTGGTGAGATGCTTTCTTCTTTCTTTTTCTTTGCCTTCTCGTCTTTTAATTAAAATTTGACGTTCTCGACTTTGGCTCTGGATTTGTCAAATGATAAAATGAACTTGTCTTCTAATTTTCTTCTTTTAGTAGACTTGGTTCTTCGATTTCGTTAAACTTCCGTCTTTAGACTTTTTCTTCAATAAATCTTCAGAATAGGCCTTTGACATCCGTTCTTCTTTCACTTTTGATCTTTTGATTTCATCTTTTGTCTTTTTCTTCGATAAAAGCCCGTGAAAGCCCGTGTTTTTTCCTTTTTCATCTATTGGCCCTAAAACACAACAAAAACACAAACCACGCATAATTCCGACTTTTATGACATAAAATACACGTTTTGGCTTGGTTTATCCTTGTTATAAGTGGTAAAAGGATAAGTGTTTTCACACTTATTAAATCCCCTACACTTAACCATTGCAATGCCCTCATGCAATGCATTATTTTCAAAGCACAATTTATATTTTCCATCATAACTAACCCACCTTGGCCTTTATTAAATACTAGACACTTAAGGAAACTAAAAAGATAGAAAGTTATAAAATGCTTGAAGGAAGAACAAGTAAAGAGATCGAAGACTTACATTAGGGCTTTGGTTGTCATGAATGTTCATCACCCTCAAGTTTCACGTTCCCCACACCAAGCTTAGAAACGAGATCATTGCTATTTTAAGTTAATAAGCTAACACGCTCTTATGTGGCCCAATTATTCACTTAGACTCCCTTATTCCTAGGTGTATCTCTTATATTTTATTTTTGTCTTGAATGATCACGAGGATGCATTGTTTGACTTATTTCGATAGTTTATTAGGCCGAAAATAAAGTAGGACGATTTAATCCATAGTTAGCTAAAGGATAAAATCTTTTAAAACTGCTTCTCGGGACCTCATAAAGTTCATATCTTGGCATAACTTGTTTCACGATTTGAGACCTTTCTCGGATCGATATTTGGCATTGACTTCATACTTCGAATCTTGAGAGAAGTTCTTGAAATAATGGTCTTCTCTTTATAACAGGAATTTCTTCACTTGAAGTTTTTGAGAGATTCTTCAAACTTGGTGCACGACTTCTTCATTTTTCTCCAATCTTTATTTGGGATTTTGATATACAACGATCCGCCTCCTTTTAGGACTTGGATATATTTATCCTCAGACCTTGTTAGGGTCTTTTCGGATAGACTTATCCATGATCTTTAGGGGAGTATTTGCTTTTCGTCGTGTGTCTTGATCCTTCATATTGATTTTTGATAAATGATTCTTCACATCACTTTGGATCTTTAGCAACAAAATGTAGCCCTTCTGCCTTGTTAGGGCCTTTTCGGACTCGCCAATCTTTGCATCCCGTTTCAATAAGTTATGCCTTGGCTATGAACTCTAATTAATCCCGAGCAACTTTTAAATGATCTTGTGCTAGAAGCTAAGTAACTTTTCAAATCGTACGACCTTACTTATTGCAAATATATTTATTAACAAGTGATGGGAGAAGAAGCTCATAATCAACTCACATAAATTCATGAAAGAATACCAAACTTATAATTGACTCTATCATCTCTCGTTCTCCACAATTTAAAATATCAAGGAATGAGACTCGTGGGTGCTTAGCCTATTAAATCAAAGTTTTGGGTTTTCAAGTCATCTATAGGATCTTGCATCTTCTTAGACTTTTTCAAGTTTAGAATTTGCATTTTAAAGTTCCCTTGATAAACGACTTTCTAGGATCAATTATAGGAACTTGCGAAAAGTTCTTTTTCTTAACCCGTAAGAGTTAAGACTTTCGCGTTTTAAAGTTCCCTATATAAAAGCCTAGCAAAACTTTACTTAAACACGTTAAGGATACTAGCTAGAGTAAACTTGGATAAGTAAACCCGGGTTGAGTCAAAAGATTCATGACAGGCCTAATATATCAAAGACATCTATACTCACTAAAACCATTTTTTCTATTATTATTATTTTTTCTTTTAACTTTATTTTTGAAATGGAATATATACATACGATGCAATAAAAGTAAATAATTGAAAAAATACTACCAGGCCAAAATAGGTCAAAATTTTTGAAAAATGTCGAAAAATTAGATTTTCCGGTTAAAATGAGGACAAGATCATGGAAAAACCCGCTTAACTTCGATAGAAGTCCCCCTACACTTAATATAAACATTGTACTCAATGTTTAAGCAAGTGGGGAGTAAACTCTCCTACACTTAGGACATTGTGCACGTTGTTTAAATCTTGCTAAGGAAGAGACAACTAAAGTGATTCCTATTTTAATATTGAAGATTATGAAATAGTGAATCAAAAAAAGGGGAATTATTTGTAATTTCCCTAAGCTCTAAATCTGGAGGATTGTCGATGGAAGGCTTAGTCAAATTTGGATCATCATTTGTAATTTCCCTAGGAGAAGGTGGAGAAATATGGTCCTCATTAAGAAGTTTCTCAATGGTACAAATGTCTTCATCCCAATCGTAGGGAGAATCGTCATATTTTAAGTCCACATCCCCTAAAGTTGCTTCAAATTCTTTCAAAATAAAATCACTTTCTCCAAATGGAGTCAATAAGGGAGCAATAGAGGCAACGGTCTCAACAATGGGTAGAGAAGCAAAACCACTTTTACAAGCGTCTTTGAAATGTTCTTCACAAGCCTAATCAAGTGCGTCAATGAAATTAACGCTCTCGTGTTCATAAGGTTGCTTAGAAAGTTTACCCATGTTGAAAACGATTTTGTCGTCACCAACTCTCATGATTAATTCGCCCGCGGCTACATCAATGAGAGTGCGACCGGTCCTCAAGAATGGACGTCCAACGATTAATGGAACACGGGGGTCCATCTCGTAGTCAACGATAACAAAATCCGCCGGAAAGGTGAATTTGTCGACAGCGACGAAGACATCTTCGGCTATCCCCACCGGATAAGCAACCGTACGGTTAGCTAACACCAATGTCATTCGCGTGGGGACTAGCTCGGGTAGAGATAATTGTTTCCAAACGCTTAAAGGCATTAAGTTGATACTAGCACCTATATCGACTAGGGCCATACAATTCTCTACCCCGGGAAAGTTGCAAGGAATGAGAAAGCGACCCGGATCACCATGTTTGGTTGGTAATTTTCTTAAGAGAACCACGAAGCAATTCTCATTAAGTTGGGTCTGAGCAATATCAAGGAGTTTTTACTTATCACTTAGAAGATCTTTGAACATTTTAGCATATTTAGGCATGTGAGCGAGCGCCTCGGCAAAGGAGATGTTGAAATTCAATTGTTTAAACATTTCAAGAAAGTTTAAAACTTGAATATCATCCTTGTTCTTCAACTTCTCTTTCCTCAACCTTGAAGGATAAGCTATGTCGGGTTGAGATGAAGGCTTTGGAATGGAATTCTCACTCACATCCTTGGGTGGTGGAGGGGTAGAAGTAGAAGGTGGGGGAATTGGTGAAGGGGGCTCGTTATCCTTTGTCACAATCACCAGAGTAGGTTTAGGAATCTCGGGTTCCTGATAGCCTTTTCCACTTCGGGTGGTGATTGCTTTCATCTCCTTGGATTAGCAATGCTGTTACTCGTAAGAGAACCCGAAGCAGAGGGTTGATTACTTTGGAAGAAACTAGCCATCATATCCCTTATGTCATTCGTTTGACTACTTAAAGAGTTTTGCATGTCATTCTTATGCTCGGCTCGAAGATCATTCCCTTGTTTCGCCATGTCACCTTTCAAGTTAATAATTTGACTCAGAAGATTCTTCACCAGCGCGTCATTAGTCCTCATGTAAGTTTCAACCTCTTGATTATATGTCGTGGGTTTGTTGGGAGGAGGAACTTGGTAAGCGGGTGGTTGATAGGTGGGTTGTTGGTAAACATGATTATTTCCTTGAGGTGGATATAGGTTTCTTTGGGTTTGATATTGATTAGGAGCTCGAGGTTGGTTTTGATTGTTGCGATTGAAGTTGTTTTGGTTTTGAGGAGGAAAACCGGGTGGGGAAAGAAAATTGTTTGAACGATAACTTAGCAATTTGCGGTCACCTTGAGGACGAGCTTGATAGCCTCCCGTGGAAAAGGTACCGTTAGCCGCATACACGTTTTCCGGATTGTCATGAGTAGAAGGACAATCGGTGTATGAATGAGGACCACCGTAAGTCTCACAAGAAGGAGTTACAGCTTTAACTTGTTGAAATTGGTTCGTAGCCATGGTTAAGAAATTTTTGTTCATCTCGGCTAGTTGACGGGTGAGTTGTGTGAGTTCGGCTATCTCGGGGTTTGATGAAGTAGAAGAAACATTGACTCTCGGGTTATTTCTTGAAGATGCGGATGAATCCTAATTTTTTTGATGAGTGGTCATGTTCTCTATAAGCTCTCTACACTCCTCGGGTATTCTCTTCATAAACGTACCACCGGCGGCGGCATGAATCGTATCACGATCACGAAAAGTTAAACCATTGTAGAAAGTATCAATTAGAGTGACGAGGAGCATGTTATGATTAGGACAACGATCGATCAAGACATTATAACGTTACCAAGCATCGAAAAGAGACTCATCGGGTTCTTGAGTGAAACCACTGATTTGATACCGAAGACTAGTTACCATGGATGGTAGAAAGTAGCGCGACAAATTTTTTTGAGTCATCTCGTCCCATGTATGAATTGAGTTTTTAGGAAGACGATCAAACTATTTTTAGGCATGGTGGGATAAAGTATGTTGAAAAAGGTAAAGGCGAAGAAAATCCATGGAAACACCGGGTAATTTCATGCTTTGAGTGACGGTTATGAATTTATCGAGGTGTTTGTTGGCATCATCATCTGGTAATCTGCGAAATGGACAAGCATTTTGAACTTGTTGGATCATGTGATGCTTCAACAAAAATTCGGGAGCCGTGATTTGCATCGGCGTAATCGGTCCTCCACGTCCATTCATAGTTGGTTGACATAGCTCCTTCATTGTACGAAGGTCGGGTTGAGGGACATGGTTGTTATTATTCAAATTGGGGTGAGGTGGGTTGTTATTATTATGCACACCGGCCATATCTAAGTCTCTACGAGTCTCGGGCTCAGAATAAGACGAAGATCGAGTACGCATACACTAAAAATGAAATACCATATTTTTGATTTTTTTATCTTTTTTATTTTTTTATTTTTTGGATTTTTGAAAATTTTATATTTTTTAAGGATTTTTTAAAAATTTTTATGCTTGAAAATAACGTTCCCAAAACGGATCCCAAAATCCAATTTTTCTCACTAAAAACCGTTAATCTTTACGAAAAGAGCCGGCAGCGGTGCCATTTGATTTATGGTGATTTTGTTATGTGTTCGTACTCGATTCAATTCGAATTAATCACGGTTTAGGGTGGAATTATTGTTTTTGGTCACAAAAAGGGGAAGGTTTGTCGTTGTTTTTAACTAATTAAAACACAAAATGAAAGCTAGACAAGATTAAACTAAAATAAAGACTCTTAAAAATAAATGACGAGAAATTAAAACGTGACAAAATGTAAACTCGAAAATAAGTCACTTTAAAAATAAACTAAGAAAAGACAAGTTAAAATAAAGCTTAAAAAAATAAGACAAAATAAGTAAAAACAAGACTTAAGAAAATGGCGGGAAAATTAAATTTGAAAATTAAATTGGGACAAAAATGATTCAAATTCGCAATACCAAATTTGGTACAATTCCGCAATCATAAAAACAAATAATTCCGCAATATGCTAAAAAACAAATAATTCCGCAATGCTTAAAAAGGGTATAATTTTGCAATGTTGAAATGGAATAATTCCGCAATATTGGAAATTGATATGATTTCGCAATATATCAAAACATATAATTTCGCAATGCACAATCTAAATGATTTCGCAATTTCACTAAACATACAATTCCGCAATGTCACAATACATTCAATTTCGCAATACTGAAAAGGGTATGATTTCGCAATATTGAAAAATGAACAATTCCGCAATCCAAAATGGATTCAATTTCGCAATGCACAAGGTGACACAATTTCACAATATTGCAAAATTGAATCAGATTTTCCTAAAAAAGGGGATATCGGAAAAGGACGAATTTAAGCAATATTTTCACAACATTTTAAGGACAATAAGCTAACAAAAACACCAATAAGCTAACCACAACTCCTAAACGAATGATAAAACTTGTAAAACCATAAGACACGAATCAAGAAACACGAAAAGTATAAATCTTTATGCGACGTGTAGAAGATGAGATGAAATACACGAAGAACTAGATGATGATGAAGAAAATAAACAAGATCATAAAAGAGATTAAGATCAAACAAAGATTAAACAAAGAAAAGATTAGATTAAAAGAAAGAAAGAAAGAAAGATAAAGATGAAGTTTTTTCTAGTGAGAGAAAGTAAACACTTTCTCTCTAAAAACTAGAAACTACTCAAAAAATTGACTAACTCAAAAAAAAATAACTAACTAACACCCTCCTAATGGCACATTAGGAGGGTATTATAGGGGAAGGGGAGGTGTGTTGGTGAGATGCTTTATTCTTTCCTTTTCTTTGTCTTCTCGTCTTTTAATTTAAATTTGACGTTCTCGACTTTGGCTCGGGATTTGTCAAATGATAAAATAAACTTGTCTTCTAATTTTCTTCTTTTAGTAGACTTGGTTCTTCGACTTCGTTAAACTTCCGTCTTTTGTCTTTTTCTTCGATAAATCTTCCGAATAAGCCTTTGACTTCCGTTCTTTTTGCACTTTTGACCTTTTAACTTCGTATTTTGTCTTTTTCTTCGATAAAAGTCCGTGAAAGCCCGTGTTTTCTTCCTTTTTTATGTTTTGGCCCTAAAACACAACAAAAACACAAACCACGCATAATTCCGACTTTTACGACATAAAATACACGTTTTGGCTTGGTTTATCCTTGTTATAAGTGGTAAAAGGATAAGTGTTTTCACACTGAAGGTCTACGATATCTAAGGATTTGTTAATGATGGATTGGATCTATTGATAAGGTGGTGGAAATGGGGAAGATGAAGATGGGATGTAGAGAGAGAAAGGAGAGAAAAAGAAGAGTAGAGAGAGAAAGTGAAATTAGATTAAATGAAAGTGAAAATGGGAAGAACCACCCCTCCTAACATGCTAGGAGGGGTATATATAGCCCACCTTACATGTGGGCTATATGGACTATATTTGCTACAAATTGGATCACGAGCCTAATACATTAATATATCGTTGGAGCGACCGATCCTTCATAAATACGTAAAAACGTATTTCCAACAATCTCCCCCTAAGGGAGGTCGCTCCAAGTTACAAAGTTCTAAATATTCTATAGCTCGTGATCTATGCTAATAATGATGTGACCGAGACTTTCTTTGGAAAAACGTATTTCCAACAATCTCCCCCTAAGGGAGGTCACACCATTTTTCAAAAATCTTAAACCTAGCATACTATGCTTGAGTCTTCGATCTTGTTCTTGTGAATATGATTGATGTGATCTTTGACTTTAGTCTTGAGCATGTTTCCTTGCCTTGACCTTGTGCATTCACCACTTGTGAAATTTGCCTCTTCGTGACTTCATGTTCCACATACTTATACCTTTAAATTCTTGAAAGCTTCAGAGTTTGATACAGCGGAAGACTTGACCTTCAGACTTTCTTGAATTTGTTGAAGTACTAAGTGTATGTAGTACAAGCATGTGGTGACGACTTCTTCTGGATTATACACCGCAATGCCACCTTCTTGTTACGCTGCATAAGACAGTTAGCAACAAACCATATACACGGATGAAATGGCCTTGAACATTTCATTCTAATTCGGTAGCATTTTACCTCCGGTCGGTGAAGACCGTTGGACGATATTAAATATCGTACTTGTGACAGGTAGTTTCAATAAAGAACCTCCTTGACAAGATTTCGCGGGTAAACCCGTTCTCTTTACTCGACCGTCCAAAGCTGACTGCGAACGTAAAGAGTGAATCATTTGGATAATATTATCCGCATGATTTGAAGCCGTCAATTCATGTTCCTAGAACAAGTGAAGTTCAATTAAGAACCGCACCATCGTTGCTTTCCAGTTGTCACTAGCTTGATTCATATAGAATCTTGCAAGTTACCTACCAAGTGCTGTTTGATGTTAACACTAGAAGGATTTCCATTCGTCACAGTAAATACTTAATAGTATTACTCTGAATGTTCTGGCAAGATCACTAAGATATTGCGTAGAGGACTGGAACGTGTTTAAAATTCATTTAAGAATTAAACCACTGTTGCTTTCCAGTTATCACAAGTTTGATTCATAAAGAATCGCACAAGTCACCTACCATGAGCTTTTTGATATTCGCTCAAGAAGGATTTCCATCTTCATTGTAAATACTTTCGTATTACTCGGATGTTCAGGCAAGATCATGAAGATTTTGCGTAGGACTCTTAATATCTTTCTTACTTTTCACATTGTGTGAACAAGCAAGGAATAATGAAAGTGTGTCCTAATGAGATATTTGATGATCTCAAATGGCTCTAGACTCGATCGTGCATTTTGGATTTTAGTGATCGGAGGCTGGAGAGGAGTGCCACCTTTTCAATACCAATTTATTCGGAGTGAATAAATCAATAGATAATGTGTTGTCTCCGTGTGATTAAAACAAATATCTTTTGAGAGATATCTGAGTTAGCTGGGATGGGTTGTGCCTTGCATCACTGGGTACATGATGTCTATCTTCAATATCGAGAATCATAAATGATCTCAATAGCATATGAATTGACCCGGTTTCTACCTAAGGTTGTAAGGAGGGCTTCTTTCTTTACACCCTTTATCTTTACCATTCTTTTTCATTCTTCAACCCCTTCAATGCTTACCAATACGTCATAACTAGCACCTTGTTGTGATTGTTCCAGTGCTAACTTAAGTACTTGGTCGGCATTCAGCTACATTCACATTCTTTCTCCATCTTTCCTAAGGACTACTATTTCTAGCTATGGAATGTCCTTGGGAAGATTCCTCCGGTTCTAGAGAAATCATTGGACTTTAACCTATCCTACCATCCTTATGTCACCACAATCTTCACCGTCGTGAATAGAGATGTTTTGGGTAAGTGTATGTCACCATGAAATCCATTTTGAAGTGCAAATCCATTTTGCTCCCCCTTAACATATGCCACGATATTCGAAAACATTTCGCACATGTCGGGATGAGCTAACACGTTAAGTCAAACCATTTGTGATTAATCATTTCCCATATTAAATCACATTTTCTCCCCCATATTAAAAATATTAACCCAATCGATGTTTTTAATATCAATTGATTTAATAGCATTTTAAGAAAATTTGGGAATAAAAATGCAAATCCAATTATCTTCATGAATTACACAAGCTCCCCCTCAAATTAATGAGGGTCTACTTGAAACGTAAATTAAATACCTTTTAAACACAAGTGTAAGGTATTTATCACGTGCAAAGATCATATATGATAATGAATTCACAATATTAGCAATTTACGAGGTTGGACCTGAATGATGGAGAACATCATATGAAAGAAGCACGTGGTTCTTGTTCACGAATGTTGGTCTTCCTCGTAACTTCTGAAGTTATCTCTTGACTCCATGTATATGATTGATATCTTTGTCTTAACACCAATATGTGAACTTGGCACTCTCGGCATCAAGGATTCTGAATGCTGGACAATTGCTCCCCCTCAATTGTTGACCCGTGTTCTATTGAAAGAGCTGTAGTCACCGTTTGAGTAGTCGCATCGTCGAGTATGTAGATATCAATTGCAACGAACTTTGGATTGTGGAGTTGATAACTTCGGATTTTGAAGTCAAAGCTTTCCGGTGAAATGCTTGACTTCAAAGTGAAAAGCGGGTTACTATCGGAAATAATAGCAAACCATATGGAGCATGTTTTAAATCTTTTAAACTTCTGCTCGAACTTTATTTACAACCCCGTGTCATTATTGAATGACATTTCTAGGTTCGTAAATATTATCGATTCCAGAAGACATGCTCGTTTTATCAAAACGTTTTTGAACACACAATTTTGAAAGATTTAGAAAAACCTTTTGAGAAATTCTTGAAAAATTGTGTTCAAAGTTTTGAAAACCAATTACTTGAGCTTAAGATGTTGAATATCTTAAGGCGAGCTCAAGTCCGAGAAGTTGTAAACTTCCCGTTGTTAAGGATAAGTTACCATCGGCGATAAACTTTCCTTTTATCTGAAGAACGAGTCCTAAGTTGACATTTACTTAGAAGTCGTTTTCATGAGCTTGAAAACTTTGACTGTTTTAACGGAAAGCTCATGACCGAGAAAGGTGAATTTCTCGTTATGAAGAAAAGTTCTCTTATTTAAAAGATACACTTTCCTTTCTGAGCTTAAAACTTCGAATGTTTTAAGACAAGCTCATGACCGAGAAAATTGAATTTCTCGTTATGAGGATAAGTTTATCATTAATGATAAACTTTCCTTTATTTGAAGTTCGAGTTACAGTCTGACATTTAACTGTAAGTCATTGTGCATGAGCTTAAAAACCTCGAATGTTTTTAATTTTAGCTCATGCCCGAGAAAACTTAATTTCTCGTTGTTAGGATAAGTTTATCATCGGCGATAAACTTTCCTTTCTTTGATGCACGGGTTATCGTCTGATATTTAACGATAAACCATATACACGAGCTTAAAACCTTTGAATGGTTTTAGGGTAAGCTCGTGTCCAAGAAAACTTAATTTCTTGTTAAGAGGGTAAGTTATCGTTGCGTGGATAAACTTCCCTGTCTCTGAAGTCCAGGTCGTCGTCTGTCATTTAACGAGGAGCCATAATGCATGAGCTTAAAAACTTGGATTGTTTTTTATATAAGCTCATGCCCGAGAAAAATGAATTTCTCGTTTTTAGGATAAGTTTATCATCGGCGATAAACTTTCCTTTCTTTGATGAGCGAGTTACAGTCTGTGATGTGACTATAAGTCCTTGTTTGCAGCTTAACCATGAATCCCCTGAGACATTTGTTTCTCTGATATCTGCTTCTTCAGCAACCAAACTCTAAGAGTGTCCTTAGTTGAACGGTACACAACGATTGGACCGCTTCGTTCTTTTAGAACATCAACTTTGGTACCTGCAATCTCATTAGGAATTTGCATGCTTTGACGTGGGTTAGCGATATCAATTATAGAAGCACATGGGGGTTCACAGTTGGCTTTACTTGTGTCAGAGGCGACCTGAGTAGATGATTCACTAGTCTTGGCTGGCAAACGTTTCCTTTTATAGAAAACCTTAAGTTTAGGTGTAAGTGAAGTATCATCTTTATCAGTTACCTCCCTAGTAGACTTAGTAGAATCAGAGACTATCCTAGTTAAAGGGCACTCGTTTCCTACAAGAGTGAAAGTTCTACCAGTGGGGCGCCACATTTTACCAAAGGGTTTGATTTTAGCGACCCACTGGGATTTGAGTCTAGCACGGGAGTTCACCTCGTTAAGTAATTTCTTGATACAAGAATCATGATTTACCGTAAAGACACATTTTCTACATGTTTTACAGGTAGCATATTTAATGTCCGAGTAATTCCTAGATGATTGATCGATGCTCCTAGGAGATGACATGCTACGGTTAGCAGTGTTGGGTAATCTAGAAGGCATGTAACTAGGTTGGACATTGCTATCTCTTACATGTGTCTTTTGAATAGCTTCCCTTTGACCAAAATCATGGCGCACATCAGTTGAACTAGTTCTAGACGTGTTCATTGAACTATTCTTAGAGAAACTAGGGGCAATCATGTGATGAGGTCTTGCTAAAACTGATTTAGTCACATTAGGCCTAGTTGGTGGAGTGACTGTTCTAGAAATATGACCCAAATCAACTTGGGAGGCAAACCGCGGTCTCGAGGATAGTGGTTTCCCCAAGATTGATGGTTTTTCAAGCTTAGTGTCCACACTAGGTCCTCTAGTTTTCCTTAAATCGTTTTTCAACGCAGCTATAGCAAAAACCTTTTCCTGTACTTGGGCTTTTAAAGTCTCATTCTCTTTGAGCACTCTATCTTGGGATGCCAATTTAGACTCTAGTAACTGAATTTGTTTCAAAAGATTTTCCTTTTCAGCTTTAGAATCTAAAACTTTTTGATCTAATTTTCTTTTAAGAACAACATTTGATTTTTCAAGTTTTTCAAAATATGTTTCACATTTGTTCGTTTTCTTTGAAAATTCAATTTTGGCATCCTCAAGATCTTTTGATTGTTGAGCTACAATCGTTTCGAGCTCTCTAATCTTGGAATCAGAAGCAGTCAATGAAGTAGTTATAATACAATTATCATGATGTACTATAGCATTCTGAACAATCTCTCCCCCATTATGACTTACATCGGATGAATCAGAAGTGGTATTGCTATCACTCGTTTCCATCCCATGTTTGTCATAATTAGGTTCAGAATTCTCAATATGCGGCATATCATCAGCATATACATCATAAACAACATTACATTGTACCATATTTGCAGGCTCGTCGTCATAAACGGGTAAGGTGTCATCAAGAAGGATCTCGTGAACATTCCCTGACGTGCCACTGGTATTATGTTGTCCTTCTGATTCCGAGCTCTTGCAATCGTTAGGCTCCAAGTTGTCAACCGTGTGACCATTCTCTTCTTGCATCTGCGTCATTGATTCTTGCACTCCATTATCATACGCTTGCTGAAGTTGTGATCTTTGATAAATCGAAGACGAGACCGATGTCATGAGTTTCAAAATTGTATCACGGAAAACTCGAAGCTCGGTATGTGTATCTCGAAGAAAAGATTGGCAAATCACTGAACTTTCAGGCTTGATGATATTGAATTAGAGGAAAGGCGTGAGTTGTGTCACAAGAGCCTTATATGCAAGTGCCGATGTAGAGTGATTAAAGTTTCCATGGTTGAGTTGCTCGGCGAGTTGGGTCAAAGTGGTAAAGATAGAGTCGATGAAAATATGACGATCTTGACCAAAGATTGTCACAAATTCGCTCCCTCCTTGAATCCTCGAAAGAGTGACAAGATGAGACTGAAGCATTTGAAATGAAGTAATGCCACTTTTCCTAACTTTGTCTTGCATTTTATGCGCTTCTCCCTCAGTTGATGTCGAGTTCAAAAAATCCATTGAAAGTTCGATGACAGATTCTTGGATCTTTGACTGGAAAGATGACCAATTCGTTTCTTTCGACATACCCGCCTTAGCACGTTGTACCAAATCCAAATATATAAATTGACAAAGTATTCAAAATTAAAAAAAAAGGTTTAACTTAAAATTTTTAAGTAAAATTAAAAAAAACGTATGGATACTTAACTAAAATAAATAAAAAATTAAAAAGGAAAAAAAAAAAGAAAGTCTATCCTTGTTTTCTCCGTCAAAAGAAACGTGGCCCAATCAAAAAAAAAATCCACCGCCCAACCCACTACCTAGTTTAATCCTAAATATATAATCTTTCTAATTACTTTCTCTCACTCACAAAATAACTCTTACCGTCTCTACCTTATCTCTCTCTCTCTCTCAAACTAATCCTCCGTCTCTCTAAATAAATCTCTCTCTCAGGTTATCTGAATCTTTCTCTCACAACTTGTAAACTCAAACAAACAATCGTTCTCACACAACCTTCATCTCTTCAATCGCACAACCTATCAAGATTCGGCTAATTGGATGTTATCAAATCCAACCCTATTTAAGTTTCTGTAAAATTATCAATCCACACGAGAAGATAATATCAAGGATTCGGCTTCAAGATCCTAGCATGGGTCTCGGGTAGGTTTTCTGTGTTGCATGTTGGTTAATTGAGTCCCTCTCTTCATCTGTACGAGTCTTTCTGACGAGATGTTTTAATGGAGAGTATTGTGAGGGTGTTGGGTTTTAGTCTGGTGGTCTGTTGGGTGTGGTGTTTTTAGACGAGAGGTGAGGGATTGTGTTATAGTCTTGGTCGATAGTCTTGGTCGATAGTCTTGGTGTTTTTAGACGAGTGGTTTACAGTGTCGAGTGATGTGGGTAAGGGTCTAAAAAAAATGAGTCTGGATTACAAGTTGAGTCGAATGTTGGGGCTGTTGTGTTTTGGTAATGTTGGAGTCGACTCAGAGTTGAGGCGTATTATTGTTTGAGTCGGGGCTGTGAGTCGAGGGTGGTTGTGTGTATTTGTGTGAGGTCAAGGGTATTGTGAGGGAATAAGTCGAGTCGAGAATGGGTATGAGGGAGTTTGAGTTGGTTCGAGAGTGAGTGGTTTGTAGAGTCGAAGTCGAGGGTGAGAGTTTTGTTGGTCTTGTGGGTTGTATTGTGTTGAGTCGAGGGATATTCTAGTCTTGGGTTGAGTCAAGGGTGTGTTTGTTTGAGTCTGCGAGGTTGTGATAAAACATGGTTTGTTATAAAAAAAATGGTTTTGAGGGTGTTTGTTTTTGACAGTCTAATGTGAGGTCTTCGAGAGTATTGTAAGGATGTGAGTTCGAGTCGTCCGAGTCTAGGGAGTCTGTTTGAGAGTGAGAGGGGTTTCGAGGGTTGTGAGGGGGTTTCCCGTTATGTTTGAATTGTGAGTGAGGAGTCGGTCTATACGGAATATGTCCTACGCGGAAAAACAGCCTACGCGGAATAAACCGTGTCTATGCGGAAAGTCTATTCGGAAAAATGGGCTATTCGGAAAGATGGGCTATTCCGAAAAAATTTACTATTCTGAAAAAAAGTCCTATTCGGAAAAAGTCCTATTCGGAAAAAGTCCTATTCGGAAAAAGTCCTATTCGGAAAAAGTCCTATTCGGAAAAAGTCCTATTCGGAAAAGTCCTATTCGGAAAAGTCCTATTTGGAAAGTCTATGCGGAAAGACGGGAATCTGATCCGAGAACTGATAACTTTCTAAGGATATGTTTGGACAAATTGATGGGAGATGGATTATTAGACTGATTTGACCAAAAACCTGAGACTTTGGACTGATAAGAAAAAGAAGAAAAGAAACTGATTAAAAAAAATTACTGATTAAAAAATGATTAAAAAAAAACTAAAAACTGATCTAAAACTGAGACAAAACGGATGATATAAAAAAAAACTGATTATTTAAAAAACACACGGAAAAATAAAACTGATAATAAAAAATAAAAATTGATAAAATTGATAGAAGAAAAGTAGATAACTTTATAAAATTTGAAATTTTTTATAAAATTGATAAACAAAAAGATGAGAAAAAATAAGAAAAGAAAAGATTTTTACCACCAAATCAAAAGATAAAAATATACAAATCCTAAGATTTAACCATGGCTCTTGATACCAATTGAAGGTCTACGTAATCTAAGGATTTGGTAATTGATGGATTGATCTAATGATTTAATGGTGGTGGAAATGGGGAAGATGAAGATGGGATGTAGAGAGAGAAAGGAGAGAAAAAGAAGAGTAGAGAGAGAAAGTGAAATTAGATTAAATGAAAGTGAAAATGGGAAGAACCACCCCTCCTAACATGCTAGGAGGGGTATATATAGCCCACCCTACATGTGGGCTATATGGACTATATTTGCTATAAATTGGATCACGAGCCTAATACATTAATATATCGTTGGAGCGACCGATCCTTCATAAATACGTAAAAACGTATTTCCAACACACACTTATTAAGGGACCTGCTGTTGTTCGAGTTATTTGCGTTGTTACGGTAACTTTCATTACCGCCACGCCTTTCTGAACCAGAATGGTCGTTGGTCTGACCGTTTCCCTTAGATGCTTGCTGCTGAACGGCCGTAGGCTTACGGTCGTCAGTATTCTGTCTGAAATGTAAAGTTGAACAGAGGATGATATGAAAATGAAAATACTGGTAGAAATGAGTGGCTTACAATTGGTGATTGAAGATACCTCTTCACTGCTCTGTCATCACCAAACTCCTCTCGTTCCTGAAGCATCTAAGCTTACGGGCTGCATCGGCCACCTGTGCTACTGTAGTGAACATAGCACAAACCAAACTGTTGGCAACCAAAGTGCGAAGAGCCCAACAAAAATTCTCAGCCTGCTCCTCAGCAGTACCAGCTGCTGCTCCCAAGAAACCAGCCAAACGGAGAACCCTCTACGTAAACGCATTGCTGTTCTCACCAGCAACCTGTCAGATATTAAGATAATACCTCTTAAGCTTCTCCTGTTCAGCATGTGGGAAGTACTGATTAAGGAAGAGCTCCTTAAATTGATCCCATGTCAGCAGTGCAACCCAATCATCACCATCGTTGGACTGCTTAACTAACTTCCACCACTACAGCACATCACCTTCAAACTTATAGCAAGCCAACCTTGCCTTGAAGACACCGTCACAACCCATCGCTTCAAATATAATGTGATAAATCTAGGCCTCAACCTCATTGGGGATGTTAGTCTGGTCAAACGAACGGGGTCGCCGTTTGTTGAATCGCTCCAACCAAGTCATAAGAGTAACAGGTGGTGGTGGTGGAGGATTATTGTTGTAGTGGTTTTCAGGATGAGGGCCAAACTGAACGCCTTGAGCTTAGACTTCAGCATGAACTTCGTCCCTGATTTCATTGGGAAGTTGGGGAAGAAGGACTTGCAAAGCTGCACTGGCAGCTGCAGCCAATTCCCGAGCATTGCGTGTGTTCACCATCTGACAGTTTAAAACAAAATGCAACATAAATGATAAGTCTGAAATGAGATGAACATAAAATGCATGAACAATGTAAAAATCAATGAAGCAGTTTATAATGCATGAAACAGTGTAGAATGCATGATGCAGTTTATAAAAACTTTTATATGCGCGAGGGTAAACGCCTATGGTCAGTTCGCCCAAAACAAAAGACATAGCGGGGGACGCCTATGGGTCGGTTCCAAAGTTAAAAGTTTCGATAAAAGCACATGCGACTAAATAGGGCCAGTCCTATACCAACCATTACTTAGTCATAAACCTGCGACAATGATATGAATGCATGAAATAAAAATGGAAATGAATGAATGCATGAAAACTAACTGTCAGTTTTAGGAAGACGCTGGTGACTACCCATAAGTCACAAGTTATATTTTACAGAGCTACAGCCTACAGGTCGAAACCTTGTCTCTAATTCCATAATTGTAACACCCCATTTGTTAAGACGGAATGCTATAGTAAAATATAGCGTGTCATCAAAGCATGCAAGGTAAATATCTAAACATTCATGACCATAAATAGAAATACCGGAATCAAACATCGGTAGTCTAAGTAACTCACACACAAGCAATATTAAGTATTGTAAATTAAAGGACTAAACAACGTCCAAATGAAGTAAAGTATGAAAAGTAGGAATAAATGCATAAGGTAAAAGAGGCCGGATAGCTTCCATCCGAATGCACATACTCTTGAGATCCTACTTGCGACCTTGGGTACCTGGCGTTTGGGAACATGGAAATGGAAAACGGCTGAGCATAACGCTTAGTGCACGGATATATAATAAATCATAGAAACATAGAGTAATGAATCATAATAAGAGCATATAAGGCATGAAAAGCATGAAAGGCAGCGGAAATGAATAAATCTTGGGAAACCTAGATGTCTATCATGTTTACTAGTTTTAGTTCTGAAAACATAGCTTATGTTACTTATGAAAATCTGTATTAGTTTAATATACCAAAAGCCAATATAGGTCATGAGGTCAACAACATAAATGAATACTTGGAGGGGTGACCTCGTCATGCAATTAGAGGGGATGCCTCTAATTAATATGGTAATGGGTAGGTGGGATCGGCTCCTTGTGAAGGATGCAAGGCACACACCACATTCACCATGAAATCCTGACTAAAACTGAACCTAAGATGCACTAATACGCCCCACATGATAATAATAATATATTAATAGCCAATAACTGAAAGGGACGTCACGAGCTATCACTCCGCCGTGGAGAAGTCATAACACTAGTACGTCTAGTTTTATGGTTATGGTACCTCCATAATTAGGTGAAACTGGCATGCATGTATATGGCTAAGGTAACTAATAAAACATAAGCATTTAAATTTGTAACTACTGGGGAAAACAGTTGGCTGCATACGGGAAATCCTAATTAAGGAAGAGGTTGTACTTACTGAAGGACGTGAAATCCATACCTTGTGTCCAGTAGAAGCTAACGGAAACGCTGAAGAACCTACTCCACCTTGACGGATAATACTACATACGAATGGGAACGTGTATAAGTTTTCTGAATTACATGTGTTTTACTGGTTCTGTGTGTTATTAGCTAGTTATACTTAATCTAACACGTTTTAGTGTTTTACTGTGTTATCTATAATTATACTGATGTTCTGTAGTGTATTATGCATGTACTAGTGTATTATAATACTTGTA
Source organism: Glebionis coronaria (assembly GCA_025667525.1). Lineage (NCBI taxonomy): Eukaryota > Viridiplantae > Streptophyta > Magnoliopsida > Asterales > Asteraceae > Glebionis > Glebionis coronaria. The sequence goes on from CM046876.1 coordinate 24,770,529, forward strand.
TTGTAATACTAAATAACTTTCTAAAAATAGCAGGTTTCCATAAATAGTAAGTTTCAAAAAAATAGAAAGTTTCTAAAAATACTAATTTTCCATAATTAGAAATAAGCTGAATTATAGTGAGTAAAGTTTAATTAGTAAAATACAAGTCATGGTTTAAAGGTTATAGCTTATTAATTAAATAACTTGGTTAATTAATTAAACTATACGTTATAAGAATTTAATTAAAAATACATGTTTTAATTAAATTAAGCTAAGTAAAATACTTTAGGTTATACATAAAATAATAATTTTAATATTTAACCTAAGTCATGAATTTAATTAAATTAAATAGTCTAGGAAATAATTTAATTAAACATATTCCTGATTTTAATATTTTTCTGAAACCCGAACCCGGGTTTTAAAATTAACCCGAGCCCAACCCGTGTGTCACATATAAGCCGAGCCAAACATCCCTACCAGTGGCTAGACCGGCTAGCCAGTTGCCACTGGTGGCCTTCGGTTCCCACTGCCGAGCCACGACTGCCACTACCGAACCCGGTTCACACTGGTTGTTACCGGTTCCCACCGGTTCAACACCGCTTCCCCCTGTTTTGTTGTTCCCATTGTCAACACAAAAGCCCCACCGAGACCTTATTAGTCTCGGTTGGCACTCGATCTAACCCCAAACATACCCCGACCTTGAGTCGGGGTCCCTTTCCTTCGTCCGAGCACAAATCGACCAAGCCGAGATCCCTTGTGGTCTCGGTGGTGGTGATGACAGCAAGCCGGGACCCTATGTGGTCTCGGTTGTCCCTCGGTCGAACAAACCAAACAACAAACACCCCTTAAACCATGATTTTAATTAACCACATGTTTTTATAACTTGTTTTTATGATTAATTAAAATAAGAACATGAATTCCATAAAGAATTAAAAAGAAAAGAAGGGTTTTGATTATACCGAACACATGTAAGAAAAAGGTTACGAGATCACGATCACGTACACACAAATATCAACTAGAAAAATTCGTCTCAAACTCCCCTTTGGTGATCTATAGCCGACGGCAAGAAGGAAAGAGGAGGCAAGGTTTTCTTGATTTTTGTGTAACCCTAAATTATGAATAAAAGTTCCCTGGTTGTTTTGTTTAACATGGTTTTAACTAGGTCATGGGCCAAGCCCACCTTCCTCCTTTCTCTTGTCTCTTAGCCGCGACATATGGGGCCCACAAGGGAAAACCCGAAGCTTTTATTAAGTTAAAATATATTCGTGTTCATTCATGTTTAGTTATCGTGGAATTTATATGTCGTGATCTTCATACATTTATAATATATACGTAAGTACATGTTAATTAATATCGTGATACGTGAATTATATTATAAATGGAAAGTTTAAATTTTATCGTATTTTCGTGTATTTACTGTTCGTGGGTACCGTTCATGGTATTTTAATGCGGGTTTTACATCCATACTATCGGTCTCTTTTATAGGAAGAAATCACTCAGAATTTATAAGACGATCGACAATAACCCAGATGGTGTCATGTTCATTTGATGTCTTAGGTAATTTATTCACAAAATCCATCGTAATTATTTCCCACTTCCATATTAGAATCTTTGGTTGTATCAACAGACCGGATGGCTTTTGATACTCTGCTTTAACTCTTGCACACATTAAACACTTACTAACGTGTTTTGCTATGATTGTCTTCATGTTAGGCCACCAATAGAGTTTCTTCGGATCTTGATACATCTTGTTGGAACCAGGATATATAGAATGCTTCAATTTATAAGACTCGTGCATAATCAAATATCATAAATTACCATGGGCATGTAACCAACTATGATTTGTAATACAACAAATTCCATCTTGAGGAACTTTAAATTCTTTATCCATTCCTCTCAACTTCCCAGTTCCTACATTTTCTACCTTAAGTGCTTCTTCTTGTGCTTCGAGAATTTGGGTAGGTAACTTCAGTAAAAGAGTTATCATTAATGATCTAACTCGTAATGGCTTAACACGCTCATTTGGAGTTAAAGCATCAGCTACTACATTGGCTTTACCTGGGTGATAACGAATTTCACAATCGTAATCAACAAGTAACTCTAAGCAACGTCGACGTCTCATATTCAATTCCTTCTGATGAAGAATATATTGAAGATAATTATAATAATCAGTAAGTACTACACACTTCGTACGATTGAGGTAATGTCTCTAGATTTTAAGAGAAAATATCACCGCTCCTAATTCTAGATCATATGTAGAAGAATTCTTCTCATTAGGTTTATGTTGCCTTGATGCATAAGCAATAACTTTATTCCTTTGCATAAGCACTGCTCCCATTCCTTGAATAGATGCATCACAGTAAACGATAAAGTCATCGTTACCTTCTGGTAATGCTAGGATAGGTGCCTCACACAACTTTTGCTTCAATAATTGAAAAGCTATCGCTTGACTATCTCCCCAGATAAACGGTTTGTTCTCCTGAGTCAATTCAGTCAAAGCTTTAGCAATTTTTGAAAAACCTTCAATAAATCTTTGGTAATACCCAGCAAGTCCTAAAAATATCTTATTTCCGTAGGCGTACTAGGCTTACTCCAATTCTTTACCGCTTCAATCTTTTTAGTATCCACACGAATACCTTGGTAGTCAATGACATGTCCTAGGAACTGAATAACATTGATCCAAAATTTGCACTTCGAAAACTTAGTATACAACTCCTCCTTCTTAAGTAATTCGAGAATTATACCAAGATGCTTGACATGTTCTTCTCTATTACGAGACTAGATAAGAATATCATTGATAAACACGATTACAAATTTATCCAAGTAAGGCTTACACACTCTGTTCATGAGGTCCATGAAAACAGATGGTGCATTGGTTAAACCAAAAGGCATCACTTGAAATTCATAATGTCCGTATCGCGTCCTGAAAGCAGTTTTAGGCATGTCGTCTTCCTTAACTCTCAGTTGATGATAACCTAATCGTAAATCAATCTTCGAATATACGCTCTATCCTTGGAGTTGATAAAATAAATCGTTGATTCTGGGTAATGGGTAACGATTCTTCATAGTAAGTTTGTTTAACTCACGATAATCGATACAAATCCTAAAAGATCCATCTTTCTTTTTCATAAATAAGTCTAGAGCTCCCCACGGTGATATACTTGGTCTAATAAATCCTTGACCAGTTAGTTCTTGGATTTGACTTAACAACTCTTGCATTTCCGAAGGTGCTAATCGATAAGGCGCATTAGCAATCGGAGTTGCTCCTGGTATCAAATCAATTTGGAATTCAACTTGACGCACAATCAGCAAACCTGGTAATTCCTCGGGAAATACTTCGGGAAATTCTCTAACTATCGAAATATCTTCTAATCGCTTCTCTTCTTTCTCCTTTTCCACTACTTGAACTAGGAAAACTTGACTACCTGGGGATACATACTTATTTATCTTTAAGCATGATATGAGATTTAGTCGAGTCTTACTTCGCTCACCATGGACAATCAAAACTTCACCGTTAATAGGAATATGAACAGCTTTCTCGTCACATAGAATCTTAGCATGGTATTTAGATAACCAGTCCATTTCAATGGCTACATCGACACTACCGAGCTTAATGGTTATAAGATCGATTCCAAAGGATTGATTTAATAAAGTAATGATACATCCTCGAATAACGGTATTAGTGCTAATTCTTTTTCCGTCGGCCATTTTTATATCATACTTAGTATTCAAAGAAACAATCGGAATATCTAACTTAGCAGCAATTTTAAAAGATATGAAACTTCTATCAGCTCCTGAGTCAAATATTACTTTAACCAGACATTGATTTAGATGAAACATACCCGTAACCGTATTATGATCTTGATGAGTATCATTTAGCAAATAGGCTTTCCCTCGGCTATTGCTCTCTTTACGGCACTTATTCACCAGATGCCCTTTTTCTCCGCATTTATGGCAAAATTTAATTACAGTGATTTGATTACTTCCATTAGGTACTCCTTTATTTCTGTAGAATCTTGTCTGATGTCCTATTTTTCCACAGTTCTGACACTTGATAGTCAAATATCCTGTGTGATGTAGACAACACCTTTGACAAAGGGGTTGTCTTCCACTATAACCATTGCTTGGATTTACAGCATAAACATTAGAAACAACATTTCTTTTTTTCTGCTGCTGACGATTATTGCCTTGATTAGAGTTGCGATAATTATTGTTCTGGAAATTACGATTAATAGGAAAGTTCTTCCTATCATCAAACTTCCTATTATTATTAACTGCCACTTGTACAAGCGTATACCTTATCACTTGATCCATTAACCTTTGATTAATGGTGATAACTTCCTCTAAAGTTGGGGGTTTAGAGGCGGTAACATTCCCTTCAATACTTCTAGGCAATCCTCCAATAAAAGCTTCCATCAAATTTTCAGTATTAGGCACCATATTAGGACATAATAATGCTAATTCCTGAAATCTTCGGATGTAAACTTAAAGATTATTCTCCTTCACTGCAAAATTATAGAACTGTTCCTCCAATTTCCTAATCTCACTACGAGGAAAATACTTCTTAATTAGCATATTCTTGAATTCACTCTAGGGAGTCTAATAAGCTTGTTCTATCCCAATGGGTTGTGCATATGCATTCAACCAAGACAAAGTTTCTTCTATCAGCGTACCCATAGCAAATTTCACTTTACAATCTTTAGAACAGTCACGGCGAACAAATACTGATTCAGTTCTCTCAAACCAGCGAATAAGTCCAACAGCTCCCTCAGATCCTTTATAGTTAAATGTATGACATTTCATGAAATATTTGTAAGTACATCTCTTCTCCACCGGAACTTCTCGCAGCATTTCCATTACTTGTACTGGCTACATTGGCGGCTTGTGCTTGCTAAGCTGTAGTCACACTCTCAGCAACCAATTGCCTTATTTCCTCAGGAGTCATATTTACCGCCGCAGAAGTTGATGCTCTCATATGAGCCATCCTACTAAAATTATAATATGTGATTTAAATATTTTGGAGTAATAGTATCATTGTTCGGGCTATTATACTCAGAAGCCTTTTTATAAACGTTTGAGGAGCGATGACACTTTAAATCGTAAACCCAACCACTCAATCATATCGTAATATCGAGATTGAACATCTTTGTACAAAGTTCCCTACTAACATGACACATTGTATTTTACAACATTTTAAGTTCTTTAGTTTCAATATTGTCAAAAATAGTCCTTATAATTATATTTTGGCATAATTACAGTTTTAACCCTTTAAGTATATAGTTTCATTAATTGCAATTAAATCCCTCAATATTTAACCTTAGGGTATAAAATTTTCCAACATTTATTATTATAGCTTTTACTTTCACAAAATGACACTTTTGTCCCAAAATGATAAATAGTTTCAAAAATGACAGTTTTGGTCCCTATACTTGTAAAAATCATATAACTTCTTCAAAAATATACCAAATGATCGAGGATTTTAAAACAAAGTTTCAAAACACATTTATAATCATAATAACAACATCTTGCCAGAATTATAGCTCTTGAATTGTATTTTAAGTCATTATTTCATGTAAAATACAAAACTAGAGTTTTAAGACATCTTTAGCTTATAACTTTCATTTAAATTGATGAAATGCCTTATTTCTTTTTGGATTACCTTTATACCATAATTTTGGCATTATAAAAAGTCTTAGAATACATTATAACTTGATCAAAGCTTAGTTAACATAGAAATTTCCTAGGTAGCTCCAAAATGGCTCTTTATGGCTTCCTATGAACACTACTTGCTATGAAAACTACAATGGCTTCCTTCTAGACCTGGTTTTTGGTCTTTTGGGATGCCCTAAGAATTTTATAGAAGTGAATATGAATAATGGGTAGGAGGTTTAAGGAAAACAGAGTGCAAGTCTTCAAGGAGTACTATACGGCTCTATTTATAGTAATGGAAAAACTTAGGCTCCAAGCTAAGCTCCTAAACGTGTAAGATAGATAGGGAAATGATTAAGGATAGCTAGTGAGGCTCTAAACAAGTTTATAGCCCCTAGCTTCATTCTAATCTTCATTTGTGGTTCATAAGAGGTCACGACATGAGGTTGATAAGAATGATGATGTGTAGCATCTTAATAGGTGATGCACCTACTTGTCACCACTTCTAAAATATCCTAAAACATGTAAATATCTAGTTTTTGAACTTGGAATTGGAGGGAAAGCGTTTTAAATGAGTTTTGGAGGGAAATAACAAAACCTAGTCATAAATCTAGGGCTTGTAACGTATGGTTTGTGATTTTGGTGATTAGGGACATAGAAAAGTTATTAGTGAATGATTAAGGCTTAATTAGGGTTTAAATATTTAGAGTTTTGGGTCCTTGGTTTGAATTTTTTAACAAAGGTTTGATGTGAAAATGTGAAGTATACTTATGTAGATTATGGTTTTCTAATGATCTAGTTTTAAGTCTTAGTGAAAGTGATTATCCTCCTCTTAGATACTAACTTAAACTTAATTTAGGTCCTAGACATTGTGTTTTAAGTGTCCAAATAACTCTTACACTTGGTTTGATAGTTTAGTTTAGGTAAACATGTCTAAAGAGTGAAAATACCTATTTTGACCTAATTTACAAGTTGTGCATTGAAATCTTGTACCTTGTGAATTAATATACTTGTATATTTTCTTAACATAATCTTATAACCTTAATGAAGTCCTATAAGTGATTTTAGACTTGTCCTATAAGACTAGGTAATGATTCCAAGTAGATTTCTTAATATAAGGGATTCCATATCATTAAGCCTAATGACTTTCTATTTTGAGTAATTAGGGTTTATATCATCGTGAATAATTATTCTAAGTCTTATATGATATGTTTATGACTTCTATGGGTTCTACGTTCTTAGTTAAAGGTTTGCATAGATTGATCATATTCTAGGGTTGATTAAGTAAGCTTAAGGTCCTATGATTTGAAAACTTGTACTTTATGCTTTAATAATTTATAACTTGGTTCAAAATAAATGTATTAACTTATTATGATACTTAGTTGAGTTTTATAATTAGTTGCAAAATATTAGACTTTAATTCATTATAGAATTGATTTTGTATGCTAATCTTGGTTTTTGGTCATTTTCTTGTAATTAGTTTGAGATTAGTGAATATCAGTGTTTTGTTATTATTTATGTTTCCTTTATATGGTAGATTATAATTAGTATACTGTATTTGATAATAGTACATAGATATTATGTAGTTATATTGCTTGAAACATTAGTTTACAAGGGATTTCTAGGGTTTATATAGCTATTTAGGGTATCCTTGTTGTATTTGAATTGTTCTTATTCATTGTTTATACATATAGTTACTTTTAGAACTCAGACTTGATATATACTTAGTGTGTACAATATATAGGCATATTTGGAAGTGATAATTGAGATAATGAGTATCCATATATTCAACAATTCAGTCACATACCATAGTAAAATGCAAAAAATTATTAGTAAAATCACCTCTTTATTTATAAACATAGATATTACATTAGTCAAAACTATTGGATGTTATACCATCAATCATCAAATATTTGGAACCACTAACTTGAGATAGCTTTACAGCACGTTTTGCTGATTGCCATTTTAATGAAACAATATTCCCAATCTTAGGAGGAGAAAAGAAAAAGTTGGACGAATTGATGTAACTTGGAATGCATAATGAGTATCCTTTATTAACCCTCGAAGTGCCCAATGTGAGTTAGAGGTTCAAAAGATTATTCACTTACAATGAATAGCGAATAAATTACCGGATGCATTTACTAATTCAAAAAGAGTTACTAAGTCATATATTCTAGCTTGAATGCACATTCTCGTATTGATCTCCCAGAAAATCTTAATGAGTCAAATGTACAGAAAGCGTGGGAGACCCATAGGTTCCAAGTATACAAATCTACGAAAAAGGAAAGAGCATAATACAGTTGGAAAAGTCCAAGAAGGTGTTATCAATAAAATCCTAAAACATATTAAAAATGACACAAAAAATGTGGAAAAATCTCTTGACCATGTACCAAATGAATATGAGACTTCAGTAAACTTTGTACAAAATGGTCTGCATCGAAGCGAAATGAAACACGTTTCAATGATATTTTGCATATGCTATAGCAAGTGAAATAATAGACGATGAAGATTAAGTGATGAAATCTATTATAAAATATCGACGAAGAAATGATTGGCTAAAATGACAAAAAGCCATACAAGCTAAATCAGATTCACTTGAAAAGCGCCAAGTATTTGGCCGGTCGTGTGACCTTAACCCCAAATAATGTGAATTCGGTAGGCTAAAAGTGGGTATTTGCGATAAAAAGAAATGAGAAAAATGAAATTATGAGATACAAAGCAAGACTTGTGGCACAAGGTTTCTCACAAATACCTGGGGTGGATCATGAGGAAATGTATTCACCTATTGTGTATGCGACAACTCTAAGGTTTCTAATTAGTCTTACAAATGCTGAAAGGTTTCGCCTTATGGACGTTGTTACAACTTACCTATATGGATCACTTCATAGTGATATTTACATGAAATTCCCCAAGGGATTAAAAATGCCTGAAGCTTCTAAATCAAAACCCCGAAAAATGTTCTCAATCAAACTAAAAAAATCTTTGTATGGATTAAAACAATCATGGTGAATGTGGTATAACCGCCCCAATGAATATCTTCCAAAATAAGGGTAGAAAAGTAATCAAATTTGTTTGTGTGTTTTTTTATCAAAAGATCAATGACAAGTTTTACAATCATTGCAATTTATGTTGATGATTTAAATATCATTGGGAACTATGAAGAAATTGAACATACTACAAAATATTTAAAGAACGAGTTTGAAATGAAAGACCTTGGTATGATAAAATTTGTCTTGGCTTACAAATTGAGAATTTGAAAAATAGAGTATTTGTCCATCAATCAAACTATACTAAAAAAATGTTGAAACGATTAATATGGATAAAGCTCATCTATTAAGCTCACCAATGGTCGGTCGTTCACTTAACAGAGAGCTAGACCCATTCCACCCCAAATTAAAGGACGAGGACATTCTTGGTCCAGAATGTTAGGAATAAAATGACCAAGTCCCTAGCCGCTGACAAGTGGAGTTCTAGACGTTGACAATATATATTGTAGCCGCTGACAAGAAGCCACTGACAAGAAGGATTATATCCGTTGAAGGATTGCATGGGCTGCATGGATCAACACGTTTCGTTATATTAGGAAGATATGTTCAAATAAGTTATTTACTATGTTTATCTTTGTATATCTTCCTAGAATAGTTGATCTTAGCTTTTTGTTCGAGGCTCCTTAACATATAAAAGGATACGTTAGGCTTCATTAGTAAGTAGGCTTTTCATACATTGTTCACTGTTTGTTTATTAATTGATTAAGAAGTTTGGTATACGTGCTTTGTTGAGTTGTTCTTTGTTCTAAGTATTATATTCCGCATAGTACTTAGATTTCCGAATACACAAAGTTTCTCTACATATTATACTTGATATAATTTTGATAATATAAAGCTAATGGATCTAAGTTTGGGATCAACAACTGGTATCAGAGCATAATATTGGTATGTTTTGGTGGTTTTTCTCTAACAGTGTAGAGAAATGGAGCATCATAAGGATGGTACAGAGTTGCTTATGGATGGATGGGCCATAACAAAGGTTTATATATGATGGTTGGAATATTTACATTCCTATCTTGAAATAAAAATTGGTTACTTAAATGTAAAAGCTTGTAAGCATTTTTAATGGGGAGGTGTTGAGATACCTTTAGGTTTTTGGGTACTCTTAGAGTGATCTTATCACAATTCTAGATTGTGTCCACTGGTGAGTTGGGGTTAGTGTAGGACCTTTACACACGAAATCCAAACACGAAAATCTAAGATCTACTAGTGACGTGACAAGATCTAGATGGGACGAAGGCTTGAGTTGATGAACACGAATTATAGAACAAGAAATAAGATGATGAACAAGATTAACAATACGAATGGAATATTAGATTAGATGAAGAAGAAAGAGAAAGATACAAGGAGTGTGTAATCCTAGTGAGAGAAACTAAGGAGAGTTTCTCTCTCTAACACACTAAAGAAAAAAAATGGAAAAGCACTATGGGAGACACACACACACAAATGAGGTTGGATTGGCCTTTTATACTAAGGCTTACAAGTTTGGGAGGCCTTCCTCATTTGTGTGTTCGGGACTAAATCCCGTTACATACATAACAATAACACAGAACTCTCGACACCATTACGTAGCATTTTCCACGAGCTTCGTAATGGTATATTATATGACCATCACTTTAAACACTTCTAACAGTCTCCCCCTAAGGGGTGGTCATATAATATGTGACTTCACTTCTTTGACCATCACTTTAAATACCTCTAACAATCTCCCCCTAAGTGGTGGTTATGTAATATGTGACTTCACTTCTTTGTTGTTGCAGACTTTGAAGCTCGTTGTCTTGAGAGTTCCTTCATAGTTCCTTTCATGACTTGTGATCTTGGATATTTGATCTTTGCCTTGACTTGATCTTTAAACTTTGCCAACTTGTTTTCTTGTATCTTTCCCCACATACTCATATTTTGCGTTGTCTTAAAAGCTTGTTAACGATCTCCTTTGATCATTAGAGAAGCGAAATTCTTTGTCTTTAGATGTTCTTAATCTTTCTTCAATTACTTGAGTATGTGGCCTTGAATTGCGACTCTTGAGATAACGCCGCCGTTTGCATTCCTCCGGTTTCCCGTTATACAGTACAAGTACTGTACCTGTGATTAGGTAGGTTCAAAGAACTTCCTTGACAGGGTTTCCGGCTGTGGTAGCCGTTCTCAATACTTGAATATCTCGAAAGATAATTCATAGTAAGGAGTGAATAATGCAGTTCCATTATGCTGATTAAGTCGTCAATTCAATTTCCTGGAACAAGTTAGAATCAATTAAGAATCAAACCATTGTTGCTTTCTAGTTGACACAAGTTTGATTCATATAGAATCTCACAAGTTACCTACCGCATTGCTGTTTGATGATGACACTGGAAGGATTTTCATTCGTCACTGTAAATACTAATAAGTATTACTCTGAATGTTGTGGCAAGATCATAAAGATATTGCGTAGAGACCTGGAACGAGTTTGAATCCATTAAGAATCAAAACACTGTTTCTTTCCAGTTAACATATGTTCAATTCAAAGTGAATCGTACATATGACCTACTGCAGTGCTGTTTGATGTTAACACTGAAAGGATTTCCATTCATCAATGTGAATACTAGAGAGTATCACTCTGAATGTTCTAGCAATACCACAAGGATAGAGCATAGGACTCTATGAATTATCGCTTGTGTTCTAATGATGAACAACAATTGATATATGGAATAATTGTCCTAATGAGATTTTGATGAATCTCGTTGGATTTAGACTCTATAAGTGCACATTTATTTGGCGATCGGAGGCTCGAGCAGACTGCCACCTTTTTAATATCTACTATCTCGGAGTGAGAAAGTTGATATAAATGAGCTGAACTCCGTGACAATAAAACAAACTTCTTTTGAGAGAAGCGTGAGTAGGCTGGGAAGGGTTGTGCTTTGCATCACTAGGTCCATGATGCTTTGTCTTTAATACAAGAAATCATCAACGTGATTCTGATAGTAGATGAATTGACCCGGTTTATGCCTAAGTTGTATGGAGGGCTATTTTCTTTTCACCCTTTATCCTTACATTTCTTTTTCATTCTTCAACCCCTTCAATGCTTACCAAGACATCATAACTAGTAATTTGTTGTGATTGTTCCAGTGCTAGCTTAAGTCATTAGTCGGCATTTTTTTCCTGTACACTCAACTACTCCATCTTTCCTAAGGACTTCTAAGTTCTAATGGATTGTCCCTGGGAAAATCCCTTCGGTTCTGGTTGGATCATAGGACGAATACCTAACCACCTTTTGACACCAATACCGTCGTGAATAATTGTGTTGAAGGGTATAGATATCGTAACCAAAAAAACATTCGAAAGAGCTATCAAGATGTTGATGAAATCAATGTTTACATCTTGATATTTTTCTATATCACCAAAAAACGCTCCCCTACATATGTGTATCATAAAAGGAAAGATTTTTGCACATATTAGGAAGAGAAAGCACTTATATCAAAGATTTTATCCAAGATGAAATATTTTGGACACATTTTATCACTATTCTCCCCCTCAAAAATTGCATGTGAATGAAATTTTTGTGAAACTAGTGATGAAACATGGAGAGATTAATTTTCATGAAATCTGGGAACTATATGTTATGATATTTTTTTACTCCCCCTCGAAAAAGGATATTGATAAAAATAGGGGAGTATATGAGGACACAAGTTTGAAAGAATTTGAATAAAATCTTTTAAAAATATCTTGAAAAATTGTGCTCAAATCCGAGAAAATTTAATTTCCCGTTGTTTGAGGAAAAATGTACATAAATGAACATTTTCCTTGAGTTCATGAGCTTAAAACTTTGAATATTCTAATATAAGCCTATTACCGAGAAAAATGATTTCCCGTTGAGGATAAGTCGTAGACTTTCCTTTCTTTGGGGACCGGGTTATAGTCTGACATGTGACTATAAGCCATTATGTTGAGCTCAAAACTTTGAATGTTTTGTGACAAGCTCAACCCGAGATAGATTGCTCTACCCGTTATTAGGATAAGTTATCTTTAAATATACACTCTCCGTGATTTAAAGTTCGAGTTACTGTCTGACATTTAACTGTAAGTCGTATTCATGAGCTTAAAAACATGGAGTGTTTTTATGGAAAGCTCATGACCGAGAAAATTTTATTTTCCCGTTTTTAACGATAAGTTATCATCCATGATAAGCTTTAGTTTCTTTGAGGCACGAGTCACAATCTTATGTAATTCCAAATCATTTGAATGATGTTTTGAAAACATTTGAATTTTCATTCGAGCTTTATGTACTCACTCGTGTCATTATTGAGCGACATTTCTAGGCACGTCCATATTATCGATACTAAAAGACATGTCGAGAAGAATATTTTTGGTATTTTCAAAGATTTTTTTTGTATTTTGTTTTTATATAGATATATACATTTTATTGTATTTTTGGATTTTTCAAGTTTTTCAAAAATAATCAAAAATAGACTTTTGTACAGCAGAAGAAGGTGATATCGAATGTACAGAATTGGAACCCTTTGAAGAAGTGGATTCAGAATCCGCTGAATTACATGCAATGACAGAAGAAGAGTTTGCACAAATACTAGTGTTGGGAGTAATAAATTCAGTTTCTACATTCAGAACACTCGCATTAGTGCTGGAGCAAGTTTCATCACTCTTCTCGATGGGAATCCACTTAAGACCGACTTTCTTGAAGATCCTACCTGTTGGTTTCCACTGAAGACTAGATCTAGGAGTAGTGTTTTCTTGCACAACGGAAGACTTCTTAGGAGAGAAACTAGTTCCTGCATTGATCCGCCTTGAAGATTTCTTGTCATTTCTTTTCTTTGTGACGGGTGTGAATCTCCTTGTTGTCTTATGGGATTCTGCATTCTTTCTCTGTGTGACGGCACGAGAGTTTGTTGGAGGTGAGTGACATGTTGGAGCCAATAGCAAGCTTCCACGTGGCCTTGATCTTCTAATTGATAATAGCCGTTGAAGAACAAAATTGTGGTTTTTCTTTTGAGTGATTTTCAGCTCAATTAACCACTTGGGATAGATTTGTCTCTTGATTTTGAGTAGTTTTCATGTAGAACACTTGATCTGAAATGCATTCCTTTTTGATCTTGAATCTGGGTTCGTTTGAATGTTGAAGATGACACGTGTTGTGATGTAATTGGTTTAAAAGGTGAGGCACGGATTGTTATCTGAAAGGTGATTTATGATTGGTGGAAATAATGGATAATGGCAGCACTGTAGAGATTGTGTTATTTATTAAAAACGGCAGTTAGTGGCCACGTGGTGCTTAGGTGGTGATCCGCAACTATTATTTCATGGCTTCTCATTGGTTGGAATGATGTATACTCGGATCAAAGGCAAGCTTGATTTAATTTTGGCAAGTTTAGTCCTCGTTGTTTAGCAGAATATGAATTGAGCTAGGAGCTTCAGTTCTTTGTCATTTTTGGTCCTTCTAGCTTCAAAGTTGCACAATAATGATCCTTTAACTATTTGACTTGATAGTTGACCATATTTGACTTTATTCTTGACTTTCTTATAATTGTACTTTTAGTCCTTCATCTTTGAAAGTTGTCAAGAAAGGTCCTTTGAATTTGATTGGCTTGTCACTTTTCATCCTCCTTTTGTCTTTTCTTTATCAATAAAGCTTGAATTCCTTTGTTTGCTCCATAATTGTATTATTTTACCTACACAAGCAAAAACAACAACACATACCCATAATACTGCTTTTATGAATCAAAATTAGGTATTTTGCTTTGTGTTTTAGGGTGATTTGTGATATGATTGATATGAGATTTCACTCATATCATAGCACATATTTATTGGTTAAAATCTTTTTTGTGAAAGTTTTTTTATAAAAGTTTTTTGATATACTTTTTTCGTCTCACTTTTATTGTTCTTATTTTGTCCTAAAATATTGTACAGTTTCTTAAATAAGAAATCTAAATTAATTATTTTTCTAGTTTTATCTATCTTACTAATTTCTTATAAGGAAACTATTAATGTACTCAAATGATACGTTTGTCTTTTTATATATAAAATTATATATTTATGGAATCAATCGTAAATTACAAAAAATTATGTTGAGGGACTATTAAAGTTTGAAGGAAGTAGTATTTTCCTAAATTAATATGCATGCACATTTGCTTACTTACTAAATCATTGGAAAAAGTTCAACATATACCCTTAGTTTAGCATATACTTAATCAACCAATCACAACCACCTATTTTTATCATGTAACAAAAAAAAACTCATTTTTTAAAAATTAAAAGTCTCATAAACCGTTAATCGTTACCTAAACCAAAACATATCATCGCGACGAGAATTAAATCATTTATCTATCGACGGGCACATGCATATACTTTCGACGAACTTTTTTTTCGACTTTTTTTCTTAAGTAACGTATGAGAGAATTATATATAATTCGTCACGAAACATATATGATTTTCAGAAAATCATATATGATTCATATCACGAATCATATATGATTTTCTGAAAATAATATATGATTCGTGACGAATCATTTATAATTCTCTCATACATGACTTAAGAAAAAAAGTCGAAAAAAAAGTTCGTCGAAAGTATATACATGTGCCCCTCGATAGAAAGATGATTTAATTCTCGTTGCAATGGTGTATTTTTTTTTTCGTTTGACGATTTACCGTTTTTGAGATGTTTAATTTTTAAAAAAGTGGTGGGAAGTGGATTTTTAAAAAATGGCTGATTATAATTGGCTGAATAGGTATATGCTAATTTAAGGGTCTACATAAATATTACTCCATCCGTCCCATAATAAGTGTCCACTATGGATATTCCATGTTTTTGTTACCAAACTTTGACCATAAATATTTGTATTTGTGTTATATTCTACTCGATAAAAATCATACCAATGAAAATATATTTTAAAACCTAATCTACTCATATGACTTTCGTCAAATATTATATAACATAAATACAAATATTTATGGTCAAAGTTTAGTAATAAATATATTAAATATTTTATATTGGACACTTAATATGAGCCGGAGGTTGTAACTCTTAAATCATTATCTATATTACATATATTAGACTCTCTCTCCTATTAATGCAAAAAAAAAAAATTAAGTAGTACAACTAAATTAACATGATTTTTCTCCTTTTAATGCACAAACTAAACTATTATTTAAGTTATACAATTTAATAAGCCAAGTGTACAAGTGTTTCACCACACAGTAATTATAAACTTTTTAATGTGTAATTAATATTCTTAATATAATATCCCATTACAAAAATATACAACATTATATGCATATCGTACAAATATTAAAAAAACATCTATACTATATTAATGCAAACTATAATATACATATATTTCTCAAAGAAAGTATAACATTACAAAAACTTAATGCATGGATCAAATGAGAAAGTTAATTGAAAAATGCTTTACTAAGGCATTATACTTTAGTTTGTGCATTATATGTTCTGAATTGATAGTTTTCATCTAAAAACATGTCCTAAAAACGTAATTTCAATCGAGGGATATTATTACTTTTAGCATTATATGTAATATATAGATGAAAGTTAAAGGAAAGTTATGTAAATGATTACTAGCAGGGTACCCGCGCGATGCGGCGGCGGGTACCCTGTGATTAATAAAAAAAAGTAAAAAAATGATTCTGGTCAGGTCTGGTTCGCTTATTTGCATAGTTTTCGGCCGGGTTTTTTCAGTTTTCGATTAAACTCGTTGACACGGTCTGATTTTATAACCATATGTATCACCAACTTGTAAGTTATATGAAGTTTTTTTTGTGTTTTAATAGTTGTAAACTATGTATATGTATAATAAAATGCATTATTCAATTTCAGAGTATTTTTAAATATTATTAATTAGGATGTTTAATATATTAATTAATGTGTATTTGTAACATATGCTTTATAACATGTAATTAATTAAAATTAATTTCAATAAAGTGTTGGTAATGCTTTTTGTAATTATTATATGCTAAAATAGTTGTATATTTGGCTTTTGAATTTCTATTACTGAAAATATATTTGAGTTAGTGCATTAGGAGGGTGTACATCATGTTCTTTTAGTTGTACTATTTAATTTGTGTGCATTTATTGAAAAAAGAGTGCGTAAAATAGTTTATATTTTATAGCAAGGTACTCGCGCGTTGCAGCTACGGATGCCTTATAATTAAAGTTCAAGCACAAACAAAATAAAAATGACCAATCAAATAGCTTGAAGAAAACAAAAAGAAAATAGTTTAGCCCCACTCTGTTTCATTTTCGGATACCTTTTATTAGTTAGTCGAACAGGAAGCGTCTTTATTTTCTGAATGTCTCCGTTGGTCCGATCTAAACCATTTGAACTATCAACTTGTCATATGAATTTTACGAAAATTTATATGTTTTATTAGTTTGTACTATATGGATTGTAGCATATATATTTTTATTTTAAAGTGTTTTAAAAATAACATTAATGGATATATTTAATTTGTTTGTACTTGCACATTATGTTTTTATTATATACTAGACGAATACCCGCGCATAGCGGCGGAAATTCTTAACGACATATATATTAACGATATACAATTTTGTAGTAAATGTTTCGTGCAACGTTAAAATTATGCATCAAAACAGAGACGGTTGTAACATGCGATATTGTGGTAAGTGAGCGTATTTAAATACTTCCTTAGCAGGTCTAAGAAAATATGCATTTATCAATTGTCAAAAAGTTATGAGTAAGTTAGTGACCAATGGGCGTATTTATAGCCTAATACATTGCAAAAAAAAATCAATACGTGAATTAGGTTCAGTCGTTCAAGTCAAAAAACAATCGAGACTTTAGATAACATACATATATCTAATTTTCTCACGAGGCTAATACCCATATTTAGTCCTAACAAGTATAAAAGACCTGTGCTTCGATGCGGGTGCCTTCTTTAAGCCTTACTTGCACAACGTAACTCGTGTTATTTAGGTTTTCATAGTATGACTCGGTTCTTACATTTCATTTTTCAAAAATAAAAAAGAACCCCTCTTTATTGTACTCTTGCCTTGAATCACAAAAGCAGCACTTCTTGAAATAAACACATCCATTTTAGGGATACCCCGAAAGTGTTGTTCCTGCTACAATTATATCCTGAAAATTATTTTAGGGATACTCTGCCTATTTGCAAACCTAAATGCATGCAAGGTATATTTGAACCCACGTTACTATGACAACATAGTTGCAAATATGTCATTATAACATACAACTTTCAAAAAAGAATATACTTAATCTTCTTTTTATTTTAGAAAAGTAAATAAAGCAAATACATACAGATGGTGTAAATTCATCTGCATTATTTAAATGGAACTGTGTTTATCAAATTAGATTTTGCAAGTGTTATTTGATACAGAGTAGTTGATAACATCAAAATCTCCTTATGCTTTTAGAATTGGAGCAATTATTCAAAACATACTATTTTGCCACCTAATAATAATATATAAGCAATCTATCCCTCAACACCCTCAAAATGTGCTTTAGATAATCACACACAGAAATGTCCAAAACTTTCAAAACGCAACAAGATATAATAATCGAATCTAAGTGGGTGTGTAGGGCTTCTTATTTAAGTGATGATTCGCTTATTTTAAAAGTACATAGGCAACGTTGAGTGTTTGAGTAGGCAAGGTAATTTTTTTAATGCAGATTAGCGTTAAAAATAAGCAATTCCAAACACCTTGTAACAATCAATCCCAACCAGCTCCTAGGTTAATGTGTTTAGCTAATAAAACACCATCCCAAAAACTCCCAATTTCTAATTCCAAAATTAAAATATGTGAACCATTACAACAGTCAGTTGAGATTATCCGAATATTATTAGTTTACCCTATGTAATTGGAAATTAGAACGATAGATTATTGTTTTTAAAGAAGTCTAAACTGTAAGTTTAACTTTTGATGCCAGTATGCCACGTCAATATTCTTAAAGGGGAATCCAAACGCCCTCAGTAAAACAGTTACCACGTGACAGACACTAACCTTAGCACATAGATTGCCTTTAATTTCATACTTATCGTTATTACTTATGGACACTAAGAGGAGTGTTTGGATTAGCTTATTTATAGGTTTATGGGCCATATGAAGATTTGGAAAGCAAAAAATGTCGTATGAGCTAAGTGTATGACTTATTTAAATCATAAGTTGAAACTAATATGCACATAAGCCCTTGAAAATGAGCTTACTGGAAACATGTTCTGCTGTTAGGTATAAATTATACAGGTAAATAATTTCAAGCCATGGTCACTATTACCTGTTGTAGAAGTTCACGTCGGCTCAACGAATCTTGCACCTCTCTCTTTAGCAACCCTCTTAAATTTTGAGTTGACTCAAGAACTTCAATCCTTCAAGTTTAAATAGATCTATATTAGTTCTCAAGTTAAATACAATGTGAAAACTCTACTGACTCTTTAAGTTGTTTAGTAAAAGATGCTACATGTAATGTAACTAATTTAAAATTTCTTATTCGAATTGCTTATTACATAGTGATAGACCAGATAATAGTTTGATGGGTGTATTTATTCCTATCAAAAGCTAAACAAATGACTGAGAAAGAAGGAACATATGTTTTTATAGGAACTTTTTAGCAAATTTACCTGCTTATCCATTTCGAATGTAAACCGAATAAGCATCCCCATCATCTTTTTCACGTAATTCCATAAAAGCTTTCTTATGCAGCTCCTATACCTTTTAAAATTTCATCCGCACCTATGACCTTCTCAGCAATATCAGATTATCGTGCCCCTTTGCAAGAGGGCTTCTTTCAATGAATTAGCAGCCTATAAGGCAATTAATCTCTCTTGCAGTTCAGGTAAACATTTATCTTAGTCGTTTGGTTTCTTACCAAACATTTGCTTCAGTGACTCAGGTTGCTGAACCAATGACTTACGGTTGGTCACAGCCAGGTTAAGCTTTTATTTGGTAGTAGCATCCCGTGTCTCCCATAATTCAACTTCTCCATTGAGTTTTCTGATATTCGAATTTAACGTTTCAATTTTTTCTCAGCTTTTGCCAGGTTGTTCCATTTTCTTTGGTAAAAGCAGCCCGTATGGTCTGCAATTCAAGTTTTTGACAAGCTATTCCATCAACTGCCCATATTTAACTTCCAAATAGTTACTTTTTCCAAGGCGTCTTTCTTCCTGAAATTAAAATTTAGTCAACTTAGTAATGGTACAAAAACTAATAGAGACGATAAAGGTATGTGGGTCGTGTAATGGGGCAAAGTGAGTTTAGATTAAAATAGTTTTCCCCGTTCCTTTTTTCGCTAGATTTTTTTATTTGACGCGTCTGAGATAAACAAAGAATCAAACGACTCATAAAACGTCATTGATCCCAAACCATTTAATCTTTGATTATCTGGCTCTGTAATATCACCATAACTCTTATAATTCGAAACGGTCTTCAGAGTTGTGCTAATTTCCGCATCCTTCAGAACTAAATTCAGAAATGAAGCATTATCTTGCTGAATAAGCTTTTGCAGAAGAATGAGAGCTTCAGCTGCAATCTTGTTATCCTGGTGCTCTGGACCGAGAGCCAAAGAAGATGCTGCCGAAGTGAAAACTGCATCTTTCAATGATGACCAAAGAGCTTCGTGATGTTGTAGCATTCTTTGTGCACCATACTTAACTGTGCAATGACTAAGATACTTCAGAGATTCAATCTTTGCAGATGGAAGAGATGAAGAAAGTTTCTCGAGAAACAATGGTATGGAAAACGGCTCAAACAGCGGCGTGGATGCAAATGCCAACTGATTAAAGAATAAGAGAAGCTTATAAATGGTAAAACAGAAAGACTATAATTAAGCAAACTTTAGTACCATATTACCATTAATGCCCTGGAAAGCTCCTCCCTTTTTACATCATCCTCGCCTTTCGGCTGAGAAGAAAATGAAAAATAGAACATGAGATGATACTCGGGATGGTTATATTTGTAATTATAAATATTTTAGGGGACTCACATGTGTAAAGTGAATGGGGAAATAAGATCCTAAAATGTTAGAAACATCCTCAGCGTAGCTCTTTAGTTCATCAGATGATTCTTGATACTTTAAAGCCACCAATTCCACAAGATGAAACGTGATCAATAAGCATTGTGGATCCTTTTCAGCATCTATAGCCTCACATATTACATAGATGAACTCATCTTCCTACATATTTAGAAACAATCTATATATTAGGAACGTATATAAGATGTAAATGTATTTCATCCATGCAAATAATAAGAAAAATACCAATTCCAAAACTGCGTCAAAATAAGACTCTAGAAGGCATTCAAGAATCTCGAAGCAAAGCTGCAAGAAAACTCAAATATATCAAAGAAGTGCAGAACAAGATAAAGATAAATACTGGAATAATGAGAATCGGGTATAACTATCTCACCTTCCTATCTTGCTGTCCGTAAGATTGAACTTGGAGATTTTCCATGAACGACCGAGCAACCACACTTGCATCATTGCTACTGATTGGGCCAGCGTCACTCTTCCTTTTCATAAGAGCCAAGCAACCAACAAGTACACCACGCATTTCTCGCCAATCTGACTGATATTGGAAATTCGTATCAGCTTTAGTGCAATCACAACATAAATGTATAAGACACCCAATTAGTCGACTTTTCCCATTGAGGTCACCCAACTATTAAAACTCCTTTATACGCCACACAAGTTAAAATACAATTTCGTTTATATAAATCTCATAAAAATAATATAACTCACCAGTCTATCGGAAAAGAAGCCGATTAAACTATGTATTGTCCTATCCTCTAAACGCTTAGATGAAAGACGTTTCATCAACTCAGCAAGGAGAAGAATGCCTAAACAGAAAATAAGGTAACATTAATCGCAAGTCTAGTGAGACTAAAAACGACAACATAACAAACATACAATCCCTTGAAAAAGAAACAATTACCTCTAGCCCATTCATCAACCAAACCCACAACATCCACACAACATCCACAGATATCTAGAAATCACAAAACTAATACCATAAACCACTTGTTTCCCCAAATACCAGAAGCAATAAAACTCCATAGCAACTAAAAAATACCAAAAAAACACCTTCGAAATCAAAACCTAATTAATAGCCAAATATCATTATAATAAACTCAAAAAATACCACAAAACTAAAAAAACCTTTTTATGGACAATTTTCTTGGTGGACGTGGCCTTGTGGTGGTTAGGCTTTCGACGTATGTGTGGGTTTCAATGGTGGTGTAAGGTGTTGCGGCGGGTTTCAATGGTGGGTTTCAATTGTGGTGGGTTTCAATTGTGGTGGGTTTTCATAGAGGGTGGTATTTTGTGGTGGGTTTCAATGGTGGTGTAAGGTGTTGCGGCGGGTTTCAATGGTGGGTTTCAATTGTGGTGGGTTTCAATGGATTAACAAAAATAAGATTGATGATGGTGGTATGGTTCGATGGTGGTGGTATGGTGGAGAGTTTTGGTGGCGGCTGCAAATGGGGTAGGGTTTTTTTTAGAGAGAGAGGGGAGTGAGAGATATTGGGTGGTTTGTGATAACCTTTGCATATAGTGGACGCCAGCTCACCAGGCATTTAATTTTTTAATATTTTCTAAATTACTACATTTTCAACCATCATATATTTCAACATTTCTAAAATTAGAAATTTTCAACCATCTCTATTTTTCCTTTATAAAGGAGTAGAGATATAAATTATATTTAAAATTTAAAATACATTTAATGAATGAATGATTTGTAACATAAGATTCATAAGTTGTACATATTTACTTACAATTAAGTTTTATGCATTTTACAATTGTATTATAAGATTTAGAAGTTGTACTACTTAATATTAAATGAGGTGAGAGATATCAATATCTTTTATATGTAGTATAGAAAAGGAAAAAAAAACTAAATACAATAAATTATTTTTTCAATTATATTTTTCATTTGATCTATGCATTAAAAAATATGAATTATAATATCAAAAAATTAAGTCATAAAGTACCCGTCGTCACATCGCGCGGATAGCCTACTAGTGTTATCATTATGAGTTAACAATCATGTGGTATAGAAGCAACCGGTTTACTAACCGACATAATCAATGACGTTCCTAATTTTGCTTTCTTCAATTATTTATTATTCTCTCATATAATTAATGCAATTTTCATGAGAGACAACTAAGCTAAGACATTAATTTTATTATTTAAATCTTAGGCTATCGTCATATTATTGAAAACCGAAACATATTCTAACAATCATGTGCTGTAGAAGCAACCGGTTTGCTAATTGACATAATCGATGACGTTCTTAATTTTTTTATATTCAAGTATTTAATAATTTAATGTTCTCTCGTATAATTTAATCCAATTTTCCTAAGAGAACTAAACTTATAAACATGGTACGAAACAAAATCTTGTAGTATATTAGTATAAAACAAAATGATTTTTTATATTTTATTGAAAGTTTTCTTATTGGTAATGGTTTTAGTATTTCTTTTATTAAGCATTATTAAAGATATTTTATAAGTTATTGAAATAGTTTTATAACTGACATTTTCAACAATTAACAATACAAATTTCATAACTGGCGATTTATGGACGATCCGTTCGAACCTCTACATCAAGGTTGTTCAGCCAAGGAGCTCTTCAATGCTTGCAAACAATACGTTAATGTTATTGATTCGTTTATTCCATTGAAAAAGACGAAAGAGGGTAAACGATTTGGTGAATAACTTATGCACTGTGTGGATCGATAGATATAGAATTAAGGTGAATGTTGCAAAATTTCAGAGGGTACCACCGAAGAATAACCAACGTTCTGATAACTTTAGAGGCAATCGAAATAGACAAGATGAGCGTAAGTCTAGCAATGATGGGATAAACAGTGGGAATGGTCGTTCTTTTGTTAATGTGGTTAAAATGCTCATGTTCACGATGTCGAAGAGAAAGTGGGGTGTCCTACCATGGTCTTAGATGGTGAGCGCGTAAAGGAGAGAGATCTTGTGAAATCTTTGTTGGGGAGGGTCAAAACTTTTTCTTTGTTAACAAACATTAAGGCGACGTTAGGTAATGAAGGATTTAATGATTTTACGATTAAGTATATGGGGATATTATGGATATTGATGGAATTCAAGTCGATCAACACTAAATATATGTTATGTGGTAATACGGGGGTGCGTTCGTGGTTTTCTGAACTGATTCCAGCTTATATTGATTTAACCTCTGAGGGTCATATTCTTTGGGTGAAGATAGAGGGAGTTTGACTTAAGTTCTGGTCCATAAGACTTTTAATCTGATTGATGCACGGTGGGATAAGTTGTTAGAGTTGGAAGATCCAAAAGAGAATTATTTCCATTCACGGAGATTATGTGTATTCACAAAAGCACAGTTAAATGTTTTCGAAAACTTAAAGATTACGTTTAAAGGTAAGAGTTTTTGGATTCATGCTAAGGAAGTTTCTGTTTGGGTTCCCGAATTGGTTGAAGATTTTGATGATGATGAGATTTCGGAAAATAAATCATGGTAGCTGGTGATAAACCAGAAAATGATGATAAGATTTCAGAACATAGTGACATGGAGAAAGTATTTGAGTCGGATTTTGCTCATTCCAGTGAGCAGAAGGGGAGTGGATCAACAGATCCTGTTGAAATTTATTCCCTCCTTAATAGGTAGAAGACAGAAAAAATGGAGAGGGGGAATCTAATTCTAAAAGTCATCCTACAGGCTATACTGCTGATAGCGAGGGGAAGATTAATTTGGGAAATAGAACTAATGAGGTTGATCGTAGTGTAGACGAGGGATACAAGGGGGGGGGCAAGAGGCCAATGAAGAAGTGTGTTCTGGGGGAGATAATGCAAATTCAGCTAACTCGGGTCGGTTTAAACAGTCTGAACCTTCAAAATCAGGAGGGTCATTCGTAGAATTGATGGTGAAAGTGGGTGAAATTTGGCAAAAAATATGATAGAATATGGATGGTGTGGTGAATAATTTATCCGAGATCATTGGTTCTCATGGAGTTTCATCGGTTGAACGATGAATTTTTTATCCATTAATATTCCAGGCCTCACCCGAAAGGCCAAGAAAGATTAGGTACTATTCACACTACTTTGTTATTCTTCGGGGTATTTGGTTGAAAAGTGATTTTGATCTTCTTATTGTGGTGATATACGACCCTCATGATCCGAGAGATAAGCGTATTGTATGGGATTACTTGGCTAATGAGATTAAGAAGTGGAAGGGTAATGTGAATATTATGGGCGACTTCAATGAGGTTCGATATAAATCTGATAGGTTTGTTTCAGTTTTTAGTGTGCAAGGTGCTCTAGCTTTTAATATTTTTATTGAGGATGTTGAGTTGGAGGAGGTTCACTTAGGCGGAAGTATGTTTACATGGTGTCATAACTCCTGTACGAAGATGAGCAAGATGGATAGGTTTTGTTTCCAACAATTTGCTTTATATTTGTCCTCATATTAATGTTATTACTTTGAAGAGGTGTTTATCGGATCACCGTCTTATTCTTCTCCAGGAGACGGAGTATGATTACGGAGCGATTACCTTTTAATTTTTTCACCATTGGTTGGAGTTGGAGGCGTTTAACAAATTTGTGGTCGATACTTGGGGTTCTACTCAAAGATATGGAAAAAATGCTATGCGTAATCTAGTCTATAAAATGAAATTTCTTAAAGAGAAGATTCTTGAATGGATTAAAAAGTATAGACGAAAATGTTATGGAGAGAAGGATCGGTTTAAAGATGAGATTCGAGCATTAGACGAGGTTGTGGATAAAGGTCATGGTTCGGAATATATGACTAATAGGAGAGCGGTTCTTATTAATAACATTAAGTGGTTAGATAAACTTCAGACTATGGACTTGGCCCAAAAGGAGAATGTCAAATTGACTATTGGGGGAGATGAGAACTCGAGTTAGGGGTTCATGGCTGGTAGAGTGTAGATCGAAGAGCCCAAGGAGGTCAACGGGGAATTCTTCTCGCATTTTAAAAATCGGTTTGCTGAACTATCTAATCAACGTCCTAGTGTTAAGATGGTATTCCCGAAATCTATTTCGACTGAGCAACAATAAGACTTAGAGCGGGCTGTTTCTAGAGAGGAGTTGAAAGCGGTTGTGTGGGACTGTGATAAAGATAAGTCTCCGGCTCCAGATGGATTTACTCGTGAGTTTTATAGACAATTTTGGGCGACCATAGATAAGGATGTGTTTGACGCAGTGAATTACTTTTTTAAGTGGGGAGATATGCTAAGGGTTGTAACTCTTCGTTTATCGCTTTAATTCCTAAAGTTCCTGCTGCTAATATGGTGAATGATTTTAGACCTATAAGCCTTATTGGCAGCGTATACAAGATTATTTTTAAAGTCTTAACGAATTGATTGGTTGGTGTTTTGGGAGATATTGTGAACGAGGTGCAATCAACGTTTATTGTTGAGCGAAAGATTCTTGATGGCCCGTTTATTCTTAATGAGGTATTACAATGGTCCAAAAGAAAGAAGAAATAATCCTTAATTTTTAAGGTTGATTTTGAAAAAGATTACCAATCACTCCGATGGGATTTTTTGGATGATATTCTAAAAAAGTTTGGTTTTGGGGTTAAATGGTGTAATTGAATTCAAATTTGCCTCAAATCATCGTGAGAGTCGATCTTGTTAATGGTAGTCCTACTGAAGAGTTTCAGTGTTTTAAGGGTTTAAAGCAAGGGGATCCTTTTTCGCCATTCTTGTTTATTCTTGTTAGGTAGAAACTTCATTTATCTTTTCAACGAGTGGTTTATGCGAGTTTGTTCACGGGTATTGCATTAAATCACTCTCTTAATATTTCTCATATGTTCTATGCGGATGATGTAGTTTTTATGAGGACGTGTAGTGAAGAGAATATTAGTACTTTAGTTCGTGTGTTGGAGTGTTTCAACAAGGCTTCGGGCCTTAAGATCAATATGTGAAAAAGCAAGAGTTTGGGTGTAAATGTGGATGAAGATAGAATCAAACAAGCTGCTGCTTCTGAGAACTTGTATTTTCCCGGTATTATTTTATTCTTTATTCGTGCTTCTTGAATTTTCCAACGTGTTACATTTTCTTATATTCTTCATACGTAAATCCTGAGATCTTGATATTTTAACAAATAATACTTTTAAGTATTTTCTAATCATTGATAATACTTTATTCGGAATTATAAAATTTCTTATTTTATTTTTCCATATTTATTTACATCAAATTTTTTTAATTAAAAGCACCCGCGTGCATTTTACAAAGTTCACTCAAATCAACGAGTAACGAGAACTACTAGTGATCGCAATGCCGACGGATGCCCAATATTTTACATTGCGTTGTCGATTGTTTCGATGTTTGACGTTTTCGATGTATTCTTTTTAATGATGTGTTAAGTCGTGTCGGGAAACCATATTATCATATTTTGATGCATTTTAACTTCTGAAAAAAAAGTATTTTTACGAAACCCGAGTCCCGTAAATATTTTCAAAATTGACTAATAGTCATTTTCTACCCTTTAAACTATTTAATTATATTTTAGTCCAAAAGATTGCACAATTGGCAATATTTACCCTCCACCCCACTATATATACATTTTCCACCTACCTGTCTCTCATTTTCTTCATACAAAAACACACACTAAACGATTTTCTCTCTCTCTCTCTCTCTCTTTCTTTTCTTGTTCTTGTCGTCCAAAACAACACCACAAACACCCCAAAAATCTTGAGTTTAATCTTGATTCATAGAAGTCTAATCAAAGACCCATTTTAGAAATGAAATGGTGATCATTTTGATATAGAAATCTTTAACATGCATAAAATTTTACTTTTTAAAATTTTTTGATGAAGAACAATGAAGTTTTAATCCATTGTTATAAATGTTATGTGATGTTTATCATCGATTTCATGATTTTTGGTTATTGCATGTATCATTTAGTGTGTTTGATTTGGAAGGACTTGACATGCAAGTGACATAAGTTGATAAGGATTGTTTAGAATGATGTTTAGTCAATATTAGGAGTGGGAATGGGTCAAAATGATGGTTTAATGTGATTTTCAAAGGTGTATTTTTGACCAACAGGTTTAGGGCTGATTTTCGTGGGTTAAAGTTTGGCTATAGGTTGAGATAATAGGATATAGTTGTAGTGGTTGTCGAGACGCTCGTTTTGATATAAATTAGAGCTTCTAACTCAAAACGAGAAGGAAGTTACGATAGTTTGAATATTCGTGTATCGGAAGGCGAGTATCGACACAACACGAAGTTGTGGTCGATATTTGGATCGAATCTCGGGGACTATAAAATGAGTCATAAAACGAGTCAAGGGTTGTTCTAAGTTTCTAAACCTAGGGTTATGAGTCTATTTTCAAACCCAAGTGTCGGTTTTGTGAACGAATTTGTTTAGAGAGGTCAAAATGGTTTCATGAGTCAAGTGTTCAAACCTGTCCGGTTTTTCAAGTTTAGAAATGTGTTGAGCAGGTGGTTCTAAAATGTAAATCATTAGATTAAATTTAAACTGACTTTTACTCAGGTTATGATTGAGTTTTTCACCAAGTTTCATAAAAATCCGAGTTGTCTAGGTAAGGGAAATGAGGTTGTACATTTGGTATGTTTCGACAGATTTTTATCGAGAAAGTGGTTTAATAAAGTGAGCATATATAAGGGTATTATAGTACCACTTGCATTGTTGTTCTTTCGGGTTTGTCATAGTTTTTTAATGTTGAATTTTATGTTTAAGTATGGTTTATACTTGAGTCAATTATTAATAAAGTGCGCACCTTATTTGGTAGGTTGCGGATTTCGTGTTTACCGAGCATCCATATCGTCGGCGATCGTCTTACCACTACTGTTTCTACTCATCTTCTGAGTTCCGTGATTCACTTAAATCGTGGCTAAGATGAGTTCTAAACACGGGGTGAGATTTTACATGGTGGAACACATCCATTTAAAAACTGTATGCTATCCAAAACTTGTATGCTATCCAGAACTTGTATGCTTTCCAATAGTTTTCATTGATATTATTGCTTTTAGTCTATAGCCCTTAAGTTTCCTCTCTTGATCATGAACCGTTAATTTACTTGTGTTGCTAAGCGCAAATGTTGTGGGTGGATCCATCGGGATTGACTATCCCCGTCCCATGTTGCGGTTGTTTAACCATTGACGCACTTAACATTTGATTTGTTACTTGAGTATTAGGGCTGCATACTCCCTAGAGGAACTTACAATGATTGTTAAGCTTCGGTTCATGAACTAAATAGCAATAATAATTGTTTCGGACTATGGTTAATGATCATAACCATTTTTTCTATTTTCTTGTTTTACAAATGAATGCTTGTGTTTCACACCTTTACTACTAAACCTATGAATATCACTCAAATTCGTGTTGACAATTTTACATGTTTAATATCAGGTATATATACTTAGATTTGCTTGGATGGGAGCTCGCAAGATATTATCGCAGCTTGGAGATTCCCGTGTATAGCTAAACTTTGGTTTTATCTAAAAACTGTTAAAAGTTTAACATGTATTCTTGGTAACTATAAGTTACAAAACCATAATTAAGTAATAGATTATTCCACTTATAAAACTCTAGGACCTTTGTTTAAAAAATATGATGTATATGATGTAATGTATATGTTTTTATTACGTCAACTTTGTGTCAACAGTAATTCATTGTTTCTTGTACCATGACGTGGAACCCCCTTGCTGCCTATGTGTTTCTTGCCTGATTTTGGGGGTCTCACAGATTGGTATCAGAGCGATGGTTATAGGAAACTGAGTCGTTTTCAAAACTTAGTGTATAACCGAAGGTTCAAATATTCATGTTTCTAAGTGTCAAACACAGAATCTGCCATTGTTGTTCGATATCTGCGCGGGTAACTCTCTAATACTTATTATTTACTTTTAATTATCGTTCTAGTATTTCATCTCTTGATTACATTTTGAAATATTACATTACCCTAATGACGATAATTACTATGTATTTTCAAAGCCTTCGTGCTTAATGAATTATCATTGGATATTAATTGATTACATATGCTTTTACTGCATTTCTTGAATTCTTGTTCTTGTGAATTGATCTTGTTGTAATGATTTTATATTGTTATGACGTTACATACTTTTAATCGGAGCGCGTATGCTGCCGACTTTTCAGACTCACTTTTCTGAGTACTATTGCTATTTCATTTATGCGTGATACAACTGACCTGACATGCTCGTTCGTTTTGAATCATTTATTTTTCTTGACTCACTTTTTGTGCATATTCTCGTGATATCATTGTTCGGGATTAAATAAGTTTTTCTTTCGATGAAACTTCTGATTTTAATATTACTATAGTGCGTGTTGTTTTCATTGTTTAACTCCTTTAAGATATCAGTTTAGATATCTAAATTGTTTTTCGACCATTCGTGATTGGATGTATAGTCTATAGACCATTGTGTAGCTCAATGTGTCTCCGATAAAAAAACTAAAGGACATCGTGTAAGTCACACATCTCGAAGCATTCCTTGAATCCGTGTTGCATAATATCGTGAGTTTTCGTAACCTTGATTGACCTTTACGTCATAGTTTTAGCGACACTCGTATATTGTTTAAATATTATTTCATTGACCATTATACGTTTCGACTTCGAATTTCAACGTTCGTTTTTTTCCTTGGAAACACGATCATCATCTTGTAATTCATCCTCTATTATGAGGTGATTGTTTGGAATACGATTCTACTTCTATAAACTTGTATTCTCCCCTTTCATAAAACCTCCTCGCTCCGAGAGTGCAACCCATTAATGTTCCATTTCTTTCTCGACATGTCTGGTGATTTTGAAAAATCACGCCGCCAAGAGACCTTCCTGCATTGCATCTTGAAATCGAAGGCACGAATGTAATGCGCCGTTTTTGATTTCCTAGTTTATTATTGGCATTCTTGAACCATTTCTATACTATGATTTTCTTTACATGCTTAATTACACAATCTATTCTCTTTCGTCTATTTGGAATCCACAAGTCATGTGTGTACAAAAATTCCGGGTCGTTATTAAGTTTGATTAAATTTCAAGATGTGTTAAAAATATACTTTCTGCAGAAAAGTTACATGTAATTTAACAATGTCGAGAAAATATTTTTATAAACTTTAGACATAAAAATATATTTCTACGTGTTGAGACGTTCGTTTAGGACATAAAATTTGACCCGAAAATCTTAAAAAAACAACCAAGTTATGCTCATTTGAAATTGTAAAATTTAAGAACTTATTTCTGCGTATTTCTAAAATATCATTTTGTTGACAGATTTGATGCGAGGGCATTTTCGTCTATTTTTTATCCGTTTCAAGTCTCAAGTAAAACTAGAAGTTGTTCAAAACATCATTTTACACCAAATGCTCTAGACTTCGAGTCTTAAAAATAGCATTTAGCGAGTCAATTGGTTTGGCCAGACCCAAAAGTCAAATTTAAAAGTCAAAGCTGATAGAATTTAAAAATATAGTTTGAAGCGTTTTTTAGTTCGTTTGAACTCGTAAAACTTTAACAAATGATATTTTACAACTAAAAATATTAATTGCATTTGAAAACGTTTAAAAATAGTAACTTTGAGTTCGGTCATACATACATATATCTTGAACTTTTGGAACCAAGTGATTTGATAAACCGATGATGAACTATGGGTTAAGAAAAATGTGCTCATCTTTATGCGTTACTATTTACGTGTTAAATTCCTAAACTTTCTTAGAATAAAAACTTTTCGGAGTAGTTGTACTATTTGGAAATTGATGCCCTACTTTCTTAAAAGCATATTTATGTCAAATAAATTACGACATGAGCACATATGGACTCCTTTATCTTCTCTTTCATAAATGACTTATATTTTAATTTATCTTATCTTTCTCCTACTTCTAACGTAACACTAATTTGGGCCGAGGTTTGAAGTTTCATTTTGACACGTGTCTCATGACAATTCCGGCTCAACCTTTTGAAATCTTATCACCTTGTAACCATTTCATCGATTGTCCTATGAACTACTCATTACTAGCCTCGTTTAAACGACGCGCTATTTTATGATTTACCATATACACTTAAACAAGTATTGTTTGCAAATGATTTTACAAAATATTTTACTTGGGATTTACAAAATACTTGAATGTTACTTTCTAAAGATATTTGACATTATTTTTACAATGTATTTTCACAAATTACTTACTCTCGAGAACGTTTTATAAGTTATTTTGATTCCTGTTCTTTCAAATGGCATTATATACATATTTTAAATCATATGACATGTAATACTTGTTTGACGAAGCTGAGCATCGCATTGCTAGTCCTAAATTATGGATGGCCTAATTACATATGCGTAATTTAGAAGGAGCCATGTGAGGGCGAATAGTAGTCACCTTAAATATTTGACCAAGAACCAACTTTTTAATTATGTTCCTTAAAAAGATAGATAAAATAAAGTTTTGAAAACTTTACATCTTATGAGAGTAACACCAGTTCGCGATATACACATATGACCCCTTATCTTCTTGAAAAAAGTACATGCCTCAAGCACATATTTTCTTACTCAACGTTCTTTGTTTTACTTGTTACCTCATCTTCCTTCGTGACATAATTCTCGTTACCACTTGTCTAATTTCTTACCATTGATACCAGACTTGAAAGTTTCAACGTTGTTATACTTCTACATCGATCGACCTTCTCTATCTATTTTGGTAGACCTTCGAAACATCTCCGGACGCGAATAGTGATTTATGACTGGAAGTGAACAATTATTTCGTGTACTTGTCATGATGTGTGTTAGACTCTATCATCTTGAAATTCATTTGTATGAATCATGTGTTGATTTCGCCTTTCATTGCTAATGTTGTTCATCTTACTACAATTTCTCTCAAGTGACTTCTTAAAAGATTTTTCTTTGATTCGAAAATTTATTGTGTGGCTTTTCTCTTTTGATCATTTATCGACCATCGAGAACTTAACACGCCATTGTTGGTGACACCAACCACACTCGTGAATTAATCTTGCTAAATCCTTTGTTTCTTATTGTCCTTATCATCGATGCATCTATTCTATCATGTTCATTAAGAACTGATACAAATTTCGTTTAATTCCCTCGTGTTATTTCTCGCATACTAATTGTTGATAATTATTCATTTCAAACTCGTTTGTTATCTTGACACCTTTTGAAAACCAGAATATGTCACATGTTTACCATTTGGTGAAATAAACACCTTCTCGGATTTATAAAAAATATTATAAATTTTAAGAACGTTTTACACATTTTATCAAGTGTTTAAATTACCAAAATACCCGTTTCAAGTGTAATGTCAGATCTATACATCCTCTTTGGTAGACTTATAACTAGTGTTTAAAAGAAGTTCAAGCTTTATTGTAACACTCTCAAATTTCGTATAGGTACAGCGGAAGGGTCAATAGAGTGTTACGGGATAGCACAATAACTGAAATCATAGACAACGCATAAAAAGGGTTGTACAAAGTTAAACATACATTCATTCGGGAACAAGTTTAAGGTTTACACAAGGTCCCCCAGTTTTACAGTCATAAAGTTTACAAAACATAGTTCGAATGAATATTATTATTATGTGGGCCATCAGAGTTGATCTCCATACAAGTTACCTTCAAGCACCTGAGATAAAACATGCGAAAAATATATCAGCGAATGCCGAGTGAATTCATAGAGTTTAGTAAAAACCGTTATATAAAACAGTTATGTAAATCGGAAACACAAGCATAATATCAGTAATGAGACCCCATATTGCTAGTCAGGCAATATATTATAATTCCATTCATATAGCATACATTAGTTATGAGACCGCAACCTCAGTATTTACCATTATCAGTATTTATTATCGGATTATTATAAGCCGCATGACATTGTTGCCTTTCTATAAAATACAACGGGTCGCGAGCCCGACAAATATGTGCCCATCTAAATCAGCGTGTCTTCACTAATATCACGCTATATAAATCTTCTCATACATAAATTCGCTTACCAATCAATGTGCTACGACGGGGATCAACCATCAAGGCGCGAATTGGGGTGATCTTCCCCAAATAGTACTATTATATGCATAAGCGTCTACCAACTCCCGGTAGTTCACAATTCATGCTAATGGGACTATTAGTGACATAACCTAACTTTAATAATCCATTTTATTTCATACATCGGGTCATTTAATCATTCATCGGGTCATACAATCATTCAGGTCCAAATCAATTAGGATGTACGGTACGTGCCTCGATCACGGAAACCTAAACAAATAATACTCGATCTTAGACTATCGTCAAATAATAACTTTATAAAAGTTGTTACGTATATGTAATGATGTCATAACATGATGATCAAGTGGGGTTTTATTTCTTTATACAACATTATTAGTTGTTAAGTACTAGTTACTTAGTCTAGTTATACTAGTTTTAACCCATTTACATGTTAAGGCCCAGTAGGCCCATTAAGGGTCCAATATCTTTTTATTAGTCCATTCATTCATTTAAGACCAGTCCTATACTCATATGTTGGGCCCAAGTGGGTTAAGCCCATGAGTAAGTCCAATAGCGTTAAGCAAAATTAGTTGGGCCTAGTGGTCCAACAAGGCTAATTTGGCCCATTATGGTCCATAAGTTACAAAGCTCGGTTTTGTCAATTTTTACTTTTCAAGTGTGTTTACATATCAGTATTTGTTTTATAAAAATGTTACATTAGACGGGTCCGACCATCTAAGTTTTATTTGGCGAAAACGTCATCCTTTCGGTTTTAGCCGAAAAGACGTAAAATTTATATATAGTTTGTAGTTTAGAAAACATTTGAGTTTTATTTATATAAAATGTAATATTTACTTATGATAGTGTATAAACATATTTTATATTAGTTATATCAATTAATTACTTATACATACTTGTTTTATATATTTATTTACTTCAAGTGGCATTTTAATAATATATACTTTAAAGTCAAATCTGATGTGAAATTTCAAGTCCACCGTTTTGATCATATCTTGAGTTCTACAATGAATTAGAAATCAAATTTTTACTGTATAAAGTACATGATATGTGCTACAAATAACTCTTCTATAGCTTATTCTCAAACAGCCTCTAAGTATTTGTAATAATTCGTCCAAAACAGACCAGACATATTAGTACCACAAAAGTGTTTTGGCCATATCTTGCTCATTTTTAACATTCCATTGTGTGGTAAATTCACCACTTATGTAAAAATAATTTATCTATAATTATATCAAATAATCTAATCCATTAACCAAGTAAAAATATTGAAAATTTCTGTTTATTACAGCCTACTTGTTAGGTGAAGTTTTCATCAACTATTACTTGTAATTTTAGCCTTTTTAACCTAATCTAGTGACACAAAATCCTCATGCAATATATTGATCATCATTTATCATCATCATACATATACATTTTTGAAGAAATAGAGGAATACATTTACAAAATTAATAGGATGATAGAAAGAACAATCTCTATACCAACCAATTGTGATGAAAAAGATGAGATTTATGATGAACAAGACTTGATCTTGTCACCAAATCTTATGAAGTTAGCAAGACCACTTTTAGAAATCTCCAAGTAACTAAACTCCTTCTTGAAACAGCCCTTGAACCTCAAGAAAACTCCTTTTTATAAGTTATAATCACCTCCAAATAGCCTCCTTTCAAGTAGTGATCAACATATGTGAATTATAGATGAACTTGTAGGTTAAATTTTGATGATGGTGGTGATTTGGTGGTGGCTATGGACGGAAAGAGAGGGAGAGAGTTGGGAATGTTTTAGCTAGTTTGCATGTATGTGTGAAATGTGAGAGAGTTAGAAGGTTTTGGGGTTAGTGGTTTGGTGCATCTATGAGAGAAGTGTCTCATACTTGTTAAATTTTTTACAACAAAGGGGTGCCACCCATTGGTTATGTCCGCCCATAGTGGGGGTGAGACAAGTGTAAACTTGTTTCATCCCCATTAATTTACGGGTACTCCTCGATTCTAGTTTCCTCGATTTACGTGCCCTCGGGTCCATTTATGAAAAACATTCCTATAGATTATGAATCTACGGCACAAAACGATTCTAATAAAAATTGTCTCATAAAAAACGGAGCACAAAAGCGTAAATACGTGAACCTAGGATTCCCGGTTTAATCGTAAAAGACGTTAAATTATGCACGTAAGCCCTAATTTCATCTCGTAAATATGTGAGTTCATGAACCAACATTAAAATAAAATATAAAAATGATATACGAGAATAAATTTACTACCTGAAAATGTCAGGTTGTCACAACATTTCCTCCTAAAAAGGGATATACGCCCTCGTAGATCCATTTCATTTCGATGCCCGTTTCTTATTGAAGTCAAAGAGGTGTAGGTATTTCTTCCACATTTCATCCTCTCGCTCCCAAGTAATTTCTGGCCCATGCTTTGAATTCCACCGAACCTTAACAATAGGTATAGGACTTTGCTTAAGTTGATTTACTTCACGATCCATAACCTCTATGGGTTCTTCAATAAAATGCAACTTCTCATCAATCCTGATCTTATCCAATGAAATTTTCTCATCACACGTAGCTAAACATTTCTTCAGATTAGATACATGGAATGTATTGTGGAGACCATGAAGTTATTGGGGTAACTCTAATTTATAAGCTATGGACCAACTCTAGATAAAATCTTGAATGGTCCAAATCTTATGACACCTTTCCATGAAGACACTTTCAACATCACACGGTCACCCACTTCGAACTCCATCGGTTTCTGTCGCACATCCGCGTAACTTTTCTGCCTACTTCGGGCTGTCAACAACCGCTTCTTAATCTAAACTATCATCTCCGTAGTCTCCCGGATCAATTCCGGTCCTGTGAGCTGGGTATCCCCAACTTCACTCCAACATACAGGAGACCTACACTTTCTACTATATAAAGCTTCGAACGGTGCAGCCTAAATACTAGCATGATAACTGTTATTATATGAAAATTCTGCCAATGGCAAATGTTTATCCCAATTCTTACCAAAATCTATTACACATGCGCTTAACATATCCTCTAGTGTCCGTATCGTCCTTTCACTCTGCCCATCAGTTTGGAGGTGATAAGTGATGAGATGACTTTTATACATGATCTCATCGTTATTTTCGGGCTTTAAATGCCTAAAAAGTCATAAAATACCATATATATGCTTGTATTTGTTTACTTGTGTGTTTTAGGTATGGATATCGTGAAAAAGACAAAAGATCACAAGAAACAAGGAAAACGAACACGAGAAACGAAGCCGTACAAAGAACCGGGCCCTAGTTCATGATTTATCCAAGAAAAATCCTTGAAGACTTTAAGATGTACAAGATTGATCCTCAAATTATGAATAAATGACACTTAAAACCCTTGTATATTCATAATTACAAGTTTGGTCCCTTAAGTTTGTCAAAATTACAAAATGGTCCTTCAACTTTGAAGAATTGGCAATTTTAGTCCCTCAACAATTCTAAATTGCCAATAATGGTCCCTCATGAAGTCAAAGATACAATGAAGACCTTTGAAGATAAAAAATGTCCAATTTCAGTCCTTTAAATATTCAAAAGTGGCAAAAACAACCCTTGAAAACCTTTTGCAAAAGTTTTCTGGCCAATGTGTGAAAATCAGAAGTTTATTAACAAAGGAAAACCAAGTTT
Source organism: Glebionis coronaria (assembly GCA_025667525.1). NCBI lineage: Eukaryota > Viridiplantae > Streptophyta > Magnoliopsida > Asterales > Asteraceae > Glebionis > Glebionis coronaria. The sequence goes on from CM046876.1 coordinate 24,807,817, forward strand.
GTGGCTGAAAAACGTTTTATACAACCTTTGCCAAAACACAAGGACTACTAATGTCATTTCCCAAACTTCAGATGACACAAACACGCGCCATACACAACTTTTCCTACAAAAACGGATCAAATGGTTTACTGTTTACCATGATGAACCCAATTACCACTCCACTTAAAACAAAGGGTAAAAACCAATTACCCATACCCACGCTTAATTCACACGCTCATAAACTCATCCCACACAAAACCCTCACTCCCAATCACCATGTGACCCCACCATTCAAACCCGTCCACCTATCACATCACACCTTAACCTCCCAGGCATGACACGTGGCCAAATCAACAACCAAGACTCATTGCTTAACTACAAAGCTAAAATGAACAATCATTATTCATTTGGACAGCTCAAACATCAAATGCGTCTAGAAGATTCAAGGGCATTTCAGGAACTTCATAGCTAGGGTTTTCACTTGTAATCTTAGCCCTTGTGGCCTATATAAGGACTCCTCAACATGTGAGAGAGCCTTGTTCCAGTTTTACTCTTTAAACATTGTAATTACTTTTTAAAATTTATAAAAGTTGGTATTTTAAGAAAATTGTAATTCCTTTTTATGTTTTTGAAAGTTGGTGTTGTTTAAGAGTGATTCTGAGTTCCATTTGATGTTATAAAGGTGTTTAGATCTTGTGGTTTAAACACGTTTATGTTTGGTAAGGTTTTCAAGTTTGAAAGAAGCTTGAAAACAGTCATCTGTTTTTGATTATTTACTTGTACTAACCCTTAACCAAAAGCCATAAGCTCTTACAAGCTTGTTGACACCAAGCTCGTGAAAGGATTTGAGCCTTTGGTTGTGCTGTTTGTTGCTTGTGTTTAAGAAATCAAGTCCTTGAGTTTCTGCTTTGAAACATCAACAAAGGCACATCTCATCTTCTTTGTTCAAGTACCTTGATCTTGTTCTAGTTGTTGAACAAGGTCCAAGGAGCATTGCTGATCCTCATAGGAAGTTGTGGAGGATAGGTATAACCTCTTGTTAAGATTCCTCTAAAAAAATTTCATGTTATTTTCTGATTTTTACTTTGCTATGTGATTTGATGTTCCTGTGTTTGTGGTTTGTATTTTATTGTTGGTATCTAATAGTTGTCACCTAGTTGAGCTATTTGAACCATAAAATCAGTAGGTTGCTTGTAAAAATAAAAAGTTTGTTTGAAAAAGGGGTAAAACAAGGTTGTTTGAGATTATTGGATCATAAGGCCTTGTGGCCTTGTGCCCTTGGTTCTTAGGGTTTAGGGAGTCTAAACAAGTCATATGCAACAAGTTTCAGTCACTGGTTAAGTTTCAAAAGGATTGGAAAAAGGATTTCAAGTTTTGGAAAAATCTGAAAAAAGTGGTTTGAAATTGGTCAAACACATCAGATCCAATAAAATCTTTGTTTCTTGGATCTAAGGTCTGAAATCAGGTTTGGGAAGAGTTTAGGTGATAAGTTATCTGTGCATTATCTGTTTGTTGAATTTGGTGGCTTATTGAGGGTGCTAGAGCTAATCAAAGTTGGCTGAAGTGGTCAATTGCATCAGCAAAGTGACCACCTCATTTTGTACTTGCATTTGTTTTTCTAGCGTATGTCCTGCTTTTTTATCACTTGGAACTTGATTTTGTGCTTTTTGTGAGTAGATTTGGCTATTTGGTTTGCTTTGTTGCTGGCTTATAAGCTCACTGGCTTATTAAGCCTTATTTGCCAAAATCTGTCATTAATTGGTCAACTGACCTCTTGATTCACAAGGATTCCTCCTTGAGTTCTTCACAAAAGTTGCTTATAACAAGCCTATAAACCATCCCTGATTATTTGGTGAATTTTGGAACACTTTGACTTTTGGTCAAATAAGCACGATTTGGCTTATTTTTTAGAACTGCTTATTGGTACATGCAACAACTTGGCTTTTGTAATAGGTGTCATCTTTCTCAGCTTAATAACAAATCTGGAAGGTTACAAGTCATTTGGTTAAGCTTTTGCTAGAAAACTAGCTTATTTGGCTTTTTCAGCCAGCTTATTGGTTCACACATCTTATTCTACTTGGCTTTTTGTGATTTTTATGATTGATTATTCTTAGTTAAGGTATTTTTGAGCTTTTGCAAAAAGAATCAGCTTCTGAAACAGCCTAGAACTCTAACCCGACTATTTTGCCGTTTTGTGGAATTCTACTTTTCTTATTTCTGGCTTATTGAGTGTGCTTTTTCAAAATTTCTTTTCACAGGTTTCTTAGGCATCTCAAAAGAAGGTTGTGTGCTTAAGCAGAGCTTATGGCATTGGCTTATTGCTTAATGGCCTTATTGGCCCAATAAGAATAAGTTGTTGACTATTTAAGTTGTGATAAGCTCAAAACCAGCTTTTGGGCCTTCAGACTTTTGTGTTTAGAATTGATTTTTTTAGTTAGATAGTGCTTTTTCAGGTCATTTGGGCCAAGTTTGACTTTTTGGGCCCATTAAGCCCATTAAGGTTGACTATTTTTGTTTTTAGCCCATTTGGGGCCCAATAGGGGTAATTTGGTAATTTCACTTTCATTTTCTGATTATTTAGGTTAAAATAAACTAGTTTCTATGTTTTTAGAATTTTTTATAATTTTTAGATTTTTAATATTATTTTAATATTATTTTATTATTATTTTTCAAATTTCACATTTTTGCACTTTTTATATTTTTCTTAGGTTTAATACATTAAAATAGGATTTTTACTCTTAGATTAATTTTATCATCATTTTTCTAATTTCTAGAATTATTTTAAGATTTTAATAGTTTTTAATCATTTTAAATAGTTTTAATTAGTTTTAAAATTTATAAAAATAGTTTTTAATCTTTTTAGGTCATTTTAGAGGTTTACAAAGTGAAAAATCTTTATTTGGGCTTTTTAATAATTATTTTGATTTGTAGGGCTTTAATTAGTATTTAAAAATCAATATTTAATTAATTAAAACGTTTGAAAAAGTTTTGATCATTTGTAAACTCTTAGTTTAATTAATTTGATTTTTGGTAATTTTTTTTAAATTTTTAGAATTAATTTTTATTTTAGCTATTTTTACGGTTTTAATTTTGTCGTCGTAGTAATAGATTTCACGTCTTCGTCATTCTATTTTCTCATCCCCCTTTTTCAAATATTAATCTCAAATCAATTACGAATTATTCACACACATATACCTCCTTGGGAAACGAATGTCATTGGGCCATTAGTGTTTGATTTTCCTAAATCATCACTTAATACTTTCCACTTTTACGCTCTTTTTCCTAAAAGACGTAATTTTTCCTACAATCATTTTGGCGCCGCTGCCGGGGAGGTGTGTCGTGATTTAATTTGTCTTGTTGTTTTTAATATTAACCATAAATAGTATTTGTATTAGTAGAAATCTACTAATACGTATTATTGGTTTTTTTTCGTTTTTTTTTGTGAAATTAATATTACTATATTGTATGAAGTATCACAACAAATCAAAATATCTCCAAAGTGTGAAAACACAACCTTAATTGAGATTTGATCTCCTAATTATTGTATTTGAATCTCAAACAAAAGAAAAAAGCAAAAATAGAAAATACTTTCGTGAAGCTCGATTTTGAAAAATACAAACTATAAGGTGGGTATAAGGCGGGTATTATAAAATATACCCTAAGGAAAAAGGCTCTTAAGTGCTTCGCACTGCCTCGTTTCCCCGCTTACTTGTGAGTATTTTGAGATTGAAGGCTAATCGAGGGTTTTGCCGTGCAAAGTATTATTACCTATCATATATATTTGCTTGGTTTTCTTTGTGATTAAACCCTCTTGAACAATTTGGTTTTCACTCCACGTGATCGTTTTCATTCTTTTGAGGCTCCTTTAATCAAGAGTTTGATTCGAGGAGAGATTTGGCAGATTGTTGTCTACGAAGATACACAAAATCCAAAAAAATTAAAAACAATAAAAAACACAAAAAAATTGAAAATTCACAAAACACCCAAAAAGAATCTTCTTTGCTCACCTCCCATTCTACGTGAAGCTTATGGAAACTCGTAATCAAGCAAAACGAGCTCGTAAACGTCGTCAAAGTCAAGGAAATCAAGAGCCTTTGATTGAAGAACAAACTCCAATTATTGAACCTATTGTAGAACAAGAAGCTATCATGACTAATCGTACTATGATGGAGTTGCTTCAAGCACCCACCGAGGGTTTTGGAGAAGCCATTGTGATTCCTGCCATCCTTGCGGAGAATTTCGAGATTAAGACGAGTTTAATGTCAATGTTGCAAGCAAATAAGTTTAGAGGTCATGAGAAAGACAACCCGCATTACCACATAAGGAATTTTAATCGTCTCACCGCAACTAGCAAGTTTAAGGATGTTCCACATGACGCCATTAAGATGATGTTGTTTCCATACTCGTTAGATGGACCCGCTAAAATTTGTTTCGAGAAAGAACCGCCAAATTCAATTTTGACATGGGGTGATCTCGTTTCTAAGTTTGTGAACCAATTTTTTCCACCATCTAAAACAACACATTTGAAAAATGAGATTTCAAGGTTTACACAACGTAATAATGAGAGTTTTTAAATGGCATGGGAACGATTTAAGGAAATGTTACATGAATGTCCACACCATGATTTTTCGAAATTGAATCAAATAGATACTTTTTATAATGGGCTTAATGATTATGAACGAGATTATTTAAATGCCGCCGCGGGTGGTAATTTTTTGTGCAAAACGACCGATGAGGCTTTAAAGATTATCGAGAATAGATCTAAGGTTTATAACCCTCGCAACACACCGAGTGTTTCAATATGGGTTCGTCATCTTCGTCATCGTCTCGTAACATTAATGCCTTACATGATGAAGCTAATGAGGAAAATCGGTTTTTCGATAGGTTTTCAAATCTTATGACTCATTGGAAAGCACAAGATGCTTTGAGTTCCGCATCGGTTAAAGTGGTTGATAAGAGTTGTTTATCTTGTGGTGGATCCCATGATCTTTCCGAGTGCATTACCGCCGGTGGTAACACTTCGAGTGCTTACGTAGCAACGGGAACTTACAACCAAAACGCCCAAGGTTCCCGCCCAAATCAAGCTCCACCAAATCAAAATGCTAATAACTATCGAAACAAAAATCAAAATGGTGGTTATCAAGACAATTCACGTAACTACAACAAAGGGAATTATCAAAGTGGGAATGGACAAGTTGCAAATCAAAACCAAAACCGTGATTTTCAAAACACTACACAAGGTTTTCAAAATGCTCACACTAAAAGTATTCAAGGAGAATATTTGGACTATGCTAAAGCAAATGATGCTAAGTTTGATAATATGCAACGTGAGATGATTAGCTTAAGATCCGAGTTAAAAAAACGAGCTTAAAAATGAACTTGCTAATGAACTTAAGACTCATGCTAATAAAATGGAAGGAAATGTTCAACGTCTTCAACAAAATCAACAAAAGATGGAACAAGGACAACATGAGATTAAGCAAGAATTGTTAAAAGTGGATGCTAGGCAATCAAAATTTGAACACCGAATGGCAAAAATGTTTGAAGAAATCATGTTTAAACCCTCTTCCTCGGGTGGTCTTCCTAGTGATACCATTGCAAACCCGAAGGGAGAAATGAAGGTTATTACTACACGTAGTGGTAAAAATTTCAGGGAACCAATCTCTCGTCTAAGTACTTCTACGGAGAAGGAAATCGAGAAAGAGCCCGAGGTGATGGTCGAAAAGGAGCATATCACAAGCCCACGAAGTACCGCTCAAACCACACCTACGGTTGAACCAATACCAATCGTGGAACCCGAGATTCCAAGGTCGTTGCCTAATGTCCAACCCACACCACCCTTACCTTACCCTTCGAGACGAAACATAGAGAAATTGAAAGAACGTAACAAACAAGAAATCGAGCTTTTTATAAAAATGTTTCAACAAGTTCATTTTGATGTAAGTTTAGCCGACACATTGTTATATATGCCTCGTTTCGCTTCCACTTTTAAAAGTATGATGAATGATAAGGAAAAGCTTTCAAAGCTTGCTAATTGTTCTTCGGTTTATCTTAACCGCATACCGGAAAAAGTTGGTGACCCCGGAAAGTTTCTCATTCCTTGTGATATACAAGATATGAAAGAATGCCTCGCCTTGGCCGATCTTGGTGCGAGCATTAATTTGATGCCATTTTCCATTTGGAAATCGCTTTCACTTCCGGCTCTAAATCCTTCGAACATGTCTATCGAGATGGCCGACCATTCTACGATTTTAGCATGTGGAGTGGCCGAGGATGTTTTCGTGAAAGTGGTGAAGTTCTACTATCCCGTTGATTTTATAGTAGTTGACATCCCCGCGGATCCTAAGTTCCTCTAATTTTAGGTCGTCCATTTTTAGACACCTCGAGATCGCTTATCGACGTTCATGCTAGAACTATTACTTTGAGATTCAACGAAGAGGAACTTGTTATAAACGCTAACCAAAACTCGATACCTTCTCATGTTTATGCAATCGCTACCATCAATCACATCGACTTAGTTGATGTGGTTTGCGATGAGTTTTCACAAGAAGTGTTAGGTTTTTCCGATAGTTCGTCAAGTGGCAATCCCACTATTTTGGATCCGATTCTTGCTAATTCTACACCAAATCTCACTCCATTCCAAGGAGGAGATTTTACTTCAAATGAAATCGACAATGAATATGAGGTGATTATTGGTAATGATACTTCTATTCCACCTTTTCTTTCGGCGATGGAACTTATGAGTGTTGAGCAAAAATCTTCAATCGAGGAACCGCCTATCCTTGAATTGAAAGATCTTCCATCTCACCTTGAATACGCATTCTTGGAAGGTGATGACAAGTTGCCGGTTATTATTGCAAGAGGTCTTTCTAATGATGCAAAAACCGCGCTCTTGAAAGTTCTTAAAGCTCATAAAGGGGCAATTGCGTGGAAAATTTCCGACATTAAGGGTATTGACCCAAAAATTTGTACTCACAAGATTTTAATGGAGGAGGACTACAAACCCGCAATTCAAAGTCAAAGAAGGGTAAACCCCAAAATTCACGATGTCATCAAAAAGGAAGTTCTAAAACTCCTTGACGCGGGAATAATTTATCCTATCTCCGATAGCACATGGGTGAGCCCAATCCATTGTGTCCCTAAAAAGGGAGGAATGACCTTTGTGCCCAATGAAAACAACGAGTTAATTCCCACTCGTGTTGTGACCGGTTGGAGGGTGTGTATTGACTACCGAAAGTTAAATGACGCCACTCGTAAAGACCACTTTCCTTTGCCCTTCATGGATCAAATGTTGGAGCGACTCGCGGGAAATGAATTCTATTGCTTTTTAGATGGTTTTTCTGGTTACTTTCAAATCCCTATCGACCCTCATGATCAAGAGAAGACTACGTTTACGTGTCCTTATGGAATGTTTGCTTATCGTAGGATGCCTTTCGAACTTTGCAATGCACCGGGTACGTTTCAGCGGTGTATGATGGCCATTTTTCACGATATGATCGAGAAGTCGATGGAAGTGTTTATGGATGACTTTTTGGTGTTTGGTAATTCGTTCACGTCGTGTTTATCTAATCTCGAGCAAATGTTAAAACGTTGTGAAGAAACCAATCTTGTGCTTAATTGGGAAAAATGTCATTTTATGTGTAAACAAGGAATCGTCTTAGGATATAAGGTCTCGAAAGCGGGGATTGAGGTCGATAAAGCTAAGGTAGACGTCATCGCCAAGTTACCCCATCCCAAAACCATTAAGGGAGTTAGGAGTTTCCTAGGCCACGCGGGCTTTTATCGTGGTTTCATAAAAGACTTTTCGAAAATCTCTCGACCTATGACACACCTTCTCGAGAAGGATGCTCCTTTTAATTTCAATGAGGATTGTGTTAGAGCTTTCGAAACTCTCAAAAGGAAACTAACCGAAGCTCCCATTCTTGTTGCTCCTAATTGGGAATTACCCTTTGAAATCATGTGCGATGCAAGTGATTATGCTATAGGGGCCGTCTTAGGGCAACGTTATGAAAAGCATTTCCGTCCTATCCATTATGCTAGTAAGACGATGACCGAGGCTCAACTAAAGTACACCACAACGGAAAAGGAATTCCTTGCCGTGGTCTATGCTTTTGAAAAATTCCGACCTTATCTCGTCTTAACTAAAAGCATCATGTATACCGACCATTCGGCTATCAAGTACCTCTTATCCAAGCAAGATGCTAAGCCGAGATTGCTTCGTTGGATGCTCCTCCTCCAAGAATTTGATGTCACCGTGCTTGACAAAAAAGGATCTGAGAATCTAGCGGCCGATCATCTCTCTCGTCTGGAAGATCCTAACAAAGATGTTTTCGAGAACAAGGAAATCACCGAAACATTTCCTCTTGAGACTCTCGGTGTAGTGAATTCTAAAGACACCACCCCATGGTTTGCCGACGTTGCAAATTACCATGCAGGCAATTTCATAATCAAGGGTATGACGACACAACAAAAGCAAAAATTCTTTCGTGACGTCAAGTTATATTTTTGGGACGACCCTTATCTCTTTTGGGTTTGTGCGGATCAACTCGTTCGACGTTGTGTTTTTGGTGCCGAAGCTTCTAACATCCTTAGAGCTTGTCACGAGGGACCCACGTGTGATCACCACGGTGCTAATCTCACGGTTAAGAAAGTGTTCGATGCCGGCTTCTTTTGGCCTTCTATCTATCGTGATGCACACGCACTTGTGAAGTCGTGTGATTCGTGCCAACGTCAAGGAAAATCGTCTCAACGCGATGAAATGCCTCAAAATATAGTTCAAGTGTGTGAGATTTTCTAAATTTGGGGCATAGACTTTATGGGGCCGTTCCCATCGTCTCATGGTAACAAGTATATCCTCGTCGCCGTCGACTACCTTTCTAAGTGGGTGGAAGCTAAGGCTTTACCTACTCATGATGCTCGTGTGGTAGTGAAGTTTTTGAAGCAACTATTCTCTCGGTTCGAAACCCCTCGTGTTATTATAAACGATCGTGGAACCCATTTTTGTAATGACCAATTCGAGAAGGTCTTAAAGAAATATGGAGTTACTCATCGTCTTTCTACGGCTTATCACCCACAAACGAGTGGGCAAGTCGAGGTTCTGAACCAAGCTTTGAAGAGGATTTTAGAAAGGTCGATTGGAGAAAACCGTGCTTCATGGTCCGACAAACTCGATGACGCTTTATGGGCCTTTAGGACCGTTTATAAGACACCTATCGGTTGTACTCCTTATAAGTTAGTCGATGGGAAGAATTGTCATTTTCCCATTGAATTGGAGCATAAGGCATATTGGTCCCTTAAGAATGCAAACTTTAACTTGAAGACCGCGGGAGATCACCGGAAAATACAATTGAATGAATTGGATGAACTAAGAGATAATGCTTATGAAAATTCATTGATTTCAAAGAAAAGACTAAAAAGTTTCATGATGTAAAGATTAAAAACCGGGTTTTTAACGTTGGTGACCAAGTGTTACTTTTTAACTCTCGATTAAAGATATTTTCCGGGAAATATATGAAATCTCGTTGGTCGGGTCCCTTCACCATTAAACAAGTGTTTCCTTATGGGACCATCGAGCTAGCTCAAGATGATGGTCCTAACTTCAAGGGAATGGACATAGGCTTAAGCACTACTTTTGTGGGGAAGTTCCTTTATTGGATGACCTCGACCAAGTCACCTTCCCCAATGATAATTAGCATTGAGGGGATCGAGTCGAGCTCATGACTCGGTAATAAAAACGAGGTGCCTCATGGGGGAGATCCCATGCTTATCTTTTTTTATGCTTTCTAATAAATAATAAGAGGGGATTTGTGCCCTTCCAACTCTTTGTCTCGTGGTTGTTTGTGATGTGTTATCTAGATCATCATCATCGCTACGATTGAAGACTCTCGTGTTCGTTTACGTGAGCCTCGATCGTTTGCTTGAAGAAGTTTTTCACGAATCCATGACATATCCTTTATTTTTCTAACAATTATCTATTAGCATAATTAATAAACGTCTTTAGATTATTGTTGATCATCCTTTCCATGCTAGATTATAAGCATTCGACTCTTCGTCTCTAGTATGGGGTGCTCCACCATTAGACTCGAAACATTGAGGACAATGTTTACTTTTAGTATGGGGGGGGGGGGGTGAATAGATACTTGCTTTGCTACGCCCTCACGTTTTCCAACTTTCAACTTTTTGTTTTGTTGCTAATAAGGCTAAAAATGGCCAAATTTTAAAAATTTTCTTAGTTTTTATAAGTGTTTTTAAGACACGAATGTATATTTTCCGATGGGTAGAATAAGAGCTAATTTTTGACTTGATGGGCATTTGGAGCCCTTTGCATTCCTTAACCCGCTCAATTCAAGTTTTGCTAGACTTTTATATAGGGAACTTTAAAACGCGAAAGTCTTAGCTCATTCGGGTTAAGAACAAGAACTTTTCGCAATTTCCTATAATTGATCCTAGAAATTCACTTATCAAGGGAACTATAAAATGCATTCTCTAAACTTGAAAAAGTCCAAGAAAGTGCAAGATCCTATAGGTGGCTTGAAAACCCAAAACTTTGATTTGATATAGTCTTAATGAAAGCTAATCCAAACTTGGCTTAATTTTGACTTGCATGGCTAAGTATTCACGAGTCTCTTTAATTAGAGGTCTTTAAATAGTGAAGAACGAGAGATGATAGAGTTAGACAAGTGACCATGCTAAACATAGAACATGAAAATGTTCTTTCAAAAACTCATATGTTTTTAATTGTGGATTTTTCTCCCATAAGATCAATGCATTAGGAATAAAAATAATTGTAATAAGTAAGGTCGTACGATTTAAAAGGTTACTTAGCTTCTAGCACAAGATCGTTTAAAAGTTGCTCAGGGTCGAATAGAGTTCATAGCAAAGGCATAACTTATTGAAGAGGGACGCGAAGATTGGTGAAGATCCAAAAAGGCCCTAACAAGGCATGAGAAGCTCTATTTTGTTGCTAAAGATCCAATATGATGTGAAGTATCATTATTCCTAAATCAACATGAAAGATCGAGACACACGACGAAAAGCAATTACTCCCCTAAAGATCATGCAGAAAGTCTATCCAAAAAGACCCTTACAAGGTATGAGGATAAACATATCCAAGTCCGAAAGGGAGGCGGATCGTTGTATATCAAAGTCCAAAGTAAAGATTGAAGAAAAATGAATATAATTTCAATTTATTGCATCGGTAGAAGACCGAGATTTCCCTTTACAAGCAATTCTGGGATCATAAATCTTGTCCTCGGTGGAGAAATGTGAGGGAACATAAGGGGCTTCCCCCACACTTGATCCATACACACCATCGTCAAAAGGAGTAGACGAGGTGGTAGTACTCATAAAACGCGGTGATGACGGAGTTAAACTTGTAGAAAAATCATTTAAAATCAATTTTAAAATCTTTTCCTTTTTCATCGTTTAAAAACTCTTTATGAAAACCCCATTTGATAATATCGAAAATATTTGGCGTGTCAAATTCAATATTAATCGCGCTAAAAATCCTCAAATTTAAGTCATTGGTAGGAGGGGGTGGTGGATTGTATAAGTTTTCAAATCGTTTATCAATAAAGAACACCGCCCCCTCGGGGTCAACATACTCGTCATCCTCATGAACGTCGATCTCATCGATTTCTTCATCAAAGATAGGCTTGTAAAACCAAGGTTTGTCATTCCCCTCCTTGTGTATCTTAGAAACTCTCTCAAAAAGATCACGATCAAGCACGAAACCATCATTCAGTTGTGGGGATTGTTGATAAGTTAAATCCTCACGAATGTGGTAAACGTAATTCTCATTTGAGGAGTGTTGATTGGGTAGCTCCTCGAGAATTGGATTTTTGGTCACATGAGTTGGTTCTTCATCGTAAATAAGACGTTCCAACTCATTAAGTTCATCCTCGATTTTGGAAAGATCGACCTCACTTGTAGGTGGAAGTGGAGGTAAAAGAGCTAGCTCTCGTTCTACGATTTCCTCAATCTCGGGATCAAACTCGTAATCATCGTACCTCACATGAGAAGAGGTATTTTTGGGAGAATCCTCAAAAATGGCATGTGGATATCGAAGTACGTGATCAATCTCGGAAAAATCGCCATGGTCGTCGTCAAAGAAAGAGTTGATGTGAGCACTCAAAAACATGGTCTTACAAGTCGAATGACTATGCTTAGGTGAATTTTCTATGAAGAGAGGATCGATGTCGATGAAACCTTTAGCCTCAACGGGTGTTGGGCTAGGAAATAGAGGCACTTCGATGGAGTTAGAAGTTGAAGCCTCAAAGACGTGGTCCTTCGAAGGTGGTGAAGACGAGTCCATTTTGGTCATTGTCGTGATGGCACTAACGTCGCCCTTCGGAATTGGTATTTCACTTGTTTCATCGAATACATCCCAAAGTGAATTTTCATCCATAAATTTACACATACCCTTTTGAATTAGGTACACGTATTCTTTATCATTAAAATCATCATCTTTAAAACCGTTCTTCTTAATTCTTTCAAAACATGCATTAAGCCTCATATTTTCCGCCAAAGTTAACATTTTGAAATCATTAGAATTTGATACATTAGGTTTTGAAACCTCGGTTTTTTCATGATCATTAGACACTTGGGATTTACTCGTGAAAAAGTCCATTTGTCCGTCCCCATATCTCATAGTTAATTTCCCCTCGTGGACGTCGATTACGGTTCGAGTCGTCGATAAAAATGGTCGACCTAAAATAATGGGACATTTAGGGTCACACTCGTAATCGGATATGACGAAATCCGCGAGAAAACAAACTTTCCAACTCTAACATAGACATCCTCGACAATTCCAATTGGTATTAAAGGCGTACAATTTGCAAGCTCGATTGTCATGTTTGTGGGGTAAGTGAAGGCAATCTCATTAATTTCCAAAGAGAATGAGGCATAAGATTGATTCTAGCACCTAAATCGGCAAGGGCTAAACATCCCTCAATCTCGGAAAAATCACAAGGTAGTAGAAATTGGCCCGGATCGTCTTCCTTTCTCGGCATTTGCTTTTTAGGTTTTTTAAGAAGGATCGATGCACAAGTTTCTACAAGGGTTACTTTGGTAAGGTCGATAAAGCTCTCTTTTTGAACCGTGTATGGAATTTGAGGTACACGAGGGTGTGCACTCTTTTCCTTGGTCGCCACGTTCACTCCATCGACTTTAGAACAATAAGACGTCTTAGAAGTCGAGGGTTGAGAAGAAGGAACAACACGAAATCCATCAAGGGTAGGGGTAATCACACGACTTTTTCCACGAGACGAGGCGGCTTTACATTGTTCCTTCGGATTTGCAACGGTGTCATTAGGTAACGAACTCGACGAAGCACCCGAGGCTTTGTTCATAATAGCCGAAAACATCTTTTTAATATCAATTTGTCCTTGCTCAATCTTCATGTTTTGAAGTTTCAAAGTATTAGAAAAATCATTTTTCAAAGTACCAATTTTTCCCTTTAATCGTCTCATATTAGCCTCATTCGTTTTCATGTAATTTTGAAAATCGTTTGACGAACTATTTTGATTAGAATTAAAGTTCCCTTGGTTTTGATTGTTACTTTGAAAATTGTTTTGATTACTATTTGAAAAATTGTTTCCTTGATTGTTGTTGTTTGAAAAATTCGAGTTTTGATTATTGTCTCGATTTTGCCAATTCAAATTCCGACCTTGATTATAACCTTGATTTTGATTCGAAAAATTTACTTGTTGATTATTTCCTTGAAAATTGTTTCGGTTTTGATTAAAATTGTTGCCTTGGTTATGATTGCCTTGTTGTGATGGACCGGCGTTATTTTGATTTTGATTAGAAAATTGTTGTTTAACGCACTCACATTTGACGTTTGGACATCCGTAGCCGCACACTCGTAATAATTATGAGGTCCACCACAAAACTTACACGAAGTCTCAACCGCTTTCACCATAGCGGGAGCGTCTTTCTTTTGCATTTCAACGAGAGAAGACGTAAACACATTCGTTAGCTTGTCAAATTTCGCATCAACTCTCTCAATGTCGCGATTAGAACTACCAACGTTGGCGACATTGGCAACACTCGGTGCGTTGCGGAGTTGGTAAACCTTGGATCGATTCTCGATAATCATCAATGCATCTTTCGGAGTCTTACACAAAAAGTTTCCACCGGCGGCGGAATTCAACGAATCTTGTTCTTGAAAACTAAGACCGTTGTAAAACGTATTGATTTGGTGCAACTCGGAAAATCCATGGTGAGGACATTGCCTAAGCAATTCCTTAAAACGATCCCACGCGTCTCTAAAAGATTCATTCGGTTTTTGCTCAAATCTCGTAATTTCATTTTTGAAAAACGTTGTCTTAGACGGTGGGAAAAAATGATTAACGAATTTGGAAACGAGATCCTTCCACGTAATTATTGAATTAGGTGGCTCTTTCTCATACCAATCCTTGGCGGCACCATCGAGCGAGTATGGAAAAAGCATAAGCTTGACGACATCGGTGTCGACGTTCTTAAACTTGCTAGTGGCCAAAAGACGATCAAAATTCCGAATATGGTCGTGAGGATTATCAGCTTCACGACCTCGAAACTTTATAGCTTGAATTAACGAAAGCATTCCTCTCTTAATCTCAAAATTGTCCGCTTTGATAGCGGGAATTACGATCGCGTCTCCATAACGCTTGGTGGGTGCTTGGAGCAATTCCATCATCGAACGATTGCCGGCCATCTCGTCTACGGTCTCTTCAACAACGATATTAGGAACGTCGGTTTCTATACGTTGTCGATTCCTTCGATTACGATTGCGTCGATTCGAAGTGTCGCTAGAATTAGAATAATCCTTCGATCGAGTGTGCATGCACTAAGCGTAGAATGGGGGTTAGCAAAGAAGATTCTTTTTACGGCTTTTCGATTTTTCAATTTTTGGTTTTTGATTGTTTTTAATTTTTTTTGGATTTTATGTGTATTACATAGACTCAAATCTACAAATCTCTCCTCGAATCGATTTCTCGATTAAAGGAGCCTCAAAGAATGAAAACGAACACGTGGAGTGAACGCCTTCGATGACTTTAGAACGTTGGTGGAACACAAAAACGTTCAAGAGGGTTTAAACTTGAAAACAAGCAAATATATATGATACGTAGATAATACTTGGGCGGCAAACCCTCGATTAGCCCCCTTTCTCAAAACACGCACAAGCAAGCGGAGGAAACGAGGCGGCGCGAAGCACTTAAGAGCCTTTTTCCTTTAGGTCGTGAAATACAACCGCCTTATACCCACCTTATAGTTTGTGTTAATTGAAATTAAGCCTCACGAAAGTATTTATCTATTTTGCCTTTAAACTTTTTGCTTTAGATTCGAATACAATAATTGAGTGATGAAATCCCAATTAAGGTTGCGTTTTCACGCTTTTGGAGATATTGTAAATTTATTGTGATACGTAGTACAATATGTTAATAATATTCATAAGAAAAACGAAAACGATAATGGGATATCTACAATATAGTAAAAGCTTGTCTTGTGTTTAATTTAGGAAAATTAAACACGATTTATTTGGATACTATAATATATTAAGGAAAAATAACAAAAATGAGTATGTACATTATATACGCTTTCCAAAATTTGAAAAGCACTAACGCACTACTCACACAAACACGATAATAATAATGGACACTAAAAATCCTCCCGGGGAGCGGCGCCAAAAATTGATGTAGTATTTTAGTCACTTGTTTTAGGAAAAACAAATAACCGTGGCAAGTATTAAATCTCACGTTTTAGGAAAAACGCGAAACCAAATAAATTCAAAGTTCGTTCTCGAATGAGGTGTGTGTATTAAGTGCCAATTATATAAAATAATCAAGTTTGGATTAGTGTCGTTTTTTGGTTGAAAGAGATTGGACAAGTAAATGACGAGTTACGTTAATTTAAACTACGACGAATTAAAACGTAAAAACCTACAAAACGTGACGAAATATAAATAAAAATTAATTTTTTTATAAACTTAACTAAAAATAAACTTATTAAAATAAAAGAAAAAAAGAAAAATAAAAACTTTTTTGAAAACGTAAATGGACTAAAAAGTCCAAATAACGAAAGCGAACGTACAAACGCGAAACTATAAATTTAAAAGCTAAAAATAAAAATATATTTTCCTAAGTCCGAAATGATAAAAGAAAATTTTTAGAAAAAGAATTAAATTTTTTTGGCTTTTTAATAATTTTTTATGAATTAAAAACAATTTAAACTAATTTAATGATATTTAAATGTGTTAAGTTATTTTTTTAGAAAAAAACTAACTCTTTTTTTCACACACACATTTACTCCTTCCTCCCAAACTTTTAGTGACACTAAAAAGTGTTGCAAACGTGTCACTAACTTGAATTCTCCTCCCTCCCAAAGCAATATGTGACACTTTTAAGTGTCTAAAAGTGTTGCTAGAAGAAAACAAGCAGATTCCAACATAAATTAAGGCACGATCAAAGAAAAATGCTCACTATTAAGGCACTAGGGGGTGTGGTGGTTTTGGTGGTATACAGTGAGCTTCCAAATGGTTAGTTCACCAACCAAAAACTCTCAAAGCCCTATAATCGGCTAACCTAGACCTAACTTAACCTAAAACCTATCTTTCTACCCAATTCCAAGCATCAAATCAACCTAATCACCCCCTAGGAGCCCACTGATGTGTTTGACAAGGTGGGGAGCAAGGTTGCTGAACTATAAGGTCAAATAATGAGATTTAGGTCACCAAATCTTAACCAAAAAGCAAAAAATCCTCAAGCAAATGACTAACAAACCTTAACTTAACATGTCACTAACTATCCCTAAAATTTATAAGCAAGAAAACGCCAAAACTCAAGCATAAATCCTACTGATATTTATATGGAAGAATTTTGCATACTTAAAAATGAGTAAACGTCCGTTTCAATCCTAAAACCTATCAATCACGACTTTACTAACAAAAACAAGGATGTGTGATTTAAAATGAGAGTCTAGTTGTCAACAAAAATCTTTTGTCCACTCAAAACAAACACCCCTTTAGTTTGAGAAAACAAAATTTTACACACTAATTTCATGCAACATAACTTGAAATCATGTAAATCAACCATGAAACAATCACTTGAACTTAACTAAGTAGAAAACAAACATCAACAGCTAAACTTCAATAAGCAACAACAAGTTTACTCAAATCTCTATATATTCAAGCAAAACACAAAGAGTAAAGGGTTC
The DNA here is from genome assembly GCA_025667525.1 of Glebionis coronaria. NCBI lineage: Eukaryota > Viridiplantae > Streptophyta > Magnoliopsida > Asterales > Asteraceae > Glebionis > Glebionis coronaria. The sequence continues at coordinate 24,824,989 of CM046876.1, forward strand.
AAGCCCGTACCTTCTCTTAGCTTTGTCAAGCCAAGAAAGAGGTTAATGCCTTCTTTACCAAGGTGGATTGAAGAATGGTGGTGATGAGAGGATGCAAGTGAAGCCTCTTGTTGTGGTTCTACAACAGAACCAAGAGGGGTGAGATATCTCTTCTATGGACTACTATAGTCCACCAAAGAGACTACAACAGTCTCTTTGGTTATGTCCTGGGTACTTGAAAACAAGACAGCCAAAAACACAAGCCACAAATGGTCTTTGCAAATTTGGTTTTTCAAACCAATTTACAAAACCTCTTGCAACAGTTAGTTGACAAATAAACAATGAAAGGTTTTTGAAAAACCTTTGAAAATTCATCAATTCTGAAAATATGTAAACTAACAGGAATAAAAAGTTTGTATGAGCTTATAAGCCTATAGATTGTCAGGCTAATGAGCTTATACATCCTCTACACACTTGGGTCTCCAAATAAGATTTTACAAAATACTTTTGAACAAAGAAACTTTGGTGAATTCAAACCAAACTAACGAATTTAATAAAACAATTAATCTAATAACATCAGTAAAAATGAAACACAAATTTTATAAGGCAAGGTTTTATTAAACTTTAACTATTTATTAATAAAAGTCTGTAAATACAAAATTTGGAACAAGGGCTCATTACAATCCAATGGCTCCTTTTATAATGACTAATAGGCTGTTCTAGAACATAAAGAAAGATAGAAACCCTAGCATACGAAATCCCTTTGCTGCCCTTGATTTTGAATTTCAAAATTTGGTCAAAATGACCCATGTGAAGATTTTGGACTGTTGTTGATGTTATAGTTGTTGTTGATGTAATCTTGGACGTTTCTTGGACCCTTTGGGAGCAAGAAATCCATATGGTTAATTGATGAACTGTACCCCCTTTGATTTCAATCAAAAACGCAACAGGGGACCATGGGGTAACCATGTGAGGTGTAGTAGTGACGTTTTTGGGATTGGGGATGTGATTAGGATTAGGGTAATTAGTTATCTAGACGAATAGAGGTTCTAATTTTTGGGGATTAAGGATTTAGTGATTTTTGGGTTCATGGTGAAGAACATGGCTGTTTGATCTTGATTGGGTATTAATTAAGTGTTTCCTACCAGCTAATTAAATATAATTAGTTTAAACTTTTGAAAATTACATTTCCTCCCCCTTGACTATTTGACTTAGCATAATAATAACACTTTCGTTACTTTGGCAAGTCTAACCCCTGGAAATTTAACCTTAGTCCTCAAATACTTTGCACCATTCATCCTTGGGAAATTTCATGGTTAGTCCTTTGTGTCTTTCACCATTAGTCCTTTAGTTAACAATAATATGAATAAGGACTAATGGTGTTGATTTCTTCAAACTTGGAGGGTTGCTCTTGACAAGTCTTTATACTTTAGGGACCCCATTGTCATTTTGGATAGTTGAGGGGTATAAAGTGCAATTGTTCCAAACTTGAGGGACCAAACTTGTCAAATCTTCAAACTTTAAGGACTTCAATGGAAAATCATGATTCGGGTCCGGTTCTTTGTGCGGCTTCGTTTCCCGTGTTCGTTTTTGCTTGATTCTTGTGATCTTTTGGTGAATTCACGATATCCGTACCTAAAATACACAATGAAGAAACACAAGCATATTTTATGGCATTTTATGATATTTTAAGTGTTTTAAGCCCGATTTAGATGATGAGACTATGTATAATTGCAGTCTCATCACGGCTCAACAGACACTGACACATATAATTATGCTTCATCAAGTCTTAAACCAACAAGAATTGATTTGGATACTGTATGTGCATATATTGCTTCTTTGCCCAATGAATCTCTAGTTTCTTTTGAATATCTTCAGCAAATTAGTGATATTGATCTTGAGGAGATGGATATCAAGTGGAATATGACACTTAGCAGTATAAGAGAAAGTAGGTGGAACAAGAGATTTTGCAAGAAGATGAATTTTAATAGCAAAGAAACTGCTGGATTTGATAAATCCAAAGTTTAGTGTTTTAACTGTCAGAATGGGACACTTTGCTAGAGAATGTAGATCTCCTAAGAGAATGATGGAGGAAAGAATGCTAGACAGTCCATCAAGATTGAAGACGTTGAACCTAAAGCTATGGTAGTTATGCAGGATATTGATGGCATTGGATTTGATTGGAGCTTTCTAGACAAGAATGTGGTGGAGAACCAAACTTTGGTTGTTGAGAAGGATGAAGAGCATGTTCAATATGCTCTCATGGCCAGATCTTCTTCTTCATCCGATAATGAGGTATACGATGATGCTTTTTGTAGTAAAGGTTGTAGATTAAACACTGATAAACTTAATAAAGAGGTTTTAAAGTTACAATCTGATATTGTTGGTTTAAATATCACTATTTCAAACTACAAAAGGGGGTTGCATAATCAGATAGGATGGTGCAAGAATATAAGGACATGTAATTTAATCTAATGGATCAAATAACTGTTCTGAAAAGAGATCTAGCACTTAGTCATGAGGCCAAAGCTTCTTATATGGAAGCTAACACTGAATTGAAACTTAAGCTAGATGAGGCCATTAAATCTAGAGAGAATATATGGATTAAAATTGTAAAAGCTTGTCAAACCCTAGAAAAGGTTGTAAGTGAGCAAAGAAACCCTAAAGACATGTCTAGGAATAGGATGCATGCAAAGGAATATGCTGCTATCCCACCCCCAACAAGTGATTTCTATGGGGTTTCTAAGAAACATGATTTGTCATGGACTGGTATTCCAGAATTCCAAGTGGAGGAATTTATTCCTCCACCACGTGTGCTCACCTCGTTAGAGGAATATAAGAAAAAGGTGTCTGACCTAGAACAATGGAAGCAATCCAACCCCATTCTTTTTGTTAAGGGAGGGCTTCTTAGTGATGAACTAACTGACCCTAAACCGATTGTGTCACTAACCCTACTACTAGAAAATCTATTGATCTTGGCTCTCCAACTAAAAGCAAATCTAGTGTTAAATATGCTGAAATGTATAGAAAACCTGGATCACCAAAGAGTCAAGCTAGTGTTAATAGGACAGGATTTTATCAACCTGGACCTAAGGTTATGTCTAGAAAGGCTTGTTACATATGTGGAAGCTTCTCTCATCTGGCCTATAATTGTGTCAGTGGATTCAAACCAGTCGTTGACAATAGGTCAACCACTGTCAACTAACACCCAACGCCAAAGACCCTTCCAAAAGACCAAAACTTAGTCTAACAAACAGTGGGTTCCTGTAGCAAACCCTAATTCAACCGCTTACAGGAACAATTCATCCGCTAATAGGGCAAGATAAGCCACTCAAAGAACTAGGTTTGGTGTGAAAATGCAACAATTAGCAACTGTCAGACCCCATGTTAGAGCTAGTAATAATAGATATTTACAACCAAAGGGACAAGGGTCTAAGGCATCATCCAACTTAACATTGAGACCAAAACAAGAACAATCACCATATTTTAATGGTTTCTTCATGATTTGTAATAGATTTAAATATCTTTAAAAGTATGTTGGAACAAACTGGGTGTTTATGGTTTAAAGGGATGAACACGGGGTTGTTACAATAAATAAGTCCATTCTTTTTTAACAACCAAATGGATCCAAGGCTTAGATTCCCAAAGAAAACTGATTTGTTTTCTTTATGTGCAAGGCATTCCAAAGCAGGTTATTGATCATGGATATTGGGATAGTGGATGCTCAAGGCACATGACTAGGAAGGAGGACTATTTGACTCATTTCACTCCTATTTCAGATGGTGATAAAGTGTACTTTGGAGGCGGTTTTGGAACTATTTCTGGCAAGGGCACTGTTATCACAAACAACTTAAGATTTGATGAAGTCTTTCTGGCTTTAGCAGATGAGAGTATTGAACACACTCCCACATTTTCCTTTATGGACTTGCTCATTTGGAGTGGATAATTCATTAAAGCATCTGTTGCTGAAAGAGAAGTGGAGAGAAAGCAACAAGAAGAGCAAGTCAGTGAATCAGTTCCATCCGCTGACAAAAGTAGTTCAGCCGTTGACACACCAGATCCAGCCGCTGATAGCTTGCTTTCATCCGCTAACAACGAAGTGCTTGAACTTGATGAAGATTCCATGCCCAATGAAGGTGTCAGCGGCATCAATCCAAAAGCTGACAACATGTCTCCTAGTTCAAGTGGGTATGGAAGTCATAATGATGGGGACAATGGTACCTTGGACTCTATTGTTCATGACAACACATTATTTGGGCGTGGAATTGCTACTAAATTGTCTAAAATTCATCCTCCCACCCAAATAACTGGTCCCATCAATTCACCGGTTCAAACAAAAAGAGAGAAGAATCCTAAAGGAGGATTCATTGCCAACATTCACAAAAAGAAAGATACCCCATTAGTTCAAGAATGTTTATTTGCTTGTTATCTCTCACAGAATAAGCCCAAGAAGATTTTTGATGCTCTTAAAGAACCAAGCTGGGTTGAAGCAATCCAAGATGAGCTTCATCAGTTTGCAATACAGGATGTTTGGGAACTTGTTACTGTCCCAAGCATGTGAGACCAATTGGAGCATGTTTGGTTTTAAGGAACAAGAGAGATGAGAGAGGTATTGTGATCAGAAACAAGGCAAGACTAGTTTCTTAAGGTTATACATAAGAAGAAGGTATTGATTATGAAGAGGTTCTTGCACTTGTTGCTAGGATTGAAGCAATAAGGGTTTTCCTAGCCTATCCTTCTTGCATGGTTTTCATAGTCTACCAGATGGATGTCAAGAGTGCTTTCTTGTATGAAACAATTCAAGAGGAAGTGTATGTTATGCAACCTCCTGGTTTTAAAGATTCAGAGCATCCAGATAAAGTGTATAGAGTTAAAAAGGCAATGTATGGCCTTCATCAAGCCCCTGGAGCATGGTATGGTACTTTATCCATTTACCTTATGGAAAATGGTTTCACGAGGGGCACCAAAGACCAAACACTCTTACCAAGCAAAATGTGAAGGATTTTCTGCTTGTCCAGGTATATGTTAATGATATCATCTTTGGATCATCCAATCCAAAGATGAGTGAAGAATTTTCCAAGCTTATGACTTATAAATTTCAAATGAGTGCCATGGGAGAGATGCACTTCTTTCTATGTCTACAAGTTCAACAGAAAGAATATGGTATCTTCATCTCTCAAGACAAGTATGTGGATGGAATTTTGAAGAAATTTTGTTTTTTCCCTAATGAAAAACGGGCTAGCACCCCCATGGAGAGGGAACATCCCTGGGGAAAGATTGGAGATGGAAAGGATGTAGATGTTAGGCATTACAAGTCAATGATTGGATCATTGATGTATCACACTGCTTCTAGACCCGCCATCATGTTTGCAGTATGTGCATGTGCACATCATCAAGTGACTCCCAAAGAGTGTCATCTTCATGCTGTCAAAAGGATCTTTAGGTATCTTAGGTGCTATCCTACTTTGGGATTATGGTACCCTAAACATTCTCCATTGGATCTTATTGGCTATTCAGACAGTGATTATGGAGGTGATAACAATGATAGGAAATCCACAACTAGTGGATGTCAATTCCTTGGGAGCAGACTTATCTCTTGGCAATGCAAGAAACAAACGGTGATGGTCAATTCAACAACTGAGGCTGAGTACGTAGTTGTTGCTGCATGTTGTGGGCAAGTGCTATGGATTAAAACCAATTGTTGGACTATGGGTACAATTTTATGCATACCAAGATATTTGTAGATAATAACAATACATTATGCATTATTAAAAATCCTATGCATCATTCTAAAACTAAACACATAGAAATTAGGCATCATTTTATAAGGGATTGTTTTGAAAAAGGTTTAATACATCCAAATAGAATAGACACAGAGAACAATGTGGCTAATCTTTTAACTAAACCTTTTGATGTTGGGAGTTTCCAGTACTTGGTAACAAGTATTGGAATGATCAATCCATAAAATATGTGTTTTTTAACTTACTATACAGTATGTACAGGATGTGCACTATTATTATTCTTTGTAAAAGTATTATATTTTCCACAATATATTCTCTATCCACTAATAAAGGCATTCTATCCACTGACAAGTGGAAAGAAGCCGCTGACAGCATATGTTAGTGTTTGTGGTTTTTCATCTAATTATGCAGGCATTTTGAGCATTGTACCAATGGATACAGAGTTTCTTATGGACTTCATTGATATGTCAATTATTTTTTTTATGATGGTTGGAATGTTTGCATTCCTATCTTGAAATAAATTTTTTCTATTATATTTATTTTGCGACTGTGTAAGCTTAGTTTAAGGGGAGGTTTAGGAAACCTTTAGTACTTTAGGAACCTTTAGAGTACTCTTATCATAATTCTAGATTGTGTCCACTGGTGAGTAAGGGTTAGGAATAATGAAGACTTTATTTTTAAGGATTGTTTGAATTTCTAAACCTTGAGGCATTATAGCATGCAAAGTTGATATAACTGTGCATGTTGCCAAGACTTTTTGACCTAGATTTGGGATTGGTTGGTTGGGAGACTTGATGTAAATTAAAATTAGGCTTATCTAGGAGTTACAAAGTGTTTATATGAGATAACTTCACTCAGGACTCTTCTTGCCAAGGTTCACTTGAGGACAATTATGTCTATCTTGCTTGTGCAAGTGTGTATAATTGGATAGAGAATGCTAAAGTTTGTCTTTGTTAGAGGAAGACTTATCTTCATTAGGTTAAACTTATTTGTTAAGGTCTTTTATTTTATTACTTTTTATTTTTAGCCTTTGACAAATAATTTTGTATCCGCTGACAAGCACATTTTTAGACGCTGGCATGGCAAAATTTACACGCTGAAAAATATAGTCGTTACCCACTGACATATTCTTTGACCATTGAAGAACACTAGGTCCGCCTAGTTGTTTCTTTTGTGATATTTTGGGCCGTAATTTTATGGATTTGGTAAATTTATTTTAAACCAAAGAGATAAGTTATTGTTGTCAAAGATTGTCATCATTAGTTTTTGAATATTACTTGCCTCTTTTTCAACCAATAGTAGCCTATTTTACCTCTTATTTATACTGTTCATTATTTTAACATAGGGTAACTTTCATATTTGTATTTCTTTCTCCATAACCAAAATTCTCCATTTTCTTTTATACTAAAGCTTTTACATGTTGGGAATAAATGTATGAGTGTTAGTTCCCCCTGCTGGTTGGTCAAAGTTCCCCCTGCTAGAGTAAGTTCCCCCTGCTGAGTAAAAAAGGCAGGGGGATTGGTCCCCCTGCTGAAAGTCAAAGACCCTACTACTAAGATAAACTTGGAAGAGATTATGACGCGTTTTAGTTACTAATCCAAGATAGTTTCCTATTTTGTTAGTAGTGATCTTGAACGTGAGTCCTTGTGCTATAAAAGGACTCACTAGGTTGTCATGTAAAATACATCTTTCTCTGTTCATTTCATTTCACACTTTAAGGTTGTATAACCCTAATACCACTATTTGGTATTCATATATCTTAGATATATTAAAGTTTTACGTTTGATCGTGATATTTGTTCTTGTGCTAAACACTATATTCCGCATCTTGTTTAGTTACTTTGATAGTGCTAGATTGAATTTGTTCTTTCTATCACAACCCTTAAACAAGGTAAGGTTTAAGATCTGAGTTTGGGATCAACAAGTGGTATCAGAGCTTGTTGAGAAACTTTGGTTAAGCCAAGAATAATACATCTCTTACAACCAACATCAACCATGTTCTCAGATTCTCATTCATCCTCAAACAACAACAACTCTCTCAAACTACCTATTCTGCATCCTGAAAACTTTAAACTATGGGAATTCAGGATTCAACAATATCTCAAGATGGAACACTATGTTCTATGGGAGATCATAGAGTTTGGTGATCAATTCTCCAAAACTATAGTAGTTGAAGAAAAAGATAAGGGAGAGGCTGGTGGTGAAAGCTCCAATGGTGACAGCAAAAAGAAATCTGTTGCTCTTGTAGACAAGGAGATACTGGCAAGAAGGCATGATGTCAGAGCTCACAATTCATTGATGTTGGCTCTACCTAATAAGCATCAGCTAAGGTTCAGAAAGTACAAGACGGCTAAGGAACTTTGGGAAGCAATAGGCAAAACATTTGGAGGGAATGAGGCTACAAAGAAGAAGAAAAAGAATCAAATGCTTAACCAATTTGCTTCTTTCAAAGCAATTGGTGATGAAGCAACACGTGCTATCTACAATAGGCTTCAAGATCTGGTTGCTTAGTTGGAGTTCTTTGACATAGAAGTGAAAAGAGAACAGGTGAATACAAGATTCCTCAACAGCCTTCAGAAAGAATGGTTTGTCCACAAAGGCATTTGGCAAAATAGGGATGACATAGATGATAAGAACATTGATGACATATACAATAACCTGAAAGTTTTTGAGCAAGTAGTCAATAAGATGAAGTCATCAGGAACCATCCCTACTAATTCAACTAGATCTGTTGATTCCCCTGCTAATATGGCCTTAATATCTCACAGCAGTGGAATCTCCAAAGGCAGTGGTATTGAAGTTTCCCCTGCTACCCATTGCCCTGCTGCAAGATCTGGATCATCTTATGATGAAGAAAGGCCTGTAACATTCAGCCTTGATACTGCTTGTGCTTTCATAGCATCTCAAGGATCTAAAGGATCCACTGTGTTACATGAAGATCTGAATCAAATCAGTAAGCAAGGACTGGAGGAGATGGACATCAAGTAGAACATGGCTCTACTCAGCATGAGGGCCAACAGATTTTACAAGAATTATGGGAAGAAGATTTCCATCAATCCTTTTGATGTAGCTGGATTTGACAAATTAAAGGTGGATTCCTACAACTGTGGTAAGAGATGTCACTTTGCTAGGGAATGCAGAGGGCCAAAGAATGGAAGCATCTATAAGAAGGAGAGCAGGGATGAAGATTCTAGTGCTAAGGCTATGGTAGCCATGCAAGGGATAGATGGAGCAGGTGGATGGGACTGGAGTGCTATGACAGAGAGTGTTGAAAGGAATCAAGCCCTAGTTGCTAAAGAGAAAAAGGAAGAGTTTGCTTTTATGTCTATTTTAACATCAAGTTCAGACAATGAGGTATATGATGATTCATATTGTACCAAAGCTTGTAGAAAAAACACTGAGTCATTGAATGATCAAATAAGAAAGTTAAAAGTTGATTACATTAATTGTGATAATGACTTAGATAACTACAAAAGTGCTTTAGAACAGTTAGAGTCCACCATAAGAGAATATAAAAAAAGAGAAAATGATTGCAGAGATCATATTGTCGTATTAGAGAGAGATGCTAGAGAAAATGGTGATTCCATTAAGGAATTAACTGCTGAATTAGAAATGTTTAGATCTAACAAGAAGATAGATGAACAAACTGTTGAAAAATTTGGAAAAGCTTCTAAAGATCTAACTAAGGCAGTTGAAATTGGGTAGTCTCCAAGGGAAAAACAAGTTCTGGTGTCAAAAATGAACATGCAACCATTCCACCACCACCTGCTAATATACATGATCCCATGCCTAGGAAATATTTTTCTTGGACTGGTCTTTCTTGTTTCAAAAAGCAGGAAGATATTGAGTTTAACTTAAATGCATACATACCAAAGAATCTTGAAATAGAAGAACCTCTAGTGAAAACTAGTGCTGTTAGGGATTTTGAAAAGGAACAAATTGCTTTAAAACAGTGGAAAATAGATAACCCCGTTCTCTTTTCAAGAGAAGGATAGTTTGGAAGTGATTCCAGTTCTAAAAGCAGTTCATCTAGAACCTCTAGCAGATCTGAATCAGGACCAAAGCCCCCTAAAACTACTGTTAAATATGCTGGTATGTATAGACCCATTAGAGGTAATCAGAGAAATTGGAACAACCAAAAGTCTCATCAATTAGGAGAGGACTTTGTGAAAAACACCAAACCTTGTTTCACTTGTGGCAGTTTTGATCACACTTATCAAGACTGTCAAGCACCAATGGAAATGGTGGTTACAAATCATTTAAATGAGATGCAACCAAAATCCATTCTATTGAATGCAGGGGCAAAATCTTTTTCCCCTTCTAAGTATGATGCCCTTGCTTTGAGAAATAAGGTGTCTGAAAAGTATGTTGTTCCTACACTAAGAAAGGTGAATGATGCATGTCCTAAATATAGTTCGTATGTGACCAAACCAGAACCTCATACTACATATAAATCTATTTATAGACCCTACCAACACGCCAATAGAGGCAAAAACAAAAGATGGGTTCCCTCTGCTAAGCATAGGGATTCCCCTGCTAAGTCTAGGGTATCCATGCTAGCAAACTTTTTCCCTCTAGAAACATGGGAAGATGGGGAAAAGCTATGAAAGCCTCAGCTCGTTGGGTCTGGGTACCCAAAAGGGGTACTCAATCCAATGGTGTATCTCTAGTCTTTGACAAATTACCTTACATTGATACACAAGGTAGATCCAAGTCAGTAATGGCTTGGGTCCCCAAGAGAAACTAAATTGTTTTTCTTTTTGCAGGTGACAAAGCAGAAAATGAATGATAAAGCCTATTGGGATAGTGGATGTTCAAGGAGTATGCCTGGACATAAATCCTATACGTCTAACTTTGTTCCCCTGCATGACAATGATGGTGTTTCTTTTGGAGATGGGCATGGAACTATTACAGGGAAAGGGATCATTGTTACAAATGGCATGACATTTGATAATGTCTACTTGGTGAAAGAGCCTAAGTACAATCTTTTCAGTGTGTCCTAGATGACCGATAACAAGAATTTTGTCCTTTTTACTGATACTGAATGCATCGTGTTGGGAAAGGAGTTTTTTTCCAACAAACACTCCTATTGTGCTCAGAACCCCAAGACAGAAGAACATGTACACAATTGATTTAAAGGAAATCAATCTTCAATATAATGAACACTGTTTCATTGCCAAGGCATCAGTTGATGAATGAAAGAAATGTCATTAAAATCTTGGTCATCTTAACTTCAAGAACATGAACAAGCTGGTTAAGTTAAATCTTGTTCATGGCCTTCCTGCCAGGACCTTTGCCAATGATCATACTTGTGTTGCTTGCCTGAAAGGGAAGCAACACAGAGCCTCTTGCAAGTAAAAAACAAGCGTGTCCACCACCAAGCCATTGGAATTGCTACACATGGACCTCTTTGGTCCTACTTTTGTAGCAAGCATAATGAAGAAATGGTACTGCCTGGTGATTACTGATAATTTTTCAAGGTTCAACTATAATCCATTTTCGTGCCATTAGTCCTTTTTTATTATATAATAAAAGATTATTCTTCATCTTTGATTTGCTAAAATTAAAAAAAATATAAAAGGATAATTTTTGCCAAACTGTCTAAATGTTACAAAAGAGGACGGAAGTATAAAAGTTATAAATATAACGAAATAATGATTTATCAGTAGTGAAGGCAATGGAATATCATTAGTGGTAAAGTAATAAAATATCATTGTGATATTATACGGTAACTATGTTTATATTTCATTATTTTATCACTAATAATATTTCATTTCTTTTACCAATAGTGACAATTAATCATTTTTCGTTATATTTATAACTTTAGTCCCTCGGTCGTTTTTTTGCAACTTTTGGTCATTTTGGTAAAAATGTTTATATACCTTCGTGTTCTTTTTTGTAACCTTAAGTAATGGATGGTTAAGATTAATCCATTGATATTTAGTAAAAAACAAAAGCTCAAAATAACTTTTTTCTAAATCTGAGACCCCCAGATGATAATAATCTTTTAAAACTATGTATGCCAAGTAAACTAGCTCAATTAAAAAGTCCAAAGAATTATAAAGTGGAAAAATACTATTTAAAATTTCAAATTACGTAAACTTTTACAATAACCTAAAGAATTTTTTAGGCAATCTAAGAGCAAGGTTATATTGGATAACTTGTATTTCTTGGATATAAGGGGACCAATCCTCATCTTCTATCCAATACAAATCAAGGGCTTAGATTTATCTACATTTCTATTAACTAAAAAAAACAGAGAGGTATTTTGGTAATTTCACCTCTCCCACCTAACACCACCTCCCACATTAGATCAGATATATCCTTCGTTTTTTTATTCTTGTCTAAAAACACACACAAACACATACTCGATCAAAATCCCTCATTTAAATAACGAAATGATCCATCCTCGATCTATTATATCATCATCTCTTTCTTAATTGAATCATCCCCATCTACAATTCATTAAGATTAGGTAATATCATCAACATCTATATATTTTTTAAGCTTATTTGATGTGAATAAGCTTATTTGACATGAAATTATAGCTAGTTTAGATTTGATGTGAATAAGATGATAGTTTTTTTAGCTTAATGATTTTTTATATGATTATGGATGTGTTAGCTTATTTGATGTGTTATAATTAAGCTTCATGTGAATAAGCTTATAAGAAGAATTATATGAATATCAGAATATAGTTATGTGAATAAGCTTATAAATTGAGTTGTTGAAGGTGTAGGATAAGCATAAGATGAGGTATGTGAATAAGCTTATTAGGAGAGTTGTAATAGAACTATAGGCTATATTGAACAGATGTATCAAATATGATTCCTCAATACATCATATATGATAAAAATATATCATATAAGATATATGGAGGTATCATATATGATAATATGATAATGTTCTTGAAAATGAAATACAAGCAACTCTGTGATCTCTTGATGGGTTTTAAAAGCTAGTTGTGTCTATGTTATCATATATGATAATCTATTTGAGATTCAACTTCTGTAATTTATCATATATTATAATCTGCTAGAGATTCAACTTCTTTAATATATCATATATGATATTCTGTTTGAAACTAAGACCAAGTCTTTTTTATTTGGGTACAGAAAGTTGTTTTCAAAGTATCTTGAAGAACTCAATCAACTCAAGGTTAAACAAGTGAAAATAAAGAGAAAGAGTCGCGATGCCAAATTAAGCTACAAAAAGAAAATGACAAGAAAAATGAAGCATAGGATTCCCGACTAAAATAGCAAGATCAAGTGCATGAAAATGCCAAAGACGAGTGCCAAGTTGAAGGCTTAACTTATGTTGTATAGATGTATAATATATGATACCTTCACTAATCATATACGATAGATGTATCATATATGATATATACAGGTATCACAAATAATATATAGGGGTCCAACCTGTTGATTGTGGTTTAACAATGTAATGCTACTAATTTGTCATATTTTATTATGAAATGAATAAGAGTGTATCTTTTTAGTTAAATGTTATGTCTTATTGAACTTTTTATTCAACAAATAAATCATAAATTATATGTTTTGGCATTTTATAAGAGGGAAAAAAGTGTAATATCAGTATATCATATATATGATATACATCAGTTAAAATAAGAGAAACATCACTTGTTCACAAAATAAAATACTTTTTGAGCATTATCATACACGATACTCCAAAATAGAAAGAAACACAATCAAAATCAATATGATATACATATGATATCATATATGATAAAAGCTTATCATATATGATACTCAAAATAAAAAGAAACTCAATGTAAAATCAAATATGATATCATATATGATATATGTAACAAGTAAACCCATGTCACAAATAAATATCTAACACTTCACAAAATACAAAAGATTACTTTTTAACAGTATCAAATCTGATAATTCAAATAGATAGAAAGCCTAATGTTAATCAAATTTTATATGCCTTTACTATCATATATGATCATTCAAATACAAAGTATGATAATATAAAATCAAATATGATATGCCTCTACTATCATATATGATAAACACTGATTTAGATTCAAAAAATACATATATGTACACAAAGAGTTTGCTTAAAGTAGATTAAACTACTCTTCTTTTTCTTCAACCAATCCTTCTTCATTTTGAGCAAATCCACTTTTTCTTGAACAACTTCCACCCAGACCACATCGACTTTTTCTTCACATAAAGAACCAACATAAATTAGCTTATCAATAATAACATATAATTAAGATATTCAATAAAAATAAGCTGAACAATAAGCTTATGAATTAAAAAAAAAGTGGGAGACTTTAATGGCGAATGTTGTGGAATTACCTTTCTGATCTTATAGATCGGTGGAATGGAGAATGTATAGTAATGGGAGACTTTAATGAAGTGCGTGACACATCCGAAAGGTGGGGATCCAATTTTCTTGCGCAAGGTACGATTGTTTTTAATTCCTTCATTTCGAACACAGATCTCATTGACGTTCACTTAGAAGGCTTTTCTTTCAAATGGGCTCATCCCTCAGCTACTAAAATGAGAAAACTTGATAGGTTTTTGATTTCCAATGGCCTCTTATCCATTTTTCCGCACATCTCCGCCTTATGTCTTGACAAACTCTTATCAGATCATCGGCCTATTTTACTTCGTGACCGTTTGGTAGACTATGGCGCTACCCTGTTTAGATTTTATCATTCTTGGATTAGTTTTGCAGGTTTCGACCAGAAAGTTGAAGACCTTTGGCATTCGTTTAAGCTGGCTGATAGTAATGACATGGTGCAGTTTAAAAAGAAGCTTCAATTATTGAAACATGAATTACGAGGGTGAGTTGGAGATGTTAAGAGGTCTCATTCAGATTGTGTTTGTTCTCTCAAGAACGAACATCATGACATCGATATTATCCTTGATCAAGGAGGTGTTTCTGACGATATCTTAATATCTCGTATAGAGGCTACAAAGAAATTATAGGACATCAATTTGGCTAATAGTAGATATTTCATGCCAAAGGCAAAGCTTAAATGGGCCGTAGAGGGAGATGAAAACTCTAAATTCTTCCACGGTTTAATAAATAGTAAGCAAGCTAATTTGTCCGTCAAAGGTATAATGGTCGACGGAAATTGGATAGATGAACCTTCTCAAGTTAAATAGGAATTTTGTCGTCATTTTGCTGATAGATTCAAAGACCCGAGAATGAGCAAAGGTAAAATTAATTTCATTTTTCCTAACCACCTTAGTGCTGATCAGGTCGAAGATTTGGAAAGGCCAGTTTCTAATGAAGAAATTTGCACAGGTGTGTGGAGCTGTGGTGAGAAAAAATCTCCTGGGCCAGACGGGTTACTTTCGAACTTTTTCGGAAATTTTGATCTATTATTGGGCCAGACTTCTGTTTAGCTGTGCAGTGGTTTTTCAAGAAGGCAACTTTCACTAATGGCTGTAACGCGTGTTTTATTGCCCTCATTCCTAAAAATCCTAATCCGAAAGTGGTCAATGATTTCAGACCAATTAGCCTTATCGGGAGTATTTATAAATTCGTTACTAAAGTTCTTGCTTCTAGACTGTCATTTATTATATTTGGGCTTATTTTTGAGGTACAGTGGGCTTTTCTTACTAATAGACAGATTCTTGACGGTCCATTTATCATCAACGAGATTCTTGACAGATGTAAGGCTAGACACAAATAAGTGATGGTTTTTAAAGTTGACTTCACCAAAGCATACGACTCAATTCGTTAGGATTACTTGGATGAAGTTCTCACTTCATTCAGTTTTGGGGAAAAGTGGAGGTCTTGGATACGTGGTAGCTTGTCTTCTGCTAAAGCTTCTATCTTGGTCAATGGCAGCCCTACTTCAAAATTTCATCTTTATTATGGTTTGAAACAGGGTGATCCGCTGGCCCCTTTTCTGTTTATCCTCGTAATGGAAATGCTTCATTTATCTTTCTCTCAAGCAATGGAGGCGGGGTTGTTCACTGTCTTTGATCTTGGGTCGTCTCTCACGATCTCTCATCTTTTCTACGTGGATGATGCGGTGTTCATAGGAGAATGGAACGATAAAAACCTTAAAGGAATTACGAAAATCCTTAAGTGTTTCACTGTTGTTTCTAGTTTATCCATCAACATTCTCAAAAGTCATCTTCTTGGCTATGGTGTTCCTGAACACATTACTCAATAAGCTGCCACTTCTATTGGTTGCACAGTGACGAAGACTCCCTTTAAGTATTTGGGGATCATGTTAGGAGAGAACAAGACTTTGATTAAAACTTGGGATGATACTGTCAATAAACATCGAGAGAGACTATCTAAATGGAAACTCAAAACTCTATCTATAGGCGGTCGTATCACATTGCTCAAGTCCGTTTTAGGAGCTAAGCCAATTTATAACATGTCCTTATTCCAAACTCCTAAAACGCTACTCAATACCATGGAAAGACTTCGTACAAAATTATTTAATGAAGTTAAAGAAGATGATAAAAAGGCGTCCTGGATTAAATGGAACACGTTTCTAGCATCAAAATAGTACGGAGGTCTGGGGGTGTCCAGGTTTTTCGCCCTTAATCGGGCTTTACTCGCTAAATGGGTGTGGTGATACCTTTCACAAGATAGTTCTTTATGGTGTCAGGTTATTAACGCTATATACGGCTCTCGCATGCAAGATCAGTCTATAGGTTACTCTTCATTATGGTAATCAATTCTTAAAGAGATGAATTCTCTAAAAGATCAAGGTGCTGATATTTTATCATTCTTCAGATTTCGGGGTTGGAAATGGCTTGACTATTAGATTTTGGGATGATTTATGGTTAGGGGATACTCCTTTACATTCTCTTTTTCCGCGTCTTTTTGCACTTGAATCCTTAAAAGAGAGTACGATCGCAATTAAATTACAATGGGATTTATGTTGTTCATTTCGTTGTCCAATTAGAGGCGGGACTGAGTCGCAACAACTGGAGTAGCTTTAATCTTTACTCGAGCCGATTGACCTCTCAAGTGTTGCTGATCGTATGGTTTGTACCTTGAATGGAAACGGTGTTTTTAGGTTTAAGGTGGTGCGGAAGCTTATTGACGAAAATTTTCTTCCTTAAAGAGATAGTCCTACCCGTTGGTTAACAGTATCCCTACAAAAGTGAATGTATTGGCCTGGAAGGTTAGTTATGGTTGTCTCCCTACGCGTCACAAACTAGTTACTAAAAACATTCCGGTCAGTTTGGTGTTATGCCCTTTATGTGAAGACGCTACAGAAGATGTGGATCATCTCTTCTTCTTGTGCCCCATGGCGTCTTCAGTTCTGTCTCGTATTTGTCGTTAGTGGAATCTAGGGACTCCTGTAATCACGTCGTATGCTTCCGGGCTAAATTGGTTCAAGTCTATTAGTCTAAGACCTAACATTAAAGATATTTTAGAAGGCGTTTTCTATACAACGTGGTGGTGCTTATGGATCTTTTAGAATCAAACTATATTCCAAGATACACATCCTCGTAAAAACATGTTTTTCGACGAAATTACCTTACGTTCTTATATTTGGTGTATAACTATAAGTAAAAGTTCTTTGAATTGGGATGATTGGCTTGAACATCCTTATTTGTTATCATTGTGATTTCTAGCTCATTGTTAGTTTTTCTAATAAAGTTGCCGTTAAAAAAAGGTCTCCAAACTAGCTGATCGGGTCATACTTACAGGAGGTAACTAAGTGAATTAACTTGGCATAGTCCATAGTCCCTAGTTAGTCTATGACTTTAGTTTCAAAGCCCGTTGATTACTTTGGCCCTTGATAATACAAAATGTGCATTTCGCATGCGAAGCGAGCGCTCTACCATATGACCTACATCCCCAACGTTGTTAAACGAAAACAAAACATCTTTAATATATTTGCCAATAAACATAATATTTTACACAATCTATCTATATCAATACTACTTTATAAAACATTTACACACTTTCTAAATAACTGTTAAAATTTTAAGCCTTAAATATTTTTTTATTTAGGAAGTCAAAATAACGAATTGACCAATTAAATTAAATTCTTTACTCTCATATCAATAGCTTATAACATACACAAAATTAAAACTAACATTATAAAATTTAAACGTCATTACATCTCTAAACTTGTAACGGCCCTACAATATTAATGCACCTCTTGTAACAACCTATTTAAATTCGTAGTGGCTGATTTCTACATTAATCCTTGAACACCCGACAAAATCTAAAAACATATATAAACCACACAAAAACATAAAAACATCTCACTTTATCTTTTTTCTCTTTAAAAAAAATACATGTTTCGCATCACAAGACTGAAGCCTCTATCTCTCCCACTAAGTTTTAGCATAACTCATCACTGCCACCACCATAAAATCTTTTAACGGTCTGATTTGTTTGGCTGGTTACGGTTTTTAGTGTTTTCCGGTGCGTTTGGTGGTTTTGGGCATGTTAGTGGCTTCAGTGTGTTTTTCGTGTGTAATTTTGTTAGGAACTGTTAAGATTCATCTCGAATATAGCGGTATATAAAGAGATTTCCTAGACTTAATAACAATTTTTTTTAGCAAAACCTAATAACAACTGACATCAAACAATCTAAACCAATCAGTCTGACCTGAAACAATTTCGACCCCAAATTTCGATTTTATTACATATTTTACGATTACACCCTTAACAAAAACCATTTCACGGTGCTAGAAAAACTCAAAAAGTATATCCTTATGTTATTCTTTAATAATATTCGCACCCCATGAAACACAATAGAATCCATGGCGTCAACATCAATCATCTATTGAAGATATTCTTAATACATGCACAAAACTTCTTATTTACTCATCATATCATAAACTAAACCAAATATAGCAGGTAACATTGTCACAATTTTTGTGTCATCAAAATGTCAACAATGGTGAATATATGGCTTCGTGAGCTAACAAAGCTTAGAGAAAAGATCCAGATAGAGAAAACCGCCATGAAAAGGCCTAATAATTTGTTCATGAAATCAATATCAAGTAAAAAACTTGAAGAAGAAGATGAAGAATGTGTCGCGAAATCGGCTTTTTCTACGGGTTTCAGAGGAGACGATCTTTATGCTTATGGATCGATTTGCACCTTCTTACTATGTTGCACTGATACGGGAACAGCAAGGGGATACGGGAACGGGGAACAACAAAAATAAATAATTCAAGATACGAGAACGGCATGGATACGGTAAATAATATTAAAAAAATTAAAAATATATTAAAGAAATCCAAAATAAATATTTATTGATGTTTATCATATATGTCGAGTCGGGTTAAGTATGATTAAAGGCAATAAAATCTTTATTTTGAATCTGTTTTGATGTTACTTTGTCAAAGGAACTTAAACTTTAGTACACACTTTGTGTTTAAACTTTAATAAATATAAACAAGTTACATTTACAATATACCATTAAATATTTTTTAATGTACACACTTTTCATGTACACCCAGACAAACACTCCACTTCCCCATGTACTTTTTCACTTCCCCAATACCCACTTCATCTTTTTCTTTATTTCTTTCTCTACCATTTTTTCTGACGAGCAATCTAAAACCACCACAATATACACGACACTTTTGCCCTTTATAAACACTTTGAAACCCTAAAAAAATAAGGATACGGGCCTGGATTTACGCTACGGCAGTGGATACGGGTTGGATACGTTTCTGTGAAAATGGATACGGGTGGAATACGTTTCGGCCGCGTTTCGCCAGTGTTCCCGTTCCCAAACGGGCACGGCACCCTAAACGACGTTTCGGTGAATCCTAGCCTTCTTAGTTACTTTGAGCAACAAAACTACAGTTTAGGGTTCAGGTTTTTTAGGGTCGACAAAGTCGTCCCTAAAATGAGTGGGCCCACCACTTTTCCAAGAAAAATCAAGTCAATGGAAGGCTGTGAAGACAAAGTGGGGCCAATGTAATTTAGGGACGACCAAGTCGTCCCTAAAATAAAATAAAAAAAATTTCTCCTTTTTTTATCATATTTTATTATTTAAAATTATTTAAAATTAATAAAATTAATTTTTTGTAAAAAGTATTAGATTAAAAGGGGAAAATATATTGAAAAAATTTAGGGACGACTTTTTCGAACCTAAATTACATAGGGAAGTCGTCCCTAAATTTTCCCCCAAATTTTCTAAAAATTTTCTCAAAAAAATTAAATAACCCGCTAATAAATTAAATAACCCGGTAATAACTTATATGGAAATATTTAGAGACGACTTTTTTAAACCCTAAGTTACATAGGAAAGTCTTCCCTAAATAAAACTTTATATATATTTAAAATAAACTTTTATATTTATTTAAAAAAACTTTATACATATTTAAAAAAACTCTATACATATTTAAAAAAAACTTTATACATATTTCAAAAAATTTATATATATTTTAAAAAACTTTTATATTTATTTAAAAAAACTTTAAACATATTTAACAAAACTTTATACATATTTAAAAAAACTTTATATATATTTTAAAAAAACTTTATATTTATTTAAAAAAACTTTATACATACTAAAAAAAGCTTTATACATATTTAAAAAAAACTTTATACATATTTAAAAAAACTTTATACATATTTAAAAAAACTTTATATATATTTTAAAAAACTTTTATATTTATTTAAAAAAAAACTTTATATATATTTAAAAAAACTTTAGATATATTCAACACGGACACTTAAACACGCGCTTAATTAAACATAGATATTACAACGATAATAGATTCATAAATACGAGAAAAAAACACATAACAAACTAGTTCAAACTAAACATACAGATTAACACATAACAATAAAATGCAAATTAACACATTAAAGTAACAAACAGATTACTACTCAAAGCTAAGATTTTCCATTTCATTTAAAAGCTCATGAAGTATTGCAGCCGATTGACATACGTGGTCTTCAGGATGTTTTTCCATTTCTAGTCTTGCCTCTAGCATCTTTATCTTTAGATCTTTGATCTTGTAATTTGAGCACTCAGTGGGTGCAGATTGAGAAGGACTTGTAGAAGAACTTGGATGTGAACCTTGAGGTGTTGAAGATCCAGGGGAAGATATTATACGGAGTTCGAGATCAAAATCATCCTTCCATTTAATATATTTACATCCATAATCTTCTTCTTTTGGCTGTTACAAAGTAAAGAAATAACATAACATGTCATTTTAATAATCACACGTATTACATAAATAAATCATTAGATTATTTACCTTCGAAAGAGGACATGCATAGTAAAGTTTACCAAAGCTATACCGTCGGGTGGTGGTGGTGAGTTTGGTAGGAGAGGATAAGAGTTTGTGAGGATAAGAGCTACCATAAATAAAGATAAAAATTTAGGGTCGACAAATTTATGGACGACTTAATCGACCCTAGCTTTCCCGCTAACATTTTCACGCCAGCATTTACCGCCAACATTTCCCGACAAATTTAGGGTCGACACATTTAGGGACGACTTAGTAGACCCTAGATTTTCCACTCATCAGTTGAACCTCTAACGCATAACCGTAACATATCGACTCATCAATTGAACCTCTAACATATAACCGTAACATATCGACTCATCAGTTGAACCTCTAACGTATAACCCTAGCATATCTACTCATTAGTTGAACCTCTAACGTATAACCCTAGAATATTGAATCATCAGTTGAACCTCTAAGGTATAACCCTAGCATATCGACTCGTTAGTTGAACCTCAAACGTATAACCCTAGCATATTGACTCATCAGTTGAACCTCTAACGTATAACCGTAGCATATCGACTCATCAGTTGAATCTATAACGTATAACCCTAGCATATCGACTCATCTGTTGAACCTCTAACTTATAACCGAAGCATATCGACTCATCAGTTGAACCTCTAACGTATAACCGTAATATATCGACTCATCAGTTGAACCTCTAACATATAACCCTATCATATCGACTCATCAGTTGAACCTCTAACGTATAACCGTAACATATCAACTCATCAGTTGAACCTCCAACGTATAACCGTAACATATCGACTCATCAGTTGAACCTATAACGTATAACCCTAGCATATCGAATCATCAGTTGAACCTCTAACGTATAACCGTAACATATCGACTCATCAGTTGAACCTCTAACGTATAACCGTAACATATCAACTCATCAGTTGAGCCTCTAACGTATAACCCTAGCATATCGAGTCATCAGTTGAACCTCTAACATATAACCATAACATATCGACTCATCAGTTGAACCTCTAACGTATAACCCTAGCACATCGACTCATCAGTTGAACCTCTAACATATAACAGTAACATATCGACTCATCAGTTGAACCTATAACGTATAACCCTAACATGTCTAATCATCAGTCGAACCTATAACATATAACCCTAGCATATCGACGCATCAGTTGAACCTCTAACATATAACCATAATATATCGACTCATCAGTTGAACCTCTAACGTATAACCCTAGCATATCGACTCATTAGTTGCACATCTAACATATAACCGTAGCATATCGACTCATTTGTTGAACCTCTAACGTATAACCGTAACATATCGACTCATCAGTTGAACCTCTAACGTATAACCGTAACATATCGACTCATCACTTGAACCTCTAACGTATAACCGTAACATATCGACTCATCAGTTGAACCTCTAACGTCTAACCCTAGCATATCGACTCATTAGTTGAACCTCTAACGTATAACCATAACATATCGACTCATCAATTGAACCTCTAACGTATAACCCTAGCATATCGACTCATCAGTTGAACCTCTAACATATAACCCTAGCATTTTAGCATATCGACTCATCAGCTGAACCTCTAACGTATAACCGTAACATATCGACTCATCAGTTGAACCTCTAACGTACAACCCTAGCATATCGACTCATCAGTTGAACCTCTAACGTATAACCATAACATATCGACTCGTCAGTTGAACCTCTAACGTATATAACCCTAGCATATCGACTCATCAGTTGAACCTCTAACGTATAAGCCTAGCATATCGACTCATTAGTTCAACCTCTAACGTATAACCGTAACATATCGACTCATCAGTTGAACCTCTAACTGATAACCCTAGCATATCGACTCATCAGTTGAGCCTCTAACGTATAACCGTAACATATCGATTCACCAGTTGAACCTCTAAGGTATAACCCTAGCATATCGACTCATTAGTTGAACCTATAACGTATAACCGTAACATATCAACTCATCAGTTGAACCTCTAACGTATAACCCTAGCATATCGACTCATCATTTGAACTTCTAACGTATAACCCTAGCATATCGACTCGTCAGTTGAACCTCTAACGTATATAACCCTAGCATATCGACTCATCAGTTGAACCTCTAACGTATAAGCCTAGCATATCGACTCATTAGTTCAACCTCTAACGTATAACCGTAACATATCGACTCATCAGTTGAACCTCTAACTGATAACCCTAGCATATCGACTCATCAGTTGAGCCTCTAACGTATAACCGTAACATATCGATTCACCAGTTGAACCTCTAAGGTATAACCCTAGCATATCGACTCATTAGTTGAACCTATAACGTATAACCGTAACATATCAACTCATCAGTTGAACCTCTAACGTATAACCCTAGCATATCGACTCATCAGTTGAACCTCTAACGTATAACCCTAGCATATTGACTCATCAGTTGAACCTCTAACGTATAACTGTAGCATATCGACTCATCAGTTGAACCTATAACGTATAACCCTAGCATATCGACTTATTAGTTGAACCTATAACGTATAACCGTAACATATCAACTCATCAGTTAAACCTCTAACGTATAACCCTAGCATATCGACTCATCAGTTGAACCTCTAACGTATAACCCTAGCATATCGACTCATCAGTTGAACCTCTAACGTATAACCGTAGCATATCGACTCATCAATTGAACCTATAACGTATAACCCTAGCATATCGACTTAGTAGTTGAACCTCTAACGTATAACCATAGCATATCGACTAATCAGTTGAACCTCTAACGTATAACCGTAACATATCGACTCATTAGTTGAACCTCTAACGTATAACCCTAGCATATCGACTCATCAGTTGAACCTATAACGTATAACCCTAGCATATCGACTTAGTAGTTGAACCTCTAACGTATAACCGTAACATACCGACTCATCAATTGAACCTCTAACGTATAACCCTAGCATATCGACTCATCAGTTGAACCTCTAACGTATAACCCTAGCATTCTAGCATATCGACTCATCAGTTGAACTTCTAACGTATAACCGTAACATATCGACTTATCAGTTGAACCTTTAACGTATAACCCTAGCATATCGACTCGTGAGTTGAACCTCTAACGTATAACCATAACATATCGACTCATCAGTTGAACCTCTAGCGTATAACCCTAGCATATCAACTCATCATTTGAACCTCTAACGTATAACCCTAGCTTATCGACTCATTAGTTTAACCTCTAACGTATAACCGTAACATATCGACTCATTAGTTGAACCTCTAACGTATAACCGTAACATATCGACTCATCATTTGAACCTTTAACGTATAACCCTAGCATATCGACTCATCAGTTGAACCTCTAACGTATAACCGTAATTTATCGACTCATCAGTTGAACCTCTAACGTATAACCCTAGCATATCGACTCATCAGTTGAACCGATAACGTATAACAGTAACATATCTACTCATCAGTTGAACCTCTAACGTATAACCCTAGCATATCGACTCATCAGTTGAACCTCTAAGGTATAACCCTAGCATATCGATTCGTTAGTTGAACCTCAAACGTATAACCCTAGCATATTGACTCATCAGTTGAACCTCTAACGTATAACCGTAGCATATCGACTCATCAGTTGAACCTATAACGTATAACCCTAGCATATCGACTCATCAGTTGAACCTCTAACTTATAACCGAAGCATATCGACTCATCAGTTGAACCTCTAACATATAACCCTATCATATCAACTCATCAGTTGAACCTCTAACGTATAACCGTAACATATCAACTCATCAGTTGAACCTCCAACGTATAACCGTAACATATCGACTCATCAGTTGAACCTATAACGTATAACCCTAGCATATCGACTCATCAGTTGAACCTCTAACGTATAACCGTAACATATCGACTCATCAGTTGAACCTCTAACGTATAACTGTAACATATCAACTCATCAGTTGAACCTCTAACGTATAACCCTAGCATATCGAGTCATCAGTTGAACCTCTAACATATAACTATAACATATCGACTCATCAGTTGAACCTCTAACGTATAACCCTAGCACATCGACTCATCAGTTGAACCTCTAACATATAACAGAAACATATCGACTCATCAGTTGAACCTATAACATATAACCCTAACATGGCTAATCATCAGTCGAACCTATAACATATAACCCTAGCATATCGACTCATCAGTCGAACCTCTAACGTATAACCATAACATATCGACTCATCAATTGAACCTCTAACGTATAACCCTAGCATATCGACTCATTAGTTGAACATCTAACGTATAACCGTAGCATATCGACTCATCAGTTGAACCTCTAACGTATAACCGTAACATATCGACTCATCAGTTGAACCTCTAACGTATAACCGTAACATATCGACTCATCACTTGAACCTCTAACGTATAACCGTAACATATCGACTCATCAGTTGAACCTCTAACGTCTAACCCTAGCATATCGACTCATTAGTTGAACCTCTAACGTATAACCATAACATATCGACTCATCAGTTGAACCTCTAACGTATAACCCTAGCATATCAACTCATCAGTTGAACCTCTAACATATAACCCTAGCATTTTAGCATATCGACTCATCAGCTGAACCTCTAACGTATAACCGTAACATATCGACTCATCAGTTGAACCTCTAACGTACAACCCTAGCATATCGACTCATCAGTTGAACCTCTAACGTATAACCATAACATATCGACTCATCAGTTGAACCTCTAACGTATATAACCCTAGCATATCGACTCATCAGTTGAACCTCTAACGTATAAGCCTAGCATATCGACTCATTAGTTGAACCTCTAACGTATAACGTAACATATCGACTCATCAGTTGAACCTTTAACTTATAACCCTAGCATATCGACTCATCAGTTGAGCCTCTAACGTATAACCGTAACATATCAATTCACCAGTTGAACCTCTAAGGTATAACCCTAGCATATCGACTCATTAGTTGAACCTATAACGTATAACCGTAACATATCAACTCATCAGTTGAACCTCTAATTTATAACCCTAGCATATCGACTTATCAGTTGAACCTCTAACGTATAACCCTAGCATATCGACTCATCAGTTGAACCTCTAACGTATAACCGTAGCATATCGACTCATCAGTTGAACCTATAACATATAACCCTAGCATATCGACTTAGTAGTTAAACCTCTAACGTATAACCATAGCATATCGACTAATCAGTTGAACCTCTAACGTATAACCGTAACATATCGACTCATTAGTTGAACCTCTAACGTATAACCCTAGCATATCGACTCATCAGTTGAACCTCTAACGTATAACCGTAACATACCGACTCATCAATTGAACCTCTAACGTATAACCCTAGCATATCGACTCGTCAGTTGAACCTCTAACGTATAACCCTAGCATTCTAGCATATCGACTCATCAGTTGAACCTCTAACATATAACCGTAACATATCGACTTATCAGTTGAAACTTTAACGTATAACCCTAGCTTATCGACTCGTCAGTTGAACCTCTAACGTATAACCATAACATATCGACTCATCAGTTGAACCTCTAACGTATAACCCTAGCATATCAACTCATCAGTTGAACCTCTAACGTATAAGCCTAGCTTATCGACTCATTAGTTGAACCTCTAACGTATAACCGTAACATATCGACTCATTAGTTGAACCTCTAACGTATAACCGTAACATATCGACTCATCATTTGAACCTTTAACGTATAACCCTAGCATATCGACTCATCAGTTGAACCTCTAACGTATAACTGTAACTTATCGACTCATCAGTTGAAC
The DNA here is from genome assembly GCA_025667525.1 of Glebionis coronaria. NCBI lineage: Eukaryota > Viridiplantae > Streptophyta > Magnoliopsida > Asterales > Asteraceae > Glebionis > Glebionis coronaria. The sequence continues at coordinate 24,851,759 of CM046876.1, forward strand.
CTCTAACGTATAACTGTAACTTATCGACTCATCAGTTGAACCTCTAACGTATAACCCTAGCGTATCAACTTATCAGTTGAACCGATAATGTATAACCGTAACATATCTACTCATCAGTTGAACCTCTAACGTATAACCCTAGCATATCGACTCATCAGTTTAACCTATAACGTATAACCCTAGCATATCGACTCATCAGTTGAACCTCTAACAGATAACCGTAGCATATCGACTCATCAGTTGAACTTATAACGTATAACCCTAGCATATAGACTTATCAGTTGAACCTCTAACGTATAACCGTAGCATATCGACTCATCAGTTGAACCTCTAACGTATAACCGTAACATATCGACTCATCAGTTGAACTTGTAACGTATAACCCTAGCATATCGACTCATCAATTGAACCTCTAACGTATAATCGTAACATATTGACTCATCAGTTGAACCAATAACGTATAACCCTATCATATCGACTCAACAATTGAACCTCTAACGTATAACCGTAACATATCGACTCATCAGTTGAACCTATAACGTATAACCCTAGCATATCGACTCATCAGTTTAACCTATAACGTCTAACCCTAGCATATCGACTCATCAGTTGAACCTCTAACGTATAACCGTAACATATCGACTCTTCAGTTGAACCTATAACGTATAACCCTAGCATATCGACTCATCAGTTGAACCTCTAACGTATAACCGTAGCATATCGACTCATCAGTTGAACCTATGACGTATAACCCTAGCATATCGACTTAGCAGTTGAACCTCTAACGTATAACCGTAGCATATCGACTAATCAGTTAAACCTCTAACGTATAACCGTAACATATCGACTCATCAGTTGAACCTCTAATGTATAACCCTAGCATATCGACTCATCAGTGGAACCTCTTACGTATAATCGTAGCATATCGACTCATCAGTTGAACCTATAACGTATAACCCTAGCATATCGACTTAGCAGTTGAACCGCTAACGTATAACCGTAGCATATCGACTAATCAGTTGAACCTCTAACGTATAACCATAATATATCGACTCATCAGTTGAACCTCTAACGTATAACCCTAGCATATCGACTCATCAGTTGAGCCTCTAACGTATAACAGTAACATATCGACTCATTAGTTGAACCACTAACGTATAACCCTAGCATATCGACTCATCAGTCGAACCTATAACGTATAACCGTAACATATCGACTCATCAGTTGAACCTCTAACGTATAACCCTAGCATATCAACTCATCAGTTGAACCTCTAACGTATAACCGTAGCATATAGACTCATCAATTAAACCTATAACGTATAACCCTAGCATATCGACTTAGTAGTTGAACCTCTAACGTATAACCGTAGCATATCGACTAATCAGTTGAACCTCTAACGTATAACCGTAACATATCGACTCATCAGTTGAACCTCTAACGTATAACCCTAGCATATCGACTCATCAGTTGAACCTCTAACGTATAACCGTAACATATCGACTCATCAGTTGAACCTCTAACGTATAACCCTAGCATATCGACTCATCAGTTGAACCTCTAACGTATAACCCTAGGATTCTAACATATCAACTCGTCAGTTGAACCTCTAACGTATAACCGTAACATATCGACTTATCAATTGAACCTCTAACATATAACCCTAGCATATCGACTCATTAATTGAACCTCTAACGTATAAACATAACATATCGACTCATCAGTTGAACCTCTAACGTATAACCCTAGCATATCGACTCATTAGTTGAACCTCTAACGTATAACCCTAACTTATCGACTCATTAGTTGAACCTCTAACGTATAACCGTAACATATCGACTCATTAGTTGAACCTCTAACGTATAACCGTAAAATATCGACTCATCATTTGAACCTTTAACGTATAACCCTAGCATATCGAATAATCAGTTGAACCTCTAACGTATAACCGTAACATATCGACTCATCAGTTGAACTTCTAACGTATAACCCTAGCATATCGACTCATCAGTTGAACCTATAACGTATAACCGTAACATTTCGACTCATCAGTTGAACCTCTAACGTATAACCCTAGCATATTGACTCGTCAGTTGAACATATAACGTATAACCCTAGCATATCGACTCATCAGTTGAACCTCTAACATATAACCGTAGCATATCGACTCGTCAGTTGAACCTATAACGTATAACCCTAGCATATCGACTTATCAGTTGAACCTCTAACGTATAACCGTAGCATATCGACTCATCAGTTGAACCTCGAACGTATAACCGTAACATATCGACTCATCAGTTGAACTTGTAACGTATAACCCTAGCATATCGACTCATCAATTGAACCTCTAACGTATAATCGTAACATATCGACTCATCAGTTGAACCTATAACGTATAACCCTAGCATATCGACTCATTAATTGGTCTTCAAGATGCTTTTACATTTCTAGTCTTGCCTCTAGAATCTTTATCTTTAGATCTTTGATCTTGCAATTTGAGCACTCAGTGGGTGCAGATTGAGAAGGACATGTAGAAGAACTTGGATGTGAAGCTTGAGGTGTTGAAGATCCAGGGGAAGATCTTATATGGAGTTCGAGATCAAAATCATCCTTCCATTTAAAATATTTACATCCATAATCTTCTTCTTTTGGCTGTTACAAAGTAAAGAAATAACATAACACGTCATTTTAATAATCACACGTATTACATAAATAAAACATTAGATTGCTTACCTTCGAAAGAGGACATGCATAGTAATGTTTACCAAAGCTATGCCGTCGATATGAATGTCTCAACACTATATAAGCTTCAAGCAGATCCATCTTATGCAAAATCGGGTGGTGGTGGTGGTGAGTTTGGTAGGAGAGGATAAGAGTTTGTGAGGATAAGAGCTACCATAAATACAGATAAAAATTTAGGGTCGACAAATTTAGGGACGACTTAGTCGACCCTAGCTTTCCCGCTAACATTTTCACGCCAGCATTTACCGCCAACATTTCCCGCCAAATTTAGGGTCGACACATTTAGGGACGACTTAGTAGACCCTAGATTTTCCACTCATCAGTTGAACCTCTAACGTATAACCGTAACATAACGACTCATCAATTGAACCTCTAAAATATAACCGTAACATATCGACTCATCAGTTGAACCTCTAACGTATAACCCTAGCATATCTACTAATTAGTTGAACCTCTAACGTATAACCCTAGCATATCGACTCATCGGTTGAACCTCTAACGTATAACCCTAGCATATCGACTCGTCAGTTGAACCTCAAACGTATAACCCTAGCATATCGACTCATCAGTTGAACCTCTAACGTATAACCGTAGCATATCGACTCATCAGTTGAACCTATAACGTATAACCCTAGCATATCGACTCATCAATTGAACCTTTAACTTATAACCGAAGCATATCGACTCATCAGTTGAACCTCTAACGTATAACCGTAATATATCGACTCATCAGTTGAATCTCTAACGTATAACCCTAGCATATCGACTCATCAGTTGAACCTCTAATGTATCACCGTAACATATCGACTCATCAGTTGAACCTCTAAAGTATAACTGTAACATATCGACTAATCAGTTGAACCTATAACATATAACCCTAGCATATCAACTCATCAGTTGAACCTCTAACGTATAACCGTAACATATCGACTCATCAGTTGAACCTCTAACGTATAACCGTAACATATCAACTCATCAGTTGAACCTCTAACGTATAACCCTAGCATATCGAATCATCAGTTGAACCTCTAACATATAACCATAACATATCGACTCATCAGTTGAACCTGTAACGTATAACCCTAGCACATCGACTCATCAGTTGAACCTCTAACATATAACAGTAACATATCGACTCATCAGTTGAACCTATAACATATAACCCTAACATGTCTACTCATCAGCTGAACCTATAACATATAACCCTAGCATATCGACTTATCAGTTGAACCTCTAATGTATAACCATAACATATCGAATCATTAGTTGAACCTCTAACGTATAACCCTAGCATATCGACTCATTAGTTGAACATCTAATTTATAGCCGTAGCATATCGACTCATCAGTTGAACCTCTAACGTATAACCGTAACATATCGACTCATCAGTTGAACCTCCAACGTATAACCGTAACATATCGACTCATCACTTGAACCTCTAACGTATAACCGTAACATATCGACTCATCAGTTGAACCTCTAACGTCTAACCCTAGCATATCGACTCATTAGTTGAACCTCTAACGTATAACCATAACATATCGACTCATCAGTTGAACCTCTAACGTATAACCCTAGCATATCGACTCATCAGTTGAACCTCTAACGTATAACCCTATCATTCTATCATATCGACTCATCAGCTGAACCTCTAACGTATAACCGTAACATATCGACTCATCAGTTGAACCTCTAACGTATAACCCTAGCATATCGACTCATCAGTTGAACCTCTAACGTATAACCATAACATATCGACTCATCAGTTGAACCTCCAACGTATATAAACCTAGCATATCGACTCATCAGTTGAACCTCTAACGTATAAGTCTAGCATATCGACTCATTAGTTGAACCTCTAACGTATAATCGTAACATATTGGCTCATCAGTTGAACCTCTAACGTATAACCGTAACATATCGACTCATCAGTTGAACCTCTAACGTATAACCCTAGCATATCGACTCATCAGTTGAGCCTCTAACGTATAACCGTAACATATCGACTCATCAGTTGAACCTCTAACGTATAACCCTAACATATCGACTCATCAGTTGAACCTATAACGTATAATCGTAACATATCGACTCATCAGTTGAACCTCTAACGTATAACCCTAGCATATCGACTCATCAGTTGAACCTCTAACATATAACCCTAGCATATCTACTAATTAGTTGAACCTCTAACGTATAACCCTAGCATATCGACTCATCGGTTGAACCTCTAACGTATAACCCTAGCATATCGACTCGTCAGTTGAACCTCAAACGTATAACCCTAGCATATCGACTCATCAGTTGAACCTCTAACGTATAACCGTAGCATATCGACTCATCAGTTGAACCTATAACGTATAACCCTAGCATATCGACTCATCAATTGAACCTTTAACTTATAACCGAAGCATATCGACTCATCAGTTGAACCTCTAACGTATAACCGTAATATATCGACTCATTAGTTGAATCTCTAACGTATAACCCTAGCATATCGACTCATCAGTTGAACCTCTAACGTATCACCGTAACATATCGACTCATCAGTTGAACCTCTAAAGTATAACTGTAACATATCGACTAATCAGTTGAACCTATAACATATAACCCTAGCATATCAACTCATCAGTTGAACCTCTAACGTATAACCGTAACATATCGACTCATCAGTTGAACCTCTAACGTATAACCGTAACATATCAACTCATCAGTTGAACCTCTAACGTATAACCCTAGCATATCGAATCATCAGTTGAACCTCTAACATATAACCATAACATATCGACTCATCAGTTAAACCTCTAACGTATAACCCTAGCACATCGACTCATCAGTTGAACCTCTAACATATAACAGTAACATATCGACTCATCAGTTGAACCTATAACATATAACCCTAACATGTCTACTCATCAGCTGAACCTATAACATATAACCCTAGCATATCGACTTATCAGTTGAACATCTAATGTATAACCATAACATATCGAATCATTAGTTGAACCTCTAACGTATAACCCTAGCATATCGACTCATTAGTTGAACATCTAATGTATAGCCGTAGCATATCGACTCATCAGTTGAACCTCTAACGTATAACCGTAACATATCGACTCATCAGTTGAACCTCTAACGTATAACCGTAACATATCGACTCATCACTTGAACCTCTAACGTATAACCGTAACATATCGACTCATCAGTTGAACCTCTAACGTCTAACCCTAGCATATCGACTCATTAGTTGAACCTCTAACGTATAACCATAACATATCGACTCATCAGTTGAACCTCTAACGTATAACCCTAGCATATCGACTCATCAGTTGAACCTCTAACGTATAACCCTAGCATTCTATCATATCGACTCATCAGCTGAACCTCTAACTTATAACCGTAACATATCGACTCATCAGTTGAACCTCTAGCGTATAACCCTAGCATATCGACTCATCAGTTGAACCTCTAACGTATAACCATAACATATCGACTCATCAGTTGAACCTCTAACGTATATAAACCTAGCATATCGACTCATCAATTGAACCTCTAACGTATAAGTCTAGCATATCGACTCATTAGTTGAACCTCTAACGTATAATCGTAACATATTGACTCATCAGTTGAACCTCTAACGTATAACCGTAACATATCGACTCATCAGTTGAACCTCTAACGTATAACCCTAGCATATCGACTCATCAGTTGAGCCTCTAACGTATAACCGTAACATATCGACTCATCAGTTGAACCTCTAACGTATAACCCTAGCATATCGACTCATCAGTTGAACCTATAACGTATAATCGTAACATATCGACTCATCAGTTGAACCTCTAACGTATAACCCTAGCATATCGACTCATCAGTTGAACCTCTAACATATAACCCTAGCATATCTACTCATCAATTGAACCTATAATGTATAACCGTAGCATATCGACTCATCAGTTGAACCTATAACGTATAACCCTAGCATATCGACTTAGTAGTTGAACCTCTAACGTATAACCATAGCATATCGACTAATCAGTTGAACCTCTAACGTATAACCATAACATATCGACTCATCAGTTGAATCTGTAACGTATAACCCTAGCATATCGACTCATCAGTTGAACCTCTAACGTGTAACCATAACATATCAACTCATCAATTGAACCTCTAACGTATAACCCTAGCATATCGACTCATCAGTTGAACCTCTAACGTATAGCCCTAGCATTCTAGCATATCGACTCATCAGTCTAACCTCTAACGTATAACCGTAACATATCGACTTATCAGTTGAACCTCTAACGTATAACCCTAGCATATCGACTCATCAGTTGAACCTCTAACGTATAACCATAACATATCGACTCATCAGTTGAACCTCTAACGTATAACCCTAGTATATCGACTCATCAGTTGAACCTCTAACGTATAACCCTAGCTTATCGACTCATTAGTTGAACCTCTAACATATAACCGTAACATATCGACTCATTAGTTGAACCTCTAACGTATAACCGTAACATATCAACTCATCATTTGAACCTTTAACGTATAACCCTAGCATATTGACTCATCAGTTGAACCTCTAACGTATAAGCATAACATATCGACTCATCAGTTGAACCTCTAACATATAACCTTAGCATATCGACTCATCAATTGAACCTATAACGTATAACCGTAACATATCGACTCATCAATTGAACCTCTAACGTATAACCCTAGCATATCGACTCATCAGTTGAACCTCTAACGTATAACCCTAGCATATCGACTAATCAGTTGAACCTCTAACATATAACCGTAGCATATCGACTCATCAGTTTAACCTATTACATATAACCCTAGCATATCGACTTATCAGTTGAACCTCTAACGTATAACCGTAGCATATCGACTCATCAGTTGAACCTCTAACGTATAACCGTAACATATCGACTCATCAGTTGAACTTGTAACGTATAACCCTAGCATATAGACTCATCAATTGAACCTCTAACATATAATCGTAACATATCGACTCATCAGTTGAACCTATAACGTATAACCCTAGCATATGAACTCATCAGTTGAACCTCTAACGTATAACCGTAACATATCGACTCATCAGTTGAACCTATAACGTATAACCCTAGCATATTGACTCATCAGTTGAACTTATAACGTATAACCCTAGCATATCGACTCATCAGTTGAACCTCTAACGTACAACCGTAGCATATCGACTCATCAGTTGAACCTCTAACGTATAACCCTAGCATATCGACTCATCAGTTGAACCTCTAACGTATAACCGTAACATATCGACTCATTAATTGAACCCTAACGTATAACCCTAGCATATCGACTCATCAGTTAAACCTCTAACGTATAACCCTAGCATTCTAGCATATCGACTCATCAGTTGAACCTCTAACGTATAACCCTAATATTCTAGCATATCGACTCATCAGTTTAACCTCTAACGTATAACCATAACATATCGACTTATCAGTTGAACCTCTAACGTATAACCCTTGCATATCGACTCATCAGTTGAACCTCTAACGTATAACCATAACATATCGACTCATCAGTTGAACCTCTAACGTATAACCCTAGCATATCGACTCATCAGTTGAACCTCTAACGTATAACCCTAGCTTATCGACTCATTAGTTGACCTCTAACGTATAACCGTAACATGTCGAATCATTAGTTGAACCTCTAACGTATAATTGTAACATATCGACTCATCATTTGAACCTTTAACGTATAACCCTAGCATATCGACTCATCAGTTGAACCTATAACGTATAACCGTAACATATCGACTCATCAGTTGAACCTCTAACGTATAACCCTAGCATATCGACTCATCAGTCGAACCTATAACGTATAACCCTAGCATATCGACTCATCAGTTGAACCTCTAACATATAACCGTAGCATATCGACTCATCAGTTGAACCTATAACGTATAACCCTAGCATATCGACTTATCAGTTGAACCTCTAACGTATAACCGTAGCATATCGACTTATCAGTTGAACCTCTAACGTATAACCGTAGCATATCGACTCAACAGTTGAAACTCTAACGTATAACCGTAACATATCGACTCATTAGTTGAACTTGTAACGTATAATCCTAGCATATCGACTCATCAATTGAACCTCTAACGTATAATCGTAACATATCGACTCATCAGTTGAACCTATAACGTATAACCCTAGCATATCGACTCATCACTTGAACCTCTAATGATATAAATGCCAATAACAAGTATCAACAATATCTGTTGAGTTACCAGCCTTTTGAGTCTCCTGTGACTTTATGATAAGTATTAGTTATTTATATCTTATTTAATAAGCCTTTTGGCATGTCCAGGTGTTAAACCTTATAAATAGTTGTTGCTAAGCCAAGTATGGCATTCAAGTTTTATTCAGATTTCACTAATAAAATTAAAGCTATAAGCTTTCGTTTTTATTGTTCTGTATCTCTTTGGTATTTCCATCGAGTGGTGAACCTATATATGCCCTGTATCTTCAAGGTGGATTCCTTGAAGTGGTGAGCATCTTTTCCCATTTTTATCAGGCCTCGTACATCCTTTTACCACTTACTTACCCCGGTATCAAGTTTGGCATCAGAGCAAAGTTAAGATCATGCCACCGCGAAAAAATGTGAATCAAAGAGATCTCCGAGACGTGGAGATAGATGATCTCAGGAGGGAAGTTCAGCAACTACAAGAAGAACTAGCCCGCTTGAAAGTAGTTAACGAAGAGGATCAAATTCATGACGATGATTCAGGTGGGGACGAGGAATATGACAATCCTTTTGGCTTTTCATCCGCTTCTGATTCAGGTCCTTCTAATCAGCATCGAAGGGTAAGAAGGAGTAGACATGATTTTGATTTTAAAGTTGATATCCCTGAATTTGATGGAAAGGTACAACCTGATGAGTTTCTTGACTGGTTGCATACGGTTGAGAAGGTTTTTGACTTTAAGGACGTGTCCGAGGATCGAAAAGTGAAGCTTGTTGCTATAAAGCTTCGAAAACATGCTGGTTTATGGTGGGAGAATTTGAAGAGGAGAAGGGTTCGTGAAGGTAGAAAAACTATTCGAAATTGGGAGAAGATGAAAAGGGAGCTGAAGAGAAGGTTTCTGCCTGAAAGTTATAGGCAAGATTCTTTTTTAAAATTGCACAGCTTAAAGCAACAAGATAAGTCCGTTGAAGAGTACACTTGTGAATTTGATCACCTTATGATTAAATGTGACATCGTTGAACCCGAAGAACAGACTATTGCTCGTTACCTAGGTGGATTACGGTCCGAAATCAGTAACGTCGTCGAGTTACAACCTTACTGGACTTACGCTGATGTTTGTAAACTTGCTGTGAGAGTGGAGAACCAACAAAAAGAAAAGCGTGGGAGTTTTCCTCGATCCATCAACAAGGAAGGCTCTACAAGTAGTGGCAAGACACCCGTGATCGCCCCAAAGGTTTCTGAAAAAAAAGACAAACAAGTTGTAGGTTCCTCAAGTAATGGTGCGAGAAAGTGTTTCAAGTGTCACGGATATGGGCATATTGCTTCAGAATGTCCAAATCGCAAAGTGATAACCTTAATTGAAGAAGACATCTTTGAAGAATCTGCTCTTGAGGATGATGTGAACCATATTGAAGAAGTTGTGTATCCTGATGAAGGAGAAACTTTGGTCATACGGCGAAACTTGAATATGGTCCCGGTTAAAGACGATGAATGGTTACGAAATAGCATTTTTTATACTCGGTGCACATGTATTGGGAAGGTGTGTAATGTCATTATTGATGGGGGTAGTTGCTCAAATGTTGTAGCTACTAGTATGGTGGAAAAGTTGCAGCTAAAAACAGAAGATCATCCCCGTCCTTACAATATACACTGGATTAGAAAAGGCAACGAAGTGAAGGTAAATAAGAGGTGCTTAGTTCACTTCTCTATAGGCAAAAATTACAAAGATGAAGTTTGGTGCGATGTTGTGCCTATGGACGCAGCCCACTTGTTATTGGGACGACCATGGCAATATGACCGAAGAGTTATTCATGATGGGTACAAGAACACGTACTCTTTTATCACCAATGGAGTTCGGGTTGTTTTGACGCCACTAAGACCTGAAACTTTGTTACCGTGTGTTAAGGAGAAAGATGTGTCTCTTATATCAGGTTCTTGCATTGAAAAGCAAATGTTGGAGTCTCAAATGGGATATGTTCTTGTAGTGATGGAGGAATCAAGATCTCAAGTTGCAGAGCATAACCCTTTAGTGCGGGCAATATTGGAAGACTTCAATGACGTAATTCCAAATGAAATCCCAACAGGCCTTCCTCCTATGCGTGACGTACAACATTCCATTGATTTTGTTCCCGGATCCGTCTTACCTAATAAGGCAGCCTATCGTATGAATCCAAAGGAGCATGAGGAGCTGCAACGTCAAGTCGATGAACTTTTGAAGAAAGGTGTTTTGCAAGAAAGTAAAAGTCCTTGTGCTGTTCCAGCCTTGTTAGTCCCAAAAAAAGATGGATCTTGGCGTATGTGTGTGGATAGTAGGGCTATTAACCGGATCACTATCAAGTATAGGTTTCCTATACCTCGTCTTGATGATCTCCTTGATCAACTATTTGGGGCTGTGGTATTCTCCAAGGTTGACCTCCGTAGCGGTTATCATCAAATACGAATTAGGCCTGGAGATGAGTGGAAGACGGCTTTCAAGACGAAAAGTGGTCTTTATGAATGGTTAGTGATGCCTTTCGGCCTTTCTAACGCTCCTAGTACTTTTATGCGTGCCATGACACAGATTTTTAGACCTTTGATAGAGAAGTGTGTTGTTGTTTACTTTGACGACATCTTGGTATACAGCAAAACGCATGAGGAGCATGGGCAACATCTGAAAGAAGTGTTCCAAATTTTGCGAAAGAATAAATTGTACGCCAATCTTAAAAAGTGTGATTTTTTTTCTGATAAAATTACATTTTTAGGTTATATTGTGACTTCGACAGGGATTGAAGTTGATCACGAGAAAGTCGAAGCCATTTTGAGTTGGCCGGTACCTAAAAATATTCATGATGTGCGAAGTTTTCATGGGTTGGTGTCGTTTTATCGCAGATTTATTAGAGATTTTAGCACTCTTGTTGCACCTATAACTGAGTGTCTAAAAGGGAGTTCTTTTCAATGGACCGAGGAAGCACAAAAGTGTTTTGATGTTGTTAAGAGAAAGATGGCAGCAGCTCCTGTTCTTGTGCTTCCAAATTTTGAGAATATATTTGAAGTTGAATGTGATGCTTCAAATGTTGGAATTGGTGGAGTTTTAAGCCAAGGAGGAAAACCAATTTCATTTTTTAGTGAGAAACTCAATGATGCCAAGAGAAAATATACTACATATGATAAAGAGTTTTACGCCATAGTTCGCACTCTTGAGCATTGGAGTCACTACTTACTACCTAATGAGTTCGTTCTTTTTTCTGATCACGAGGCGTTGAAATACTTAAACAGTCAACATAAAGTCAACCGTCGCCATGCCAAATGGGTTGAGTTTCTCCAATCATATTCATTTTCTCTCAAGCATAAGGCGGGAAAATTGAATAAAGTGGCTGATGCGCTAAGTCGAAGGCATTGTCTTTTGCAAATCATGGAGGCCAAGGTTCTAGGTTTCGAGGTAATTAAAGACTTGTACGATGATGATTGTGACTTTGGTACTACATGGAAGAGCTGTAGTAAGGCACCCGTTAATAATTACTTACGATATGACGGTTTTCTTTTCAAAAGCAATCGGTTATGTGTTCCTCAATGTTCTTTAAGGGAAGAAATTATTCGAGAGACACACGAAGGGGGGCTAGCAGGTCATTTCGGGCGAGACAAAACATTGGCGGCTGTTCAAGAAAAGTTTTTTTGGCCTAAGATGGGACAGGATGTTAAGAGGCTTGTTGATCGGTGTGTTACTTGTCACAAGGCTAAAACTCATGCAACAAATGCAGGTTTGTATACTCCTCTTCCTGTTCCAAATTCTCCATGGGAAGATGTAAGCATGGATTTTGTTCTTGGGTTGCCTCGTAGTCAAAGAAACAAAGATTCTGTTATGGTTGTTGTCGATCGATTCTCTAAGATGGCACACTTCCTTCCATGTAACAAAACGATGGATGCCTCTCATGTGGCAGACCTTTATTTTAGAGAAATTGTCAAGCTTCATGGCATTCCAAAGACAATTACATCAGATCGTGATGTGAAATTTGTGAGTCACTTTTGGCGAACACTATGGAGGAAACTAGGAACCAAGCTACAATTCAGCACCACATGTCACCCGCAAACTGATGGTCAAACGGAGGTTGTGAACAGGACTTTGGGAAACCTTCTCAGAAGCTTGATCAAAAAGAATATTAGAGAGTGGGACTTGCAACTAGCACATGCGGAATTTGCCTATAATCACTCAATGAGCCAAACTACTGGCCGAAGTCCATTTGAAGTTGTTTATGGTTTAAATCCAATCACCCCACTAGACTTGACTCCTATTGAAACTAAATATCAGTTTAGTGGAGATGCAGAAGAAAGAGTCAAGTTTATTAAGAAACTACATGAAGAGGTTCGCAAAAAGATCGTGACACAAAACGAAAAGTACAAGGCACGAGCTGATAAACATCGAAAGCATGTCCAGTTTAATGAGGGAGACATGGTGTGGATACATCTCCGTAAGGGTCGATTTCCTCCTGGAAAGTATGCAAAACTCAAGCCAAGAGCTGATGGTCCCTTTAAAGTATTAAGACGAATTGGTGATAATGCTTATAAGTTAGAGCTGCCCGAAAGTTATGAAGTTTCTGATATCTTCAATGTTACTGATTTATCTCCATATTATCAAGACTCTGAAAGTCGAGACTCGAGGGCGAGTCTTCTTGAACCAGGGGAGCCTGATATAAATGCCAATAACAAGTATCAACAATATCTGTTGAGTTACCAGCCTTTTGAGTCTCCTGTGACTTTATGATAAGTATTAGTTATTTATATCTTATTTAATAAGCCTTTTGGCATGTCCAGGTGTTAAACCTTATAAATAGTTGTTGCTAAGCCAAGTATGGCATTCAAGTTTTATTCAGATTTCACTAATAAAATTAAAGCTATAAGCTTTCGTTTTTATTGTTCTGTATCTCTTTGGTATTTCCATCGAGTGGTGAACCTATATATGCCCTGTATCTTCAAGGTGGATTCCTTGAAGTGGTGAGCATCTTTTCCCATTTTTATCAGGCCTCGTACATCCTTTTACCACTTACTTACCCCGGTATCATCTAACCTATAACCGTAACATATCGACTCATCAGTTGAACCTATAACGTATAACCCTAGCATATCGACTCATCACGTGAACCTATAACGTATAACTCTAGCATATCGACTCATCAGTTGAACATCTAACGTATATCCGTAACATATCGACTCATCAGTTGAACCTATAACGTATAACCCTAGCATATCGACTCATCAGTTGAACCTCTAACGTATAACCGTAGCATATCGACTCATCAGTTGAACCTATAACGTATAACCCTAGCATATCGACTTAGCAGTTGAACCTCTATCGTATAACCGTAGCATATCGACTAATCAGTTGAACCTCTAACGTATAACCGTAACATATCGACTCATCAGTTGAACCTCGAACGTATAACCCTAGCATATCGACTCATCAGTTGAACCTCTAACGTATAACCGTACCATATCGACTCATTAGTTGAACCTATAACGTATAACCCTAGCATATCGACTTAGCAGTTGAACCTCTAGCGTATAACCGTAGCATATCGACTAATCAGTTGAACCTCTAACGTATAACCGTAACATATCGACTCATCAGTTGAACCTCTAACGTACAACCCTAGCATATCGACTCATCAGTTGATCCTCTAACGTATAACCGTAGCATATCGACTTATCAGTTGAACCTCTAACGTATAACCATAACGTATCAACTCATTAGTTGAACCTCTAACGTATAACCCTAGTATATCGACTCATCAGTTGAACCTCTAACGTATAATCCTAGCTTATCGACTCATTAGTTGAACCTCTAACATATAACCGTAACATATCGACTCATTAGTTGAACCTCTAACGTATAACCGTAACATATCGACTCATCATTTGAACCTTTAACGTATAACCCTAGCATATCGACTCATCAGTTGAACCTCTAACGTATAAGCATAACATATCGACTCATCAGTTGAACCTCTAACATATAACCTTAGCATATCGACTCATCAATTGAACCTATAACGTATAACCGTAACATATCGACTCATCAGTTGAACCTCTAACGTATAACCCTAGCATATCGACTCATCAGTTGAACCTATAACGTATAACCCTAGCATATCGACTAATCAGTTGAACCTCTAACATATAACCGTAGCATATCGACTCATCAGTTTAACCTATTACGTATAACCCTAGCATATCGACTTATCAGTTGATCCTCTAACGTATAACCGTAGCATATCGACTCATCAGTTGAACCTCTAACGTATAACCGTAACATATCGACACATCAGTTGAACTTGTAACGTATAACCCTAGCATATCGACTCATCAATTGAACCTCTAACATATAATCGTAACATATCGACTCATCAGTTGAACCTATAACGTATAACCCTAGCATATGGACTCATCAGTTGAACCTCTAACGTATAACCGTAACATATCGACTCATCAGTTGAACCTATAACGTATAACCCTAGCATATTGACTCATCAGTTGAACCTATAACGTATAACCCTAGCATATCGACTCATCAGTTGAACATCTAACGTATAACCGTAACATATCGACTCATCAGTTGAACCTATAACGTATAACCCTAGCATATCGACTCATCAGTTGAACCTCTAACATATAACCGTAGCATATCGACTCATCAATTGAACCTCTAACGTATAACCCTAGCATATCGACTCATCAGTTGAACCTCTAACGTATAACCATAACATATCGACTCATCAATTGAACCTCTAACGTATAACCCTAGCATATCGACTCATCAGTTGAACCTCTAACGTATAACCCTAGCATTCTAGCATATCGACTCATCAGTTGAACCTCTAACGTATAACCCTAATATTCTAGCATATCGACTCATCAGTTTAACCTCTAACGTATAACCGTAACATATCGACTTATCAGTTGAACCTCTAACATATAACCCTTGCATATCGACTCATCAGTTGAACCTCTAACGTATAACCATAACATATCGACTCATCAGTAGAACCTCTAACGTATAACCCTAGCTTATCGACTCATTAGTTGACCTCTAACGTATTACCGTAACATGTCAAATCATTAGTTGAACCTCTAACGTATAATTGTAACATATCGACTCATCATTTGAACCTTTAACGTATAACCCTAGCATATCGACTCATCAGTTGAACCTATAACGTATAACCGTAACATATCGACTCATCAGTTGAACCTCTAACGTATAACCCTATCATATCGACTCATCAGTTGAACCTATAACGTATAACCCTAGCATATCGACTCATCAGTTGAACCTCTAACATATAACCGTAGCATATCGACTCATTAGTTGAACCTCTAACGTATAACCGTAACATATCGACTCATCATTTGAACCTTTAACGTATAACCCTAGCATATCGACTCATCAGTTGAACCTCTAACGTATAAGCATAACATATCGACTCATCAGTTGAACCTCTAACATATAACCTTAGCATATCGACTCATCAATTGAACCTATAACGTATAACCGTAACATATCGACTCATCAGTTGAACCTCTAACGTATAACCCTAGCATATCGACTCATCAGTTGAACCTATAACGTATAACCCTAGCATATCGACTAATCAGTTGAACCTCTAACATATAACCGTAGCATATCGACTCATCAGTTTAACCTATTACGTATAACCCTAGCATATCGACTTATCAGTTGATCCTCTAACGTATAACCGTAGCATATCGACTCATCAGTTGAACCTCTAACGTATAACCGTAACATATCGACACATCAGTTGAACTTGTAACGTATAACCCTAGCATATCGACTCATCAATTGAACCTCTAACATATAATCGTAACATATCGACTCATCAGTTGAACCTATAACGTATAACCCTAGCATATGGACTCATCAGTTGAACCTCTAACGTATAACCGTAACATATCGACTCATCAGTTGAACCTATAACGTATAACCCTAGCATATTGACTCATCAGTTGAACCTATAACGTATAACCCTAGCATATCGACTCATCAGTTGAACATCTAACGTATAACCGTAACATATCGACTCATCAGTTGAACCTATAACGTATAACCCTAGCATATCGACTCATCAGTTGAACCTCTAACATATAACCGTAGCATATCGACTCATCAATTGAACCTCTAACGTATAACCCTAGCATATCGACTCATCAGTTGAACCTCTAACGTATAACCATAACATATCGACTCATCAATTGAACCTCTAACGTATAACCCTAGCATATCGACTCATCAGTTGAACCTCTAACGTATAACCCTAGCATTCTAGCATATCGACTCATCAGTTGAACCTCTAACGTATAACCCTAATATTCTAGCATATCGACTCATCAGTTTAACCTCTAACGTATAACCGTAACATATCGACTTATTAGTTGAACCTCTAACATATAACCCTTGCATATCGACTCATCAGTTGAACCTCTAACGTATAACCATAACATATCGACTCATCAGTTGAACCTCTAACGTATAACCCTAGCTTATCGACTCATTAGTTGACCTCTAACGTATTACCGTAACATGTCGAATCATTATTTGAACCTCTAACGTATAATTGTAACATATCGACTCATCATTTGAACCTTTAACGTATAACCCTAGCATATCGACTCATCAGTTGAACCTATAACGTATAACCGTAACATATCGACTCATCAGTTGAACCTCTAACGTATAACCCTATCATATCGACTCATCAGTTGAACCTATAACGTATAACCCTAGCATATCGACTCATCAGTTGAACCTCTAACATATAACCGTAGCATATCGACTCATCAGTTGAACCTATAACGTATAACCCTAGCATATCAACTTATCAGTTGAACCTCTAACGTATAACCGTAGCATATCGACTTATCAGTTGAACCTCTAACGTATAACCGTAGCATATCGACTCATAAGTTGAAACTCTAACGTATAACCGTAACATATCGACTCATCAGTTGAACTTGTAACGTATAATCCTAGCATATCGACTCATCAATTGAACCTCTAACGTATAATCGTAACATATCGACTCATCAGTTGAACCTATAACGTATAACCCTAGCATATCGACTCATCACTTGAACCTCTAACCTATAACCTAACATATCGACTCATCAGTTGAACCTATAACGTATAACCCTAGCATATCGACTCATCACGTGAACCTATAACGTATAACCCTAGCATATCGACTCATCAGTTGAACATCTAACGTATATCCGTAACATATCGACTCATCAGTTGAACCTATAACGTATAACCCTAGCATATCGACTCATCAGTTGAACCTCTAACGTATAACCGTAGCATATCGACTCATCAGTTGAACCTATAACGTATAACCCTAGCATATCGACTCATCAGTTGAACCTATAACATATAACCCTAGCATATCGACTTAGCAGTTGAACCTCTATCGTATAACCGTAGCATATCGACTAATCAGTTGAACCTCTAACGTATAACCGTAACATATCGACTCATCAGTTGAACCTCTAACGTATAACCCTAGCATATCGACTCATCAGTTGAACCTCTAACGTATAACCGTAGTGTAACGACTCATTAGTTGAACCTATAACGTATAACCCTAGCATATCGACTTAGCAGTTGAACCTCTAACGTATAACCGTAGCATATCGACTAATCAGTTGAACCTCTAACGTATAACCGTAACATATCGACTCATCAGTTGAACCTCTAACGTACAACCCTAGCATATCGACTTATCAGTTGATCCTCTAACGTATAACCGTAACATATCGACTCATCGGTTGAACCTCTAACGTATAACCCTAGCATATCGACTCATCAGCTGAACCTATAACGTATAACCGTAACATATCGACTCATCAGTTGAACCTCTAACGTATAACCCTAGCATATCGACTCATCAGTTGAACCTCTAACGTATAACCCTAGCATATTGACTCGTCAGTTGAACCTCTAACGTATAACCGTAGCATATCGACTCATCAGTTGAACCTATAATGTATAACCCTAGCATATCGACTTAGTAGTTGAACCTCTAACATATAACCGTAGCATATCGACTAAACAGTTGAACCTCTAACGTATAACCGTAACATATCGACTCATCAGTTGAACCTCTAACGTATAACCCTAGCATATCGACTCATCAGTTGAACCTCTAACGTATAACCGTAACATATCGACTCATCAGTTGAACCTCTAACGTATAATCCTAGCATATCGACTCATCAGTTGAACCTCTAACGTATAACCGTAGCAGATCGACTCATCAGTTAAACCTATAACGTATAACCCTAGCATATCGACTTAGCAGTTGAACCTCTAACGTATAACCGTAGCATATCGACTAATCAGTAGAACCTCTAACGTATAACCGTAACATATCGACTCATGAGTTGAACCTCTAACGTATAACCCTAGCATGTCGACTCATCCGTTGAACCTCTAACGTATAACCGTAGCATATCGACTAATCAGTTGAACCTCTAACGTATAACCCTAGCATATCGACTCATCAGTTGAATGTCTAACGTATAACCCTAGCATTCTAGCATATCGACTCATCAATTGAACCTCTAACGTATAACCGTAACATATTGACTTATCAATTGAACCTCTAACGTATAACCCTAGCATATCGACTCATCAGTTGAAGCTGTAACGTATAACCATAACATATCGACTCATCAGTTGAACCTCTAACGTATAACCCTAGCATATCGACTCATCAGTTGAACCTCTAACGTATAACCCTAGCTTATCGACTCATTAGTGGAACCTCTAACGTATAACCGTAACATATCGACTCATTAGTTGAACCTCTAACGTATAACCGTAACATATCGACTCATCAGTTGAACCTCTAACGTATAACCCAAGCATATCCTCATCAGTTGAACCTCTAACGTATAACCCAAGCATATCGACTCATCAGTAGAACCTATAACGTATAACCCTAGCATATCGACTCATTAGTTGAACCTCTAACATATAACCGTAGCATATCGACTCATCAGTTGAACCTATAAGGTATAACCTAGCATATCGACTTATCAGTTGAACCTCTAACGTATAACCGTAGCATATCGACTCATCAGTTGAACCTCTAGCTTATAACCGTAACATATCGACTCATCAGTTGAACTTGTAACGTATAACCCTAGCATATCGACTCATCAATTGAACCTCTAACGTATAATCGTAACATATTGACTCATCAGTTGAACCTATAACGTATAACCCTAGCATATCGACTCATCAATTGAACCTCTAACGTATAACCGTAACATATCGACTCATCAGTTGAACCTATAACGTATAACCCTACCATATCGACTCATCAGTTGAACCTATAACGTATAACCCTAGCATATCGACTCATCAGTTGAACCTCTAACGTATAACCGTAACATATCGACTCATCAGTTGAACCTATAACATATAACCCTAGCATATCTACTCATCAGTTGAACCTCTAACGTATAACCGTAGCATATCGACTCATCAGTTGAACCTATAACGTATAACCCTAGCATATCGACTTAGCAGTTGAACCTCTAACGTATAATCGTAGCATATCGACTAATCAGTTGAACCTCTAAGGTATAACCGTAACATATCGACTCATCAGTTGAACCTCTAACGCATAACCCTAGCATATCGACTCATCAGTTGAGCCTCTAACGTATAACAGTAACATATCGACTCATCGGTTAAACCTCTAACGTATAACCCTAGCATATCGACTCATCAGTTGAACCTATAACGTATAACCGTAACATATCGACTCATCAGTTGAACCTCTAACGTATAACCCTAGCATATCGACTCATCAATTGAACCTCTAACGTATAACCCTAGCATATTGACTCATCAGTTGAACCTCTAACGTATAAGCGTAACATATCGACTCATCAGTTGAACCTCTAACGTTTAACCCTAGCATATCGACTCATCAGTTGAACCTCTAACGTATAACCCTAGCATTCTAGCATATCGACTCATCAATTGAACCTCTAACGTATAACCGTAACATATCGACTTATCAATTGAACCTCTAACGTATAACCCTAGCATATTGACTCATCAGTTGAAGCTGTAACGTATAACCATAACATATCGACTCATCAGTTGAACCTCTAACGTATAACCCTAGCATATCGACTCATCAGTTGAATCTCTAACGTATAACCCTAGCTTATCGACTCATTAGTTGAACCTCTAACGTATAACCGTAACATATCGACTCATTAGTTGAACCTCTAACGTATAACCGTAACATATCGACTCATCATTTGAACCTTTAACGTATAACCCTAGCATATCGAATAATCAGTTGAACCTCTAACGTATAACCGTAACATATCGACTCATCAGTTGAACCTTAAACGTATAACCCTAGCATATCGAGTCATCAGTTGAACCTATAAAGTATAACCGTAACATATCGACTCATCAGTTGAACCTCTAACGTATAACCCAAGCATATCGACTCATCAGTTGAACCTATAACGTATAACCCTAGCATATCGACTCATCAGTTGAACCTCTAACATATAACTGTAGCATATCGGCTCATCAGTTGAACCTATAAGGTATAACCCTAGCATATCGACTTATCAGTTGAACCTCTAACGTATAACCGTAGCATATCGACTCATCAGTTGAACCTCTAGCGTAAAACCGTAACATATCGACTCATCAGTTGAACTTGTAACGTATAACCCTAGCATATCGACTCATCAATTGAACCTCTAACGTATAATCGTAACATATCGACTCATCAGTTGAACCTATTACGTATAACCCTAGCATATCGACTCATCAATTGAACCTCTAACGTATAACCATAACATATCGACTCATCAGTTGAACCTATAACGTATAACCCTAGCATATCGACTCATCAGTTGAACCTATAACGTATAACCCTAGCATATCGACTCATCAGTTGAACCTCTAACGTATAACCGTAACATATCGACTCATCAGTTGAACCTATAACATATAACCCTAGCATATCTACTCATCAGTTGAACCTCTAACGTATAACCGTAGCATATCGACTCATCAGTTGAACCTATAACGTATAACCCTAGCATATCGACTTAGCAGTTGAACCTCTAATGTATAACCGTAGCATATCGACTAATCAGTTGAACCTCTAACGTATAACCGTAACATATCGACTCATCAGTTGAACCTCTAACGTATAACCCTAGCATATCGACTCATCAGTTGAGCCTCTAACGTATAACGGTAACATATCGACTCATCGGTTGAACCTCTAACGTATAACCCTAGCATATCGACTCATCAGTTGAACCTATAACGTATAACCGTAACATATCGACTCATCAGTTGAACCTCTAACGTATAACCCTAGCATATCGACTCATCAATTGAACCTCTAACGTATAACCCTAGCATATTGACTCATCAGTTGAACCTCTAACGTATAACCGTAGCATATCGACTCATCAGTTGAACCTATAACGTATAACCGTAACATATCGACTCATCAGTTGAACCTCTAACGTATAACCCTAGCATATTGACTCATCAGTTGAACCTCTAACGTATATGTTGGGAATAAATCTAGGCCAGAACACTTGAACGCTGACAAGAACAACTTAAGCGTTGACAAGAGCAAAGTGAGCGCTGACAGCATAAGCGTTGACAAGTTAAAGTCAAGCGTTGACAGATTGAAGACAAGCACTGATGAAAGATGTGAGCTACACGTTTATTATATTCTAGAATACTTCTAGTAAGGATAGAAACGACAATGTATTTTCTATGTTTATCTTTACCTAGAATAGTTGATTCGTAGCTTATTGTACAAGACTTCTTGTTCTATAAAAGAAGATCTTTTAGGTTAATGTTTAATATCAGTTTTCATAATATTCGCAAGTTAAACCTTTCATTGTAATCAACACGATTATTCTAATACAAGTGAAAGTTTGTTTAACATCATTGTGTTTTAGATTAAGTGTTAATTCCGCATAACACTTTGTTACTTTACTCATAAGCAAAGGTTTCTCTACGTGTAGTACTTGATCTAATCTCGTATACACAAAGCTTAATCGATCTAAGTTTGGGATCAACAAGTGGTATCAGAGCTTGTTGAGAAACTTTTGATCTTTAAGTAACACAGAACCCTAAAACACCAAAAACCCTAAAAACCCTAAAATTCTCAAAACCCTAAAAACATCATGTCTGGCACAAATCAACCTCCTGCTTTGCTACAAAACAACTTCTCAAACCCTAGTATCAAAATTCCCATGTTTGATGCCAGGAACTTTGAGCTTTGGAAGTCCAATTTTGAGCAATATATAGCTATTCATGACTACACTCTTTGGGAGATTATCGAATATGGGAACACATTCGATAAAGCAGCAAAGATTACTGCTGCAATTGCTACAAGGACAGCTGTTCCTAATTGTCCTGAATCTGATAAGGTGGAAAAGCCTGAAGATAGGAGAGCTGTAGCTGTTGAAGACATAGCCAAGAAGAGGGTGGACATGAAAATCTTAAACATCTTGAAACATGCCCTAGGTCATGAGAATCAGCACAAGTACAAACGTTTTGAGTCTGCAAAAGAGCTTTGGGAAGCTCTTGAAGTAGCACATGGTGGCAATGCTGATACAAAAGAAGAAAAGAAGAAGCAACTATTGCATGAGTATGCTGTCTTTAAAGCTCAACCTAATGAGAATCTCAGCAGTGTGAGAAGTAGACTTCTTGACATCACAAGTCAACTTTCCTTCATGGGAAAACAGATTGATGACCCTGAATTGAATGCTACTTTTCTCAAAAGCCTTGGTGATGTATGGAAGATTGAGACAAGATCTATTCTTGTCAATAACACCCACAAGACTTCCAGGTTTGATGACATCTTCAACAAGTTAAGACTGTTGGAGAATGAATGGCAATTGGAAAGTGATACTAAATCTTCCAGCAGCAACATGGCCTTCTTTTCACAAAGTGAAGGCCAATTTGATTCCATGAACTTCTATGGACATTCAGCAACTGGATCTCAAGGTGTCAGCGCTGGATGTCAATCTGTCAGCGCTGGATCATATCCTGTCAACGCTTTGTACTCAAGCGCTGACACACACAATCATGGCGCTGATAGAATTAAACCTGCTGGTTTTGATCTTGATACTGTGTGTGCATTCATTGCTTCTTTGCCCAGTGATTCAAGGATTACATATGAAGATCTTGAGCAGATAAGTGATGAACAATTGGAAGAGATGGACATCAAGTGGACAATGGCTCTTGTAAGTTTAAGAGCAAACAGGTTCAATAAAAGGTTCAAAAAGAAGATGACCTTTAATGCTAAGGATGTTGCTGGATTTGACAAATCCAAGGTGGAGTGCTACAACTGTCATAGGATGGGGCACTTTATGAGGGAATGTAGATCTCCAAGAAGATCTGATGCTGGGAAGCCTTCTAGCCAAATGATTAAGAACCCAGATCCCAAGGCCATGGTTGCTGTTCAACAAATTGATGGTGTTGGAGAATGGGATTGGAGCTGGATGGCTAAGAATGAGGAAGAGGACAGATCTTTGGTTGCTGAGGTTAAAGAAGAGCATGCTGAATATGCTCTCATGGCACACTCCTCCTCCTCATCAGATAATGAGGTATATAATGATGCTTTTTGTTCTAAGGGTTGTCGTTTAAATACTGAGAAATTAAAACAAGAGATAGTTAAATTATTAGATGAGGCAAGTACTGAAAGATGCAAAGTATCTAATTATCAAATTGCTCTTACCCAAACAGAAAAGACTGTAGCTGAGTATAAGAAAATGGAGTTTGATTTAAAGGATCAAATAAACATCTTAAAACATGAGTTATTTCAGAGTAAAGATGTTCAAGATATAGTAAATAGGGTTAATCTTGATTTGATAGCTCAGTTAGAAGAGGCTAACAAAAATAAAGATAATGTGAGTCTTAAAATCCAGAGATTTGATAAGGCCACACAATCCCTAGGAGAGTGTGTTAGCAAACAAAGAGACTCTAAGGATATGAGTGGGATTGGGATGAATAATTATACTGTTGTCCCACCACCAGCTGGGGATTTCTATGGTGTCCAATCAAAGGACTTATCTTGGACTGGCTTGCCAGAATGTCAAGAGGAGGAATTCATTCCTCCACCTAGAGTGATTTCCCCAGTTGAGGAATACAAACAAAAACTGACTGACCTTGATGAGTGGAAGAAAGCTAACCACACCTTGTTTGTTAAGGGAGGGTTATTGTGTGAAAGTCCAAATGAGCCCACACCAATCACGAGCCTTGATCCTAAACCTATTAAGATCACACACCCTACCACTGGCAAAGCTGTTGACCTTGGCCCACAAAATGTTAGAAAACCTAGTGTTAAATATGCAGAGATGTATAGGAATACTAGGTCACCAAAAAGCCAAGTTAGTAATCATGGAACAGGCTTCTTTGCTTCTAGACCTAAGACTATGTCTAGAAAAGCTTGTTACACATGTGGTAGCTTCTCACATTTGGCTTACAAATGTGTCAACGCTTCCAATGTCAACGCTGACAGGAACCATTTCAGCGCTGACAAAAGTCAACATAGGTCAAACACTGTCAGACCCAATACCTTTGTGAACAAAAGTTCACAAGTTGTTAGACCAGCCCCATTCTTTACTAGAGGGTCTAACACACAAGGCCTAAGACCTTTTCAAAAGTCAAATACTTGGTCAAATAGGCAATGGGTTCCTGTAGCAAACCCTAGGTTCAACGCTGATAGGAGTAATCGGGGCGCTGACAAAGGAAATTTCAGCGCTGACAGACACACTGCTAAACCTAGGTATTTGCAACCACAGGGAAATAGGTCTAAAGCTTCTACTAGCTTAACATGGAGACCAAAACAAGACCAAAACCCTAATTCTACTGGTATTTCTATGACATGCAACAGGTTTCATTATATTTCTAAGGCATTGTCAACACCAATTGGGGTTAACTGGGAATTTCATTCAAACAGGGATGAAAATGGGGTTGTTATGAGAACCAAGTCTGTTCTTGTTGAACAACCAAATGAATCCAAGTCTTCTAAGGCTTGGGTTCCCAAAGAAAACTAATGTGTTTTCTTTATGTGCAGGGCATTCAGAAGAAGATCAATGATTATGGATACTGGGATAGTGGATGCTCAAGGCACATGACAGGAAAGGAAGACTATCTGACCAATTTCTCTCCTATTCAAGATGGTGATAAGGTATACTTTGGAGGGGGCTACGGCACCATCACTGGAAAAGGAACCCTTGTCACCAACAATCTACGGTTTGAGAATGTCTTCTTGGTAAAAGAACTGGATTATAATTTGTTTAGTGTATCACAAGTGTGTGATAACAAAAATAAGGTTCTTTTCACAGATACTGAGTGCTTGGTGTTAAGCAAAGATTATAAGCTCCCTGAGGAGAAATACATAGATTTTAGAACACCAAGGCATAAAGACATATATAATGTGAATCTTAATGGAATTAAGGTAAATAATAAAATGTCATGTCTGTATGCTAAAGCCTCAGTAGATGAAAGTAATCTTTGGCACAGGAGATTAGGGCACATAAACTTTAAGAATATTAATAGGCTTGTGAGACTTGGTTTAGTTGATGGTTTGCCTGAAAAGGCTTTCCACAATGACCACTCTTGTGTGGCATGCCTTAAGGGCAAGCAGCACAAGGTCTCATTCAGGTCTAAACAGGTGCACTCTAGTTCTAAACCACTTCACTTATTGCATATGGACCTCTTTGGTCCAACTAATATAGAAAGTTTGAAGGGTAAATCATATTGTTTTGTTATTACTGATGATTACTCCAGGTTTACATGGACTTTCTTTTTAGCCAAGAAAAGTGAAACTGCCCTAAGTCTGATTAATTTCATTACCCAGATTGAAAAGAAGAATGGTAATGAGGTCAAAATTATTAGAAGTGACAATGAGGGTGAGTTTAGAAATCAGTTGTTGGATGATTTTTGTGCCAAGAAAGGGATTACTAGGCAGTTTAGCATAGCTAGAACTCCACAGCAAAATGGGGTTGCTGAAAGGAAGAATAGGACCCTTATTGAAGCAGCCAGAACCATGTTGGCTGATGCCCACTTCCCTATAGCCTTTTGGGCTGAAGCTGTTAACACAGCTTGTTATGTTCAGAATAGGGCATTGGTCAACAAGATACATAATAAGACACCTTATGAATTACTTTGGGGAAGGAAGCCCAATATTGGCTTTCTCAAGCCATTTGGTTGTCATGTAGTTGTTTTAGAAACTAGTGAGGCCCTAGGTAAATTTGATTCAAAAGGTGATGAAGGCTACTTCATGGGTTATTCAGTGCAGAGCAAAGGATATAGGGTTTACATTAAAAAGGAAAAACGTATACTTGAAAAAGTACATGTTAGGTTTTTAGAAAGTAAACCTAGTGATCCTGAGAGTGGTCCAAATTGGTTGTTTGACTTAGAACCTTTATCTAGAGCTTTAAATTATATGCCTGTTACTGATCCAGACATTGTGAAGGTAACTTCAAGTGTTTTGGAAAAGAGAATTGGTAATGTTTCAGGTATACAGGTTGCTAAGGAGGATGGACCACCAGCAGCTAAATCATCTCCCACACAAGAATTTGTTACACTTCCTATATGGACAGATGAGTATTATGCTGCTGCTACTGCTGCAAGGAAAGATAATGGTGGTGTTCAAATACCACCAAATACAAACATGCATGATTCTTCAGGCGCTGACAAAGGGAAATCAAGCGCTGATACGACCAATTCAGACGCTGATGGCTCCAACGCTGACAACACCAGTTCAAGCGTTGTTAGCCCAAACGCTGATAAACAAGGATCAGACTTTGGAGACACCTTTACACAGCTTTTCTCTTCTCATTTTGAACAAGGTGGACCTTCCAATGTCCATGAAGGGATTTCTGTTGATCAAGAAGAATCTGTGGAAGAAGATATTGGCAACATGGAGCGTGAAGTTGAGGACACCAGACTTGTTGAAGGAGGAGTTCTCACTTCCACAGCTAAGGATCACCCCACATCTCAGATCATTGGTGATGTTATGGCTCCAGTTCAGACAAGAAGATCCCATCAAGGTCTTGGTGGATTTTATGCCAATATACACAAGAAGGTTGATACCCCTCTTGTACAAGCATGTTTGTTTGCCTGTTTTCTGTCACAGGAAGAACCCAAGAAGATTTTTGATGCTCTCAAAGAACCAAGTTGGGTGGAAGCAATGCAGGATGAGCTTCACCAATTTGCTATACAAGATGTTTGGGAGCTGGTGGATTGTCCTAGATATATGAGACCAATTGGGACAAGATGGGTTCTAAGGAACAAGAAAGATGAAAGAGGCATTGTGGTCAGAAACAAGGCACGTTTGGTAGCTCAGGGTTATACACAAGAGGAAGGCATAGATTATGAAGAAGTCTTTGCTCCAGTTGCAAGAATTGAAGCTATCAGAATTTTCTTAGCTTATGCTTCTTGCATGAACTTTACTGTTTATCAAATGGATGTGAAGAGTGCTTTCCTCTATGGCACAATTGTTGAGGAGGTTTATGTAATGCAACCTCCTGGTTTTGAAGATCCTGAGAATCCAGACAAGGTTTATAGAGTGAAGAAAGCAATGTATGGACTTCATCAAGCCCCAAGAGCATGGTATGGTACATTGTCCACCTACTTGGTGGAAAATGGTTTCAAGAGGGGCACCATAGATCAGACACTGTTTACAAAGAAGAAAGGAAAACATGTGTTACTTGTGCAGGTCTATGTTGATGACATCATTTTTGGGTCTACTGATCCAAAAATGAGTGAGGACTTTTCCAAGCTCATGACAGATAAATTCAAGATGAGTGCAATGGGTGAGATGAACTTCTTTCTAGGTTTGCAAGTTCAGCAGAAAGAAGATGGTATCTTCATCTCCCAAGACAAGTATGTAGCTGAAATCTTGAAGAAATATGGTTTTTCTCCACATGAAAAGGAGGCTTCCACTCCTATGGATAGACAACACCCTTGGGGAAAAATTGGAGCTGGAAAGGATGTGGATGTTAGGCACTATAGATCAATGATTGGATCATTGATGTATCTTACAGCCTCAAGACCTGACATCATGTTTGCTGTGTGTGCATGTGCACGCCATCAAGTGACTCCCAAAGAATGTCACCTTTTTGCTGTGAAGAGAATTTTTAGGTACCTAAGATGTTACCCAGATCTTGGATTGTGGTACCCAAAAGATTCTCCCTTGGATCTTATTGCATATTCAGACAGTGACTATGGTGGTGACAAGTTTGATAGGAAATCCACAACTGGTGGATGCCAATTTCTTGGGAGCAGATTAATATCTTGGCAATGCAAGAAACAAACAGTGGTGGCAAACTCTACAACTGAAGCAGAATATGTTGCTGCAGCTGCTTGTTGTGGACAAGTCTTATGGATTCAGAACCAGCTGTTGGATTATGGGTATAATTTTATGCATACCAAGATTTTTGTAGACAATAACAGTACTTTATGCATTATTAAAAATCCTGTACATCATTCTAAAACCAAACACATAGAAATTAGACATCATTTTATAAGAGATTGCTTTGAGAAAGGTTTAATACAACCAGATAGGGTAGACACAGAGGACAATGTGGCTGATTTATTAACTAAACCTTTTGATGCTGGAAGATTTCAATATTTGGTAACAAATATTGGAATGGTTAATCTCACTTAATATGTGTTTTGGAATCTTTTTGTAAAAGTATGTACAGGATAATGCATTGTTATTGGTCTTTGTGATGATTTAGATTTTCCACATTATTTTTCTAACACTGACAAAGGTAAATGTAACGCTGTCAAGTGTTATTTTGCCGTTGTTAGAGATATTATGGTCTAACGCTGACAAGAGTTCCTTCAACGCTGATAAGTGTTGTCGGGACGCTGTCAGCAACAAATGTTAGTTTTGTGGTTTTCATCTAAATGTGCAGGTAATGGTAGCTTTATGCCATTGGATACAGAGTTGCTTATGGATCTTTGAAGAGCTGTTTGGACATGTTTTGTTTATGGATGATGGTTGGAATATTTATATTCCTATCTTGACATAAATTTTTAATGTTCATATATATTATTGAGAACTCATGTATCATAGTTTAAGGGGAGGTTTAAGGAACCTTTAGGACTCTTGGGTATTCTTAGAATACTCTCATCACAATTCTAGATTGTGTCCACTGGTGAGTATGGGTTAGTTTTACTAAACCATGAGGCACTGTAGCATGCATAGTATATCAACTTTGCATGCTGCCAAGACATTTTTGGCCTAGAATTGGTTGTGGTCTGTTGGGAGGCTTGGGAATCCTTTTGATATGGGTTTTACCTGGGAGTAACAAGGATTTTATGAGGTAACTTGGTTGTTAAGAATTTTGGTTAGCAAGGGACACTAGAGGACTGTTATGTCTATCTTGCTTATGCAAGTGTGCATAACTGGACAGTGCTTGCCGCCCTATGATAATTATCAGCTTTTGGTTATCTTCTCTAGGATAAATTACTTGTTAAGGTCATTTTTCACTTTTTGAAACAATTTTATTTTTGGACGCTGACAAGATTTTTCCAAGCGTTGTTGTGACCAAAATGGACGCTGACATGGCTTTAGGCGAACGTTGACAAGATTATAGCCGTTGGGCGTTGATGGGTTATATTTGACCGTTGACAAACAATGGGACCTACCCAGTTGTTACTTTTTGACATATTTTCAAGCCGTAATTTTAGGAGTTGTTACTTTCATTAAATGCATGGGATATCTTATAAACTTTTTCAATATTTTCATGATTGATTTTTGAAAATCTTTGCCTATTTTTGGGCCAATCACGTGCATTCATCCACTCCTATAAATTTGGCTCCTATTTTAAACAGGGTATCTATAATTCTTGTCTAACACTTTTCTCTTATCAACCTTCATCTTTTATACCTCAAATTAACAGCTTTCATCAATGGCACCAAGATTTAACTCAGCAGAATTGGATTTGGGGTTCAAGTCTCAACACAACATGATTGCTTATCTTGTTGCTGATAATACTTTGTTCCCTCAATACACACAGATGGTGGAGTATTTGAATGCATCCCCATTGAGGTATGCTCTTTCTCATGCACCACTCATTCCAGTCACACACATTAAACAGTTTTGGAACACTGTTAGTTCCTCAACAGTTAATGGAGTGACAACATTGACTTCTATTGTACATGGGAGACCTTGGGTGGTTACTGAGGCCTTGGTACGCCAGGCCTTGCATCTTAATGATGCTGATGGTATAACCATGCTTCCCATATCTGAAATAGAACAAGGGCTTAGGGCTTTGGGATATCCTATTCCTGATGAAGGTACTCTTAATAAGTACCATAAGCAGGAATTTCCCCCAGCCTGGAAGTACCTAATTCACATTCTCCTTCAATGTTTGAGTCCCAAATGTACTGCACACAATGAGATCAATAGATCCATTGCATCTGCTATTGTGTGTATTACAACAGGGCAAAATTATAATTGGTCTAAAATGATTTTTGAAGGAATGTGTAAAAACAAGGGGACAAAAATGACTTTGGCTTATCCCCGTTTTCTGCAAATGGTATTTGATGCTCAAAGATATTGTTCAAGGGATCACAATGATTTTTATAAGATCCCTGAACAAAAGAAGGCTATTTTTACCAAGATGAATTCACCACCTCATAGAGACCTACCATTAACCCCAGCCATGCTTGCTGTTATTGCAGCAGCACAACCCCAACCAGACCCCCAACCTCATATTGACCCTCAACCACAACTTGAACCTATTCCTGAACCTTTACTCTCACCTGACCAGATGCAAATAGACCAAAATCCCTTTGACGCTGACACATCTAATGTGGGCGTTGATATGCCTATTTCAACCGCTGACACCCAACCATCACAATCCCAAACACCCCTTAACCAACCCACATCTACACCTTCTTCTACACCATCTTCCACACCACCTGAATATAGGTTGATTAAACGCCAAAGGACTGCTGGAGTGTTCTCCTCTGGTGGTCCTAGCCATGTAGCAGAGAGAACCACCACCACAAGTGTGGCTGGTGACCTGGATGAGGCTGGGACTATTGGTTCTGGCTTAGAAGCTGGCCAAGGCAGTCCCACCATAATTAAGTCCTCATCCATGCCCAATGAACCTGACTTGGGAGGTCAAATCCCCATTTTGGAAGAGGGCAGACTGGAACCAATGACGCTTTTAGAATTGACGGCTGTCTGCATTAGCTTGCAAAAGCAAAATGCAGACTTAGTACAAATTGTCAGTAACCAAGGCCTTGAACTCAATGAATTGAGGGAGAGAATTGTTGTTTTGGAGAGTTCTCATTCAAGGGGAGGTATGGAGGAGTCTTCCAAAGGGGAGGAAGCAAGAAATCTGAGTGATAAGAGCAGTCAAGATGGTCAATCATTGGATATTGCTGAGGCTCTTACTACATTAAAGGAACAAAAAGGTTTTGATACGTCCTTAATCTCTCCAACCAATTTAAATTTATCATTTACAGATATGCTGAGAGAGGTTACACAAGGCGCTGAGGGAAAATATTTGAGCGTTGACAAGGCAAGTTTGGACGCTGACAGAAATATTTTGGGCGCTGATAGAGGAAATTTGGGCGTTGACAGATCTGCATATGGAGGTGATGTATTCCAGTCATCATCTATCATCAAGGATGTTCCTACTCAGGTATTATCATCTACCCTACCAACAATTGAACCAACAGATAAGGGTAAGGGTAAGTTGGTAGAAGAAATTGTTCCAAAGAATGCAGCTCAGGTTGAATTTGATAGAAGATTGGCTGAGCAAATGATGGAACAAGGTGAAAAAGAAAAGTCACAATTTGTTGTGACTTCTGAAGAAGAAAGTGATGAAGCTAGCTCAGATTCAAGTGTGATGATTGTTGAACCAGAAAGACTTGAGTATGGTGATGAGCTTGCTAAGGAAAGGCTGAGAGATTTGAAGTTGCAAATTGATTTTGATATGCCAGAGGTAGTTCAGATGTACAATTCTTGGGAAGAAAGCTGTATGGATAATCCAGACTTGA
Organism: Glebionis coronaria; assembly: GCA_025667525.1. Lineage (NCBI taxonomy): Eukaryota > Viridiplantae > Streptophyta > Magnoliopsida > Asterales > Asteraceae > Glebionis > Glebionis coronaria. The sequence goes on from CM046876.1 coordinate 24,884,842, forward strand.
CCATTTCAGATCAAATATGGGGTTTGGAAATTCTTCTTAGAGTTCAGCAGGATTGTAAGGTGATGCTGAAGTACAAGGCAAGCAACATTCTCTCTGAATTGAAAAGGGATAGAAGGAAGCTCTACTTTATGTTGCTCAAATGTCATGGAGTTGGATGGACACATCAGAAGCTGAAGGCTTTGACATTTGATGAATTGGAACATAGGGCTTATCCTATTTGGGTGAAAGTGCAGGAAGAAAATACTTTCAGACTTCTTTCAGATGAAAGAAAGGAGCAACTTGCAGAAGAGATGGCAATCAAGAAAGCTATGATAGTCCCTAGACCAGTAAAGAAGGGATTTATTCTTGAGTTTCCAAAAGATATGTCTCAACTGTATCCAAGTGAAGCAATCATTAGAAAGAGCCTTAAGCTCTCCCCATTAGAAGCTTCAGATATGGTTCATGTGTTACCATTAGATTCCAGGAATCCAATTGTAAGTTATGAGGAAGATGAATGTGGATTCTGGAAAATTGGAAGATTTGGCAAGGAGGTACACACTTTTACCACTCTCATATCTTTATTTGCAAGTTGTGACAGAGAAGACTTGGTAGACCTTTGGAGGTTGCTAGAGACCAAGTATGAGGCTGAAGCACCAACTTCAGCCAATGGAATAAAACTTTGGACCACATTCAAAAGAATGTGTGGGACAAAAGAAGAAGATCCTGAAATATGGAAGGATCTTGAAGATGATCTCAGTGGTCTTCAATGGAGGTTATATTCAGCTGCTGGTGTATACCATTTGAGTTCTACAAAGTTTGCTGAGTATTTACTTGTAGATGCTCAGTATTTCATATCCAAGGCTGTTTTGGAGAAGATGAAGGACACCCAGTTGGAGATAGACTATACAAGTGACGTGGCAAAGAATTTGATCAGATTTATTTATCATCAATATGACAAGGTTTGTCAGACTCCTCCAAGTTCTTAGTGTTTATTCAGAAACTTGATCATAAGAGTGGATATCAAGTTTAGGGGAGGATTGTTGGGAATAAATCTAGGCCAGAACACTTGAACGCTGACAAGAACAACTTAAGCGTTGACAAGAGCAAAGTGAGCGCTGACAGCATAAGCGTTGACAAGTTAAAGTCAAGCGTTGACAGATTGAAGACAAGCACTGATGAAAGATGTGAGCTACACGTTTATTATATTCTAGAATACTTCTAGTAAGGATAGAAACGACAATGTATTTTCTATGTTTATCTTTACCTAGAATAGTTGATTCGTAGCTTATTGTACAAGACTTCTTGTTCTATAAAAGAAGATCTTTTAGGTTAATGTTTAATATCAGTTTTCATAATATTCGCAAGTTAAACCTTTCATTGTAATCAACACGATTATTCTAATACAAGTGAAAGTTTGTTTAACATCATTGTGTTTTAGATTAAGTGTTAATTCCGCATAACACTTTGTTACTTTACTCATAAGCAAAGGTTTCTCTACGTGTAGTACTTGATCTAATCTCGTATACACAAAGCTTAATCGATCTAAGTTTGGGATCAACAGTATAACCCTAGCATATCGACTCATCAGTTGAACCTATAACGTATAACCGTAACATATCGACTCATCAGTTGAACCTCTAACGTATAACCCTAGCATATCGACTCATCAATTGAACCTCTAACGTATAACCCTAGCATATTGACTCATCAGTTGAACCTCTAACGTATAACCGTAGCATATCGACTCATCAGTTGAACCTATAATGTATAACCCTAGCATATCGACATAGTAGTTGAACCTCTAACGTATAACCCTAGCATTCTAGCTATCGACTCATCAATTGAACCTCTAACGTATAACCGTAACATATCGACTTATCACCTGAACCTCTAACATATAACCCTAGCATATCGACTCATCAGTTGAACCTCTAACGTATAACCATAGCATATTGACTCATCAGTTGAACCTCTAACGTATAACCCTAGCATATCGACTCATCAGTTGAACCTCTAACGTATAACCATAGCATTCTAGCATATCGACTCATCAATTGAACCTCTAACGTATAACCGCAATATATCGACTTATCAATTGAACCTCTAACGTATAACCCTAGCATATTGACTCATCAGTTGAAGCTGTAACGTATAACCATAACATATCGACTCATCAGTTGAACCTCTAACGTATAACCCTAGCATATCGACTCATCAGTTGAACCTCTAACGTATAACCCTAGCTTATCGACTCATTAGTTGAACCTCTAACGTATAACCGTAACATATCGACTCATTAGTTGAACCTCTAACGTATAACCGTAACATATCGACTCATCAGTTGAACCTCTAACGTATAACCCAAGCATATCGACTCATCAGTTGAACCTATAACGTATAACCCTAGCATATCTACTCATCAGTTGAACCTCTAACATATAACCGTAGCATATCGACTCATCAGTTGAACCTATAAGGTATAACCCTAGCATATCGACTTATCAGTTGAACCTCTAACGTATTACCGTAGCATATCGACTCATCAGTTGAACCTCTAGCGTATAACCGTAACATATCGACTCATCAGTTGAACTTGTAACGTATAACCCTAGCATATCGACTCATCAATTGAACTTCTTATGTATAATCATAAAATATCGACTCATCAGTTGAACCTATAACGTATAACCCTACCATATCGACTCATCAATTGAACCTCTAACGTATAACCGTAACATATCGACTCATCAGTTGAACCTATAACGTATAACCCTACCATATCGACTCATCAGTTGAACCTATAACGTATAACCCTAGCATATCGACTCATCAGTTGAACCTCTAACGTATAACCGTAACATATCGACTCATCAGTTGAACCTATAACATATAACCCTAGCATATCTACTCATCAATTGAACCTCTAACGTATAACCGTAGCATATCGACTCGTCAGTTGAACCTATAACGTATAACCCTAGCATATCGACTTAGCAGTTGAACCTCTAGCGTATAACCGTAGCATATCGACTAATCAGTTGAACCTTTTACGTATAACCGTAACATATCGACTCATCTGTTGAACCTCTAACGTATAACCCTAGCATATCGACTCATCAGTTGAGCCTCTAACGTATAACCGTAACATATCGACTCATCGGTTGAACCTCTAACGTATAACCCTAGCATATCGACTCATCTGTTGAACCTATAACGTATAACCGTAACATATCGACTTATCAGTTGAACCTCTAACGTATAACCCCAAGCATATCGACTCATCAATTGAACCTCTAACGTATAACCCTAGCATATTGACTCATCAGTTGAACCTCTAACGTATAACCGTAACATATCGACTCATCAGTTGAACCTCTAACGTATAACCCTAGCATATTGACTCATCAGTTGAACCTCTAACGTATAACCATAGCATATCGACTCATCAGTTGAACCTATAATGTATAACCCTAGCATATCGACATAGTAGTTGAACCTCTAACGTATAACCCTAGCATTCTAGCATATCGACTCATCAATTGAACCTATAACGTATAACCGTAACATATCGACTTATCAATTGAACCTCTAACGTATAACCCTAGCATATCGACTCATCAGTTGAACCTCTAACATATAACCGTAGCATATCGACTCATCAGTTGAACCTCTAACGTATAACCCTAGCATATCGACTCATCAGTTGAACCTCTAACGTATAACCATAGCATTCTAGCATATCGACTCATCAATTGAACCTCTAACGTATAACCGTAACATATCGACTTATCAATTGAACCTCTAACGTATAACCCTAGCATATTGACTCATCAGTTGAAGCTGTAACGTATAATCATAACATATCGACTCATCAGTTGAACCTCTAACGTATAACCCTAGCATATCGACTCATCAGTTGAACCTCTAACGTATAACCCTAGCTTATCGACTCATTAGTTGAACCTCTAACATATAACCGTAACATATCGACTCATTAGTTGAACCTCTAACGTATAACCGTAACATATCGACTCATCAGTTGAACCTCTAACGTATAACCCAAGCATATCGACTCATCAGTTGAACCTCTAACGTATAACCCAAGCATATCGACTCATCAGTTGAACCTATAACGTATAACCCTAGCATATCAACTCATCAGTTGAACCTCTAACATATAACCGTAGCATATCGACTCATCAGTTGAACCTATAAGGTATAAGCCTAGCATATCGACTTATCAGTTGAACCTCTAACGTATAACCGTAGCATATCGACTCATCAGTTGAACCTCTCGCGTATAACCGTAACATATCGACTCATCAGTTGAACTTGTAACGTATAACCCTAGCATATCGACTCATCAATTGAACCTCTAATGTATAATCATAACATATCGAATCATCAGTTGAACCTATAACGTATAACCCTAGCATATCGACTCATCAATTGAACCTCTAACGTATAACCGTAACATATCGACTCATCAGTTGAACCTATAACGTATAACCCTACCATATCGACTCATTAGTTGAACCTATAACGTATAACCCTAGCATATCGACTCATCAGTTGAACCTCTAACGTATAACCGTAACATATCGACTCATCAATTGAACCTATAACATATAACCCTAGCATATCTACTCATCAATTGAACCTCTAACGTATAACCGTAGCATATCGACTCATCAGTTGAACCTATAACGTATAACCCTAGCATATCGACTTAGCAGTTGAACCTCTAACGTATAACCGTAGCATATCGACAAATCAGTTGAACCTTTAACGTATAACCGTAACATATCGACTCATCTGTTGAACCTCTAACGTATAACCCTAGCATATTGAATCATCAGTTGAGCTTCTAACGTATAACCGTAACATATCGACTCATCGGTTGAACCTCTAACGTATAACCCTAGCATATCGACTCATTAGTTGAACCTATAACGTATAACCGTAACATATCGACCCATCAGTTGAACCTCTAACGTATAACCCAAGCATATCGACTCATCAATTGAACCTCTAACGTATAACCCTAGCATATCGACTCATCAGTTGAACCTCTAACGTATAACCGTAACATATCGACTCATCAGTTGAACCTCTAACGTATAACCCTAGCATATCGACTCATCAGTTGAACCTCTAACGTATAACCCTAGCATATCGACTCATCAGTTGAACCTCTAGCGTATAACCGTAACATATCGACTCATCAGTTGAACTTGTAACGTATAACCCTAGCATATCGACTCATCAATTGAACCTCTAACGTATAATCGTAACATATCGACTCATCAGTTAAACCTATTACGTATAACCCTAGCATATCGACTCATCAATTGAACCTCTAACGTATAACCGTAACATATCGACTCATCAGTTGAACCTATAACGTATAACCCTAGCATATCGACTCATCAGTTGAACCTATAACGTATAACCCTAGCATATCGACTCATCAGTTGAACCTCTAACGTATAACCGTAACATATCGACTCATCAGTTGAACCTATAACATATAACCCTAACATATCTACTCATCAGTTGAACCTCTAACGTATAACCGTAGCATATCGACTCATCAGTTGAACCTATAACGTATAACCCTAGCATATCGACTTAGCAGTTGAACCTCTAACGTATAACCGTAACATATCGACTAATCAGTAGAACCTCTAACGTATAACCGTAACATATCGACTCATCAGTTGAACCTCTAACGTATAACCCTAGCATATCGACTCATCAGTTGAACCTCTAACGTATAACCGTAACATATCGACTCATCAGTTGAACCTCTAACGTATAACCCTAGCATATCGACTCATCAGTTTAACCTCTAACGTATAACCCTAGCATTCTAGTATATCGACTCATCAATTGAACCTCTAACGTATAACCGTAACATATCGACTTATCAATTGAACCTCTAACGTATAACCCTAGCATATCGACTCATCAGTTGAACCTGTAACGTATAACCATAACATATCGACTCATCAGTTGAACCTCTAACGTATAACCCTAGCATATTGACTCATCAGTTGAACCTCTAACGTATAACCCTAGCTTATCGACTCATTAGTTGAACCTCTAACGTATAACCGAAACATATCGACTCATTAGTTGAACCTCTAACGTATAACCGTAACATATCGACTTATCAATTGAACCTCTAACGTATAACCCTAGCATATCGACTCATCAGTTGAACCTGTAACGTATAACCATAACATATCGACTCATCAGTTGAACCTCTAACGTATAACCCTAGCATATTGACTCATCAGTTGAACCTCTAACGTATAACCCTAGCTTATCGACTCATTAGTTGAACCTCTAACGTATAACCGAAACATATCGACTCATTAGTTGAACCTCTAACGTATAACCGTAACATATCGACTCATCAGTTGAACCTCAAACGTATAACCCTAGCATATCGACTCATCAGTTGAACCTATAACGTATAACCGTAACATATCGACTCATTAGTTGAACCTCTAACGTATAACCCTAGCATATCGACTCATCAATTGAACCTCTAACGTATAACCCTAGCATATTGACTCATCAGTTGAACCTCTAACGTATAACCGAACATATCGACTCATCAGTTGAACCTCTAACGTATAACCCTAGCATATCGACTCATCAGTTGAACCTCTAATGTGTAACCCTAGCATTCTAGCATATCGACTCATCAATTGAACCTCTAACGTATTACGGTAACATACCGACTTATCAATTGAACCTCTAACGTATAACCCTAGCATATTGACTCATCAGTTGAAGCTGTAACGTATAACCATAACATATCGACTCATTAGTTGAACCTCTAACGTTTAACCCTAGCATATCGACTCATCAGTTGAACCTCTAACGTATAACCCTAGCTTATCGACTCATTAGTTGAACCTCTAACGTATAACCGTAACATATCGACTCATTAGTTGAACCTCTAACGTATAATCGTAACATATCGACTCATCGTATGAACCTTTAACGTATAACCCTAGCATAACGAATAATCAGTTGAACCTCTAACGTATAACCGTAAAAAATCGACTCATCAGTTGAACCTCAAACGTATAACCCTAGCATATCGACTCATCAGTTGAACCTATAACGTATAACCGTAACATATCGACTCATCAGTTGAACCTCTAACATATAACCCAAGCATATCGACTCATCAGTTGAACCTCTAACGTATAACCGTAACATATCGACTCATCGGTTGAACCTCTAACGTATAACCCTAGCATATCGACTCATCAGTTGAACCTATAACGTATAACCGTAACATATCGACTCATCAGTTGAACCTCTAACGTATAACCCAAGCATATGGACTCATCAATTGAACCTCTAACGTATAACCCTAGCATATTGACTCATCAGTTGAACCTCTAACGATCAGTTGAACCTCTAACGTATAACCCTAGCATATCGACTCATCAGTTGAACCTATAACGTATAACCCTAGCATTCTAGCATATCGACTCATCAACTGAACCTCTAACGTATAACCGTAACATATCGACTTATCAATTGAACCTCTAACGTATAACCCTAGCATATCGACTTATCAGTTGAAGCTGTAACGTATAACCATAACATATCGACTCATCAGTTGAACCTCTAACGTATAACCCTAGCTTATCGACTCATCAGTTGAACCTCTAACGTATAACCCTAGCTTATCGACTCATTAGTTGAACCTCTAACGTATAACCGTAACATATCGACTCATTAGTTGAACCTCTAACGTATAACCGTAACATATCGACTCATCATTTGAACCTTTAACGTATAACCCTAGCATATCGAATAATCAGTTGAACCTCTAACGTATAACCGTAACATATCGACTCATCAGTTGAACCTCAAACGTATAACCCTAGCATATCGACTCATCAGTTGAACCTATAACGTATAACCGTAACATATCGACTCATCAGTTGAACCTCTAACGTATAACCCAAGCATATCGACTCATCATTTGAACCTATAACGTATAACCCTAGCATATCGACTCATCAGTTGAACCTCTAACATATAACCGTAGCATATCGACTCATCAGTTGAACCTATAAGGTATAACCCTAGCATATCGACTTATCAGTTGAACCTCTAACGTATAACCGTAGCATATCGACTCATCAGTTGAACCTCTAGCGTATAACCGTAACATATCGACTCATCAGTTGAACTTGTAACATATAACCCTAGCATATCGAATCATCAATTGAACCTCTAACGTATAATCGTAACATATCGACTCATCAGTTAAACCTATTACGTATAACCCTAGCATATCGACTCATCAATTGAACCTCTAACGTATAACCGTAACATATCGACTCATCAGTTGAACCTATAACGTATAACCCTAGCATATCGACTCATCAGTTGAACCTATAACGTATAATCCTAGCATATCGACTCATCAGTTGAACCTCTAACGTATAACCGTAACATATCGACTCATCAGTTGAACCTATAACATATAACCCTAACATATCTACTCATCAGTTGAACCTCTAACGTATAACCGTAGCATATCGACTCATCAGTTGAACCTATAACGTATAACCCTAGCATATCGACTTAGCAGTTGAACCTCTAACGTATAACCGTAGCATATCGACTAATCAGTAGAACCTCTAACGTATAACTGTAACATATCGACTCATCAATTGAACCTCTAACGTATAACCCTAGCATATTGACTCATCAGTTTAACCTCTAACGTATAACCCTAGCATTCTAGTATATCGACTCATCAATTGAACGTCTAACGTATAACCGTAACATATCGACTTATCAATAGAACCTCTAACGTATAACCCTAGCATATCGACTCATCAGTTGAACCTGTAACGTATAACCATAACATATCGACTCATCAGTTGAACCTCTAACGTATAACCCTAGCATATCGACTCATCAGTTGAACCTCTAACGTATAACCCTAGCTTATCGACTCATTAGTTGAACCTCTAACGTATAACCGAAACATATCGACTCATTAGTTGAACCTCTAACGTATAACCGTAACATATCGACTCATCATTTGAACCTTTAACGTATAACCCTATCATATCGAATAATCAGTTGAACCTCTAACGTATAACCGTAACATATCGACTCATCAGTTGAACCTCAAACGTATAACCCTAGCATATCGACTCATCAGTTGAACCTATAACGTATAACCGTAACATATCGACTCATTAGTTGAACCTCTAACGTATAACCCTAGCATATCGACTCATCAATTGAACCTCTAACGTATAACCCTAGCATATTGACTCATCAGTTGAACCTCTAACGTATAACCGTAACATATCGACTCATCAGTTGAACCTCTAACGTATAACCCTAGCATATCGACTCATCAGTTGAACCTCTAACGTATAACCCTAGCATTCTAGCATATCGACTCATCAATTGAACCTCTAACGTATTACCGTAACATACCGACTTATCAATTGAACCTCTAACGTATAACCCTAGCATATTGACTCATCAGTTGAAGCTGTAACGTATAACCATAACATATCGACTCATTAGTTGAACCTCTAACGTTTAATCCTAGCATATCGACTCATCAGTTGAACCTCTAACGTATAACCCTAGCTTATCGACTCATTAGTTGAACCTCTAACGTATAACCGTAATATATCGACTCATTAGTTGAACCTCTAACGTATAACCGTAACATATCGACTGATCGTATGAACCTTTAACGTATAACCCTAGCATAACGAATAATCAGTTGAACCTCTAACTTATAACCGTAAAAAATCGACTCATCAGTTGAACCTCAAACGTATAACCCTAGCATATCGACTCATCAGTTGAACCTATAACGTATAACCGTAACATATCGACTCATAAGTTGAACCTCTAACATATAACCCAAGCATATCGACTCATCAGTTGAACCTATAACGTATAACCTAGCATATCGACTCATCAGTTGAACCTCTAACATATAACCGTCGCATATCGACTCATCAGTTGAACCTATAAGGTATAACCCTAGCATATCGACTTATCAGTTGAACCTCTAACGTATAACCGTAGCATATCGACTCATCAGTTGAACCTCAAGCGTATAACCGTAACATATCGACTCATCAGTTGAACTTGTAACGTATAACCCTAGCATATCGACTCATCAATTGAACCTCTAACGTATAATCGTAACATATCGACTCATTGGTTGAACCTATAACGTATAACCCTAGCATATCGACTCATCAATTGAACCTCTAACGTATAACCGTAACATATCGACTCATGAATTGAACCTATAACGTATAACCCTAGCATATCGACTCATCAGTTGAACCTATAACGTATAACCCTAGCATATCGACTCATCAGTTGAACCTCTAACGTATAACCGTAACATATCGACTCATCAGTTGAACCTATAACATATAACCCTAGCATATCTACTCATCAGTTGAACCTCTAACGTATAACCGTAGCATATCGACTCATCAGTTGAACCTATAACGTATAACCCTAGCATATCGACTTCGCAGTTAAACCTCTAACGTATAACCGTAGCATATCGACTAATCAGTTGAACCTCTAACGTATAACCGTAACGTATCGACTCATCAGTTGAACCTCTAACGTATAATCCTAGCATATTGATACAATGGTTTTCATTGGTTCAGATTTAATCTCGGAATCTTCTTGAATTGATTCACAGCTCAAAGTGGAATGATTTGTTCTTGGTGACAAATAGTGGGTTTGGTTTTCTATGTTACTAAGAAGGTAAATGCGTAAGGTAATTAAAAGTAAACTAGAAGCAATTAATTAATAAAAGTAAAACCTGAATACAAATTAAATAAAACATTAACAGTAAATAACCTTAAAAATGCTTGATTCGGAATGTGGCTTGATCCGGAATAAATCAGAGAAAAAGCTCCATGCGGAATAAATAAGCTATTCGGAATAAATGTGCTATGCGGAATAAAAATCTTATGCGGAATAATTAGGCTACTCGGAATAATGATCCTATCCGGAATAATTAGGCTACTCGGAATAATGATCCTATCCGGAATAATTAGTCTACTCGGAATACATGGCTATCCGGAATAATGGTGCTACCCGGAATAAAATTTCCTATTCGGAATAATTGACTACTCGGAATATTTGAGCTACTAGGAATAATGAGTCATTCGGAAGAAATGGTTGTGCGGAATAATGGGCTTATTCGGAATAAAAATATATTCCGAATAAAGGAAACTGATCCGGAATATATAAAATATTCCGGATAAAGGACACTGATCCGTGCTTGATTCGGAATACCTGGACGAAGAACAGTAAACAGAAACTAAAAACAGGGGAAAACGATTTTATCAAAAATCAACCAAGTTTTTAACCAAATCTTAAGCAAAACTAATCACAAATCATCTACTAACCATAAACATCAAATCCCAATCATAAAAACACAAAACCCACTAACTTTAGAAGATCAAAATCAACCAAACAAGAACTTTAAAACTTTAAATCAAAGAACAAGATGAACAAGATGAAATGGAAAGATTATATTGATGATTAAGGTTTAAACAATCAAAGGAAAAAGATTAAAAGCTTACAAGATGAAGGATTCAACAAAATGAAAAATCATCAACACCTTAGTGGTGTTGGCTTCCTACGAAAGAAAAGAAGAAACTAGGAAATGAAAACTAGTCTCAAAAGTGTGAGGGTGATTTCCTTTTATAGGCCAAGTGGTTGGTTGGTGAGTGGGCTTTCTCCCTTTCTTCTTGTCTTCTCGTCTTTTCAGAAAAGTTGACGTTTTCGATTCTGATTCGGGATTTGTCGGCGATTAAATTCAACTCGTCTTTTAATTTCTTCGTTTAATAGACTTGAGTTTCTTCGACATATGTAAATCTTCCATCTTTGGTCCTTTTCTTCGATAAATCTTCAAATAGGCCCATTGACTTCCAATCTTTTGCATCTCTCGGACAATAGACTTCGTCTTGAGTCTTTTTCCTTGATAAAACCGGTGCAATCCCATGTTTTCTTCAATATTCATCCGGTTGGCTCTGAAAACATAATAAACACAAAAACCACGCATAATTCCAAACAAATGATATTAAACACGCGTTTTGGTCTTGTTTTAGTAAGCAATAAGTGGTAAAAGGATGGGTGTTTTCACACCTATCAAATCCCCTACACTTAACCATTGCCATGCCCTCATGCAATGCTTAGTGATAAAGCAATTTTACACTCTTCTCATAATCAATCAACCTTGGCCTTATTAAAATACTACTAAACAAAAATTAAAGTACTAAGAGAAATTAAACTTTAAAGCAAACAATAGGATAGAAAACCATTTCCACTTGAAAATAGCTATATGGAAATAACTTGCAAAGAGATCAAGGACTTACATTAGGGCTTTGGTGCTACGAAGATTTATCACCCTCAAGTTTCACGTTCCCCAAACTAAGCTTAAAAACGAGATCATTGTTATTATAAGTTAGCAAATCAAACACTTACACACATGGCTTAATTAAATGCTTAAACTCCCTTATTCCTAGTTGTATCTCTTATATTTTATTTTTGTCTTAGAATGATCATGAAGATGCATTTTTGGACTTATTTCGATAGTTTATTAAGGCTGAAAGCAAAGTAGGACGATTTGATCAATAGTTAGCTAAAGGACAAAATCTCTTAAAACTGCTTCTCGGGATATCAAAAATTTCATATCTTGGCATAACTCGCTTCACGATTTGAGACCTTTCTCGGGCTGATATTTGGCATGTACTTCATACTTCATATCTTCGAGAGACGTTCTTGAGATAATGGTCTTCTCTTCGTAATAGAGTTTCTTCACTTGGAGACTTTTGAGGGGTACTCCAACTTTGTTTACCACGACTTCATGATTATTTCTTCAATCTCTAATTGGGATTTTGAGATACAACGATCCGCCTCCTTTTCAGACTTGGATCTATTTATCCTCATACCTTGTTAGGGTCTTTTCGGATAGACTTCTCCATGATCTTTATGGGAGTTGATTGCTTTTCGTCGTGAGTCTTGATCCTTCATATTGATTTTGGGAATAATGCTTTTCACATCACCTTGGATCTTTAGCAATAAGATTGAATCCTCATGCCTTGTTAGGGCCTTTTCGGACTCACCAATCTTCGCGCCCCGCTTCATAAGTTATGCCTTGGCTATGAACTCTTATCATTACCGAGAAACTTTTAAACGATCTTGGGCTAGAAGCTAAGTAACTTTTCAAATCGTACGACCTTACTTATTGCAGATAAATTATTAGCAAGTGATGGGAGAATAGGCAGATAATTATACCAAGTGAGCTTGTGCAAGAATGCCGACTTATAATTGACTATATCATTTCTCGTTCTCCACAATTTAAAATCTCAAGTAATAAGACTCGTGGATGCTTAGCCTAATAAACCAATTAAGTTCTACATGGTTAACGATACTAGCTAGAATAAACTTGGATAAGTCTATTCGGGTTGAGTCAAAATAATCGCAACGGGCCTAATATGTCAAAGATTTCAAAACTAGCTACACCACTTATTAATATTTTTGACTTTATGGCGGGATATATACATATGAAAGCAACGATAAAAATTTAAAAATCACGACTAAATGGCCAAGGTTAATAAAAAATTTGAAAAATGTTGAAAAAGATGATTTTCCGGTTAAATGAAGGCATTTTCATGGAAAAGTCCACTTAAAACTTCGATAGAAGTCCCCCCTACACTTAAGATAAATATTGTCCTTAATATTTAAGCATGTGGGAAAAGTCTCCCCTACACTTATGACATTGTGCACGTTGGTTAAATCAAGTTAAGGAAGAGACGACTAACGTGATCAATTTCAAATGTGAGTATGAAGAAAATTGAATCACGATAGTTGAGAGATAGAACCGGATTTCGGATAACACGGGAGCACGGTTCTTCAAAGGTTCTAAAAGTGCATTCATCCCTGTAATCACATCACCACACAAACACAAAAAACCTATAGAGGTCCCCCTACACTTAGGAGGTTAAAACGGAAAAGGATAGATACTCGGGCTGCCTCCCGAGGAGCGCTTGTTTTTGATAACCGAGTCACGAGCCTGACTCGACCCAAAATTAGTTCATGGGAAACGTGGTGAGGGATGGAATCATCTCATGAGAGATGTCCTCACCAAAGTACAACTTCACTCGTTTTCCGTTCACCTTAAAATTAGGTCCATTAGGTTGAGCGAGCTCGAGAGTACCATATGGAAAAATTTGGGCAATGGTGAATGGGCCGGACCAACGAGATTTCAGCTTGCCCGAAAAGATTTTCAACCGAGAGTTAAAGAGTAAAACTTTGTCTTCAACTTGGAACTCTCGGTTTTTAATCTTAGAGTCGTGAATGAGCTTAGTCTTTTCCTTATAGATCAAATAATTTTCATAAGCCTCATTTCGGAGTTCATTCAGCTCATTGAGTTGGATCTTGCGTAGGTCACCGGCTTTGTTGATATCGAAATTAGCCCACTTCAAGGCCCAGTAAGCCTTGTGCTCCAACTCAATGGGGAGGTGGCACGCTTTCCCGTACACGAGACGATATGGTGTACAACCAATCGGAGTCTTGTATGCGGTACGAAAAGCCCACAAAGCATCATCAAGTTTATCAGCCCATGAGGCACGATGCTCTCCCACGGTTCGTTCAAGAATTCGCTTTAATCCTCGGTTAGAGATTTCAGCCTGGCCATTAGTTTGTGGGTGGTAGGCGGTGGAAAGATGATGATTTACACCATACTTAGCCATGACTCTTGCGAATTGGTCATTGCAAAAATGAGTCCCGCGATCACTAATAATGGCACGAGGCACACCGAATCTAGCGAACAGCGATTTCAAAAAGTTACAAACCACCCTTGCGTCATTAGTGGGTAAAGCTTTGGCTTCAACCCATTTGGAGACGTAGTCAACGGCTACAAGGATGTATTTGTTTCCTTTAGAGGAAGGGAATGGCCCCATAAAGTCGATACCCCAAACATCAAAGATTTCACATTCTTGAATGAAATTCTGAGGCATCTCGTCTTTATGTGTGATCTTGCCTTGTTTTTGGCAAGCATCACAACATTTAACCATCTCGTGAGCATCACGATAAATGGTGGGCCAATAAAATCCCGAGTCAAACACTTTTTTGGCGGTGTAGTTGGGACCAAAGTGACCATCGGTGGGTCCTTTGTGGCAAGCGTCAAAGATTTCCAAAGCTGCCGGTCCATCAACACATCGGCGAATAATCAAATCAGCACATTGTTTGAATAGATACGGGTCATCCCAAAAGTAAGTCTTAATGTCTTTGAAGAACTTCTTCTTTTGTTGGGATGTTAACCCGTCAACGAGAATTCCACCCGCCAAGTAGTTTGCAATGTCTGCAAACCACGGGGTTTCATCAGAAGTCGAGTTGATAGACATTAAGGTCTCCAGGGGAAAAGAATCATTGATTTCTTTGTTCGGATGACCTCCTTGGTAAGGATCCTCAAGTCTACTGAGATGATCCGCGGCTAGGTTTTCAGCTCCCTTCTTATCACGAATTTCGATTTTAAATTCTTGAAGTAGCAAAACCCAACGAAGAAGTCTTGGTTTGGAAATTTGCTTAGTCAACAAGTACTTCAACGCGGAATGATCGGTATAAACGATTGTGGTGGAAAGGACAAGATAGGGGCGGAACTTTTCAAAGGCATAGACAACAGCTAAAAGCTCTTTTTCGGTTGTCGTGTAATGCAATTGAGCCCCAGTCATTGTCTTGCTAGCGTAATGGATCGGTTGGAAGTGTTTGTTCACTCTTTGGCCCAAAACCGCTCCAATAGCAAAGTCGCTAGCATCGCACATCAACTCAAAGGGTAGCTCCCAATTAGGGGTAACCAAGACCGGTGCCTTAGTTAGCTTATCCTTAAGAAGATTGAAGGCTTCGATACACTCTTTAGAAAAGATAAAAGGAGTATCTTTTTCCAAGAGGTGGGTCATTGGGCGAGCGATTTTAGAAAAATCTTTTATGAAACGACGGTAGAAGCCCGCATGACCGAGGAAACTTCTCACACCCTTCACGGTTGAAGGTGGAGGCAACTTAGAGATAACATCGACTTTAGCACGGTCCACTTCAAGACCGGCTTTGGAGATCTTGTGTCCTAGCACGATGCCCTCTTTTACCATGAAATGGCATTTTTCCCAATTAAGAACAAGGCGAGTGTCTTCACACCGCTTAAGCATACGTTCTAAATTGGCAAGGCAAGCAGAGAAAGAATCACCATAAACCGAGAAATCATCCATGAATACTTCCATAGTTTCTTCAACCATGTCATGGAAGATAGCCATCATACATCTTTGGAACGTCCCAGGAGCATTGCATAAACCAAAAGGCATGCGTTTGTAAGCAAATGTTCCATAGGGACTAGTGAATGTGGTCTTCTCTTGGTCTTTGGGATCGATGGGAATTTGAAAATACCCGGAGAAACCGTCTAAAAAGCAGTAATAGTAATTACCAGCTAGACGCTCGAGCATTTGATCCATGAAAGGAAGAGGAAAGTGATCTTTTCTCGTGGCATCATTGAGCTTGCGATAGTCGATACAAACTCTCCACCCAGTAACGAGACGAGTGGGAATCAACTCGTTGTGTTCATTGGGAACAACGGTTATTCCGCCCTTCTTGGGCACACAATGGACAGGACTTACCCAAGGCGAAACCGAAATAGGGTAAATCAAGTCGGCATCAAGAAGTTTGATAACCTCTTGTTTGATGATGTCATGAATGCGAGGACTAACCCTTCTTTGGCTCTGGATTGCGGGTTTAAAGTCATCTTCCATGAGAATCTTGTGAGTACAAAAGTTTGGATCAATTCCGCGGATATCAGAAATTTTCCAAGCAATTGCCTTCTTATGATCTTTAAGCACGGCGATGAGGCGAGATTTCTCTTCTTCTTTCAAGGCCTTAGCAAAGATGACGGGCGACTTCTTCTTATCTTCAAGGAACACATACTCGAGATGGGGCGGCAACTCCTTGAGTTCTAAATCCGGAGGATTTTTGATGGTAGGCGTATTCAAAGTCGGTGCATCGATAGCAATAGCCTTGGGAGATGGTGGAGAAATATTGTCTTCTTTAAGAAGGTTCTCAATGAGGCGAAGATCTTCATCCCAATCGGTGGGAGAATCGTCATGTTCTAAGTTCACATCTCCCATGGTGGCTTCCAAATCTTTCCAAAGGAAATCACTTTCTCCAAATAGAGATAGTGATGAATCAATAGAGGAAACGGTCTCAACATTGGGAAGAGGGGTAGGAATACTTTTACAAGCATCTTTGAAGTGTTCTTCACAAGCCTCATCAAGAACGTCAATAAAATTAACACTCTCGTATGAATAAGGCTGTTTAGAAAGCTTTCCCATGTTGAAGACAATTTTATCGTCACCCACTCTCATGATAAGCTCACCGGCTTTAATATCGATGAGAGTGCGACCGGTCCTCAAGAATGGACGACCAACGATCAATGGCACACGAGGGTCCATGTCGTAGTCAATGACAATGAAATCGGCAGGAAAAGTGAATTTGTCGACTCCCACAAAGACGTCTTCGGCTATCCCCACTGGATAAGCAACCGTACGTTTAGCTAATTCCAAAGTCATTTTGGTGGGGACTAGCTCAGGGAGAGATAATTGCTTCCAAACGCTTAAGGGCATTAAGTTAATACTGGCACCTAGATCGGCTAGGGCCATGCAATTCTCTACTCCCGGGAAGTTGCAAGGGATTAAGAAACGACCCGGATCACCAAGCTTGGTTGGCAATTTCCTTAAGAGCACTGCAGAGCAATTCTCATTAAGTTGGGTGTTAGCAATATCAAGAAGCTTCTCCTTGTCGCTAAGAAGATCTTTGAACATTTTCGCGTACTTAGGCATGTGAGCGAGAGCCTCAGCGAAGGAGATGTTGAAATTCAATTGTTTAAACATTTTGAGAAAGTTCGAAACCTGAATATCGTCCTTGCTTCTGAGCTTCTCTTTCCTCAACCTTGAGGGATAAGGTATATCGGAAGAAGAGGAAGGCTTTGGAATAGTAGGATCACTCACATCCTTGGGTGGAGGAGGGGTAGAAGTAAGAGGTGGAGAAATTGGGGAAGTAGAAGGTTGGGGAATAGGAGCAGGTGACTCGTTTTCCTTAGTCACAATCACCAGTGGAGGTATAGGAAGCTCAGGTTCCTTGGTACCTTTGCCACTGCGAGTGGTGATTGCTTTCATCTCCCCTCTTGGATTCGCAACGGTGTTACTCGGAAGAGTACCCGAAGAAGAGGATTGATTACCTTGGAAGAAACCAGCCATCATGTTCCTTAAGTCATTCGTTTGACTTGCCAAAGTGTTTCTCATATCAGCTCGCAGATCGTTCCCTTGTTTCACCATGTCTGCTTTCAAGTTGAGCACTTCCCGTTGGAGATTGTCCACGATCACATCATTAGTCCTCATGTAGGTTCCAATATCTTGGTGTAATGCGGTGGGTTGGTTGGGAGGAGCATTGTAGGCGGGTGGTTGATAAGCAGGTTGTTGGTAAACTTGGTTGTTTCTTTGAGGTGGATATGGTTGTTTGTGAGGTGGTTGGTATGGTGCACGAGGTTGTTGTTGAGGAGGGCGATTAAGGTTTTGTTGTTGGTTTGGGTTGTTAGGAGGAAAACTGGGCGGTGAGAGAAAGTTGTTTGAGCGGTAGCTAAGCAAGTTGCGGTCTCCTTGAGGACGAGCTTGATAAGCGGCCGGAGGATAGGTACCGTATGCTGCATTCACATTCTCAGAAGGGTAGTCTTGGGTGGTGGTACAAGTGGTGTAAGAGTGAGGACCCTCGCATATTTCACATGGTTGGCTAACAACATTGACTTGAGCGTCTTGAGCGTTTTTAGCGTTGATGCTGTTGGTGTTGTTAGCGGTGTGGGTAACAAGCGATTCAAGAAGCGTAGTAATTTTGTCAAGTCGCTTGTCGCTGTCACTAGTACTAGCACTAGCGGAATTGGTCCGCACACTCTTGGTTTGCACACGAGACTTATTCTCAATAATATCCCAAGCGGCATTGGAAGTCTTAACCAAAATATTACCCCCCGAGGCACTATTTAGTGAATCTTGGTCATTCATGCTTAAACCATTATAAAAAGTATTAATTTGGTTCACTTTGGTAAAACCATGTTGTGGGCACTTTCTTAAAAGATCTTTAAAACGGTCCCAAGATTCACCAAAAGATTCATCGTACTTTTGTTCAAAATTGATAATTTTATTCCGCAAAGCGGTAGTACGAGAGGGTGGGAAAAAGTAGTTTATGAACATGGTCTCCAAATCCATCCACGTCAGAATACTTTGTGGCGGTTCCTTTGCAAGCCAATGCCGGGCTTGTCCCTCTAAAGAAAAGGGAAAAAGTTGTAAACGGATTACCTCTTGTGGAACACCATTGAATTTGACCGTATTCGTGAGTTGGAAGAACCGTTTGATGTGGTCATAAGGATCATCAATGGTACGCCCCAAGAATGGTTGAGCAGAGACCATCTGAATAAAGCCAGATTTGAGCTCAAAGTTGTTAGCTGCAATCGCGGGTATGACAATTGGATCATTGTTGCCATCTACATGTGCTTGCAAAAGTTCAATCATAGGGCGATTATCCGGTAGAGGCTCATTGTTGTTGTTATTATTGTTGTTGAGAGGTGGATTGTTATTGTTGTTATTGTTTTGAGGTGGGTTATTGTTGTTGTTGTGTACACCGGCCATGTCTAAGTCTTCGAGAGGCTCGGGCTCTTGATAAGACGTTGATCGTGTACGCATGCACCTGCAAAAGAACTAACAAAGCAAACAAGAAATATTTTTGGCTTTTTTATGTTTTTTTTTACTTTTTAGGATTTTTGAAAATTTTATATTTTTTAGGATTTTTGAAAGTTTATATGAAAAAGTAACGTTCACGGTGAACGGATCCCAAAATCCAAGTTCTCACAAAAAACTGTTAATCTTAACGAGAAGAGCCGGCAGCGGCGCCATTTTATACAATGGTTTTCATTGGTTCAGATTTAATCTCGGAATCTTCTCGAATTGATTCACAGCTCAATGTGGAATGATTTGTTCTTGGTGACAAATAGTGGGTTTGGTTTTCTATGTTACTAAGAAGGTAAATGTGTAAGGTAATTAAAAGTAAACTAGAAGTAATTAATTAATAAAAGTAAAACTTGAATACAAATTAAATAAAACAGTAACAGTAAATAACCTTAAAAATGCTTGATTCGGAATGTGGCTTGATCCGGAATAAATCAGACAAAAAGCTCCATGCGGAATAAATAAGCTATTCAGAATAAATGTGCTATGCGGAATAAAAAGCTTATGCGGAATAATTAGGCTACTCGGAATAATGATCCTATCCGGAATAATTACGCTACTCAGAATAATGATCCTATCCGGAATAATTAGGCTACTCGGAATAAATGGTGCTACCCGGAATAAAATTTGCTATTCGGAATAATTGACTACTCGGAATATTTGAGCTACTCGGAATAATGAGTCATTCGGAAGAAATGGCTATGCGGAATAATGGGCTTATTCGGAATAAAAATATATTCCGAATATAGGAAACTGATCCGGAATATATAAAATATTCCGGATAAAGGACACTGATCCGTGCTTGATTCGGAATACCTGGACGAAGAACAGTAAACAGAAACCAAAAACAGGGGAAAACGATTTTATAAAAAATCAACCAAGTTTTTAACCAAATCTTAATCAAAACTAATCACAAATCATCTACTAACCATAAACATTAAATCCCAATCATAAAAACACAAAACCCACTTACTTTAGAAGATCAAAATCAACCAAACAAGAACTTTAAAACTTTAAATCAAAGAACAAGATGAACAAGATTAAATGGAAAGATTATATTGATGATTAAGGTTTAAACAATCAAAGGAAAAAGATTAAAAGCTTACAAGATGAAGGATTCAACAAAATGAAAAATCATCAACACCTTAGTGGTGTTGGCTTCCTACGAAAGAAAAGAAGAAACTGGGAAATGAAAACTAGTCCCAAAAGTGTGAGGGTGATTTCCTTTTATAGGCCAAGTGGTTGGTTGGTGAGTGGGCTTTCTCCCTTTCTTCTTGTCTTCTCGTCTTTTCAGAAAAGTTGACGTTTTCGATTCTGATTCGGGATTTGTCGGCGATTAAATTCAACTCGTCTTTTAATTTCTTCGTTTAATAGACTTGAGTTTCTTCGACATATGTAAATCTTCCATCTTTGGTCCTTTTCTTCGATAAATCTTCAAATAGGCCCATTGACTTCCAATCTTTTGCATCTCTCGGACAATAGACTTCGTCTTGAGTCTTTTTCCTTGATAAAACCCGTTCAATCCCATGTTTTCTTCAATATTCATCCGGTTGTCTCTGAAAACACAATAAACACAAAAACCACGCATAATTCCAAACAAATGATATTAAACACGCGTTTTGGTCTTGTTTTAGTAAGAAATAAGTGGTAAAAGGATGGGTGTTTCCACACCTATCACATATCGACTCATCAGTTGAGCCTCTAACGTATAACCGTAACATATCGACTCATCTTGAACCTCTAACGTGTAACCCTAGCATATCGACTCATCAGTTGAACCTATAACGTATAACCGTAACATATCGACTCATCAGTTGAACCTCTAACGTATAACCCTAGCATATCGACTCATCAATTGAACCTCTAACGTATAACCCTAGCATATTGACTCATCAGTTGAACCTCTAACGTATAACCGTACCATATCGACTCATCAGTTGAACCTATAATGTATAACCCTAGCATATCGACTTAGTAGTTGAACCTCTAACGTATAACCGTAGCATATCGACTAATCAGTTGAACCTCTAACGTATAACCGTAACATATCGACTCATCAGTTGAACCTCTAACGTATAACCCTAGCATATCGACTCATCAGTTGAACCTCTAACGTATAACCGTAGCAGATCGACTCATCAGTTGAACCTATAACGTATAACCCTAGCATATCGACTTAGCAGTTGAACCTCTAACGTATAACCGTAGCATATCGACTAACCAGTAGAACCTCTAACGTATAACCGTAACATATCGACTCATCAGTTGAACCTCTAACGTATATCCCTAGCATATCGACTCATCAGTTGAACCTCTAGCGTATAACCGTAACATATCGACTCATCAGTTGAACCTCTAGCGTATAACCCTAGCATATCGACTCATCAGTTGAACCTCTAACGTATAACCCTAGCATTCTAGCATATCGACTCATCAATTGAACCTCTAACGTATAACCGTAACATATCGACTTATCAATTGAACCTCTAACGTATAATCCTAGCATATCGACTCATCAGTTGAACCTGTAACGTATAACCATAACATATCAACTCATCAGTTGAACCTCTAACGTATAACCCTAGCATATCGACTCATCAGTTAAACCTCTAACGTATAACCCTAGCTTATCGACTCATTAGTTGAACCTCTAACGTATAACCGAAACATATCGACTCATTAGTTGAACCTCTAACGTATAACTGTAACATATCGACTCATCATTTGAACCTTTAACGTATAACCCTAGCATATCGAATAATCAGTTGAACCTCTAACGTATAACCGTAACATATCGACTCATCAGTTGAACCTCAAACGTATAACCCTAGCTTATCGACTCATCAGTTGAACCTATAACGTATAACCGTAACATATCGACTCATCAGTTGAACCTCTAACGTATAACCCTAGCATATCGACTCATCAGTTGAACCTATAACGTATAACCCTAGCATATCGACTCATCAGTTGAACCTCTAACATATAACCGTAGCATATCGACTCATCAGTTGAACCTATAACGTATAACCCTAGCATATCGACTTATCAGTTGAACCTCTAACGTATAACCGTAGCATATCGACTCATCAGTTGAACCTCTAGCGTATAACCGTAACATATCGACTCATCACTTGAACTTGTAACGTATAATCCTAGCATATCGACTCATCAATTGAACCTCTAACGTATAATCGTAACATATCGACTCATCAGTTGAACCTATAACGTATAACCCTAGCATATCGACTCATCAATTGAACCTCTAACGTATAACCGTAACATATCGACTCATCAGTTGAACCTATAACGTATAACCCTAGCATATCGACTCATCAGTTGAACCTATTACGTATAACCCTAGCATATCGACTCCTCAGTTAAACCTCTAACGTATAACCGTAACATATCGACTCATCAGTTGAACCTATAACGTATAACCCTAGCATATCTACTCATCAGTTGAACCTCTAACGTATAACCGTAGCATATCGACTCATCAGTTGAACCTATAACGTATAACCCTAGCATATCGACTTAGCAGTTGAACCTCTAACGTATAACCGTAACATATCGACTAATCAGTTGAACCTCTAACGTATAACTGTAACATATCGACTCATCAGTTGAACCTCTAACGTATAACCCTAGCATATCGACTCACTAGTTGAGCCTCTAACGTATAACCGTAACATATCGACTCATCAGTTGAATCTCTAACGTATAACTCTAGCATATCGACTCATCAGTTGAACCTATAACATATAACCGTAACATATCGACTCATCAGTTGAACCTCTAACGTATAACCCTATCATATCGACTCATCAGTTGAACCTATAACGTATTACCCTAGCATATCGGCTCATCAGTTGAACCTCTAACGTATAACCGTAGCATATCGACTCATCAGTTGAACCTATAACGTATAACCCTAGCATATCGATTTAGTAGTTGAACATCTAACGTATAACCGTAGCATATCGACTAATCAGTTGAACCTCTAACGTATAACCGTAACATATCGACTCATCAGTTGAACCTCTAACGTATAACCCTAGCATAACGACTCATCTGTTGAACCTCTAACGTATAACCGTAACATATCGACTAATCAGTTGAACCTCTAACGTATAACCCTAGCATATCGACTCATCAGTTGAACCTCTAACGTATAACCCTAGCATTCTAGCATATCGACTCATCAGTTGAACCTCTAACGTATAACCGTAACATATCGACTTATCAATTGAACCTCTAACGTATAACCCTAGCATATCGACTCATCAGTTGAACCTCTAACGTATAACCATAACATATCGACTCATCAGTTGAACCTCTAACGTATAACCCTAGCATATCGACTCATCAGTTGAACCTCTAACGTATAACCCTAGCTTATCGACTCATTAGTTGAACCTCTAACGTATAACCGTAACATATCGACTCATTAGTTGAACCTCTAACGTGTAACCGTAACATAACGACTCATCATTTGAACCTTTAACGTATAACCCTAGCATATCAAATCATCAGTTGAACCTCTAACGTATAACCGTAACATATCGACTCATCAGTTGAACCTCTAACGTATAACCCTAGCATATCGACTCATCAGTTGAACCTATAACGTATAACCGTAACATATCGACTCATCAGTTGAACCTCTAACGTATAACCCTAGCATATCGACTCATCAGTTGAACCTCTAACGTATTACCCTAGCATATCGACTCATCAGTTGAACCTCTAACGTATAACCGTAGCATATAGACTCATCAGTTGAACCTATAACGTATAACCCTAGCATATCGACTTAGTAGTTGAACCTCTAACGTATAACCGCAGCATATCGACTAATCAGTTGAACCTCTAACGTATAACCGTAACATATCGACTCATCATTTGAACCTCTAACGTATAACCCTAGCATATCGACTCATCAGTTGAACCTCTAACGTATAACCGTAACATATCGACTCATCAATTGAACCTATAACGTATAACCCTAGCATATCGACTCATCAGTTGAACCTCTAACGTATAACCCTAGCATATCGACTCATCAGTTGAACCTCTAACGTATAACCGTAGCTTATCGACTCATTAGTTGAACCTCTAACGTATAACCGTAACATATCGACTCATTAGTTGAACCTCTAACGTGTAACCATAACATATCGACTCATCATTTGAACCTTTAACATATAACCCTAGCATATCGAATCATCAGTTGAACCTCTAACGTATAACCGTAACATATCGACTAATCAGTTGAACCTTTGACGTATAACCCTAGCATATCGACTCATCAGTTGAACCTATAACGTATAACCGTAACATATCGACTCATCAGTTGAACCTCTAACATATAAGCCTAGCATATCGACTCATCAGTTGAACCTCTAACATATTACCCTAGCATATCGACTCATCAGTTGAACCTCTAACGTATAACCGTAGCATATTGACTCATCAGTTGAACCTATAACGTATAACCCTAGCATATCGACTTAGTAGTTGAACCTCCAACGTATAACCGTAGCATATCGACTAATCAGTTGAACCTCTAACGTATAACCGTAACATATCGACTCATCAGTTGAACCTCTAACGTATAACCCTAGCATATCGACTAATCAGTTGAACCTCTAACGTATAACCGTAACATATCGACTCATCAGTTGAACCTCTAACGTATAACCCTAGCATATCGACTCATCAGTTGAACCTCTAACGTATAACCCTAGCATATCAACTCATCAGTTGAACATCTAACGTATAACCCTAGCTTATCGACTCATTAGTTGAACCTCTAACGTATAACCGTAACATATCGACTCATTAGTTGAACCTCTAACGTGTAACCGTAACATATCGACTCATCATTTGAACCTTTAACGTATAACCCTAGCATATCGAATCATCAGTTGAACCTCTAACGTATAACCGTAACATATCGACTCATCAGTTGAACCTCTAACGTATAACCCTAGCATATCGACTCATCAGTTGAACCTATAATGTATAACCGTAACATATCGACTCATCAGTTGAATCTCTAACGTATAACCCTAGCATATCGACTCATCAGTTGAACCTCTAATGTATTACCCTAGCATATCGACTCATCAGTTGAACCTCTAACGTATAACCGTAGCATATCGACTCATCAGTTGAACCTATGACATATAACCCTAGCATATCGACTCATCAGTTGAACCTCTAACGTAAAACCCTAGCATATCGACTCATCATTTGAACCTCTAACGTATAACCGTAACATATCGACTCATCAGTTGAACCTCTAACGTATAACCCTAGCATATCGACTCATCAGTTGAACCTCTAACGTATAACCCTAGCGGTCTAGCATATCGACTCATCAGTTGAACCTTTAACGTATAACCGTAACATATCGACTTATCAATTGAACCTCTAACGTATAACCCTAGCATATCGACTCATTAGTTGAACCTCTAACGTATAACCCCAGCTTATCGACTCATTAGTTGAACCTCTAACGTATAACCGTAACATATCGACTCATTAGTTGAACCTATCGACTCACAGTTGAACCTCTAACGTATAACCCTAGCTTATCGACTCATTAGTTGAACCTCTAACGTATAACCGTAACATATCGACTCATTAGTTGAACCTCTAACGTGTAACCGTAACATATCGACTCATCGTTTGAACCTTTAACGTATAACCCTAGCATATCGAATCATCAGTTGAACCTCTAACGTATAACCGTAACATATCGACTCATCAGTTGAACCTCTAACGTATAACCCTAGCATATCGACTCATCAGTTGAACCTCTAACGTATTACCCTAGCATATCGACTCATCAGTTGAACCTCTAACGTATAACCGTAGCATATCGACTTATCAGTTGAACCTATAACGTATAACCCTAGCATATCGATTTAGTAGTTGAACATCTAACGTATAACCGTAGCATATCGACTAATCAGTTGAACCTCTAACGTATAACCGTAACATATCGACTCATCAGTTGAACCTCTAACGTATAACCCTAGCATAACGACTCATCAGTTGAACCTCTAACGTATAACCGTAACATATCGACTAATCAGTTGAACCTCTAACGTATAACCCTAGCATATCGACTCATCAGTTGAACCTCTAACGTATAACCCTAGCATTCTAGCATATCGACTCATCAGTTGAACCTCTAACGTATAACCGTAACATATCGACTTATCAATTGAACCTCTAACGTATAACCCTAGCATATCGACTCATCAGTTGAACCTCTAACGTATAACCATAACATATCGACTCATCAGTTGAACCTCTAACGTATAACCCTAGCATATCGACTCATCAGTTGAACCTCTAACGTATAACCCTAGCTTATCGACTCATTAGTTGAACCTCTAACGTATAACCGTAACATATCGACTCATCAGTTGAACCTCTAACGTATAACCCTAGCATATCGACTCATCAGTTGAACCTATAACGTATAACCGTAACATATCGACTCATCAGTTGAACCTCTAACGTATAACCCTAGCATATCGACTCATCAGTTGAACCTATAACGTATTACCCTAGCATATCGACTCATCAGTTGAACCTCTAACGTATAACCGTAGCATATAGACTCATCAGTTGAACCTATAACGTATAACCCTAGCATATCGACTTAGTAGTTGAACCTCTAACGTGTAACCGCAGCATATCGACTAATCAGTTGAACCTCTAACGTATAACCGTAACATATCGACTCATCATTTGAACCTCTAACGTATAACCCTAGCATATCGACTCATCAGTTGAACCTCTAACGTATAACCGTAACATATCGACTCATCAGTTGAACCTATAACGTATAACCCTAGCATATCGACTCATCAGTTGAACCTCTAACGTATAACCCTAGCATATCGACTTATCAGTTGAACCTCTAACGTATAACCCTAGCTTATCGACTCATTAGTTGAACCTCTAACGTATAACCGTAACATATCGACTCATTAGTTGAACCTCTAACGTGTAACCGTAACATATCGACTCATCATTTGAACCTTTAACATATAACCCTAGCATATCGAATCATCAGTTGAACCTCTAACGTATAATCGTAACATATCGACTCATCAGTTGAACCTCTGACGTATAACCCTAGCATATCGACTCATCAGTTGAACCTATAACGTATAACCGTAACATATCGACTCATCAGTTGAACCTCTAACATATAAGCCTAGCATATCGACTCATCAGTTGAACCTCTAACGTATTACCCTAGCATATCGACTCATCAGTTGAACCTCTAACGTATAACCGTAGCATATTGACTCATCAGTTGAACCTATAACGTATAACCCTAGCATATCGACTTAATAGTTGAACCTCTAACGTATAACCGTAGCATATCGACTAATCAGTTGAACCTCTAACGTATAACCGTAACATATCGACTCATCAGTTGAACCTCTAACGTATAACCCTAGCATATCGACTAATCAGTTGAACCTCTAAAGTATAACCGTAACATATCGACTCATCAGTTGAACCTCTAACGTATAACCCTAGCATATCGACTCATCAGTTAAACCTCTAACGTATAACCCTAGCATATCGACTCATCAGTTGAACATCTAACATATAACCCTAGCTTATCGACTCATTAGTTGAACCTCTAACGTATAACCGTAACATATCGACTCATTAGTTGAACCTCTAACGTGTAACCGTAACATATCGACTCATCATTTGAACCTTTAACGTATAACCCTAGCATATCGAATCATCAGTTGAACCTCTAACGTATAACCGTAACATATCGACTCATCAGTTGAACCTCTAACGTATAACCCTAGCATATCGACTCATCAGTTGAACCTATAATGTATAACCGTAACATATCGACTCATCAGTTGAATCTCTAACGTATAACCCTAGCATATCGACTCATCAGTTGAACCTCTAACGTATTACCCTAGCATATCGACTCATCAGTTGAACCTCTAACGTATAACCGTAGCATATCGACTCATCAGTTGAACCTATGACATATAACCCTAGCATATCGACTCATCAGTTGAACCTCTAACGTATAACCCTAGCATATCGACTCATCATTTGAACCTCTAACGTATAACCGTAACATATCGACTCATCAGTTGAACCTCTAACGTATAACCCTAGCATATCGACTCATCAGTTGAACCTCTAACGTATAATCCTAGTGGTCTAGCATATCGACTCATCAGTTGAACCTTTAACGTATAACCGTAACATATCGACTTATCAATTGAATCTCTAACGTATAACCCTATCATATCGACTCATCAGTTGAACCTCTAACGTATAACCCCAGCTTATCGACTCATTAGTTGAACCTCTAACGTATAACCGTAACATATCGACTCATTAGTTGAACCTATCGACTCACAGTTGAACCTCTAACGTATAACCCTAGCTTATCGACTCATTAGTTGAACCTCTAACGTATAACCGTAACATATCGACTCATTAGTTGAACCTCTAACGTGTAACTGTAACATATCGACTCATCGTTTGAACCTTTAACGTGTAACCCTAGCATATCGAATCATCAGTTGAACCTCTAACGTATAACCGTAACATATCGACTCATCAGTTGAACCTCTAACGTATAACCCTAGCATATCGACTCATCAGTTGAACCTATAACGTATAATCGTAACATATCGACTCATCAGTTGAACCCTTAACGTATAACCCTAGCATATCGACTCATCAGTTGAACCTATAACGTATAACCCTAGCATATCGACTCATCAGTTGAACCTCTAACATATAACCGTAGCATATCGACTCATCAGTTGAACCTATAACGTATAACCCTAGCATATCGACTTATCAGTTGAACCTCTAACGTATAACCGTAGCATATTGACTCATCAGTTGAACCTCTAACGTATAACTGTAACATATCGACTCATCAGTTGAACTTGTAACGTATAACCCTAGCATATCGACTCATCAATTGCACCTCTAACGTATAATCGTAACATATCGACTCATCAGTTGAACCTATAACGTATAACCCTAGCATATCGACTCATCAATTGAACCTCTAACGTATAATCGTAACATATCGACTCATTAGTTGAACCTATAACGTATAACCCTAGCATATCGACTCATCATTTGAACCTATAACGTTTAACCCTAGCATATCGACTCATCAATTGAACCTCTAACGTATAACCATAACATATCGACTCATCAGTTGAACCTCTAACGTATAACCCTAGCATGTCGACTCATCAGTTGAACCTCTAACGTATAACCCTAGCATTCTAGCATATCAACTCATCAGTTGAACCTCTAACGTATAACCGTAACATATCGACTCATCAATTGAACCTCTAACGTATAACCCTAGCATATCGACTCATCAGTTGAACCTCTAACGTATAACCATAACATATAGACTCGTCAGTTGAACCTCTAACGTATAACCCTAGCTTATCGACTCATCAGTTGAACCTCTAACGTATAACCCTAGCTTATCGACTCATTAGTTGAACCTCTAACGTATAACCGTAACATATCGACTCATTAGTTGAACCTATCGACTCATCAGTTGAACCTCTAACGTATAACCCTAGCTTATCGACTCATTAGTTGAACCTCTAACGTATAACCGTAACATATCGACTCATTAGTTGAACCTCTAACGTGTAACCGTAACATATCCACTCATCGTTTGAACCTTTAACGTATAACCCTAGCATATCGAGTCATCAGTTGAACCTCTAACGTATAGCCGTAACATATCGACTCATCAGTTGAACCTCTAACGTATAACCCTAGCATATCGACTCATCTGTTGAACCTATAACGTATAATCGTAACATATCGACTCATCAGTTGAACCCTTAACGTATAACCCTAGCATATCGACTCATCAGTTGAACCTATAACGTATAACCCTAGCATATCAACTCATCAGTTGAACCTCTAACATATAACCGTAGCATATCGACTCATCAGTTGAACCTATAACGTATAACCCTAGCATATTGACTTATCAGTTGAACCTCTAACGTATAACCGTAGCATATTGACTCATCAGTTGAACCTCTAACGTATAACCGTAACATATCGACTCATCAGTTGAACTTGTAACGTATAACCCTAGCATATCGACTCATCAACTGAACCTCTAACGTATAATCGTAACATATCGACTCATCAGTTGAACCTATAACGTATAACCCTAGCATATCGACTCATCAATTGAACCTCTAACGTATAATCGTAACATATCGACTCATCAGTTGAACCTATAACGTATAACCCTAGCATATCGACTCATCAGTTGAACCTAAAATGTTTAACCCTAGCATATCGACTCATCAGTTGAACCTCTAACGTATAACCATAACATATCGACTCATCAGTTGAACCTCTAACGTATAACCGTAACATATCGACTCATCGGTTGAACATCTAACGTATAACCCTAACATATCAACTCATCAGTTGAACCTCTAACGTATAACCGTAACATATCGACTCACCAGTTGAACCTCTAACGTATAACCCTAGCATATCGACTCATCAGTTGCACCTCTAACGTATAACCGTAACATATCGACTCATCAGTTGAACCTCTAGCGTATAACCCTAGCATATCGACTCATCAGTTGAACCTCTAACTTATAAACGAAACATATCGACTCATCAGTTGAACCTCTAACGTATAACCGTAACATATTGACTCCTCAGTTGAACATATAACGTATAACCCTAACATATCGACTCATCAGTTGAACCTCTAACGTATAACCATAGAATATCGACTCATCAGTTGAACCTCTAATATATAACCCTAGTATATCGACTCTTCAGTTGAACCTCTAACGTATAACCCTAGCATGTCGACTCATCAGTTGAACCTCTAACGTATAAACCTAGCATTCTAGCATATCGACTCATCAGTTGAACTTCTAACGTATAACCGTAACATATCGACTCATCAATTGAACCTCTAACGTATAACCCTAGCATATCGACTCATTAGTTGAACCTCTAACGTATAACCATAACATATCGACTCATCAGTTGAACCTCTAACGTATAACCCTAGCATATCAACTCATCAGTTAAACCTCTAACGTATAACCCTAGCTTATCGACTCACTAGTTGAACCTCTAACGTATAACCGTAACATATCGACTCATTAGTTGAACCTATCGACTCATCAGTTGAACCTCTAACGTATAACCCTAGCTTATCGACTCATTAGTTGAACCACTAACGTATAACCGTAACATATCGACTCATTAGTTGAACCTCTAACGTGTAACCGTAACATATCGACTCATCGTTTGAACCTTTAACGTATAACCCTAGCATATCGAATCATCAGTTGAACCTCTAACGTATAACCGTAACATATCGACTCATCAGTTGAACCTCTAACGTATAACCCTAGCATATCGACTCATCAGTTGAACCTATAACGTATAAGCGTAACATATCGACTCATCAGTTGAACCCTTAACGTATAACCCTAGCATATCGACTCATCAGTTGAACCTATAACGTATAACCCTAGCATATCGACTCATCAGTTGAACCTCTAACATATAACCGTAGCATATCGACTCATCAGTTGAACCTATAACGTATAACCCTAGCATATCGACTTATCAGTTGAACCTCTAACGTATAACCGTAGCATATTGACTCATCAGTTGAACCTCTAACGTATAACCGTAACATATCGACTCATCAGTTGCACTTGTAACGTATAACCCTAGCATATCGACTCATCAATTGAACCTCTAACGTATAATCGTAACATATCGACTCATCAGTTGAACCTATAACGTATAACCATAGCATATCGACTCATCAATTGAACCTCTAACGTATAATCGTAACATATCGACTCATCAGTTGAACCTATAACGTATAACCCTAACATATCGACTCATCAGTTGAACCTATAACGTTTAACCCTAGCATATCGACTCATCAGTTGAACCTCCAACGTATAACCATAACATATCGACTCATCAGTTGAACCTCTATCGTATAACCGTAACATATGGACTCATCGGTTGAACCTCTAACGTATAACCCTAACATATCAACTCATCAGTTGAACCTCTAACGTATAACCGTAACATATCGACTCACCAGTTGAACCTCTAACGTATAACCCTAGCATATCGACTCATCAGTTGCACCTCTAACGTATAACCGTAACATATCGACTCATCAGTTGAACCTCTAACGTATAACCCTAGCATATCGACTCATCAGTTGAACCTCTAACGTATAAACGTAACATATCGAATCATCAGTTGAACCTCTGACGTATAACCGTAACATATTGACTCATCAGTTGAACATATAACGTATAACCCTAACATATCGACTCATCAGTTGAACCTCTAACGTATAAGCATAGAATATCGACTCATCAGTTGAACCTCTAATATATAACCCTAGTATATCGACTCTTCAGTTGAACCTCTAACGTATAACCCTAGCATGTCGACTCATCAGTTGAACCTCTAACGTATAACCCTAGCATTCTAGCATATCGACTCATCAGTTGAACTTCTAACGTATAACCGTAACATATCGACTCATCAATTGAACCTCTAACGTATAACCCTAGCATATCGACTCATTAGTTGAACCTCTAACGTATAACCATAACATATCGACTCATCAGTTGAACCTCTAACGTATAACCCTAGCATATCAACTCATCAGTTGAACCTCTAACGTATAACCCTAGCTTATCGACTCATTAGTTGAACCTCTAACGTATAACCGTAACATATCGACTCATTAGTTGAACCTATCGACTCATCAGTTGAACCTCTAACGTATAACCCTAGCTTATCGACTCATTAGTTGAACCTCTAACGTATAACCGTAACATATCGACTCATTAGTTGAACCTCTAACGTGTAACCGTAACATATCGACTCATCGTTTGAACCTTTAACGTATAACCCTAGCATATCGAATCATCAGTTGAACCTCTAACGTATAACCGTAACATATCGACTCATCAGTTGAACCTCTAACGTATAACCCTAGCATATCGACTCATCAGTTGAACCTATAACGTATAATCGTAACATAGCGACTCATCAGTTGAACCCTTAACGTATAACCCTAGCATATCGAGTCATCAGTTGAACCTATAACGTATAACCCTAGCATATCGACTCATCAGTTGCACCTCTAACATATAACCATAGCATATCGACTCATCAGTTGAACCTATAACGTATAACCCTAGCATATCGACTTATCAGTTGAACCTCTAACGTATAACCGTAGCATATTGACTCATCAGTTGAACCTCTAACGTATAACCGTAACATATCGACTCATCAGTTGAACTTGTAACGTATAACCCTAGCATATCGACTCATCAATTGAACCTCTAACGTATAATCGTAACATATCGACTCATCAGTTGAACCTATAACGTATAACCATAGCATACCGACTCATCAATTGAACCTCTAACGTATAATCGTAACATATCGACTCATCAGTTGAACCTATAACGTATAACCCTAGCATATCGACTCATCAGTTGAACCTATAACGTTTAACCCTAGCATATCGACTCATCAGTTGAACCTCTAACGTATAACCATAACATATCGACTCATCAGTTGAACCTCTAACGTATAACCGTAACGTATCGACTCATCGGTTGAACCTCTAACGTATAACCATAACATATGAACTCATCAGTTGAACCTCTAACGTATAACCGTAACATATCGACTCACCAGTTGAACCTCTAACGTATAACCTTAGCATATCGACTCATCAGTTGCACCTCTAAAGGATAACCGTAACATATCGACTCATCAGTTGAACCTCTAACGTATAACCCTAGCATATCGACTCATCAGTTGAACCTCTAACGTATAACCATAGAATATCGACTCATCAGTTGAACCTCTAACATATAACCCTAGTATATCGACTCTTCAGTATTTCTCAATTGTTATTATTACAAACTAAGTATAACGTATATTTTAATATTAATTATTAATTTTTATTATTAACTTTTATTATTAACATTTATTATTAATTTCATTACATAAAAGGTGTAATGCAAAAAATATATGAAAAACACTTAGGGACGACTTGGTCGTCTCTAAAAAAATCCTCCAATACTTAGGGACGACTTTTTCTTATAACTTAGGGTCGAAAAAGTCGTCCCTAAGTTTATATTTACTTATTTTTTTTTTTTCTAAAAATGATTTTATTAATTATTAAAAAAAGATTTTCGAAAAATGATTTTATTAATTATTAAAAAAAGATTTTTTATTAAAAATTAAAAAAAGTTTATTTTTATTGAAAACTTGGGGACGATTTTTTCGATCCTAAATTTCGAAGAAAAGTCGTCCCTAAGTGAGTCAATATTTTCAACGAAAAGGCTGTAGGGCCCATTTGGTCGTCCCTAGGTTTCAAAGGATATGTCGACCCTAGAAATCTAGGGGTCGAATTTTTGGGCACTAATAACTTGGGTTGAGCAAGTCGTCCCTAAAGGTTTAGTGTCGAAAAAGTGATACCTTAGGGATGACTAAGTCGTCCGTAACATGCAGAATTGTTGTAGTGTAATAACAAACATTAAGAGATGTTTTTACTTTTTTACTATGTGAAATGTGTGTGAATTGAATTAGTTTTTCTTTACTATGTCAATCAAATGGCTAATGTTTTTGTTTTAAGCGTAATCCACACCTAACATCGTTCGATATGGTCCTAGGTTCAAATTTTTCACATATTTGATCTTTTGTCCGATCATACGCAAACCGGCCAACATGCTTCATTGAATCGGACAGGACCGACAATACCGGTTTGGTTGAGATATTGGATTATGATAAGTACGTTCTATTTTGACATTAAAAATAAATTTATCTTTACATCAATTGTAGGAACAAAAATATAACTTAACTTATATGCCCCTATAAGAATATAGTGTCATGTCAAATTGTTTCTTGTATTGAGACAATAATTTTAACACCACAAACGTAATATAAGAAGGTTTGGCCAGTTGTGTACATTGGTGTATATATATTTATTATGTATCTTTATATTTACAAATTGGATATTACTCACATGAACCGGAAACTAAAAATCGAATTTGTCAAAAGTAAACCGATTCAAATTCGGTTCGGTTTGCATTTCAATTGTGTTGTTATTTGTGGGGCTCGAGTTAATTCTTCAATAGGCCTGCTAGATAGGGTCTTCATGGAGCCATCGTTCGGTGTCGTCACTCTGAAGACTATGGACATGTGTTTTATATAAACATGTGTTTTTTGGTTCCCTGAACATTTTTCCTCTCGGGATCTATGGATGGTTTGTTGTGATTATGGGAAGTTGATTGATGTCTACATTCCGAATAAGAGATCCAAGTCAGGTAAGAGATATGGTTTTGTTCGTTTCGTTAAAATTAAAGAGGTTGATCGTTTGATTGAGAATTTGTGTACAATTTGGATTGGTAGAATCAGGTTACATGCTAATGTTGTTAGATTTCAAAGACCGTCTTTGGATTACCTAAAGAAAGATGTTGGTATCAATGTTGAGAAGAGACCTTATGTTAAACCTGGTTCGTCTGGGTTTAGTGGACAATCTAACTCTTATGCCTTTGCGGTTAAACAAAGGAAGTTGGACAAGAAGGTGGAAGAGGAGACGAAACGTGTTTTAGTACTTGATGAATCATGTGTTCTTCAACGTGATTTATCTTTATCTTTGATGGGGAAAGTGAAGGATTTCGGCTCTATTTCAAATATAAAGATGGCGTTAGAGGGTTTCGAAAACATCTAAATGTGGTCAGCTTTTACAAGATGATCAAGGGAATGGTCCAAGAATAGTTTCACTAGAATAATATCTAAATGTGGTGAGCTTTTACAAGATGATCAGGAGGATAAGTTCTTTCACAGTAAAAGAATTTGTATCAAAACGACTTTGGCATAAAATATTTTTTGAGTCTTTTAAAATTATTGTCAAAGGAAATTTATATTAGGTAAGAGCTATTGAAGTTTCAGGTCGACCTCCTGATTTTGTCAAGGAGGATGAAGATGAAAACGAAACAGATGATGATAATTTGGAAGATGAATTAAATGAAGTAAATGGAATTGCATAAGAAAAATATTGTCAAAGATGCAACGAATGATGAAGAGATTTCAGAAACAGTTTTTTGATTAGGAACACAACACCAAAATACGAAGTTCTCTTTTCGTTCCCTTCTTTTCTTTTTCTTTTTACATGATTATTCTAGCAAGAAAGAACCTCATTTCGATGGGCAAGACGGTAGAAAAACATGATTCAAAAGATCCAAAAACGTTTAAGATAATATTAATCAAAGATATTAAAACCAAAAGTTTAAATCATAACAATCTACCACTGCTAATCAGGTGTAGATCTATTATCTACATGATAATAGTTTAACAAGATCAAAACCACAGAGAAAGTAATAATAACACACAAAGATGAAATATCTCTACCACTCAAACAAATGGAATGTATAGGGTAATAAACTAGAAAGAGTCACTGGGCTGAAGGGGTTGATAGAGTCTTGGGTTTGGGCTAAAACAGGCTGGAGTAAACCTTTGGCAACATGGCCGAATAATTCCTCATCATCAAGAAGTCCTTCCACTGTTAGTCCTTAGAGTTTAAACTGAAATATCAATTACACAAAGTTAGCCTTTTAGGTAAAGTGGGTTAACACATTAGGTCCTTAGTTTTAACATCCCCCTTAATCTGATAACCCATACAAGTTTATCATACCCAATTTTTCAACAAGTTCATAATGCAGATTTGTATCCAAATTTGTTAGGATGTATGCAATTTGATTTGAAGAATCCACATTTGTAGTTTTCAAAACACCATTTAAAATGTTTTCTCTTACAAAATGCAAGTTAATTTCAAGGTGCTATGTTCTTTCATGAAAATAGGATTGACAGTTATTTTGATAGCTGAGTTGCTAGCACAGTGAAGTTTAACTAGGAGAAGGTTTTCACACTGCAAGTCCTTTAAGGCTTTAGAACCCAGATTACTTCACTGGTTACTGAAGCAAGAGCCCTATACTCTGCTTTAACAGAGGATATAGAGATAGTGTTTTGTTTTTTATTTTTCCAAGAGATCAGGTTATCATTTATAAAAATACAATACCCTGTGATAGATTTTCTAGTAATCACACTGTGACAATCCTCAAATTTCACTTATGTGTTATGTGTTATGATTATATGAATATGAAAATTCACTAGAATTTTTTGCTTTTGTGTCATACTTGGTAAGATGAATAGAGGTTCTCATAACATAAACTGCCACTTCAACATATTTCTATATGTTGTAAACACTATGTATATAGCAAGTATAAATTCTAAGAGTAATCCTATAAGTACCATATTGATAAGAACATCGCAAATATAACTATTAAAACCTTAGAAACCCTAGAAACCCTATAAATGAGTTGTAAACTCAATATTTGTGAAGTATGAATGTACAACCCTTATGAAGAAGAAATCAAGGCTTATGAACAAATTATAAACTATCATTTAGAAGTAAGATTTCATTCTAGAACACAAAGTACAAACCATTTAAAGCTAAGTACAAGTGTTAAGACCTAGTGACCAAGATTAGAACCTAGAATCCACTTCACCATGAATTAGAACCTAATATTTTGTAACAAATTATAAAAATCAACTAAGTATCATACTAAGAAAATATTTTCACTTCAAGTCAATGTACAGATAATTAATGCACAAAGTACAAGTTTTCAAAGCATTAGATTCTAATTAATCCTATTACATCCTAGAATATGATTACCTATATAACTCCTCAAACTAAATGTGTAGACTCTTTAGAAACCTTAAATACAATATATAAGTCCTAATAAGCCAAGACATTAATGTAAACACAAATAAGCCAAGGTACAAGTCATTTAGGCATAGTAAGCTAAAAACCCCTTTATTACCCATTTCACTTAGAATCAATGCATAGTCTTTAGGAAAAGTGTACAAACTACAATAGCATTAAATTGAGCTTATAATATCATCTTAAGATAAGGTAAAACGACCCTAATGTACAAGTTAGAACATTTCAATGCATGACATAAATTAGGTCAAAATAGGTATTTTCACACTTTAGACATTTTTACTTGAAATAACTTAGTAAAACAAGTGTTGAAACTCCATGAACACATTAGAGACAATTTTGGATATATAAATTGAGTTTACATCAGTAGCTAAATCAAGAATAATGGCTTTAACAAGGATTGAACCCTAGATCACTAGAAACACTAACCCGGTTAAGTTTTCTTCCCAATTTCACCCTAAACCAATGTTAAATCTTAAACCAATGACCCAAACTTCCTAATTACAAGGTTTAAACCCTAATTACACCATAATCCATCACTAATCACTTTCCTAAACCTTTAATTACAAGAATTACAAAGTTAAAAAGTTACAAGCCTTAGATTCAGATCCAGCTAGGTTTTGACCTCCAAAAACCATTCAAATGAGTTTCCCTCCTTATTTAAAGAAGTACGACTCGCATCCGTGTCCGTTCCTGTTGTTTTGAAAATCCTAATACATCACCACCATCCAGCTACCCTACAAACACCCATGTCTCACCCATAAGAGATGAAATATACCAAAACCTTAGGGGATAATCTTAGAATTTCAAGGTCACCCATGACAATCCCCTCACACAAAAACACCAATAGGCAATAGCCACCACTCCACCTCTCGCTCCCACTCAATCTTCGACCATCATCTCAACGTCTCCTACTACAACCACCACACTCCAACACACGGAGTTATTTTGTACACATCCATCATCTCCAAACCCATATTTGAATAACATTAGGGACACACCTATGGGTTCTCAAGAACCAACACAAACACTCCTATCACCAACACCCACACTTGCCCCTCCATACTACCCCAAACACTCCCTTAACCTTATATCCAACCCATGGACAACCTCTTTTTAGGTATACGAGAACCTACATCCGGTGGTCTTGGAAGATCAAACCACAAGGTTTTCATGTTTAGGGAGAGAGTGGAGAGAGAAGTGCGTGTAAAGAAGAAAGATGAAAGTAAGATAGAATGGAAAAATGACATACAAGACTCAACCCCTCATTGGAAGCCTTGAAAGGGTGTATGTAGCCCATACGCTCCTAAACTATACAAAGTTGCCTTATCTAGTCCCTGCGTATGTGGCTATGATAACATAAGGTAATTCCGTAATGTCGTCACATAAAGTGAATTTCCAACAATCTTCCCCCATGGGACGACATGAAGAATTACTTGAAATATTTTTCCCAACAAGTACATAAGGATTAAGAACAAGAGATTCCATGAAGCTTTCAATGTTGATAATATCTTATGTGGCCTTGGACGTCAATTCTGCACTCCACATAGAATCATCTTTGTAATACCTTGTAGGAGAAAAACAGTGATAGACACGAACTAAGTAACCCTTACACTTCATGTTAAGGAGAAGCTTCTAGATTAGCTTCCCCCTAATTCATGCCATATAGTCTTGATTTAGAAGCTGTAATAGCTTGCCTTCAAACCGACAATCCCCATGATTAGTTACAAAGCTTTCTTTCAAGCTTAAATGATTAAGTGTACAACAAAATTTGTAGGATACCACATCAAATAATGTTGTTGCATTAAGAATAATATGAGTGATTGATCTTTTGGGGAAACATTAAGTAGATCAACAACGTCTCTTCGCACTTGAATTATTCTTCTCACTTTTCTTCCCCCGGGAGTTCATGTAATACATACTAGAAAGAGTCGATACATTTCTTCTCTCGCATAGTTGAAGAAATGAAACCGATCCCAATTTATGTATCCCAAATACCTGAAGTACACTTTTTATCCCAATCATGAAGTCGAAATCATAACACCAAAGTCACTTAAGTCCTGAAAATGCACCTTTATTCTACCAGAGATGCACTAGAGTTAATTAAGACCCGAAAATGGATATTTATCCCTTATAGGATAGTGCTGATATAAAAATGCAACACCAAAGACAATTAAGTCCTGAGTGTAGATAATTTATCCCTTTATGTATTCAAATCGTTATTTGAAACGGTAGCACATAAGTCAGCTATGTCCCGGATGACCACATTCCTTCTTGACGCATATAGAGAACCAAAATACCATTGTGTACCTTTTTTTAGCATCAGAGATCGTTTCTTCCATTTCTTCCCTCATGTAGATAGAATAATGCACCAAACACCACGAGTTAAAACATTGATTTTCCCTGTTGTTATGACATTTTTCTTGTGAATACCTTCAAATACAAAGAAGGTGTTGGTCCCTTGTAATTCGTTATTACTTATCAACCTTAGGTAATAACTCGTCACCAAGACTCAAGTGAGTTGTTTTAATAATTGATAATAACTAAGAACAATTAAAACAACAATACCAATAACTTTCAACGTATACACGTTTATGAAAACTCAATAAAGAATCTATAGCCCACTTTGTTAGCGGAATAAAAAAGTGGTTGAATGACAATGTGCGGTGATCTCCTCTACTTAAACTTCTAACCAAAGTTAATAGTCTAAGCTCCAATCTAAATGCGCATATGCTCTTTGACTATATGGTTTAGTTGGTATTGAGAGAGAAGGTTTTTTCCAAAGTTTCTACTCTTGTAATGGTTAACCTTTTCTCTCTCAATATGCACTCTTTAAATAGGCAGTGAAAAACTAGAGTTTGCATTTTGCATGTTCCCATGCATAGGTTTATCTAGTGGGTGGTTGATGCCCATGCTGGATAAACAATACAAAGTACTTAATAAACTATTTTAGAAAAGATAAAGGTTGTACTTATAGCTAACTAT
This sequence comes from Glebionis coronaria, assembly GCA_025667525.1. Taxonomy (NCBI): domain Eukaryota; kingdom Viridiplantae; phylum Streptophyta; class Magnoliopsida; order Asterales; family Asteraceae; genus Glebionis; species Glebionis coronaria. Next base: position 24,926,587 of record CM046876.1, read on the forward strand.
ACAAGCAACCTACTTTGACTTAAAGTACCCGCCTAATGCAAACCATCAGAATACTGAAGTGTCTTCAGCATTCTAGAGGAGATCGACATCATTCAGTTTGGTATTGTCAAATCAAACTGAACTGGAAGCTCTTCTTAAGTACTTGTTCTTCAGCAACTAGACCGCCTAGTATTTGAAGCAAAGACTCATTTGTCTTCTAAGTTTACTAGAAGAGGAAAGCTGAACATCCTTCAGCAACATAGTCTTCAGTAGGAACTTTGTTCCTCTGGTCATGCTTTAGCAGACTCACCTTACTACTGAACGTGAAACACTTAGGGGGATTTTATATTCAAATCCTAGAGTTGCTTTAGGGTCAGTAAATACTGACCTAACAATCTCCCCCTATTTTGATATACAAATAGCCTAAGTCTAAAGTTAGTAGTAAGTGAGCATACCAACTTCTTCTTACTTGCACTAAACAATAAAATACTTATAAACATCAGATAATTATTTATTAATAAAACATTACAAATTACAACAAAATTAATACAAATGATTATTCAATCTTCCTTAGGCCTAAGTCCTTCAGTGATGGGAGTCTGAATTAATGGATCTGAGTTTCTGTGGTCCAGTATAGCAAGTAAGCACATGCTAAAGGTTCTTACAACATTAGTAAGTCCTGGACCTCCATGCTGAGAATAAAATATTCTTTGAACATTCCAAAGAAGTTTATTGTTCATTTCATCGAGGTCACTGATGCCAACAAAGTCTTGACGTCAATGATGATTGAACATTATCATTCCTAATTCTGGTTCGTCTAGTACATGCCAAGGGAGATGATTTTGAAACTCAACAAAGCCTTTGTATTTATTGTGGTGACAAAAATGTCACCCACACCAGGTTTGATCAAATTGGCTCTTTTGTTCAACTCTAGTATAGGATCTTGATCCTCTAGAGAAACTTCAGTGCCGGTATTGAGAATCTCACCCAGTTTTTCATTAATTTCTCATAAAGTGTTGAATTCTGGTGTGGACTTCATCCCATATCTTGGATTTTCTCTTCTCAATTTTATCACTCATTTCAATCCATTCAGTGTAAGAAAGCTCCTTCCCTTGGAAGTCTTCTAAGCTCTCATCAGTCCCATCGCCCTATAAAACTTTAGACGAATATCACCTTTGCTAGTAAGCATATCAACATTGGTGACTGGTGAGAGATTTCTTCTGTTCAGTCTTGTTATACAAAAATATTCATATAACATCTTCTTCTTGAAGAGGCTTTCAACTTCAGGGTTTCCCAATTTTTCATACAAGCTCAGCTTCAGGTTTCTTAGTTATTCTTCTTGCTGGAGCTTGTACAATTTATCAAGTTGAGTAGCCACCCCAGCTTTGGTCAGCCTTTCACTTAGTGTACCACTATCAGTTGTATCCTCACTGGTGGTTAGGACATCAACATGACTGTCCTTGGCTGAAGACTCCCCCTTAGCCTTAGCTGGACTCTTCTCAGCAAATGGTGACTCATAGAAAACTGGTTGTCTCTGAGCCTTCTTTTGAGCATGTTTTTGGAATAGCTGCTGGATAGTGATTTTCTCCCCCTCGGCAGAAGCTTGCCCAATAACTTCTGATGACCCACCAGCAGGGAAGAGAGCACAAATATGATCAAGAGTGAAGGATACCTTGGCCAGCATTGCTGGTACCTGTTCAAGGGTATTCAGCTTCTGTTGAACCTCTTAAGATAAGGTCAACTTTTGTTTCTCCAGCAACGCCACCCTATCCTTAATCTTGGAAACAGAATCACAAAAATCATTAACTTGGCGAGGTATTGGTGTGAACTCTAGAGGAAACTCCATGGAAGCACCATTGATGGAGTCCATAAGTGATGGCATCTCTTTCTTAAAGGAAGTGGTGGTGGCCACATCTTTGACTAATGGCTTCAGAGCAGCAAGAATGACATCCTTGATTTGATCACCAGTAGGAGGAATTGGTCTTGCTTTAAGAGTTGTAAGTTTAGCATCAGCAATAACTTTTTATTCCTTGAGTTTAGCCACCTGTGATTAAAGAATTAACACTTGATTTGTCAATTCTTTTACTTGAACAGATCTGGGGGATGGTGTCTTTGATGTCAAGTCAGCAGTATCATCTTCAGGTTCACTATCATCAAGGTTGACTGGAACTCGTTCATTGAACCCAAGCTCATTATCCAAGTCATCTGAAGACATACTGAACATATAAGTAGGCAAGTGTACCACCTTGGCTCCAATGGTGAGAGACACTTCCTTTGTCGGCTTCTCAGCATCACCTCTAGTGTGAAGACCAGTTTCTACTCCTTCACCACCAGGGTTGGTTTTACTTGATGGATCCTAAGATAAAGTCCATGATGAGTTAAGATCAATGAATGTGTTTTTGGTTCCTTCAGTAGGACCCTGTTGTAGGGGTGCTACATCATTAGAAACAGATAGTCCAGGGTCAGCGTCTGCTGTAGTATTTGCTGACGCCTCATGCCATGATGCTGACTCACAGTGACAAATGATACAGTTTGGTAATGAAATTGGAAATGTATTTAGATTTAAATTACTTAACCAATTTTGACTCTACACTACTGAGCTAAGGCTGCAATCCATGTTCACCCTTATCCCCTAAAGAGGTTGGGATAGGGGTTGCCTTCCGGGCCTCTTTATGCATGCCACCTTCACCAGAGACTGAAGGTGACGGCTGGCTTGGGTTCTTGTCCTTGGCCGAGGACTTATGTTTCTTCAAAGCTTGGCCTTTGGAAGCATCAGCAACCTTCTTCGATGAAGATTGTGTGAGGGTTCTTCTTTTTTGGACTTACATCTAACTTTCTCAGTATTAATAGACATTTTCTTCTTACGTGGTCCAGAAGAAGCTTTAGGCTTTTTTCCCTTCAGATCCCCTTCTCCAGTTGGAGGAGTGTCTTGTGGAGCTTTGTACATTATTGGAGCATCCGCTGAGCAGATGTCCAGCATGGGTTGTGTAAAAGAAGTATCAATGGTACTGACTGGAATGTTCCAGTGTGTAAGATGAAAGGGTCGAAAAACCAATTTTTCTCCTTGGAGTTTAGAAAAATCATCTCCAAGATGGTCAACAAATAGGAGAGATAAAAATATGGTGTAAATAACATTTTTCACCATAGTCTTTTTCTCTAGCTTTCCCTGGAGATCTTCAAATATTAGCCTCCCAATATCAGCTTTGATCCCCTTGGCCAGACAATATTAAATTATTGCATCCTTTTGGTTTATCTAGTCAAGTCCTCCAGTCCCCCCCCCAAACACTCAATCTGAATGGTCATCAACAATTTCCACTTAGGTGGCAAACAACTCCTTTTCAAACCCTCTTTTTTTAGTGATCTCTTCAGTATACCCAATTTCTTTAAAGAAATCTTTAACAATGGAAAAATCATCAAGTATAGCTTCATAGTCACTAGGCTTTTCCAAATAGCTTAAACCTAAAACCATTCTAAACAATTTTAAACCGATTTTACCATGAATTCCAACAGTTGTAGAATCAAACTCTATTGATTTCTTGTTGTGAGAAGCTTGTGTCGTGAACCAAAACTCTTTTAAAACATTTTGGAACATCATTCCTGGATCTTTAAACAAAGCATCGTGTAGTACACATTTTGACAAGAAAGTCATTACTTGATCCCCAGGAACTTATTTATGGTATCTGGTTTGATTAAAGTTATGTTGTTGGGCTTGAAGATGATATCTTCAATGGGATAGGTGACATGAATGGATGGGTTAAGTGTGATCTCAACATCTTTCTGGGAAGAAGATCCTGCCATTGATGTGTTTTGTGTTTTTTTAGAGAGAGAGAGTTTGTGTGTGTTTTTCTTTGAGATGAAAAGATTTGTAAGTGTGATATGAAATCCAAATTCAAGAGATTATATAAAAACTTAGACTGATTTATGAAAAGTTTTTAAAACAATTTGAAAAAGTTATAAATCTTTTAGGATTTTTTTGAACATTTGGCACAAACTCTCTTATTAATGTTCTGCAAAAAGGTATGATTTTCTGTTGCTTTGAACAGTGAAACGCCTCATGTGTCAGGAAGTTGTTGATTGTGGATGTGGACGTTTGAAATTTCTTAAATAACAAATGACACCTTTTGAAAGAATGTTTGTTTGTATTCATAAGAAAATTCAATGCCAATTAATACTTTTCGACTCATGATTGATTTGTTTTAAAAGCTGTTGCTCAGATATGCTGAAGCTGATGGCAATACTTGTGAGCTTCAGTGCGTCAGATGAGGCGACAAAACCCCATATACATGTTCACATAAGTGAACAAGACATATGACATTGCACACTCCTCTACTCAGGCCTAACTACTCATTTGTATTAAAAACATTGTTCAGATTTTTCTGAAGAAAAACTTTGATGACTGGTGATTATTTTTTTAGCTTAAGTGAATCAGATAAGGCGACAAAACATCATATACACAATCACATATTGTAAGATAGACACATGACATTGCACACTCCTTTACTTAGACACTACTACTTAGCATTAATCAAAATAGTTTATAAAAATGCTGAACCTTTAGGCTTCTTCAGTGAATGATGAAGGTTCAGGTTTTGTATCATCAATGTTCAGCATACGAAGCTCCATTATCAATCTTTTGAAAGTTGGTTCATCTAGTGGTTTGATGAAGATATCAGCCAATTGGTAATGAGTGAGGATGAAATGTAATTCAATGTCCCCTTTCTCACAATGTGATCTCTGATAAAGTAATATCAGATATAAATGTGTTTTGTTCTTGAGTGAAGGACTAGATTGTTGGATATTGCAATAGCACTAGTGTTATCACAAAAGATTGGTACCTTTTCATAGTCTATGTCATAACCAGCCAGTTGTCTTTTCATCCAAAGAACATTGGCACAACATCCAGCATCTTCCATATATTTAGCTTCTACTGAAGACGTGGCAACTGTCTGTTTCTTTTTAGCACTCTAACACACAAGTTTGCCACCGAGCTATTGGCAAGAACTAGAAGTGCTTTTTCTATCCATATTGCATCCAGCATAGTCAGAGTCTGAATACCCCTTTAGATCAAACCCTGAGGATTTAGGGTACCAATGACCTAGAGTTGGTTTACCTTTTAGGTATCTGAAGATTTTCTTTACAGAAGTAAGGTGTGATTCCTTTGGGTCTGCTTGGTATCTTGCACAAAGGCATGTAGAGAATTGAATGTCATGACTACTTGCTGTTAAATACACGAGAGACCCAATCATACCTCTATAATGAGTCTCATTGACTGACTGTCCATTGAAATCAGGTCCTAAGTTGTTAGGGGGTACCATTGGTGTTTTTACTGAAGCACAATTGATATCATACTTCTTCAACAGATCCTTGACATATATTTCTTGATTGATGGAGATGCCTTGGTCAGATTGTTTTATCTGAAGACCAAGGAAGTATGTGAGTTCTCCCATCATACTCATCTCAAACTTGCTAGTCATAAGTCTGGCAAATTGTTTGCATAGTTTCAAGCTTGTTGAACCAAAGATTATGTCATCGACATAAATTTATACCAGAATGGTGTTAGTTTTAGATTTATAGATAAACAAGGTGCTATCTATTTTTTCTCTAACAATTTTATGTTCAATAAGAAAAGTTGAGAGAGTTTCATACTATGTCCTTGGGGCTTGCTTTAGTCCATACAAAGCTTTGTATAGCTTGTAGACATGATTTTGGTATTTACTACTCTCAAAGCCAGGAGGCTGTTTAGCATAAACTTCTTCTTTTAGGTCACCATTTAGGAATGCACTTTTGACATCCATTTGGTAGATGGTGAAGTTCATGTAAGTGGCATAAGCAAGGAAGATTCATATGGCTTCCATGCATGCAACTAGAGAAAAAGTCTGATCAAAATCAACACCAGGATCTTGATTGAATCCTTGGGCCACAAGCCTAGCTTTGTTTTTGGTCACCACATTGGTTTCATCTCTTTTGAGTTTGTAAACCCATTTGGTGCCAATGGTTGATTTACCATATGGAAGAGGAACCAATTTCCAGACTTTATTTCTTTCAAATTGATTTAGTTCCTCTTGCATGGCATCCACCCATCTAGGGTAAGTGAGTGCTTCAGAAATCTTTGTAGGTCCAATTTCTGAAAGAAAGTTTTCATAGAGGCATTCTCTAGTTAAAGTAGCACTCAGTTTCTTTGCCATAGATCTAGTGACTCTACCTTCTCCAGGATTGCCTATTATGTTCACCAGCTGTATGTGACTATTATAACGTTTTTGTGGAGCTAGAGAATAAGTACTAGTATCATGATGAGAGCTAGAGCTTGGAAGTCCATAACATGGAATTGGATTATCTATAGTGTCTACTGAAGGATATTCAATAGACAAGGGTTCAATCAATGGAGGACTTCCTTCTTGGTCAGAAGTAGCACATCCAAGACCTAATTCCCTAGAGATAGTTGGAGAATTTTGAGCAGGAGGCTCAGATTGTTCATCAGCAACATCATTTGATTGATCAAGTGTGTGAGCATGCTGATCATTTTGAGACTGACCATTTTGGTCATTTGCGTTATCTTGCTGATCATTTTGATCATTTTGATACTGATCATTTTGATTATATGATTGACAACCATCAGTATTTGATACTGAAGGGTTTCCTTTTGTAGGAATTGTCATATCTTCAAATGGATCAATATGAGGAACTGAATTGCTTGTTTGATATCATTGAGAAGGCTCATAATGTTGAAATTCATCAGATAGATAATTGTGAGATTCATGAATACGAAGTTAATCATCTGATAGATTTGCAAATTTGAGAGCTTCAGAACTTTCATTAAAAGTGATGTGGTATGTCTCTTCAATACATTGTCTTCTTGTGTTGAAGACTTTGTATGCTTTAGATACTAGAGAGTATCCAAGGAAGTAACCATCATCAGATTTTTCATCAAGCTTACCAAGGTGATCCTTGTGATTGTGAATGAATACTGGACACCCAAACACTTGTAAGAATGAGATGTTTAGAATTCTCCCCCTGAGGACTTCATAGGAGTCTTCATGTGTCTCTTCACAATGGTGGATCTATTTTGAGTGTAGCAAGCAGTGGCTACATCATCAGTCCAAAAACGATTAGAGAGAGATGATCCAGCAAGCATTGTTCTTGTTGCTTCAATAAAACTTTTGTTCCTTCTTTCAGCCACACCATTTTGTTCAGGTGTGTAAGGTGATAAGAATTTTTGTGATATTCCTTTGTCATCACAGAACTTGATTAGATTATGATTTCTGAATTCAGTGCCATTCTCAGTTCAAAGTTGTTTGACATGAGTGTCATTTTGATTTTCAACTCTTTTGATGAAAGACATAATGGCATCTGGTGCATGGCTTTTCTTTGCTAGAAAATATACCCAAGTGTACCTAGAGTACTCATCAACAATGAAAAGTGTATATTTTTCATGACAAATGGCCCTAGGTGATACTGGGCTAAATAAGTCCATGTGAAGCAGATGAAGACTTTCTTTGATTGAGAAAGTTTGCTTTGTTTTGAAACTGACCCTATGGTGCTTTCTTTTTTCACATGCTGAGCATGGTTTGTCCTTGGAATAGACAAGTGAAGGAAGACCAATAACAAGATTTTGTTTGCCAGCAGAGTTATTGTTTTGAAATGTAGATGTAAGAGCCTCTTATGCCAGAGCTAGTTAGTAATGTTGGAAGCTCTAGCAAAGAAACATCTCTTTTGAGTAGAGTTCATGTTTATGACATAAACATCTTTGACTCTGGGAGCAATCATCACAATTTTATAATTGGAGTTGAAGATTGTACTTTTTTTGTCATCAAACGGGACTAGATACTTTACATCACAAAGTTGACTGATGCTGATGAGGTTGTGCTTTAATCCATTGACATATGTTACCCTTGTGAAAACTATATCATTTCATTTCACTGAACCAAAGCCTTTAGTAGTAACTGATGAGTTATCACCAAAAACAACTTTAAGACCTTGTTCCTCCTTATACTTGTGCAGATGACTTTTGGTACCAGTCATATGCCTTGAGCAGCCACTATCCAGGTACCAAATAGGCTTCCTCAGATCACACTACACAAGTTAAGGAAATGGTCAGTTTTGTTTTGAAACCCACCTTTGATGGGTGGGTGTTTTAGATTTGGAAGGTGTTCTAGATCTAAACGATCCTTTTGATAAGGATGAAAAAGATTGCTCAGAAGAAGAAGGAGAGGTTTAAACAGCATTTGCTTTCTTAGCCTGAAGAGCTTCACCTCCTCTGAACCACTCTATATGATTGTTATCAGATGTAGTGTGGACATTACTTCCACAAGTTTCACAACATTTGGCAATAGAGTTTGGGTTCCTAGATCTGATGCCCCTTCTGAGAGAGATTACTCGATTATGTCCATGAGTGTCATTGTCATAACTTCCACAAATGTTAAAAACAGGATAGTAGTGACAGTCATCTGAGTGATGATTGCGCATACCACAATGAATGCATGGTGGGAAAGGTATTTTTCGCCTAGAATGAGATGCTTCTGTGTTGTGAGCATCAACACTAGTTTTAGCAAGCATATATTGAGTATGTTCACAATTGCGATGGTCAGTCCTCACACATTTAGTACAATAAATCACTTTTATGCAAGTTTCAGTGAGATGGTTGTTTAAACCACATAGATCACAAGCCCTTTTAAATTGTGTCTTGTACTTATAATGTGGAGAGTTTGAAGGTTCATCCCTGAATCGAGTTGGTGTTTGCTGTTGCCTGAGTTGTAATTTGAGATCATTGATATCTTGCATGACAAGAGACATTCTCTCATCTTCCTCAGATCAAGCATTTTTCAGTTTATTTGTTGAAACTGAAGAGGTAGTTCCCTTATGTGAACTTTCAGCAGGAGCTGAAGAGTTTTTTGATGTGTCAATTTTGGCATGCTTGGGAGCATATCGACTTATCAGTTGAACCTCTAACGTATAACCGTAGCATATCGACTCATCAGTTGAACCTCAAGCGTATAACCGTAACATATCGACTCATCAGTTGAACTTGTAACGTATAACCCTAGCATATCGACTCATCAATTGAACCTCTAACGTATAATCGTAACATATCGACTCATTGGTTGAACCTATAACGTATAACCCTAGCATATCGACTCATCAATTGAACCTCTAACGTATAACCGTAACATATCGACTCATGAATTGAACCTATAACGTATAACCCTAGCATATCGACTCATCAGTTGAACCTATAACGTATAACCCTAGCATATCGACTCATCAGTTGAACCTCTAACGTATAACCGTAACATATCGACTCATCAGTTGAACCTATAACATATAACCCTAGCATATCTACTCATCAGTTGAACCTCTAACGTATAACCGTAGCATATCGACTCATCAGTTGAACCTATAACGTATAACCCTAGCATATCGACTTCGCAGTTAAACCTCTAACGTATAACCGTAGCATATCGACTAATCAGTTGAACCTCTAACGTATAACCGTAACGTATCGACTCATCAGTTGAACCTCTAACGTATAATCCTAGCATATTGATACAATGGTTTTCATTGGTTCAGATTTAATCTCGGAATCTTCTCGAATTGATTCACAGCTCAAAGTGGAATGATTTGTTCTTGGTGACAAATAGTGGGTTTGGTTTTCTATGTTACTAAGAAGGTAAATGCGTAAGGTAATTAAAAGTAAACTAGAAGCAATTAATTAATAAAAGTAAAACCTGAATACAAATTAAATAAAACATTAACAGTAAATAACCTTAAAAATGCTTGATTCGGAATATGGCTTGATCCGGAATAAATCAGAGAAAAAGCTCCATGCGGAATAAATAAGCTATTCGGAATAAATGTGCTATGCGGAATAAAAATCTTATGCGGAATAATTAGGCTACTCGGAATAATGATCCTATCCGGAATAATTAGGCTACTCGGAATAATGATCCTATCCGGAATAATTAGTCTACTCGGAATACATGGCTATCCGGAATAATGGTGCTACCCGGAATAAAATTTCCTATTCGGAATAATTGACTACTCGGAATATTTGAGCTACTAGGAATAATGAGTCATTCGGAAGAAATGGTTGTGCGGAATAATGGGCTTATTCGAAATAAAAATATATTCCGAATAAAGGAAACTGATCCGGAATATATAAAATATTCCGGATAAAGGACACTGATCCGTGCTTGATTCGGAATACCTGGACGAAGAACAGTAAACAGAAACTAAAAACAGGGGAAAACGATTTTATCAAAAATCAACCAAGTTTTTAACCAAATCTTAAGCAAAACTAATCACAAATCATCTACTAACCATAAACATCAAATCCCAATCATAAAAACACAAAACCCACTAACTTTAGAAGATCAAAATCAACCAAACAAGAACTTTAAAACTTTAAATCAAAGAACAAGATGAACAAGATGAAATGGAAAGATTATATTGATGATTAAGGTTTAAACAATCAAAGGAAAAAGATTAAAAGCTTACAAGATGAAGGATTCAACAAAATGAAAAATCATCAACACCTTAGTGGTGTTGGCTTCCTACGAAAGAAAAGAAGAAACTAGGAAATGAAAACTAGTCTCAAAAGTGTGAGGGTGATTTCCTTTTATAGGCCAAGTGGTTGGTTGGTGAGTGGGCTTTCTCCCTTTCTTCTTGTCTTCTCGTCTTTTCAGAAAAGTTGACGTTTTCGATTCTGATTCGGGATTTGTCGGCGATTAAATTCAACTCGTCTTTTAATTTCTTCGTTTAATAGACTTGAGTTTCTTCGAAATATGTAAATCTTCCATCTTTGGTCCTTTTCTTCGATAAATCTTCAAATAGGCCCATTGACTTCCAATCTTTTGCATCTCTCGGACAATAGACTTCGTCTTGAGTCTTTTTCCTTGATAAAACCGGTGCAATCCCATGTTTTCTTCAATATTCATCCGGTTGGCTCTGAAAACATAATAAACACAAAAACCACGCATAATTCCAAACAAATGATATTAAACACGCGTTTTGGTCTTGTTTTAGTAAGCAATAAGTGGTAAAAGGATGGGTGTTTTCACACCTATCAAATCCCCTACACTTAACCATTGCCATGCCCTCATGCAATGCTTAGTGATAAAGCAATTTTACACTCTTCTCATAATCAATCAACCTTGGCCTTATTAAAATACTACTAAACAAAAATTAAAGTACTAAGAGAAATTAAAACTTTAAAGCAAACAATAGGATAGAAAACCATTTCCACTTGAAAATAGCTATATGGAAATAACTTGCAAAGAGATCAAGGACTTACATTAGGGCTTTGGTGCTACGAAGATTTATCACCCTCAAGTTTCACGTTCCCCAAACTAAGCTTAAAAACGAGATCATTGTTATTATAAGTTAGCAAATCAAACACTTACACACATGGCTTAATTAAATGCTTAAACTCCCTTATTCCTAGTTGTATCTCTTATATTTTATTTTTGTCTTAGAATGATCATGAAGATGCATTTTTGGACTTATTTCGATAGTTTATTAAGGCTGAAAGCAAAGTAGGACGATTTGATCAATAGTTAGCTAAAGGACAAAATCTCTTAAAACTGCTTCTCGGGATATCAAAAATTTCATATCTTGGCATAACTCGCTTCACGATTTGAGACCTTTCTCGGGCTGATATTTGGCATGTACTTCATACTTCATATCTTCGAGAGACGTTCTTGAGATAATGGTCTTCTCTTCGTAATAGAGTTTCTTCACTTGGAGACTTTTGAGGGGTACTCCAACTTTGTTTACCACGACTTCATGATTATTTCTTCAATCTCTAATTGGGATTTTGAGATACAACGATCCGCCTCCTTTTCAGACTTGGATCTATTTATCCTCATACCTTGTTAGGGTCTTTTCGGATAGACTTCTCCATGATCTTTATGGGAGTTGATTGCTTTTCGTCGTGAGTCTTGATCCTTCATATTGATTTTGGGAATAATGCTTTTCACATCACCTTGGATCTTTAGCAATAAGATTGAATCCTCATGCCTTGTTAGGGCCTTTTCGGACTCACCAATCTTCGCGCCCCGCTTCATAAGTTATGCCTTGGCTATGAACTCTTATCATTACCGAGAAACTTTTAAACGATCTTGGGCTAGAAGCTAAGTAACTTTTCAAATCGTACGACCTTACTTATTGCAGATAAATTATTAGCAAGTGATGGGAGAATAGGCAGATAATTATACCAAGTGAGCTTGTGCAAGAATGCCGACTTATAATTGACTATATCATTTCTCGTTCTCCACAATTTAAAATCTCAAGTAATAAGACTCGTGGATGCTTAGCCTAATAAACCAATTAAGGTCTACATGGTTAACGATACTAGCTAGAATAAACTTGGATAAGTCTATTCGGGTTGAGTCAAAATAATCGCAACGGGCCTAATATGTCAAAGATTTCAAAACTAGCTACACCACTTATTAATATTTTTGACTTTATGGCGGGATATATACATATGAAAGCAACGATAAAAATTTAAAAATCACGACTAAATGGCCAAGGTTAATAAAAAATTTGAAAAATGTTGAAAAAGATGATTTTCCGGTTAAATGAAGGCATTTTCATGGAAAAGTCCACTTAAAACTTCGATAGAAGTCCCCCCTACACTTAAGATAAATATTGTCCTTAATATTTAAGCATGTGGGAAAAGTCTCCCCTACACTTATGACATTGTGCACGTTGGTTAAATCAAGTTAAGGAAGAGACGACTAACGTGATCAATTTCAAATGTGAGTATGAAGAAAATTGAATCACGATAGTTGAGAGATAGAACCGGATTTCGGATAACACGGGAGCACGGTTCTTCAAAGGTTCTAAAAGTGCATTCATCCCTGTAATCACATCACCACACAAACACAAAAAACCTATAGAGGTCCCCCTACACTTAGGAGGTTAAAACGGAAAAGGATAGATACTCGGGCTGCCTCCCGAGGAGCGCTTGTTTTTGATAACCGAGTCACGAGCCTGACTCGACCCAAAATTAGTTCATGGGAAACGTGGTGAGGGATGGAATCATCTCATGAGAGATGTCCTCACCAAAGTACAACTTCACTCGTTTTCCGTTCACCTTAAAATTAGGTCCATTAGGTTGAGCGAGCTCGAGAGTACCATATGGAAAAATTTGGGCAATGGTGAATGGGCCGGACCAACGAGATTTCAGCTTGCCCGAAAAGATTTTCAACCGAGAGTTAAAGAGTAAAACTTTGTCTTCAACTTGGAACTCTCGGTTTTTAATCTTAGAGTCGTGAATGAGCTTAGTCTTTTCCTTATAGATCAAATAATTTTCATAAGCCTCATTTCGGAGTTCATTCAGCTCATTGAGTTGGATCTTGCGTAGGTCACCGGCTTTGTTGATATCGAAATTAGCCCACTTCAAGGCCCAGTAAGCCTTGTGCTCCAACTCAATGGGGAGGTGGCACGCTTTCCCGTACACGAGACGATATGGTGTACAACCAATCGGAGTCTTGTATGCGGTACGAAAAGCCCACAAAGCATCATCAAGTTTATCAGCCCATGAGGCACGATGCTCTCCCACGGTTCGTTCAAGAATTCGCTTTAATCCTCGGTTAGAGATTTCAGCCTGGCCATTAGTTTGTGGGTGGTAGGCGGTGGAAAGATGATGATTTACACCATACTTAGCCATGACTCTTGCGAATTGGTCATTGCAAAAATGAGTCCCGCGATCACTAATAATGGCACGAGGCACACCGAATCTAGCGAACAGCGATTTCAAAAAGTTACAAACCACCCTTGCGTCATTAGTGGGTAAAGCTTTGGCTTCAACCCATTTGGAGACGTAGTCAACGGCTACAAGGATGTATTTGTTTCCTTTAGAGGAAGGGAATGGCCCCATAAAGTCGATACCCCAAACATCAAAGATTTCACATTCTTGAATGAAATTCTGAGGCATCTCGTCTTTATGTGTGATCTTGCCTTGTTTTTGGCAAGCATCACAACATTTAACCATCTCGTGAGCATCACGATAAATGGTGGGCCAATAAAATCCCGAGTCAAACACTTTTTTGGCGGTGTAGTTGGGACCAAAGTGACCATCGGTGGGTCCTTTGTGGCAAGCGTCAAAGATTTCCAAAGCTGCCGGTCCATCAACACATCGGCGAATAATCAAATCAGCACATTGTTTGAATAGATACGGGTCATCCCAAAAGTAAGTCTTAATGTCTTTGAAGAACTTCTTCTTTTGTTGGGATGTTAACCCGTCAACGAGAATTCCACCCGCCAAGTAGTTTGCAATGTCTGCAAACCACGGGGTTTCATCAGAAGTCGAGTTGATAGACATTAAGGTCTCCAGGGGAAAAGAATCATTGATTTCTTTGTTCGGATGACCTCCTTGGTAAGGATCCTCAAGTCTACTGAGATGATCCGCGGCTAGGTTTTCAGCTCCCTTCTTATCACGAATTTCGATTTTAAATTCTTGAAGTAGCAAAACCCAACGAAGAAGTCTTGGTTTGGAAATTTGCTTAGTCAACAAGTACTTCAACGCGGAATGATCGGTATAAACGATTGTGGTGGAAAGGACAAGATAGGGGCGGAACTTTTCAAAGGCATAGACAACAGCTAAAAGCTCTTTTTCGGTTGTCGTGTAATGCAATTGAGCCCCAGTCATTGTCTTGCTAGCGTAATGGATCGGTTGGAAGTGTTTGTTCACTCTTTGGCCCAAAACCGCTCCAATAGCAAAGTCGCTAGCATTGCACATCAACTCAAAGGGTAGCTCCCAATTAGGGGTAACCAAGACCGGTGCCTTAGTTAGCTTATCCTTAAGAAGATTGAAGGCTTCGATACACTCTTTAGAAAAGATAAAAGGAGTATCTTTTTCCAAGAGGTGGGTCATTGGGCGAGCGATTTTAGAAAAATCTTTTATGAAACGACGGTAGAAGCCCGCATGACCGAGGAAACTTCTCACACCCTTCACGGTTGAAGGTGGAGGCAACTTAGAGATAACATCGACTTTAGCACGGTCCACTTCAAGACCGGCTTTGGAGATCTTGTGTCCTAGCACGATGCCCTCTTTTACCATGAAATGGCATTTTTCCCAATTAAGAACAAGGCGAGTGTCTTCACACCGCTTAAGCATACGTTCTAAATTGGCAAGGCAAGCAGAGAAAGAATCACCATAAACCGAGAAATCATCCATGAATACTTCCATAGTTTCTTCAACCATGTCATGGAAGATAGCCATCATACATCTTTGGAACGTCCCAGGAGCATTGCATAAACCAAAAGGCATGCGTTTGTAAGCAAATGTTCCATAGGGACTAGTGAATGTGGTCTTCTCTTGGTCTTTGGGATCGATGGGAATTTGAAAATACCCGGAGAAACCGTCTAAAAAGCAGTAATAGTAATTACCAGCTAGACGCTCGAGCATTTGATCCATGAAAGGAAGAGGAAAGTGATCTTTTCTCGTGGTATCATTGAGCTTGCGATAGTCGATACAAACTCTCCACCCAGTAACGAGACGAGTGGGAATCAACTCGTTGTGTTCATTGGGAACAACGGTTATTCCGCCCTTCTTGGGCACACAATGGACAGGACTTACCCAAGGCGAAACCGAAATAGGGTAAATCAAGTCGGCATCAAGAAGTTTGATAACCTCTTGTTTGATGATGTCATGAATGCGAGGATTAACCCTTCTTTGGCTCTGGATTGCGGGTTTAAAGTCATCTTCCATGAGAATCTTGTGAGTACAAAAGTTTGGATCAATTCCGCGGATATCAGAAATTTTCCAAGCAATTGCCTTCTTATGATCTTTAAGCACGGCGATGAGGCGAGATTTCTCTTCTTCTTTCAAGGCCTTAGCAAAGATGACGGGCGACTTCTTCTTATCTTCAAGGAACACATACTCGAGATGGGGCGGCAACTACTTGAGTTCTAAATCCGGAGGATTTTTGATGGTAGGCGTATTCAAAGTCGGTGCATCGATAGCAATAGCCTTGGGAGATGGTGGAGAAATATTGTCTTCTTTAAGAAGGTTCTCAATGAGGCGAAGATCTTCATCCCAATCGGTGGGAGAATCGTCATGTTCTAAGTTCACATCTCCCATGGTGGCTTCCAAATCTTTCCAAAGGAAATCACTTTCTCCAAATAGAGATAGTGATGAATCAATAGAGGAAACGGTCTCAACATTGGGAAGAGGGGTAGGAATACTTTTACAAGCATCTTTGAAGTGTTCTTCACAAGCCTCATCAAGAACGTCAATAAAATTAACACTCTCGTATGAATAAGGCTGTTTAGAAAGCTTTCCCATGTTGAAGACAATTTTATCGTCACCCACTCTCATGATAAGCTCACCGGCTTTAATATCGATGAGAGTGCGACCGGTCCTCAAGAATGGACGACCAACGATCAATGGCACACGAGGGTCCATGTCGTAGTCAATGACAATGAAATCGGCAGGAAAAGTGAATTTGTCGACTCCCACAAAGACGTCTTCGGCTATCCCCACTGGATAAGCAACCGTACGTTTAGCTAATTCCAAAGTCATTTTGGTGGGGACTAGCTCAGGGAGAGATAATTGCTTCCAAACGCTTAAGGGCATTAAGTTAATACTGGCACCTAGATCGGCTAGGGCCATGCAATTCTCTACTCCCGGGAAGTTGCAAGGGATTAAGAAACGACCCGGATCACCAAGCTTGGTTGGCAATTTCCTTAAGAGCACTGCAGAGCAATTCTCATTAAGTTGGGTGTTAGCAATATCAAGAAGCTTCTCCTTGTCGCTAAGAAGATCTTTGAACATTTTCGCGTACTTAGGCATGTGAGCGAGAGCCTCAGCGAAGGAGATGTTGAAATTCAATTGTTTAAACATTTTGAGAAAGTTCGAAACCTGAATATCGTCCTTGCTTCTGAGCTTCTCTTTCCTCAACCTTGAGGGATAAGGTATATCGGAAGAAGAGGAAGTCTTTGGAATAGTAGGATCACTCACATCCTTGGGTGGAGGAGGGGTAGAAGTAAGAGGTGGAGAAATTGGGGAAGTAGAAGGTTGGGGAATAGGAGCAGGTGACTCGTTTTCCTTAGTCACAATCACCAGTGGAGGTATAGGAAGCTCAGGTTCCTTGGTACCTTTGCCACTGCGAGTGGTGATTGCTTTCATCTCCCCTCTTGGATTCGCAACGGTGTTACTCGGAAGAGTACCCGAAGAAGAGGATTGATTACCTTGGAAGAAACCAGCCATCATGTTCCTTAAGTCATTCGTTTGACTTGCCAAAGTGTTTCTCATATCAGCTCGCAGATCGTTCCCTTGTTTCACCATGTCTGCTTTCAAGTTGAGCACTTCCCGTTGGAGATTGTCCACGATCACATCATTAGTCCTCATGTAGGTTCCAATATCTTGGTGTAATGCGGTGGGTTGGTTGGGAGGAGCATTGTAGGCGGGTGGTTGATAAGCAGGTTGTTGGTAAACTTGGTTGTTTCTTTGAGGTGGATATGGTTGTTTGTGAGGTGGTTGGTATGGTGCACGAGGTTGTTGTTGAGGAGGGCGATTAAGGTTTTGTTGTTGGTTTGGGTTGTTAGGAGGAAAACTGGGCGGTGAGAGAAAGTTGTTTGAGCGGTAGCTAAGCAAGTTGCGGTCTCCTTGAGGACGAGCTTGATAAGCGGCCGGAGGATAGGTACCGTATGCTGCATTCACATTCTCAGAAGGGTAGTCTTGGGTGGTGGTACAAGTGGTGTAAGAGTGAGGACCCCCGCATATTTCACATGGTTGGCTAACAACATTGACTTGAGCGTCTTGAGCGTTTTTAGCGTTGATGCTGTTGGTGTTGTTAGCGGTGTGGGTAACAAGCGATTCAAGAAGCGTAGTAATTTTGTCAAGTCGCTTGTCGCTGTCACTAGTACTAGCACTAGCGGAATTGGTCCGCACACTCTTGGTTTGCACACGAGACTTATTCTCAATAATATCCCAAGCGGCATTGGAAGTCTTAACCAAAATATTACCCCCCGAGGCACTATTTAGTGAATCTTGGTCATTCATGCTTAAACCATTATAAAAAGTATTAATTTGGTTCACTTTGGTAAAACCATGTTGTGGGCACTTTCTTAAAAGATCTTTAAAACGGTCCCAAGATTCACCAAAAGATTCATCGTACTTTTGTTCAAAATTGATAATTTTATTCCGCAAAGCGGTAGTACGAGAGGGTGGGAAAAAGTAGTTTATGAACATGGTCTCCAAATCCATCCACGTCAGAATACTTTGTGGCGGTTCCTTTGCAAGCCAATGCCGGGCTTGTCCCTCTAAAGAAAAGGGAAAAAGTTGTAAACGGATTACCTCTTGTGGAACACCATTGAATTTGACCGTATTCGTGAGTTGGAAGAACCGTTTGATGTGGTCATAAGGATCATCAATGGTACGCCCCAAGAATGGTTGAGCAGAGACCATCTGAATAAAGCCAGATTTGAGCTCAAAGTTGTTAGTTGCAATCGCGGGTATGACAATTGGATCATTGTTGCCATCTACATGTGCTTGCAAAAGTTCAATCATAGGGCGATTATCCGGTAGAGGCTCATTGTTGTTGTTATTATTGTTGTTGAGAGGTGGATTGTTATTGTTGTTATTGTTTTGAGGTGGGTTATTGTTGTTGTTGTGTACACCGGCCATGTCTAAGTCTTCGAGAGGCTCGGGCTCTTGATAAGACGTTGATCGTGTACGCATGCACCTGCAAAAGAACTAACAAAGCAAACAAGAAATATTTTTGGCTTTTTTATGTTTTTTTTTACTTTTTAGGATTTTTGAAAATTTTATATTTTTTAGGATTTTTGAAAGTTTATATGAAAAAGTAACGTTCACGGTGAACGGATCCCAAAATCCAAGTTCTCACAAAAAACTGTTAATCTTAACGAGAAGAGCCGGCAGCGGCGCCATTTTATACAATGGTTTTCATTGGTTCAGATTTAATCTCGGAATCTTCTCG
The DNA here is from genome assembly GCA_025667525.1 of Glebionis coronaria. Classification (NCBI taxonomy): domain Eukaryota; kingdom Viridiplantae; phylum Streptophyta; class Magnoliopsida; order Asterales; family Asteraceae; genus Glebionis; species Glebionis coronaria. The sequence continues at coordinate 24,945,507 of CM046876.1, forward strand.
AATTGATTCACAGCTCAATGTGGAATGATTTGTTCTTGGTGACAAATAGTGGGTTTGGTTTTCTATGTTACTAAGAAGGTAAATGTGTAAGGTAATTAAAAGTAAACTAGAAGTAATTAATTAATAAAAGTAACTTGAATACAAATTAAATAAAACAGTAACAGTAAATAACCTTAAAAATGCTTGATTCGGAATGTGGCTTGATCCGGAATAAATCAGACAAAAAGCTCCATGCGGAATAAATAAGCTATTCAGAATAAATGTGCTATGCGGAATAAAAAGCTTATGCGGAATAATTAGGCTACTCGGAATAATGATCCTATCCGGAATAATTACGCTACTCAGAATAATGATCCTATCCGGAATAATTAGGCTACTCGGAATACATGGCTATCCGGAATAATGGTGCTACCCGGAATAAAATTTGCTATTCGGAATAATTGACTACTCGGAATATTTGAGCTACTCGGAATAATGAGTCATTCGGAAGAAATGGCTATGCGGAATAATGGGCTTATTCGGAATAAAAATATATTCCGAATATAGGAAACTGATCCGGAATATATAAAATATTCCGGATAAAGGACACTGATCCGTGCTTGATTCGGAATACCTGGACGAAGAACAGTAAACAGAAACCAAAAACAGGGGAAAACGATTTTATAAAAAATCAACCAAGTTTTTAACCAAATCTTAATCAAAACTAATCACAAATCATCTACTAACCATAAACATTAAATCCCAATCATAAAAACACAAAACCCACTTACTTTAGAAGATCAAAATCAACCAAACAAGAACTTTAAAACTTTAAATCAAAGAACAAGATGAACAAGATTAAATGGAAAGATTATATTGATGATTAAGGTTTAAACAATCAAAGGAAAAAGATTAAAAGCTTACAAGATGAAGGATTCAACAAAATGAAAAATCATCAACACCTTAGTGGTGTTGGCTTCCTACGAAAGAAAAGAAGAAACTGGGAAATGAAAACTAGTCCCAAAAGTGTGAGGGTGATTTCCTTTTATAGGCCAAGTGGTTGGTTGGTGAGTGGGCTTTCTCCCTTTCTTCTTGTCTTCTCGTCTTTTCAGAAAAGTTGACGTTTTCGATTCTGATTCGGGATTTGTCGGCGATTAAATTCAACTCGTCTTTTAATTTCTTCGTTTAATAGACTTGAGTTTCTTCGACATATGTAAATCTTCCATCTTTGGTCCTTTTCTTCGATAAATCTTCAAATAGGCCCATTGACTTCCAATCTTTTGCATCTCTCGGACAATAGACTTCGTCTTGAGTCTTTTTCCTTGATAAAACCCGTTCAATCCCATGTTTTCTTCAATATTCATCCGGTTGTCTCTGAAAACACAATAAACACAAAAACCACGCATAATTCCAAACAAATGATATTAAACACGCGTTTTGGTCTTGTTTTAGTAAGAAATAAGTGGTAAAAGGATGGGTGTTTCCACACCTATCACATATCGACTCATCAGTTGAGCCTCTAACATATAACCGTAACATATCGACTCATCTTGAACCTCTAACGTGTAACCCTAGCATATCGACTCATCAGTTGAACCTATAACGTATAACCGTAACATATCGACTCATCAGTTGAACCTCTAACGTATAACCCTAGCATATCGACTCATCAATTGAACCTCTAACGTATAACCCTAGCATATTGACTCATCAGTTGAACCTCTAACGTATAACCGTACCATATCGACTCATCAGTTGAACCTATAATGTATAACCCTAGCATATCGACTTAGTAGTTGAACCTCTAACGTATAACCGTAGCATATCGACTAATCAGTTGAACCTCTAACGTATAACCGTAACATATCGACTCATCAGTTGAACCTCTAACGTATAACCCTAGCATATCGACTCATCAGTTGAACCTCTAACGTATAACCGTAGCAGATCGACTCATCAGTTGAACCTATAACGTATAACCCTAGCATATCGACTTAGCAGTTGAACCTCTAACGTATAACCGTAGCATATCGACTAACCAGTAGAACCTCTAACGTATAACCGTAACATATCGACTCATCAGTTGAACCTCTAACGTATATCCCTAGCATATCGACTCATCAGTTGAACCTCTAGCGTATAACCGTAACATATCGACTCATCAGTTGAACCTCTAGCGTATAACCCTAGCATATCGACTCATCAGTTGAACCTCTAACGTATAACCCTAGCATTCTAGCATATCGACTCATCAATTGAACCTCTAACGTATAACCGTAACATATCGACTTATCAATTGAACCTCTAACGTATAATCCTAGCATATCGACTCATCAGTTGAACCTGTAACGTATAACCATAACATATCAACTCATCAGTTGAACCTCTAACGTATAACCCTAGCATATCGACTCATCAGTTAAACCTCTAACGTATAACCCTAGCTTATCGACTCATTAGTTGAACCTCTAACGTATAACCGAAACATATCGACTCATTAGTTGAACCTCTAACGTATAACTGTAACATATCGACTCATCATTTGAACCTTTAACGTATAACCCTAGCATATCGAATAATCAGTTGAACCTCTAACGTATAACCGTAACATATCGACTCATCAGTTGAACCTCAAACGTATAACCCTAGCTTATCGACTCATCAGTTGAACCTATAACGTATAACCGTAACATATCGACTCATCAGTTGAACCTCTAACGTATAACCCTAGCATATCGACTCATCAGTTGAACCTATAACGTATAACCCTAGCATATCGACTCATCAGTTGAACCTCTAACATATAACCGTAGCATATCGACTCATCAGTTGAACCTATAACGTATAACCCTAGCATATCGACTTATCAGTTGAACCTCTAACGTATAACCGTAGCATATCGACTCATCAGTTGAACCTCTAGCGTATAACCGTAACATATCGACTCATCACTTGAACTTGTAACGTATAATCCTAGCATATCGACTCATCAATTGAACCTCTAACGTATAATCGTAACATATCGACTCATCAGTTGAACCTATAACGTATAACCCTAGCATATCGACTCATCAATTGAACCTCTAACGTATAACCGTAACATATCGACTCATCAGTTGAACCTATAACGTATAACCCTAGCATATCGACTCATCAGTTGAACCTATTACGTATAACCCTAGCATATCGACTCCTCAGTTAAACCTCTAACGTATAACCGTAACATATCGACTCATCAGTTGAACCTATAACGTATAACCCTAGCATATCTACTCATCAGTTGAACCTCTAACGTATAACCGTAGCATATCGACTCATCAGTTGAACCTATAACGTATAACCCTAGCATATCGACTTAGCAGTTGAACCTCTAACGTATAACCGTAACTTATCGACTAATCAGTTGAACCTCTAACGTATAACTGTAACATATCGACTCATCAGTTGAACCTCTAACGTATAACCCTAGCATATCGACTCACTAGTTGAGCCTCTAACGTATAACCGTAACATATCGACTCATCAGTTGAATCTCTAACGTATAACTCTAGCATATCGACTCATCAGTTGAACCTATAACATATAACCGTAACATATCGACTCATCAGTTGAACCTCTAACGTATAACCCTATCATATCGACTCATCAGTTGAACCTATAACGTATTACCCTAGCATATCGGCTCATCAGTTGAACCTCTAACGTATAACCGTAGCATATCGACTCATCAGTTGAACCTATAACGTATAACCCTAGCATATCGATTTAGTAGTTGAACATCTAACGTATAACCGTAGCATATCGACTAATCAGTTGAACCTCTAACGTATAACCGTAACATATCGACTCATCAGTTGAACCTCTAACGTATAACCCTAGCATAACGACTCATCTGTTGAACCTCTAACGTATAACCGTAACATATCGACTAATCAGTTGAACCTCTAACGTATAACCCTAGCATATCGACTCATCAGTTGAACCTCTAACGTATAACCCTAGCATTCTAGCATATCGACTCATCAGAACCTCTAACGTATAACCGTAACATATCGACTTATCAATTGAACCTCTAACGTATAACCCTAGCATATCGACTCATCAGTTGAACCTCTAACGTATAACCATAACATATCGACTCATCAGTTGAACCTCTAACGTATAACCCTAGCATATCGACTCATCAGTTGAACCTCTAACGTATAACCCTAGCTTATCGACTCATTAGTTGAACCTCTAACGTATAACCGTAACATATCGACTCATTAGTTGAACCTCTAACGTGTAACCGTAACATAACGACTCATCATTTGAACCTTTAACGTATAACCCTAGCATATCAAATCATCAGTTGAACCTCTAACGTATAACCGTAACATATCGACTCATCAGTTGAACCTCTAACGTATAACCCTAGCATATCGACTCATCAGTTGAACCTATAACGTATAACCGTAACATATCGACTCATCAGTTGAACCTCTAACGTATAACCCTAGCATATCGACTCATCAGTTGAACCTCTAACGTATTACCCTAGCATATCGACTCATCAGTTGAACCTCTAACGTATAACCGTAGCATATAGACTCATCAGTTGAACCTATAACGTATAACCCTAGCATATCGACTTAGTAGTTGAACCTCTAACGTATAACCGCAGCATATCGACTAATCAGTTGAACCTCTAACGTATAACCGTAACATATCGACTCATCATTTGAACCTCTAACGTATAACCCTAGCATATCGACTCATCAGTTGAACCTCTAACGTATAACCGTAACATATCGACTCATCAGTTGAACCTATAACGTATAACCCTAGCATATCGACTCATCAGTTGAACCTCTAACGTATAACCCTAGCATATCGACTCATCAGTTGAACCTCTAACGTATTACCCTAGCTTATCGACTCATTAGTTGAACCTCTAACGTATAACCGTAACATATCGACTCATTAGTTGAACCTCTAACGTGTAACCATAACATATCGACTCATCATTTGAACCTTTAACATATAACCCTAGCATATCGAATCATCAGTTGAACCTCTAACGTATAACCGTAACATATCGACTAATCAGTTGAACCTTTGACGTATAACCCTAGCATATCGACTCATCAGTTGAACCTATAACGTATAACCGTAACATATCGACTCATCAGTTGAACCTCTAACATATAAGCCTAGCATATCGACTCATCAGTTGAACCTCTAACATATTACCCTAGCATATCGACTCATCAGTTGAACCTCTAACGTATAACCGTAGCATATTGACTCATCAGTTGAACCTATAACGTATAACCCTAGCATATCGACTTAGTAGTTGAACCTCCAACGTATAACCGTAGCATATCGACTAATCAGTTGAACCTCTAACGTATAACCGTAACATATCGACTCATCAGTTGAACCTCTAACGTATAACCCTAGCATATCGACTAATCAGTTGAACCTCTAACGTATAACCGTAACATATCGACTCATCAGTTGAACCTCTAACGTATAACCCTAGCATATCGACTCATCAGTTGAACCTCTAACGTATAACCCTAGCATATCAACTCATCAGTTGAACATCTAACGTATAACCCTAGCTTATCGACTCATTAGTTGAACCTCTAACGTATAACCGTAACATATCGACTCATTAGTTGAACCTCTAACGTGTAACCGTAACATATCGACTCATCATTTGAACCTTTAACGTATAACCCTAGCATATCGAATCATCAGTTGAACCTCTAACGTATAACCGTAACATATCGACTCATCAGTTGAACCTCTAACGTATAACCCTAGCATATCGACTCATCAGTTGAACCTATAATGTATAACCGTAACATATCGACTCATCAGTTGAATCTCTAACGTATAACCCTAGCATATCGACTCATCAGTTGAACCTCTAATGTATTACCCTAGCATATCGACTCATCAGTTGAACCTCTAACGTATAACCGTAGCATATCGACTCATCAGTTGAACCTATGACATATAACCCTAGCATATCGACTCATCAGTTGAACCTCTAACGTATAACCCTAGCATATCGACTCATCATTTGAACCTCTAACGTATAACCGTAACATATCGACTCATCAGTTGAACCTCTAACGTATAACCCTAGCATATCGACTCATCAGTTGAACCTCTAACGTATAACCCTAGCGGTCTAGCATATCGACTCATCAGTTGAACCTTTAACGTATAACCGTAACATATCGACTTATCAATTGAACCTCTAACGTATAACCCTAGCATATCGACTCATTAGTTGAACCTCTAACGTATAACCCCAGCTTATCGACTCATTAGTTGAACCTCTAACGTATAACCGTAACATATCGACTCATTAGTTGAACCTATCGACTCACAGTTGAACCTCTAACGTATAACCCTAGCTTATCGACTCATTAGTTGAACCTCTAACGTATAACCGTAACATATCGACTCATTAGTTGAACCTCTAACGTGTAACCGTAACATATCGACTCATCGTTTGAACCTTTAACGTATAACCCTAGCATATCGAATCATCAGTTGAACCTCTAACGTATAACCGTAACATATCGACTCATCAGTTGAACCTCTAACGTATAACCCTAGCATATCGACTCATCAGTTGAACCTCTAACGTATTACCCTAGCATATCGACTCATCAGTTGAACCTCTAACGTATAACCGTAGCATATCGACTTATCAGTTGAACCTATAACGTATAACCCTAGCATATCGATTTAGTAGTTGAACATCTAACGTATAACCGTAGCATATCGACTAATCAGTTGAACCTCTAACGTATAACCGTAACATATCGACTCATCAGTTGAACGTCTAACGTATAACCCTAGCATAACGACTCATCAGTTGAACCTCTAACGTATAACCGTAACATATCGACTAATCAGTTGAACCTCTAACGTATAACCCTAGCATATCGACTCATCAGTTGAACCTCTAACGTATAACCCTAGCATTCTAGCATATCGACTCATCAGTTGAACCTCTAACGTATAACCGTAACATATCGACTTATCAGTTGAACCTCTAACGTATAACCCTAGCATATCGACTCATCAGTTGAACCTCTAACGTATAACCATTACATATCGACTCATCAGTTGAACCTCTAACGTATAACCCTAGCATATCGACTCATCAGTTGAACCTCTAACGTATAACCCTAGCTTATCGACTCATTAGTTGAACCTCTAACGTATAACCGTAACATATCGACTCATCAGTTGAACCTCTAACGTATAACCCTAGCATATCGACTCATCAGTTGAACCTATAACGTATAACCGTAACATATCGACTCATCAGTTGAACCTCTAACGTATAACCCTAGCATATCGACTCATCAGTTGAACCTCTAACGTATTACCCTAGCATATCGACTCATCAGTTGAACCTCTAACGTATAACCGTAGCATATAGACTCATCAGTTGAACCTATAACGTATAACCCTAGCATATCGACTTAGTAGTTGAACCTCTAACGTGTAACCGCAGCATATCGACTAATCAGTTGAACCTCTAACGTATAACCGTAACATATCGACTCATCATTTGAACCTCTAACGTATAACCCTAGCATATCGACTCATCAGTTGAACCTCTAACGTATAACCGTAACATATCGACTCATCAGTTGAACCTATAACGTATAACCCTAGCATATCGACTCATCAGTTGAACCTCTAACGTATTACCCTAGCATATCGACTTATCAGTTGAACCTCTAACGTATAACCCTAGCTTATCGACTCATTAGTTGAACCTCTAACGTATAACCGTAACATATCGACTCATTAGTTGAACCTCTAACGTGTAACCGTAACATATCGACTCATCATTTGAACCTTTAACATATAACCCTAGCATATCGAATCATCAGTTGAACCTCTAACGTATAATCGTAACATATCGACTCATCAGTTGAACCTCTGACGTATAACCCTAGCATATCGACTCATCAGTTGAACCTATAACGTATAACCGTAACATATCGACTCATCAGTTGAACCTCTAACATATAAGCCTAGCATATCGACTCATCAGTTGAACCTCTAACGTATTACCCTAGCATATCGACTCATCAGTTGAACCTCTAACGTATAACCGTAGCATATTGACTCATCAGTTGAACCTATAACGTATAACCCTAGCATATCGACTTAATAGTTGAACCTCTAACGTATAACCGTAGCATATCGACTAATCAGTTGAACCTCTAACGTATAACCGTAACATATCGACTCATCAGTTGAACCTCTAACGTATAACCCTAGCATATCGACTAATCAGTTGAACCTCTAAAGTATAACCGTAACATATCGACTCATCAGTTGAACCTCTAACGTATAACCCTAGCATATCGACTCATCAGTTAAACCTCTAACGTATAACCCTAGCATATCGACTCATCAGTTGAACATCTAACATATAACCCTAGCTTATCGACTCATTAGTTGAACCTCTAACGTATAACCGTAACATATCGACTCATTAGTTGAACCTCTAACGTGTAACCGTAACATATCGACTCATCATTTGAACCTTTAACGTATAACCCTAGCATATCGAATCATCAGTTGAACCTCTAACGTATAACCGTAACATATCGACTCATCAGTTGAACCTCTAACGTATAACCCTAGCATATCGACTCATCAGTTGAACCTATAATGTATAACCGTAACATATCGACTCATCAGTTGAATCTCTAACGTATAACCCTAGCATATCGACTCATCAGTTGAACCTCTAACGTATTACCCTAGCATATCGACTCATCAGTTGAACCTCTAACGTATAACCGTAGCATATCGACTCATCAGTTGAACCTATGACATATAACCCTAGCATATCGACTCATCAGTTGAACCTCTAACGTATAACCCTAGCATATCGACTCATCATTTGAACCTCTAACGTATAACCGTAACATATCGACTCATCAGTTGAACCTCTAACGTATAACCCTAGCATATCGACTCATCAGTTGAACCTCTAACGTATAACCCTAGTGGTCTAGCATATCGACTCATCAGTTGAACCTTTAACGTATAACCGTAACATATCGACTTATCAATTGAATCTCTAACGTATAACCCTAGCATATCGACTCATCAGTTGAACCTCTAACGTATAACCCCAGCTTATCGACTCATTAGTTGAACCTCTAACGTATAACCGTAACATATCGACTCATTAGTTGAACCTATCGACTCACAGTTGAACCTCTAACGTATAACCCTAGCTTATCGACTCATTAGTTGAACCTCTAACGTATAACCGTAACATATCGACTCATTAGTTGAACCTCTAACGTGTAACTGTAACATATCGACTCATCGTTTGAACCTTTAACGTGTAACCCTAGCATATCGAATCATCAGTTGAACCTCTAACGTATAACCGTAACATATCGACTCATCAGTTGAACCTCTAACGTATAACCCTAGCATATCGACTCATCAGTTGAACCTATAACGTATAATCGTAACATATCGACTCATCAGTTGAACCCTTAACGTATAACCCTAGCATATCGACTCATCAGTTGAACCTATAACGTATAACCCTAGCATATCGACTCATCAGTTGAACCTCTAACATATAACCGTAGCATATCGACTCATCAGTTGAACCTATAACGTATAACCCTAGCATATCGACTTATCAGTTGAACCTCTAACGTATAACCGTAGCATATTGACTCATCAGTTGAACCTCTAACGTATAACTGTAACATATCGACTCATCAGTTGAACTTGTAACGTATAACCCTAGCATATCGACTCATCAATTGCACCTCTAACGTATAATCGTAACATATCGACTCATCAGTTGAACCTATAACGTATAACCCTAGCATATCGACTCATCAATTGAACCTCTAACGTATAATCGTAACATATCGACTCATTAGTTGAACCTATAACGTATAACCCTAGCATATCGACTCATCATTTGAACCTATAACGTTTAACCCTAGCATATCGACTCATCAATTGAACCTCTAACGTATAACCATAACATATCGACTCATCAGTTGAACCTCTAACGTATAACCCTAGCATGTCGACTCATCAGTTGAACCTCTAACGTATAACCCTAGCATTCTAGCATATCGACTCATCAGTTGAACCTCTAACGTATAACCGTAACATATCGACTCATCAATTGAACCTCTAACGTATAACCCTAGCATATCGACTCATCAGTTGAACCTCTAACGTATAACCATAACATATAGACTCGTCAGTTGAACCTCTAACGTATAACCCTAGCTTATCGACTCATCAGTTGAACCTCTAACGTATAACCCTAGCTTATCGACTCATTAGTTGAACCTCTAACGTATAACCGTAACATATCGACTCATTAGTTTAACCTATCGACTCATCAGTTGAACCTCTAACGTATAACCCTAGCTTATCGACTCATTAGTTGAACCTCTAACGTATAACCGTAACATATCGACTCATTAGTTGAACCTCTAACGTGTAACCGTAACATATCCACTCATCGTTTGAACCTTTAACGTATAACCCTAGCATATCGAGTCATCAGTTGAACCTCTAACGTATAGCCGTAACATATCGACTCATCAGTTGAACCTCTAACGTATAACCCTAGCATATCGACTCATCTGTTGAACCTATAACGTATAATCGTAACATATCGACTCATCAGTTGAACCCTTAACGTATAACCCTAGCATATCGACTCATCAGTTGAACCTATAACGTATAACCCTAGCATATCAACTCATCAGTTGAACCTCTAACATATAACCGTAGCATATCGACTCATCAGTTGAACCTATAACGTATAACCCTAGCATATCGACTTATCAGTTGAACCTCTAACGTATAACCGTAGCATATTGACTCATCAGTTGAACCTCTAACGTATAACCGTAACATATCGACTCATCAGTTGAACTTGTAACGTATAACCCTAGCATATCGACTCATCAACTGAACCTCTAACGTATAATCGTAACATATCGACTCATCAGTTGAACCTATAACGTATAACCCTAGCATATCGACTCATCAATTGAACCTCTAACGTATAATCGTAACATATCGACTCATCAGTTGAACCTATAACGTATAACCCTAGCATATCGACTCATCAGTTGAACCTAAAATGTTTAACCCTAGCATATCGACTCATCAGTTGAACCTCTAACGTATAACCATAACATATCGACTCATCAGTTGAACCTCTAACGTATAACCGTAACATATCGACTCATCGGTTGAACATCTAACGTATAACCCTAACATATCAACTCATCAGTTGAACCTCTAACGTATAACCGTAACATATCGACTCACCAGTTGAACCTCTAACGTATAACCCTAGCATATCGACTCATCAGTTGCACCTCTAACGTATAACCGTAACATATCGACTCATCAGTTGAACCTCTAGCGTATAACCCTAGCATATCGACTCATCAGTTGAACCTCTAACTTATAAACGAAACATATCGACTCATCAGTTGAACCTCTAACGTATAACCGTAACATATTGACTCCTCAGTTGAACATATAACGTATAACCCTAACATATCGACTCATCAGTTGAACCTCTAACGTATAACCATAGAATATCGACTCATCAGTTGAACCTCTAATATATAACCCTAGTATATCGACTCTTCAGTTGAACCTCTAACGTATAACCCTAGCATGTCGACTCATCAGTTGAACCTCTAACGTATAAACCTAGCATTCTAGCATATCGACTCATCAGTTGAACTTCTAACGTATAACCGTAACATATCGACTCATCAATTGAACCTCTAACGTATAACCCTAGCATATCGACTCATTAGTTGAACCTCTAACGTATAACCATAACATATCGACTCATCAGTTGAACCTCTAACGTATAACCCTAGCATATCAACTCATCAGTTAAACCTCTAACGTATAACCCTAGCTTATCGACTCACTAGTTGAACCTCTAACGTATAACCGTAACATATCGACTCATTAGTTGAACCTATCGACTCATCAGTTGAACCTCTAACGTATAACCCTAGCTTATCGACTCATTAGTTGAACCACTAACGTATAACCGTAACATATCGACTCATTAGTTGAACCTCTAACGTGTAACCGTAACATATCGACTCATCGTTTGAACCTTTAACGTATAACCCTAGCATATCGAATCATCAGTTGAACCTCTAACGTATAACCGTAACATATCGACTCATCAGTTGAACCTCTAACGTATAACCCTAGCATATCGACTCATCAGTTGAACCTATAACGTATAAGCGTAACATATCGACTCATCAGTTGAACCCTTAACGTATAACCCTAGCATATCGACTCATCAGTTGAACCTATAACGTATAACCCTAGCATATCGACTCATCAGTTGAACCTCTAACATATAACCGTAGCATATCGACTCATCAGTTGAACCTATAACGTATAACCCTAGCATATCGACTTATCAGTTGAACCTCTAACGTATAACCGTAGCATATTGACTCATCAGTTGAACCTCTAACGTATAACCGTAACATATCGACTCATCAGTTGCACTTGTAACGTATAACCCTAGCATATCGACTCATCAATTGAACCTCTAACGTATAATCGTAACATATCGACTCATCAGTTGAACCTATAACGTATAACCATAGCATATCGACTCATCAATTGAACCTCTAACGTATAATCGTAACATATCGACTCATCAGTTGAACCTATAACGTATAACCCTAACATATCGACTCATCAGTTGAACCTATAACGTTTAACCCTAGCATATCGACTCATCAGTTGAACCTCCAACGTATAACCATAACATATCGACTCATCAGTTGAACCTCTATCGTATAACCGTAACATATCGACTCATCGGTTGAACCTCTAACGTATAACCCTAACATATCAACTCATCAGTTGAACCTCTAACGTATAACCGTAACATATCGACTCACCAGTTGAACCTCTAACGTATAACCCTAGCATATCGACTCATCAGTTGCACCTCTAACGTATAACCGTAACATATCGACTCATCAGTTGAACCTCTAACGTATAACCCTAGCATATCGACTCATCAGTTGAACCTCTAACGTATAAACGTAACATATCGAATCATCAGTTGAACCTCTGACGTATAACCGTAACATATTGACTCATCAGTTGAACATATAACGTATAACCCTAACATATCGACTCATCAGTTGAACCTCTAACGTATAAGCATAGAATATCGACTCATCAGTTGAACCTCTAATATATAACCCTAGTATATCGACTCTTCAGTTGAACCTCTAACGTATAACCCTAGCATGTCGACTCATCAGTTGAACCTCTAACGTATAACCCTAGCATTCTAGCATATCGACTCATCAGTTGAACTTCTAACGTATAACCGTAACATATCGACTCATCAATTGAACCTCTAACGTATAACCCTAGCATATCGACTCATTAGTTGAACCTCTAACGTATAACCATAACATATCGACTCATCAGTTGAACCTCTAACGTATAACCCTAGCATATCAACTCATCAGTTGAACCTCTAACGTATAACCCTAGCTTATCGACTCATTAGTTGAACCTCTAACGTATAACCGTAACATATCGACTCATTAGTTGAACCTATCGACTCATCAGTTGAACCTCTAACGTATAACCCTAGCTTATCGACTCATTAGTTGAACCTCTAACGTATAACCGTAACATATCGACTCATTAGTTGAACCTCTAACGTGTAACCGTAACATATCGACTCATCGTTTGAACCTTTAACGTATAACCCTAGCATATCGAATCATCAGTTGAACCTCTAACGTATAACCGTAACATATCGACTCATCAGTTGAACCTCTAACGTATAACCCTAGCATATCGACTCATCAGTTGAACCTATAACGTATAATCGTAACATAGCGACTCATCAGTTGAACCCTTAACGTATAACCCTAGCATATCGACTCATCAGTTGAACCTATAACGTATAACCCTAGCATATCGACTCATCAGTTGCACCTCTAACATATAACCATAGCATATCGACTCATCAGTTGAACCTATAACGTATAACCCTAGCATATCGACTTATCAGTTGAACCTCTAACGTATAACCGTAGCATATTGACTCATCAGTTGAACCTCTAACGTATAACCGTAACATATCGACTCATCAGTTGAACTTGTAACGTATAACCCTAGCATATCGACTCATCAATTGAACCTCTAACGTATAATCGTAACATATCGACTCATCAGTTGAACCTATAACGTATAACCATAGCATACCGACTCATCAATTGAACCTCTAACGTATAATCGTAACATATCGACTCATCAGTTGAACCTATAACGTATAACCCTAGCATATCGACTCATCAGTTGAACCTATAACGTTTAACCCTAGCATATCGACTCATCAGTTGAACCTCTAACGTATAACCATAACATATCGACTCATCAGTTGAACCTCTAACGTATAACCGTAACGTATCGACTCATCGGTTGAACCTCTAACGTATAACCATAACATATGAACTCATCAGTTGAACCTCTAACGTATAACCGTAACATATCGACTCACCAGTTGAACCTCTAACGTATAACCTTAGCATATCGACTCATCAGTTGCACCTCTAAAGGATAACCGTAACATATCGACTCATCAGTTGAACCTCTAACGTATAACCCTAGCATATCGACTCATCAGTTGAACCTCTAACGTATAACCATAGAATATCGACTCATCAGTTGAACCTCTAACATATAACCCTAGTATATCGACTCTTCAGTATTTCTCAATTGTTATTATTACAAACTAAGTATAACGTATATTTTAATATTAATTATTAATTTTTATTATTAACTTTTATTATTAACATTTATTATTAATTTCATTACATAAAAGGTGTAATGCAAAAAATATATGAAAAACACTTAGGGACGACTTGGTCGTCTCTAAAAAAATCCTCCAATACTTAGGGACGACTTTTTCTTATAACTTAGGGTCGAAAAAGTCGTCCCTAAGTTTATATTTACTTATTTTTTTTTTTTCTAAAAATGATTTTATTAATTATTAAAAAAAGATTTTCGAAAAATGATTTTATTAATTATTAAAAAAAGATTTTTTATTAAAAATTAAAAAAAGTTTATTTTTATTGAAAACTTGGGGACGACTTTTTCGATCCTAAATTTCGAAGAAAAGTCGTCCCTAAGTGAGTCAATATTTTCAACGAAAAGGCTGTAGGGCCCATTTGGTCGTCCCTAGGTTTCAAAGGATATGTCGACCCTAGAAATCTAGGGGTCGAATTTTTGGGCACTAATAACTTGGGTTGAGCAAGTCGTCCCTAAAGGTTTAGTGTCGAAAAAGTGATACCTTAGGGATGACTAAGTCGTCCGTAACATGCAGAATTGTTGTAGTGTAATAACAAACATTAAGAGATGTTTTTACTTTTTTACTATGTGAAATGTGTGTGAATTGAATTAGTTTTTCTTTACTATGTCAATCAAATGGCTAATGTTTTTGTTTTAAGCGTAATCCACACCTAACATCGTTCGATATGGTCCTAGGTTCAAATTTTTCACATATTTGATCTTTTGTCCGATCATACGCAAACCGGCCAACATGCTTCATTGAATCGGACAGGACCGACAATACCGGTTTGGTTGAGATATTGGATTATGATAAGTACGTTCTATTTTGACATTAAAAATAAATTTATCTTTACATCAATTGTAGGAACAAAAATATAACTTAACTTATATGCCCCTATAAGAATATAGTGTCATGTCAAATTGTTTCTTGTATTGAGACAATAATTTTAACACCACAAACGTAATATAAGAAGGTTTGGCCAGTTGTGTACATTGGTGTATATATATTTATTATGTATCTTTATATTTACAAATTGGATATTACTCACATGAACCGGAAACTAAAAATCGAATTTGTCAAAAGTAAACCGATTCAAATTCGGTTCGGTTTGCATTTCAATTGTGTTGTTATTTGTGGGGCTCGAGTTAATTCTTCAATAGGCCTGCTAGATAGGGTCTTCATGGAGCCATCGTTCGGTGTCGTCACTCTGAAGACTATGGACATGTGTTTTATATAAACATGTGTTTTTTGGTTCCCTGAACATTTTTCCTCTCGGGATCTATGGATGGTTTGTTGTGATTATGGGAAGTTGATTGATGTCTACATTCCGAATAAGAGATCCAAGTCAGGTAAGAGATATGGTTTTGTTCGTTTCGTTAAAATTAAAGAGGTTGATCGTTTGATTGAGAATTTGTGTACAATTTGGATTGGTAGAATCAGGTTACATGCTAATGTTGTTAGATTTCAAAGACCGTCTTTGGATTACCTAAAGAAAGATGTTGGTATCAATGTTGAGAAGAGACCTTATGTTAAACCTGGTTCGTCTGGGTTTAGTGGACAATCTAACTCTTATGCCTTTGCGGTTAAACAAAGGAAGTTGGACAAGAAGGTGGAAGAGGAGACGAAACGTGTTTTAGTACTTGATGAATCATGTGTTCTTCAACGTGATTTATCTTTATCTTTGATGGGGAAAGTGAAGGATTTCGGCTCTATTTCAAATATAAAGATGGCGTTAGAGGGTTTCGAAAACATCTAAATGTGGTCAGCTTTTACAAGGTGATCAAGGGAATGGTCCAAGAATAGTTTCACTAGAATAATATCTAAATGTGGTGAGCTTTTACAAGATGATCAGGAGGATAAGTTCTTTCACAGTAAAAGAATTTGTATCAAAACGACTTTGGCATAAAATATTTTTTGAGTCTTTTAAAATTATTGTCAAAGGAAATTTATATTAGGTAAGAGCTATTGAAGTTTCAGGTCGACCTCCTGATTTTGTCAAGGAGGATGAAGATGAAAACGAAACAGATGATGATAATTTGGAAGATGAATTAAATGAAGTAAATGGAATTGCATAAGAAAAATATTGTCAAAGATGCAACGAATGATGAAGAGATTTCAGAAACAGTTTTTTGATTAGGAACACAACACCAAAATACGAAGTTCTCTTTTCGTTCCCTTCTTTTCTTTTTCTTTTTACATGATTATTCTAGCAAGAAAGAACCTCATTTCGATGGGCAAGACGGTAGAAAAACATGATTCAAAAGATCCAAAAACGTTTAAGATAATATTAATCAAAGATATTAAAACCAAAAGTTTAAATCATAACAATCTACCACTGCTAATCAGGTGTAGATCTATTATCTACATGATAATAGTTTAACAAGATCAAAACCACAGAGAAAGTAATAATAACACACAAAGATGAAATATCTCTACCACTCAAACAAATGGAATGTATAGGGTAATAAACTAGAAAGAGTCACTGGGCTGAAGGGGTTGATAGAGTCTTGGGTTTGGGCTAAAACAGGCTGGAGTAAACCTTTGGCAACATGGCCGAATAATTCCTCATCATCAAGAAGTCCTTCCACTGTTAGTCCTTAGAGTTTAAACTGAAATATCAATTACACAAAGTTAGCCTTTTAGGTAAAGTGGGTTAACACATTAGGTCCTTAGTTTTAACATCCCCCTTAATCTGATAACCCATACAAGTTTATCATACCCAATTTTTCAACAAGTTCATAATGCAGATTTGTATCCAAATTTGTTAAGATGTATGCAATTTGATTTGAAGAATCCACATTTGTAGTTTTCAAAACACCATTTAAAATGTTTTCTCTTACAAAATGCAAGTTAATTTCAAGGTGCTATGTTCTTTCATGAAAATAGGATTGACAGTTATTTTGATAGCTGAGTTGCTAGCACAGTGAAGTTTAACTAGGAGAAGGTTTTCACACTGCAAGTCCTTTAAGGCTTTAGAACCCAGATTACTTCACTGGTTACTGAAGCAAGAGCCCTATACTCTGCTTTAACAGAGGATATAGAGATAGTGTTTTGTTTTTTATTTTTCCAAGAGATCAGGTTATCATTTATAAAAATACAATACCCTGTGATAGATTTTCTAGTAATCACACTGTGACAATCCTCAAATTTCACTTATGTGTTATGTGTTATGATTATATGAATATGAAAATTCACTAGAATTTTTTGCTTTTGTGTCATACTTGGTAAGATGAATACAGGTTCTCATAACATAAACTGCCACTTCAACATATTTCTATATGTTGTAAACACTATGTATATAGCAAGTATAAATTCTAAGAGTAATCCTATAAGTACCATATTGATAAGAACATCGCAAATATAACTATTAAAACCTTAGAAACCCTAGAAACCCTATAAATGAGTTGTAAACTCAATATTTGTGAAGTATGAATGTACAACCCTTATGAAGAAGAAATCAAGGCTTATGAACAAATTATAAACTATCATTTAGAAGTAAGATTTCATTCTAGAACACAAAGTACAAACCATTTAAAGCTAAGTACAAGTGTTAAGACCTAGTGACCAAGATTAGAACCTAGAATCCACTTCACCATGAATTAGAACCTAATATTTTGTAACGAATTATAAAAATCAACTAAGTATCATACTAAGAAAATATTTTCACTTCAAGTCAATGTACAGATAATTAATGCACAAAGTACAAGTTTTCAAAGCATTAGATTCTAATTAATCCTATTACATCCTAGAATATGATTACCTATATAACTCCTCAAACTAAATGTGTAGACTCTTTAGAAACCTTAAATACAATATATAAGTCCTAATAAGCCAAGACATTAATGTAAACACAAATAAGCCAAGGTACAAGTCATTTAGGCATAGTAAGCTAAAAACCCCTGTATTACCCATTTCACTTAGAATCAATGCATAGTCTTTAGGAAAAGTGTACAAACTACAATAGCATTAAATTGAGCTTATAATATCATCTTAAGATAAGGTAAAACGACCCTAATGTACAAGTTAGAACATTTCAATGCATGACATAAATTAGGTCAAAATAGGTATTTTCACACTTTAGACATTTTTACTTGAAATAACTTAGTAAAACAAGTGTTGAAACTCCATGAACACATTAGAGACAATTTTGGATATATAAATTGAGTTTACATCAGTAGCTAAATCAAGAATAATGGCTTTAACAAGGATTGAACCCTAGATCACTAGAAACACTAACCCGGTTAAGTTTTCTTCCCAATTTCACCCTAAACCAATGTTAAATCTTAAACCAATGACCCAAACTTCCTAATTACAAGGTTTAAACCCTAATTACACCATAATCCATCACTAATCACTTTCCTAAACCTTTAATTACAAGAATTACAAAGTTAAAAAGTTACAAGCCTTAGATTCAGATCCAGCTAGGTTTTGACCTCCAAAAACCATTCAAATGAGTTTCCCTCCTTATTTAAAGAAGTACGACTCGCATCCGTGTCCGTTCCTGTTGTTTTGAAAATCCTAATACATCACCACCATCCAGCTACCCTACAAACACCCATGTCTCACCCATAAGAGATGAAATATACCAAAACCTTAGGGGATAATCTTAGAATTTCAAGGTCACCCATGACAATCCCCTCACACAAAAACACCAATAGGCAATAGCCACCACTCCACCTCTCGCTCCCACTCAATCTTCGACCATCATCTCAACGTCTCCTACTACAACCACCACACTCCAACACACGGAGTTATTTTGTACACATCCATCATCTCCAAACCCATATTTGAATAACATTAGGGACACACCTATGGGTTCTCAAGAACCAACACAAACACTCCTATCACCAACACCCACACTTGCCCCTCCATACTACCCCAAACACTCCCTTAACCTTATATCCAACCCATGGACAACCTCTTTTTAGGTATACGAGAACCTACATCCGGTGGTCTTGGAAGATCAAACCACAAGGTTTTCATGTTTAGGGAGAGAGTGGAGAGAGAAGTGCGTGTAAAGAAGAAAGATGAAAGTAAGATAGAATGGAAAAATGACATACAAGACTCAACCCCTCATTGGAAGCCTTGAAAGGGTGTATGTAGCCCATACGCTCCTAAACTATACAAAGTTGCCTTATCTAGTCCCTGCGTATGTGGCTATGATAACATAAGGTAATTCCGTAATGTCGTCACATAAAGTGAATTTCCAACAATCTTCCCCCATGGGACGACATGAAGAATTACTTGAAATATTTTTCCCAACAAGTACATAAGTATTAAGAACAAGAGATTCCATGAAGCTTTCAATGTTGATAATATCTTATGTGGCCTTGGACGTCAATTCTGCACTCCACATAGAATCATCTTTGTAATACCTTGTAGGAGAAAAACAGTGATAGACACGAACTAAGTAACCCTTACACTTCATGTTAAGGAGAAGCTTCTAGATTAGCTTCCCCCTAATTCATGCCATATAGTCTTGATTTAGAAGCTGTAATAGCTTGCCTTCAAACCGACAATCCCCATGATTAGTTACAAAGCTTTCTTTCAAGCTTAAATGATTAAGTGTACAACAAAATTTGTAGGATACCACATCAAATAATGTTGTTGCATTAAGAATAATATGAGTGATTGATCTTTTGGGGAAACATTAAGTAGATCAACAACGTCTCTTCGCACTTGAATTATTCTTCTCACTTTTCTTCCCCCGGGAGTTCATGTAATACATACTAGAAAGAGTCGATACATTTCTTCTCTCGCATAGTTGAAGAAATGAAACCGATCCCAATTTATGTATCCCAAATACCTGAAGTACACTTTTTATCCCAATCATGAAGTCGAAATCATAACACCAAAGTCACTTAAGTCCTGAAAATGCACCTTTATTCTACCAGAGATGCACTAGAGTTAATTAAGACCCGAAAATGGATATTTATCCCTTATAGGATAGTGCTGATATAAAAATGCAACACCAAAGACAATTAAGTCCTGAGTGTAGATAATTTATCCCTTTATGTATTCAAATCGTTATTTGAAACGGTAGCACATAAGTCAGCTATGTCCCGGATGACCACATTCCTTCTTGACGCATATAGAGAACCAAAATACCATTGTGTACCTTTTTTTAGCATCAGAGATCGTTTCTTCCATTTCTTCCCTCATGTAGATAGAATAATGCACCAAACACCACGAGTTAAAACATTGATTTTCCCTGTTGTTATGACATTTTTCTTGTGAATGCCTTCAAATACAAAGAAGGTGTTGGTCCCTTGTAATTCGTTATTACTTATCAACCTTAGGTAATAACTCGTCACCAAGACTCAAGTGAGTTGTTTTAATAATTGATAATAACTAAGAACAATTAAAACAACAATACCAATAACTTTCAACGTATACACGTTTATGAAAACTCAATAAAGAATCTATAGCCCACTTTGTTAGCGGAATAAAAAAGTGGTTGAATGACAATGTGCGGTGATCTCCTCTACTTAAACTTCTAACCAAAGTTAATAGTCTAAGCTCCAATCTAAATGCGCATATGCTCTTTGACTATATGGTTTAGTTGGTATTGAGAGAGAAGGTTTTTTCCAAAGTTTCTACTCTTGTAATGGTTAACCTTTTCTCTCTCAATATGCACTCTTTAAATAGGCAGTGAAAAACTAGAGTTTGCATTTTGCATGTTCCCATGCATAGGTTTATCTAGTGGGTGGTTGATGCCCATGCTGGATAAACAATACAAAGTACTTAATAAACTATTTTAGAAAAGATAAAGGTTGTACTTATAGCTAACTATACAAGCAACCTACTTTGACTTAAAGTACCCGCCTAATGCAAACCATCAGAATACTGAAGTGTCTTCAGCATTCTAGAGGAGATCGACATCATTCAGTTTGGTATTGTCAAATCAAACTGAACTGGAAGCTCTTCTTAAGTACTTGTTCTTCAGCAACTAGACCGCCTAGTATTTGAAGCAAAGACTCATTTGTCTTCTAAGTTTACTAGAAGAGGAAAGCTGAACATCCTTCAGCAACATAGTCTTCAGTAGGAACTTTGTTCCTCTGGTCATGCTTTAGCAGACTCACCTTACTACTGAACGTGAAACACTTAGGGGGATTTTATATTCAAATCCTAGAGTTGCTTTAGGGTCAGTAAATACTGACCTAACAATCTCCCCCTATTTTGATATACAAATAGCCTAAGTCTAAAGTTAGTAGTAAGTGAGCATACCAACTTCTTCTTACTTGCACTAAACAATAAAATACTTATAAACATCAGATAATTATTTATTAATAAAACATTACAAATTACAACAAAATTAATACAAATGATTATTCAATCTTCCTTAGGCCTAAGTCCTTCAGTGATGGGAGTCTGAATTAATGGATCTGAGTTTCTGTGGTCCAGTATAGCAAGTAAGCACATGCTAAAGGTTCTTACAACATTAGTAAGTCCTGGACCTCCATGCTGAGAATAAAATATTCTTTGAACATTCCAAAGAAGTTTATTGTTCATTTCATCGAGGTCACTGATGCCAACAAAGTCTTGACGTCAATGATGATTGAACATTATCATTCCTAATTCTGGTTCGTCTAGTACATGCCAAGGGAGATGATTTTGAAACTCAACAAAGCCTTTGTATTTATTGTGGTGACAAAAATGTCACCCACACCAGGTTTGATCAAATTGGCTCTTTTGTTCAACTCTAGTATAGGATCTTGATCCTCTAGAGAAACTTCAGTGCCGGTATTGAGAATCTCACCCAGTTTTTCATTAATTTCTCATAAAGTGTTGAATTCTGGTGTGGACTTCATCCCATATCTTGGATTTTCTCTTCTCAATTTTATCACTCATTTCAATCCATTCAGTGTAAGAAAGCTCCTTCCCTTGGAAGTCTTCTAAGCTCTCATCAGTCCCATCGCCCTATAAAACTTTAGACGAATATCACCTTTGCTAGTAAGCATATCAACATTGGTGACTGGTGAGAGATTTCTTCTGTTCAGTCTTGTTATACAAAAATATTCATATAACATCTTCTTCTTGAAGAGGCTTTCAACTTCAGGGTTTCCCAATTTTTCATACAAGCTCAGCTTCAGGTTTCTTAGTTATTCTTCTTGCTGGAGCTTGTACAATTTATCAAGTTGAGTAGCCACCCCAGCTTTGGTCAGCCTTTCACTTAGTGTACCACTATCAGTTGTATCCTCACTGGTGGTTAGGACATCAACATGACTGTCCTTGGCTGAAGACTCCCCCTTAGCCTTAGCTGGACTCTTCTCAGCAAATGGTGACTCATAGAAAACTGGTTGTCTCTGAGCCTTCTTTTGAGCATGTTTTTGGAATAGCTGCTGGATAGTGATTTTCTCCCCCTCGGCAGAAGATTGCCCAATAACTTCTGATGACCCACCAGCAGGGAAGAGAGCACAAATATGATCAAGAGTGAAGGATACCTTGGCCAGCATTGCTGGTACCTGTTCAAGGGTATTCAGCTTCTGTTGAACCTCTTAAGATAAGGTCAACTTTTGTTTCTCCAGCAACGCCACCCTATCCTTAATCTTGGAAACAGAATCACAAAAATCATTAACTTGGCGAGGTATTGGTGTGAACTCTAGAGGAAACTCCATGGAAGCACCATTGATGGAGTCCATAAGTGATGGCATCTCTTTCTTAAAGGAAGTGGTGGTGGCCACATCTTTGACTAATGGCTTCAGAGCAGCAAGAATGACATCCTTGATTTGATCACCAGTAGGAGGAATTGGTCTTGCTTTAAGAGTTGTAAGTTTAGCATCAGCAATAACTTTTTATTCCTTGAGTTTAGCCACCTGTGATTAAAGAATTAACACTTGATTTGTCAATTCTTTTACTTGAACAGATCTGGGGGATGGTGTCTTTGATGTCAAGTCAGCAGTATCATCTTCAGGTTCACTATCATCAAGGTTGACTGGAACTCGTTCATTGAACCCAAGCTCATTATCCAAGTCATCTGAAGACATACTAAACATATAAGTAGGCAAGTGTACCACCTTGGCTCCAATGGTGAGAGACACTTCCTTTGTCGGCTTCTCAGCATCACCTCTAGTGTGAAGACCAGTTTCTACTCCTTCACCACCAGGGTTGGTTTTACTTGATGGATCCTAAGATAAAGTCCATGATGAGTTAAGATCAATGAATGTGTTTTTGGTTCCTTCAGTAGGACCCTGTTGTAGGGGTGCTACATCATTAGAAACAGATAGTCCAGGGTCAGCGTCTGCTGTAGTATTTGCTGACGCCTCATGCCATGATGCTGACTCACAGTGACAAATGATACAGTTTGGTAATGAAATTGGAAATGTATTTAGATTTAAATTACTTAACCAATTTTGACTCTACACTACTGAGCTAAGGCTGCAATCCATGTTCACCCTTATCCCCTAAAGAGGTTGGGATAGGGGTTGCCTTCCGGGCCTCTTTATGCATGCCACCTTCACCAGAGACTGAAGGTGACGGCTGGCTTGGGTTCTTGTCCTTGGCCGAGGACTTATGTTTCTTCAAAGCTTGGCCTTTGGAAGCATCAGCAACCTTCTTCGATGAAGATTGTGTGAGGGTTCTTCTTTTTTGGACTTACATCTAACTTTCTCAGTATTAATAGACATTTTCTTCTTACGTGGTCCAGAAGAAGCTTTAGGCTTTTTTCCCTTCAGATCCCCTTCTCCAGTTGGAGGAGTGTCTTGTGGAGCTTTGTACATTATTGGAGCATCCGCTGAGCAGATGTCCAGCATGGGTTGTGTAAAAGAAGTATCAATGGTACTGACTGGAATGTTCCAGTGTGTAAGATGAAAGGGTCGAAAAACCAATTTTTCTCCTTGGAGTTTAGAAAAATCATCTCCAAGATGGTCAACAAATAGGAGAGATAAAAATATGGTGTAAATAACATTTTTCACCATAGTCTTTTTCTCTAGCTTTCCCTGGAGATCTTCAAATATTAGCCTCCCAATATCAGCTTTGATCCCCTTGGCCAGACAATATTAAATTATTGCATCCTTTTGGTTTATCTAGTCAAGTCCTCCAGTCCCCCCCCCCCCCCCCCCCAAACACTCAATCTGAATGGTCATCAACAATTTCCACTTAGGTGGCAAACAACTCCTTTTCAAACCCTCTTTTTTTAGTGATCTCTTTAGTATACCCAATTTCTTTAAAGAAATCTTTAACAATGGAAAAATCATCAAGTATAGCTTCATAGTCACTAGGCTTTTCCAAATAGCTTAAACCTAAAACCATTCTAAACAATTTTAAACCGATTTTACCATGAATTCCAACAGTTGTAGAATCAAACTCTATTGATTTCTTGTTGTGAGAAGCTTGTGTCGTGAACCAAAACTCTTTTAAAACATTTTGGAACATCATTCCTGGATCTTTAAACAAAGCATCGTGTAGTACACATTTTGACAAGAAAGTCATTACTTGATCCCCAGGAACTTATTTATGGTATCTGGTTTGATTAAAGTTATGTTGTTGGGCTTGAAGATGATATCTTCAATGGGATAGGTGACATGAATGGATGGGTTAAGTGTGATCTCAACATCTTTCTGGGAAGAAGATCCTGCCATTGATGTGTTTTGTGTTTTTTTAGAGAGAGAGAGTTTGTGTGTGTTTTTCTTTGAGATGAAAAGATTTGTAAGTGTGATATGAAATCCAAATTCAAGAGATTATATAAAAACTTAGACTGATTTATGAAAAGTTTTTAAAACAATTTGAAAAAGTTATAAATCTTTTAGGATTTTTTTGAACATTTGGCACAAACTCTCTTATTAATGTTCTGCAAAAAGGTATGATTTTCTGTTGCTTTGAACAGTGAAACGCCTAATGTGTCAGGAAGTTGTTGATTGTGGATGTGGACGTTTGAAATTTCCTTAAATAACAAATGACACCTTTTGAAAGAATGTTTGTTTGTATTCATAAGAAAATTCAATGCCAATTAATACTTTTCGACTCATGATTGATTTGTTTTAAAAGCTGTTGCTCAGATATGCTGAAGCTGATGGCAATACTTGTGAGCTTCAGTGCGTCAGATGAGGCGACAAAACCCCATATACATGTTCACATAAGTGAACAAGACATATGACATTGCACACTCCTCTACTCAGGCCTAACTACTCATTTGTATTAAAAACATTGTTCAGATTTTTCTGAAGAAAAACTTTGATGACTGGTGATTATTTTTTTAGCTTAAGTGAATCAGATAAGGCGACAAAACATCATATACACAATCACATATTGTAAGATAGACACATGACATTGCACACTCCTTTACTTAGACACTACTACTTAGCATTAATCAAAATAGTTTATAAAAATGCTGAACCTTTAGGCTTCTTCAGTGAATGATGAAGGTTCAGGTTTTGTATCATCAATGTTCAGCATACGAAGCTCCATTATCAATCTTTTGAAAGTTGGTTCATCTAGTGGTTTGATGAAGATATCAGCCAATTGGTAATGAGTGAGGATGAAATGTAATTCAATGTCCCCTTTCTCACAATGTGATCTCTGATAAAGTAATATCAGATATAAATGTGTTTTGTTCTTGAGTGAAGGACTAGATTGTTGGATATTGCAATAGCACTAGTGTTATCACAAAAGATTGGTACCTTTTCATAGTCTATGTCATAACCAGCCAGTTGTCTTTTCATCCAAAGAACATTGGCACAACATCCAGCATCTTCCATATATTTAGCTTCTACTGAAGACGTGGCAACTGTCTGTTTCTTTTTAGCACTCTAACACACAAGTTTGCCACCGAGCTATTGGCAAGAACTAGAAGTGCTTTTTCTATCCATATTGCATCCAGCATAGTCAGAGTCTGAATACCCCTTTAGATCAAACCCTGAGGATTTAGGGTACCAATGACCTAGAGTTGGTTTACCTTTTAGGTATCTGAAGATTTTCTTTACAGAAGTAAGGTGTGATTCCTTTGGGTCTGCTTGGTATCTTGCACAAAGGCATGTAGAGAATTGAATGTCATGACTACTTGCTGTTAAATACACGAGAGACCCAATCATACCTCTATAATGAGTCTCATTGACTGACTGTCCATTGAAATCAGGTCCTAAGTTGTTAGGGGGTACCATTGGTGTTTTTACTGAAGCACAATTGATATCATACTTCTTCAACAGATCCTTGACATATATTTCTTGATTGATGGAGATGCCTTGGTCAGATTGTTTTATCTGAAGACCAAGGAAGTATGTGAGTTCTCCCATCATACTCATCTCAAACTTGCTAGTCATAAGTCTGGCAAATTGTTTGCATAGTTTCAAGCTTGTTGAACCAAAGATTATGTCATCGACATAAATTTATACCAGAATGGTGTTAGTTTTAGATTTATAGATAAACAAGGTGCTATCTATTTTTTCTCTAACAATTTTATGTTCAATAAGAAAAGTTGAGAGAGTTTCATACTATGTCCTTGGGGCTTGCTTTAGTCCATACAAAGCTTTGTATAGCTTGTAGACATGATTTTGGTATTTACTACTCTCAAAGCCAGGAGGCTGTTTAGCATAAACTTCTTCTTTTAGGTCACCATTTAGGAATGCACTTTTGACATCCATTTGGTAGATGGTGAAGTTCATGTAAGTGGCATAAGCAAGGAAGATTCATATGGCTTCCATGCATGCAACTAGAGAAAAAGTCTGATCAAAATCAACACCAGGATCTTGATTGAATCCTTGGGCCACAAGCCTAGCTTTGTTTTTGGTCACCACATTGGTTTCATCTCTTTTGAGTTTGTAAACCCATTTGGTGCCAATGGTTGATTTACCATATGGAAGAGGAACCAATTTCCAGACTTTATTTCTTTCAAATTGATTTAGTTCCTCTTGCATGGCATCCACCCATCTAGGGTAAGTGAGTGCTTCAGAAATCTTTGTAGGTCCAATTTCTGAAAGAAAGTTTTCATAGAGGCATTCTCTAGTTAAAGTAGCACTCAGTTTCTTTGCCATAGATCTAGTGACTCTACCTTCTCCAGGATTGCCTATTATGTTCACCAGCTGTATGTGACTATTATAACGTTTTTGTGGAGCTAGAGAATAAGTACTAGTATCATGATGAGAGCTAGAGCTTGGAAGTCCATAACATGGAATTGGATTATCTATAGTGTCTACTGAAGGATATTCAATAGACAAGGGTTCAATCAATGGAGGACTTCCTTCTTGGTCAGAAGTAGCACATCCAAGACCTAATTCCCTAGAGATAGTTGGAGAATTTTGAGCAGGAGGCTCAGATTGTTCATCAGCAACATCATTTGATTGATCAAGTGTGTGAGCATGCTGATCATTTTGAGACTGACCATTTTGGTCATTTGCGTTATCTTGCTGATCATTTTGATCATTTTGATACTGATCATTTTGATTATATGATTGACAACCATCAGTATTTGATACTGAAGGGTTTCCTTTTGTAGGAATTGTCATATCTTCAAATGGATCAATATGAGGAACTGAATTGCTTGTTTGATATCATTGAGAAGGCTCATAATGTTGAAATTCATCAGATAGATAATTGTGAGATTCATGAATACGAAGTTAATCATCTGATAGATTTGCAAATTTGAGAGCTTCAGAACTTTCATTAAAAGTGATGTGGTATGTCTCTTCAATACATTGTCTTCTTGTGTTGAAGACTTTGTATGCTTTAGATACTAGAGAGTATCCAAGGAAGTAACCATCATCAGATTTTTCATCAAGCTTACCAAGGTGATCCTTGTGATTGTGAATGAATACTGGACACCCAAACACTTGTAAGAATGAGATGTTTAGAATTCTCCCCCTGAGGACTTCATAGGAGTCTTCATGTGTCTCTTCACAATGGTGGATCTATTTTGAGTGTAGCAAGCAGTGGCTACATCATCAGTCCAAAAACGATTAGAGAGAGATGATCCAGCAAGCATTGTTCTTGTTGCTTCAATAAAACTTTTGTTCCTTCTTTCAGCCACACCATTTTGTTCAGGTGTGTAAGGTGATAAGAATTTTTGTGATATTCCTTTGTCATCACAGAACTTGATTAGATTATGATTTCTGAATTCAGTGCCATTCTCAGTTCAAAGTTGTTTGACATGAGTGTCATTTTGATTTTCAACTCTTTTGATGAAAGACATAATGGCATCTGGTGCATGGCTTTTCTTTGCTAGAAAATATACCCAAGTGTACCTAGAGTACTCATCAACAATGAAAAGTGTATATTTTTCATGACAAATGGCCCTAGGTGATACTGGGCTAAATAAGTCCATGTGAAGCAGATGAAGACTTTCTTTGATTGAGAAAGTTTGCTTTGTTTTGAAACTGACCCTATGGTGCTTTCTTTTTTCACATGCTGAGCATGGTTTGTCCTTGGAATAGACAAGTGAAGGAAGACCAATAACAAGATTTTGTTTGCCAGCAGAGTTATTGTTTTGAAATGTAGATGTAAGAGCCTCTTATGCCAGAGCTAGTTAGTAATGTTGGAAGCTCTAGCAAAGAAACATCTCTTTTGAGTAGAGTTCATGTTCATGACATAAACATCTTTGACTCTGGGAGCAATCATCACAATTTTATAATTGGAGTTGAAGATTGTACTTTTTTTGTCATCAAACGGGACTAGATACTTTACATCACAAAGTTGACTGATGCTGATGAGGTTGTGCTTTAATCCATTGACATATGTTACCCTTGTGAAAACTATATCATTTCATTTCACTGAACCAAAGCCTTTAGTAGTAACTGAGGAGTTATCACCAAAAACAACTTTAAGACCTTGTTCCTCCTTATACTTGTGCAGATGACTTTTGGTACCAGTCATATGCCTTGAGCAGCCACTATCCAGGTACCAAATAGGCTTCCTCAGATCACACTACACAAGTTAAGGAAATGGTCAGTTTTGTTTTGAAACCCACCTTTGATGGGTGGGTGTTTTAGATTTGGAAGGTGTTCTAGATCTAAACGATCCTTTTGATAAGGATGAAAAAGATTGCTCAGAAGAAGAAGGAGAGGTTTAAACAGCATTTGCTTTCTTAGCCTGAAGAGCTTCACCTCCTCTGAACCACTCTATATGATTGTTATCAGATGTAGTGTGGACATTACTTCCACAAGTTTCACAACATTTGGCAATAGAGTTTGGGTTCCTAGATCTGATGCCCCTTCTGAGAGAGATTACTCGATTATGTCCATGAGTGTCATTGTCATAACTTCCACAAATGTTAAAAACAGGATAGTAGTGACAGTCATCTGAGTGATGATTGCGCATACCACAATGAATGCATGGTGGGAAAGGTATTTTTCGCCTAGAATGAGATGCTTCTGTGTTGTGAGCATCAACACTAGTTTTAGCAAGCATATATTGAGTATGTTCACAATTGCGATGGTCAGTCCTCACACATTTAGTACAATAAATCACTTTTATGCAAGTTTCAGTGAGATGGTTGTTTAAACCACATAGATCACAAGCCCTTTTAAATTGTGTCTTGTACTTATAATGTGGAGAGTTTGAAGGTTCATCCCTGAATCGAGTTGGTGTTTGCTGTTGCCTGAGTTGTAATTTGAGATCATTGATATCTTGCATGACAAGAGACATTCTCTCATCTTCCTCAGATCAAGCATTTTTCAGTTTATTTGTTGAAACTGAAGAGGTAGTTCCCTTGTGTGAACTTTCAGCAGGAGCTGAAGAGTTTTTTGATGTGTCAATTTTGGCATGCTTGGGAGCACTACTTTTGTGTGTTGTGTGAGACTGGATGATTGACTGGATTGATTTTGGTCCAGTAGAGGGTTCAGCACCAGCCAACTTCTCCAAAGGAGGAAATAGGGTACTTACTTCATTCTCTAAATCATCATTTTTGAGTCATCTTCAGTAATTAAAGACTCAACAGGTGCTGATGTGTTAGCATCTACTTAAAACTCAAGGAGAAGGATTCATCTAGTGTCATGATTTGGTAAATTCTCTTCACCTGACCTTACAACATCAGGGATCGAGCTACCATCCTCATTTGACGCTTTGACAAAGACAATATCATTTGAGTTAATGTTGGAGGATCCTTCAGCACCAAGCATTTTCCTCTTTTGAGGAGTAATTTGTTCATTGATGCATTGATTTACCCTATTAGAGTTTCTAAGCCAAGATTTAACAATATCGCTTCCTTTAGTTCAACGCTTAGGGAGTTGTTTTCATCAAGAATCTCTTTGTTCAGTTGTTGAAAAGTAAGTACATCAAGTTTAGCTTCTTTTAGCTTTATAAGCTTACTTTCAAAATCATCAAGTTTAAGAACAATTTTATGATATTTTTCATGCAGATTGTTTCTTTGTTCTTTAACAAATTTTAGATCAATAGGTAATCAAAGACAAATTTAATGTCTTCCTTGTCTTATAATTCAAGAAGAGTTTGTACCTTTTTCATAGTGATGTTGACCCATTCACCATTTCGAGCACGTTCTTTGGAAACAACATTTGACTTAGAGCCTTCATCATCAGCAAGTTCCATTAGCACTTTCACATTTACCAATTCATCATCATCATCTGAGGAGACTTCCTCTTCATCCCATTCATAAGCTTCAGCAATAAGTCCTTTGTTCTTATCTTGTTTGGAAGCCTTGGAGGAAGACCCTTCAGTGCTCATGAGAGCCAGTCTAGCCTTGATTTCTCTATACTTTGCCTCAAAGTCTTTTGTTGGTCGAAGTTCAGCCCTGTTTTGCTGTTGAAATGATGATTGACCAGATGGTCTTGATTGAGCTTGTGAGGAATAAGAAGGAATTGATGTTTTGTAAAAACAATCCTTAGCAAAATGACTATCCTTTCCACATTTATAGCAAACAGTGTGAGCTGTTGCTTTTGAGGTGCTAGAGAAATTGCCTCCTTTCTTAAAAAACCTTCTACACTTGGCCAGAAGTGCTCTTTCATGAAATTCCTCTTTGAGGTCATTCAGATATTCCTCACTGGTTCTTGTGTCCTCTTCATCATCTAGACTATCTTGGTAGCCTTGGATGACAGCTTCACCGAAGAAGGCTGTTGACAAGGGTGTAGCAATAGTTAATGCTTTACTCTTTCCTGAGCCTTCATAAGTCCTATCAACTAGGTTTTCTTCATATTTTAGTTTCCTAAAAAGAGAGGTCATATCACAATTTTTAATGTGATTGGCATTTCTCAAGCTTTGGCAGAAACTGAGCCACTTCTTTGGCAATGCATTAACAAAAACTGTGTTGATTTCAAGTTTTGAAAGCTCAACACCATCATTCACAAGTTCATTCATTAGAGCTTTATATCTGGTGAATGTTTGAGTGAGGGTTTCCCCTTCTTTGTGCTTGAAGGTGTTGTATTGTAGCTTTAAATCCATTATTCTTGTTTCCTTCACATCAGAGGGTTCCTCATGATATAAAACAAGGTCCTCCATGTAGATTTAGCTGTTTTGTAGTTCACAACAAAATTCATTTGGTCATCTGGAAGTACGGACATGATGAGACTTTTGAGACGATGATCTAGGTTAGCAGCTTTTCTCTCATCAGCAGTCCATTGTACTTCATGTTTTTTATTCTCCCCAACCATAGGAACAAATGGACCATTTTCAATGATTCCAAGGAATTGAGGTTCGATTCCAACCATGTGGAAAAGGAACCTTTTCTTCCAATTGGTGAAATTTTCTACCTCTAGGACAGGAGCAGCATTGAGTTGGTTACCCTATACTCTAGGGTTTGTGGTATTACTTGAGCCATATTTGATCTTGATTTAAAAACTTTAAAGTGAGCAGTTTAATGAAAAAAATAAGAGTTTTGCTAATCAAACTGCTCTGATACCACTTGTTGGTCCCTTGTAATTCGTTATTACTTATCAACCTTAAATAATAACTCGTTACCAAGACTCGAGTGAGTTGTTTTAACAATTGATAAGAACTAAGAACAATTAAAACAACAATACCAATAACTTTCAACGTATAGACTTTTATTAAAACTCAATAAAGAATCTATAACCCACTTTGTTTGCGGAATAACAAAGTGGTTGAATGACAATGTGTGGTGATCTCCTCTACTTGAACTTCTAACCAAAGTTAATAGTCTAAGCTCCAATCTAAACGTTCATATGCTCTTTGGCTATGTGGTTTAGTTGGTATTGAGAGAGAAGGTGTTTTCCAGAGTTTCTAATCTTGTAATGGTTAACTTTTTCTCTCTCAATATGCACTCCTTAAATAGGAAGTGCAAAACTAGGGTTTGCATTTTGCATGTTCCCATGCATAGGTTTATCAAATGGGTGGTTGATGCCCATGCTGGATAAACAGTACAAAGTACTTAATAAACTATTTTAGAAAAGATAAAGGTTGTACTTATAGCTAACTATACAAGCAAACTACTTTGACTTAAAGTAATCTTTTCCATCCTAATGCAAACCATCAAAATACTGAAGTGTCTTCAGCATTCTAGAGGAGATCGACATCATTCAGTTTGGTATTGTCAAACCAAACTGAACTGAAATCTCTTCTTCAGTACTTGTTCTTCAGCAAATAGACCGCCTAATATTTGAAGCAAAGACTCCTTTGTCTTCTAAGTTTACTGGAAGAAGAAAGCTGAACATCCTTCAGCAACATAGTCTTCAGTAGGAACTTTGTTCCTCTGGTCATGCTTTAGCAGACTCACCTTACTGCTAAACATGAAACACTTAAGGGGATTTTATATTTAAATCCTAGAGTTGCTTCAGGGTCAGGAAATACTAACCTAACATAAGGTATGACGTGCATCATGTGTACTCGTTGTACGTACAGATATATTATTTTCCATGAAATATGTCTACTTCTTCCCCCTTGATGGTTTCGACGGCAATAATTGTACGCACATCCACTTGAAATCTCGTGAGAATAATAAATTAGATTAGATATATTACGTGAGAATCAGCTGGTGATCAAAATACTCTACTCCAAGATCTCTTAGACAACCTTTGTCGATTCATAAAGAAAACCATTAATCTCGGCCTCTTCATCAAATCTTGTCATTTTGTCTAGTCACTTTGTCATAATAATCACAGATCAGTTATTCCATTTAATTATAACAAAATGTAATATGTAACTCCATATAGTACTAAGAATTTAGTACTATACGATTGCTGCCCATTCCATTTTCGTATAGAAGTTGTAAAGCCCAAATAAGTAAAAACCACTTAATATGACAAACTTAGGGGGTGTTTCTTTTTCTTTTGCAACCTCTTAGTGAGAAACAAATGTGGGCCCAAACCATTTTAGCATCTTGTTCCATACTCACACCAAAACCTTTCTCTTCCCACTAAGAGGCATATTAAGAGCCTTAAATGATACCACTAAAAAAAGTAAACAACCCCTTAATAACCATTAGCTCAACTTGGTTTGACCAGAGCATAAACCAAATATATAACTAAACCAATACGTTTCAGCCCACCCTCTATCATAACAGGCCAAGAATAGATAACCCCAACCCATTACTCACATCTCTAAACACAACCAATAATAAGAGCAAATGTAACACCCCACTTGGATAAGTGGACCGTTACGTGTATTTATGGCGTGTCATCAAAGCATAAGGTAAATGTCCTAAAACATTAACTGACCATAAAGGAAATACCGGAATCAAACATCGGTAATCCAAACATAAGCTCAAAACATGAAAGTAAAATACTGAAGAAAAGAACTAAACAATGTCCAAATAAGCAGAATAATGTAAGAAGTGCATAAAGTATGAAGTCCGGATAGCTTCCATTCAATGCACATGCTATCAGAATCCTAAGAGCGTCCAGGTGTACCTGCCGTTAGAACATGAAAGAACTACGGCTGAGCATAACGCTCAGTGAACGGATATAAAGCATGATAAGGAATTACTGAAATGAAGCAGATGATAAAATACTGGAGCTGTAAGACTGATAAGTAAAGTTTCAGCGGAAATCTGTGTATAATCTGTAAAGTCTGATTTATAAATAATAAAGCTGAACTGTTATCTGTTAAATCTGAAAACATGCATTTACTGTATTTTTAATTGCCAGAGCTTATATAGGTCATGTGTTGTAACAACGGTGCATGAATAACTGGAGGGGTGACCTCGTCATGCTGTAGAGGGGTGACCTCTAAATAACTGTAGAGGGGTGACCTCTAAATACTGTGCTGGATGGAGGGATCAGCTCCAATGTGAAGGATGTACAGCACACACCACATTCACCCTGATAACTTGTAAACTGATAAGCCTAGGATGCATCCATACGCCCCACTGATAAAATGGCCAAACTAAGCTGAGTGGGGCGATGCAGGATATCACTCTCCTGCATGTGAGTCACGACACCGGTGCCTCAAGTGTCATGGTTACGGTACCTCCTTAACTAGTACATAAACTGATCATGCTTGTATATAAAGCTCAGGCAATTTATTTAGTTATTAACGTGATTACTGATAAGCTTAAACATATATTGGGAAAAACATTTGGCTGCAGAAGGGGAATCCTAATCATGCAAAGAAAGGAAGTCCTTACTGAAGGATGGAAAATCCGTACCTTAAACAATTCAAATGCTTACTTGAAGACTCGACTTACTCCAACTTCATACTATCTACATAAATTGAGGAGTCATTTACTGTTAAGCTAATGACGATAAATTATGGTATTTGTTAATCTTAATTTATATTAATCAATGATCCATTGAAATATAAGTATGCCAATAGTTAGAAAAATTTCTATACGTTTACTTTTCTTTTTACGACTACGAAAACTTTTCTTCAACTACTTATATGCAAGACATGTTAACATGTATTATAATGTTAATGACGTAACATTTTTAGTATGCTCTTATGATAACAAAATGCAATGACAGAAATGATCAGTTAAAGACCAACCTTACTATAATATTCTAACAGTTCAATAGTTTGTGACTTTTTGTTACATTAAATCTAATAAATAAAATCAGTTTTAAAATACAAGACTTCTCCTTGCTTTTAGACGAACATGTCCTCTTCCTCGAAGCATACTGACCATGGTTCAAATGACATTTTAATCTCATTTTACAAACTGATTTATAGGTTATACATAACGTTAGTAAAGCATGGATATTATGTCATTTATGTGTCTTAAACGTTAGACATATCCAACACGTCTAACGCTTGCGACTTACCGATTCATTTTCTTCATATTCTACTCAACACATATTCAACGTATGAATTTGTCATTATGATTGATCCTTGATCATATATATATATACATGTTATCATATATGTTTAGTTTCATGAAAGCTATTATGGTTTAGACTAGCAAGTGTATCGTTTAATCATGGTGATTTAGTTTAGATTCGTGTAATAAGATATGTAAATGTTTATAGCAGCTTATATGATTTATAGTTTTAAAGAATACCTCCGGATAAGATGATAAGTCTGAACAAAATCCGAACGCAAACAATTTAGTAATAGAAGCCCAAACGATCGATGCCGATGTAAACTCGAACTAATGTTTCTTTCCTACACTGTCATGTATGCGCAACTTTTGTGGAAAGACTATAAGGGTGATACTATGTAAATGACATTCTTAGCTACAATCATGCCATAATAAGCGGAAGTTTTCTTTTTCGTTTTAGAAGGATTTGGGATGGAGCGTTTCATTTGTAAAGAGGCACCACAAGAAAAGGGGGATTTTAGGACCCTTTTCTAGAACACCTGTTTTTAGAGCGTCCTAACATAGAATTTATAGGACCAATTAAACTTTAAGTTTTATCAAGTTCTTTTTTATAAGACCCTTTATAAAAAGGTCTTAATAAACTATTTGATAAGTCCTTTTTCAGAAAGGTCTTATTATGATGAAATATAATAGGACACTTTGTATAAATGTCTTATTATATTACATTTTATAGGACACCAATTCGTTGTGGTTTCATTAAGTGAATCTTTAAAGGACACTTAGTATTTGGGTCCTATTATATTGAATCTTAGAGGACGCTTATTCGTTTGGGGTTTCATTATGACCAAACATAATAGAAAACCTAAACAAAAGTCTTATATGGCTGAGCATCGATTCAAAACCAAAAACCACTTTAAAAAAGTCCAACCAAAAACCACTTTAAAGAAATCCAACCAAAAACCGAACCAAATTATTTCGAGGAAAATCGAGCCAAATATATAGTTTAGGTGTATTTTTCTTGTTTTTAACCCGAAATCGAACCGAACTGAGCAAAACGACACAAATATAGAAAACCGAAAACCGAATCGAAAATGGTTAGTTCAGTTTTGGTCTGTACGCTTCTTGCTCAACCGATAGTGTTGGTGTATAGCATGGATACGGCTCATTGGGCCTAAAACCATACACCAAACCTTGGGCCCAGACCCAAGTACATAAAATCCCACCAAGGTGGCAAAAGCTCCAAGCGGATCCGCAACACAATGACCTGACATACTTATGTCTGAGACCCCTGCGGATAAGTCATATAAGAATCAATCCGCAGGACACGATTAGACCATAAACAGATAAATGGGCCTTTGGAGCACAAAGGCCCACTCCCACGTACTATCCGAGAAACGGGAAAAGGCCCAGTACTTTCCCTTATAAATAGTACTCACTTGCACTCCAAATGAGGTACTATTTTCTCACTCATCTTTACACACACATATATCTCGGACAATATGAATACTTACTCTCACGCTAGAGTCTAATCGTGGGTTCTGACCCCTTGGTAAGGACTAACGGTATTACTTTACGTGTGCTGGAAATCGTCAACTACATCTCGTGATAGTACAAGATCCACCCATAACACAAGGCATCTAAGTACTTCCCGGCGAGTACTTAAATCTACTTTTGACCGCGACCGATCACTGTACAAACAAGTGGCGCCATCTGTGGGGCCTAGTACACAACTGCGTTCCATAAAAATCTCGTTTCAAAATGAGCAATCAGGCAAGAGACCCTCCAACACATGCCACGTCCGTCGTACGTAACACAGGTGTTGAGAAAACAAACAAAGATGCAAAGCACCCTGAATTGAGAGCAACTGGTGCCACCATCAGGGATTTCTGTAATAAACACTTTGATCAGCTCTTACCCATAATAGTCGAAAAATTCCAAGAAGAAGCACAACGTGAGAAGAAGCTAAAGTCTGTGAAAGCACGCCTCACATACGGAGAAAGTTCCAAGAGAAGCCCGAATGGAAATGAGTTATCCAATTACTTTGAGTCCGCCACTCCACGGCCTGACAAAAGACGGGGGAGTGGACGGCAAGTATCCTCGGATGGAGGTGAAAGCCGCAGACATAGCTTGGGTGCACCCTCACGGACCCGGCGCGATTCTAGCGATCGGAGAAATCATAGTGAAGGTGGAGTGTTCACCAGGCTAGGGCCACAGGACGGAGGAGTATTTGATAGACTTAAGAAGAAAGATTACAATATGAGAAGTTCTATTACTAAACGAAACCGGAACGATGAAGCAACGTCTATAAAACACTCAAAGACGGACGAGATGAAAGAAACAGAAGGTCAAATAAGGCAAGATCAAGAAATAGTAGTGATGACCTATCTCGCCCTTGGTAATGCGAGGACGTCGATCCATTCATGGCTCATATCTAGAACTTCGACTTCCCAAAGAAAATAAGAATGTCAAACCAAGTCAAGATGTATGACGGGTCAAAAGATCCAGAAGATCATGTCAAGATTTCTCAAGCATCAGCCAAAGTAAAAAAGTAGGCCATGCCTACATGGTGTAACATGTTTAATTCTACCATGATTGGAAACGCCTGGGTATGGTTCGATGACCTCCCAAGATAGACAATCAACAACTATGAGGATTTAAAAGCAGCATTCCTAGCCAACTATCCAAGAAAAGACGTGTATCAAAGATCCTGTGGAATTCCATCACATCAAATAAAGGGAATGGAAATCTACGGAGGACTTCATGAAGCGATTCAAAGTCGAAGTCCGACACGTTAAAGCAGCCCTAGAATGCATGAAAATATTAGGACTCATGCACGGAATCACGCATCCAGGGAGAATCAAACGTCTACATGATAACATACCTAGAACCACGGATGAGGCGATGAGGGAAAACGTAGCCGTCCTCAGAGGAGAAGACAGGAAAAGCTACATATTAGTGTTAAATCACATATAATACTATTTTTATATCATATATGATACTCATGTTACATCATATATGATATTAGTATCATATTTGATAAATTTTGATAAAAAAACGTGGAAAATGATAAATAAAATTTGTCGAAAGTATATCACAGTGTATATCTATAGGAAGATAATTAAATACTCGTCGTGATGATATTTGTTTCGCGTAATGATTAACAGGTTAAGAGATATTGATTTTTTTAAAAAGAAATGAAAATAAGTTTTTGATTTAATTTTATCTATCGAGTTAAGATGGTAAAGATTTGTTGTATTTAAATAAACTTTGAGATCTAAGTAAACCTAAGTCTTAGTTTCCAAACTTTATACAATGAGAAAACGTTTTGAGAAATGATTTATCCTCCTACAAGTTCTTCCTACTTATATGCCTACTTACAGGATCCTGACACGTGTCAGAACTGAAGGTTTAGATGCGGAGAGATAATGAGTGGAGATAAAATATAAAATATTGTTGTGTGTGTAAGAGGATATGTAGGAGGATATTGTAGGAGGATATAGCAACACTCAAACGTTTTTTTCTTAAAAGAGAACTTAAGCTATTCGTAAAGGAGTATCGATCGAGCTCGGACGATCGAGTCACAGTCGATCGACTCCGTTGCAACGACCATATGCGATCGATTGCATCAACGAAATAGATCGTCGCTATGATCTAATTGCCCACTCGGTCCTTTTCTTTTCTTTCTTTTTTTATATTTTTTGGATAAAATTATATAGTTGTAATTAGATAAAATTTGTAAAAAATTTCCAATTTTTTATATATTGAGCTTTTTTTAATCCTCACAAGGTATATTAATTTGACAATTTTTAGAGTTAGTTTTAGTTAATGAATTTAACCCTATTTATCTCTAATTAAGTCTTTTTTAATCATTTATTTAATAATATTTAAGTATAAGTATTATTGTAATATTTTTTATTTTATTTAAATAATTATTTGTAAAAGAAATTATATTGAAAATTTGAACTCTATCGCACTAGGTCGCCTTGTTGGGGGAAATATGTTGTTTTAGGTTATCGGAGAGAGAAAGTTGATGTGACAGAAAAATGACGGTTCCGCGAGTAGCCTTAACAATCGATTTATTTATATTTACTTTTTTGAACGAGTTGATTTATCATTCAAAAGTCAAGTTATTATTCTCTACTAGCATTTTTTAAGCTTTTATAGTTGTCTTTATCCACAATGTATCATTCTCTAAAATTTGACAATGTCCTCTAATATATTTGGTTTGCCCGCCAAGTGTTTCACCAAAAATTTGATTATCCCTCCATTTACATTATCGAATAGTTATTCCCCCAATCTCAAAAATTTGGATTAACTTTTCCATTTTCATTATATTTTTCACTGTGATTAAAAAAATGGCAAACAACTGCCGCATACAGTTGATAAAATTTTCATCTTATAATTTTTCTCCTCCCCATCCCCATTCAACTATGTCTTCCCAAACCCCAAGCCCCGTACCAATTTCAAGTCAACTAGTCTGTATATCAGGTATTATATCTTTAAATTCATTACTAATTTGAGGTGTAAATGCGTCAATTTCTCGTTTTGTTGATTTAGGAAAAGTATAGTTTATGTGAACCCAAATAAATATAGCCTTGCAACATTAGATCTGCTACAATTGATGCGTATGACATCTATATTTTGTTTATTAAATTCTTATTCCATCTTTATTTGCAATATCATCCTTATATACATTATTTATTGTAAATAAATAAGTATAATGCACAATTTATCACAAAAGTGAGAGTGGGATAGTGGTAAGATTCTTTGTTACTAAATCGGAGGTGATAAATTCAATTATCATTTGAAACAAAAGTTATTAGCATGTGCTTCTATATGATTTTTGTATAACAGAAACAAGGGGTAGTTGGCAATGGTAAAATTCCATATGCTACAAGATTGTGTGTAATTTTTTTTATTTTTTATTTTTTTTTGAACGGCAATTTTTTACAACTCACACAATCTATCTCACAAATTCTATCTCACATGTCTCCACCGAGACTTGAACCCACAACCTTAAGGTTAGAAGGCCACTCACATACCGCTCGACCAAGAAGCTTTTGGTAAGATTGTGTGTATTTAATACAAGTTTTTACAATTCCATTATTTTTACTAGATATGTCAATTTGTTTTAATAGTTAGCAAACAAACATTCCTCACCATTTGTCTATCTTACAGGACTTGTGATATTTTTTTTATTTATGGTAAAAAAGGTATAGTTTGCATAGCTTTCAAAAACGGCTATGTAACCTACATAAAGAAAATGGTAAAACTGAATTTGGGCCTTTTTGAGTCACTTAAGCACTGTTAAGTCACTTAAGGATTATGAATTTGGGGTTATTTGAGTAACTATGGGGTGTTTTAGTCACTTATGGATCTTTTATATGTATTTTCATGATTTTGCTTAGACCAAAGATTGAATGGTTCTCATTATTAAATGAATATATGGCTGCTATGTAGTTTAGGGACTATTGTAGTAACTTAGAGCATCCACAATGGGATGGTTTTTGAATGACTTTTTCCTATTTTAAAAAGCTATAAGTATAGTTTTTACCATTGAAGCAAACACTTTGTGAATGACTTTTTCACAAAGACTTGTAAACTACCAAGTCATTCACATGAAAAGTACCAAGTTATTGTCATTCAATTGGGCAAGCATTAATTATGAAGCAAAACAATGAATAAAATTATCATGGATTGAATGCACCAAGTCTTTAAAGACTTGATAGCATTGTAGATGCTCTTAGGAGCTGTTTAGTTCATGTTTAAAGTTCATCTTTTGAATTTATTCGGCTTTTGAATTTATTCAACATATATCGATATATATGATGGTTATTCAAGTAAAAATTCCTAAAATAGCTATACCATGTACAAGAAGTGAACTGTTTTTGTATTGGTTATATCCGATTTATGTGGTCTACATTTGACCTTTTAAGTCCGAGAACAACCATTATTCAAACTCTTCATATAAATGCTATTGATTTATTATATATATTCTCTGAATGCCAAATACATGTCTTAGTTGTGTATATGGTCATATGTATCTGTAACTAAATTTCATTGAATCAACTTGATTTTTATCTTTCTTTGCTTATGAATCTTTAAAAAATGTGTCTTCATTATCTACCTAAGAATGAAGCTTCTGTTTTACACAGTCTGTGACGTTTTGTATTGATTAGTCTACTAATTAAAAAACTTATAACTCAAAACTAGATGTTTTTCAAGATTCATAACTTTCACAATTTATCGTTTAAGATTCTCAGCAACTTTACTCCTAGGTTTCATTAGGTCTTTAAGACGTGCAATCTGGTAGATGTAATATCACTCTGAAGGTGACTCCTAAGGTTTTGAAGCTTCAGCTTTCAAACTAGTTATGCTCCGAGGTTGTTAGACATATATACTATATAATGTAAGGTACTTCTGCTTTCAAACTAGTTA
Organism: Glebionis coronaria; assembly: GCA_025667525.1. Lineage (NCBI taxonomy): Eukaryota > Viridiplantae > Streptophyta > Magnoliopsida > Asterales > Asteraceae > Glebionis > Glebionis coronaria. The sequence continues at coordinate 24,987,932 of CM046876.1, forward strand.
TGCTCCAAGGCTGTTAGAGTTACATATATACTGTATAAGGTAAGGTATTACTGCTTTCAAACTAGTTATGCTCCAAGCCTATTAGTGTTACATATATACTGTATAATGTAACGTACTTTTGCTCCACACCTTTTTAAGCTTATTGTTTTATATGATTTACCTTCTCAAATTATAATAAACTAGTACTTTGTTGGGCTTTAATATTGCAGTTGGTATCTATGGTTTGTGTAAATGGTTTTGATCTTTGATTACCATAGGAAGAAGTGTTATGATAATGCAACTTGATATTCTTCCCTATTTCAGTTACATTTCTAAAGTTTGAGAAGTGATATAACTAACCTTTTTTAGAGTTGGATTTCCTGTCATTGTATAATGAGTATAATCTATTATTTAGATTAAACATTGTTACTGTACATCGTATTAACTGGAGTTGTTTATTTGTAGGCGGTACATGAGGAAGATGGATGATGGATGAAGTGATGAACACACAATTGATCAATTTCTAATTTTCCTTTTGTTACATCAGCTACTAGTGCATAATTTTGTTATCTCCAGACTATTTATACTTGTTGCTACTTTAGTTTTGTGGTAATTATGTTGAAGTTTGTAAAACTCTTATCTTGGATATTAATCTAACTTGGTTGAAAACATCTATCCTGGAAATGAAATATTATCATCTTATGGTACTTACTTCAAGTTCAGTTGAGTTTTTTTCTTTCATTTTTGTTTTTGAATTATGTAATGTTAAATATAAAGCATCTTTATGATGTCACTTATTATGACCCTATTGCCATTAACTAAACACGCTACAAAATGTCCTTTATAACTCTTCTGGTCCTAACAAAGCAACATTGTGTTAGGACCTTTCCATTGGTACTATAACAGACTTCATCCATTATGTTTCAGTCCTATGAAAATGTTTATCGGGACGCGTGAAAGGGTCCTATAACATAACATATGGGCAAACATATATTAGAACACCAAATAGCATTCTATAATGTGGTCTACTACAATGCTAATTTGGTCGCATAAACATTTTTATGGGACTAAAGAATTAGTTCCAAAATATTCAAGTTTATTAGGACGTTGATAAAGGTCCTAATTATCTGATACAATCCCTACCTATGGGACACTTTTAGTTTGGTTCTATTAGGTGAAAGGTCCTATAAACTATTTTTATAGGACACTAACGAGTGTCCTATTATAGGTTATACATAACGTTAGTAAAGCATGGATATTATGTCATTTATGTGTCTTAAACGTTAGACATATCCAACACGTCTAACGCTTGCGACTTACCGATTCATTTTCGTCATATTCTACTCAACACATATTCAACGTATGAATTTGTCATTATGATTGATCCTTGATCATATATATATACATGTTATCATATATGTTTAGTTTCATGAAAGCTATTATGGTTTAGACTAGCAAGTGTATCGTTTAATCATGGTGATTTAGTTTAGATTCGTGTAATAAGATATGTAAATGTTTATAGCAGCTTATATGATTTATAGTTTTAAAGAATACCTCCGGATAAGATGATAAGTCTGAACAAAATCCGAACGCAAACAATCTCGAACTAGGCGAAACAAAACCAAACATTGAAGTCGTACACTTTTAGTAATAGAAGCCCAAACGATCGATGCCGATGTAAACTCGAACTAATGTTTCTTTCCTACACTGTCATGTATGCGCAACTTTTGTGGAAAGACTATAAGGGTGATACTATGTAAATGACATTCTTAGCTACAATCATGCCATAATAGGCGGAAGTTTTCTTTTTCGTTTTAGAAGGATTTGGGATGGAGCGTTTCATTTGTAAAGAGGTCAATGTGGGTTTTATTTCACTTGCCATCTATCTATTCGGCATATATTCTTTGGTGGAACTTATCTGAATATTTTAAATGTCAACATTGAGATATTATTAGTAACCCATAATTGATATTATTTTGTTACAATCATTTTTTAACTTTATGTTATATTTGACAAAATAAAACAAACACTAAATTTTTGGGTTTTACAACTCTTCCCCTCTAAAAAAAATAATTCGTCCTCGAATTAGGGACACGATAATGGTGTGATTTTACAGCAAACTTTCTCGTTTAATTTCTTTCCTTTTGATTTCAAATATTAAGTATAGAACGATGATGATAGAGTTTTGGATTTAGGAGCTAGACGAGGTCAGATTTCATTTTGAGTTTATATATGTGGATTAATGATTTTTGTTGGCTACGAGTTTGTTGGAAGGTTGTCTTGGTCAAGACTCATTGAGTCGGGGAATTAACAGTTTTGCTATTTGATGTTACTTCGCTTAGGGCAAAAAAGTTTTGGCAGAATTTCTTTTCCCAAAAACTGTTAATTCGCCGGTACTTCCCTAATCGTAGGTGAAGTGTTAGTTCGCCTCTTGGAAATTTGTTAACTCGCCTCTTTTTAAAAAAATGCTAGTTCGCCTATGCACTTTTTCCTATTTTCATGTTTCTGTTCTTCATCATGAAAAAAACCCAGAATTGATTCTTAGTCACAAATCAAACAAGTTGGTTTCAAACTTTAATATATAGCTTAATAATAGGCTTTAACCAAAAGTTTGATTTCTAAGATAACGAATATTACAGCAGAACATGTTTGATAGTTTTTAGACCAAGAAAGCAAGTAAATAAAGAGTTATTAACTCACTGGGAAGCTCACGGACCAGAAAACTGAACGAGACCAGAAAAATCCTTACTTGACAAAATATGAGACCATCATGTTTGACCATAAACGAATCAGCAAAGAGAAAAAAATAGAAAGAGACAGAATAGAAATTATTAGGGTTAATTCCATATATGTCCAATTTAAACCTTAAAATGCCTTATTTACTCAATCAAACTTCATAATATTACCTAACCAAATTAACATATATATATATATGTTATATTTACCCATTTTCATTATTGAACTGGTTTAAAATGAATTTAATACAGTAAATCCCAATTATAGCCTTTAACCATATTACTAATAAGTTATTAGTAATAACTAACAAGGATTCCTCAATTGTTTAGTAATATGAATAAAAAAACTGGACAGTACCTTCGTTGATGTGTTAATAATAATGAAATATTTTCATTTTAAGTCTTTTGAATATGACATTTGTCTCAATTATATAAGTTAATTAGATTATGGAAAACTGGGAATAGAAATTTCAAAGATACTCAAACTATAGTTACTCCTCAAGATCATGCGTTATGTAGTGTAAGTTCGCATGACAATTGGCTTTCATCTCCCAGTTGACGATTGGCCCTTGATACAAATATTTTGACGTAATAAAAGAAAGGTTTAAGTCCATATAGAAACGTACTTTTTGAAATTTACAATACTAGGTAACGAACTTATTATATTACCATTTTAGTCATTGAAACCTGCTATTTTATGATAATCTAGTAAATATGACTGGTTTATTTTCCACGTAGATTCATATTTATTCTTTATCTCCACATGTACAGTCTATATCGTAATTTTATTTCCACCTCCTTTGCAGATTCACAAAAAATATCAATAAATATCTAAACAAAAACCAATCTTTCCGATTTTTGATTTTCTTTGTTCTTTTCCTTATTTTCTTCCGTTAACTTAACATAGATACACCATTATAACCTTTCAAGAAAATCTAACAACATCACACGAATAAGCACTATATTGCGAACAAAACCCAACTTGTTTGACCACCACCGGAGCCGCCACGTGATTCTGGCGCACCTCTTGTATATTTGAGGTTTTTTTCTGGAGACTTTTAGGCATTTCTGGACCACCACCTTTTAGGCGTTTTTGGAGTCTGATCCAAGTATCCCACCACCGAATTTATGGTGTTGGGAGGTGGCCATGAATTCAGCAAATTGCTCGACCAAGTGTTTGACAATGGTTGCTTAATGTAGTGGACTAAGGAGGTTATAAACTAGTGGCTCACTTCTTGCGTTTTCTTATTACAGTGGTTGAGAATGAAGGATTAGCATGCCAGTTCCTTTTCTTTGGTTGATGTACCAATTGTGATCTTGCTTTAATAGTAATCGACTTTGTATTATAATAACTGTGGAATATATATTTGGAGTGAATATTTTTTTTGGATTTCTGGGATATACTAGGATTGCATTTGGAATATATGTATTTTGTTCGATTAAATTTGGCTCAATAGAGATAATGATTTTAGGAGTATTATATTTTTATTCCATTTGTAAAATTATGAAAATAAAAGGGTTCAAATGAAAAAAAAATTCACCTAACTATTTCTACTACAGATGGCATAAAAATAAATAAAAATGCCAAATAAGCATGTTTGACCGGTTTAACAGGTAACCGGTTACCATATTAGTGATAATGTAACCATTTTCTAACTATTGTATACTAGATTGGTAGTATAATAAGTTTGTTACCTAGAGTTGTATATTTTGAAAAGTAGGTTTCTATTTTATGGAGTTAACTCTAAAAGAAAAGGAATAGTTACAGATGAAAGAAACCAAGCAAACTCTATAAATTTTAGGGTATAATGGGAATTTAATGATGAAAATACATTTTAAAATAGATTTTATAATGAAATGGGTACATATGAAAAATATGATATTCAAGTTGAGTATATATGACATTATTGTTTTTTATTGGGTAAATAAGGCATTTTAAAATTTAAATTGAACATATATGGAATTAACCCAAATTATTACTCCATACGATATATTAATTGTGGAGGGAAACGATGTCGTTTCAGGAAATGAATTGTCGTTTCATTATATGCTTTGTGTCGTTTCAAGAAGAAAAGCAATCTCACAAAACTCATTAAAATATAAATTTACCAAACATACTGTTGCACTATATGATAGATTACGAAAACTCCTTTACACTTTCAACTATTTACGATTTTTTAATATAACAAATTATATTTTATCAAATGCATAATTACCGATTTATTCGGAGAAATATCATTTAAAAGATCGTCGAATTGCAAAACAAACGACCCCGATATTGCAATGCATCAGACATGCGTATGATTTTATTGTTTACACTTTTTTTGAACGAGAATTCATTTCATATCACTCCTCACAAACTGAGGTAAATTGAACAAAACAAGTTACATCGAACATAAAGGGAAAAATCGGAACCAATTTGCCAAAAAAAATACACAAAGTAACAAGTTGAGCCAAACCAAGACATACACCTTAAACATTGTGACACATGACAACAGCACAGTACAAGAGTGAGGGGGAATCAAAAATGTGAGATTTTGATAGACATAACCATAAAAGGTGTAGCTTGGAGTAAAAGTACATATAAGCATACATAAAAGATAAATCTAACCTCCTTAAAAGATCCAAACCTAAGCTAAATGAATCTAAGCCCAAAACCCAAAGTATCTTCAAACCATCGGTTGGCGGACTGCACACATCTGAGCAGAAAAGAAGTAAAACAGTAGAAGCAAGCCGTGCGATGGTAGAGCAGCGGTGACGGATGGCAGGCAACGGTAGAGGATGGCAGGCAGCGGTGGAGGATGACAGATCTGAAGGCAAATGTTATTATTGTGGAAAATAAGAGTGAAACAAACCTTAACAAGAGAAGGAACAAATATACAAAAGTGGAAGGATAAATGAGGTCCGGACGCCATCCGAAGCCGACCGCCGAAAAAACGAGAGCACATTTAGAAAGTATGCGAGGAAGTGTTTTCTATATTTTTTAAAAAAATTTACGGCAATATTCCTTGAGGTTATTTTTCCCTTCCAAAGTCAGTCACTGACAAAAACCATTCTTTGTATTATCGGTAGACTACAACGTTAGTCTTGAAAGATCCGCTGCAGAGCGCGAACTATATTCCTCGTATATATTAAATGTTGCCTTAAACGATGTTGTACAAATCTTTTCCATGTCATTTTATTAATAAGTATATGTCATTTTTGTAGAAATTAGAAGGCGGGGTTGAATAGTTTCTCATTAAGTTTTCAAAACATTTCGTTTAATCCACTAGCCGCGGTTCTATAAATATCACCGTGGTTCCTTATCAATAAAGAACCGCGTGTTCAATAACGAAACGTCGACAATGGATGCCAAATATTGATACAATTAAAACATTAACAATCTATTGTATCAAATTCTCGATTAATCTTGACTAGATATGAGATGTGTTTGTCATAGAAGTAAACAAAAAGTAAGTAAACACACAAACACATCAAATCAAGAGTACATCAAGCAATAGTGTAAACACTAAGCACACATGTACTAAGCATTAGATTTTCCGCAACTAAGATGTTTAGACTAAGGGATGCATACTTGACCATAATCTAAACATGAAGCACACACGTACTAAGCCTTAGCTTTTTCGCAACTTAGATGTTTATGTTATTTGATGTACACAAAGACACACAATAAAAGTATGCAACTATATAAGTAAAGACATAAATGTAAAGAAGAATACTGACACGATGATTTATAGTGGTTCAGTCACGAAACTCCTCTTCACCCTACTCTACTCCTCAAGTACCCAACTCGAGAGTTACTTCACTAGTCAACAAAGCTCCTTTCAAGGTGGAGAAAACCATACACGTCGCTTACACGTTTCAGACACTAAGCTAGATGTCGAGTCCTAATCTTAGGTAGGACCAATCTACACACGTCGCCTACTTCACCATTTTCCGACACAAGGCTAGATGTCGAGTTCTAATATTAGGTAGAACCAATCTACACCCATGACTCCACTAGTTATGTTTTATGGCCCAACATAACAAACCTTGTGTTTGGTGGCCTAAACACATAAACCATCTAGATCTAAATACACACCACTTAGATCTAGAACTCTACCACTATATCCAAGTATATACATATAACTTGGATCCACACTCCTAACACCTAATCTAAGGATACCCATCACTTGGATATACTACCCTTACAACACATTCAAGTGTACCCACAACTTGGATCTTCTACACATACATCAAGTCTAAGTATACACATCACTTGGAACTTCATGTTTACATTGTAGGAAAACTCTGAGCATGACTTGATCTAGAATGAGATTTTAGCCTTATATTTTATATAGTCGAACAAGAATGTAATAGGTCATCTTAGTTGTTAATGGTCTTGTATTGTTATAGGTTAGTCGGGAAAACCAGGCTTGGACTTTAAGCTAATATTGTATAACTTAGGGGCTTCAAGCCCAAGCAAAGCCAAGCCCGACCCAAGAAACAAGACCACGAGCCCACCAACCTCGTGGGTATATAAACCCTCTTCCATGTGTGGATGAGGGTGTTGGTTCATAATATTTCACATAGTATTATTTTACTTTCCATCACCTTCTCTCTAGTCTCTCTCTCTCTACTTTCTTTTACTTTCTCTCCCTAGAATCTTGTGTTATGGATTGATTAGGATTAACAGGAGAGATCTTCATCATGTTATGAACCTAGACATTAACACTTCACAAGGATGGAGGTGTTCTTCTCATTGCACTTGAGGAGGTGGATGCAAATGAGGATTGGATCACTTGTAAACAATATTACACATGTTTGTGATCAATGGGATTGTGGAAGAGATTTAGGTGTAATTTTGTGTATTTTCTTCAAGTTTTGTGGAAGAAAATTTCCTTTTATTTATAGCAAACTCTTACCTTGGAGAGAACCTTTTTACCAAATGGATGAAAGAGCGGACTAACCATTGGATAAAAGCATGCACCTTATCTTCTTGGAACCCAAATTCAAAATTTGAATTTGAATTTATTTTTCTTTCCTCCATCTTCCAGAAGCAAGTTCAAAATTTGAATTTAGAATTTGTTTGTTTCCCTCCATCTTCTAGAAGCTTCCAAAAGTTTTGAATGAGCCCAAAACCGGATAGTCTGCCTGTGGTTTGTTAATTGTTCTGCGGTTCAATATATTTAAGGAACCGCGGGTACTATAAGAGAACCGCGTCCTTCTTGTCCTTAATGAAAAATGCAAGCATAAAGGTGTCGAGAGAAGTATACATTAGTATGCTTGAGTGATTACGAGTACCTCACACATTTTACATAATGTATTGCGAGTTATACGTTTTTCATCACCAAAACACATAGAGATTATATCGATTAAACATCGTAATGTTTGCACTAATAGTTTTGATAACCCACTAAAGCTGAGAAAATGCCCAATGCGTAAACAAATAGAAATTCACGGAACTGCCCCTTACAATATATGATAGATTACAAAAGAAACCTTTAACTTTTAACTATCTACATTTTTTTATAACAAAGTTTATTTATCAAATATGAAGTGTAATATATCGTTTCTTTTAGAGAAAAAAATAGTGCTGAAAAGATCATCAAATTGCGAACAAAAAATCCCAATAATGCAATACTTTAAACGTACGTGTGATTTTATAAAAAATGTTGAAACTTAACACACATTTTAACTATTCATTTATCGAAATAATCTTGAGGTTATTGGTTCTTTGCAAGGACAGTATTGATGTGAACAATCTTTCAGTCAATACCGGTCGTTAGTTTTGAAACCTTCCGCCGCAAAGTGCGAGGTATATGTCTCGTATATATTAAATATCATCGGAAATGACGTCGTAAAAAACAAGTAATAATCGTTTTATTCATACGTGAATGTCGTTTCAAAGTCCCACAAAAACATAAATGACCCACACCGGCCCACACCTGAATTAAGAAACAAATTCACATTAGAACCCTTACACTATGTGAAAGATTATAAAAATGACCTTGGACTATAAACTATTTACATTTTCTTGTGGTATATCAAACTTTATTTCTCAAATATGAAACGTATATCTATCAATTATGTTTGAGAAAAAAATTATGCTGAAAGATTTTCGAATAGCGAACTAAACGAGTCTAATATTGTAATGCTTATAACATAGGTGTAATTTATAAATGTTGAAACTTAGTACTAATTTAAATATTTTTATCAAAATAGTCGTTAACATTATTCATTTCAAGGCCAGTCAATGACGAAAAAAGAAATTTACAAAATAACCTCTCACATTATGCGTCATATTACAAAAACAACCTTAGACTTTTAACTATCTACACCTTTTTTATGACAAAATTTACTTATCAGATATGGAACGTATATATGTCGATTCTTTTAGAAAGAAAAACACCGTTGAAATGACCTACATATATATGATTTATAAAAAATGTTGAAACTTACTAATTTAAAATATTTTTCTATCAATAATCCTTGACATTATCCGTTTCCTACAACGCCATACATAACGCGAATAATCTTTCATATTATTAACCCATCACAACTGTTGGTTTTGCATCCTCTGCCGAGAAGTGCGGGTTATATACCTAGTTTCTTTTAAAACAAGGATCGATTATAATCTTTTTCATTGTAAAACAAAACCAAATGTAGGGACTTTTTAAAAAAATTGTTTCTTTAATAGGAAACAATCCCTTGATTTATTCATTTGGTTTTTAACTATTTTTAACAAGAACAATACCCGTGCGTTGCACGGGTAGAATGTTATATGTAATTGTTATCTTAATTTATCAAAATCATTTTAGTAAGCTACTTTGACATATGTACTTTTTTTATAGGTTAGTAACTTTAATATACCACCTTTATCTTTTGTACTTTAAACTAAATATATAATGTCACTCTTCTTCTAATTATTCCATACACAACCACGTACTATAATATATATCACATCTTGTAGCAAACGACATCGTATATCAGTTTTCAAAGTCGTTTTGCTATATCGTGGTGTCGTTTTGAAACCGAAATAGAACTTAGCAGTACATGGTATAACAAAATTTACTGATCAAATATGGAGCACATATTCATCGATTCTATGAAACGAACCTGCAATACTCTTAAAACTTAATACACATTTGAAATATTCATTTATCAAAATAATTATAGAGATTATATGCTCCTTACAAATTGACGTGAACAATACTTCGTTTTACAGGTCCATCGCTAGTCGTTAAAGTGTACCTTTTCTTTTGAACTTTCGGTTATCTAATTGGTAGACTAAAAAAACATGAGCTCCTAAGTTAGCTAGTCTTTAAAACCAATTAAGGGTTTAGACTTTAGAGATAAGCCACGTTAAAGATGTCAGACTATGCATTATTTCAAACATTGATAAAACTTGCCTTTGAGATAAGTCACTTAAAAAATGTCAAACTAAAAGTAAGTGTCTGCTCATCACTTTCTCTCTCGATACATCCCATGTAATATTATCAAGAACACAAAACAACTTTCGATCCAACAATAAATCATCATTTAGCCATCTTTATCCGGTCCGAAATATTTCGATCACTTCATCAAACTCAGATCCATGACGATGCAAAGTCAAACACAACAACCATCAATTAAACTCAAAACTCTTTTAATCTTATCACCAAGATGAACCACAGATAATAAAGAATAGTATTTTTTCTGATAAAACTCGAATAACAAACATAACCACGTTCTATTATTCCTACTTAGAGCCATTCGAACCCATCCATGGAGTCGAGAACCAAGAAGTATTCGTCTTCAAGATCTATTAATTGGTCTCGAGTAGGTGACTTATAATTGTTTGCATGTCTTTTGATTCGAATAATTATATTTTTAAAAATTTAGTTAATAACGTATCTTTAATAGATTTTTATCAAAACCTAACAAAATTTTTTAGAAGATTTGTTTTAAAAGGTTAAACCTTCTGAGATTGATGTTTTTTTTTTCTTTCGAGTCTCTTGTGATGTTGGAGTTGGATGTTTGATTATAATTAGGGTTTAGATGTGGATGAATAAAACAATGAGATATGCTAACTTAAATAATGGATGGAAATGATGTCAAAAGTACCTAATTTATCTGAAAGTAGTTTGTCAATAGATTACTTTTTGTTCTTATCTTCACATGCTGGATAATAAAACGTGTTATAATCCAATGCCTATCTTCTCAACCGAAAAGCCTGAAATAAAGCATGAGATTAAGTGGTTCAGATTAATTTCAGTATGAATTTATACGGCTCAGATAATGTCATGTCACCTTTTTTTATCTCTGCTCCGTCGGCAATAAATAAGTTAAATTAAAAAATAATTTTTCACTATAACTGGTGCAATATATATTAGATTCGTTTATAGGGAAAATTCAATGAAAAAATGTATATGTCAAAAATATATAAAATAAAACTTAAAAAACGGAATTAATCTATAAAGATGATGGGTTAAAAGTAGAGTTTAAAACGAAAAAACCACCAAAATTCAATTTTCAAAAAACATATCAACCGATTCATCATATCAAAAAACAAAACATAAAACCCACAACCTCATACCTTCAAAGAGTAAGTTTGTTGTACTTCCAAACCCTAAAACAGAAACCCAACTTCGTTTCATTAATAATTATTGACTAAAGGTTTATGTTTTGACCATTGATTTTCGTTTAGAGTTCTTTTCAACTTTTTTTGGAAACTCAATAGTGCACCGATAAATAAGGTATAATTATGTGTAACTTTGCATTTAAATTTTCTAGTTTTTATTTCTTTAGATGTAATTTGATTATTTTATTGTTTCATATGCACTGAATTATACGATTATCTAATCCTCAAAGGGTTTTTGTCCAACGTTTTTTGACCCGGGTCGATCCGGCCGGGTCAACCGGTTGAACCGGTTCCGGCCGAAAAAACGGGTCATATTGACCCGGGTTTTATATTTTCGAAACCCGGCTTGACCCGGCGGGTTTGGGGTGACCCGGGTCAACCCGGTTCTCAAGACCCGGCCGGGTTTCAAATTTTTCGGGTTTTTTTTGAATTTGTTTTTAAAATTTACGTATTTGCGACGAAATTTTATTTTTACATATTATATTGGTTGGTAAACAATCTATATTTTGAATATACGTAAGTTTTTGTAATTTTTATAAGTATAATTTTGTTAATTATTAAAAATATAAATTTTTTTTTTTTTTAGAAAACCGAGTTAATCCGGGTCGACTCGGGTTGACCCGGACCCGACGACTCGACCGGGTCAATCTAAGACCCGGGTTTTAAAACATTGTTTTTGTCAATACAATATAAATATTGGATTTTAGCTTTTTGAAAGTTATTATTTGATATGTAATTATACGAATCACATAATTAACTCTAATAAGACGCATCTCAAGAGTTAGTGTTTGAATACCTTATGTAGTTTAAATTTGGGTTAATCTTAATTTAGGGTAAGGTTGAGCATGGCAAATCTAAACTCGAATCGGATCGTAAATCAGACCGGACCAACACCAACCGAACCAAACCGAAGGACTGTCGGCATAGGCGAAGCCACATGGAGACTAAAGATGGCTATGGCCCCCCTAAACTTTTCTCTGTTTTCATAAAATACCCTTATACTAATAAATATCTTACATTGTAAACCATAAATTTACAAGATAAAGGATGAATTGGCCCTCCTAAGTTTTATGATTTACATTCGGCCTTCCTAACAGAACTAAGCTAGCTCCGCCACTGACTGTCGGTCCTGTCTTGGTTACATGTTTTTAGTTTTTCGGTCTCGAGTCAATTTGGTCCAAAACCGTCAAAACCGGCCATAGACCCGGACCGATCGAAATTGATCTTTTTCTTTGAATATCAGCAACCAAGTGGGTCAATAATACATCATTACGTCACAAAAAGGTTAGCTTTAAACTTTTACTCTACCTACTTTAGTCTAGGGGTGTTGTCGGGTCGGGTTATAGGGTTATCGGGTCTAGTCGGGTCGGGTTGAGTCGGGTTTTAAATTTTAGAAACTCACCCGATACCCGACCCGATAAAGAATCGGGTTATCGGGTTCGGGTGGTATTCGGGTCGGGTGACTCGGATTGTGAGATCATGGCATATTACTGGGCTGATTATTTGTACCAAAAAGTATGTAATCATATATTTGACATAGACGATTCTTAAGGAAATCTTGCAACAGTTGTGAGATGTAACAAAGACAAAATTTGTGCAATTCTTGCCAGAGAAGGATTTCCAGAGTTATAAAAAACAAAACCTCATTGATCACAAATGAATCTTTGAACTGGTTTTCTGGAGGAGTACTAAAATTGCAAAAGTACTAGCATAAAATTCCACTAATCAATAATCACAAACACCGAATAAGAACGCATTCCATGTAACAAGATGCATAAATAGTACACTATTGCATATCAATGAATCGACAGAAGCTAAAGATGAATATACCATGATTCAAATTCAACACGAGATGAAAATATATCAGGTAAGATGAAGTTCAGCAAAGCCCACAATTCTCTCAGATTGTTCTGCAGAGGTGTCCCAGTCAGTAATAGCTTGTTGTTAACACGCAACCATTTCAATTCCTTCACCAATTTGCACTGTGAATTTTTTAATCTGTGACCCTGCAAGTGAAAAAAACTAAGTAATTTTTCTGATAAAAGCTTGAGTGCGCGAGCTGCATAAACAGCAAGAACACAAACTATTGATGTCATCTGATATAGGCACCTCATCGACCACGAGATATTTCCGGTCGTAATGGCTGAGATGTCTTTTAGCATCATTCATGACAACTTCATATGAAAGCACTCATCCAGTAAGTCAGTATACGCAGTAAGTCAGTATACACACAGTAAGTCAGTATATGGCAGACCCAAACTCTCTGCAAACCCAAACACTCAGTAAGTCAGTATACACACCAGACCCAAACTCTCTGCAAACACTCAGAAAGAATAATCATTTTCATCAGACCTGAAGCATAATACTGATTACGAAACATATTATATGGCAGACCCAAACACTCAGTAAGTCAGTACACACACCAGACCCAAACTCTCTGCAAACACTCAGAAAGAATAATCATTTGCAGCAGACCTGAAGCATAATACCGATTACCGAACATATTATATGGCAGACCCAAACACTCAGTAAGTCAGTATACGCCATCACAGAAAAACGCAATAAGAACTGTAAGAAACTTACAGTAACATACTTGAACCATAAAGATTAAAAGCAGTACAAAACATCCGATAATACAATTTTAACGACCATAATGTTCAAAAAAACCAATACTAAAAGTAGTACCAAACTTCGAGTAGCACCAGACGTGAAACAAAAACAAAGTGCTGTAGGAAACTGAGCAAAACTGGTACTAATCTTCAATCTTAAACCTTCAATCTTCAATCCTCACTCGTTCAAACGTGCACCTTCTTGCTCCATTAGCTCTACATATAGGAACGTTAAAAGCATTTAGCGATACATAATATGTATAACATAGTCAAGTATATAAGATAAAATATGTACCTTTTTCTATTTTTTCAATGGTATCCATATCTTCTTCTTTTGCCGGATTTAAACTTATACGGAGCCAATCTTGAGCACAAACTAAGCACTCAATGGATTTGTCACCCAGTGAGCTCCGATATGAATCCAACACTCGGCCACTAGTGCTAAATACGGACTCCGAAGCCACTGTTGAGATTGGAATGGCCAACAAATCTCTAGCCATTAAAGAAAGAATTGGAAACCTAGGGCTGTTTACTTTCTACCATAGCAAAACATCAAAATGCACATTTTTATCAAATGGTTCACAAAATTCACCATTGTACTTATCTAACTCATTAGTTGATGAACTAGATGAATTTCCGGTTTTCATCCTACGTCTCAACATATCTCCATGATCGAGTTCGTTGCTAGTATTAGTGGTCCTTGGCCTTTTCCCTAAGGATGAAGATGAATTAGAAGACGGAGCATGAATACGCATGTAATCATGATAAAGAAGTTTCATTTTCCCTTTAACGAAGTCTTTTTTCTTTATCAAAACTGAGATGCCTTCCTTTCCGTAATGGTCATCCAAAATTACATCCAAAAATTCATACTTGTTCCTTGGATCAAGAACAAAAGAAAAGTACACCAACAAATTCATGTTTTCAACCTCACCATAATATTTATCAAATTTTGGTTTCATCGCCTTAGCAATGTCATAGAGATATTTATCCGTAGGTGCTTCATCATGAATATCACAATTAAGTTGTTCTCTTAAAAGAGCACAGATTGTGGCTAATTCATTGACTAGTGTATGTGATGTAAAATACTTAGTCCCGGAAATTCTCAAGGTAATATCATAAAAGGTTTTTAAGAAATGGCATAACTTTTTAGCTCTAACCCAATCTTCCGATGTTGGAACAGAATGACCCTTTTCCACAATATGAAGCCCAAAATCCACATCCTCTAAATCATACCTAGCAAAAGCGTCTTTATATTCATGAGCTACTTCTAACATATTGTAAGTGGAGTTCCACCTAGTTGGACAATCAAATACTAAACTCTTGGTGCTATCGCATCTAGCACTTCGAGCGCATTTATTAAACTTTTCAAACCTAGTACCCGACTTTCTAATCCACTTAATGGCAATCCTAATGCTTTCAACCGACTTACCAACATGTTTTATGCCATCATGCACTACAAGATTGACAATATGAGCTGCACATCTAATATGAATCCATTCACCCGATAACAAACAATCATCGTTTTTTTCAAGTATCATCTTCATAAAATCAATAGCATTATCATTTGAGCTCGCATTATCAACCGAAATAGATAAAATATTACTGAAACCCCATTCATTCAAACAATTCTCAACCCCTTTTCCTATATTAATCCCCCGATGACCATCAAGAGGACAAAAGTTCAACACTTTATTGACCAAATTCCAGCCATTATCTATAAAATGACCCGTAAGAGCCATATAACTATTCTTTTTAATAGATGTCCAAGCATCGGTAGTCAAACAAACCCTACCAATATTTTTCCTAATTGTTTCACGAAGCTTGTTTTTTTCCCGTAAGTATAACCCTAAACACTCTTGTGTTATCGTACCTCGACATGGAATATCAAAAAGAGGCTGGTTAATTCTTTGAAAATACTTAAAACCTGAATTAGCAACATAACTAAAAGGGAGCACATCAACAATTAACATGTGTGCTAAAGCTTCCTCGCTTTTTTTTTATCAAACTTCCATGCCATCATTTTTTTTGCATCACCACCCTCAAAAGTTATATTAGTTTGGGAGGTAGACTGTTTTGCTAAGTACGGTTTGCATGTTAATAGATGATTTTTAAGATTTGATATACCATGCTTTCTAGAGTGGCATAAGTATTTTCTACTGCAATGTTTACACTTAGCTTTTTTGTCGATAGGTGTCTCCCCTTTCTTAAGCTTCAGTTGTACAAAATCGATCCATACAAGTGATGTTCTTTTACGACCTTGTTTTGCCTCCTCCTCCACGTCTATGTCACTCTCACTGCTCTCAACCTCGACGGCCTCGACGGGTGTTTGATTCACAGAAGTTGATTCCAACGTCATCTAACAACAACAACATGATATAAACATCAATCAATAATAAGTTACATCAATGAAAACTTCAATTAAATAATAAAACAATGAACCTCTATCATTAGACAATTACCTTTTTTAAATGTTGATGATCTTCCGATGGAAAATAATAAGAACAGATAATAATAAGTTGATTGATTTTTGTAGTTTAGAAAGGGAATGAATGTGACTTTATAGAAGTTTTGAGAACAGAGAAATTTCTCTGTAAATGTGAAATAATATGGGTAAATAATATGGGTTAACCAAACGTCTACACCAATCACCATGCAGACGGTTACCGAAATAGATCTTGGGCTCTTAAAAATTTATTAGTTAAAAAATACATTTTGATAATCGGGTCTTATCGGGTTGACCCGCTAACCCGAAAAAAATAATTTTTTAACCCTAATCCGACCCGCTAGCAAATCGGGTCGGGTCAAAATAACCCGATTAATTTTTTTAACCCGCTTTAATCCGACCCGATTAGTCTAATCGGGTTGCGGGTGCGGGTGCGGGTCGGGTCAACCCGACCCTAATGACACCCCTACTTTAGTCTCCCTTTTCCTATAAACCTAAATCTCTACAGTCTACATCATCATCATTACCAGTAACATAAAATCTCTAAATCTTCATCACCGAGACATCAATAAATCATCACAATCGTGAAGAACACAAATCCTCTAATGAAAGTAACGAAAGTTTGCATGTGTATAAGATTGCTTCGTGTAAATTCTTATAAGATCCATAATCAAAGTTTAAGGTCAAAGATGACAACATATACACTCATAGTCGGATCACATATGCCATACCTTGATCATGCATGTGACGTGTTGGCCCTTATTAGTTACGATTTGTTATTTTGTACTTGATTGCTTGTGTACTAAACTTTAATTTGTTTGTTTAGGAACAAACTATTAACCCAACAATGATGATTATGGTCGAGATTCAAACGAAGAAGACAACAACAACAACAAGAGGAAGAAGAACGACAGCAAGAAGTATAATGCCAACTGTTCGCGTATGTCTTCGGCCAAAGACCTTCGGACACACACACCTCTCCGAACTAGGGCCGAAGGTCCCACAATCAATGAACTGACACGTGGGCAGTAAACATTTAATGGCAAAGACATAGGAACTGACAAAAAATAAAATTAAGCCATCCTATTACCCAACACGCATCGTCCAGACTAACGGACAAAGCAATACACGACCGCCTAAATACCGAATCCCTCGATTTAGGAGAAAGATCTTACCTCGGGCTCAGAGCCTAGTCTAGTGATGCGACTAGACATCTAGGTATACTTTATGGAGTAGTATAAATACTCCACATATTTATTACACACACAACTCATTGACAGTATTTACTTCATACTTATAATCTAACCTCCAGTATTCCATTCCGGGTACCAATCCCGTGACAGTTACTTACCCTCACGCTGGAGCTTAGTATTGGGGTCAAACCTGGGACGAGGCTAACGCGTGTTGTCTTGTGTTTATAGGTTTAATACCAAGATACAAGCTACTCTACAACCGTGACCGAAGGGAATTCACTCGAGTATCTCTAGCCGGGGAATTTTGCTTCAACATTTGGCCCCATCCGTAGGACCCTAAACTCGAATCTGCATAAACAACTACCTGTGGTAGGACCTTCGGGGAGTGGGTCTCCTTTACACCTATCTCCGGATCACGAAACTACTACTACAGGGGAAGAGGCAAAAACGCCTTCTAACCTACAAGAAATATCCTGGAAAGTATGAGCATATTGCAAAGTCTGGTAGAGCGTCATAATGCTGCGGTCAAAAATCCGATTTCACCGATAAGGTTGGTCTTCGAGGACGAGACCCGAAATGTGTAGAAGGATAAAGGCGAAGCCCGGAAGGACAGGGCCGAAGCTCAAAAGGCTTGCAAAAGTGCTGATGTTCTTATAGACGACCTACAAAATCCTTCTAAGGATGTTATCGATTCTCCATTCACTAAAAGAATCGTAGAATTCTACTCCACAAAGCACATATTACCTGCGACATTTAAGCTATACACTGGAGCGACTGATCCTGATGATCGCTTTGCTAGAGCAGCTAACTCAGGGGAATGGCCAATGCCAATATGGTGTAGATTCTTTCAGCAGACGTTGGATGGATCTGTAGGGGACTGGTTTGAAAGATTGTCGTGAGGAAGTATAAATAACAAGGACGACCTTAAAGACCAATTTTTGGAAAGATTTTCGCTGAGAAGAAAGAGACTTAGAATCCAATGGAGATCACTACTATAATCTGGAAAGCACATGAATCCCTCGCCACGTTCAAGGAACGTTGGACCGACGAAGAAAGTTACATCCAAGGAGTCCCCGAGGTAATGAAAATATCGGCATTTTAAATGGAGCCAAGTGCCCAGAGTTGTCCCGACGGTTCTCAGACGACATCCCAACAACGGTTGCCGAAATGATGCGAAGGGTGGATGACTTCATCAAGTCAAAGGAGGTTTTCAGAAACACCGAGTTGCCGTAAGGAGAGACTAGTGATAAGAACACAAAATATAACAAGGAAGAGAAATACACATCCTCCGGATCGTGTGGGCATAACAGGAATCGATAGAAAAATGACTATCGATTTAAGCCCACTTTCTCCCCATATGTACATTCGACGAGTCAGAATCAAAGAAGAAGAGCTCCTTACCAGCGCCCTAGATTAAAGTCATTGACTAAATTCCCCAAGAAAATTTTGGCCACTGAGTTACAGCTACAGTTCCCCCAACCACCGCCAACCAAGGGCATCGTTAGATCAGAAAATATGGATAAGTATTGTGATTATCGTGGGGAGAAAGGACACATCACTAACGAATGCCATCAATTGAGAAAGCAGCTAGAGGAGGTTTAGAATCTGGCAAGTTAAATCATCTCGTCAAGGACCTACGAGGTTGGGTAAACAAAGGCAACCAAGGAAGGGGAAATGGAGATTACAAAGGAAAAAACAATAAACATGATGGAAAGCAGGTATTGCGGAACAACGCGAAAGGAGGTGTGCCGAATTGAGGAAGATTGGATGAATACTCCCATTGCGTTTGCCCCAGTGACCGACGCGGAAGCCTCAGATGACCCCTTGATATTGGAAGCAGAAACTGAAGGCTATTGGGTAAAACGGATGTTTGTGGACAAAGGTGCCGTCATGCAAGTAATGTTCGAGCATTGTTTCTTAAATCTGGACTCAGCAATCAGACAAAGGTTAACCCCTGATCGAGTGAAGGTGCTAAGTTTCTCCGAAGAAGAAACCACTCCCGTTGGAAAAATCGACTTGGAGGTGACCTTCGGGTCACATGATTTAGCAAGGAAGACAACAATGAGTTTCACGGTAATCAGGGCTCAGTCGTCATACAACGTGATGTTAGGAAGGATAGGGATCTGGGAGCTAAGAGCTATACCGTCCACTATACACTCAGCGATGAAATTCCTGACATCAATGGCATTACCACATTAAGGACAAAAGTAAAAGCAATTTATGAATGCAGGATAATCGAAGATGGGCAAAAAATAGAAAAAGAAAAGGCAACGGCTGAAGGTCCAGAATTGAACAAGTGGCTTGTATATGAGAAGTTTAACTAGCAAGAAAGAAATGAGGAAGGAATGACGGAACAAGTCATAGTCCATCCCGGGTATCCGGAACAGTTAGTCACCATGGGAAGGTTGTTCACTAAGAAATGTCGGCTGCAGCTTATAGATCTATTGAGAAACAACTCCGATGTGTTTGCATGGGAACCCTCGGACATGACCGGAGTCCCTATAAGAATCATAAAACATTACCTGAATGTTGACATAGCAGCGAACCCGCTGGCACAGAAAAGAAGGATGTTGGGTGAAGAAAAAAGACAAACAGTCAAGAGGGATGTCGCAGAACTAATAAAGGCATGTATAATAAGACCGGTGAGGTATCCTACATGGATTTCTAATACGGTTTTGGTAAAGAAGTCGGATGGTGATTGGCGAATGTGCATAGATTTAAGAATCTCAACTCTGCTTGTCCGAAAGATTATTACCCCTTGCCGGACATCGATATCAAAACTGGATCGGTCATGGGGTACAAATTCAAGTGCTTCTTGGACGCGTATAAAGTATATCATCAAGTGCATATGGATGAAGAGGATGAGGAGAAGATAACATTCTACACCAACGAGAGTACGTATTGTTATATAAAGATGTCGTTCGGGCTGAAGAACGTCGGGGCCACATACCAAAGGCTAGTGGACTCAGCGTTCCGTTCACAAATAAGGGTAAACCTAGAACCATATGTGGATGATCTCATGATCAAGAGTAAAACTGAAGAAGAAATGCTTGCAGACATCCAAGAGACCTTCGACAACCTAAGAAGAATTAACATGAAGCTAAATCCAAAGAAATGCTCGTTTGTTGTTGAAGAAGGGAAGTTCCTCGATTACATGGTAACCTTGGAAGGAATCCGGGCCAATCCAAAAAAGACAAAATAAATCACCGAGATGAGATCCCCTAAAACATGAAAGGAAATGCAATCATTGAGTTGGAAGTTAGTTGCGTTGAACCGATTCTTGTCACGATCGGCCGAACGATCTATGCCTTCCTTTGAAACATTGAAAAACATTACCAAGGACGACAAGGAGGAGTTCCGCTAGACAGAAAGGGCCGAAAAAGCTTTCCAACAACTTAAAAGGGTGATCCTAGAACTTCCGCTGCTCATATCTCTGATCAGACGCGAGATACTGTATGTATACTTGGCCGCATCTAAGGAGGCAGTCAGCGGCGTGCTTTTAGTTAAACGAAATGGAACCCAAATGTCAGTAAGGTATGTAAGCCGGACACTTCATGATGCCGAAAAGAGATATGCCCCCTGGAGAAGTTAGCCCTCGGTCTGTTGCATTTATCCCGAAGGTTAAGAAGATATTTTAAAGCTCATGACATTCACGTCATAACGGATGATCCTTTGAAACAAATATTGAGTAAGTCCGAAGCTTCGGGAAGATTGGCAAAGTACTCAGTAGAATTGGGAACGTATGAAATCTCCTATGCGTCCCGGAACTCAATCAAAGGTTAAGTCTTGGCCGACTATCTAAACGAAGCTCCGAGGAAGAAGAGCCTGAAGCTCAATGGACTTTACACAGACGGAGCCGCAAACAATAAGGGTGTCGGTGCCAGGCTGGTGCTGATCAATCTGGAAGATATTGAATTCACATATGCCTTAATTTTCAACTTCAACTGTTCGAACAATGAAGCTGAATACGAGGCCCTGCTAGCAGGCCTTCGGCTGGCTGAAAAAATGGAAGTATAAAAGTTACAAGTTAATGTAGACTCGAAGCTAGTCGCCTGCCAAATCAAAGGGGAATTCGAAGCATGTGATGACCGAATTGTCAATTATATAGCAAAGGTCAAAGAGCTATTAATCGCCTTCACAGAATTTAACAGCGAGCACATACCCAGAAACAAGAACCAAAAGGCAGATGTATTAAGCAAACTTGCGTCAGTCGCATTAAATCACCTCACCAAGGAAGTACTAGTCGAAGCCCTCAAGGCGAGATCAATCGATGTACAAGAAGTCAATGACATTGTTGAGGAAGAAGGAGATTGTTGGATGACACCAATCAGAAAATGTCTAGAGGAAGGAATATGGCCGCAGAACTCGGACGAAGCCAGGAACCTAAGGAGGAAAATTCCCCAATATAGCATTGAAAATGGAGTCCTGTTCAAAAAGTCATACTTGTCACCGATGTTAAGGTGTGTGGGACCGCTCCAAGAAAATTACATCATTCGGGAGGTTCATGAACGACATGCATGTCGGGTCAAGATCAGTTGTGGCAAAAATAATACGTCAAGGATACTTTTGGCCGAAAATGCATCAAGATGCATAGGATGAAATCTCGAAGTGTGATTCCTGGAAGATACACGGCCTCATACCAAGACTCCCAAAGACGAAGCTTACTTCGATAACGTCACCATGGCCCTTCTATCAATGGGGAATGGACATCCTGGGACCCATCGTAGGAAACGCTGGTAACTTCAAATTCGTGATTGTCGCTATTGATTACTTCACCAAGTGGATTGAAGCCAAACCAGTGGCCAAAATAACCGAGAAAGAAGTTAAGAAATTCGCTTGGGAAAACATTGTCTGCGGATTTGGGTTGCCCGAAGTCATTGTGACTGATAATGGAAAACAACTGATAGACGGATAATTTGGAAAATGGTGCGACAAGTGGAACGTTAAGCAAATGACCGTCGCAGTGACACATCCGCAAGCAAATGGATTGGTCAAGAGAGCCAACAAATCATTGATGCATGGTTTAAAAGCTTGGTTGGGAAGAAGGTTAACAAGCTGGGTTGATGAATTACCACATGTGTTATGGGCACATAGGACGATGGTCAAGACCAGTAATGGATAAAATCCGCTAAGCCTAACCTATGGAAGTGAGGCGGTGATCCCCGCAGAGATTGGTATTCTGTCTGACAGAACCCTACTCTTTGATGAAGACGCAAACGAAGAAGAGCTGCGGCTTAACCTAGATCTATTGCAAGAACGAAGGTAGGTCGCGGCAATCTAAGAAGCAAAGTACAAAAGGAAAGTTGAGAAATATTATAACAAGCGTGTTAAACCATGCTCCTTCAAGGCTGGAGACTTTGTTTATCGCCGCGACATGGCCAACAGAGTAGAATAGGTAGGGAAGCTAGGTCCCAACCGGGAAGGCCCCTACAGAGTCGTGGAAGCTTATCAAAGTGGCTCGTACAAGCTCGAGACCGTAGACGGAAAGGAAATACCACGCACATGGCACACTATCAACTTACAAAAAAGTTTCATGTAAACCAAACAACGATGTATGAATGATTGTAATGAATGAAATCATTTGTTAAACATAATTACTTGCAGTAATTATAAACCTCGGTCTAGCTAACCGGAAGGTATGTAAGTACGCATTAAGAAATGTTTGACGCGCCCAAAGGGTAGTCCGGAGACAAATTTAAAGCGTCTCAGTGCCAATGTCTCCTATATGATTGAACAAAACACAAAGTGTTGGGCGCGCCCAAGGGGTAGTCCGGAGACAAATTAAAAGCGGTCTAATGCCGATGTCTCCCATATGGTTGAACAAAACATAAAGTATTGGATGCGCCCAAGGGGTAGTCCGGAGACAAATTAAATACGGCTCGATGCTGATGTCTCCCATGAGGCTGAATAAAACACATAAGTGTTGGACGCGCCAAGAGGCAGTCTAGAGACAAATTAAAAGCGGTCTAATGCCGATGTCTCCCATATAATAAAACACATAAAATGTTGGACGCGCCCAAGGGGTAGTCTGGAGATAAATAAAAAGCGACCCGGTGTCGATGTATCCCATAATATTGGATAAAACACGCAAGTGTTGACGCGCCGACATGGCAGTCCGGAGGCAAACCAAGCGGGATTTGGCGTTGGTACCTCCCACACCCCGGAGGCTAACTCAGAGATGAGTTCAAAGACCCTCTGGTATCAACACCCCGGTAACATATTGTAACACCCCCAATTTCGGTCATACCAGCGGAAGGGTCATCGGGTGTTACTATCATGGTTCAATCTCATAATCATAGAAAACGGCTCAAAACGAGACGTTTTAATAAACATCCATTCATTTTCATTCAATAAAAGTACAATTTCATACACTGTCCCAGATAATTTCAAGTTTACAAAAGCTAGTAATTGGTAAAAATTATTTGAATGGATATAATTTATAAAGGCGGGCGAAAACATTTCAAATAAGCAAGCTTCACGAAACCGCCTTCCTTGAGTGCCTTCCCAATGGACCTGAGATAAAACATGCTAAAAAGTCTGCAAAATTTTCCGAGTGAATCTATAGAGTTTAATTTAAATAAATAGAACACAAGTATTCAAAATAACCTTCCATGGTTAATAATTTATCAAAGACAATTATGTTGTACTGACATAATTATCGTGTCATTACATAAGTCTCGTGACATTGAAAGTTAACATATATTATTTCATCCCAACACACCTAGCCAAGTGCGTATATTTCTCTTATACAATGCATCCGATGTTACATTACTAGTGCATCACAACACCACGCGATAGCTAGTCGCGACCGGACTAGGTGTCACCCCGATAGATCTATCCATAGATTAGAGTTACTTCGATTAACAATACACGATTCATGGGTCTTTTAAGGCTAAACAAACTTATGTAATAATTATCATCTAAACATACAATCGAGTTCCTTGTGTTAAATTTTTAAAACAAAGAGGGTTTACCACAACTTCTTGTTGTACCCTTCGTTTATAATAAATGCTTTTCTAATAAGTAGGGTTTCCACAACTTCTCGTTGCACCCATACTTTTCCAATAAGTAGGGTTTCCACAACTTCTCGTTGCACCCCTTTATTTTAATAAAACAAGCATGTTATCCCCCTCGCGGGTTTTATAAAACAAGTAAACATGTTAAAAGCGATGCTATAGACTCAACTTAGCTAATAGTGGTAATGAGACGATCGCCGACGATTAGTGATGCCCGTTTAAACACGAAAACCGCAAGCCACCAAATAAGGCGCGTTCGTTA
Source organism: Glebionis coronaria (assembly GCA_025667525.1). NCBI lineage: Eukaryota > Viridiplantae > Streptophyta > Magnoliopsida > Asterales > Asteraceae > Glebionis > Glebionis coronaria. Next base: position 25,012,771 of record CM046876.1, read on the forward strand.
ATAATCGACTCAAGTATAAATCATACTTAAATAATATAAAAAATCAAGATTACAAAACCAAGAAAATCCCGAAAAATTTAATAATACAAGTGTTGTTACTATGCCCTTTTATTCAACACTATTCTCTTAAACACTTGCACTGTCGATATTGACCCGTCTTAAGACGCCAAGTCAACGTAAGTCAATCATTTTACTTCTCTCGGACCAGTAACTAAGTCATTTATATAATGAATTAACACTTGAGTAAATCACCATGTCCAATAGTGAATACTCAACTCATGCCACACGAGCATTGGACTACGTGTCCAAAATACCAATCAGCATGTACACTCAAAATGTACACACCAATCTACCCAATCTAGACTTGTCCAATTTCGACGAAACTTGGTCACGAATTCACATATAAAATGAATAAGACTCAGTTTAAATTTCATTCAAAAATATTACTCCTAAGACCTTCTGCCTGACACATCTTTGTGTTATAAAAACCGGACAGATTTACGTCTTCAACTCGTAAAACCATTTTGACATATTTAAACAATTCCGTTTACAAAACCGACACTCGGGTTTGAAAATAGACTCATGACCTGAGGTTTAGCAACTTACATCATCCTTTGACACTTTTTAAAACTCATTTTATAGTCCCCGAGATTCGATCCAAATATCGACAACAATTTTTCGGATTGTGCCGATACTCGTCTCCCGGTACACGAATACTAAAACTAGCATAACTTTTGACTCGTAATGAATTAGAAGCTCTATCTTATACCAAAACGAGCGTCTCGGAAAACTCTACAACAATATCAAATAATGTCAGCCTATCTCAGAACTTAAACCCACGAAACTATATGTTATAAGCTGCTGTCCCAAAATACATTTTTAGAAATCATGTCAAATCAATATTTTAACCCATTTTCACCACTTCTATACTCTTAGTTTCATCCTATAATCATCCTAATTCAATCCTAACATTCCTTAATCACTTGCATGACCACCTCTTACAAATCACCATTAAAAATTCATACATGCAACACTCCAAAATCAAATATAATATTATTAACAACATACATATTCCATAAAAATAGATCAAACAACAATAGATCATATGAAAAAAATTAAATTTTTAAAAAGTTTATGCATGTTGGAAAAATTCATACCAATATGATCACAAATGAATTTGTAAGATGGGTTTTTGTTTTTGAATGATTCAAAGTGGATCAAGATTTTTGGTGGTGTTTTGTTGCTAAGGGTGCAAGGCCAAGAGAGAAAAAAAGGTGAGGTGGGTGAAATTTTGTATAAAAATGATTTTTAAATGAAAAACTAGTAGTGGAAAATATTTATATAGTCCAAGGTTAGGGTAGATTTTGCCAATTTTGCATAGTTTTGGTTCAAAATGCAATTAAATAGTTGTAAGGGTAGAAAATATAAATATTAAATTTTGAAAATATTTACGGGACTCGGGTTTCGTAAAAATACTTTTCAAAAGTTAAAACGCTTCAAAAATATAATAATACAACTTCGACACGACTTAAAACGTAATTAAATTGAAAACGTGGAAAATATTAAATATCGAGACAATCGATAATAAAACGTAAATTTTTGGGCATCCGTCGGTATCGCGATCATTAGTAGTTCTCGTCATTGGTTAAAACGTAAAACACGAGAAATAAAAGTAAATACAATAAAATCATCCATATAATAATTTGTGAATATAATAACGATACTTAATGTATTTCTTGTCGGTTTTCATCTAAACGACATTCTTACGTTAAGTTTCAAGCTATAACCTTCTCGGTTAGCCGATAATTTAAAATTCTCATTAAAGTAAACATATAATATTTAATAGTCGAGATTAAAATATCGACCTGAAATTGATGGATTGTCACACATATTTCACAATTCCTATGTAAAACAAGGGGAATAAAATCTGTTAAATAATAAGGTATGTCAAATAAGGAAGGAAACATTAACGAAATTTTTTACATAAGTAGGGTGGAACTTGTTCAAATAAACTGAAATGCAAATAGTGTGGAACTTGTTCGAAGAAGCTAAAATGTAAGGAATCCGAAATGTAAAGAGCACACGGTTATTACAGACATTGTCACATGGAGACATTGTTCATAAAAGACAGAGTTACAAGTTAACACCGGCATACCGGGCCTTCAATCATGATTGCTGATCATCTTGCATCGGGGTCTCCTGATTCTTTTGAGAAACATCCTTTTGTAGACCGGAACCATTCACAGGAGTTTGAGAAGAGTTGGCATCATTAGTAGTAGAAGCATTCTCAACTAAGGAGACAACAGGCCTCTCGACCGGAAGGAGCTGCATAATATCCACTACCGGAAGCTTGTTTGTCGCGGCTATATTAGCACTAAAAGTGTATTCAGTTGAGAACAGGGCGGTGCAGTCCTCCTTCCAAGTCTTGGCAACTTCTATATCAAGATTATCAGCAGAATCAATTGCCTCGGCAATCTCCTCGGGAGTACGCTTGTACTCCACGGCCTTTAAAAACCCATGCATTAAAAGTTGCACTAGCCCCAAGAGAAAGAGACCTTTGGTACTCATAGCTAGATAACAGCTTGTAGACAAGGATCGGAATGCCATCCCTCACAACAACCTGTTTGTCAACCTCGACTTGGGCAAGGATAGCGGTCAAATGTCTATTGTCAGCCTCCAACTCCTTGATTTTTTCGAAAGCTTTAACATGATCTTGGGCACTTACACCGAGAACCCTCTCCAGCTCCGTAACCCTTTTATCCTTTACCCCGAGTAAACCTTGGAAGTCATGTGCTTCCTTCTCCAATCTCTCAATGGTACCAAGATGCTCTTGCTCCCGGGCGACATAGCCAACATAGTTATCCTCCACCTTCTTGTGAGCGAGGGCCATCTGATCCAACATGGTCTTACCAGAGGCAAAGTGACCTTGCACACCCTGATGAGCAGAAGATAGGCGAGAATGTTCGCGGATCAACGCTTCATATCGCTTCAATAGTTCAGAAATAGTGAGGGTACTCCTGGAAAGGGTCTGGTAAGAATGGCTTAAGACATCATAATTAGAGAGAGAGGAAAGCCCAGCCTGCTCAGCCGGCGTAGCCAAATAGAACAACAACTATGAGTAGTGAGAATCAATACGGGCATCCTCCTCCAACCGCCATGGTGGTACGAACCGTGATAGTTGTAATTTCACACTCGTTTAGGAAAACGAGGCAAAAGCGGTAAGTATTAAGTACGACGATTTAGGAAAACCGTGCACTAATGACCAAAAGTGAGTTCGTTCTCAAGGAAGCTTCGTGTGTGTGTTAAACTTGATGGTATTTGAGATTAATATTAATAAAGAAAAGGAAAATGATGACGGTTACGATTACAATTAAACTACTACAAAAGACGTAAAACGTAAACGAAAAGACGTAAAACGCGACGAAATTAAAAATTAAACCTAAATATTAATTAAAAAATCAAACTAAGTTTAAAATCATATAAATAAGAATAAAAATTCAATAAATAAATTTTAAAACCTTTTATTAATTAAATATTCAATTTTAAATGCTAATTAAAGCTCTAAATTAAATATAATTAAGAAAAACCCCAAAAAATTATTTTATTAAAAAAATATTATTTAAACACTAAAAAGTATTTTTCCTAAATTTTAAAAACTATTTTTCTATTTTTTAAATGCTAAAAACTATTTTTAGACTAAAATAATGATTAAAAATAATACAATAATGCTAAAATTAATTTAACTTTTTCAAAAATCCTATTTTATAAAGCTAAACAGTAGAAAAATAGAAAAAGTTGAAAAAAGTAATTTTTATCACTAAAAGACAAAACAGTTTGAATAGAATCCTATTTAAACTTAAATTAAATCTAAAAAATAATTTAAAAGAGTGAACAGTGAACTTTTTTAACTAAAAATCTTAAAACATTTTACTTAATCTAAGAAAAATTTTAAAACTGAAAAATAAAGATTTTTTACACTAAAAGACAAAAATAGTATTTAAATAAACTAATTAAAATTAAATTAAATCTAAAAAATACCAACTGAACAGTGAAATGAAAATAAACTTAAAGAAAAATTTAAAAATAAAATAACAAACACAGAAAAATTAAAAACAGTGAAAAACAACAATTTTAGACCACTAGGGACAAAAAACCCAAAATCTGATGTTGACACTTGTTGGGCTTTTGTCTTTTATCCCAGCAGTGGGAAAGTTTACACAATCAGTGGGACGTTTCTTCCCACTACTTGACCACATAAACAAACAAAGACGAATTGTGAACTTGTTTTTTGGTTTTACTTGGAACAAAGGGCACCCCTACACTCAGTTGAGTGTAGGGAGTCAATCTAAGCAAGTAAACAACAACTACCAACACAAGATTAGCACAAAGCAAGCTAATGTAAGTTTCTGATGTAAACTAACAGGCCTCGGCACCTATGCTAATGCAATTGGCAATTTTTTGAGATTAGGATTGGCAAATCTTGCTCAAGACTCTATCAAATCACAACCAACTAACTTCAATCCCTATATTATCACAATATCTAACAACCTACAAGTTTTGAAATCTCAAAATACTAAAACAACCTAGATTTGGTCACTTAACTATTTTTTAAGTAAACATGCAGGGTTTTGTTTTAAACAGCCAAACTTGAACCAAGGGAAGTAAAATATCAACACAAACCTACGTGAGTATGTTTTAGCTGATATCAAGCCTAAATCCTATTGACCACTCAAACTAACATGTAGTCCCAAACATCCCTTAAAAGTACTCAACCAATTTTAATCAAAAGGCTTATGTAAGAAATCTTTTGAAAGCTTTTTAAGAGTCACTCAACATGCATACACTACTGAACTAACATCAAATTGAAAGCTAAATTCAAGAAACCAACATATTCAACATACAAGACACATAAACAATGTTCAGATAGAAAAATAGAGATGGAAAAGGGCAAAAGTGGCAAACCTCAAGGACAAACAATCCATACCCTCGTATTGTTTGAGCTGATGTACTAGAAAAGAACAAGTACAAGCTTTCCAAATCAATCCTGCTAAGATGTACCAAACATGAACAATACAAACCAACAATACTCAATCTGAGTAGAGAAATTTGATTATTTTACTTTTCTTGACACACTACTTAAACTATATAGAACTTGTTACTTAAACTGTGAATAGGAAAAATTCTCTTAGAGAGGAGAAGACACCCCACAAATTTTAGTTCCAAATACACACACTTACAGTCCCTTGATATTTCCAAATATCAGTGGACTATGATCATGCCGAACCCGACAACAAAATTGTTAAGCTAATTCTCTCCTAACCAAGAACTCAAAACTGATTATTAAAGAGCTTTCTGATGCACCAAACAAAACAAGACTTCCAAGCCACATGACTAGAACCACCCTACACGTTTTTTGTGACACTTGAGAATTCGAACTTGTTTAAAACAAACAAACAATATAAATGACAAGAGAATTCAATAAGAACTGATGGAACTTTGGGTTCTTCTTTTCATCAACAACACTTAACCATTTTTCATTTCATAAAAAAGGGATTTACATGCTTGTGATCCAGGAAAAATTAAAGAACAGAAAAACATGCTAAGTCCTAATGCCCTTTATATAGAGGGCTTACATGGTTCTAGAATCATAGAACCTTAATACTGATCTTCCTGTTTTGCCCTTGAAGGATATTCGGATCTCTTCTTGGAAGATGCTAATTTTGAACACAAATTTGGATACCATGTGACGTTCTATTGGCTTGTCGTGAGTTGCCAGTAGTACAAAAATGATCTTGGCCATCAAAAATGATCTTTGGGAACACGAAAATACATGAGTCGTTAGATTTCACTGGCAAAGGTTTTCATGTAGCTAAAATGTGTATAGGGGACCAACGTGTGGGGCTGGTGATGAGTTGGTGGGAGTTTTAAAGGTTGGGATGTGATGTTAATATCTCGAATCATGTATTTGGACAACATTGAGCTTTAATTCGTATGATTTGGGTTAAGGAAGATTAGGGTTTATAGGGTTCTTAGGAGGGGGAATTGGGAAGGATTAATATACAGTAAGTGTTTCCCTCCTTTTAGATTAATAATAAACGATTTTAAATTAATCAGTTTAATATTAATTAGGTGTTAAGTGGAAAGCTAAGGTGTGTGTTGGAGGTGATGTGGCGGTTTGTGGTTGGGTGGGTAGGTTTAGTTGTCTCCCAAGTTAGACCCTCCAATTCCCATATTGTTGTCATTCCCATGTTTAACCCAGCCAAACTAGAAACCCTTTGTTATGAAAGTTTACATATTCATACTTTGGCCACAAAACATTTTCCAAAATGTTTCAAATGGTATTTCTTGTAATTTCATGATTCTTCAAGGGCTCTTTTTGACATGTCTTCATTCTTCATGGTCTTAACTTGTATGATTGACTTTGTGGAGGACTAAAACTAACAAGTCTTTAGTTTTGAGGGACCATTCTTGCCAATTCTTCAAAGTTGAGGGTCCTTTTTGTAAATTTGACAAAGTTTAGGGACCAAACTTGTAATTATTAATAAACAAGGGTATAAAGTATCAGTTCTTCAATAATGAAGGACCCTTCTTGTACAATCTTTAACTCTTCAAGGACTTTTCTTGGAAAATTAACTCTAGGGTCCGGTTCATTATGCGGCTTCTTTTCCCGTGTTCGTTTTTGATTGATTCTTGTGATCTTTTGTCATTTTCTCAATATCCGTACCTAAAATACACATTGAGCAAACACAAGCATATATTTGGCACTTTTTATGATACTTTTACCATTTTAAGCCCGTTTTGGACGATGAGACTATGTATAAAAGCAGTCTCATCACTCCCCCTATACTAAACCATTGTCATGCCCTCATACAATGCTAGAATAAAGTATCGTAGCACCTCCAAAATTCATATTTATCAACTTTTATTGAAACGTAAACTTGCTACACTACTACTACTTGCTACTAGTTGTGTTTTAGATATAATGTATGATTTTCATCGCAAAATGGGACGTTTAGGTTCATAGAACAAGAACACGTGAATGCTTCGTAAGAAATAATTTCGTCGTAATGAGATCATTGTCATTATAAGTTAGTAATGCTAACACTACTCATATACCCTAATCACGTACTTAGACTCCCTTAATCCTAAGAGGTATCTCTTATATTTTATTTTTGTCTTGAATGTTCACGAGGATACATTTTTTACTTATCCGATGATAGAGATTAAGGTCCAAAAATAGAGTCATAACGGTGTAACCAAGACCATCGAATTAATAACCTCCCCTAATAGACAACGATGTAAAAAAATTAAGTCAACAAGAAAGATCGGTAAACACGGTTTTATAACGGTTTTAAACATGAAACTTATTACCAAGACTTTTATACGCCCCCTAACGGGTGGGCCTTATTATCATAGGTTTACCTCCATCTTTTATTCAACTCCGCCATGGAGCTTTTATTATGACTTTGGTCTTGCCTTGCCTTTTATTTAACCTCGTCATGAGGTGTTTATTATGGCCAAAGACGTATATCCTCACGCTAAAGCGAATTTTGGATCTTTAAAGCTTCAAAGTTTAAGGCTTGTTCACTTTCAATTTTGCATAGATTTTTCGGCCTTGTGAGCTTGAAATTTTTGCTTGATTTAGGTGAGTGAGCACTTAAAATTATTATTGGGTGAAGATTTTGTTTATTCGGGGTGCCAATACTTCAAAACCGTGACGCTGGAGATACCTTAATGTTTTCCCAATTTAATTACATGGAAGCTACTAGAAAAGACTAGAAACCAACAATCAAGACTAAACCGCTAAGTCAATACTTATTAGCAAAATATATATACAAGCGACGGGAGAATAAGCAAACAATTAGAACACATGAGTTTTTGAAAGAATACAAGTACTCTACATTTAGTAAAGTAACTTATAATTAACTCTATCATTTCTCGTCCTCATTTAAGAGACTTAGCCTAATATTATATAAGGAATCGAAGCTAAGTGCTCAACATGCATGGTCGAGTCAAAAATTACTCTATTCTCGCCATCGTAAAATCTACATTCGTGTCTTCAAACACTTATGAAACATGAGAAAAAATTTAAAATTTTGCCATTTTTAGCCTTATTTGCAACAAAACGATAAACAAAAAGATAAACTTTGGAAAGCGTGAAGGTTTGGCAAGGCAAGTATCTGTTCACCCCCATACTAAAGTTAAACATTTTCCTCAATGTTTCGAGTCTAAGGGTGGAATACCCCGATACTAGAGACGTAGTCGAATGCTTAATCTAGCATGGAAAGGGTGAAACCATTAAATCTAAAGCCGTTTATGAAGTGTGCTAAAAGACCTAAGGTTAGAACATCAAAGGATATATCATATGGATATCGAGAAATCCTTCAAAGGAAACGATCGAGTGCTTACGTAAAACGAACACAAGAGGCTCCAGTCGTGAAGATGATGATCTAAGAACCACAATTCACAAACAACCATGGAACAAAGGTTGGAAGGACAAAAATCCCCTCACATAAGCTACATTAGAAAGCGATAATATGTACATGGATAAGCATGGGAACTCCCTCACGAGGCACCTTGTTTTTTATAACCGAGTCAAAAGCTCGACTCGAATCCCCATAAATGTGATCATTTAGGGATTATCTTGGTTCGGTCATTTTTGGTGGGACTTACATGTAATCAAGGCCCAAAGAAACCGATAATAAAGGCAAAGCCTTTATACCGGGATCCAAGATCGTATCATCACATTTTTTTGAAAATAAAACACTCAAAGCCGGAGGATACGTCTTGTAAGGAAGAAAACTCCTTACGACGTAGGTAAACTCATCATATTCTAGGGAGTGGGTTGGTATACTTTGAAACGAATGTGAAATTGAAAGAGAATAGATCAAATTAGGATTTTCAAACTTTCCCCCGGATCGAAGGCAAAAGCCTCATTAAAATCCTCATTCTCATCGAGAGGCGGTCCATCGGTGAACCCCTCGAGAATGGAAACATTATGAGTAGAAAAAGAAGTCTCATCCGTATGAGACTTCGGGAGGGTGACTAGCAAATCCGGCTCATCGAGTTTCGGATCCTTAGAATCCTCACTCTCGATGTCCTCGAACGTGTCATCAAAGAGAGGATTTACGTCACCAAAAATGAACGCGTCATCAAATTTGAATAAAGGGTTCGAAAATATTTTAAAATCGTTGTTTTGAACGTCCTCGTCGATTAGTGACTCGTCATCACTAGCGGAATAATCATCATCATCGAAAAGTGGGTTCGAAAAAGTCATTGATTTTCTCCCCGAAGTGTCAATGGGAGAGACATCATCACAAGAAACTGAGTCACACTCACTATCGTGATTTGCCTCGTTAGAATCTTCGTGGAAAAAATTATCGAGAGCAAAATCACTTACCTCATCTTCGGAGAAAACCGTAGGCTCACTTTGGATTGGAATAGGGATCTCGACACTAGGATTAGTGCTAAGATTCGTCTCCCCTATACTTAGAGATGCATCGGTTTCTGTAGTGGGTATAGGAGTAGTTTTTCCATGATAAGGGTCGAGATTGAAAACATCGCTATCATCATCGTCGTATGGTTAATCATATGGAATTACAAGAGACGTAGAGGCATAAGTACTTAATCTAGACGCTGATTCTCGTTGCTCTTCCATTTCCCTCTCTTCCCTTATACTTCTAAAAATGTCCGTCACACCTTGCAAGAGTTCTTCTCCATGGTCTTGTAAGAAAGCGGCAAAGGAATTTTGTCTCTCGTTACTTGACTCATAAGGATTTTGTTGTTCGAGATCGTATGGTGGGGCCTCAAAATTATCAAAACCGGAATTATAGTGTGATTTGGGTTCATCATAATCCATTTGTTGGCAAGAATAAGTATCGTGAGGCCCCCAGACAATTGTCGCAACACGGATTTTGAGAAAAATCCGGTTCGTTGTATTGGTAACCATTCCCATTGTTATAATCGTAACTCATACCGTGTGATTCATCAAAACCGGAAAATTGGTTGTCGAAAGACGTATTTTGGTTTGTCGCTTGACAATCGTACCCATAGTGAGGTTCGTTTCCACAATTCTCGCACGACGGTGGGTATTGCGAAGATTGATCAACGAAATTAGGATTCGGCTCGTGATTGTGACGATTTGGGTATTTAATTGGACACTCATAGTGCCAATGGGAAGGGCTTCCACAATATAGGCAATGGAGGTGACGTTCTTCATTAGAAGTATACAAACAATTGGTCGGATTACATGAGGGACAAGATCTAAAATCTACATAGTCGATATAATCTCCGCACCTTTCGCATATACACCATGGATATGATCCGGAACTAAACAATCGTCTCCCGCAACCTAGGCAATGAAAATCCATGAAGAATTAAAATTTAGAGGGGTTGAGAAAAAGAAAATAGAGTGAAAAATCGTAGAATCTTTTTGTGTTTTTGGTTTTTAAATTTTTTTGGAATTTTGGTGTATTACGTAGAAATTAATCTACAAAAATTATCCACTAATGAAAGGTCTCGATTAATAAATCCAATAAGAATGAAGGTAATTACGTGAAGTAAAAACCCTCGTCGACTTTGAAACGTTGGAGGAACGCCAAAACGATTCGAGGTTCAATAATTAAAACTCACAAAAATAGAATAATAATACTTGATGTGGCAAACCCCTAATTAATCGTCACTTTCAAAATACTCACAAGCGAGCGGAGAAAACGAGGCGGCGCGAAGCACTTAAGAGACTTTTTTCCTTAGGTCGTGAAATACAACCGCCTTATACCCACCTTATAGTTTTTATTTATAGAGATTAAACCAATTAAGAGTATTTATCTATTTTGCCTTTGATTTTGTTTGAATTCGATACACTCGATAATGACCGGAACGCCCACTATCGAGGTGCGATTTCTCGCGTATTTGGATAACTATTGTGTGTTAATTGTTCTACGTAAATACGATATATTATGCACAACAAAAACGAGAACGATTTTGTGTTAATAGAGTTCTATTTAACACTATTTATTTGTATGGCTAATAGTATTGAAAAATAAAAAGAAGTATTTACGATAAAACATAAACACTCAAATAAACACGATAAATAAATATGGCTAAACACACCTCCCCGGCAACGGCGCCAAAATGATAGTTGTAATTTCACACTCGTTTAGGAAAACGAGGCAAAAGCGGTAAGTATTAAGTACGACGATTTAAGAAAACCGTGCACGAATGACCAAAAGTGAGTTCGTTCTCAAGGAGGCTTGGTGTGTGTGTTAAACTTGATGGTATTTGATATTAATATTAAGAAAGAAAAGGGAAATAATGACGGTTACAATTACAATTAAACTACGACAAAAGACGTAAAACGTAAACGAATAGACGTAAAACGCGACGAAATTAAAAATTTAACCTAAAAATTATTAAAAATATGTTTAAAATAATATAAATAAGAATAAAAATTCAATAAACAAATTTTAAAACCTTCTATTAATTAAATATTCAATTTTAAATGCTAATTAAAACCCTAAGTTAAATATAATTAAGAAAAACCCCAAAATATTATTTTATTAAACAAATATCTCATTTATATTATTTAAACACTAAAAAGTATTTTTACTAAATTTTAAAAACTATTTTTCTATTTTTTAAATGCTAAAAATAATTTTAAGACTAAAATAATGATTAAAAATAATAAATTAATGCTAAAATTAATTTGACTTTTTCAAAAATCCTGTTTTATAAAACTAAACAGAAGAAAAATAGAAAAAGTTGATAAAAATTATTTTTATCCTAAAAGACAAAATAGTTTCAATAAAATCCTATTTAAAATTAAATTAAATCTAAAAATTAATTAAAAAGAGTGAACAGTGAACTTTTTTAACTAAAAATCTTAAAACATTTTACTTAATCTAAGAAAAAATTTAAAACTAAAAAATAAAGATTTTTGACACTAAAAGACAAAAATAGTATTTAAATAAACTAATTCAAATTAAATTAAATCTGAAAAATACCAAATGAACAGTGAAATGAAAATAAACTTATTGAAAAATTCTAAAATAAAATAACAAACACAGGAACATTAAAAAGAGTGAAAGCAACAATTTTAGACCACTAGGGACAAAAACCCAAAATCTTATGTTGACACTTGTTGGGCTTTTGTCTTTTAGCCCAACAGTGGGAAAGTTTACACTACCAGTGGGAAGTTTCTTCCCACTGCTTGACTACAGAAACAAACTAAGACGGATTTTGAGCTTGTTTTTTGGTTTTACTTGGAACAAAGGGCACCCCTACACTCAGTTGAGTGTAGGGAGTTAGTCTAAGCAAGTAAACAACAACTACCAACACAAGATTAGCACAAAGCAAGCTAATGCAAGTTTCTGATGTAAACTAACAGGCCTGGGCACCTATGCTGATGCAATTGGAAATTTTGTGAGATTAGGATTGGCAAATCTTGCTCAAGACTCTATCAAATCACAACCAACTAACTTCAATCCCTATATTATCACAATATCTAACAACATACAAGTTTTGAAATCTCAAAATACTAAAACAACCTAGATTTGGTCACATAACTGTTTTTTAAGTAAACATGTAGGGTTTTGTTTTAAACAGCCAAACTTGAACCAAGGGAAGTAAAATATCAACACAAACCTAAATGAGTATGTTTTAGCTGATATCAAGCCTAAATCCTGTTGACCACTCAAACTAACATGCAGTCCCAAACATCCCTTAAAATTCCTCAAAACCAATTTTAATCAAAGGCTTGTGTAAGAAATATTTTGAAAGCTTTTTAAGAGTCACTCAACATGCATACACTACTGAACTAACATCAAATTGAAAGCTAAATTCAAGAAACCAACAGATTCAACATACAAGACACATAAACAACGTTCAGATAGAAAAATAGAGATGGAAAAGGGCAAAAGTGGCAAACCTCAGGGACACACAATCCATACCCCAGTATTGTTTGAGCTGATGTACTAGCTAAGAACAAGTACAAGCTTTCCAAATCAATCCTGCTAAGATGTACCAAACATGAACAATACAAACCAAATTCAATCTGAATAGGGAAATTTGATTCTTTTACTTTTCTTGACACACTACTTAAACTATATAGAACTTGTTACTTAAACTATGAAAAGGAAAACTTCTCTTAGAGAGGAGAATACACTGCACAAAATTTAGTGCCAATTCCACACACTCACAGTCCCTTGATATTTCCAAATATCAGTAGACTATGATCATGCATGAACCCGAAAACAAAATCGTTAAGCTAATTGTCTCATAACCAAGAACTCAAAACTGATTACTAAAGAGCTTTCTTATGCACCAAACAGAACAAGACCTCCAAGCCACAAGACTGGAAGCACCCTACACGTTTTTGTGATACTTGAGAATTCGAACTTTTTTAAAACAAACAAACAATATAAAGGACAAGAGAATTAAATAAGAACTGATGGAACTTTGGGTTCTTGTTTCAGCAACAACACTTAACCATTTTTCATTTCATAAAAAAGGGATTTACAAGCTTGTGATCCAGGAAAAATTCAATAACAGAAAAACATGATAAGTCCTAATGCCCTTTATATAGAGGGCTTACATGGTTCTAGAATCATAAAACCCTAATACTGATCTTACAGTTTTGTTCTTGAAGGATATTCAGATCTCTTCTTTAAAGATGCTTATTTTTAACACAAATTTGAATGCTATGTGACGTTCTATTGGCTTGTTGTGAGTTGCCAGCAGTACAAAAATGATCTTGGCCATCAAAAACGATCTTTGGGAACACGAAAATACATGAGTCGTTGGATTTCTCTGGCAAAGGTTGTCATGTAGCAAAAATATGTATAGGGGACCAAGGTGTGGGGTCTGGTGATGAGCTGGTGGGAGTTTTAAAGGTTGGGATGTGATGTTAATATCCCGAATCATGTATCTGGACAACATTGAGGTTTAATTTGTATGATTTTGGGTTAAGGAAGATTAAGGTTTATATGGTTCTTAGGAGGGGGAATTGGGGTAGGATTAATATATAGTAAGTGTTTCCCTCCTTTTAGATTAATAATAACCATTTTAAATTAATCAGTTTAATATTAATTAGGTGTTAAGTGGAAAGTTGAGGTGTGTGTTGGACGTGATGTGGCGGTTTGTGGTTGGGTGGGTGGGGTTGGTTGTCTCCAAGTTTGACCCTCCAATTCCCATATAGTTGTCATTCCCATATTTAACTCAGCCAAACTAGACACCGTTTGTTATGAAAGTTTATAAATTCATACTTTAGCCACAAAACATATTCCAAAATGTTTCAAAGGGTATTTTTTGTAATTTCATGATTCTTCAAGGGCTCTTTTTGACATGTCTTCATTATTCAAGGTCTTCACTTGTATGATTGACTTTGTGGAGGACTAAAAGTGACAAGTCTTCAATTTTGAGGGACCATTCTTGCCAATTCTTTAAAGTTGAGGGTCCTTTTTGTAAATTTGACAAACTTTAGGGATCAAACTTGTAATTATAAATAGACAAGGGTATAAAGTGTCAATTCTTTAATAATGAAGGACCCTTCTTGTATAATCTTCAATTCTTCAAGGACTTTTATTGGAAAATCAACTCTAGGGTCCGGTTCATTGTGTGGCTTCTTTTCCCGTCTTCGTTTTTTATTGATTCTTGTGATCTTTTGTCGTTTTTTCAATATGCGTACCTAAAATACACATTGAGCAAACACAAGCATATATTTGGCACTTTTTATGATATTTTTACCATTTTAAGCCCGTTTTGGACGATGAGACTATGTATAAAAGAAGTCTCATCAAACCGTTTAGACGTTTCCCCCTCCTAGAAGACGGGACCCCGCGAACTACCTAAGGAAAAGATCACAAACAAAAAGGATCAATTAAAAAACAAAGAAAAGCAAAAAAAAGGGGAAGAAACGCAAAGACATCATACTTCGGCATCATCAAAATGATCCTCATTTTTCACAAGCTAAGATTGATCACAAAGAGTAATAAGAGTAGGAGTCTTCTAATTGCCCCCCCCACCAGCCTAGACGACAGTGTCCTCAGAATCCGTAAAATGAGAATGGTTGAGAGGAGGTGACGAATGAACTTTTGTATCCTTCGTCCCCAGCGACCCTTGTGGCTTAACATTTGTTTTTCGCTTCACATGACGGTTGGAAGACTCTCCACCAGCAGATCTCTTCTTTGTCTTGACAACATTATTGCCTTCATTCCGCAGCCTAGCTTCCACAACCTTGGGGTCTGGTACCGCCATGAATTCCTGCTGGGGGGTAAGGGTAGTAATCGGTACATTAACAACCAGAGGCTGGGTCACTTTTGGATCCGGAACCGAAGCCTCAACATTCTCATCACGACCTACTTTAGCATTGTCAAAGGAAGGCAGCTTCATGAATTCATCCATGGTAAGTTCTACAAGAAGAAAATTACCACGGTTAGAGCGAGCAAGAGTAGCCCGCGGAATTAGGTAACCAATAAATATAAATACCATGTCTATCAAGATCCACAACGATACGGCGAAACTGAGGATTCTCATACGGATCCCATAAACCAGCGAGAAACAACAAGTGTTTATGCGGAGGGCGGAGTGGTATAGGATTATCAACAAGTAACCTCGCATGATCTTCATTAAATTGAGTTGGAAATTCATCATGAACGTCCGTATCCCTATGTCTCTAGGGCATAGCATGAGGAATCTCCCTTCTATCAATAAGGAACCATTTGTGCTTCCATACTTTTAGGTTGGATGTTTTCTCCTGCAAAGACTTACCGTACCTCGGCGACTGATGACGTATAGTCCTAGTCGGGCTGGATAGTCCGACTCACGGGTACTACCCGCATCCATCAGGAGTGTATTGGATACTTGTGCGATGTGCGTACATAGCCCATAAGGTCTGGTAGGCCGCTGTCGCACAATAAGTTAATTACATAGCCAGGTCCTTGTCGCGGGGTGACAGGATCAGATCGAAGATAACTTATATTATAGTTATATTCGCCTAAGGAAAAGGGATATACACTTGCCTTGGTTAGATAATGAAGATCAAGCTATTTAGAGTCATTATCTATTCCTTAGGCCGCAAGAACAGGGAGCCCAGCCTGAACTCTCTCGAGTATAAAAGGAACCCCTCCGGTTCCACAAAGGTATGATATACATAATACCCTAAACACTAATATACTCAAACTGATTACTTACTCTCACGCTGGAGTCTAATCGTGGGTAACAAACCCACGGTAAGCCTAACGGTGTCTATTTAGTGCGCAAGGCCCCAAAGCAAGTTTCACTTGGTGCGAGAGCCGGAGTCCCCAAGACCCCAAATTAAGCCTAATTTGGGTTAAGCTTGGTCTACCCCAACTTTTGCATCAACAAGTTGGCGCCATTCGTGGGACCCTTACTAAGCTCTAACAAATGACGGAAAGCGGTAAGAATGAAGGCCGTCAAGGATCCTCGATGGTGGATGGCCGTATCACATCAGTAAATGTTACCCCTGGATCTGCCAGCGAGGCAAACACTCGGGACATGAACAACCCCCCAGATGTAAGAACAGGAGGACTGTTCTCAACCCCCTACTCGTCGCGGGGGAAAAAGACAATGAATGGGAGTCAACTCAGCCACCTCCCCTTAAACAAAAAAGAAAGACGCCCCAGGAGGAGAGAGGGGAAGTCATCACCACAAAGGCACGCATGATGGAGGAGTATGTAGCTCATAACTTACAAGCACTCATTCCTTTGGTGGCAAAACATGAAAAGATGGTAGAGGAATCAAAGCGCGCTAAGCATACCGCATCCTCAGAGGACAATCTGTCAGGATCAAGTGATAGTCCGTCCGGAAAATATATGCGTATAAGTTATTCCTTGGATGACCAAGTCTTCTCACAACCGTGGAGGAGAGCCAGGAAAAACGCCTTTACAAGGCGCATACAGCATTATGGAGACACCAGAAAGCGCCGCATGCCATCGAACGTAAAAACTTATGATGGCACGACGGATCCAGAAGACCACTTGAAAGTCTTTCAATCTCAGGCGGGCATCGAACAATGGCCAGAGCCCGTATGGTGTAATATGTTTAACTCCACACTCATAGGGAACGCGCGAACGTGGTTTAATAGGCTTCCCCCGCGAATAGTCAACGGGTACGAAGCGCTACGAAAAGCGTTCAAAAGAAATTACGTGCAACAAAAAAGGCATGATAGGAGTGTTGTATCGCTTGCCAGGGTAAAGCAACGCCAAGGCGAATACTTGGAAGACTTCCAGGAATGTCTCAGAAGCGAGTGTCTTCAAGTAAAGGACTGCCCAGAAATTTTGAAAGTATCCTGCTTCATGGCGGGGATACGGAATAGCGACTTAATAAAGAAGCTTAATGGTAGAACGCCCGAAACTTTCGACAGAGTGCTAAGGCGGGTAAGGTCTTTCATGCAAGGGGAATCAACTGCTTCGAAAATAACACGAGGTGCTTATGATCACAAATCTACTGGCATATCTATTGAAGGACCCAACAATCATGGAATATCTCTAGGCCTTGATTATGTAGGAACGAGAAGGCAGGGGCGAGCTTATAACTCAAGGTTTACCCCCTTAAGTTAACCCCGAGGGAAATCCGAGTGATGGAAGGTGCGAGTTTCACAAGGCCAACGCCAATGACTACCCCGGTCAAAAAGCGCGCCAGTAATAGATACTGTGAATACCACAACGAGAGAGGGCACGCTACAAATGAATGCATTCATCTGCAGAAATATATCGAGAATAGAGTAAATAAAGGCGAGATAAAGCACCTTGTCAAGGAAGACGCGGAGGATGATAGAAAAACAATCGCCAGCGCAAACATTTACATGGTAGAATCATGGCAACGAAGGACAAGGCAGAGGGTGAGCCAAAAATTCTCGAAAGGAAAAGACATTTCTTTTCCCCCACTCAATGCAAGTAACGTCACAGACAGCCCCCTAGTGATAGAAATAAGCATTGGTCAGCACATCATACATAGTATGTATGTGGATGGAGGTTCATCGGCAGAAATAATGTACGAACACTTCTTTCTAAAGCTTAGCGGGGAAATAAAGAGCCAAATGATGTCTGCGACCTCTCCGCTCATCGGATTTAGCGGAGAGGCAGTATGGCCCTTAGGCCAGCTAGAGTTAGCAGTAAGAGTGGGAGATAACGAGCACTCGGTGGAAGTCCCAATGAATTTTTTGATCATACGGTCTCCATTACAGTATAACGGGATCATAGGGTGACCAACTATACTAGCATTGCGAGCGGTACCTTCTACGGCTCATGGTATGATAAAATTCCCAGTTGATGGAGGGGTCGTAACGATATTCAGCACGGCAGTTACACCCCCAGAATGCAACACGATCACAGAACCGCCTAGGATCACGATGGAACCAAAGGTGGACTCACCACCAAACTTGAAGGTAGCAATACATCCGCAGTACCCGGATCAGGAGATAACGATCGAGGGGACATTATCTGACAAAGGAAAGACAAACATGTGTCGCCTTTTGAAGAATAACCTGGACGTCTTCGCATGGGAGCCTAAAGATATGACGGGGGTGCCAAGGTTGATAGCTAAACACAAGCTTCAGATCCGCGAAGGATACCCTCTAGTTAGGCAAAGAAAAGAGGACAGACCTCAGAGCGCAACAAAGTAATACTGGACGAGGTAAAAAAGCTGGTGGACGCAGGAATCATGAGGGAAGTTTACTATCACGACTGGATCGCTAATCCGGTAATGGTAAAGAAACATGATGGCAGCTGGCGCATGTGCGTTGATTTCACAGACCTCAACAAACCTTGTCCCCAAGACTGCTACCCACTCCCGAAAATAGATTGGAATGTGGAATCATTATGCGGATACCCCTTCAAATGCTTCCTGGATGCGTACAAGGGATACCATCAGATACAAATGGCAGAAGAAGATGAGGAAAAGACAGCATTCCATACCAGTCAGGGGGTGTACTGTTACACGAAAATGCCGTTTGGACTAAAGAATGCAGGGACCACGTATCAACAAATGGTTGATAAGGAATTTGAAAGCCAAATAAGGCGAAATTTGGAGGTGTATGTCGATGACTTGGTAATAAAGAGTCATACGGAGAGCGAACTTATTCGGTACATAGAAGAGATGTTCTCTACCCTCATAAGGATAAACATGAAGTTAAATCCAAAAAAGTGCACCTTTGGGGCGACAGAAGGCATGTTTCTAGGATACATGATTGACCCCAATGGAATTAAACCCTGTCCGGAGAAGACAGACGCGGTTATTCAGCTCCAAAGCCCAAAGACGAAGAAGGAGGTGCAGTCGCTAAATGGGAAGCTTGCAGGATTGAACAGGTTCCTGTCCAAGTCAGCAGAGAAGTCGCTCCCCTTATTTAAAACGCTTAAAAAGTGCATTAAGAAAGGAGACCTCAATTGGACGAAGGAAGCAGAAAATGCCTTCGAGGAGTTAAAGGCGCATTTAGCTTCGCTCCCATGTTAGTCGCACCGAGGCCTAAAGAATAGTTGATAATATATTTATTTGCAACGCATGGAGCGATTAGCGCGGTGTTAATGACAGACAGGGAAAATGTGCAAACACTAGTGTACTTTATAAGTAGAGCGCTGTACAACTTGGAGCTAAATTACACCTCGATGGAGAAATTAGTGCTCGCACTAGTGTTCGCAGCAAAAAGGTTGCGCAGATATTTCCAAGCACACCCGATAGTGGTGATAACGTATCAGCCCATAAAGCAGGTAATCTCAAAACCAAATGTCGCAGGCAGGTTCCGAAAATGGAGTGTTCTAATGGGGGAACACAATATTACCTACAGACCTCGCAATGCCATAAAAGGAAAAATCCTGGGGGACTTTTTAATTGAAAAGCCAGAAGAGGGTGTACAGGGGCTGGATCAAAAGGAAGAAGACCAAGACCTGTGGATCTTGTTCACGGATGGGTAATCCTGCACAGATGGCTCAGGCGCAGGACTCATACTCACCAATCCAGAAGGAATGGAGTTCACATACGTATTACGTTTCGAAGTCACAGCCACAAATAATGAGGCAGAGTATGAAACGTTGATAGCAGGGATAAGAATCACAGCAAGAATAGGGATGCACAATCTCGGAGCAAACGTAGATTCTTGGCTGGTAGCAAAACACATACTTGGTGAGTATGAAGAAAAAGAGGACAATATGGTGTAGTACTTACAAAATGCCAAAGCATTGATTGGAGGGTTCCACAAGTTCCAGATACGCCAAGTACCCAGGGGGGGGGGGAGAACAAGAAAGCAGACGCTCTTAGCAAAATAGCTTCCACCAGTTTTGCGCACCTATCGAAACAAGGCCTTGTGGAAATCCTGAAGGACAAGTCAATAAAAGAGCAAGAGGTCGTGTTGGTTGTATAGGAAGAAGGCCCTACTTGGATGACACCGATATAGACTATCTAACGAATGACTCACTCCCGCATGATGAAAATGAGGCACGACGAGTGCGAAGACAGTTGAGGCAATTCGAAGTCAGAGATGGGATCCTTTACAAGCGGCCGTTTCTCCAACCCTGGTTAAGGTGTGTAGGACCACGACAGGCGCAGTACATTATTAGAGAAATCCATAAGGGGTCATGTGGAATGCACACAGGACCAAGGTCCGTGGTGGCGACAGCATTGTGCAGTGGGTACTACTGGCCAACTATGCATACAGATGCGCGAACACTTATTAACAATTGAAATGAATGTCAGGTGCACAGACCAATACCGAGGCAGCCTCAGGAGGAGCTCACGCCAATTACCTCCCCTTGGCCATTCTTCAAATGGGGAATTGATATAGCTCCCTGTAGCGGCGGGAGGAGTTAAGTTTCTCATAGTTGCGATGGATTACTTCACAAGGTGAATTGAGGCAAAGGCAGTCGCAACGATAACTGGGAATCAGGTGAAAAGGTTCATATGGGACAACATAGTATGTCGTTTCGGACTACCTGATGAAATAATCTCGGATAACGGGAAGCATTTCGTAGAAAACCCTTTCAAAGATTGGTGCGCAGATAAGGGGATACATCAACGTTTCGCATCGGTTGCACATCCACAAACAAATGGACTGGTGGAGAGAGCAAACAGGAGTTTGGGGGATGGCATAAAAGCGCGGTTGGGGCAACATAGTAAAAAGTGGGTTGATGAGTTGTCGCATGTTTTGTGGGCACATCGCACGATGATTAAGACGACCACGGGTGATACCCCCTTCGCCCTTACATATGGGACAGAAGTAGTCATTCCAGCTGAGATAGGACTGCAAACACTCCGCACAGCAGAGATAGACTTGGTTACTAACGATGATGAATTGTGATTAAACCTAGACGTACTCGAGGAGCTACGAGAGTTAGCAGCAATCCGCGAGGCAAAAAAGCAAAAATGAAATGTTACTATGATCCTAGGGTACGAAAGACATCATTCAGACCAGGTGATTTTGTGTATCGCTCAAATGCGGCGAGTCGCACTGAGAATACAGGGAAGCTTGGGCCAAAATTGGAAGGACCCTACATAGTGACAGGCGCACTTGGAAATGGTGCGTACCGGCTACGCGACATGGATGGTCGTGACCTACAAAGACCTTGGAACATATGCCATCTAAAGAAGTGCTACCTTTAAAGACAAAACTTCCCAAGTGAATGTATAGTTTTTTCTTTTTACTATTTGTGTTGAAAAAACTTGCAAGTATTAATAAAACAGTCGTGGTCCCTAGCTAGTTCCATGGCGCATCTTAAAACTCTCTTTTTATGTCATACATACTTTTTTTCTTATTATATATTGCCTATTGGCGCACGCGTGTACAACGTTTCTAGGAGGAATAAGAGGAATGAGCCTACCCTAATAATTAGACTCTTCGAGTAAGTGGGATGCACCCCCTTCGACCATGGATCGTGTATCCTTGTTAGGCCCCCTTGCTATTAATGACGTCGTAGCAAGTTATGCAGCCAGTAAACTCTAAGACTGTTAAGACACACTTGTGCGCACCTAACAATGGGTGAGCCTCACCTGACCGTCCTTATGGTAGTAACGGTATACCGCACGTAATGAGCTTCTCAAACCCATATGGACCATTCATAAGTTTACATTAGCTTATTTTGCGAAATCGTGCTATAAACATTAAAATATACATTCTATTACAAAAGAAGGATAGTGTTTATTACGAAGAAAACATTTGAAAATACAAAGCATGAAAACATGTTTACATATCCCTAAGATGATTGGAGAGCAGATGAGTCTCAGAGAAGGATCTCTTTAGTTTCAGCAATGGAGGGCAATAAGAAGTAGCGCGATGATCCTTAAGGTTTTTTTCCATCCGGTCCAGTAGGCGTGAATCCCTCTCCAGCAATGGCAATGGCAGCACAGGGATGGCAGGAGCAAGGTGGGCTGCACCAACAGAAGGCGTTGCTTTTATGTTTAGCAGGGTTTTCTTGGCAGTTGTGCGGCGCTCATGCGCTGCAAGGACCTCAGATAATGGCACTTCCTTCACAATCTTGAAAGTATCAAGAATATCCTTGGGATGCATGCGCGAATACGGGCACAGTCAACTGCTCCATAGACGGCTTTAGGTGGAAGTCTGCCAATGATTCTGTTCCCTCTACCTTATGGCGCGCCAAGGTGAGACCCTCCATTACCACTTTAATGGGCACTTCATGATCCTTATCCTCTAAACCAAAAGAAGGCAGCGGACATGCACTTATTTCTTTCATGGTTGTGGTGAGCTTGGTGTCGGCCTTCGGAACGTAAAAGGGCACCTCTAATAGTGCTCGGTTCAATAGCTTCTCCTTGTGTGCAGTCGCCAAACCTCTTGAAGTACCCTCATTGATGGCGACTATGACGGACTGGGAGAATGTGGCTCGCAAGGTGGGATCTTCCAGTGCAACCATTGCAGCTAGGCGCAGACCATGGCGCACTAACCAGCGCTTCTCGGCTATCTCCTTCATTAAGCGAGGGTACAACTCCTCATCAAGTTCGATGCTCAGCCTCTTCAATTGGCAGTTGAGATCGCTTACATCCTCCTTTACCCTCGCACCCAGAGCGTCAACATCAGCAACAAACCTATCCTTCCCCTCCTCAAAGGCCCCCATGGCAGCAATGTTAGAGGCCTTTATCTGACTAAGGTGGGCGCGCTCTTCATCCAAGGCAACAGATAACCTGTTTCTTTCTTGAGTTAAGGAATGGAGGAGGGCGGCATCTTTCCTTCCTCTCTCGGCTTCTTCGTCTATTTTTTCTTGCATATCACCGAGGGCGGAGGATTTTTCTTTAGTAACTTGCCTCAATTTTTCCTATGTCGTACGAAGTTGGGCAGACAATTCAAGGAATCTCTTCTTGAGGTGCAATGTTAAAGTCACCTGCGGTGCCGCTAGATAACTTGCCTCATCGACCAAGACAGAGTCACTCATTCCTTCAAGTACTACCTTTCGGCCAGGGGGCACGATGTTATCTAGGAAGCTTGCGCAGTCAGACGCACTCGTGAGATTGGATGATGCGGGGAGCTCCCAGTCAGGAACAAAGTTAGGATCCTGGGCGAATGCATCCTCTCCTGCTGAAGAAGCCTCTTTTTGGGGGGGAGGGTGTTGTCTTGGCTTTTGCAGCAGACCTTTCCTGTTCGTCGCTGCTGCATACAAGTAATAGTTAGACGGACGTTTAAAGTGTGATCGCGTAGAGATGCAGCGGGGAATGAATAGTCTACGCTACCGTATAGGAGGAAATTGTTACCTTAGATTGATGGTCGCGGGGGAGTGCGTAGAGGGGTCTTCGCAAGATTCTCTTAAAACTCTTCCTATGTAGTGCGCACCCCTATCTAGGAGGGACTAGCCCTGGTGCGTGCGACCTTGTGTGGAGAATATGGGGGGATTCTGCGTCTTTTTCCTAAAGAGATAAAGTCCTCTTCCTTAAACTCATCCGTGGTTTTTTCGGCATCTTTAGTATATTCATCTGATGATAACGAGGAACTAAGAAATGGTGGTGGTTGTTGTTGTACGGGGGGCTGATGTTCTAACTGTTGCAATGGTGGGGATGGCGGTGGCTGGTCAGCATCAGGGCCTTCGCTCCCTTGGGCGGTCGATGGCTCTTCAATATCCAAATCCATGGTATTCCTCTGCGCGCGTTCATGAAGTGATTCTTCATTTTCTTGTTGACGGCGAGACAATACCAGCAAATTTTCGGGAAACGCACCGCGGACAAGGTCAAGAACATCCATAACTGCGAAAAGAAACAAACAGAAAACAAGGATACATACTTTAGCATCTTAATATGCGATGGTACTTACAGAAGGTTATGATGAAGGCGGGAAGGACTACTAACCCTGGCCACTCTCATTGCACAACGCTATTACCATGTGCTCACCACAGATGGGTGCGTGGCTTAGGCCAAGAGTGACTAACACACTCTCCGGGTAGGGTTGCACGGGGATGCGATTGTTGTTTAGAGTCTCCGCATCTGTAGCGTTGTATGAGTCGGTGCCACGTAGGGGGTCCTTCCTCACAGTTTCAGCGGTCAAGAATGGAAAGTGGAAGGGAAAGGCGGTGTCATCAACCCAGAAGAACCTGTCGGTCCAATTCCTTAAAGAGTCTATCTTTCCATCAAAACATTGCATACCACCCTTTCGCTTAGCAAAAGACACCCAGCCATTGGCTAAATTCCTTTGGTAGAATACGCAGAAAAGATCTACTGTGGGTTCTATGTCTAAGGTGCGGCAGTTTATTTCGAAATTTTAATTTTTCGCTGCCCCTATGCAATGTAGCTGGGAGACGTGGGTCTCATAGTGTATTAATACACTCAGAAGGAAGCGCGACATGGGTATGCGCTGGTTTGCGTAATCGAAGAAACGGGTGTACAACCCTATCTTCCCTACGGGGAACTGACTTATATTATGTTGTGGGTTAGGAACTTCTGGGTGCAGATAATTGGGTATGTAGAATTCAGAGGTAAATTGATCTAGCTGATCGATGGTCATGATGGACGTGATGTTGGTTAGCTGTTTCACCATGGTGTTGTGTATACAAAATATCGTGGTCGCGCGGATTACCTTAATAAGAGATCTGGTGATGATGGTAAACGATGGAAGCGTTAATGGTGATTTGAAGGTTTGTAGAGGGTAAATAGTCAAAAGGAGGAATGATGGGTTTATATAGGCTTCCTTATTTTTACTGTTTATGGTCAGATGTGTGTCACGTGTCCCCCACTTGCTAGATCTTACGGTAGAATATGACGGGGTAGCTATAACGTGGCACGCACTTTTTCCGAGTACCAAGGAGGTTAGGTGAAAGAGGGGGATATTTGTCTTCTTGGCGGGAATGTCTACGCGACTGTTTATGATTGATTATAGTCTAGTAGCCGCGGATTGTACCTGCGACCACTAGACTGGGGGGACATGATGACGTATAGTCCCTAGTCGGGCTGGATAGTCTGACTCACGGGTACTACCCGCATCCATCAGGAGTGGATTGGATACTTGTGCGATGTGCGCACATAGCCCATAAGGCCTGGTAAGCCGCTGTCCCACAAGAGGTTAATTACTTAGCCAGGTCCTCGTCGCGGGGCGACAGGATCAGATCGAAGATAACTTATATTATAGTTATATTCGCCTAAGGAAAATGGATATACACTTGCCTTGGTTAGATAATGAAGATCAAGCTATTTCGAGTCATTATCTCTTCCTTAGGCCGCAAGAACAGGGATCCCAGCCTCGACTCTCTCGAGTATAAAAGGAACCCCTCCGGTTCCACAAAGGTACGATATACACAATACCCTAAACACTAATATACTCAAACCCATTACTTACTCTCACGCTGGAGTATAATCGTGGGTAACAAACCCACGGTAAGCCTAGCGGTGTCTGTTTAGTACGCAGGGTCCCAAAGCAAGTTTCACTTGGTGCGAGAGCCGGATTCCCCAATACCCTAAATTAAGCTTAATTTGGGTTAAGCTTCGTCTACCCCAACTTTTGCATCAACAGCGGCCAAAGACTCTTAAAAGAGAACCAATGCCCTTGCTTACACAGCGTATAGAAGACCTAGAATAAATTGACAGTACAAGGTATGTTCAGACTGCGGTAGCGTATCTCAAACATAGTCGCACGATTGACACTCATGGGTATTAACTGGGAGATATGTACCCGAAAATACCGAATCACAGCTAAGAAAAAGCTAGAGAAAGGAATCTGAAGCCCCCATGCTTCAAGTATTCTTCATAAATCCTAATGAAACGCGTCTGAAGGTGATCCATAGTCAAAAGAGGGTCAGACAAGGGAGGGCGAAGCTCCGGTGGAATAAGATACTTCCTAGACATCTTCTTAATATCATCACTGGACAACTCAGAAACTCTAATGTCGATATTGCACTTAGGATCATGAAAGGTCGAAGGACCCGCCTCATCGTCGAAATCGCTAATAGACATGATATATACAACAGAAAAAAGGAAAGGATAAATAAAACGAAGAAGGAAGAAAACAGAACGCACACCTGTTAATAAGACGCTCGCCGAAATAGAAGTGCAACAATGGAGGTAATGAAGAAAAAGTGAAATGAAAATAGAGGCGAAGGAAACTATTTATATCTCATAAAAGAGACAACGAAAAGACGTTCGCTCAGACGCACACTTCCCCACACATGATCCACACCGTTAAAAACTGATGAAACCACGTGGAGGGAGTTTGATGGTGACAACGCGAAATCCAATATCTCAAATGGATGACAGCGAGGAAACTAAAAGGCGAGACTAGTTAAAGAGGAGTTAATGCAACATGCCGAATTTATTTGGCCCAATACTGTGGATAACAACAAAACGATAGAAGAACAATAACACAATTAAGTATCACTCTGTTAGTCGAAGCTAACATTGTAATAATGGGGGAGATGTTCGCGTATGTCTCAGGCCAAAGGCCTCCGGACACACACACCTCTCTGGACTAGGGTCGAAGGTCCCGTAATCAATGAACTGACACGTGAGCTGTAAACATTTAATGGCAAAGATATAGGATCTGACAAAAAATAAAAGCAAGCCATCCTATTACCCAACACGCATCGTCCGGACTAACGGACAAAGCAATACACCGCCGCCTAAATACCAAATCCCTCGATTTATGAGAAAGATCTTACCTCAGAGCCTAGTCTAGTGATGCGACTAGACATCCAGGTATACTTTGTGGACTAGTATAAATACTCCACATATTTATTACACACACAACTCATTGACAGTATTTACTTCATACTTATAATCTAACCTCTGGTATTCCATTCCGCATACCAATCCCGTGACAGTTACTTACTCTCACGCCGGAGCTTGGTCTCAGACTCACACCTGGGACGAAGCTAACGTGCGTTGTCTTGTGTTTATAGGTTCAATACCAAGATACAAGCTACTCTACAACCGTGGCCGAAGGGAATTCACTCGAGTATCTCTAGCCGGAGAATTTTGCTTCAACACCAACAAACGTAAAAGGAAACCAAATGGAGGAGGAATAGGATACGAAAAATCCGATTGCTGGAAGTATTTTGATCCAAAGATGGAACACGCGGATGGACCAGATGGACCGTTGATTAAGATGGCATATTGTAAGTTTTGTCCTCACCTTTATAAATCCGACTCAGTTAAGAATGGTAAAAAATATGAATAAGAACTACCCAATGTGTAAGGCTAACCCTATGAATGAGGAAAGTCTAAAACAACAAAAACTTTTTTTTACGGAAGACATGAATGAGAGGGTTGTAGTAGTGGTGTTTTGCAAAACTGGAAGTATGATGAGAAAGCTATAAAAAAGTCTTTGATTGAACTCATTGCTTTAGCCGAATTACCTTTTAAGTTTGTCGAACATCCGGCATTCATCAAGTATTCAAAGAACCTTCAACCCAAGTATAACTTTCCATCCCGTCACACTATTATTAAGTTACCCTACATTAATGTAGGGTAACTCAGTATGTATCCGTACTTATTCATACATAAATTACCTTTCAAAGTGATTGTAGATAGTGATGTAGAGTAACATTGTAACAAACCCGTTTTTATAATTAATAGTAGTAGTATTTTACTTGTTAATTGTATATAAAACATATATGTATGGACTAAAGAATGTTTCTGGATAAATCAATCCGGCTGAAGACCAATAATAAAATGCCTTTTCCTATTGTTTAATTTTAATTGGCATATGCTCAGTCAGGATCTTTTGAGAGTTGGATGGATATCCACTGCTAAATCTTGGATTCCTGATGCAATTGCTAAAGTTGGCATGACTAAGTTCATATTTGATTTCTTTTTCTATAGCTACACCTATTGCTATATTTTAAAAAGGGTTGCACTGAATGGAGGCATAAGATATTCCTACTTTTAGCATGTTCCAAAATTTCAGAACCAAATGCCTATATGGGTAGAATAACTCTAAAAGTCTGCAAATTTGACGTTTGTGGACCAGACAATCCTAAGGGATGAAGTTAGTTAGAACGTGAGATGATAGTCAGGCCTAAGAAACTCAGATCATGTTGAAAATCAGATGTAGAATAAAACTAAAAAATACGCAGTCTGTTTAAATGTTCAAAATGCAAAATATCCCAGATAAGTGTTTATTAGATCATGTTTATATTGTTCACTTCCGAGATAGATCTAAGACTATAAATATCTCTTTGCGTGTCTCCACACAATTAAAAGATTAACATAGGTGTCATTATGGGCGGATCAAATTCATGAAACATATATTTTAGGTTAACCTAAAACACACGAGCCAAACATGTAATTCCTCAAGGATAGAACGTGAACCCACTGGACCCATTCATGAATGATTAGGAAGAAATTGTTCCACTTATTCTATATGCTTATGATCTCCATACTTGATACAAACATTTGGTTTTTGTATTTTCTACATTTAACTCCCAATACTATTCTAAAAAGAGTTAAGCAATGCAAGTGGTTCAATGACCATATATGCATATAGCGCTCGCATGTATATACGTGAATGTAAGAATCTCATACATTATTTTGGTGTCATGAGTCTTTCGACTCATACTACTTTGATGTGTCTAGGTCAACTTTTCAAAAAAGAAAGAACAACACTTCATTATTACTCAAAATCATAGGCGATATCTATACCACAAATAAATATCTATGTGAAGAAATCCAACGTTATCAGTTTATCACCTTTTTCACACAATAACCGAGTGACTTACCTTGTCTCGGTTAGCCATACCTCTTTAGAAACTTCTGCATAATTTTAACTATTACATGAAACCCGAAGACATCAAAAGAAATTAAGAGCAATAAACAAAGTCACAGTGATAAAGACGAAATCAAAACACGCACCTCCTCCTTAACCAGTCAACCATTAGATCATCCATTCTATCAACAGCGATGAGGATCTTAGAAACATTCATAGCAATCCTAGCAGAGTTCACATGCTCATCTTGCGTACACTTTTTGGAACGCAAGGAATATAACTCATGTCATTGTTGATGAAGTTCATGAACGCTCCCTCTTGGTATGTTAGTTTGTTAAAATTTTGGTCCTAATCTGCTAACCCAATTTAACCTAAGGACTTATTGTGTGTTTTTTGTATCTTTCAGTTATGACTTGGACTTGCTGTGATAGAAGCTATGAATGCCAGGGACTATTTCTGTGAAAACTGATTCTGCTATTTGGACTCAAGCCCATATATGAAGCCCGCTAGCCTAACGGCTAGTCAAGCCCATCCCCTTTGGCGTATCTATGAGGAGCGTCTCATTTTCTTGTTATTATCGCTTCTTCATAAGTGTGTTTTTACACACACATACTCTCTCTGTTCTTGATCTTTGAAACCCTAGTTTTCTTTCAGTTTGTTCTTTGATTTGTAAAACTATTATCATGTAGATAATAGGGCTACACGTGATTATCACTGGTAGTCTTAGATTTTTATTTTGTTATTCAGTTTTGTTTGATCAAATCTTAATTAATCTATTTAAAAGGGGTTTGGGTTCTCTTGAATCATGTTTTTCTACATGGTATCAGAGCTAGGTTTCTAAAAAACGAAAAAAGTTTATGGTTCGATAAAATTTGGGGGTTTTTGTTTATATATACTTTTTTTGGTTAGATTAGCTATTGAGATAGCTGGATTTGTTAATATTACTTCTGGATCTTCTGTTTTGGTACTTTAATTTTTTTGAGAAAAAAGTATGGTTTCGGATATCTGCTCTTTTTGACACTCTTGTTACTTATTTATCACACTGGCTCTCTTATACTCCGATTAAAGTGATTTACCTTAATTTTCTTTGAAAAAAATAAGGTTTAACTTTTTTTGGAAGATTGGTTGATTGTTGGTGGTTACTGTGGTGGATTGATTGATTCGTTCATAATCTGTTCGATTTGGTCACTTTCCCTAATTTTTCCCGAGAAAAAAAATTAGGGTTTATGGCTAGGAGGTTCTATTACTTCCTAGACTAAGTGAATCCAGGAGTAACAGTTCAATTGTGCTTATGTGTGCACTGTAACACCTCTCTTCTCTCTTTTTGATTGCTAATTGTTTTGTACTTGTGATTATTTTCTCTTATCTGTTTTTCTTTCTTAGGTTTAGTAGTATATACATTTTTTTTACCCATTTATATGGATCCTCACCCTCTGCCTTGCCCTTGACCTACCACCTTGAGTGGTTTGGATGTTTGGGAACTTAGTTGGTAGTGTTGTGAGTTCTTTTTTTACCCTTGTGACTTTTCACCATGTCTGACCATGAGGAGTCTGTACATGGTGATGAAGATACTCAAAGTATGACTGATCCAGTCACACTTATTAGTAAGCTTGACCTGAGTGACCCTTTGCATTTGCAGCCTAATGATACTCCTGTGTTGACTGTTGTCACTGTTAAATTAAAGGGAACTAAAAATTATCAGGTTTAGGCTAATGCTATTTTACTTGATTTGGAAGGTAAAAAAAATTTGTTTTATTGATGGGTCTTGTAGAAGATCCATAACTGATGAGATTTTGGGTAAACAGTAGGATAGAGTGATTGTTGTTGTTCTTGGGTGGATTTTAAATTACATTTTTGAGGAATTTTTCCTTGGTCAATTTTTTTCTAAAAAAGCTAAACATATTTGGAATGAACTTAAAAAAACTTATCACAAAGTTGATGGGTCTGTGATTTTCAATTTTCATCATAAGATCAACACTCCTAAGCAGACTGTGTTCTATTTGTCTGATTACTATTATAAACTAAATGCTTATTGGAAACAATATAATGCTGTGATTGAATTGCCTAATTGTTTTTGTACTGTTGCTGGTGATTTTAAGAAACACAATCAATTGTTGAAACTGGTGCAATTTTTATGGGTCTTGATGATTCCTATATGAGTATTAGGAGTTCTATTCTCTCTAGGGAGACCTTGCAAGATGTCAAGGGTGCTTATGCTATTATCTCTAGTGAGGAATCTCACAAAGTTGCTTCTGGCACTTTTACTGGATCCTCCCAAAGGACTCAGACATCTGCTTTTCTTTCTAATGGTCCTGCTAGAAATAATGTTCAAAGAACTCAGAATACTAACAATAGCAATTTTAGACCAAATTAAGGTAACAATGGAAACTTTAGACCTAGCTCTAGCACCACTGGATTTAGATCTAATACTCCAAACAATAATGTCTTTACACCTTATTAATTCTAATGCTGAAGTTTTTTGTGAAAACTGTGGTTATAATGGTCATACTATTGATAGATGCTTTAGAATCATTGGGTACCCTAATGACTTTGGGAAGAAAAAAAGGGGGGCAGAATTTTAAAGGGAAAAGTGTGTCCAACAACTCTGTTGGGACATCTTCTTCTTCTGGCTTTACAAATGAACAATTGGCTACCTTGCTCTCTCTTAAAAAGGATAACAAGGGTACTACTAATGATTCTGGAAAAGGGGTTCATGCCAGTATGGCTGGTATTTATTTTAACAATAGCAAGGTTTTCAATGACAATTTTGGAAAAAAATTTGTTCTAACACCAACATCAAATCAAAACTTAGGTATAATGGGAAGGTTGTTGATTCTGGGGAAAATCAGCATATGACCAATATTGATACTGAATTGGATAATGTATTTGATATTTCCCACCTAAATATTAGAGTGGCTCGTCCTAATGGGACTGAGGCCATCACATCTAAAATTGGCAACCTTAAACTCTCAAATGGTTTAGTTTTTTTTTGATGTTCTTGTTATATACCTTATTATTGTGTTACCTTGATATCTGTTCACAAACTTGCTAAGGATAATAAAATTTTGGTTGTTTTTTATGAGAATAAATGTTTTTTTGTGAATCAGGATTTGAATCTCAAAAATGTGTTAGGGACTGGTAGGCAATGTGGTGGTCTTTACTATTTAGATATAGAAGTTACTAAATATGTTAATCATTCTAATGTGCTTACTTGTTCTCTTTCTAAACATGATTGGCATTTTATATTAGGTCACCCAGCTGACCCTGCTCTAAATGCTCTTAAGAATCATTTGAACATTACTAAATCTGATCAAACAGATTTTTTGAAATATGTCAAAGAGATAAACAAACTAGGAAAGCTTTCCTTTAAGTGATCATAAAACAAAGTTACTTGGTGACATTGTGCATTTAGATTTGTGGGGTCCTTATAGGGTGATCAGTCACACTAGTCATAGATATTTTTCTAACTATTGTGGATGATTTCACAAGAACTTTTTGGGTGTATTTAATTAAAAGTAAAGATGAAGTTGGTTCTTCAATTGAGATTTTTTACAATCTTTTAAAAAATCAATTCAAAAGTAATGTTAATGTTTTTAGAAGTGACAGTGGAACTGAGTTTGTAAATCATAACTTCCAAAAATTTTGTCATGAAAAGGGAATTGGACACCAGACCTCTTGTGCTTATACCCTACAAAATGGCCAGGGTAGTTGAAAGGAAACATAGGCATCTCCTAAATGTTACTAGATGCCTTATGTTTTAGGGGGAATACCTTTAAGATTTTGGACTGAATGCATTCTAACTGCTACTTATCTTATCAACAAATTACCCTGCTCTATGCTAAATGGTAAATCTCCTTATGAGATGATTTATAATTCATCCCTTAATCTCTTTTATATTAGGACTTTTAGGTGTCTTTGTTTTGCCACTATTTTAAATAGTCATGATAAACTCACCAGTAGGTCTGAAAAATGTGTTATGATGGGTTTTTCCAATTCTCAAAAGGATTATAACTTTATAGTCTTGACAGACATCATTTTTTGTTTCTGGAGATGTTAAAATTTTAATCTATATTTCTTTTTAAGGATGCTATTTTGAATAATAAGAATAATAACCAAAACCTTGATGTTTTTCAAAGTGATAAAGTTTTGACCTTTTTTGACTTGGATAACCTTGAGCTTCCTGATGATGATGAGAGAGTAGTAAAGAAACATAATGTTAAACCTGAGTCACCTAGTGCTAGCAGCCCACCCTTTTATCTAGATGACAATGGAAACATTGCCTTAGACAGTGATACCATTGATGCCAGGTTAAATGGGACTGAGGCTGCCACACTTGATGATAATTAAATTTCTGAGGGAACTTTATATTTTAATCCAAGTCTTCCCTTTCATGGACAGAACATGGGAGAGAACTTGGGTGATACTTTTAGACCTTCTGTCTTTCCTAAAAACTATAATGACTTTGTTGTTAACTCAAATGTTAAATATGGGAATGAAAAATTTGTTGGGTATTCTAAACTCAAAGGGGATGTTTTGTGTTTTTTCACTCAATTAAATAGAAGTAGTTAACCTAGGAACTTCTTTGAAGCATCTCAAATCTCACATTGGGTGGATGCTATGAACTTGATATTTGCTGCCTTACTTGAGAATGACACTTGGGACTTAGTTAAGTTACCTGCTGGTAGGACTGCTTTGAATTCTAAATAGGTTTGGAAACATAATTTTAAATCCAGTGGTGAAATAGAAAGGTATAAAGCTAGACTTGTTGCTATACATTATGGTCAAAAGGATGGGATTGATTAGGAAGAAACTTTTTCCCCTGTTGTTAATATGGTTACTGTTAGATGCTTCTTTAATTTAGTTGTTAACCAGTCTTGGCCTATATACGAACTTGATATCAACAATGCCTTTTTATATGGTGAATTGGATGAAACCGTCTTCATGAAACCTCCTCAGGGTTTCTATCCTGGAAATAAAAATCTAGTTTGCAGGTTGAAAAAGTCCATTTATGGACTTAAACAATCTCCAAGATAGTGGAATTTTACACTTACTTCTGTGCTTGTGGAAAATGATTTTGTTCAAAGCAAATCTGACTACTCTCTTTACACTAAGTCTGATGAAAAATTGTTTATTACTGTTCTTTTTTATATGTATGATATCATTGTTACAGGTAATAATCAAAAGAAAATTAAGAATTTTAAAATTATTTTAAAAGGAAAATTAAAAATCAAGGATTTAGGAAACCTGCAATACTTTTTGGGGATTGAGGTTATTAATACTAATTTTAGAGTTTGTTTGAACCAAAGAAAATATGTGTTGGAGCTTTTTACTGAATATGGTATGCTTGCTTGTAAACCATCTAAGACACCTCTTACTTCTAAGCTATCTATTTCCAATGAGGCTTCTTAGATTGATCCTTTACTTGAAAATGTTGTTGACTACTAGAAACTTATGGGCAAACTTATTTACTTGACCAATACTAGGCCTGATATTTCATATGTTGTGAATTATTTAAGCCAGTTTATGCATTCCCTTTTGAGGTCTCACCTCAAAATTGATTTTTAAATTTTGAGATACTTGAAGGGATCTTCAGGACTTGGTATTCATGTGGCCAAAAATTCTGGTATGTTTCTTAAAGCTTTTTCTGATGCAAACTGGGCTAAGTGTATTGTGACAAAGAGGTCTGTGACTGGTTACTGTGACTTTGTGAATGATGATTTAGTCTCTTGGAAAAGTATGAAGCAACATACTCTCTCTAAATCCTCTGTTGAAGCAGAGTATAGGCCTCTTGCTTCTGTCACTAGTGAAGTCATTTGGATCCTAAAAATCTTGGATGATTTGAAATGCCATAATCTGTTAACTATGGATCTGTATTGTGATAGTAATTCTGCTATTAAGATAGCAGCCAAACCTGTTTTTCATGAAAGGACTAAACACCTTGAAATTGATCTTCATTTTATAAAAGAAAAAAAAATCTTAAATGGTGTGATTAAGACTGTTAAAGTGGACTCTGCAAATCAAATTATAGATGTCCTAACTAAAGGGTTGGACATTGGTTTGTACCAAAAGTTTGTTAAAAAACTTGGCATGATAAACCTGTATGGGTTATCAGATTAAGGAGGGATATTAAAATGTTGGTTCTAATCTGCTAACCCAATTTAACCTAAGGGACTTATTGTATGTTTTTTGTATCTTTCAGTTATGACTTGGACTTGCTGCGATAGAATCTATAAATGTGAGGGACTATTTCTATGAAGTCCGATTCTGCTGTTTGGACTCAAGCCCATATATGAAGCCCACTAGCCTAACGGCTAGTCAAGCCCAATCCCTTTGGCATATCTATGAGGAGCGTCTCATTTTATTGTTATTATCGCTTCTTCATAAGTGTGTTTTTACACACACATACTCTCTCTGTTCTTGATCTTTGAAACCCTAGTTTTCTTTTGGTTTGTTCTTTAATTTTTAAAACTATTATCATGTAGATAATACGGCTACACGTGATTAGCACTAGTAGTCTTAGCTTTTTAAACTGTTATTCAGTTTTGTTTGATCAAATCTTATTTAATCTATTTAAAAGGGGTTTGGGTTCTCTTGAATCATGTTTTTCTACAAGTATAGCTCAAATTGCTACATTATATCATTTGTTTTAAACTATCAATGTTACAAAACCAAGCGCATACGAAAGATGTATGTACCTCTTGCGCATCTTGCGTTTAATAGCACTTTGATGTTGGTCAGCAGCAGGATTGTAGAAAAATATACTTCGGGTGATCAGTAGAAAAATGCCGATATTTTAGTCTAACACATGGTGGAATCAAGATAAAACCACCAAGGGGTAACTAAATTTTGAATATTTAGGCTTTAGTAACTCTTTCTTTTGGCGAAATTTTTCCAAATAGTATATTAATTCAATCGAGTCTATAAATTGATCAGTACTGAAATGATATAAATTCATAATCTAACTTGACACACTAACATTTCTATAATAAAGCTCACCAATTGTGGACATAAGATGCTTTTGGTCAACCCAAAGTTATCCATTTTGAACCGAGCCTTTTTAAAAATGTTACTCAGCCACTTATCTGTTACCTTTAATCTTTGTATAATAATCTGATATTTAAGCTTACGAATAATGTTCACAACTTTGTGATGCAAGATAGGGGTGGAGCTAACCAATATGGGGAGCTAGGTTCATCAGAACAAGCACTAGACGACATTGTGGGATTTGGGCAGTCAAAAACTTTAATGCTGTCACAACTTGCTTCAGAGAAAAAGGAAAAAAAACATACTTTTTTGACTTCTCGTTTGTGTATATACACTGATAATACAAATCCAGATTTAAGATCTCAAAGACCAAAAAGAATAAAACTTGACCCATTCTCGTAAGTCATCTATCATGCCATAGCAGTAGCAAGTCATGAGTAACCATGAGTCCATGATATTCCCTTGACACTTCTGCTGGAATAAATAAGAAGAAGGCTATGGAGCAGAAATGTGCGAAGAAGTTACCTAGGACTTTGCGCAATTCAAAAGCCAGTTGACGCCGTTATTACTTATGCCAACTTGCATTAATCACTAAAATCAGGTATATATTTTCATATGGATATTGTCTTATTTTAGATAATAAAGATTTAGTTACTATGTCTTGATGGTAGAACAGTTGAGAGTAACTTAATTTTGTCTTTGAAAAAATAAAGCGTTTGTATGATAAGAAAGACTTGGGAAATAACCACGGGAATACTCGCTAAGCTGTGTACGGGTCTGGAATGATGTGTAACGGGTCTTCAAGTATAAGACCACTCTGAAAACTTTTATAAACGCATTCCCATAGATGTCTACCTACTTGCGATACATAATGAACTTCAAATTTATAAGCCTTGATTTCTAACATATAAGATCACTCTTATTCAAACTGACATGTTGCAGGTGGAGTCTAACTTCCACTTTAGTACTAAATAACACACGCATGACTTTTGTATTTTTATTAATCTTAGGAACGACACATAAACTAACAGTACCAAAAGATGCATGCTAGCTTAATCTGTCTGCCTTACCTTCTATTTGATTTTTCATACTATTCGCCTGTCTCTTGTGGGTTTGTAGGTATGTCTGAATTTATTTGCTGCAATGAGCTCGAGCATTACAACAAGTTAAATCCTTATATATAATTTTGTGTTTTATGTATGATTCGATATAAGACAGTTTCATAATCATGAAATATCAATGTACTTAAAGGGAAGTTGGGTATAATATGGTTAGTTTTTGTCTAACATGCATGTGATTTGATAAACCTGACAGACCATTTTTCAAGAACTTATGGCAGTTGATGAAATAGAAAGTTGGCACGGGACAAAGAGATTTTGGTGTTGCTGTCAAAGAACTTACGGAGTCTAATGTTAGAAATACAATGATGGAATTGAAAGTTTATGGAGTTATATTTATTAGTCGTGTGATAGAATCGAACTCGAGATTATGGGATTGCACACAATACGTAAAGAGTTATTTTAATTAATGAATATATTTTGGTTAAGCATTAACAATGCAATTATCAATTTTTTCATGGGTTCCTAACACATCCATCATTTAACCAAAATATTTAGTCAAAATTCGGATTGTTCTACAAGTGGGTTTTAGTGAAATCTCAATGAATTCGAACCTAAGGAATCATAGTAAAATAACTATGTCAACCCACATTCCTAGCAAGGTTCTAATTCAATATTAATTTAAAAAATACCCAATTATGAAAATAAGAACCATAGAACAAATTAATTGAAAATTGAATGAGATTACTTACAGATAATTGATGTTGGAATAGGGATGAGTGAAACCCACGACATGGAATTAATTAATCTTGAGTGATTTAGTGTTTTTGAAGGTTCAACAATGGAGTTTTTTAGAGAACCCGTCGCCTTCCGTGGAGAAGAAAGGGAGGGTTGGTTTGAAATAGTGTTTTTAATTAAAACTTGATTACTTTAGTCGTCTGGTGGGGCCGTGGTGCTTTATTGATATGGCACCGTAGGTTATCACCATGGAAATGATCCGCGCACAGTGGCGGGTTTTTGACAAAGAAACAAAAAGAATTTTTCAAAACTAAGTTTTTTTAAAATACTTAAAATATATCTTAAGCCATTTGGAAATCATTAGACCACTTCAATACTGGAGATAATGCCAAGTGAATGATTACGAGTGGAATCGAGAACGAAAGAGATTGAAACGAAGAAACGAATACTCGTAGCAAAGAAGTAAAATAGAGAGAATCCAAGGGGAGTGATTCAAGACCAAGGTCAATGCTCAAGAACCAAGTGACAAACTTCAAGTAGCGGAAACGAAGAGCTTGTGTCATTTATAGTGGTTTAAGACGTGCCATTCCGGCGAAAGCTTAAACGGCTTTGGTAATGAACTATATCAAGCAATTTTGTACAAAATAGATTAAGAACATTTTAAATATTAGTCTTAATGCTATTTAAGAAAATGAGCAAACTGTAGATTCAATTGCTAGGGATTACAATGACAACATCCTTGGAATATTTCAATTCCAAATGTGTGATATCCTAACTACAACTTATGGAGTTGTTGGGTATCTCAAAGGATTAAACAATCATCCTAGAAATGAGCTCAATTGCACACATTACACATGATATAGGACCTACTAACCGTATGGGTGTAAACCATGGATATCATGCTTGATACTTTAAGTTACTACTAACTCACTCCACATCTCCTTAGTGAGTCAAGCATCCAAGAAATGAAGGTTTGAGAGGATATGAGAATAGAATCACAAATCACAAACAAATGTCAAGGCAAGGATGCCAAGAACAACATATAGTCAAGTAATGATCAAAAGAATGATCAATAGGGCGTGTGGAAGGACGAGAACGTACCTTAGCTGTAAAGAGCACTCCAAGACTTCATGGAGCTAATGCAAAGCCCAATCTTGACAAAAGTGACTACTAAGTCTTCAAGGACTAGTATCACTCTCATCCATCTAGGCATCATCACTTAATGATGTTGGGAATAAAAGAAGATGAGTCTTCTACAATTGTAAGCAACTCAATCCACAATCACTTAAGTGATTCATCTTCATGAGTACCTACATAAAGCAAGATGCAAACTAGTAGATACATTTCAAGGGTAATACTAAATGCATAAGTTCCAGTAATCTAGATGAGATGCAATATTACTAATAAAAGGTCTATTTTCAATGAAAAAATAGTTTTGACCAAAGATAAACTTTAGTACAACGAAACCTCCTAATTTGAGGAGACAATGGATCGATCTAAGTTTTAAAGTACAATATACTTCAAAGACCTTAAGTGACCATCGCTTTGATACCAATTGTAGAAACTAGAAGGGGGGTTGAATAGTTTCTCTTTGCTTTATGTCCTAATTAAAATTCCTTTCAATTACGTTTGTCTCAAAACTACCTTTTACTTGAAAGCTAGTTGCATAATGATTAGGTTCAATTCTAATGCATTAACAATGACAAGTAATAGATGTGAATGATATGATAGTAATAATAAGTAAAGAGTAAGGAAAGAAATAACCTAATAGGAAGACACCAAGATTTATAGTGGTTCGACAACGAAGCTCTATCTCCGTTCCTACTCCACTCCTCGAGTACACCTTACTCGAGATTTCCACTATATCC
This sequence comes from Glebionis coronaria, assembly GCA_025667525.1. Taxonomy (NCBI): domain Eukaryota; kingdom Viridiplantae; phylum Streptophyta; class Magnoliopsida; order Asterales; family Asteraceae; genus Glebionis; species Glebionis coronaria. Next base: position 25,052,550 of record CM046876.1, read on the forward strand.
ACAAGCTCCCTTCTTGGCGGAAAAAACCTTACAACGTCGCTTACATTATTTTATGACACTAAGCTAAATGTCGAGACCTAATCTTAGCTAGGACTAATCTACACAACGTCGTCCACTTTACCATATTACGACACAAGGCTAGATGTCGAGTTCTAATCTAAAGATAAAACCAATCTTCACTACGTTGCCTACTTCACCATTTAACGACACAAGGCTAGATGTCGAGTTCTAATCTAAAGGTAGAATCAATATTCACAACGTTGCCTACTTTACTATTTAACGACACAAGGCTAGATGTCGAGTTCTAATCTAAAGGTAGAACCAATCTTCATAACTCTTCACTTTGAAGCTAAGTGAGAACTTCACTAGACACAACTATATCACTTTAGAGTTTAGTGAGAACTCACAAGACACAATAGCATCACTTTATAGTTAAGTGATAACTCACAAGACACAACCACATCACTTTATAGTTTAGTGAGAACTCACAACTCTTTACTTTGAAGCTAAGTGAGAACTCCACAACACACAACTACACCACTTTAAAGTTTAGTGAGAACTCAAAACTCATTCCTATTACAACTCAATAAAACACATATCCAAGTATACACATGTAACTTGGATCTACACAACACAAATCCAAGTATACACATATACAATGGATTTACACAACATTAGATCTATGTATTCACAAATACATTAGATCTACACAGGCTTAAATAAAAACAAATGATAAACATGACTATATCTTTAGAAGATGATCTTCATCAAGTCTTCATCTTTAATCACATCACAAGTGTGTGAGTGATCTTCTCATTGGACAAGGTAAAGAAGGAAATCAAGGGTATAATCATAAGTAAACATACATAACAAATTAAGTGATCATTTACAAATGATTAGGAATTAGAAAAGAGAAAGATGGCAGAAAGAGTGTCCAAAAATGGTTGTGGAAAATGCATGTTTGATCCACTATTTATAGGAGACAAAGGCCAACGGCTCTCTGAGCGTGGTGCCTTAAATATGCTTGTGGTCCCTTATCCCTAAGGATCTGCATAGCCCTTTAAGGGACCGTGCTCATAGACTCTGCTCCCTATAGTCTTTTAGTGGGGAAATAATATCTGAGGTAAGTTTTTACCTTCAAAGGATATTCCTATGGCATTTGGAATATGCCATATTTAAATTTACATTTTCTATTTTAATAAAACATTTTCTTAAAATGAAAGTTTATTAAAAAAATCTTTTGTCACATTTGAGAAAATGTAAGTTTAAGATTAATCACTTTTATGATCGCTAATCATGATTAAGATATGTTAATACAATACTTAAATGATTATTACCTTGATGATAGTGTTTGTTAAATAACTCGCTTATGATTGTATTTGACGATAAATGTCTTTTTAATTTGTCGTGATCAAAACTAAGAAAGATTAGTTAACACTAATAATGTTTTTAGGCATTGCTTTGTATTAACACACGTGACAGGTTATTTGAGTGGATGGTGATGCCTTTCAGTTTATCAAATGCACCTAGCACTTTCATGCGTCTTATGAATCATGTTTTTAAATCCATCATAGGTCATTTTGTGGTTTTTTATTTTGACGACATTATGGTTTTTAGCAGGGATATGGAACAACATTTGTCACACCTTCGACACGTTTTTGCAAACGAAAAGAAGTGTCATTTTCTTGCTAATGAAGTTATATTTCTTGGTTACGTAGTTTCGGTTGAAGGAATACGAATTCATGAAACAAAGGTTGAACAAATTACTAGTTGGTCTATACCTAATCTTACTAATTTATAAAAGATTAAAGTCTTTTTCCATATTTAAAAGTCTTAAAATTTTTCAGCCTCAAACATTACTAAAAAAAGAAGTCTTAACAATTGAGTCAAGATAGTGCATTTTCAATCAACCTGGAAAACATATGTTACACATTCTTGTAGTAACAACCATCATTATAATCTTTATAAATTATAAATGAAAAGTAACAGTCCTTTAGCCATTCACTACCAGCATTCAAAGTTTTTATTAATGAAAAGTAACGGTCCATGTATTGATCTACACATTAAATATGCAAAACATGTAACTGCTTTTGAAATCATATATATACCCTATCATAAAACACCTTTACCACTTTCGTTACTACACCTTTACCACTTTCGTTGATGCAAAACAAGTAAGTGCGTTTAAAATCACATGTATTTGAGAAAGTTATAGTATATATCTTATCATAAAACAACACCTTCGCCACAGCCAAAACCTTTATCACTTTCGTTGCTGTCACCACTTCCACCGCCGTCGCCACCAACCGCAAACATCACTGGTTTGATGTGCTTTGGTGGTGGATCTGGTATTAGATTACATGCATAAAAAAATTATTTGTTTTGTCAAACAATTTAGTCAGCGGGTACACGCCGTCGCATTGCGCGGGTATCCGGCTAGTATGATTGAATATATCCGTAGCTTTCAAGGGTTAGCATCTTTTTACCAGCGTTTCATTCGAAACTTTAGTAGCATAAACAAATAACGGATTAGTCCTTCTATATTTAGGCATTATTTTTGATTTTTTTTATTTCCCTTATGACGGAGTGTATGAAAGCTGGAAAATTTGTTAGACTAAAGAAGCAGGAGATGATTTTATTAAGTTGAAACGACGTGTTACGCAAGCTTATGTCTTAGCTTTTTCAAAATTTGACGAGGTTTTTCAAGTTGAATGTGATGTTTCTGGACTCTGTATCGATGGTGTGTTAAGCCAAGATCAACAATCAATCGCTTTTTTTAGCGAAAAGTTCAATGAAGCCCGTCGTAAATATTCTACATGTGATAAGGAATTTTATGCCATTCTGCGAAGTTTGGAGTATTGGCGTCATTACTTATTATCTAACGATTTTATTCTATTATCTGATCATGAAGCTCTCAAGTATATTAATGGAGGTGCGTCAAATACCGTTGTTAATGCCCTAAATTGACACCATGTTCTCACTACTGAAATGAAAATTCAGGTATGTAGGTTTGATACTTTTCGGGAATTATACCAAGATGATCCAGACTTTCAAATAATTTGGAGTCACTGCAACAACGGACCTTTTCAAGATTATTCGAACCATGATGGATACCATTTTAAGGGTTCATTGTAACAATATGCAAATTAATCTTGCATATAATCGTTCCACTAATCGCACAACTGGAATGAATCTGTTTATTTTAGTTTATGGGAGAAATCCGTTTACTCTGTTTGACTTGATACTAATCCCACTTGTCGAGAATGTTAGCATTGAGGGGGAAGATCGCTCCAAAAAATCAAAGAACTCCATCAAAAGGTGCATGAGCAGATCACTAAACATAATCTATAGTACAAGAATCGAGCCAATAAACGTCGAAAGTAGGTTTTATACAAAGAATGTGATCTTGTTTGGCTTCATTTGCGAAAAGAGCATTTCCCAACCAGACGTTTTAGGAAGTTGAAACCGCGTGCTGATGGATCTTTTCGAGTTCTTAAGAGAATTAATTACAATGCATACAAACTTGAGCTACATGGTCATTATAATGTTTCAGCAACCTTTAATGTAGCTGATTTGTCACCCTATGCTGATACTAGTGATGACGAAATTGACTCAAGGGCGAGTGTTTTTCAAGGTGGGAGGATGATGTAGGAGCATTGGATCACAATGTCAACATGTCTACATATCTCACATTCAAATAAGTTATTTGCTTTCTTTTTTTTTGAATTTCTTGTGTAATAATAAATTTTGATTAGGAAATTGTTTTCCTAACCAATTACGTGTTTAGAATACTCTTCTTAAAAGTATGGGTAGTTTTCTTTGTATTGGAGTAATTTCACTTTTGATAATAATACAAGAAACCCCAGGTATTTTGTTCTCTGAATTGTTCTTGATTCTTGATTGTGTCCATTTTCTTAATGATCGGCATGAATTTTGCATTCTTTATAAATGGTTAAAGTGAATTCAAGTTATTGTCTTTCACTCAAATACCCTGTTATTGTATTGTTTTGATTTCTTAATTATTTTCAACCCATGATGATAAAAAATTTACCCTCATGATTTTTGAACGTCTAATATTTACAAGAACCAATCAAGCGATGTGACAATTGTCAAGCCCGAGCATGCGCAGTTTTGTTTTTTTAACTGAGTTGTATTTCGTTGAATTGTGATAATTATACTTGCATTTCACACTTGGTAAAGTTCGTTTCTTGTTTTTGGTTTTGAAAATACTTGATCTATATCGAGATGTGGTTGAACTATTAAATATATTTGAATCTCGATTTTTTTTGTTATTAATAAGTGTCCAGGTGGACTTTTTTAGTCTTTATTATTTTACTTTGACTATATATATTTTTATTTGTGTTATATAATAACTGATAAAAAGTTATACCAATGAAAATATATTTAGAACCGAATCTATTCATATGACTTTCATCAAGTTTTATATACCACAAATACAAATATTTATAGTCAAAAAGTTTAGTAACAAATACTTTGAAGATTCAATAGCGAACACTTAATATGAGACGGGGCTAGTATTAGTTTCTATTTGTTAATTAGAATAGAATTTTTATATCATTATTATAGCAGACCATATTAACATATATAATGATAGACTATGTGTGTCAGAATATATTCAATTTGTCTTGACACTATTAAGTGTTAGAAGGGTGTCACGATATACTTTTACCACCTAAATTTTTACCCACGGTGAAAAAAAAGGGCGAAAATTTCTGACACTTTATGTGTATCATTTAAATACATTTAGATACATTTTTTGTTGTGATTAACTAGTTATAGAGTTAACTGTATTTTTGCCTCGTGGTTTACTCTAGCTTTCACTTTTGGTCCAAATTTTCAAATAGTTTCGATTTAGGCCAAAAATGTAAACTATGTCTACACTTTTGGTTCAAATTCATGTTGACTGTTAGTTTGACTCGTTTAACTGTTAATATTAAAGGTATTTTTGGCTTTTTACTATATTATTAATTATATTGTGTTTCCTCCATTTCTTTTTCTTTTTTCTTTCATTTTTTTTTTCTCTTTTAATAAAATGCACTCATATCTATGTCTTCAACAACCCAGTAAATCCCTAATAATCTATTTCTTCAACCACTCAAAACCCTAATAATCAATTCCACCACAACCACCGTTACTCACCACCAACCTTCCTAACCGGTACCTGAAGACATCGCCGCTGAACGCCCCTTGCACCCTCCCACCCAAGACTTGGATTTGTAGATCTGGTGATTAGCAAAAGGGGATATTTAGGTGTTTGTTTTTCTTATATGGTTTATGTTCACGTTGAAATGAGCAGGTGGGTTTGAATTATTTAGCTGAGTTTATGTTTCTATATGACCAATTGAATTATTGATCCGGTGGTAGTGTTTGTGAGGTTAACTAATTTTGATGATTCGAGTTATTCGCATTTGGTAGTGTGATTAGATAGGAAAAGAGAGATAATTTGTATGTTTTTTTATCAATGAGTGAGTTAATAAAATATTAAAAGGAGAAAGTTGTTACTGTAGTTTTCTATTAATAAAAATAAAAAAAAAGCTTATTTTTTTATTAAATATAATAATAATTAATCCCACTAATTTCTTATAAATTGTATTATTTATTTATAAAAAAATAATAATAATAATAAATAATGAAAATAGGGTATTCTAGTCATTTTTAGTGTTAAAGCGAGGATATTTGAGTCATTATACGTTTTTTAACTGGTCAAAAGTGACCGTTAGCTTGAACCTCAGGTTAATGAACCTCGGGTTAATGATAGACAAAATCAAGCAAGCTTGAAACATTTACAGAAGTATGGAAGGAACAACTGATATGACTCCAATTATGCATACAAATAATTCTTGTTTTTGCACTGACTTTAAAATTGCTCTTTTGAATGAAGTGACTTTGACGTTCTGAATGCGATTGTACCTGGAATATAGTATCAAAAAACGCAAGATATAAAGAAAGAGACATGCACAACCCCACAGCTATATACTCTCTCCGTCTTATATTAATAGTCCACCGACCAAAAACACGCATATTAATAAAAACATCATTTTTTCAACTTTCTCTCTCTTACTTTTTACACAATGACAATTTTGTCCTTAAACATTTAATTTACAACTTCTTTATTGTTTGTAATAATACCCCCAACTGAGGGTAATATGGTAAACTTAATCTACATTTCTTATCTATTTTTGGACTGGACTATTAATTTAGGACGTCCCAAAATAGTAATATGGACTATTAATATGAGACGGAGGTAGTAGTAAAACAGAATCGTCAAATGGCATAAACTTTTTTATCCTAACTTGATATCACAATGACCAATAAACACATGGAAACACTACCTTAATCCAACACACAACCCCCACAGCTATAAAATTATACCCATCGTAAACCAACTTAAATTGAATATTTCAATCTAAATAACCAATTTTCTCCATCATTTCACCCAAAACTATTCCAACTTACAATCCAAGAAGCAGTTTCAAGATAAATAAACATAAAAACTAAACCCCAAAAAATCGTCTAGCCCTTTGAAATCTGATATAATCTGAAGACCATGTCTTTAGGTATATTTATTAGGCCTAACTCACTACTGCTCCATCTTAACACTGCAACATTTCCCTTATTGCCAATCTAACAATTTAAGAACACTTAAAGCAACAAATTTTCAACATATATTCAAAACTAAATAAAAAATCCTTTAATATCGTCATTATTAAATACTACCTCCGTCCTATATTAAGTGTCCACTATTGAATATTCAAAGTCTGTGTTAATAAACTTTGACCATTAATATTTTTACTTGTGGTATATATAATACTTGACGAAAGTCATATGAATAGATTCGGTTTTAAAAAATATTTTCATTCATTTAATTTTCATCGAGTATTATATAACACAAATAGAAATATTTATGGTCAAAGATTAGTAACAACGACTTAGAATATTCCATAATGGACACTTATTATAAGACGGAGGGAGTAACATTTTTATTTAAGAATCCGAGGGCATGTTTAGTTGCAAGAAAATTTTCTTAATTTTATTTGTTTACTTTTCTTGAGAATGGAATAACCCTTTTTTTTCATGTTATAATAGGAGACAACATGTTTTCTGTTTTGTACAATGTTTTCAGTAGAGAGATTCCACCAGAAAATACTCATTTTGACAATGTTTCTGTTTTTTATGTGCTTCTAGAAAACCTTTTTGAAAAACTTTTCATTTTACAATAGCTAAGCACCCTAAATCCTCCACCTCCAATAGTAAACATAAAAATTTCGTTATTTTAAATGGGAAGTCATCTTACACTTCATGATACTACACTTTTCAAATAAGATAACGTTTATGTGGTTGATAATACCGCGACAGAAAGAAGTTTGAACACACAATCTAAAACACGTAACCAACCCATCCATAATTACCATGCTAACCTATTAAGATGAAGGTAAGATGAATATTTAACCCAAATCTGCCCAAAATCTATCTTTTTCAATAAGATTGAAATTAAGCACATAGAGATACCTGCATTCCTCCTTTGTTCATCTATTAAATTATGAAATTATGTTTAGGTAATTTGCCTCATTTGGGTTGTGATAATCCTAATTGATCAAACATATAATGAAATACTCATAGCATATTAGGTATTACGTAGCATATTAGGAATTATGTAAGAACTGACTACCCAGTATTAGGCATCAGGAATTGTTATTTAATTAGGGAACTTACAAATTGACAATACTTTATGATAAGGATTTAACCGCATATAAAGTGTAGAACATATGTTGTACAACCATATGTTTGGGTCCTTTTAATACCGACGGATGAACATGTCGAAAAGGGAGAGTTCTAAAAACATGATAACACATTGAGACCAGTTTTGCACCCGATCTCTATGCATTTTTAAGGGAAAAAATCATGTTATTTGGGTTTGCTTATTGAAACTGCAGTTTATCGGGAGTAATAAACTTTCTGGTATAGCATTTTCTTTAATTGATAAGTATATCACATGAGGGTGTAGTAAGTATCTACCTTTAAAAGTAGAATATATAGCAGAAGCATATGCATCTTTATTCATAGATGTAAATCCATGGTTTCTGATATTATGAACAACCATTCCAATGTTCCTCACTAAGTTATTCTTCATATGGATGAGCATTTCTCCTGGTTCTGTTTTTCTCGTGATATTTCGTCCGAAGCTTGACATAGTAGTAATTCGACTTCACCTTCTCGATGAAAGTTTATGGACTTTAAAATCGATAGTCGTGTGATAGGATCGAACTCGAGATCACGGGATTGCACACATTACGTGAAGAGTTAATTTATTTATTAAATATATTTATTATATTTATTAAATCAAACTGTAGCTAACGATCGTTAAGTAATTAAAAGTTAAGTATTAAACGATCGTTATAGAATATTAAAGAAGCTAAAAGAAGGTGTCGGAAAGTTCCAGAAACCCCTTTTGAGCACATGTATATATCCGGCCATATTAGAGGAAGAAGGATAGGGATGAAAAGTTTAGGCTTTATCTTGTTTAAACCTTGGAAGATAAGTTTCCAAGGTGTATATAAACAAACCTTAAGGCCTCATATTTTTCACTCCATTATTCTTTTTTCTTGCTCTATACCGCCGGCCATATATACACCCTTTAGGGTTCATCTTTGATTTTCTAGAAGCTATTTTAGATCTAGTCCTAGCCCCTCTCTAGGGTTGTTGGGTAGATCTTCCATAGGCTTGGAAGGCTCAGTTCTGTTCGTGCTAGGCTCACGATTAGCTCATCGTATCACGTGTGTACAAGATCGTGGTGTGATCTTATTTTAGATTACATCCTGGTGGTGTGCTTGATCTATCTTTACTGGTGATCGTTCTGCTAAGAAAAGGTATGTAACCCTAGCCTTGATTAATTATAGTTGTGTTATATAAAGATCTTGTTAATCTGCTTCCGCTGTATGCTCTTTGATCTATGTTAAGGTTTTTATTTTATAATTGTTATGTTAATCATAAACCATCAGTGGCATCGAGAGCCGTTTTAACATGATTATAATTATCAAGATCTAAAGTTTTTTTAACTAATATTGATTTGTGTTAAAATTACATGTTGTTTTTTAGGTTTTATAAAAATTAGGGGTTTTTTTTTTATTGTTTTAAAAATGGCTTTGCCGTTTTTTTATAAAAAAAAATTTTTTTTTGTAAACCCTAAAATTACATGGTAATTAACATTAGATGTATGCATGAATTAATTGTTATGTCATGTGTGGTTACGATCCGTAGTAGTTTTTTAATTGTTAAGAGAATATGAAAGATCCGTAATAAACATGCTTGTTTTTACGGATCATATAATTTTGATTGCTATTTGCTTCATTTGATTCAAAGTTTTAAAATTAGGGAAGACTTTTTATGTTCATAAAAACCCTAGATTTGATGTTCTTTGAATAAATTGTGTGCATGTGGCTATTTGATTTAGTTTTTTTTGTACTACTTGTTTTCATGCGTTTTTTTTTAATTGTATGTTATAAACAAGGGTATTTTTTTTTTAAGAAAAATAATATGGACTAAATCTTATCAAAATTAATGAATTGTTTTGAGATCTAAATTACATATGATTTGTGTTGATTAGAATTGCAATAGCAACTTAACGGCCTACTCAATTTTGACAAACTATAAAGTGGGTATAACGCACCGCTGGTCAAGTACCCGGTTAAGGAAGGAGGTGCTATGCTTTTACGCTGACCAAATTCCCGGCTCGCCTGTGCGTCAAAATTGGAATTACCTACGGTTGTTATTGGTATAATTCTTTAAGGTTGTTTGGTTTAACCAATACCTCAACTTGCAAATATATGATGAACTTTTAGTCTCACCAAAAAGTTTACTAAACGTTTTATTAAACTTATGCTATGGAGATGTATGCATGCTTCTCCATACATGATTTTGACACCAAAATCTATACCCTAAAATTTAAGTCATATGCCCTCTAATTGACGAACACTTGAAGTTACAATTGTCGTCATATAAGATATCGGACGATGTTGTAATGGAGAGAAAACTTCATGACTGAATAAGATTGCACATGAAGGTTTTATGTTCTTTAGATTAGTCGACTTAATTGAGTTACTCAGTGAGAACTGGAAACTTAAGGCATAAAGAAGGGATAAAACATGTTTACAATGCAAATGTTTTGGCAATGTAAATCCCTGACATATCTAGAAATTGCAATATGATTTGGCAATTATTGTTCGACAAGTTACTGTGTTGAATACATTTGTCACTAGCAGATCAACTGATGTGATAAATCTATGTCAATATGGATTCTAGTTTTTTCAAGGAAAATACTATGGTTTTATTACCGGGGTAATTTTATTTTCTTGAATTTTTTTATCGAAAATACTAATGTTTGAACTTATTTCTGTAGAAATGGCTCAACCCGAAAACAATCTGACAATAAGCTCGGCGTTCAAAGCATTTTTTGAACGGCCTGAACTTACTGGCCCTAATTTCAATGATTGGTACCGCTCACTAAGAATTGTTCTGAGAGCAGCGGGTACCATCAATATCTTGGAAACTCCTTTTCCGAAGGATCTTGCTGAAGGAGCAACTGATGCGGAAAGGCTTCAACACGCTGCTAACGTTAAGAAGCACCATGAGGTGGTTGCTGTAATGTTAGGGAGAATGGCTCCATCACTTCAAAGGAAGTATGAGCTAGCTTCTCCTCAGCAAATGCTTGATGAACTGAAGGCTGTGTATGAAACGCCGCAAGCTGTAGAGATCTATGATCTGGTTGATGCTCTACATAGTTGCAAGCAAGCTCCTGGTAAGTCCGTAAGTGACCATTATATGGAGATGAGGGGTTATATGGAACAACTCATCGCACTAGGACAACCCTTTGATAATAATATGGCTATTAACTTGATCAATAGGTCCCTTAATAAGGACTTCAATGATTTCGTTCGTAACTATAATATGCATTGCACGGGGAAGACAGTTAATGATTTGCATGCAATGCTCATTGACTTTGAAAAGGGTTTGAAAGATAAGGAACCCACTGCTACTCCTCAAGTACTTTATGTACAAAAGGGTAGAGTGTCGAAACCAAAACCGCAAGTGAATAAGAAGCAGAAAGGCAAAGGCAAGGTTGATAAGAGCAAGCAAGTTGCGACTACATCAAAACCAAAGCCAAACTTTGCTAAGAAATCTCTGAAAGATGAGACGTGTCACTACTGCAAGATGACTGGACACTGGAAGAGGAATTGCTCTCTCTATCTCCATGAAATGGCAGAACATAAGAAGAAGGCTGAGCAAGTTGCTGCAGCACCATCTTCAGGTAACTTATTTATGATAGAGTTATTTAATCTTTCATACAAATCAAACTCCTGGGTATATGATACGGGATGTGGTATTAATATTTTTAATACCCTGCAGGGATTTGAGTTGAAGAGGAGACTTACCTATGGGGAACAATTTCTGCAAGTGGGCAATGGCGCACAAGCAGCAGTTGAAGCTATAGGAATATTTAAATTAGTTTTACCTTCGGGTTTAGTACTGTCCTTAAATAATTGTCATTATGCACCTACAATTGTTAGGGGTGTTATTTCCTTTTCTAGTATGTTGGATCTTGGATTTACTCACACGATTGATAATAATAGAATTTCTGTTTTCAAAGATGGTTTATTCTATTTTGATGCAATTTCTGTGAATGGTGTTTTTGAAATTAACATGCATGATAAAAATCCCAAGAGGAAAAATAATTCTGTTTTTAGCATGAATAAGAAGAGTAAGTTAGACAAGAACTCTTCTTATCTTTGGCATTGTAGACTTGCCCACATTGGGAAGACTCGCATACAAAAGCTTCAATATGATGGGCTTTTGGAAAGTATCAATGATGAATCATTTGATAAATGTGAATCTTGTATCTCTGGGAAGATGACCAAGAAACCTTTTAATAGCAATATTGAAAGGGCTACTGAACTACTTGGTTTAATACACACTGATGTGTGTGGACCACTTAGACATGTGTCAAGGAAATGTGCTAGCTACTTCTTGACGTTTACGGATGATTATAGCCGTTATGGTTATGTTTATTTACTTAAACATAAATATGAGGTATTTGAAACATTCAAAACGTTTAAAGCCGAAGTAGAGTTACAACTAGGAAAGAAGATTAAAGCTCTTTGTTCTGATCGTGGTGGTGAATATTTAAATCAAGAGCTTAAAGATTATTTAAGTAAGAATGGAATTGTTCAGAAACTTACTTCTCCATATACTCCACAACAAAATGGTGTATCTGAAAGGAGAAATCGTACATTATTGAATATGGCACGATCTATGTTTAATCTTACAACTTTACCATTATCTTTTTGGGATTATGCTCTTGAAACTGCTGTTCGTATTCTGAATATGGTTCCCACAAAGAAGGTTGATAAGACACCATATGAACTATGGCATGGCAAGAAGCCATATTTGTCTTATTTGAAAGTCTGGGGTTGTGAGGCGTATGTGAAACGTGACTCTGGAGATAAACTCCAACAACGCTCAGTAAAATATATCTTTGTAGGTTACCCTAAGGAGACTATGGGTTACTACTTTTATTATCCGGCTGAGAACAAAATAGTTGTGGCTCGATATGGAGACTTCCTTGAAAATGATCTTGTAAATCAAGAATTTAGTGGGAGAAATTATGATCTTGAAGAAATTCAAGAAGATACATTGCCTTCTGAAAATACTAGCGATGAAATTCCTGTAGAACCAGAAAGTCTGAGTGTTCCACCGGAATTAATTCCTCCACGTAGGTCTCAAAGGGCTATACGTGCGCCGGACAAACTATGTCTATACATAGAGGATGATGAGGAGGAAGTAGGGGATCTTGGTGAACCTGCTAACTATCGATCCGCGATGTCTGATCCAGAAAAGTCAAAATGGATAGTTGCGATGAATGAGGAAATGAAATCCATGGAAATCAATGATGTTTGGAGTCTTGTAGACGCACCTAAAAATGCTAAAGTAGTGAAAAATAGGTGGATCTATAAGAAGAAAACTGACATGGATGGTGATGTACAATCCTATAAAGCACGTTTAGTGGCTAAAGGTTTTACTCAAACTTTTGGCATAGACTACGAGGAGACATTCTCTCCTGTAGCAGACTTACGAGCTATTAGGATTCTCATAGCTATAGCAGCATACTATGACTATGAGATATGGCAAATGGATGTTAAAACTGCCTTCTTGAACGGTCGCTTAGATGAAGACATCTATATGCAACAACCGGAAGGGTATGTTGATCCTAAATATCCAAAACGCGTGTGCAAACTTCAAAGGTCTATTTATGGTTTGAAGCAAGCATCACGTCAATGGAATAAGCGATTTGATGAAGAAATCAAAAGGTTTGGATTTATTCAAAATCGTGATGAGCCATGTGTATACCGCAAAGCTAGTGGGAGTAATGTAGTGTTCCTAATTCTGTATGTCGATGACATATTGATCATGGGAAGTAACATTCCAAGACTTAGGGAAGTTAAGGATTATCTTGGTAAATGTTTTTCTATGAAAGATTTGGGAGATGCTGCATATATTCTGGGAATTAAGATCTATCGAGATAGGAGTAGACGGTTAATTGGTCTTAGCCAAGATGCTTATATTGATAAGATATTGAAGAAATATAACATGCATAACTCAAAGAAAGGTTTCTTACCAATGGAGGTTAAGCATGAGTTAAGTCATGAGAAAGATGCATCATCACCTGAAGAGGTGGCTTACATGAAGAAGGTACCTTATGCTTCGGCTATAGGATCTATTATGTATGTTGTAAGATGCACAAGGCCTGATGTGGCGTTTGCTCAGAACTTGGTCAGTAGATACCAACAGAATCCAGGAAAGTCCCACTAGACTGCTGTTAAGCATATTCTAAAAAATGAGAAGTACGAAAGATATGTTTTTGGTATTCGGGGGTAAACCAGACACAGAATTGAATGTAACAGGATTCTGTGATGCGTCCTGGCAATGTGATAAAGACGATACGAAGTCTCAGACGGGTTACGTGTTTGTCATCAATGGAGGAGCAGTTGACTGGAAGAGCAGTAAGCAGAAAACCATTGCTATGCATGCGACTCAATCTGAGTACATGGCCGCTTCAGAAGCTGCAATGGAAGCTGTTTGGATTAGGAAGTTTATTGGAGATCTTGGAGTGATGCCTTCAATTAAAGAACCTATTGATATATATTGCGACAACTCTGCGGCAATAATATTCGCCAATGACCCTGGAGTCATGAAGGGCGCCGGACACTTTAAACGTAGATATCTCTACGTTCGAGAACAAGTGGAAGCTCGAGAAATAAAATTAATAAAAGTTCACACAGATGATAACGTAGCTGATCCTTTTACTAAGGCTTTGTCTAGGCCAAAGGTAGTTAAGCATGCCAAGGCAATTGGGCTGCAACTAGCTAGCGAATTCATGCAATAAATCTGTTGAATAGTATTTGGATAAAGGATGTAAGACATTATTGAATTGATGAAATAAAGATTGGATTTCGTTTATTTTTCTGTTATTTGATTTTGTATCCTATTTTACATGTTTTAATCCATGAGCATTATCATGTTTCTAAATGTCCGTTGTCGATTAATAATATGGGAGTATTATTAAACTAAGACAATTCAAAATAGTGACAGAGTATACTTGAAAGTATATTGGTCAATTTTGGATGATATTTGATGGATCAAATATTGGACTTATCCCAACTATGTGATTTTACTTTATGGATCTTTGTCATTAAGTAAATCATAAATAGTTATCCTTAGACCTGAGATGCCAGAAAACTGCATTGAATATAGTGCATTTCTGTAAGGTAACCTAACGCTAAACGTAACTGGTAGTCATAAGGGTTATTTTCAGAGGTGTTGCAAAGTTCATGTGTTTTGCTTGTAGTCGAAATGGGATTCGTTTCCTTCAAATTATTATTTGAAGTATAAATACAACTGGGCCCCTCGGGGGAATAGTAAGATGTTTGTGTGGCCACACCCAAATGTGTTTTGGTAATCTTGCTATATCCGTAAACGAGAAACAGAATAGTTAATGAAGGAATGACTAAGATCCATATCCTTATTAACAATGTATTTGAAATGAGAGGATAATAATAATGATTATATATCATTAAGAGGTTTTGTCCAGGAAGCCTTACTCGAGTTGTACTAGTGACATTGTTAGTGTAACTAGACGCTAATCAATGTGATCACGATATTCGAATTTTGTCCAAGTGGGAGCTGAAAGTTTATGGACTTTAAAATCGATAGTCGTGTGATAGGATCGAACTCGAGATCACGGGATTGCACACATTACGTGAAGAGTTAGTTTATTTATTAAATATATTTATTATATTTATTAAATCAAATTGTAGCTAACGATCGTTAAGTAATTAAAAGTTAAGTATTAAACGATCGTTAGAATATTAAAGAAGCTAAAAGAAGGTGTCGAAAAGTTCCGGAAACCCCTTTTGAGCACATGTATATATCCGGCCATATTAGAGGAAGAAGGATAGGGATGAAAAGTTTAGGCTTTATCTTGTTTAAACCTTGGAAGATAAGTTTCCAAGGTGTATATAAACAAACCTTAAGGCCTCATATTTTTCACTCCATTATTCTTTTTTCTTGCTCTATACCGCCGGCCATATATACACCCTTTAGGGTTCATCTTTAATTTTCTAGAAGCTATTTTAGATCTAGTCCTAGCCCCTCTCTAGGGTTGTTGGGTAGATCTTCCATAGGCTTGGAAGGCTCGGTTCTGTTCGTGCTAGGCTCACGATTAGCTCATCGTATCACGTGTGTACAAGATCGTGGTGTGATCTTATTTTAGATTACATCCTGGTGGTGTTCTTGATCTATCTTTACTGGTGATCGTTCTGCTAAGAAAAGGTATGTAACCCTAGCCTTGATTAATTATAGTTGTGTTATATAAAGATCTTGTTAATCTGCTTCCGCTGTATGCTCTTTGATTTATGTTAAGATTTTTATTTTATAATTGTTATGTTAATCATAAACCATCACTTGAACCACAAAGAAAGGCTCCAACACCCTAATTATTCAATTCTACAAATCACAACCTTTACTGATTAAATAATTACAATTCAACAAAAGTATATTAAAAGGGAATGAAAAACACATACCTCGATTCGAATTAGTCAGATAAACAACATTTATCTGAAAGACAAAACATCAAAAAGAGTGTCCTAAGAATAACAATTTCTTCTTACGGCATAAGCAGATTCAAACTACAAACGCACCCAAATAAAAATACCAAAAAATTCAAAATAGCTCACATATGTAGTTTTTTTTTTTTTTTTTTTGACCTTATTCGCAAATGAATTCCTACATACAAAAAAAAATAAGTAAACAAATTAAAGCTAAATAAAATAAACTCATTATTAACCATAACACTATATAAACAAAACTAATATGTCAAAATCTAATTTTTAACCTCCATATATGCAGTTTCTTCTTTCGTGAGCTCAGTTATAGTTGTATTCTTCTGTCTTCAGACCCGCCACCCGATCCGCCATGGTGAATTTTAGATGATGAGATGTGTTGGATTTTTGATTCTCGCATGTCAAAGGGTTCCGAAACTTTAACCCTCCCTATGAATGCACACGTATAATGTAAACCTTCACATTTAATTAGTGAACTGAATCATGAGGAATTGTAAGATTGAATTCATTAGCCATAAACGTACCTTTGCTTATGATTAAACATTCTAGCTGAGTAAGTAGAGAATAGAAGATGATTTATGATCTAGGTTGCAGCAGATAGCCAAATTTTATTTATTGATTTGCTTTTTCAAAACTTTATAATCTAGCACAAAAGTTACGTAGTCTTTCATTTATTATCCTTCAAGTTTTATAAATCTCACCCGCTTTTTATTAGTTTTATTTTTCCGACTTTGGACACATATGTCTTTTGAAGGATTTTTTTCTCTACACGATTTTTTGTTCAATTTTTTAATGTAATTTTTTTGATTTTTTGCTTCAATTGTATTAGAAATTTTAGGCTTATTTTTATAATAAAAAAAAAATACATAATCGTAAAAGTCCTAAAATCACTACTAAATAAAGAAAGTTCCAATAAATTTATGTTAAAAAGTGTTTTGTTTTATTGAGAAAAAAATGTTATTTAAAGGAAAGATTGAGTGATTCCACTAGAACCATTTAGAGCATCATTATCTAACCTTGCATCACAAGTCACTTTTAGACAAGATTTTATTAAACCACTAAACAAAAACAAACATATAGAGAATTTAAGTACAATACAACACAATAAGTTATTTAAAGGAACAAATGAGAATACGCTTAATCTGAACTTTCAGTTGTGGCTTAATTAAAGTTTTAATCCCGAACCATGAAACTTGTGTTCAGTGATTGTGTCAAGTTCTTGTGCCATCTCGACGGTCAAATGATTCTTCCAGTCCCCAACTTCGCCTCGCCGGAAGTATGCTTGCTTCATCATACCTGCTGGCAGACTTCCTTCTTTGTTCACATCTAGATTACTCAACGTTTCAAAGCTACACAAAGTTAATATGGTATCCACAATCCCTTCTTTCTCTTCCTGTGACGTAAATGGGCAGCCAAAGAACTCCGCTAGTTTTCGGACCTGAGTATGTGGCTGCTCCTTCATCTCCTCGTACTTCATAAACAACACTTGTTCAGGCCTTTTTAGACTCTCATGCCAAAACCCTAACACATGGTCCCAGGTTGGGCCATATAAGAAAACTCCTTTACAAAATAAATTAAACATTTCTTCAATTGAATTGGTCCCCAAATGTTGTGGCCTCAACTTGTTTGTAAAGTGGAAAGCGGAAACAAATAAGTCTTTTTGGTCGCGACACATATAGACGATCTTACACTTGGAAGTGTGGACAGATTCAGGTAGTGAAACGTTTGAAAGATGAGTGGCAAAGAGTCTAGGATCACCCATCATAGAGAAGTCGGGCTTTGGGTTATCACTATAGACTTGCTCCACGAAGGGCACAAGTTCATGGGAATTATTAGTGAGTAGAGGGTGGTTTTCAGATTTTATTGGATAACGAGTGCGGTTTATTATGGCGTAGGAGATGGATTTTAACCAAGTGGTGCCCGATTTCGGAGCTGTAACAATAAGGATATCAGTGTCTCGTACTTGAAAATGTTTTTGAAGAGAG
Source organism: Glebionis coronaria (assembly GCA_025667525.1). Taxonomy (NCBI): domain Eukaryota; kingdom Viridiplantae; phylum Streptophyta; class Magnoliopsida; order Asterales; family Asteraceae; genus Glebionis; species Glebionis coronaria. The sequence continues at coordinate 25,070,728 of CM046876.1, forward strand.
ATGACTCCTTGTAGTTGCCTAGTATGATGCCAAAAACCTTGGTATTGATGCATGATGGGTACAACCCACCCTCTATCTTTGGGCAAGGACGAAATCAAGTCTTTGCATTCTTGAGACATTTGAAAATCTTGCAAGTATTTGGGAATAGAAGAGTCAGTTGTCTCCATGGATGAAACTTTTAATTAACAAAGGGGTATGTTACATTTGGATCCTAGCTTTACCACGATATATATAAAGTGAAAGCAATTCAATATTTTATAGTACCATGCATGTCTTGGTTGAACTAATGCTTGTACGTATGATATACATAATAAACTAATTATTGGAGATCAAAAGCTTATTATATATAGATGTTACTAATGGCGGAGTCATGAACTAAGGTCGCGAAAGTAAAATAAAAATTTGACGTTACGATGACAAAACCTGTTAAGACTTTTTTACTGGTAATAAAATTAGGTAAAAACCCAAGCAATTTTAAAGAAGAACCGAAACAATATTACATTGAAGAAGAAAATAGAGCAAAGCACTACTACTATTAGGCGAAGTAGTTCAAATAAATTTTACAATTACAAGTAAAAAATAGAATTTTTAGATTAGAAGTTTGATTTTTACTCAAAGGTAGAGATGTTTTTGGTTTGGTTCTCGAGTTGTTCGATTTATTCGGATAAATAATTTTAGTCAACATGAAAACCGAACCCAAATGAACGAAAATTATACGGAAAACCAAATTCAAAGTCGGATTGCTCTTTTGGTTGAGGCACAACAACTAAAGATAAAAAATAAAGTTAAAAAAGATGTAATTATTGAAGAAATCATTGAAGGCATTTGCCGACATGGCTCCGCCTTTGATTATGCAACGGACTTGATAACATTAAACTTTTTCCGTCTAAAAAATGCTCGACATGCAAAAAAACAAGTGATCATTTTCAGGTTTATTAGAGCATGTTCAAAAGGTAACTTTAAGAAAAATCGTAGTAATTTCATTTTAGTATGGGAGTTAAATTTTACGAGTGAATTTTATGTGGCAAAAGTTATCCTATAAACCTTACCATAACTCATGCGTGGGTTTTTACTTTAAAAAATTTACTAGTTGTTATTTTCTCACCGCTCGGTATGTATGCTTGTTTTTTCTTTTTAATATTTTATATAAACTGTGAGTGTATTAAGGTATTTAGTGGGTATATTTTATATAAGGTTGGGTGAGTTGGAGGTGAGTTTGTTGTTTCTTATCCCATGATAATGTGAGTTTTTGTCAGTTGTGAAAAATCTAATGTGACGTTGAGGTAGTGGTGGGTTTTTAAGATGCCACTCCCCCATAGTGTAATTTTTTAAATTATTATTTTTTTTTCAATTTTAACCGTAAATATATTTTTTGTTTTATATAATATTAAATAAAAATTATACAAAACGAATAAATATTTAAAAAATTAATTCATTCATATATCATTAATCAAGTATTATATAAAAAAACAAAAATATTTAGGGGTGTTTGTTTTAGCTTATATAGTGGGAAAAATATTTAGGGGTGTTTGTTTTAGCTTATATAGTGGGCTTATAAGTTTATTAGCTTATATTAGCTTATAAGTCGAAACCAAGTGTTTGGTTAAACTTATATATGAGGGTTTTGATAAGCCAAACATTTGAGGCTTTTATAATAAAGGGTGGTCTTATAACTATTACATATAAAAAAAAAAATTTACCCTCATTTAATAACTACATAATTTAATATTCATATATTTTTTTGTCATTTTACTTTATTAATTATATAAGCCTAACCAAACACTTATCATAAGCTTATAAGCTTATGATATATAAGTCATAAATGGCTTATATAATATAAGCCTAAGCCCCACTAATAAGCTTAACCAAACACCCCCTTAAACTCAAAATAAAAAAAAAACTTAAAATATTTAATAGTGAACAGTTAATTTGGAACGGAGAGAATAATACAATATTAGGGGTGCCAAAAAAGTTGACCAGAATCCGACCCGAGTATATTCGGGTCGGGTTACTTGGGTTCAAAATCTAATTCGGGTCAATCAAGTTACCTGACTAACTTGAATTCGAAATCGGATCGCGTAACTTTTTTTTTTTAACTCGGGTTCGGTTCAACCCGATTGACCCCGTATAAGATTTGTTTTTTTTATTTATTTAAATTATATAATATAATTTATACTTAAAAAGGATACAAATGATTTTTTTATATATTAAATTATATATAATTTATACTTAAAAAGAGTAAATTATTTTTGTGTAACTTGGGTTTGGTTCAACCCGATTAACCCTGAATAAGAATTGACCTGACTCTGATAGACCCGACTCAAATAAATCTGAATCCGAATAACCTGAGTTTAAATCAGATCAGGTTTTGAAGAACTTATTTTAGTCTTAAGCCAAATTAGACCTCATTCTATTGACCTCTCGACCAATTCGACCTGATTCCACCCTAACGCAATTAATGATCATGCAGGGGCAATATGTTTACAGCAATTTTTATATAGGTTTTGTTCCGGTGTCATTGTCTCTTGTAATAATTCATTCATTTGTGACACGGATGATGATGGAGTCTTAATTGTAAAATAATCTGGAAAAGATCTACTAAATCACCTGAGGCCCATTAAATAATTTTTGAACCATCTTTTTTGTTTTTTACTATTGATAAAATAATACTAGAAGGTGCGTTGAGATTAATCTATATTAATATAAATACAGAATTTAGTATATATTTCACGAATAAATTCTAACCGTTTATATTTTTTTTAATCGAAAATGAATACATATTTTTTATCTCTTTTTTCTAAAGGGAAATGCAGAAATACTCTATGTAGTTTACTCAAAATGCAGGTGGTTTCCCCAACATTACGAAAGTGCAAGTAACACCCCCCCCCCCCCCCCCCCACAATGTTAAGGAAAAGTCGGCAAGCAGCCTCCCCAACCTTTAACGCTGTTAACGTTGACTCGTTATCTTTGTTTGACTAAGGGTATGACCGTCTTTTTATTATTAAAAAATTATTAAACATTTGTCCCCTAGTTTCTTATAAGTACAATTGATTCACAGACCTTGTTTCCAGATTTCCCCCAAATTAAAAACCCTAGTTTTTCAATAAACACCAATTAACACCAAGAATGAATTGTTTTTGTAGAATCAAAGCATTGTCCGTACATCCTGGACTGATACAAACCCAGGAGAAAGCCTCCCTTTATTACCACACAAAGCCACCCTTTATTACCAAACTGGAAAAAAATAACATTTTCCACAAAATCATGATCACAACAACAACAATCTCCAAACACACATAAATTTTCCACAAATTTTAAAAAAAATCAAAACTTGATCAAATTAATGGAACAGGAACCTTCATCGTAAGTTACCCATTTCGTCTTCTTCCTTACTTTTGACAATTCAACTCTCAAATCCTTATAAAAAAACAAAAAAATTTCATTGAGGCATTTCGTCGAAAACCTTGTGTTCGTTTTTAGAATTTTATAAAATTCTCTTTCGTTAATGGGTTTTTTTGGGAAAATTGTAGGTTTGAGACGAGTGAGATGTTGGGAAGATTCTTAGAGAGTACCAATTTGGTGCCGGAGTCGTGGAAGGTGTGTGCAATGGCGAATGTTATGGGTGGTAATGATAATGGAGGGTTTATGTGTGATGAAGTTGATGGGGTGGTTTATGTTGGGTTTTCTGGTATGGTGGTGATTGATGATGGGTTGGATTTTTTTAGTGGGAAGATGATGGAGCTGAGTGATGTTTAGTGGGAAGATGGTGTAACTAGGGTGGTGGTGATTGATAATGGGTTGGATTTGTTTAGTGGGTTTAATAAATTTTTAATAATAAAAAGACGGTCATGCCCTTAGTCAAACAAAGATAACGAGTCAACGTTAACAACGTTAAAGGTTGGGGAGGCTGCCAGCCGACTTTTCCTTAACGTTGGGGAGGTTACTTGCACTTTCATAATGTTGGGGAGGCCGCCTGCATTTTGAGCAAACCACATGGAGCATTTATGCATTTCCCTCCTTTTTTTTAAATAAAATATCTTACAAGCTGTAAATTGTCAAGCGAAAGTAAATATATCATCACGATGAGAATTAAATCATATTTTTATAAAGAGACACATATATAAAATTTCGACCAACTTCTTTTTCGATTTTTTCTTTAGTCAAGTTTGAAAAAATCATATATGAATCGTATCATAAATTATATATGATTTCATAAAATCATATATGATTTTATCAAACGTGGCTCAAGAAAAAATTGAAAAAAATGTTCGTCGAAAGTATATATATATACATATATATACATATATATATATATATATATATATATATATATATATATATATATATATATATATATATATATATATATATATATATATATATATATATATATATATATATATATATATATATATATATATATATATATATATATATATATATAATATATATATATATAATATATATATATATATGTGTGTGTGTGTGTGTGTGTGCCCATCTATAGAAAGATGGTTTAATTCTCGTCGCGATAGTATGTTTTAATTTGCGTAATAATTAACGGTTTGTGAGATTTGATTTAAAAAACGATCAAAGTGAATTTTTTTGTTGGATGAAAATGACGATATGCAGTTACGAACGGTCTAGAAAAAATAAAATATAATAAAAGTCAAATATTTTTTTAGAATAATAAAACCCGGTTTTGTTAGACTATATAATTTCTCGTGGGTATTACGTTTCGTTAAAATGATATACATAGAGACAATGTATAGTGAAATTCTAATTGATCTAATCCACAAGTTGGGCTTTGTAGAAACTAGAAAGGGGGGGGGGGGGGGGGGGGGTTGAATAGTTTCTTAAAATTTACTTGTTAAAAGTGGGTTTTCAAAAATCATTTTAAAAAACTTAGGCTTGAGCAATTATGTGAAATCTTCTTATACACAATATGGAAAAGGGATAGAGCAACTAAACTAATAATCACAAGTATATGCAAATAAAAATTAATGAATGTAAAGAGATGAGGAAAAGAAAGATCAAACCAAACACCAAGGATTTATAGTGGTTCGACAACGAAGCACACTCCTCGTCTCTACTCCACTCCTCGAGTACTCCTTACTCGAGAGTTCACTAATCAACAAACTCCTTAAGGTGGAAAAACTGTACACAACGTTGCTTAACCAATTTCCGACTCTAAGCTAAAAGTAGAGCCCTAATCTTAGCTAGGACCAATCTACACCAATATACTTTAAGGACTAAGTATTAACCTTACTACATACACAACTTCCAAATAGACACAACTGTTTGGATCTTCACAACACAACTTCCAAATAAACACAAATATTTGGATCTTCACAACACAACTTCCAAATAACAAAAATACTTGGATCTAGAACAACACAAGTAAAGTGAATGAATAAAACTTGATCTTCAATAGATCTTGAGGTAGACTCAACACTTCAAGGATGAAAGTGTTCTTCTCTTTGCACTTGGAGAGGAAGAGATGGGGGGAGAAAGATTCACTTCTAAACAAGTAGTAATCAATCAAATAATCAAGGATTTGAATGAGTTAAGAAGTATGTTTAAATCTGGAAATTTGTGTGCAAAAGAGGTGAAGAGAAAATCTGAGAATGGTCCACTATTTATAACACAAAAGCCCAACGGCCATATCTGGGCGCGGTTCCTTATTGGTACCCGCGGTGCCTTATCGATAAGGGACCACATAGACCTTTAAGGGACCGTGTTCGTAGACTCCACACCTTTTTGTCTTTTAGTGGGGTAGTCACATCAGATGGAACAGTTATCCTCAAAGGATATTCTAAAACCAAATATAATATGCCATTTTTAAATTTTCAAATATTTAATATAATAAAAAAATTTCTTAAAAATAAAGTTTAATAAAAAACTTTCTCACATTTATTAAAAGTGAGTTTTAAGAAAACTTAAATTCTTGATCACTTAATTAAGATTAAAACTTGTTTATTCATACCTTAAGTGATAATGGTTGAAATGTAAAAATACTTGAACTCAAGAATTCGTTTTTCGTTGTTTTCGTAAATGCTTGTTTTTATATTTTGTCGTAATCAAAACAAAACGAGACCGAAAAATGCAAGTAACATTTTTAGGCATCATTGCATTACCAATCTCCCCCTTTCTGATTTTGACAACACATAAACTCAATCATATGAAAAACAAGATTTTTGAAGACGATTTTATTTCATTTCTCCCTCTTGTCGAAACAAAAAGGATGCAAAGTCATTTGTAGAAGAAAAGAATCGGACTTTGCAAGTGCTCCCCCTTGGTGCTTACTCCCCCTTGCTTGGGGCACCAAGGAATCGAGCTATGGTGACAACCTACATGAAAGGGTAGTAGAAGAATAGAAACACCCAACAAGATATAGCATAGGTCACATAAAGAGAAAATTAAGATAAGAAAAGATAAGATAACTAAGATCCATGAAATTTCATGTTAAAAGGAAACATGAAATAAAGATACAAGAAAATAAATCATATAAAATTGTAGAAAAATAAAATAAGCCAAAAGAAAAGCATTAATCTAATCCTAACTAAATCATGGGTGTATTTTGCATACACCTAATAGCATGTTAATTTAGCTTAGTTGTATATTTATTTGTCGCTATACATGTACTTTGAGTATGTTTTGTGATTATGTAGGTTACGAGCGAAATGGAATAAATGGCCGCTTAATTAATTTTTTTGGAGAAAAGACATTGTGAGTGCCGATAAATGAAGAAGAAATATTGAAGAAAGAGATTTGAGCGCGTCGCTATATATTCGGTCATCTTTTATTTGTCCGGGCTTCGTTTGAGCAATTATTGGCATTAGGTTATTTTTTATTAGGCCAAAGTTATTATCTGCCAAAAGAATAAAAGGAAAAAAAAAACTTTGGGCCTAATATTAATACCCATCGACATAAAGCAACAAAAAGTGAAGAACCAACAACCGAATATAAAGAAAAAAAGGGGTGCGTATACGGTCCACCTTGATAGTATAATATAAAAAAACGGCGACTAAGGAATCTTGGGACACAATTGAAAAAGGGGAGACAGTGATTGCAAGTGGGTACTTTTTGGTGAAGGGACTAAAAAAACGCATCATATAGCAAAGGAAAAAAGAAGTAGCTATGTCTTGTATTAAGCGGGCCGAGTACACCGCGATGTCCGGCTAATTTTGTTGTAATTACTTCCGGTAACTTTATTTATGGTTTGATCATTACTTTTGGATTATCATATATTCATTACATTGATCTATGATTTATTTATAAAATTTTTTTATCGATTTAATATTATGTTTAATTATTTGTGCAAGACAATTTATTGTTAGTTAACGATTCATACTTATTTTATTTAGTAAAAAAAAAGATGGTCGTATAATCGATATAAATTGTACCTAAATAAATTGTTAAAACATAATTATTGGTTGGATTAATATAAGATTTATTATCGTGAGTCACTAATAAACATAATAAATTCCAACATTATTTCATTCATATTAAGTCAAAATAATCTTTGTAATCGGTTATAAAAATTTTCGATAATCCATAAGTGTGATCAACCATAAATATTAGGAGCTGGAAGGGATTGCATTTTTCGTTTAATTGTTTACATCTTTATTATATTTTTCTAGCTTTATTATTAGCTTAATAAGTATTTTAATTTTTAATCAGCATTTTTATTATCAAAAGTATTTTATTTGTTAGATTTCAAAAGCAAAACTTTTATTGATCAGTGATCACCCCAAAACTTAAACTAAAACCACATAGTCCTCATGGATCGATACCCGCTTACCCTATCTAGTATAAGGTAATTAGGTTATTTTTTTACCGACACTTCGACGTCGATAAAAAATTTGGCGCCGTTTCCGGGGACTCAGTGAGCTTTTCGTTTAAGTTTTTGTTAATATTTTTTTTAAATAAATAAAAAAATACAAAAAGATTTTATTTTTCTTGTTTTGTTTTGTTTTGTTTGTTTGTTTTGTTTCTTGTGAGTGTGCAGGTTAGTGTATGCGCACACGAAAATCAGGACGTACATCACCGTTAGCTTACGATCCTGAGGTTGAAAAAGTGCAAGGTTAAGAAGGAAGGCGTTTCGACAGTTTTCTACTAATCTTGATTTTTCAGGTTTGGCAGAACGTTTCGCTGAAATGCCAGGTGACGAAGATGTTGGCGGAGGTGCTAGCGGAAGTAGTAGCGGAGAAGAATCCCCACCACGGGGTGCTGATTCTTATTACAGGTCGGGGATCTTCGAGGATCCCTCGCCTATCCTTTATCCGGATCCGGTTAAAGGGGTTACAAGTAACTTCAAGATCCAGCCGAACCTTATAGCAATTTTGCCAGTGTTTAGAGGTCGTGAGGAGCCATACGCACATCTACGAGAATTCTTCTCAATTGCTGACACACATCAGGTTAATAATATTACCAAGGATGAGGTAAGACTTCGCCTTTTTACTTTTTCTCTTAAATATCAAGCTCAGGACTGGTTCTCATCTCTTGAGCCAGGTAGTATTAACTCATGGTCTGAAATGCAATCTGCTTTTCTTGAGGAATTTTATTCTATAAGTAAAACTGCTGCCATTAGGAATAAGATTAAATCCTTTCGTCAAATCCCAGGCGAGCAGTTTCATGAAGCATTTAATATACTTAAGGAGTTATTAAGAACATGCCCTCATCACGATGTTCCAAAATGGGAGCTTGTCAAAGTCTTCTATGATGGGTTGGATTATAACAACCAACAATTTGTGATGGCCACTAGTGGGGGTATGTTTTTTTCGCGACCTATGGAGGAAGAATGGGAAATTTTTGAAAAACTAAGCAAAGGTTCCAAGACCCAAGATTCAGTTGATCAAAACAACCACCCATCTTCCGCCAATTATGTGTCTAACCAACGTGGCACAAATTCTGAAATTAGCGAGTTAAGTAAGAAAGTTGATCTTTTGTTGAAAAATCTAGGAAAAGGTGTTCTGAATGTGTCTAATGTGTCGCATAGTGGGTGTTAAATGTGTGGTGATCCAAGTCACTCTGTCGATAATTGTCAAAGTTGGGGGGCGCCACCAAATGAGGAGGTAAATGGAGTCTATGGTGGTCGTCCACGAAATGACCCATTCTCCGAAAGTTATAATCCTGGATGGCGCAATCACCCCAATTTCCGTTGGAAAGATGAAGATAATCGCCCTAATAATGCCCAACAACAACACTATGGTTACAAACCAAGGTATGAGGGTGGAGATTCATCTAATTTCCAACAAAATTCTTACAATCATAGGCCACAACAACAATATCCAAATCAGGGCCAAGGGCAAGATGACAACCGTCTCTTGAATCTTGACCGAAAGTTTGATAGGCTTATGGATTCATTGTCTACCAACAATCAAGAGATTAATAGAAAATTCGAGGTCACTTATCAAAGACACGAGACCACTACTAAATCTATTGCAGCTCTTGAGAGACAAGTTGGTCAATTGGCGGATCAATTAAGCAAAAGAGAGGAGGGAAGGCTACCGAGCTACCCCACCATGAATCCCGCACACAAGAAAAATGGAAATGAGCATGTGAATATGGTGACATCTCTTCGAAATGGAAAAATCTACAACAATGACAAGGGAATTCCAAATTCTCTTGATGTCGAGGATTTCGTCGCTGATGACGAAATTATTGTTGAAGGTAACAATTCTGATAACGTTAAGTCCGGTTCTGAGTTGGTGAATGATTTGTTAAATGATTTTCCTAAACCTACAACACCGAATCCTAAAGCTACTGAATCTCCTGAAGTTGGGGAGGGTGGTGTGTCCAGCACACCTTACCCTACGGCTTTGGAGAAATCGACATCTGCAAAGTTAGCTAAAAAGGGTCCTCATGCTGAGGATATGTGGGAGACTTTCAAGCAAGTTAAGATCAATCTCCCCCTTATTGATGCTATCAAGCAAATTCCTGCTTATGCCAAGTTTTTAAAGGACTTGTGTACTCAGAAGAGGAAGGTGAAGGTTTCTTTGCCTAAAAAGATTGACCTAACTGAGCATGTTAGTGCAGTCTTATCTAGCTCTCTTCCTCCTAAATTCAAAGATCCTAGAGCACCACTGATTTCAGTTGTGGTCGGAAATATTGCCATTAAGAAGGCGCTCCTTGATCTTGGTGCCAGTATTAACATCCTTCCTGCTAGTTTGGTTGATAAGTATGACTTAGGAACTCTTCGTAAGACAGACACCATTATTTCCTTAGCCGATCGATCTACCAAAATTCCTAGAGGTATCTTAGAGGATGTTATTGTGAAAGTTGATGATTTCTATTACCCAGTTGACTTCTTTGTGATGGACACCGAGTCACAATACAAAGATGTTCAACCAACTATTATCCTTGGGCGCCCATTCTTAGCCACGATAGATGCTAGGATTAATTGTCGGACTGGCGCCATGGATATTACCTTTGGTAATAAGAAGATAAGATTGAATGTGTTTAATTCTATGAATTCTCCTACGATGAATGAATGTTACCAAGTAGATGTGATTGATGAGGAAGTTCAAAGGCATGCATCCCGTATGCTTAAGGATGATCCTTTGGAATTATATCTAACTGGTGATAATGAGGAGATTCTTGATGTTGCTAAAGTTCTAGAGATTCAAGAGTGTTTGGTCAGTTCTTTGGACCATCAAAAACCACCTTGGTCTTATAAAGTAGAGCCCTTGCCTTCTACTTTTGACACGGCCACGAAGACGTCTTTGGAGGTGCCTCCAACTCTTGAGCTAAAACCTTTGCCATCCAATCTCAAATATGCTTTTCTAGGTCCTAACAACACGTTACCCGTTATTGTTGCTTATGATCTTTCTGAATCACAAGAGGGAGCACTTCTAAAAGTGCTTTCCAAGTACAAAGCAGCAGTGGGATGGACGATTCAAGATTTAAAAGGGATCAGCCCTTCATTATGTATGCATCGAATTGTTACGGACCCAGATATTAAGCCAGCAAGAGATGCACAAAAGCGTATGAATCCTAATATGAAAGAGGTAGTGAAGACGGAAGTTCTTAAATGGTTGGATGCCGGTATCATCTATCCCATCTCGGATAGTAAATGGGTAAGTCCTACTCAAACGGTGCCTAAAAAGGCTGGAATCACCGTTGTTGAAACCGAGAATGGGGAAAAGCTCACAACCCGACCAGTCACTGGGTGGATGGTTTGTATATATTACCGTAAGCTAAATAATGCCACATCTAAAGATCACTTCCCACTACCCCTCATTGATCAAATAGTTGAGAAGCTTTCTGGTAAGAAATTCTATTACTTCTTGGATGAGTACTCCGGTTATAATCAAATACCCATCCATCCTGATGACTAGGCCAAAACTACGTTTACGTGTCCGTACGGGACGTTTGCATTTTGAAGAATGCCTTTTGGCATGTGTAATGCACTCGCTACCTTTCAGCGGTGTATGATGAGTATCTTTTCTGACATGGTTGGAGAATTTGTAGAGATATTTATGGATGATTTCTCCATCTTTGGTCAATCTTTTGAAAGCTGCCTTGATGAGCTTGAAAGCGTGTTAAAAAGATGCACCGAAACTAATCTGGTGCTTAGTTGGGAGAAGAGCCATTTCATGGTTCGAGAGGGAATTGTATTAGGGCATGTTGTGTCTAAAAAAGGATTTGAGGTTGACCGTGCCAAAGTTCAAGTGATTTCAACCCTTCCTCCTCCCACTACCGTCAAAGGTGTGCGTTCTTTTCTTGGTCATGCCGGGTTCTAAAGGCGATTTATTAAAGATTTTAGTGCAATATCAAAGCCTCTTTGTAATCTACTCTTAAAAGATGCACGCTTTGACTTTAATGAATCATGTCTTAAAGCATTCAATATGCTTAAGTAGAAGCTTGTAGAAGCCCCTATTCTGCAATCACCTGATTGGTCGAAGCCTTTCGAGATCATGTGTGATGCGAGTGATTATGCCGCTGGGGCGGTTTTCGGACAACGGGTCGATAAGAAAACCGTTGTGATCTTTTATGCTAGTAAGACTTTTTCAGAAGCTCAAATGAATTACACCACTACTGAAAAAGATTTATTAGCCGTGGTTTTTTAGGTAATATATTTGGGGGCATTCTAAGGTGATAGTATTTTCATATCATAGTGCCTTAAGACATTTGTTGACTAAGAAAGAGACAAAACCGAGGTTGCTTAGGTGGATTTTACTTTTACAGGAATTTAATCTAGAAATTCGGGATAAAAAGGGGTTAGAAAATGTAGTTGCCGACAATTTGTCTAGAATTATTCCTCCGCCGTTCAACCCTTTTGATGTGATTAAGGAAAGCTTTCCGGATGAAAGTCTATTTGAGGTTTCTAAGGTTCTTTGGTACGCAAATATAGTTAATTACCTAGCTGTAAAAAAGCTTCCGGATTTTTGGTCCAATCAACAAAGAAAATACTTCTTCTCCCAGTTGAAGCATTATTTTGGGGAGGATCTGGAGCTCTATAAGGTGTGTGTTGACCAAGTCGTTAGGAGATGTGTTCCTGACCATGAGCATATGGACATATTGTCTCATTGCCATTCTTATGCATGTGGTGGACACTTTGGTGCTACGAAAACTGGGCATAAAATCCTACAAAGCGGTTTCTTTTGGTCGACTATATTCAAGGATGCCCAATCTTTTGTGAAAGCATGTACTCGTTGCCAACAAGTTGGAGGGATTTCAAGGCGTGATCAAATGCCTATGAATCCCATACTTGTTGTTGAGATCTTTGACGTGTGGGGTATTGACTTTATGGGACCATTCCCCACCTCACATGGCAATGTTTACATTTTAGTGGCAGTTGATTATGTGTCTAAGTGGGTAGAGGCTGAGGCTACTAGAACCAATGACCATAGTGTAGTTCTTAAGTTTGTTAAGAATAATATCTTTGCTCGACATGGAATTCCTAAGGCTATCATTAGTGATGGGGGATCTCACTTTAAGAACTTTAGATTTGGAAAATTATTGAAACATTATGGAGTTAATCATAGGATAGCTACCCCTTATCACCCACAGACTAGTGGACAGGTGGAAGTATCAAATAGGGAGATTAAGCGAGTTTTAGAAAAGACCGTTCGTAGTGATAGGAAAGATTGGTCTTTGAGGTTAGATGATGCTTTGTGGGCATATAGGACGGTTTTTAAGACTCCAATTGGTATGTCACCGTATAAGTTAGTATATGGCAAGGCGTGTCATTTACCGGTTGAGATAGAGCATAGGGCTGAATGGGCAATTAAGACTGTTAATCTGGATTTAGAGAAAGCGGGTAGCTCTAGGAAACTTCAATTATCTGAACTAGATGAGATTAGACGTGATGCCTATGAAAGTTCTAGGATTTATAAGGAGAAAACAAAAGATTTTCATGATCGACACATCACCAAGAAATCGTTCTTGGTTGGTCAAAAAGTTTGGTTATTCAATGCTAGACTTAAGCTTTTTCCTGGAAAGTTGAGATGTAAATGGATGGGTTCATACGTTGTGACTCAAGTCTCTCCACACGGAGCCATTGGAATAAAAAATATGGTGGGTGGAGAGCCTTTTAAAGTTAATGGACACCGTTTAAAGCCGTATGTTGAGTTGGAGAGTGATCAGATGGAAACAGTGGATGTGGTTTACTTGGAACCAATTCAACCGTCTCAATAGCTCATATGAGTTATGTCTGGCTGAAGACGGTAAACTTAGCGCTTCGCGGGAGGCAACCCGTGGTTTGTGGAACTTTGTGGGTGTGTTCACTACAAACCCTCACGAGACAAAACTCGTCCATTCGGGCTACCGAGTGGTTTAAAGGCTTGTTGCATACGCTAAATGCAACCGTGATTCCTACGAAAGTGAGTTAGGTTTTTGTTTTTGTGTGAGTTTGTCAAATTGATTTTTAACCAAAATTTCAATTTAGAGTTTTTGCATTAGGGGCAATGCAATGCTTTAAGTTGAGGGGGGTGGCACATGTGTTACATGTTTTTGTGTGAAATTTTGGCCAAAATGGGTTAAAATGTGATTTTTGGGAAAAATTGAAATTTTTTAAAGAATTTTAAATCACATTATAAGAGTCTTGTGCTAATTAGATGTGGAAGTTTCTTCTACATATATGTTTGTTGAGTGTTTGCAGATTCTGAAGATTAGCTTGTGGATGTTTTATTGGAGCAAGCTAGAGGATTTGGCCATAATTATCAGGTGCACCCGATTGCATTGTATAATTTGGTTATTAAATTGATTTAATTGTTTGCATGTAGTTAGGCATATGTATAATTTAGATGATCAAACCATGCCGGTTGAATTCCCTCTACTTACCTTTGCTTAGATCGAGTAGAAAGTTTAAATAAATAATATGAAATATAGTAATGCAATAGTTGGGTTAGGACGTCTAGAATTGATCTTATTCGACTCGCCACCCGCGCACGGTGGCCTTAGAAAAGAGTTGGAGAACTGTCATAATTATTGGTGGTAGTCATATGCTGGGCTTGCCTATCTGATTTGTCACCCGCGCAATGTGATACTTTAGTTGTTAGCATGGGTCAGACGCCAATTTTTATGATGGATAGCATTTCACTTAGCTGAGACAATTTTATGTGAAATAACCCAATTCTTGTATTGTTGTAATGAAATTAGAAAGATTAGTATAATTTAGTGCATTATATAATTATACTATGTGGTAGATAATTCCATCATGTGATGTACCAGTAGGCACGAAGTATAATTGTTCCCATTTAATTAAAACAGAAAAATTAACCGGTTCCCATGTGCCAATGTGTCTTAGTATGCACCTATAGGATAGATATTCATTTTCTGAATAATTGGTCTTTATATCAACCTTGAAAGGAGTGTATAAAGCGTTCGGGATGACTTGTATAAGAAACGGTCCCGAATGGCTAAAAAAGAGCTTATGTGTGATGTAAAAAAAGAAAAAAAAGTGAAAAAAGAATGAAAAAAAGTAAAAAAAAAAAATGAAAAAAAATGAAAAAAAATTGTTTAAAAAAAAAAGTGAAAGTATGTAAGCTAAAGTATGATGGCTTATGATGTGCTCTTATGGTATAAAAACTCCAATGTCATAAAAGGTGTACGATATTCTCACCTCTTGTTTTAGATTAATGTTTATATTGATTATAGGTGTGCATTAGGTATGTTGGACACATGGTTAATTATATGAAACATAAAGTAAATGGAATCAATGGGAATGGTTATACTAAGTGTTTAAGAAGGACAAAAATATTGGTAATCATTTTGAATTATTTGTCATGTAGGACGGTTATTAGTGTATTAGGTTGAATGTGATCTTTTTGATGAAATTTCAATAGTATGATTAAAAATTATCAAATTAACATGCTTGTATATTTTTATTTCATTTTTACTTGGGACACGTAAAAGGTTAAGTGCGAGATGATCTCATGGGTGTATTTTGCATACACCTAATAGCATGTTAATTTAGCTTAGTTGTATATTTATTTGTCGCTATACATGTACTTTGAGTGTGTTTTGTGATTATGTAGGTTACGAGCAAAATGGAATAAAATGGCCGCTTAATTAATTTTTTGGAGAAAAGACATTGTGAGTACCGATAAATGAAGAAGAAATATTAAAGAAAAAGATTTGAGCGTGTCGCTATATTTTCGGTCATCTTTTATTTGTCCGGGCTTCGTTTGAGAAATTATTGGCATTAGGTTATTTTTTATTGGGCCAAAGTTATTATCTGCCAAAAGAATAAAAGAAAAAAAAAACTTTGGGCCTAATATTAATACCCACCGACATAAAGCAACAAAAAGTGAAGAACCAACAACCGAATATAAAGAAAAAAGGGGTGCGTATACAGTCGACCTTGATAGTATAATATAAAAAACGGCGACTAAGGAATCTTGGGACACAATTGAAAAAGGGGAGACAGTGATTGCAAGTGGGTACTTTTTGGTGAAGGGACTAAAAAAAACGCATCATATAGCAAAGGAAAAAAGAAGTAGCTATGTCTTGTATTAAGCGGGCCGAGTAAACCGCGATGTCCGGCTAATTTTGTTGTAATTCCTTCCGGTAACTTTATTTATGGTTTGATCATTACTTTTGGATTACCATATATTCATTACATTGATCTATGATTTATTTATAAATTATTTTTATCGATTTAATATTATGTTTAATTATTTGTGCAAGACAATTTATTGTTAGTTAACGATTCATACTTATTTTATTTAGTAAAAAAAAGATGGTCGTATAATCGATATAAATTGTACCTAAATAAATTGTTAAAACATAATTATTGGTTGGATTAATATAAGATTTATTATCGTGAGTCACTGATAAACATAATAAATGCCAACATTAATTCATTCATATTAAGTCAAAATAATCTTTGTAATCGGTTCTAAAAAGTTTCAATAATCCATAAGTGTGATCAACCATAAATATTAGGAGCTGGAAAGGATTGCATTTTTCTTTTAATTGTTTACATCTTTATTATATTTTTCTAGCTTTATTATTAGCTTAATAAGTATTTTAATTATTAATCAGCATTTTTATTATCAAAAGTATTTTAGTTCTTAGATTTCGAAAGCAAAACTTTTATTGATCAGTGATCACCCCATAACTTAAACTAAAACCACATAGTCCTCGTGGATCGATACCCGCTTACCCTATCTAGTATAAGGTAATTAGGTTATTTTTTTTACCGGCACTTCGACGTCGATCATTAAACTAGAACTTAAAGATTTGCTTGAAATAGATGTCTTGGAGATAAGCAATCCATATGCTTAAATGAAAGACAAAGTGGTGGCGGAAGGAGGTGGTGGTGGCTTGGTTGTAATCTCATAGTCATAGTGAAGAGGAGGTTTGACTAGGAGAATCTTGATGTAATTCGATTCCTCATAGATGTGAGCCATAGCAAGATGTTGATATTGACAACAATGACAATATGTTCCATGATGCATGACATTATCATGTGAGGGAGGAAGAACACAAAAGGCTAGTGGTGGAAGAGAAGAAGTTCCATAATCAATATTCTTAGAAGAAGAAGAAATATGATTTTGAGTGTTCTTGAGTGAATTTGGATTGAAAGAGATTGGGGAAAATGGAGGAGAATCAAGGCTTTCATTTGGTGAATAAGACATTTTGATATGAGAAAGGATGCAAAATGCTTAGGGTTAAATAGAGAAAGCACAAGACACTTTTGGGATGGTCAAATGTTTGAACTAAAGATTCCAAAAGGTGTTGGAGCAAATTTGGAGTTACAGAAAACTCAAAATTTGAAGATTTTTTACGCGGTTCTTTATCCCCACCTGCATTTCCATATATATATGGATCCGCGAGATATTTAGGGAAGCGCCCATAGAGGGCTATTTTTTGGTGGACGAGGAGAATTTTCCAATTCAGCAAATCTTGATTTTCTAGTCTAACTAATCATAGAAACATGCTAAAAGCAATAAAAGACATAGAAAACACACGAGATCTCATCAAACAAGATTTTGACCCAAATACATGGATTTAAAATAAAATCGATGTTGGAGGTGTGATCATCTAGACTCATAGTCATGAGACAATGATCCTTCATATTTCATTATCGTTCTTGCTATATTTGAGAAACCCATACGTATGAATTATGTATGCTCATTGTCAATAGCAAGAAGCTATGAAAAATTTTTTTAGATTGAATTAAGAATCCAAAAACATTTCTCGACTATTTTCGAAGGAACTTAGAGAATTTTGAAAAAGAGAAGAGGAATTTTTCAAAAATAATTTAAGAGACTCAATGACTCAAAGAATTAAAAGACTTAAAAGAGAGAAAGACTCGATAAATGAAAAGCGCAATTAAGGAATATGTTCTATTAAACCTAGACCTAGACACAAGTAATTAAAAGGTTCCCACTTAAGTGGCTTAGTGAAGATGTCGGCTAAATTTTCTACCGAGGGCCACCTTTTCAATCAAAATTTTCCTCTTTTGAACATTATCCCTAAGGAAATGGTGACAAATCTCTATGTGCTTGGTTCGCGAGTGTTGCACGGGATTTTCGCTAAGGTCTATTGCACCCTTATTGTCACACATGATGGGAACATCATTAAGTTAAATCCCATAATCAACAAGCGCTTGATTCATCCATACAGCGTGTTGACAAGCTTTACCGGCACTCACATACTCGGCTTTCGTGGTGGATATAGCAAGAGCGGTTTGTTTCTTGGAGAACCAAGAAGTTTAACAACCACCCATGAAGGTACAAACTTGACTAGTGCTTTTCTAGTCCACATAGTCTCCCGCATGATCAGAGTCCGCGTATAGTATGGTTTCTATGCCGGTCCCTCTAGGATACCATAATCCTAAATGTACAGTGCCTTTAATGCATCGGAAGATAAGCTTAATCGCTTCAAGGTGAGAGGTTTTGGCAGCCTCTTGGAAGCGAGCACAAAGGCAAACACTAAACATGATATCCGGTCAACTTGTCGTTAGGTATAACAAACTACCAATCATACCTCTATATTTTGTGTTGTCTACCGACTCACAATCATCATCTACGATGAGTTTAGTATCCGAGGCCATAGGGGTCTTCGTTGGTCTAGAGTCATCTAATCTAAATTTCTTTAGCATTTCTTTAACGTACTTAGATTGATTAAAGAAAATACCATCGTCCATTTGTTTAATTTGGAGTCCTAAAAAGAAGTTAAGTGCTCCCATCATGCTCATTTCAAACTCGTCATGCATGATTTTCGCAAAGTCATCACACAAGCTTTGACAAGTTGAACCAAATATAATGTCATCAACATATATTTGTACGATTATAAGGTGAGAACCTTTTTTTCTTTGTAAAGGGTGTATTTTCTATCATCCCCATGGTATACTCATGTTTTACAAAAAACTCTTTAAGTCTATCATACCAAGCTTTGGGTGCTTGTTTAAGACCATAAAGAGCTTTCTTAAGCTTGTAAACATGATCCGGTTTCTCAAAATCAATGAAGCCGGGAGGTTGAGCCACATATACCTCCTCATTGATCAAACCATTAAGAAACACACTCTTTACATCCATTTGTTGAAGCTTAAAATCAAACGCACAAACGTAAGCTAAAAGAATCCTAATGGACTCTAACCTTGCTACTGGTGCATATGTCTCATCATAATCAATCCCTTCTTGTTGATTATAGCCTTGAGCTACAAGTCTAGCCTTGTTACGAGACACAACACCGTTCTCATCTAACTTATTCCTATATACCCACTTCGTTTCTATAATTGTAGTACTTCTAGGTGGAGGAATAAGTTCCCAAACGTCATTACCAATGAATTGATTTAATTCTTCTTGCATGGCGATGACCCAACTCTCATCCATCAAAGCTTCTTTAACATTATTTGATTCAATCATTGAGACAAAACAAAAGAAGTTACTTTGATATTGGACTTGAGATCTTAGGGTCCTTTGATTTAAGTCGCCTATGACGTTATCGAGAGCATGATCCTTAGACTCCCTAATGTTTACTCCCCCTTCAACATTAAGGTCTTCAACACCTAATTTTCTAACCTCTTTGGCTTTAACTATGTCTAATTCATCTAATAAGTCATTATCTACCAAAGGTGGTGTCTTAGATGAAGGAGGGGGTTCATCAAATGTCACGTTGAGTGATTCTTCGATTACACCTGAGATTCTATTGAGGACTATGTAAACTTTACTAGTTTGAGAATAACCAAGAAAGATACCTTCGTACGACTTTGGGTCGAACTTAGTAAGGTAATCTTTGGTGTTGAGAATGAAGCACTTGCTTCCAAACACCTTAAAGTATTCTAATGAGGGCTTCTTACCTTTAAAAATTTCATACGGGGTCATGCCTAGAAAAGTTCGAATAAGAATTCGGTTGAGAATATAGGTTGATGTGTCCACGGCATTGCACCAAAATTTTTTAGGCAAAGATTGCTCGTTTAACATTTTCCTATTCATCTCTTGGACAGTCCTATTCTTCCTTTCAACTATCCCATTTGAATGTGGAGTGCTAGGAGCCGAGAAGTTATGGGTAATACCATGAGTTTCACAAAAGGGACCAAATTGAACATCATTATCAAATTCCCTACCATGATCCGTCCTAATAGAGACAATTGAACATCCTAGTTGATTTTGTATCCTTCGAATAAAGGTTTCAAAATGATCAAAAGCTTCATTCTTAGAAGCCAAAAATCTAGTCCAAGTGAATCTAGAATAGTCATCAACTATAACTAGGGTATAAAGGTTACCTCTATAACTCCGTATGGTGGAAGGTCCAAAGAGATCCATATGTAGGAGTTCTAAGCACCTAGAGGTCGATACCAAGTTCTTGGCCTTGTTACTTGATTGAACTTGCTTCTCAACTTTGCAAGCATCACAAAAGTGACTATCAAACTTAATCTTGGGGAGATGTTTTACCAACTCCTTAGAGACTAAAGATTTAATTAAACGCATATTAGCGTGACCTAATCTCCTATGACAAAGAGTAGAACTATCATCTAAAGTCGATAGACATAAGTTGTCCTTTGACTTCCTATTGACCTTCATGACATAAAGCCCATGCTTTCTAACACCTTTTTCAATGATCTTTCCATCTTTTACGATTTCACTATCATTTTCCAAAAAGATGACCTTACACTTATTGTCACAAATTTGACCTATACTTAGAAGATTAAACCCTAGATTATCTACGTGTTCCACATTTTAGATGGTCATGGAGTCAAGAGAAACCGTACCTTTGCCAATGATGTTACCACATAGCTTACTAGCGAAAGTGACGTTACCTCCATTATATGCTTTGTAGGTAAAGAACAAACTTTGATTACCCGTCATGTGTTTAGAACAACCACTATCCTTAATCCACTCGTCGGGCTCCAAATCTATTCCTACGCATATCTAGGTAACAACATACAAGATCAAACATTTGGTCCCTAATATCTCATGGGTCCAAAGTTATTAGTTCCACACATCCCTTGCATTTGATTGGGATGCATGAATGGAGTACACATCCCCCACGGTGAAAAACATTGTTGGAAATTGTTACAATTATTGTAAAAATTCATATGATTATTTTGATGTCCATTGTTTTTCTTAAGAGTGTTTGATCTTGACCTAGAGTTATTATTGTTTCTAGGTGTTGGAGTTTTACTTCTAGGTCTTGACTTAGAGTGATCATTCCTTTGAGGTGTTGGTGTTCTACTTTTAGGTCTTGAACCATCACGTACTCTTGGAGGAGTAGATTATTGTCTTAAAAAATTCTCATTCTCCATTGCTGACACACATCAGGTTAATAACATTACCAAGGATGAGGTAAGACTTCTCCTTTTTCCTTTTTCTCATAAAGATCAAGCTAAGGACTGGTTCTCATCTCTTGAGCCAAGTAGTATTAAATCATGGTCTGAAATGCAATCTGCTTTTCGTGATAAATTTTATTTTATAAGTAAAACTGCTTCCATTAGATATAAGATTAAATCCTTTCGTCAAATCCCAAGCGAGCAGATTCATGAAGTGTTTAGTAGACTTATGGAGTTATTAAGAACATGCCCTCATCATGATGTTACAAAATGGGAGCTTGTCAAAGTCTTTTATGATGGGTTGGATTAGAACAACCAACAATTTGTGATTGCCACTAGTGTGGCTATGTTTTTCTCGCGACCTATGGAGAAAGAATGGGAGTCTTTTGAAAAACTGAGCAAATGTTCCAAGACCCAAGCTTCAGTGGATCTAAAAAACCACACTTCTTCCGCCAATTCTATATCTAACCAACGTGGCATAAATTATGAAATTAGCGAGTTAAGTAAGAAAGTTGATTATTTTTAGTTGACAAATCTAGGAAAAGGTGTTCCAAATGTGTCTAATGTGTCGCATAGTGGGTGCTCAATGTGTGGTGATTCAAGTCATTCAATCAATAATTGTCAAAGTTGGGGGTGCCACCAAATGAGAAGGTGAATGGACTCTATGGAGGTCGTCCAAGAAATGACCCATTCTCCGAAAGTTACAATCCTGGATGGCGCAATCACCTTAACTTCTGTTGGAAAGATGAAGACAATGACCCTAATAATGCCCTACAACAACATTCTGGTTATAAACCAAAGTATGAGGGTGGCGATTCATCTAAATTCAAAAAGATTCTTACTATCATATGCCACATCAACAATATCCAAATCAGGGCCAATGGCAAGATGATAACCGTCTCTTGAACCTTGACCGAAAGTTTGATAGGCTTATGGATTCATTGTCTACCAACAATCAAGAGATCAATAGAAAATTCGAGGTCACCAATCAAAGACACGAGACCACTACCAAATCTATTGCAGCTCTCGAGAGAAAAGTTGGTCAATTGGCAGATCAATTGAACAAAAGAGATGAGGGAAAGCTACCGAGCTACCCCACCATCAATCCCGCACACAAGAAAAATGGAAATGAGCACGTGAATATGGTGACATCTCTTCGAAATGGTAAAACCTACAACAATGACATCGGAATTCCAAGTATTCATAATTCTTCTCACGATTTCGAGGATTTCGTTACTTATGACGAAATTTTGTTGAAGGAAAAAATTATGATAAAGTTAAGTCCGGTTCTGAGTTGGTAAATGATTTGTTAAATGATTTTCCTAAACCAACAACACATAATCCTAAAGCTACCAAATCTCCCAAAGATGGGGAGGGTGACGTGTCAAGCACACCATACCCTACAACTTTGGAAAAGTCGGCATCCGCAAGGTTCGCGAAAAAGGGTCCTCATGCTGAGGATATGTGGGAGACTTTCAAGCAAGTTAAGATAATTCTCCCTGTTGATACAAAAGTTGGATGGACCGAGCTTGAACCGAATTAGGCTTAATTCGGGGTCTTGTGGATTCTGGCTCTTGCACCAAGTAAAACTTGTTTTGAGGACCCTGTGCACTAAACAGACGCCGTTAGGCTTACTGTGGGTTTGTGACCCACGATTAGACTCCGGCGTAAGAGTAAGTAATCAATTTGAGTGTGTTGGGGTTTAAGGTTTTGTGTGTAACGTACCTTTATGGAACCATGGGGGTTCCTTTTATACTCGAGAGATTCCAGGCTGGGCTCCCCATTCTTGTGGCCTAAGCAAGAGATAATAATTTAAAATAGATTGATCCTTATCGCATAAATGAGGTAAGTGTATATCCTCTTTCCTTAGGAGAATATAACAATAAGATAGATTATATTCGGTCTAATCCTGTTACAGTTCGGCGAGGACACGGTTAAGCAATGAACCGTATGTGCGATAGCGATTTACCGGGCCTCCTGGGCCATGCGCACATCGCATAAGCATTAATACATTCTTGATGGATACGCGTAGCACCCATGTGTCAGACTATCTAGCCCGATTGGGAACTATACGTCATCATGTCCCCCCAGTCTAGTGGTCGCAGGTGCTAACCGCGGCTACTAGACTACAATCGTCCAAGTGCTCGAAAAACCAAGACGCGCATAAAACACACATGAGTAATTAATTCAAACACTCCCGCCACGAAGACATTCATCCCCCTTTCACCTAACCTCCTCGAAACCCGGGAAAAGCGTCTGCCATATCATAGTTACCTCTTCACATTCCACCGTTGGATTTAGCAAGTGGGTAACACGTGGCACACATCTAGGCGGGGAACAATAACTTAAGAGGGCTATATATATACCCTCTACGCCTCCTTTTAACTGTTTATTCACTGTCAAACTCTCAAGCTTTCATTATCGTCTTCAAAAACATAGTACTGTTACCAGACTTCTTCTAAGGTAACCTTTGTGATCACCTCATTCTATACACGTTAACATGGTGAGACAATTGTCCGATATCACATCGGTCCTGACCATAGGGGAGCTAGACCAATTCACGACGGATTACTTAATACCAAATTATCTACACCCAAAAATTCCCAACCTCGACATAATATAAGCCAAGCTCCAGTAGGAAATATAGGAGTGTACACCCGATCTTTTGACTACGCAAATCAGCGCATACCCATGTCACGTTTTCTTGTTAGTGTACTGATGCATTATGAGACCCACGTCTCCTAATTGCATTGTATAGGGGCGGCCAAAATTTTGAATTTCAAAATTAATTACCGTACCCTAGATATAGAGTCCACCGTAGACCTATTTCATGTCTTCTACCAACAGAAACTAGCCAATGGTTAGGTTTCCTTCGCTAAGAGAACGGGCAGGATGTAATGCTATGATGGAAAGATAGACTCCATAAAGGACTTGAATGATAGGTTCTTTTGGGTTGACGAAGCCGCCTTTCCTTTTTACTTCCCCTTTTTGACCCCTGGAACGGTGAGGAAGGACCCAATGCCTGGCTCGTACCTACAACTCTGAGGACGCGGAGACCTTGAACAACAACCGCATCCCTGTGCAACCTTATCCCGAGACGTTGTTGGTAATCCTTGGTTTAAGTCGCGCAGTTATCTCTGGCGCACAACAAGTACCTTTATTTCACACCCAGAGTGGCCAGGGTTAGTGGTTCTTCCGGTGCTCTTCGTATCATTCTATAAGAACCATCTTGTACCAAAAAACTAAAATATTTTCTCTTGTTTGTCTGTTTGTTTTCTGCGCAGCTATGGATATTCTTAACCTCATTCGCGGTGCCTTCCCTGCAGATCTGATAGTGTACTCCCGTCCTGAGAGGGAGAATGATGAGTCGATCCAGGAACGTGCGTAGAAGAATACCATAGACTTGGAAGTTGGGGAGGCTTCTGCCGCACAAGAGCATGAGGATATTGGCACAGACCAACCATTACCAGTACTAGTACAACAACCACAACAACAACCACTAGCACAACAGCAGCCACCACCCTTTCTCAGCTCTTCGCTGTCGTCGGATAATCTTATCGAGGACGCTGAGAAGGCCGCGGAAGAATTTGAAGAAGAGGAGAACTCTGCATTGGGTAAGAGGCAAAGGAGCCCCCTAGTATCTTCGCGTAAAGCCGCTCGTATGGGGGACGATCCCTCATGGATAGAGGCGCGCGTGACCGAGGAAGAAGTTGAGGAGAATATTGAGAGGACTCCTCCCCGTACTCCTCCTGCCACCATCAATTTAAGGTAAACACTTGTCCTTGTACTATGGCTATCATCCATACGCCCCCTTATATCTATCTAACCACTTGTTTCATGTAATAGTGATGAACAGGAGAAGTCCTCTACGAAGGCCGATACTACACCATCCCCCTAAAAGGAGACTTCAACAGCGGGGGGAAGCGGGTTCCCTCAAGACCCTGTCTTCGCTCTTGATTGGGAATTACCCGTGTCTTTAGAGTTGACTGGTGCGTTCGACTGCTCCAGCTTTTTGGACAACATCGTGCCGCCTGGCCGAGATGTGATATTAGAGGGGATGAGCGATGCGGTTTCTGGCGGACGAAGTCAGCTATTTTTCGTCGCAGAACGTGACACTGATGTCGCGCATCAAGAAGAGGTTTTTAGAGCTGTCCACCCAAGTTCAGACCAATGAATAGAAACTTGGGAAAATTATTGAGGAGAATTCTCTCGCCCTAGGGGAAATGCAAGAGAAAATCACTCAAGAGGTCAAGAGAGGCCGTCAAGACGCTTCCCTCATCCACTCCCTATAAAATACTTAGGGTATATTTCATTCAAATAAGTACAGGGACAATTTTGGATTTAAATTGGCCCAACAATCTCCCTTTATTTGAATAGAAATATAGCCTAAGTCTTTTAGTAGTAAGTGAGCATAAAGGCTTCTTCTTACATACTAAGATACCACAAATATACATAAAAGATATAAAAATGTTCTGATCATTTGTTGTTGAAGTGTCTGACTATAAACCTTCTTAATGTCTTGTTTTTAGTTAAATGAAAACATCTATGGTCTTCTAAGTACACTGAAGAAGAAGCACAGATGGACAACA
Source organism: Glebionis coronaria (assembly GCA_025667525.1). NCBI lineage: Eukaryota > Viridiplantae > Streptophyta > Magnoliopsida > Asterales > Asteraceae > Glebionis > Glebionis coronaria. Next base: position 25,096,546 of record CM046876.1, read on the forward strand.
TCAGTAATCTCTGTTGAACATTATGTTCAGTCAGTAATAGCTTCAGCGGTATTATCTTCGTCGGAGCTAGTGGCTATTTCTTATTCAAATACATGCGGTCAAATATTAACCCAACAAACTCACGCTATTTGAATATAGAAATAGCCCAGATGTCGTCTCCATTCTTTGCCTTGGTTTGAGGTAATAATATGTACCTGATTGACTAAGTCCTAAATGAAGCTTCAGGCTATGAAGATGACATGATTCATTGCTGGACTTTGTCTTCAGCAACTTGGGTTTAGTGTAAGGTTTTGTTTGGGTTCAGTGGTTTAGGTTTCTGGTAATGTTAAATCATGGATTGTTTAAGTGGACTTCGGTGGTGATCAGGCACTTCATCTACGCCAAACAATCATTCTTCAGTATTAACATAAACTGGTGAACATAACCCTGTTGATCCCAAACTCAGATCTTAAACCTTAGCTTGTTTAAGGGTCGTGATAGATATAATAGATTCAATCTAACACTAGAGAAACTTTGCAATACAAAGTAACTAAACAAGATGCGGAATGTAGTGTTTAGCACAAGAACAAATGATTAAAGCAAACGTTAAACTTTAATATATCAAAGATATACGAATACCCAACAATGGTATTAGGGTTACAAAAACCTTAAAGTATGAAATGAAAGACAATATAGAAAGACACACTTTGCATGATAACCTAGTGGGTCCTTTTATAGTACAAGGACCCACGTACAAGATTACTACTAACAAACTTGGAAAGTATCTCGGAATAGTAACTGAAACGCGTCATAATCTATTCCAACTTTATCTCTAACGGCAGGGCCTTTGACTTCAGCAGGGGAACCAATCCCCTTGCCTTCGTTATTTAGCAGGGGGAACTTACTCTAGCAGGGGAACCATTGACTAACTAGCAGGGGTAATGAATACACATATATTTATTCCCAACAATCCTCCCCTAAACTTGTGCTTTCACCTAAAGACAAGTTTCTGAATAAATACTAGTTGATGAGGGTGCTTACAAAGTTCCCGGCCAAAGCTGACTGTACATCATCCTTACTAGATCATAAGCAACAGGTGCTTTAGCATCTACAATCATGTCAGCCTGTGCCAATTTCTTCAAGGTCTCTTGATTGAAAAGATAATAACGATGATTAACCAAGTAAACACTTACCCCTTCCATGACTATCTCATACACCCTAGAATTGGTAAATAGCTTTCAGTACAACAAATTTCCTCCATTGACTACATCAAATACGGGATCAAATAGTTCATGCTCATACATCCTATGCATGCATTCCCAGATCACCCAATCCTTCTCTACACCATCCATAGTAGGAGGCTTTGCAGCAAAGGTCTTCTTCAAAATCTTCCACAGATCTTCTAAGTCCTCACTATCCAAAGTTTGAAACATGACATCTAGACTTAGAAATGTTTATACTGTTTTTGTCAGCTCTTGTAATCTTCCACCAAGTCATCCCCTTGTGTTCATAAACAGCATATTCCACTATGGCAAATTTCTTCCCAAGCTCACTAGGTGAGATTTCATCATTTTCTTGCACAATTAGCTGTTTATCAATTTCTTCATTTGAGGGACGCTCAGTCTCCTTAGTAACTATACCAACTTTTTCCATCCTCTTGAGTCTTTTGGCTGCCCTTTGTGCATTGAGTATAGATCTCTCAATTGCTGGAAAACTTGCACCTGCTTGAGTTGATGCATCTGGTTGTGATGATGCATGTCACACCCCACCATGGCGGAATATGGGACGCGACGTATGGATATCATCACAACATGGCATGTCTATAGAGATAACTAAATGAAATAAGAAATGTCATAAAATGGAGACACAAATGTCATGACAATATCTCAACAAAGCAGGAGTCTAGGAAAGTAGGTAACAGTCCTACCTCTTACCTAAGACAAACAATACATAAACAAAGCAAACATATAGGTGCCAACAGTATCACTTATTAAACAAACATAAGAAACTAAGAAGGAACGGGGATCTCCTTCTATATGCAATCCTAATGCCTCCAAAACTAGCCACTTCTATTCTCAAGCTTAACCACATTCTCACCTGAAAGAGACACTAAAACACGTCAACATAAAGTTTGACTCATAGGTTTAGACTCCAACCGAAAAAAGATTATAATAAGCTGTGAACAAACATAAACCACTAAACATATGGACAATGTGCTACAAGTATGCGTTAACAACTAACATTCAAGATCAATCATTCCAAACCAAATCCAAGGCTCCCAGCCTTACCAAACACCATGGTACCATAGGTGCCCATACACCTATGTACCAATCCCAAGTCCCCGCCTTATCATTATACATTGGTCCCATAGATGCTCACACATCTATGTACCTCCCCAAGGCCCCGCCTTGTCAACATCCCCTTGGTACCAAGTCAAATCACAAAACAATCAAGAATCAGTTAGCAGTTAATCACAAAAGTATGCACAAGTCCATCACCAAACACAAAATATTCACAACATAATTTATAAAAACAAGACAGTGTCTCTTCCATCCCATCTGGAAGTCAATATCATTAGTATACATGGGACTATGAAACTCACCTGATTGAGTTTCTCCCAATAATCCGTGCACTAGCAAAAAGCTAACAAACAAAAACACAAAATCAAAACATGAACCAATCACTAAAATGACTCATCAACCTATGATGTAAATCTAACCCTCTCCCATATATATACCTCATTTATATGCTCTAAGCATCTCATTACACCCCTCTATAAAGCCCTTAACTTAGTTTACTTCATAACCCGTCCCGTTAATATTTTACCCAAAAGAGTCCCGGTTTTTAAGTCTCCAAACTATAAGCCAAACGCCCACCTAACCAAACCCATTACCTCTGTAAAGGAAACCCTATGCCCTTACATATGTTAGCTAACTCCTGCTTTTTGCCCCAACATTAAAGCTACTATTAAGGCCCCGATATATATATATATATATATATATATATATACTTTTTTCTATCTGGATTTTACTGATTCTGAACATACAAAAAGTTTGTTATGATTAGGGGGTCTTACCCTAACCCACAATCTTAGACCCAATGCAGATACTTCCTATAATATATAAACCAACTCCCATGTTCGTTTGAAAGTCCCAATACAACCCTAAGTACCCCAAACAACCCAAAACATAAAAAGAAAACAGGCTGATTTCAAAACTGTTTTGACCTTCGATTGTTGTAACTTGTTTCTGACCCAATTCCCGACCTACAATTTAGTTTTCTTTTCTTGCATTTGAAAGCCAACTCAATTACCTTTCCAGGGATACTTGGATCGCAAAATAAGAGTTTTTAGAACTCCCTATATGATCAAAACAATCAACCCTAAATTCTGCCCAGTTTTTAAAAACGGATTCAATTAAATTAACCTAATTAATTACCCATAACTCCACTAATTACAAGCCCTAATTCACCTAATCATTTTAATATCAATAATATACAGATTTTAATTTAAATCCTAACCTAAATCCATCATAAGATGATTATAAAAACATTAAAAACAATTAAATTAAAAGGGTTATGAAGATTTACCGTTGATTTATGAAAACTCTAAAAATTTTGATGAAACCCTAGTTTTTTTGTGTGTGACCGTCGATCAAGACTCCAGGAGAAAATAAATATGACTTTTGGTTGTGAATAAAACAATATATAGGGTGTGGGTGAATCCTAGTCCAAACCAAGCCCAACTTCCTTTTTTTCTTTTTCCTTCCTTTTTTTAAGTCGTATAAACCGACTATTCACCCCTTTTTTATTTTTTTTCTTTTTATTTATTATTATTACTTTACTAATATTTCCTTAAATTTACTTAATTTATTTCAGCCCCTAAAGTTTCTAAAATCTCAAAACCGAGAAACTAGCCAATTTTATGCGTTTACCGTAAAAGACGTAAAATATACAGTTTTAAAAAAAATCTTAAATTTTGAAATAAACTTTATAACTATGTCCTAAATGACTTAAAACCATCCCGAAAAATACTCACATGACCAAACACCTTACCCGAGACCTCTAAATGATAAACCGTAAATCGTAAAAAAATAAGGTTTTCTACAATACATATACGTATACGTAAACCACTAAATAACACCATCTCATTTAATAGTCACTACCATGTGAGCTCATGAACATGAAATCATCACACATCGTTTCACTCACAAGGTACCCCGTACCGGAAACGATATCCAAACCACAATCTATACACACCAATTAGCGCATAAACACGTAAAGACACGTAACTAGCACAAAATAAAACTAAGTGACGAACCTCAAAACCGCGGTTGCCACATCACTCCCTCCTAATAGAAATCTCGTCCCGAGACTTACTCCTTAGGATCAAACATACCATTAGTAAACAACTGAGGATACTTGTTCTAAATGAACTCCTCTCATTTCCACGTGAACTTTAGTTCAAGTCTCAAATTACCACATATACTAACCAACAATATTTAAATTCATTGCCAAACTCTTGACCTCACAGTCAACAAATCTCACAAATGACTCTTTCATAACACAAACCCTTATTAACACAAATCCCGAATAACCGTACATGCAAATATGCATTCTCAAACAACATTTACCAATCTAAATACACGAAATATAACATGTATACCACTCATTTCCCCCAGGTAATTCTATACTCATAAGCTACTGGTCCGATCTTTCCAAAGATCATAAATGGACCTACAAAACTCTACATCAACTCTTCCATTTTACCAAAACATACCACCCGTTACTATGGGTGAAACTTCCTACATAACTTTGTCACTAAACTCTAGTGGTTTCCTCCTTTTCAACATAGCATCCCTTGTTGCTCTCATCCTTTCCACAAACACCATTACCACATTAGTAGCCTCTTTTACCAATTCTAGTCCACAATGGGGACAACTCACCCTATCCTTTCATATAGTGCCTCAAATGGCATTTATCGACTTCTAGTATGATAACTATTATTATATGAAAACTCAGTCATCGCTAAAGAGTTTCCTAACTCCCTCTAAGTCAATCACTCATGCCCTCAGTGTAACTCCTAAGGTTGAATAAATATCTCACTTGCCCATCCTTTTCCAGTTAGCTGGATATACTCATATCCAATCATGTTAATCAACTCCCTTTAGTCCGTACCCATCCGTACGCAATCCTTCCAACTTCTCAACTACGTGACTTCTCATTCCTCTTGAAATATGAGATGAATTAGTTAGTCTATCGACTATCACCCAACTCTCGTCGTACTTATGCCTCCACCCCATTATGTATCCCTTTCACCAATTTCGTCCTTACATCGCCCTTTCTAAGCTACTCCTATCTATGTAGGAAGTATAGTCTACGTCCCTTTTCTCCATATGATTGTCCAAGCCACGCAACATACATGTTGACGCGTTCTCTGCTTTAGACAACTCAATTCGTGCAACCTACATCCTTCATCCAAACCACCCTAATACGTCATCCATATAGTTCAAGTTCGTCTCAGCTTCACTTCATTCTTCTTATTCCATGTCTCATCAACCATGCATGCCTTTCCCAGATGGTACTTGGCCTTGCAATTTTCTTTCATCACTTAACTCCACCCATCACCTTTTCCAAATGTTCAATCAAGATGATTAAATATGTGTTGGAGACGTTCATGATCTGTATAGATCATTCTCTACGTCTCGTACCCCAAATGCCTCTAGCATTCTAGGCAGATATAACAATCCAGCTCCACTAACTAAGTCTATCTAGTCATCTATACGCCAAAATTTTCCAAGTAGCTTCACTTGTTTTTTTTCTCACAACCAGTTCTCCTACTCCCTCCTAATAGGCACAGACTAGAGTTTCATGTGATTCCACGCGGATCACACTCTCATCTTATACCCACATTAGTTTCCATTTGTCTACTAAGCCATATTTTGCATTCTTATTCAAATCTCATACTTCTAATTTGATCTTGCACCCAACATGAGGTATTTTCAATCATCATCTTCTAGGAATACTTGGTTCTCTCCTTCCATGGTTCTCCCTTATTCCTACACTATCCCGTCCAACAAAAATTCCATAATTCATTCATCAAATCTATGGAAATCACTAGTGCATTAGATAATGCATAGCTGTCTCTTCCAAAGATCTTTCATAACACCTTCACAAAACCGACTCTCTAATCACTTCTCCACGAAACTTATTCAGCTCAGCTTAACTTCTCATCCCTCGACCCCCTGGTTACTTCCACGAGTTCCTAACCTCCCATGTCATGTATTCATTTCATCACGATCCACCGGTTCAGCTCTTTGTAGCTCCACTCTGATACTCGATATGCCCTTCTTCGTCACGAACCATACGTAAATTTCCCATCATAGTGCTTGTCACCTTTCCAGTCCTCGCAACTTTTGTGACTCCTTCGAAATCTCTTGCATCCTTCTTGCAGCCGACGCGTAGTCCTTTCAGCTCCTTGCTTCGCGATGTAGCTCTTTACGCACTCCTTCTTGTCTCCATGATGTCACCTAGGAACTTCACACTACCAATAGCTTCTAACTTCAACTCATCTACCAATATTTCTAAAAGTACTTCAACCCAAAACTATACCAATACCTTGCGTGTTATTTACCCAACCTTTCCATTATTATAACTTTCTACTCTACCCTCACATCCGCTAGTACTTTCATCAATCTCCTAATGGTACTTCAACCAACTTCTCATAGCATGACTTCTCGTTCCCACTACCAGTCAACTAAGTTTACATACCCTCTTATTCTTGTAACCAATCTAAGTTTCCAAACTCCACAAATCTTAATCATTCCTTCAACACAACCTTTAAACCAAAACACATTTCTCCATTCTAATATCTAACCATAAGTAATACTACCCAACTCTATCTTCTCATCCTAATGTTTCCACAACCGCATAACTAAATCAGCCATGACGTGTAACAAAAGAATTCCAAACAATCGTGTCCCAATAAAATATAGGTTAAAACAAACCCTAGCCAAAACAACTGAAAACAAAACAATGTAATCCGAAAGATCAATGGAATGTGCCAACAACGAAAAATTTAGACTCTTCACGATTAGTATTACCAAATCTCGATACCTTAGAAAAAAATTTAAACTTTCGTCCCAATTAGTTACTTCTCATAAGAACCAACATCCAATACTAATAAAATCAATCATACTCATTTTTAACCAATAACTCATCCTTTATCTTCATCATTCTATCAAGATATCAACTAGTTAGTATACTACAATCTTATTCTAACCATTATCTTGTTTACCCATATTAAACTTATTTCAGTTGTTATTATGAAACCAATACATGTTTATAAAATACACTTTTTTTCCATTTAGGTTGGTTATAACTAAGCTACTACACGTTTACAAGGTGTGGTGTTATTATTATCATTACTATAATAAAATCTCCCTTTTTTTACCCTTTCCGTCTTAGTTAAATTATTCTAAAATTTTAACTCCACTTAAGAAAATTATTGTAAAATTTCTTTACCCCTTTAAAATATATTATCACATGTTACATAGAAGACTAATCCAATTATTTTCAAGACAACTTTTTTTTATAACTTACTACTACAACTAAAAAAATGTAAGTTACGATATCATACCATACACTTACAAATTATTTTCAAAACCGCTTCCTATAATTAGGCAGACTTATTTGCAAACCCGAATGTAGACACACATCCAAAAGACTCAAAACGTTGTTGGAACTCCATCAAACTCCAGCACCATAAAACACAAACAAACACAAGGTACGTTCAAGTTATAATAACTAGTGAACGACCATATACCATAACTTAACACATAGTAGTATATATACATCCGCATATATATACCTATTAGATCACCCAAAACATACTCGTTACCATACATGTCAGATCAACCAATCGCGTCATACATTCATTTTTTTACGAGTAACCACCATCTTACCACAAGGCGTAAAACCCATCACTAAAACCAGTCCATATCGTGTGACCTCATAACCACACAACATGACTATAACCCAAAACAATAACACACTCAAAAATATCCATATCATAGGCAACCGTTACATAAACCCATATAGCATACATATACCAATAATCCACATCTCATCATATACAAGCATGTATTAACCCTCTTTCATGCAATCATACGTAGGAACCCATTGAAGTTGTGGTACTTGTATAAATATGTTGGTCAGCATACTTATACAACTACCCTTTCCCCAATGCACTCCCTCCTATGATGGCACTTATAAGAATCAATACAACACATAACACATAAATCCATCAACTCACCCTAGCACATAACCACATAAACAATAAGGTCAAAAACTCCAACTAATAAAATTACATAGTCAAACTCTTGGAATACAGAAATCCATAGTCTAGCTAAAACAGCATAGACAAAATCTAAAACGAAAACATAATCAATTATAAGTCATGTCGCCCATCAGAATGGAAAAACCTTAAAATCCTTCCTACCCATGTACTCCTAGTAACTCGAACCACCACACGATTCTTAGGGAACATGACTTAAACATCAAAAGAAAAATAACATACCTCAGGTACATAAAATAACTAAACAAAAGATAGAAACTACCTTGTACCAAATTATGTACTATAATGTACAATTTAAGCAAAATACAACAATGACTAGCGTGGACGATTATGGTTCAACCCGCACTAGTCACAACCCAAAAAGAAAATAACCTGTGGCTAAGTATGAACTACTATGGTTCAACCCATACTAGTCAAAACTTAACAAACATCGCAAGTAAAAACCAATAACATCCAGAAAACTTTAATTAATATAAAATGCACACATACTCCTATGACGCCTATATGCAGGGACCCTTAAGCTATAGACTAGGTTACTAGACTAGGCAACCTAATTCTCTATAACCATTACTCTGATACCATTCTGTCACACCCCATCATGGCGGAATATGGGGCGCGACGTATGGATATCATCACAACATGGCGTTTCTATAGAGATAACTAAATGAAATAAGAAATGTCATAAAATGGAGACACAAATGTCATGACAATATCTCAACAAAGCAGGAGTCTAGGCAAGTAGGTAATAGTCGTACCTCTTACCCAAGACAAACAATAAATAAACAAAGCAAACATATAGGTGCCAACAGTATCACTTATTAAACAAACAAAAGAAACTAAGAAGGAACGGGGATCTTCTTCTATATGCAATCCTAATGCCTCCAAAACTAGCAACTTCTATTCTCAAGCTTAACCACATTCTCACCTGAAAGAGACACTAAAACACGTCAACATAAAGTTGGTGAGAGTCATAGGTTTAGACTCCAACCGAAAATAGATTATAATAAGCTGTGAACAACCATAAACCACTAAACATATGGAAAATGTGCTACAAGTATGCATTAACAACTAACATTTAAGATCAATCATTCCAAACCAAATCCAAGGCTCCCAGCCTTACCAAACACCATGGTACCATAGGCGCCCACACACCTATGTACCAATCCCAAGGCCCCGCCTTGTCATTATCCATTGGTCCCATAGATGCTCACACATCTATGTACCTCCCCAAGGCCCCGCCTTGTCAACATCCCCTTGGTACCAAGTCAAATCACAAAACAATCATGAATCAGTTAGTAGTTAATCACATAAGTATGCACAAGTCCATCACCAAACACAAAACATTCACAGCATAAGTTATAAAAATAAGACAGTGTCTCTTCCATCCCATCTGGAAGTCAAAATCATTAGTAGACATGGGACTATGAAACTCACCTGATTGAGCTTCTCCCAATAATCCGTGCACTAGCAAAAAGCTAACAAACAAAAACACAAAATCAAAACATGAACCAATCACTAAAACGGCTCATCAACCTATGATGGACATCTAACCCTCTCCCATATATATACCTCATTTATATGCTCTAAGCATCTCATTACACTCCTCTATAAAGCCCTTAACTTAGTTTACTTCATAACCCGTCCCGTTAATATTTTATCCAAAACAGTCCCAGTTTTTAGGTCTCCAAACTATAAGCCAAACGCCCACCAAACCATACCCATGACCTCTGTAAAAGAAACCCTATGCCCTTACATATGTTAGCTAACTCCTTCTTTTTGACCCAACCTTAAAGCTACTGTTAAGGCCCCGATATATATATATATATATATATATATATATATATATACTTTTGTCTATCCGAATCTTACTAATTCTGAACATACAAAAAGTTTGTTATGATTAGGAGGTCTTACCCTAACCCACAATCTTATCCCCAATGCAGATACTTCCAATAATATATAAACCAACTCCCATGTTCGTTTGAAAGTCCCAATACAACCCTAAGTACCCCAAACAACCCAAAACATAAAAAGAAAACAGGCTGATTTCAAAACTGTTTTGACCTCCGACTGTTGTAACCTGTTTTTGACCCACTTCCTAACCTCCAATTTAGTTCTCGTTTCTTGCATTTGAAATCCAACTCAATTAAATTTCCAGGGATACTTGGATCGCAAAATAAGAGTTTGTAGAACTCCATATATGATCAAAACAATTGACCCTAAATTCTGCCCAGTTTTTAAAAATGGATTCAATTAAATTAACCTAATTAATTACCCATAACTCCACTAATTACAAGCTCTAATTCACCTAATCATTATAATATCATTAAAATACGGATTTTAATTTAAACCCTAACCTAAATATATCATAAGATGATTATAAAAAAAATTAAAAATAATTAAATTAAAAAGGGTTATGAAGATTTACCTTTGATTTATGAAAACCCCAAAATTTTTTATGAAACCCTAGTTTTTCTGTGTGTGACCGTCGACCAAGACTCCAGGAGAAAATAAATATGACTTTTGGTTATGAATAAAACAATATATAGGGTGTGGGTGAATCCTAGTCCAAACCAAGCCCAACTTCCTTTTTTCTTTTTCCTTCCTTTTTTTAAGTCGTATAAACCGACTATTCACCCCTTTTTTTATTTTTTTTTTCTTTTTATTTATTATTATTACTTTACTAATATTTCATTAAATTTACTTAATTTATTTCAGCCCCTAAAGTTTCTAAAATCTCAAAACCGAGAAACTAGCCAATTTTACGCGTTTACCGTAAAAGACGTAAAATATACAGTTTAAAAAAAATCTTAAATTTTGAAATAAACTTTATAACTATGTCCTAAATGACTTAAAACCATCCCAAAAAATACTCACATGACTAAACACCTTACCCGAGACCTCTAAATTCTAAACCGTAAATCGTAAAAAAAATACGATTTTCTATAATACATATACGTATACGTAAACCACTAAATAACACCATATAATTTCATAGTCACTACCATGTGAGCTCATGAACATGAAATCATCACACATCGTTTCACTCACAAGGTACCCCGTACCGGAAACGATATCCAAACCACAATCTATACACACCAATTAGCACATAAACACGTAAAGACACGTAACTAGCACAAAATAAAACTAAGTGACGAGCTTCAAAACCACGGTTGTCACAATGCACCTGCTTGTGATGATTCACCTACTTGTGATGATGCACCTGCTTGTGTAGTTTCCACTGTTGTTCCTTCAACTTTTCTTTTTCTGGATTCCCTAGCTTTCTGTAACATTTCATTTTGCCTCATGAGATACTCAGCTTCCTCAAGAGTGTTGATGGCTATGAAGTCTTCCACATTTAACTCTCTTAGAACTGGTATGACTGCCTTCTCTATATCCTCAAAAGTCATGTCTTTGAAATTGCCATCAATTCACTTCTTGTGTCTTTTGAGCAAAACTTTGTAGTGTGCAAGCCTCCCCTTCTCAGACCTTAAATATTTTTCCTTTTGAATCTGATTTGCCCTTCTTTCCAGATATTCATTTTGATACATATAAACTAGACAAATCAATTCATACCTGTCTTCCAAAGGAGCATTCACCAACTCCTTTTCCCAATGATCTAGAAACTCTTGAACATGAGGCACCATGGCATCCAACTCTCTATGCATGATTTCAATTTGTTTAAGCATCTCTTTGGGCCTCATCTTTTGCATTCTCTGATCCTGCATATCAATCTCCTCTTATTGAAGTCTGAGAGCTACCTGTTCATCATATTCTTCTTGAGCTCTTTGTTGTTCAAGAGTTCTATGCTTGTACTTTTTCTTGGGCTGTTCAACCATGATCCATTTTCCTTTGTCTTTTGGATCCACTGCTGGTGCTGGTTTGGCTTTAGGTGCAGGTTCTCCAATTTTAATTCCCTTCTGAGCTGGTTGCCTTCTTTTCTTCCTAACAAATGTTTGAGTAATAGGTTTAGCAGGGGAAGAACTTACAGCAAGGGTATTAGTTATAACAGGGGAAACTTTTGAAGCAGGGGCTTCTTCTTGATTGCCCATAGTCAATAATGTTTGAGCAATCTCTTTTGTGGCACTCCCCTTATCACTTCCTTTCTCAGCACTTCCTTTCTCAGTCCCTTTCTCAGCACTTGCTACCTTTCCTTGTTTAAGATCCTGTTCACCAGGATATGCATACCATTGAGTAGATTCATCTGTGTTAGGAACTTCCTCCCCTTTGGAAGCATCCTCATCTGTAGATATGATAAGCCTGGGTTTTCTCCTCTCCTCAAGTGTAGCAAGTCTGGTTTTCAAATTATTAATGACCAGACCTTGCTTTTTGACAGTTTGTACAAGTTGTGCATTTTCCTTTTTCAAACTAATGCACATATTCGTCAATTCCAAGATAGACATAGGTTGCATTCTGCTCTCAACCCTAGAAGGGGATTGCTCCCCTTTTTGGTTATCACTGAGTGAGGGAGAGGACTTACTGATGGTGTCACTGTCCTGCTCACCCCTTGAGGATGAGACAGTAGTGGCAGCCAAATCCTCAGAGTGCTCCAACCTTTTGGAGGCTCTCCTCTCTGCTACCTGTGAAGATCCACCAGACAAGGGAGACCTAGCAAACCTGGATTTGGTTCTCCTTTCATGTTTTGGATCAGCAGGGGGTAGAGTACTGGCAGGGGGTTGAGTCTTGGCAGGTAATAACTGAGTTTTACTCAGGTAAAAAGTTTCGTTTAAGTATGTCTCTTCGAATTGATCCTGGTTTAGTGTGCGACTCAGTCGTTCTTTGGTGGAAACAAAATTTGTGTCGTTGTAGTATTAAAATGTGCAAAGACGTAAATGTAAATGACGTAAAAGTAAAATGGCGTTATATTAAAATGCGTTAAAATAAATCTAAGTCTAATTAAAAGAAAGGGGTGGAATATTAAAGCTTTGAAAAGTAAATAACGAGAAATTAAGTGACTTAATGTTAAAGCGTGACGAGAATTAAAATTAGACAAAATATGAAAATGTAAACTTAGAAAAATAAAAAAAGTTAAATAGAGAAAAACAATACCCAATCGGAATGTATTCCGATCAGATGATGATCGGAATGTAGACTTACCACTTAATCAGAATGTACTCAACCCTCCCAATCGGAATGAGGTCCAATCAGAATATCATAAACCTCCCAATCGGAATGTTGAATAGACTACCCTGATCGGAATGTAGATTGGAATACCCAATCGGAATATGTCACCTTTTCAGATCGGAATAACCAACTTACCTAGATCGGAATACGTCAAACCCTCCAATTGGAATGTGAAGAACCAAATCCCTGATCGGAATACTAAACTACCCTTGATAGGAATGTTGTAAACCCTTTTCCGACCAAGCCAAGGAGCTATGGTCGGAATACAAAACCCCTTTCCGATTGTACAGATCGTAATACGGAGAAAGGGATGAAAAATAAGCTAAAGAAATAAGCCATAACTCAAATAAGCTCACACCTAAAATCCTAAGGAAAACCATATAAGAAAAAGCTACTAAACTGAAATTTAAAGACTTTTATAAAACGAAAAGAAAAGGTTTACGAAAAACAAACTTTTATATAAAAATAACTTTTATAAAACTTAAGAAACTTGAAAATAAGCACAAATAAGCTATAAAAATCAATGATCCAAATCAATCAAAAGCATAAAAACATAATCTTTAATCAAATAAGCAAGACAATAAGCATGTAAACACAGATTAAAGCATAGAAAGAAAGGAAGAATGAGAGATTAAAACATGAAAATTAAAGAACACTTACTTGGAAATTAAAGGTATTAAAAGTGCAAGACAAGTATTTAAATTGACATGTATTTAAAGAGCAAGTAAATAAAGGTGGAAGAACTAGTGTCACACTAGGCAACAAAAATGAAAAGATGAATCCTAATGACTATATATAGGGGAGGATTAAGGAATGCTTAGGAAGCTTCCTCCCATCCTTCATTTCTTCTTAATTGCACCATTAAGTCCTTCCCTTCTTAATCTTTTGTTAATCTTGGACTTTGATGACTTTTGGCTCGGGATTTCTTTAAACTCGTCTTTTAATTCTTCGATAAATAAGACTTGAGTTCTTCTGCTTTTGGTAAACTTCCGTCGTTTGACTTTTTCTTTGATAAATCTTCATAATTGGTCTTGGACTTCCGTTCTTTTTGCACTTTTGACTTCTTGACTTCATCTTTCATCTTTTTCTTCAATAAAAGTCCGTAAATGCCCGTGTTTTCTCCACTTTTCACCTTTTCGTCCTAAATCACAACAAAAACACAAACCACGCATAATTCCGACATAAATGACATAAAATACACGTTTTGGCTCGGTTACTATTGTAATTAAGTGGTAAAAAGGATGGGTGTTTACACACCCATCAGCAGGGGAATCAACTGGTTTATGTGAGGCTACTTTTGTTTTAGCTGCTTCTTGTCTGATTTGTTTCATCATGATGGAAGTTAGTGGAACAACCCTGCCAGAAAATTGTGGTGATGGTGCAAGAAGTGTGGTAAACAGTTTGGTAGAGTGTTTAGTGGCTGAAAAATAGTTTTTTGTGTTTAATAGGACCATGTTCACTCATATTCAGCAAGAGTTGTGTAAACCTTGGTACATACAAAATTTGGTATTGCTTGTAACATTTTTGACCATTCCTTTGAAAATCATTTGAGAAAAATAATACTTTCTCCCTGTTGCTTCGCATATCAGGGCAGAAGCAACTTCACTTCCAAATTCATTAAAAGCAGTGGTTTTAGGTGACAAACATTGCAAAATTGTATGAATCAAATATTTCCAAAGTGGGGCAAACTGACCTTTAGCAAACTTACATTTTTGATCATCAAAAAGAGTGTACCCCAATTTAACAAGACCCTCAAAGATTTCAGCATCAGGTAGGTTGATTATCCCATCCTCATCATCCAAAACAAGTTTGTCTCTGATGGAGGCAAGTGTAATCACCTTGGGATGGCCATCTAATGTGCTTTGAATTATTACCTCTCCATCCACTATTTTGGTCATGGATTTAGACCAAAACTGTTAGATGTGTGAGGTGTAAATCCTGGGATTGATGAGAAGAGCCACTCTAAAATACGAAGATTTTAGAAAAGCCACTACATCAACGAATTCTACTGGTTCATCATGTAATAAAGCAATTTGATTGTGATTAGCAGCAAATTTGAGAGGCATGATAAATGTTGAAAACGTTTGAAGGTTTATAAGGGTGAGAGTTAGGTGGGATTTAGTCGAGGGAGAGAGATGGACATGCTGGTGAAGGGAATTAAGTTTATATAGGAGAATTGATGAGCTGTGATTGGACAAAATTTTTCAAATTGCAAAAATATCAAAGATAAATCTTGATAAAAAATAATTTGTTTGAAATAATAAAGAAAAGATTACCAATCAGCGAAGAAAGCGCCTTAAATATCTTTTGAAAAGAATAAAATATTCCCTAACCAAAATTTTAGCTCGCAGGCCCAACGACTATAAGCAGGGTAACGGTATTGTCGGTCAATGGTCAAACAGGGGAATGTTGATCAAGCAAGGGAATCAAAAGGTGAAAGCAGGGGAAACTTTCCTAGGGGTATTAGACTAATCATGAAGAGACCAATGCTAAATAGCTCTGCTCTAATGCACACCCTTGTATACACAAGGTAGATACATAGAAACTCAAGAGTCCTCCATTCAGCAAAGTTCTAAACACAAAAAGTTAACACATAAGAAACCCTGCACCTGGTCAACCCAAGAAAATAAGCATACCATAGTCACCATCCCTACCTTTCCCGTACCTATGGTCCGTTAGTCTTGGCAATGTGTACTAAACATCTGAATCTAGACAGTAAGATGTTTAATAAAGAAGTATAAGTACACACTATAGTGCCTCAAGGCTTCAGAATTCTGACAAGCTTTGCAGCAAGTCCTCATCATTCTGAACCCTTACTCACCAATGGATATGATCTAGAATCATATATGAGTAGCCTAAGGATACCCTAAATCCTATAGGTGTGACCTAACCTCCCCTAAAACATGAAGCATATACCTGATTCTCCCATGAGTGTAGAATGCACCATTTGAATCTCTGCATTGTTAGTCTAAAACCACATATAACCACTTTTATAAAGAACAAACCCAACTTAAGAGAAGAACTCTTAGCAGGGGAATGAACCCTAGTAGGGAAATCTGTGTTCAAAATCAGTGGAATGAAAAGTGATGGAAAAAAATGACTAACATATATACAACAACAGCAATAAAGCTATCCTGGGTATACAAGACAAAATAGACATCAATTTTTAGGGAGAAACCATCCCAATACTTGCAACCAAGTACTGAAACCTCCCCACTTCAAAAGCTTTTGTCAAAAGATCAACAACATTAAGTTCTGTATCAATTTTCTCTGGGACAATTAACCCTTTTTCAAAACAATATCTAATAAAATGATGTCTTATTTCTATATGTTTAGTCTTGCTATGAAAAACAGGATTCTTAATAATGCAAATGGTGTTGTTGTTGTCAATAAATATCTTGGTTTTAAGAAAATTATACCCATAATCAAGTAGCTGGTTCTGAACCCAAAGAACTTGGCCATAGCATGCAGTAGCTGCTACATACTCAGCTTTAGTTGTAGATGTGGCCATAATAGTCTGCTTCTTACACTGCCAAGATATAAGCCTGCTCCCAAGAATTGACATCCACCTGTGGTAGACTTCCTATCATTTTTGTCACCAGCATAATCACTATCTGAATAGGATATCAGCTCAAATGGTGACTCCTTGGGATACCAAAGCCTTAAAGTTGGATGACAC
Organism: Glebionis coronaria; assembly: GCA_025667525.1. NCBI lineage: Eukaryota > Viridiplantae > Streptophyta > Magnoliopsida > Asterales > Asteraceae > Glebionis > Glebionis coronaria. The sequence continues at coordinate 25,113,681 of CM046876.1, forward strand.
TTTAGATACCTAAAAGTTCTCTTCACAGCAAATAGATGACACTCTGTGGGTGCCACTTGATATCTTGCACATAGACAGACTATAAACATGATGTCAGGTCTTGAAGCTGTAAGATACATGAGAGATCCAATCATAGACCTGTAATTCCTGACATCAATGAGCTTTCTAGGACCATCTTTTCCCCAAGGATGATCCTTGTCCATTGGAGTGGAAACTTTCTTTCCCTCACACATGCCAAACTTATTCACAATTTCAGCCACATATTTGTCTTGTGAGATGAATATCCCATCTTTCCTATGCTGAACTTGTAACCCCAAAAAAGAAGTTGAGTTCACCCATGGCACTCATTTGAAATTTGTCCTGCATCAACTTGGCAAACTCTTTGCTAAGCATAGAGTTTGTGGATCCAAAAATGATGTCATCAACATAGACTTGTACCAAAAGAAGGTCACCCTTTTGTTTCTTGATAAACAGGGTCAGGTCAGTTTTCCCCCTGTTGAAGCCATTATCCAACATATATTTAGAAAGAGTTCCATACCAAGCCCTGGGAGCTTGGTGAAGTCCATACATAGCCTTTTTCATCTTGTACACTTTGTCTGGGTGTTCTGGGTCTTCAAACCCTGGAGGTTGCATAACATAGACTTCTTCATCAATGGTGCCATATAAAAAGGCACTCTTAAAATCCATTTGGAACACTGTGAAGTCCATGAATGAAGCATAAGCAAGAAACAATCTAATGGCTTCAATCCTGGCTATTGGAGCAAAGACTTCCTCATAATCAATGCCTTCTACCTGTCATCATGTCTTCTTGCTAGTATTTCCTTGTTAGCAAGAGCAGCAGACTTCTTCTTGGCTTCACCTTTGGAGCTTTCACTTCCTCCAAACATTTTGTCTATTGCTTCCTTGAGTTCCTTAGCTGTTTTGTACTTTCTGAATCTTAACTGATGTCTATCAAGTAGGGCCTACAGCAAGGAACTATGAGCCCTAACATCATGTCTTCTTGCCAGTATTTCCTTGTCAGCAAGAGTAGCAGACTTCTTCTTGGCTTCACCTTTGGAGCTTTCACCTTTATCTTCTCCCTTACCATTATCTTCAACCTGCACAGTCTTTGGCAATTGATCACCAAATTCTATGATTACCCATAGAACATAGTGTTCCATTTTGAGGTATTGTTGAATCCTGAATTCTCATAGTTCAAAGTTTTCAGGATCCAGAATGGGTAGTTTGAGAGCATTGTTGTTGGTTGAGGATGAATTAGAGGCTGAAGACATGGTTGATGTTTATTGTGTGAAATGTTTTGTTCTTGGTTTAATCAAAGTTTCTCAACAAGCTCTGATACCACTTGTTGATCCCAAACTCAGATCTTAAACCTTAGCTTGTTTAAGGGTCGTGATAGATAGAATAGATTCAATCTAACACTAGAGAAACTTTGCAATACAAAGTAACTAAAAAAGATGCGGAATGTAGTGTTGAGCACAAGAACAAATGATTAAAGAAAACATTAAACTTTAATATATCAAAGATATACGAATACCCAACAATGGTTTTAGGGTTACAAAAACCTTAAAGTATGAAATGAAAGACAATAGAGAAAGACACACTTTGCATGATAACCTAGTGGGTCCTTTTATAGTACAAGGACCCACGTACAAGATTACTACTAGCAAACTTGGAAAGTATCTCGGAGTAGTAACTGAAACGCGTCATAATCTATTACAACTGTATCTCTAACGGCTGGGCCTTTGACTTCAACAGTGGAACCAATCCCCCTGCCTTTTTTATTTAGCAGGGGGAACTTACTTTAGCAGGGGAACCATTGACCAACTAGCAGGGGTAATGAATACACTTATATTTATTCCTAACATCAGCTAGCATTCCTCTTCTGACCATGATTATTCTATTATGTCCTTATTTAGTATGATCATTGCTTCCACAAATCTCACACTCAGGGTAGTATACACAATCATCAGGTCTATGATCAGGAATACCACAATATGTACATGGTGGGTAAGGTTTAGCCTTGGATTTTCTAGTTTGTTTTGAGGTGTGCCCATAGTTGTAAGGCTGAGCATTGTATCTTTTAGCATTTCTAATAGAAGCTATGTGCATCTCATGATCTGTTGTCCTATGATCTTCACTTTTAAATTTCATGCAATAGAGAACTCTAAAGCAGTTGTCAATAGTGTGATTTGTATAGTGACATACCTCACATGAGGGTTTCTTTGTTTTAACTTTCTTAGAAGACTCAGGTTCAGTTTTGTTACTTGTTGATGATTCAGGCTGTGAGGACACAGATGTTTCACCCTGAGTTTTAGAGGCTGAGTTTAGCTTCTCTTCCATGAAAAATTGGAAGAATCTACTTAAATCCTCTTGATTTACAATAAGAGTAGAGTTGACTGAGTGTTTAGGAGTCCCTGAGGGAGATATAGGCTTGGTTGTTTTCTCAGTGACAGTTCTTGATTCAGTGTGATTTGGTATCACTTTTGAGTCAGGCTTTGTTTGTTCAATACAACCTAACCCAGCTCTTCCTCTAGGTGAGTGTTCTTGATACGACAATGGAATTAGTTCAGAACATGGACTTTCCCCTTGAAGATTTTTCAAAGGAGGTAGAGGAGTCTGAATGTCTTCAGCAACACTAGATGTTTCAGTTTTACTGACTTTATCAGTCTCTTCATTCAGACCAAGTTTTTCATTAATAGCCTGAGATTCAGGAATTAATATTTTTCTAGTATCGAAGTTACGCAAAACACTCTCAGGGTTTGATCTCTCAACCCAGTCTTTTGACTTAGGAATCATTTCATGATCAAACCCAACTGAGGCAGGGAGAAATGCCTTTTCACTCATTTCCTTTGTAGGTGCCTTTTCAGTGAGCTGTCGTGCCCCAAGAATTTTCTTCTTTTGGGCAGGTATTTGACTGTTTATACAATAAGAAGCTAAGGTAGAGCTATTTATCCATTTCTCATTGATGCGTTTTTCTTCCTTAAGTTGTTCTTGAAGAGCATGATTGATTTTAGTAAGTTCAGAGTTCTGAAGTTTACAGCTTACTGCTTCAAGTTTTGCTTGTTTTAAAATTAATAAATCTTCTCTACATTTGTTTAATTCAAAGACAAGTTTATTATATTTTGAAAGAAGATTCAATCTTTGCTCTTCAACGAACGATAGGTCAATGTTTATATACTTAAGGAATTTTTGCCAATCAGATTCTTCATCCATAGAGAGAAGCATGTTTACCTTTCTCATAGTAATGTCAACCCATTCTCCATTTCGAGCATGATTCTTTCCAACTGATAATTCATCATTAGCTAGAGCCATTAACACCTGATACCTGAATTCCTCCTCTTCTGAGGACATGTCTTCATCATCCCAATCAAAAGTTTCAGCTACCAGCCCTTTGGCTATGTTCTAAGCAGGCTTTTGAGTCTGAGCAACAGTAGGTTCAGCTTCCAAGAGTGCAAGTTTTGCTTTAACATTTGTATACTCAGACCTATAGTCTTTCTCAATTTTCTTACTATTTTGAAAACTTTGGTTAATTGGAGAAGCCTGAATTAGATTTGGTGTAAACTTAGGTTGAAAATTGTCATTGCCTGATGACAAATTTTGATTTTTATAAGAGGCCAATTGAGTTTTTGAAAGACAATATTTATTAAAATGCCCAGTTTTATCACATCGGTAGCAATCCACTCCCTTAGTGGATTGGTTAGCAAGAAATCTAGTTCTTTTGATATAGCGTTTGGTATTTGCCAACATGGCCCTTTCATGATATTCCCTGTTCAAATCCCTTATGTATTCAGTACTAGATCTTTCATCCACTTCATCATCTAAGATTTCCTAAAAATATTGAACAATTGCATTTGAGTAAAAAGCAGTTGTAATGGGGCCATGATCAATTTGGGTAGATTTGGTTGAGTGTCTGTTATTAAGGCCTTCTTGGACTCAGGATATCTTCTATTTATTTGATTATCTTCATAGATAAATCTCCCATAAATGTCTGCAAGATCCTAAGTCTGTATGTGATTAGCATTTCTCAATCCTTGAGAAAAACCAAGCTATTTTTTAGGGAGACTGTTCACAAAACCAACATTGGTTTCATGCTTAGACAGTTTCACCTCGTCATTCGTTAGCTCATTGAGCAAGGTTTTATACCTGGTGTAAGTCTGAGGAAGTGTTTCAGATGGTTTGGCCCTGAAAGTGTTATATTCTAACTTGAGGTCCATAATCCTATTTTCCTTAGTGTCGGATGGTCCTTCGAAACTATGAACAATATCTGTCCAAGTCTCTTTGGCCGTCTCACACTCGATGACAGCCTCCATAATATCGTCAGGAAGACAAGATATTATGATGCTTTTGAGACGTTGGTCTTGATTGACCACTCTCCTTTCATCGTCAGACCATTGGTTTTCAGGTTTGTCATCACCCGCTGCTGTTTTTGGTTTGAATGGACCATTTTTAATACAAGTTATGTAGTAAGGTTCCATTCCCATCAAATAACATAGCATTCTTTTCTTCCATTTGTTAAATCTTTCAACTTCTAACTTAGGAGCGTTAATAGAGTAACTCGCTCCTTTTTTCTTAACAAGTTGGGGTACATTACTTTCAGCCACAATGGATCAAGGTTTTAAAAACTTTGAGACGGTGGTTAAGAGTTTTATAATCCTACCGCTCTGATACCACTTGTTGGTCCCTTGTAATTAGTACTATACTTAAGTATACTAAGTATAGTCCTAACCCATGGTTAAGTAATGCAATAAATTTAATACAAGTAAGTAAATAACACAAAGGTTTTTCAACGTTTAACTCTTAGCTTTATTAAAGAATTATACCCTATTGTATACGAAACTACAATAGGGATTGAATAGACAATGTGTGGTTTGGTGATCTCCTCACTAACAAGCTAGTCCAATCCTAACGATTGCTAAGCTTGACGATTCTATCAACAAGAGTTTAGAACTCAAGTGTTTGATCGTATTTGGAGGAGAGAAACCTTTGTTTGTGAATGTCTAAAGCATTAAGTGCACAAACTTATTTTCTCTTCTTTTACAAGCATCCTATTTATAGAAGGAAAGTTGGGTAGAAGACAATAATTTCCCATGTGCAATTCTTGTCTTATTGGTACAGTGTAGTATCTTGTCTTACCCTATTCTTAGTAGTAAGACCTAAGTCCTTTACACTTGTCAGTACCCCATCTATCCCAAAAGGGTAAGTCACGCTAATTATGTGATGTACTTCATCTTGTCACAATTCAACTTATCCCGCCTTTACTTCAGTCTTGGAGAATGCTTGCTTTCTTCAGGGAGATCGTATGGGGTTCAGTGGTCTATTGCCACAACTCACTGAACCCATCACCTTCTTCTTCGTCATAGAAGACATTCATTGAGCTTCGCCTCTCTGAATGCTCGATTCTTTCTTTTAGACTCAGTCTAGGAACTCGAAGGCAACTCACTGAGTGACTGTTAACTCAGTGACTTCATTATGTTCAAGGTTAATACTTCAATTAGGTTGATTGTTATTCAAATCCATCAGGGAGGTCATTAGGTACTAAATTAACCTAACAAGCTGCTACAAGCTTTTACTTAAGCATATTGAATGCTTTAAGACACGATTCATTAAAGTCAAATCATGCATCTTTTAAGAGTAAATTACAAAGAGAGTTTGACATTATAGTAAAATATTTAATAAATCGCCTATAGAACCCGACATGACCAAGAAAATATCGCACACCTTTGATGGTAGTGAGAGGAGGAAGGGTTGAAATTACTTGCACCTTGGCACGGTCAACCTCAAATCCTTTTTAAACACGACATGCCCTAATACAATTCCCTCTCGAACCTTGAGATGGCTCTCTCCCAACTAAGCACCAAATTAGTTTCGGTGCATCTTTTTAACACGCCTTCAAGCTGATCAAGGCAACTTTCGAAGGACTGACCAAAGATGGAGAAATCATCCATAAATATCTCTACGGATTCTCCAACCATGTCAGAAAAGATACTCATCATGCACCGCTGAAAGGTAGCGGGTGCATTCCATAGGCCAAAGGGCATTCTTCAAAATGCGAATGTCTGATATGGACACGTAAAAGTAGTTTTGGTCTGGTCATCAGGATGGTTGGGTATTTGATTATAACCGGAGTACCCATCCAAGAAGCAATAGAACTTCTTACCAGAAAGCTTCTCAACTATTTGATCAATGAAGGGTAGTGGGAAATGATCTTAGATGTGGCATTATTTATCTTACGATAATCTATACACACTTTCCACCAAATTACTGGTCTGGTAGTGAGTTTTTCCCCACTCAAGGTTTCCACAATGGTGATTCCGGCCTTTTTAGACACCGTTTGAGGGGACTTACCCATTTACTATCTGAGATGGGATAGATTATACCAGCATTTAACCATTTAAGAACTTCCGTATTCACTGCCTCTTTCATATTAGGATTCCAACGCCTTTGCGCATCTCTTGATGGCTTAATATCTAGGTCCGTAACAATTCGATGCATACATAATGAAGGGCTGATTCCTTTCAAGTCTACAATTTTCCATCCCACTGCTGATTTGTACTTGGAAAGCACTTTTAGAAGTGCTTCCTCTTGTGATTCAGAAAGATCAGAAGCAACAATAATGGGTAAAGTATTGTTAGGACCTAGAAAAGCATATTTGAGATTGGATGGCAAAGGTTTTAGTTCAAGATTTGGAGGCGCCTCTAGAGAAGGCTTCGTGGTCGTGTCAAAAGTAGAAGGCAAGGGCTCCACTTTATAAGACCAAGGTGGTTTTTGATGTTCCAAAGAACTGACCAAACACTCTTGAATCTCTTGAACTTCAGCAACATCAAGAACCTCCTCATTCTCACCAGTTAGATATAATTCCAAAGGATCATACTTAATCATACGGAATGCGTGCTTTTGGACTTCCTCATCGATCACCTACTTGGTAACATTCATTCATCGTAGGAGATTTCATAGAATTAAACACATTCAATCTTATCTTCTTATTACTGAATGCAATATCCATGGGGCCAGTCCGACAATTAATCCTCGCATCTATCGTCGCTAACAATGGGCACCCAAGGATAATAGTCGGTTGAATATCCTTGTATGGTGACTCAGTGTCCATAACAAAGAAATCAACAGGGTAATAGAACTCATCAACTTTCACAATAACATCCTCTAAGATGCCTCTAGGAATTTTGGTAGATCGATCGGCTAAGGAAATAATGGTGTCTGTCTTACGAAGAGTTCCTAAGTCATACTTATTGACCAAACTAGCAGGAAGGATGTTAATACTGGCTCCAATATCAAGGAGTACCTTCTTGATGGAAATATTTCCATCCATAACTGAAATCAACGGTGCTCCAGGATCTCTGAATTTAGGAGGAATGGAGCTAGATAAGACTGCACTAACATGCTCAGTTAGGTCAATATTTTTAGGCAAAGACGCCTTCAGCTTCCTCTTCTGAGTACACAAGTCCTTTAAAAACTTGGCATATGCATGAATTTGTTTGATAGCATCAATAAGGGGGAGTGATGACGTATAGTCTTTAGTCGGGCTGGATAGTCCGACTCACGGGTGCTACCCGAATCCATCAAGAATGGATTAATGCTTATGCGATGTGCGCATGGCCCAGGAGGCCCAGTAAGTTGCTATCGCACATACTGTTCATTGCTTAACCGTGTCCTCGTCGCACTACGACAGGATCAGACATAATATAATCTATATTATGGTTATATTCGCCTAAGGAAAGAGGATATACACTTACCTTATTTATGTGATAAGGATCAATCTATTTTGAATCATTATCTCTTCCTTAGGCCGCAAGAATGGGGAGCCCAGCCTGGACTCTCTCGAGTATAAAAAGAACCCCCATGGTTCCACAACGGTACGATACACTCATTACCTTAAACCCTAACACACTCAAATCGATTACTTACTCTCACGCCAGAGTCTAATGGTGGGTCACAAACCCACGGTAAGCCTAACGGTGTCTGTTCAGTACGTCGGGTCCTCAAAACAAGTTTCACTTGGTGCAAGAGCCGGAGTCCACAAGACCCCGAATTAAGCCTAATTCTATTCAAGCTCGGTCCATCCACCTTTTGTATCAACAAGTTGGCGCCATCCGTGGGACCCTACACTAAAACTCTAAGGAATGACAAAAAACGATATGAATGAAGTCCATCGAAGGTCCTCAACGGTAGATGGTCATATCACATGTTGGGCCAATTTAAAGCCTAAATTATCCCTGTACTGATTTGAATGAAATATACCTTAAGTATTTTATAGGTCGGTAAACTCATGATAGTTTACCGAGTCATCCTCAAGATGTTCTTAGAAGTCCACAGAGACTCCTTCACTACTGCAGCAGATCTGAGCCAGTGAAGGCAAGAACCAAGATCAGGATGATGGAGTTAGTGAGTAATGACAATGACTCACTAACTCCCGAAGACCATCTCTGATATAAAGACCTGAAGTATTTATACTGAAGACATAGTGATAACTTCCTTGTGTGAAAAAGGATGAATATAAAGTGCAAGGTGGTTACTTGACTTTATTGAAGCTTCCAAAGGAAGCTTCACTTTCCCACTTCACTTTCCCACTATATATAGTGGTCTCATTGGTTAGAGATGGTTAGAGATTTCCACCACCAAAATACACATAGTGTTAGTGTTAGGATTTTCTCCTCCCATTGCTTCTTTCCTACCTTGTAACAATGGGAGTTTAGTTTTTCATCATCGCCCGCTTGTTATTCCGCAAACAACCGGGCAACACTTGTATATTTATTGATTCATTATTAATAAGATATACAAACGATGAAAAGTACAAACTTGTGTTATTAGTGAGTCAATTGGTTAATTCTGCACATTGTTCTTCGTAGATCTTCATAGATTCGATATGTGTACAAAAGTAGTTGACCAACAAGTGGTATTAGAGCGGGTTGGATTTTCTCTATCCAGATCCGTTCGAATGGCTGCTAATAACATGTTTTTCAGCATAGTCAAATTAATCGGTCTGTTCATAAACTGCACTTACTGTAGCAATTTTTAAGGGGGAAAAGACACTGCTGTTGACTTATTGCTAAAACACTATCCATAGAAACCTTATCCACCATATACCACCCACCACCATCAAAATCAATATCACAAAAAATAAAATATCCAAACCAACCAAATCATTCACCAATCATCTCACTCTAGTCTCAAATCTCACAAACAAAACTCCACCGTCACTTTCCCTATCTCATATAATCTCACATCACTCATCCTAAACAAAAAAAACAGATTTGTTGAAACCATCCCCAAATCACTTACCCACCCACCGATTCACTCATCTACACCAACCAAATCCCTCCAAATCCCTCACGTTTTAATAACATCATCATCAAAATGTTTATATCACAACAATCAAAATCAAGACTAAAAAATCGGAACATCACAAATTAAATCGAAAAAAAGAGACGGAATCATTTCATATGGCCACTGGAATGGGTTCAATCTTCACATTGAAAGTCGATGTTCTTTGTTTGCTAATCGAAGTAGTGAGACTATTGAAGTATTTGTATAACATATTCATGGTTTTTGGGTTTTTGATATGAAGACAAATGGTTGATTTCGAAGGCTGTTGGTCGATGGGAAACGATTTGATAGAGATTTGATGGAGATTAGAATGATGTTGCCAACGATAGATCAATGTTGGGATTGGGTGTTGGATGGTGTCGTCGCCTGTGGAACAGCTGCTGCAGACATGGGCTATAATGATGTGTTGTTGCATATCCATTCAAATAACTGATATGTTGTGTTTATGGTTATCCAATCTCTAAATGAGATGGTGCAGTTGAGGTGATGAAGTCTCGACGAATAGGCTGTGATAGGTCGGCTGATAATGAAATTAGGGAGATGGGGTTTTGTAAAGATGGATAATGATGGGGAGATGAGTGACGAGTAATGAAAAAGTAAGCAAGTTCGAGATCATCTGGGTTTTGACTTACAAAAATGGTGTTACTTTTTCATTTCAGGTTTATCCTGTTAATGGGTGATGATAAATGAAAGCTGGTAAAAGATTAGCTGAGTTTGTTTGGGTCTTACGCAGATAAAAGAAAGCTGATAAAATATCAGTTGAGTTTGTTTGGGTCTTACGCATTGAGTGTTATTAATCAAGATGTTAAAGTTCATCGTGGTTAGGTTGATAAATTTCAGTCAAAGACTGATATTAGGGCTTGGGTATACTTCGAAAAGCTGATAAGATGTAGTGGTGTTTGTATCAAGCTTCAAAGAAGCTGATAAATTGTTTCTGGTGGAGTCAGTGTTCCCTGTTGAGCTTCAAACACGAGCTGATGAACCTTTCCAGTGAACCCCCACCTGTTGTGAACCAAATGATCAGCGGACCCTTGTCACAGGAACCCACCAGCGAGGAAACCACCAGTGACTCCCATAACCTCTTGTCGTTGGGCTTATGTCTCTGAACCTAAGCGCTGTCACAACCCCATACCACTGAGCTGTTAGAATACATCCCTGCTCTGGAGTCGCAGCCGCTGAGTCGATGTTTCTGTGGTTCGAATAACTGATCTAAAGTCCGGATGATTGATGAAGGTCGAAACCAAAACCCTGATGCTCCAGCTAAAAAGTGGTATTTGAATATCTGGTCTGTGAAACAAACCAGCTGACCTCAGGTCTCTGTACTATCACAAAGGAGACTTTGGTCAGTGGTCGCTGAGATTACATGGTATACACAGTGAACCCTCTTTGTGGAAACCTTGGTTTCCTCGGATCTTTAAGCAACTAGGCATGATCATTATTCATATGATATAGATCATAGCGGAAAAGAACAATAATCATGAAACAAGGTGTTTGGGGAACAAAGAACACATGAATTAAACAAATGGATTGTTCATTATATTAATAACAAACAATCACTAGGTGTGTATACATTTAATCCCACACCTAGTCGACACACGCTTTAGGTTTACATTGTGAATGAAAGTTATAAAAAAGCTAATAACCCTTGGTTCCTTTTATAGTGTAAGGATTAGGGTTTTACAAAAGATAACTATGAATAAACATGAATATCTTCTATTTAAATAACTAATACAGAATATATTCTGCATATTTATCCTAAATAGAAGCTTCCAACAGCGTTTGACTTTTGTTGACTTCTGTCAACGCCTAATTTACTCTTGACAATGCTTGGATTACACTTGTCAACGCTTAGACAAATGCCTTCATGTTTTCTTCGTTTTTGAGTTTCTGCCGCATCAACTTTTTGACCCAACAATTTTCCCCTAGTTGATGTCGGCAAAACTCTTGTGTATCTCTTGTAAGTTGTACATCATCTTCAAATTGCTTCCCCTCAATTGTAGCATGTATGTCTTCCCCTTTTTGTCACATCAACAGGGAAGTAAAGAATGTATGAAATCTTGAAGATTCTCCAAATGTAGGCTCTGTATAATCATTTTGAAGAAAAACAAATATAATATTCTTGATGTAGAAATAGAATAACCCAACCTTGTGTTCCATGTCTTGTACTATCCATGTGATGAAGAACTTATACCAATGGCGAAGTATAAGTAGACCTCGATCTCTTGTCAACATTCTCTTCCTTTGTGAGACACTGAGCACGATAATGTAACTCCTTCAAGTGTTATGACAAGTCTTCGTCACCAACCGTGTAAGCATGAACAAGTTACCTTTAAAGAATAATGTTGACTAGGCACCATCTTTAAAGATATGATAGAACATAAACTCGCGAAAAACTTCTTCGAACATCAAACTTACCATAAGAATTCTTCCCCTTAAGCTAACACTGCTTTATGATGAGTCTTAATTAACCAATATCTTCGTATGTAAAAATCTATTTGGATATATCTTTCACAAGACTAACCCGATTACATAAGAAATATTACTCCAATAAACTACTTCACGAATTGTTGTCAACTCACATTAAAATCATTAACCCCTTTTAAAAATATCCGAGCCATAAATATCAACTTGATATTCTGTATAAAAACGGAGATTCCATGTACCTTTGCGTGTAAATACCTCTTTTTGTGTGCCAAAATCGTATCAATTTTCCAAACAGCAGCTATTCCTTTGTTGTCCAAGAACCTTCACTGTCCAATATCTTAATCACATGCACTGCCAGATATTGGACAATACCTAACAGTGCTTAAACAATCATTCCTCGGACAACACTTGTCAACGTTTCCTATCAGCGTCAACTTTATTCCTGTCAGCGTCGAATTAAGTTTTGTCAGCATCTACTTCTGCTGCTGACGTCTTCTAGGGCTACGACTCTTGTCAGTGACTTAATACATAAGATTACCTTCGGTGACCACTTTTGCATTATCTCATGTGAATAATAAATAACAAACTTTCACTTTTGAATGTTACATATTCAAACCCAAGTTCCACGTGAAGCAATATATGAAAATCCCTATAAATCAGCATATGACTATACCCCACGTCTGTAACCCACACGTCTTGATATCCTTAAATCAAAGATGCAATATTCTTTTTGCAAATTTGTAGGAGATATATCCATATATTTGGAATGAGAAATATATCTCCTTCCATAATTCACGCAGCCTTTTTCCATCAGGAATATACCGTGTCCTCCATAATAATCCCGTACCACATATTCAGGAAAAGTCATCCTTATACGATATGTCAATATTCTTTCTCCATTCACGGCAACTATACGCATCCAAATAAACTGTTGCCAAAACAACCACGTTTCTTACTTGTTGACTTCTTCAAACCAATCACGAATTGATCATACAGGACCACCACTGCGAATGGTACCATCTGCTCGTCATAGTACTTTGTCATCTTACTTGGTAGCCAATCACAAGACACCTGAACTGCTTTAATTGCTGCGTCTCTTTCAGAAACTCCAAACCTCAAATATACTTATTGTTATGATACAAACCCTAGATTCTGAATGAAGTTAAACTGAAACCCTAAGGGGTTGTTTGGTAGGACGACATTTGATGGTTTTTGTGACACCCTAGAACCGAGGTCATTAACGTTACCCTAAATTTCGCTAATTTTTGAAATTTTTAATAAATTTTAATTTCTATATTTATAAGTATTTTGGTTAAAGTCGATGTTCGAGGTTATAATTTTTACGATTGATGATTCAAGAAGGACGATGACGATTACGATCCCGATGGATGCCCAATTTTATATAATTATTGACGATTTATCGATAATGTAATTTTTCGAGAATTTTATTTACGGTTCATGATAAGTTGAGTCGGGTGAGTTTTATAGCCTTCCGAGTACATTTAAAGTATCCCAAAAATATTTTGGAGTGTTCGGGATGATTTCCGACTCCCGTAAAATTTTCAAAATTGACTAGTGAGTCGAACCCGCAAAGTTTTGAGGACGTTTTTAACTTAAGGCCAAAAGAAACCTTTATTTGCAATTTGGTCCCTCCCAATCACACAAAATGGCACAAACACAAAAACATAGTAACATTTCACAAAAACAAAATCCAACTCTCTCCTCTCTTGCCCTCTAGCCGACGGTCACCCCCAAACCACCAAGAACACCATCAAAAAATTTTTTCACTTGATTTTCATTGAAATTAAGGTTAGACCACATCTAATCTTGTCATTCCCCATCTTTCTATGCATTTAAATCCCACATGCATTCAAATAAATTTTCCAAATTTTTTTAAGAACAATCAAATTCGTTTTTGAGGCTAATTGTGATGATGCATGTTAAATTCATGCCTAGTGTGAGTATAATCACCAACAAAACCCACCAAAATCAATTTGGTTGTGGTGATTTGGTCACCCAAACCCCACGGCACAAGGGGGTGTTTGGGGAGCCATGGTGGTTGATGAATTTTGAGCATTGTCTTGTGTTTGGTTTAGTGTTTAGTGATGTTTTAGATAGGTTTAAGTGGTTGCATGTTCGTTTTTAGATGATTAGGATTATGAGGTTGGTTGATCAATAGGGGTAGGACTGAAAATTTGTGTTTGGTTGTGATTAAGGAAGCTTAGGATGATGCCTAGTAGTGATGGATAGGTTTGGAATCGAGTGTAAGCATGATTTTGGTGTAGCCAAATTTAGGCAGAAACTTTGAGGTCATTTCATAAAAAATATTTTTCCTACAGGTCTTGAAAACTAAATGTAGTTGTAGAGGGTCTTTTTATCTTTAATTTGGTATAAGGTAGAGCCCGTGACTCAAAACGAGCTAAAAGTTATGAGGTTTTAAAGATCGAGTACCGGGAGACGAGGACTTTCATAATCCGAATTTATGTATAGTTTTAGTCAAATCCCGAGGACCACAAGTATGAATTGGTGAATGGTCAAGGGTCAAAATTTGGTCACAAACCTGTGTAAATGAGTCTATAAGTTGACTTAGGAGTCAAAGAAGTCAAAGGTGCATTTCATATAGGTCAAAGAGGTCAAAGTTGGTCGAAGTACAATTTCAGCCCGTAAAATGTAGTTTTTAAAAAGCGTTGAGTAACGAGTCGTAGAAGTAAAAACTTTTATTGGGATTAAAAACATGTTATCTACAGGTCTTATAGGATTTTTGAGAATTTTGTCAAATTTTATAAGTATGGTTAAATATGGTAAAACGGCCCGTACTTTCGGTAAGTACCGGCGAAAATGGATAAAAATGGATAACGTAAGTAATAAGAACGAATGATGTAAAAATGAGTGATGCTTGTTGTTTTGTTTTTGGCGTGAGTTATAATTGTCCTAAGTGACTAGTACTTATGTATTTTATACAGTACCGTAAGGTATTTAAAATGAGATTACTCATTACGCGTTATTTGTGATAGGTGTTGATTTACCCGGGCATCCGTAACATCGTCAGTGATCATCTCTCGAACTACCGACTACTTAATATCTAAGGTGTGAATTTATAGCCTCGCTTATATTTATTTCAAATTGTTTTACCCGCGAGGGAAATGCATGCTAGTTTTTAAAAGGAACGTATATCATGAATGATTGTTAGACCCGAAAGTTGCCTTAGAAATTGTGTTGAGTACCAAGTTGCCAAAGACCCTAAATTCATGAACTATTAACTATTGTCCTGCCCTCGAGTAGGGGGAAATAGCCGCTTATGCAATTTGTAGTACTACGGGGCTAACGACCCAATGCTAGCCGAGAAGCTGTACGTTGAGTAAGTTCTGCGGTAGATTATTTTGTATGAGAGATAAGGTATAATTGCAACTGATGCCTTTAGAAGGGGCACTGGTTTCATCTGAATCACGCCGGTAATTATTACGCGGGTGATTGAGTTAACGGATTAGTGTCATGAGCTTAAACACAATTGTCAGTATCCTGAATATAGATTGTTTGATCGACAAGTCTATAAATGATCACGAATGGTTTTTATTTTATGTACGTTCAAATGGATTGTAAAACCTATGAATTCCACTCAACGTTTTCGTTGACCAAAATTTTGGCATGTGTTTCAGGTAACCGCTGAAGTATAGAATGGAGCGTGCATGGGATGGATGTTGTGTGTATGGCTTGGAGTCCGCTTGTTTTTCCTCCTTTTTCTACTTAAACATTTTTAAAGTTTAATGTAATGTTGTTGTGAAACTGAAATTCTTGGGTTGAGATTCATGGGGACCGAAAACGCTAAACTCTGTTGTACCAAGTGGGGTTGGAAAAACCGTGGACATGTATCATCTAACAATTTTTAAATTCAAGTTTTAAGTTGACGTCTTTTTAGCGTCGTTTGATATATCTTGTGTGCAATGAATACTGTGTAGCACCCAATGTTGTAGTTCCGCTGCGCATAGCATTTGTGGGGGTGTTACAGATTGGTAATCAGAGCCATGAGTTATAGAGAACTAGGTCGTTTTTGAAAATCCTAAACTATAACTTTTGGTGTCGTAAGAAATGGTCCAAGCACACACAACTATCCTGCATGGCTCCGGTAAGATTTATTGTTGTATTTATGGCATTTGACGTATACTTTTGAGTGAAGTATATATGTGGGTAATTATTACGTAAGTATGGAGATTACTATATGTAGACGTTGAGATTATACGTGGAATATCCGACATCGTAATTTTTGTATTAATCATGCATGAGCATCATATTATTACATTTCGGGCATATGTACCACCTTTGCATTGCATTTGCATGCATGTATTTATAAATATTGTATAATTACTTATGTACCCTCCGAAATTCGCTGTTATTGCAGGAATGGCCGAGGTACCGCCTAATGATAATGGAAACGATTACGTCGTAGGTCACGAAGGGGGACCGTTTCCTCCGAACCCGCCGGACAATGATAATGGATTGATCGCTCCAGAAGAGGAAATAGGGGCGGAAAATGACAATGATGAAAGTGAGGTGGATAATTTTAGCATTAGTAGTGACGAGAGTGAGGATTCCGAAGAAGAGCCCGAGGAACTAATGGACGATGGCATTCCCGAGAATGCTGTAGGCCAGACCGAACCCGATTTGTTTCAATCTCCGAATTCGCCGAAGGGTTATGAAGTACCACCAACCGGTCGATATGAGCAGCAACCCTTTAATCACCCGATGGAAAATTGTAAGGATTATTTGAGAACAGTGCCAGGATTGGTTAGAGTAAGTAATGGGAGCGGTGGAGAGTCCAGCAAATCATCAAAGTCGCCATCAATTCATGAGAATATTGCAAGGGTCTACTTTCCGAGACCAAGACACTACTGGGATCCCGCAGGTCGTTTGAGGAGGATGGAGTGGTTGATGTATGAGCGGTTTGTAGTTGAGACCAGGGTAATTAAGAGGTTTGATAAGAATGAAAGGGAACACCAAAGACTGTTGGAAAGAACTGCAAGAATTGAGTATGATGGAAATGTGAACAAAAGTGATATCAACAGTTTAAGATCAATGGTTGCAAATTTAAGCGCTAGTCTTGACCGTGTTAGAGAGGATCAAGTGAGGTTGTCGAGGATGCAGAGTTGGAAGCATCGAGTAAGAGCATCATTGCCCCCGGATTGGAGATTCGTGGACGATTTGGAGATGGAGGCTAACGACTTCATGATTCAGCCGCCTACTAGAGGTGCTTGTATTACGGTGGGAAGTCAGGTAGCGATTGAGTGTGGGTCTACATCAGGGACGAAAAAGGAAACGGAATGTGGGCCGACTGACAAAGGAAAGAGAAAAATGGATGATGTGGACGAGGACGATAGTGATGAGGAACCCGAGGAAGACGACGACGAGCCGCCATCCAAAAGGCCGTGTGGATCACCACATGCCTAGTTGCTTGTTTTGTATTTTTCTTTGATCATTGTAATAGAACTGTTTTAGACTTTTGTATGATGGTATTATGACGAGAAACTTGAGGACTTGAGTTTTGTGGTGAACGATTGTAGTGGCAATACTTGTCACAATTTTGGTTAATTATCAATACAATCCATGTTACCTTTCATGATCTGTGATATGTCTTAAATTTGATCTTTTGTGATGTGAATTGATGAATATTAGTAACTCTGTAGTGATGTGTCGTTGTAGGTATATTATGTCTCGGAAACTTGATGTGTATACTTACATTATTTTTCTATTTTCCCTGTCTTGCAGAAAGAGATATTCGATAACACCATGCCTCCAAAGTTGACCGCCGATCGTGTTAACACCATGATTCAGGAAGCTATAGCAAATGCGCTGGAAGCGGACCGAGCCGGGAGAAATCAGGATCAGGGAAGGAACGCGGGGAGACAGCAAGCCCCGAGAGTGTGTACCTATTCTAGTTTTATGAAATGCGGTCCCACGCAGTTTCGTGGAACGGGTGGAGCTTTAGAACTTAGACGATGGTTGGAAAAGGTTGAAAGTACGTTCGAAATCAGCGGTTGTGCAGAAGCGGACAAAGTGAAGTTTGCGGCTGCTACGTTTCTTGATGATGCGTTAAGTTGGTGGAATACCCAGGTAGCTACGGTTGGATTGGCTGTAGCGAATGCAAGGACGTGGAATGCGACAAAAGCTTTGTTGACTAAGAAGTTTTGCCCGGAAGAGGAATTGGGGCAATTGGAGGACGAGTTGAGGCACTTGACCTTGAAGAACAACGATATAGCTGCCTACACCAGGAGGTTTAACGAGTTAAGCCTTTTGTGTCCGGATGTTTTTGCCAATGATGCCAAGAAGATGAAGCAGTACATTAAGGGTTTATCTAGCAATATCAAAGGTGAAACAACTTCGACAAAACTTGGATCGTTTGATGAAGCGGTCCAGATGGCTCACGCATTGATGGACGTCAAGCTCCAGGACAAGCAGAACTCCATTGCTGAAGGCAACAAGAGGAAATGGGAAGCGGCACAAAGCAATCAATCTCAGGGCCAGAACCGAGGTGGAAATCGAAACAACCATGGTCCGAATCGAAATCAGCAGTTTAATCAGAGAAGGAACGAAGGGATGAGGGCAGTGACGAACCCTAGAGGAGTAAAAGTGAATCCCCATTGTGGTAGGTGCAATTTGTATCATGTCAGGAATTGCCCGCCTGCATGCGGCAAGTGTGGAAAAGCAGGTCATAGGACGTCTGGTTGTCGAACGGGAGGAGTAGCCACTGGGGCTAATGCTATCAGGATGAGAGGATGTTATGGTTGTGGAGAGAGAGGTCATGTGCAAGTGAATTGCCCGAAGGCAGGAAACAAGCGGGGAGGCAACAATGCGGCTGCTGTGTATCAAGTGGGAACGGCTGATAAACCACAGGGTCCTAATGTGGTTACCGGTACGTTTTTGCTAGACGCTTGTTATGCTAGTATTTTGTTTGATTCTGGCTCCGACAAGAGTTTTGTAGATGTTAGATTTAGTCGTCATATCGATAGAAAACCGGTGTTGTTAGCGACTAGTTATAATGTTGAGTTAGCCGATGGAAAAATTGTTAGTACGAATTCTATACTGAAAGGGTGTACCTTGAAGTTAGGAAATTACGCTTTTAAAATCGACTTGATGCCTATAGAGCTAGGATCGTTTGACGTGATTGTGGGAATGGATTGGCTAATGGCGCACAGTGCTATGATCGTCTGTGGCGAGAGATTGGTTCAGATTCCGTTGCGGAATAAAGTTTTGACGGTGAAGGGAGACGAATGCACTTCTCGTTTGAAAGTGATTTCCTGTTTGAAAATGATGAAGTACGTAGAGAGCGGATGCGATGTGTTTTTGGCACAAGTTTCGAGTGATGGTGATTTAGAGGCGAGGATTGAAGAGGTACCTGTTATTTGCGAGTATCCGGAAGTTTTTCCAGACGAGTTGCCGGGTTTACCGCCTGCCCGTGAGGTCGAGTTTCGAATTGATTTGGTGCCAGGAGCTGCGCCGGTTGCGCGTGCACCTTATCGCTTAGCACCATCTGAGTTAAAGGAGTTATCGGATCAACTGAAGGAATTGATGGACAAAGGATTTATTAGGCCGAGCTCATCACCTTGGGGAGCGCCAGTGTTGTTCGTAAAGAAGAAAGATGGTTCGTTTCGGATGTGTATTGACTATAGGGAACTCAATAAGATGACGGTTAAGAATCGGTACCCATTGCCGAGGATTGACGATTTATTTGATCAATTGCAAGGTTCCAGTGTATACTCAAAGATCGATTTAAGATCAGGGTATCATCAACTGCGTGTAAGAGAGGAGGACATTCCTGTAACTGCCTTTCGTACGCGGTATGGACACTTTGAATTTCGAGTGATGCCGTATGGGTTGACAAACGCGCCTGCTGTATTCATGGACCTCATGAATCGCGTGTGCAAGCCGTATCTAGATAAGTTTGTTATCGTTTTCATCGATGATATACTTATTTACTCTAAAAGTAAGGAGGAGCACGAGAAGCACCTAAGAAAGATTTTGGAGTTGTTAAAGAAGGAGAAGCTGTATGCAAAATTCTCGAAGTGTGAATTTTGGTTGGAATCAGTGCAGTTCTTAGGTCACGTGATTGATAATAAGGGAGTTCGTGTGGATCCTGCCAAGGTCGAAGCGATCAGGGAATGGTCAGCACCGACAACGCCGACTGAAGTTCGACAATTCCTTGGTTTAGCTGGGTATTATCGAAGGTTTATTGAAGGATTTTCGTTGATTGCAAAACCATTGACAAGGCTTACCGAAAAGAATAGGGTGTATGAATGGGGAAATGAGGAAGAACTTGCTTTCAAAACGCTCAAGGATAAGTTATGTTCCGCACCGATATTGTCATTGCCTGAAGGAACCGAAGACTTCGTAGTGTATTGTGATGCGTCTCGTAAGGGTTATGGAGCGGTATTGATGCAACGCGAAAAGGTGATAGCTTACGCGTCGAGGCAACTGAGGAAGAATGAGGAGAACTACACGACGTACGATTTGGAATTAGGAGCTGTAGTTTTTGCGTTAAAGTTGTGGAGACATTATTTGTATGGGATGAAGTGTGTTGTATTCACTGACCACAAGAGTTTGCAACACATTTTAGATCAAAAGGAGTTGAATATGCGACAGAGACGATGGGTTGAACTACTGAGTGATTATGAATGCGAAATTCGCTACCACCCTGGCAAGGCGAATGTTGTAGCGGATGCACTGAGTAGGAAGGAACGGGAGAAACCTTTGAGGGTTAGAGCTTTAGTGATGACTGAGAGCGTTGACTTAACCGAAACTATACTGAAGGCTCAAGAGAGAGGACTAATGAAAGGGAATGTTGAAGCTGAGAACTTGGGACGAATGTTGAAACCTCTTTTCGTGATTAGGTCAGACGGACTGAGATATTTTGAGAATCGGATTTGGTTACCACTGTGTTCATCTGAGGAAGGAAAGCCTGGAGTTCGAGAATTGGTTATGAACGAGTCGCATAAGTCGAAGTATTCGATACATCCTGGATCGGATAAAATGTACCACGACCTGAAGAAAGTTTATTGGTGGCCGAATATGAAGGCGGATATTGCTCGTTACGTTAGTAAGTGTTTGACTTGCGCAAAAGTTCAAGCAGAACATAAGAAACCATCTGGATTGTTGGTACAACCAGAGATCCCAGAATGGAAATGGGAGAAAATCGCTATGGATTTCGTGACGGGTTTACCTAGGACTCCTAGTGGATGTGATATGATATGGGAAATTGTGGATAGGTTAACGAAATCTGCTCATTTCTTACCTATGAAGAAGACGGACAGCATGGAAAAGCTCGCCAGTGTGTACGTGAAAGAGATCGTCTGTGGACATGGAGTGCCGTTATCGATCATTTCGGATCGCGATAGTAGATTTACATCAGAATTTTGGAAATCGCTTCAACGTGCGATGGGCACTGAATTGAGTTTAAGCACGGCTTATCACCCGGAAACTGACGGCCAGAGTGAACGAACTATTCAGACGATGGAGGACATGCTCCGAGCATGCGTGATTGATTTTGGAGGAAGTTGGGAACGCCACTTGCCTCTAGTGGAATTTTCGTATAATAATAGTTATCATACGAGTATCAAGGCAGCACCGTTCGAAGCATTGTATGGAAGGAAGTGTAGATCGCCTGTGTGTTGGAGTGAAGTGGGGGAAAGTCAATTGACTGGACCCGAAATGGTTTTAGAAACGACAGAGAAGATTGTGCAAATCAAGAACCGACTACTTGCTGCGAGAAGCCGACAGAAGAGTTATGCCGATAACAGAAGGAAACCGTTGGAGTTTGAAGTTGGAGATATGGTTATGCTCAAGGTATCGCCGTGGAAGGGTGTAATTCGTTTTGGGAAGAAAGGAAAGTTGAGTCCAAGGTATATTGGACCATTTAAGATCGTCGAACGAATTGGACCAGTAGCGTATAAGTTAGAATTGCCGAACGAGCTTAGTGCTATTCACGACACGTTTCACGTATCGAACCTGAAGAAGAGTTTGGCGGACAAGGAATTGGTGATTCCTTTGGACGAGATTCGACTAGACGACAAAATGCATTTTGTGGAAGAACCTGTGGAAATTATGGACCGAGAGGTCAAGCGGTTGAAGCGTAGTAGGATTCCTATTGTGAAGGTCCGATGGAATTCTAAGCGTGGACCGGAATACACTTGGGAACGTGAGGACTTTTTCAAGGAAAGGTATCCTCATCTGTTCCAGTAGAACGAAATGTGAGTACAAGAAGAGGCGAGCGCCGGGACGTCGCTCTCTTTAAGGAGGGGTGGATGTGACACCCTAGAACCGAGGTCATTAACGTTACCCTAAATTTCGCTAATTTTTGAAATTTTTAATAAATTTTAATTTCTGTATTTATAAGTATTTTGGTTAAAGCCGATGTTCGAGGTTATAATTTTTACGATTGACGATTCAAGAAGGACGATGACGATTACGATCCCGATGGATGCCCAATTTTATATAATTATTGACGATTTATCGATAATGTAATTTTTCGAGAATTTTATTTACGGTTCATGATAAGTTGAGTCGGGTGAGTTTTATAGCCTTCCGAGTACATTTAAAGTATCCCAAAAATATTTTGGAGTGTTCGGGATGATTTCCGACTCCCGTAAAATTTTCAAAATTGACTAGTGAGTCGAATCCGCAAAGTTTTGAGGACGTTTTTAACTTAAGGCCAAAAGAAACCTTTATTTGCAATTTGGTCCCTCCCAATCACACAAAATGGCACAAACACAAAAACATAGTAACATTTCACAAAAACAACATCCAACTCTCTCCTCTCTTGCCCTCTAGCCGACGGTCACCCCCAAACCACCAAGAACACCATCAAAAAATTTTTCACTTGATTTTCATTGAAATTAAGGTTAGACCACATCTAATCTTGTCATTCCCCACCTTTCTATGCATTTAAATCCCACATGCATTCAAATAAATTTTCCAAAATTTTTCAAGAACAATCAAATTCGTTTTTGAGGCTAATTGTGATGATGCATGTTAAATTCATGCCTAGTGTGAGTATAATCACCAACAAAACCCACCAAAATCAATTTGGTTGTGGTGATTTGGTCACCCAAACCCCACGGCACAAGGGGGTGTTTGGGGAGCCATGGTGGTTGATGAATTTTGAGCATTGTCTTGTGTTTGGTTTAGTGTTTAGTGATGTTTTAGATAGGTTTAAGTGGTTGCATGTTCGTTTTTAGATGATTAGGATTATGAGGTTGGTTGATCAATAGGGGTAGGACTGAAAATTTGTGTTTGGTTGTGATTAAGGAAGCTTAGGATGATGCCTAGTAGTGATGGATAGGTTTGGAATCGAGTGTAAGCATGATTTTGGTGTAGCCAAATTTAGGCAGAAACTTTGAGGTCATTTCATAAAAAATATTTTTCCTACAGGTCTTGAAAACTAAATGTAGTTGTAGAGGGTCTTTTTATCTTTAATTTGGTATAAGGTAGAGCCCGTGACTCAAAACGAGCTAAAAGTTATGAGGTTTTAAAGATCGAGTACCGGGAGACGAGGACTTTCATAATCCGAATTTATGTATAGTTTTAGTCAAATCCCAAGGACCACAAGTATGAATTGGTGAATGGTCAAGGGTCAAAATTTGGTCACAAACCTGTGTAAATGAGTCTATAAGTTGACTTAGGAGTCAAAGAAGTCAAAGGTGCATTTCATATAGGTCAAAGAGGTCAAAGTTGGTCGAAGTACAATTTCAGCCCGTAAAATGTAGTTTTTAAAAAGCGTTGAGTAACGAGTCGTAGAAGTAAAAACTTTTATTGGGATTAAAAACATGTTATCTACAGGTCTTATAGGATTTTTGAGAATTTTGTCAAATTTTATAAGTATGGTTAAATATGGTAAAACGGCCCGTACTTTCGGTAAGTACCGGCGAAAATGGATAAAAATGGATAACGTAAGTAATAAGAACGAATGATGTAAAAATGAGTGATGCTTGTTGTTTTGTTTTTGGCGTGAGTTATAATTGTCCTAAGTGACTAGTACTTATGTATTTTATACAGTACCGTAAGGTATTTAAAATGAGATTACTCATTACGCGTTATTTGTGATAGGTGTTGATTTACCCGGGCATCCGTAACATCGTCAGTGATCATCTCTCGAACTACCGACTACTTAATATCTAAGGTGTGAATTTATAGCCTCGCTTATATTTATTTCAAATTGTTTTACCCGCGAGGGAAATGCATGCTAGTTTTTAAAAGGAACGTATATCATGAATGATTGTTAGACCCGAAAGTTGCCTTAGAAATTGTGTTGAGTACCAAGTTGCCAAAGACCCTAAATTCATGAACTATTAACTATTGTCCTGCCCTCGAGTAGGGGGAAATAGCCGCTTATGCAATTTGTAGTACTATGGGGCTAACGACCCAATGCTAGCCGAGAAGCTGTACGTTGAGTAAGTTCTGCGGTAGATTATTTTGTATGAGAGATAAGGTATAATTGCAACTGATGCCTTTAGAAGGGGCACTGGTTTCATCTGAATCACGCCGGTAATTATTACGCGGGTGATTGAGTTAACGGATTAGTGTCATGAGCTTAAACACAATTGTCAGTATCCTGAATATAGATTGTTTGATCGACAAGTCTATAAATGATCACGAATGGTTTTTATTTTATGTACGTTCAAATGGATTGTAAAACCTATGAATTCCACTCAACGTTTTCGTTGACCAAAATTTTGGCATGTGTTTCAGGTAACCGCTGAAGTATAGAATGGAGCGTGCATGGGATGGATGTTGTGTGTATGGGTTGGAGTCCGCTTGTTTTTCCTCCTTTTTCTACTTAAACATTTTTAAAGTTTAATGTAATGTTGTTGTGAAACTGAAATTCTTGGGTTGAGATTCATGGGGACCGAAAACGCTAAACTCTGTTGTACCAAGTGGGGTTGGAAAAACCGTGGACATGTATCATCTAACAATTTTTAAATTCAAGTTTTAAGTTGACGTCTGTTTAGCGTCGTTTGATATATCTTGTGTGCAATGAATACTGTGTAGCACCCAATGTTGTAGTTCCGCTGCGCATAGCATTTGTGGGGGTGTTACAGTTTTAGACGGTTTTGTATTTCAAATGCACTCTTCTATCGTGTTTGGTTAGAAAAATGAAGAAGGTTTTAAATATTAAATGCAGCAAAAATAGTGTTTTCTCAACTCACCTCTTCAGGAGTAGATTTAAATATTGGGCTTTAAATTGTATAAAGTGGACAAGGTTGCCCTTTATCATTGTCACTGTTATTTTCATAACACTGTCACACATACAAGTCAATAAAATCATCCTCATCTTCTAAACTCCATCAATCAGATCTTCCATTTTTCGTCATCAATTTATTTTAATTTTTCAGATCCTTATCTCTCTTTTTAGTTCTTAATCTGTTGGTAATTTCTACGTCTAATTTGATATCTCTCTTTTTAGTTCTTAGTCTGTTGGTAATTTGATATCTTTTTTTATTTTCGAGGAAGATCTGGGCTTAGAAAGAAAGATCTGGATATTCACATAAGTTTGATTGTATGCAAAGGTTTTTCGATTGTTTTGATCTCGTAGATGATATTATTTATAATCTATATATACAAAAAGGTTAGTTAATTAGTTTAATGGCAGCCATGGGTGTTATCTCCCTTGTACACATTCATGCAATCAAATAAGTTCCATATAATTCATGCTTGTTGGTTTTGAGTTTTATCATTTTATTATGAAAAATTGTTATCATTGAAGAATACAGGTTTTTCAAAGAAGATAATATAAGGAAAACTTGTTCATTCATCATTATTAACATTGCACTATATATAAGTGAACCAAACGTGTTTTAGAATTTTAATACGTGTGTTTCAAACACTTCCAGATTAAAAAAACTCCAGACGTTTAAAACCATGTATTTTAAGTTTGTGAACCAAACACGCCCTAATTAGGGTTAACAGAATATTGTACTAGGGTCTAAATTTTTATGGATCATTATGCTTTATAACAGCCACAAGCTTCCAACTTTTCTGCCTTAATTCGATTTAGGGTTTATAGAACCCCTAATCATGATTTTATGTAAAAGAAGAAATCTGAATACCTCACAATGAAGTCAATTTTGACCTTGAATAACTTCTTTATTAGAGCTCAGATCGAAGATCTCTTTGGTGAGATTCTAGACACAAGTGCCAAGCATCTACAGTTCAAAAATTATGATGATCCAACGGTTAACGAAGGAGAAATCGTGTTTTGAATATGACTGTCCACAGAAAAACTGCATACGAACACTGCTGACTTTGACGCTTAATAACTTTTTCTTGGGGATAAAACTCGACAATCCCTCCGGTGGATGTCTAGATATATGTGTATAGAACACACACAAGAAATTTCGTGACGATCCAGAAAAACCCTAGATGGATTTTTCTTCTTCTCACCATTACGAACATCTTGTTGGTCCTGGAATCACGAGCCACGAGGCTCTAATACCAACTGTGGAAACCTTGGTTTCCTCGGATCTTTAAGCAACTAGGCATGATCATTATTCATATGATATAGATCATAGCAGAAAAGAACAATAATCATGAAACAAGGTGTTTGGGGAACAAAGAACACATGAATTAAACAAATGGATTGTTTATTATATTAATAACAAACAATCATTATGTGTGTATAAATTTAATCCCACACCTAGTCGACACACGCTTTAGGTTTACATTGTGAATGAAAGTTATAAAAAACCTAATGACCCTTGGTTCCTTTTATATTGTAAGGATTAGGGTTTTACAAAAGATAACTATGAATAAACATGAATATATTCTATTTAAATAACTAATAAAGAATATATTCTGCATACTTATCCTAAATAGAAGCTTCCAACAACGTTTGACCTTTGTTGACTTCTGTCAACGCCTAATTTACTCTTGACAATGCTTGTATTACACTTGTCAACGCTTAGACAAATGCCTTCATGATTTCTTTGTTTTTGAGTTTCTGCCACATCAACTTTTTGACCCAACACTCTTCACCAAGTGGCTGAAGAGAAGGAACCCCCAGAGGTCGTTGAAGAGACGAACTCCAGCTGAACTAGACACTAGTTCTCAAATAAGTCGCTGGGTGTATCTTGATGCTCTTTACACCAAGTCGCTGTACACAGGTCGAAGAAGTTCGAGGAACTTAGAGGTCGATGATCCCATTGAAATAGATCGCTGAACTTAAGCCCTCAGAGACTGAACATATGTATCCCCGGCTCTCTGAACTTATGAACCCTCTAGCAGAATCTAAAGAAACTATTCAGTAGTTCGACTTTGAGCATTCAAACTCCTTCAGGATCCTAAACCCCCAATTGATCCTGAACGCTTTAGTATTTACTGAAGCTCCAGCCTGCTCCTGAACGAACACTCTCCTTCATGTAGTTTTTTGTTTTCAATAAACCTGGACATTTCTTCAGGTGAACATTTCTTCAGGTTAAAAGCAGAAGCTGAGACGTCCAAACTTATAAAGTTTAAGTTATCTGATGATGAATACTTCAAATACTTGGTATGTTGGTGGATTATATCCAAACTCTAATGAGTTTGAGGCGCGTTGTATGCTTTTTGGTTGATGTGATAGAGGTTTATTGGAGTCAAAAGATGCTGCTAAAGCTGCATATTTTGAGGGGGGGGGGAACACGGACATCTACACACCGCTGTGATATAGATGCCCGCTGTGATATAGATGCCACTGTGATCCACATGCAACTGTGATATACCCACCCAAACCATACACATAACACACAACCCAAAATCAACAAAACAAAAAATCCAAAAATCCACACCAGGTTAGAACCAATTACGTCAGAACCATGTTTCATCAAATGCACATGGTTTAACAAGGTTAGTGTTTACAAGGTATTGAAAAAGGGTTTGTTGGGAATTATATGAGTTGATGTGTCAAAACAAGAAGACAAAGGACTACATTTGTCAATGTGTGAAACTACAAGCGGGTGGAGGAATTCTTGAGAGATAATAACTCACCATACATTTTGTAAAAATGGAAGATTTCCTTGTTTTATTCATAGTTATCCTTTGTAGTCTAGGTTTCCTTATGTTATAAAAGGAACCAGGCGTAGTTTTTACAATCACTTCATCATTTACAATGTAACCTACTGTTATGTTTGATCTCTAGGCATGAGATTCAATGTATACATGCCTAGAGTGATTTGTGTTAATCATATAATACGAATCCTTGGGAATATTCATCTTTGTCAAACATCTTGTTCTTATTAGTTGTGCAATTCTGCTGTGTTCGTCACATGTGCAATTAATGACCTAGATAAATGGTGTAAACCATTGAGTCTAACGATCCAATGGATTCCACAATTGGTATCAGAGCGGGTGGCTCTCTCGATATCTAGGAGATCAAGACGTTTTTCGGTGTCTGACAAGAAACAAAGAACAGAAAAGCTGTTGTGGTTCGAGACAAAAGGGAATTGTTTTATATTCGTGTTCACACGATTAACAATTTGGTTCGAGAAAATTGTTGCGTTCACACTAAGTAACATCAAATCAGCGTTCACACTGTTTAAACAAAGGTTGTATAAGTCATCGTGGGTCCCAGCAGATGTGATTATCCAATTGGTCAACAGGATCGGTACAGACGCACTATAATTGGGATGTTAATCAATCTAATGTTGATTGATTCTGGGCCAGACGTACTGACAATTCAGCAGTCAACGAGGCATTATGTTGTTTTGGGTTCCACGAATGGTGTTTCATTCAACAAACATAATGGCCAATTAGAAGTACAATATTATAATGGTGATCACGTGGGTTGATTTTGGTATAAAAGAGAAGGAAGGGGACCAGCAGGCCACGAAGTGAAACAAAGTAGTTTGATGACACTCTTTGATGGGACGTTTGCAATAGACAATGATGTGACCAAAACTATTCTTAATCTGATGTGGCTACAATACTATTATGGACGTCTTTATCAAAGGTAAACCATTTAATGTTTCTCCAATACATTCACGTGATAAACAATTAGCGTGGGACAAATTTTTTGTTTCTACTTTCTTTTGGTTCAATGATCAAAAGTAACCAATAGCAAGATGGTTATTGGTTCGCTGAAAAGGGAGAAGGAATGCAAGAGTTCACGTGAGGAGTTATTTTCGGTGGCTGGGCTCGTTATTATTAAATTATTGTGATCTCAGGAAGGTTTCAAATATGAGAGTATAATAATATAACGAGGTACGACCCTGGATAAAGGGACTGAGGTAATATTATCAGTGATACGCATTTACAGTAGGGTATTTAGTGCTTTCCCCTGCTTTTGTTATTTGTTCCATTGTTATAAATTCATTCCTATTGTGTGGGTTTGGCACAGTTAATAACAAAAACAGTAGCATTAAAAGTTCCCCTTGCTTTTGGAATGAGTTCCCCCCTTCTGAGTTCCCCTGCCTTCACTAAATCCCACTGCTTTTGAAAGTTCCCCCTGCTGTCAGGTCTGATTTTGGGACATCAGTGTTTTGGAGTTTGGTTATTCAAAGCAACTGGTCGTAAAGGTATAAAAGGCTTTTATATTGATTGTTCACATGATCATGAAGGTAATTGACTATTAGCTATTTGAAGATGAAGTAGAATTGGTTGAGTATGTGTTTTATTCATGATTTATTCTGTAATGATGCATTGACAAAAATACGCAAAGGTATGAGATCTTTCTTTGGTTGCTCTATGCTCATATTTGCTATCCAGGTTTTTGTCAAGAGTCTGATACACACCCTGTACACTTTGAGATGTATACGTTCGCTGTTATGTTGATATTACATGGTATAATACACAGATTCGGGTGTTTCTACTACTACATCAAATAGGTGATACTGAATTTTCTTCACTTATGATTATTACTTTCAAAGCCTACAGAATTGAAGATTCAAAAATGATTAGCAAAATTTAAGGGGAAGCTGTATTGGTAAAAGTGCTAGTCATTCACATACAACATTGAGGTAAAGGTTTTTGCCACTGCCTATTGGTATTATTACAACTAACGTAAGTTTGTACTTCTCAAATTCATTTTAAGACGCGGAAAACTTCATGGAGGGTAATTTGGGGCGTAGAACACTTGGGTTAGGAATGTGATATTGGTTAGTAGTGGTTGAGATCAAGGTTGCTTACATTTAAGACCCCTATTTGATCATGTCAAAAAGGGGAAGAAGTCTACAAAGACTAAAGTAATCTGTTGAGACTTGATGTTATGTGTTTTACAAAGGATGTATGCTTAAGGGGAAGTGTTTTGACATCATCAACTAGGGGAATATTGTTGGGAATTATGTGAGTTGATGTGTTAAAACAAGAAGACAAAGGGCTACATTTGTCAATGTGTGAAACTACAAGCTGGTGGAGGAATTCTTGAGAGATAATAATTCACCAGACATTTAGTAAAAATGGAATATTTCCTTGTTTTATTCATAGTTATCCTTTGTATTCTAGGTTTCCTTATGTTATAAAGGGAACCAGGCGTAGGTTTTACAATCACTTCATCATTTACAATGTAACCTACTGTTATGTTTGATCTCTAGGCATGGGATTCAATGTATACATGCCTAGAGTGATTTGTGTTGATCATATAATACAAATCCTTGGGAATATTCATCTTTGTCAAACATCTTGTTCTTATTAGTTGTGCAATTCTGATGTGTTCGTCACATGTGCAATTAATGACCTAGATAAATGGTGTAAACTATTGAGTCTAACGATCCAATGGATTCCACAGCTGAGTCATCTCAAAGTACTGAATCCTCAGTCGGACTAAGCTGCAAAACATGTGGAAGCAATGTTCATTCTACCTCAGATCATGATGAGTTTGAGTACTTCAAACGAGGTGAAAGACGTCAGGCTTTTCGATCCAAAGAGCCTACTAAAAAGTAGGCTCACAAGGGAAACTAATCCACCTCATTATTTGTGCAAAAACACTTCTAGGATCCTGTCTGGTACTTAGACAGTAGGTATTCAAGAAGTATGAAAGGGGTCAAAAGTTATCTACACAAATACGTGGAGCAACCAGGTCCTAAGGTAGTATTCGCTGATAATTCATCTTGTGTTACTGAGGGATATGGTTCAATTAAATGTGGTGGAATAGTTTTCTCAAAAGCGGCGTTTGTAAATGGTCTGAAGTACAATCTCATCAGTATCAACCAACTGTGTGATGCTAGGTACATCGTTCAGTTTGATGATAAGCAAGGAACAATCTTCAATGCTAACAAAGAAATTGTGTTGACTGCTCCAAGAAGAAATGCTGTATATGTCCTAGACATGTCATCTGTAACACATTCAGGAGCATGTTTCTTTGCTAAAGCCTCAGACTCTGTCAATTGGCTTTGGCATAAGAGACTGTCACATCTAAATTTCAAAGATATGAACAAACTTGCAAAACAAAACAAAGTTCTTGGCTTACCATCTCTTGTGTATTCAAAAGACAAGCCTTGTTCAGCCTGTGAAAAAGGTAAACACAAGAGAGCTTATTTCAAGCCAAAACAAAACTTTTCTATCAGGAGGTGTCTTCATCTTCTTCATATGGACTTGTTTGGACCAGTCAGTCCAATGTCTATAAATCATGAGAAATATACTCTTGTGATTGTTGATGAATAATCTAGATACACTTGGGTATACTTCCTAAAAAAGAAGAGTCAAGCTCCTGAATTCATAATGTCTTTTATCAGGCAAGTAGAAAATCAAAATGATACTAAAGTTAAACAAATACGAACTGATAATGGAACGGAATTCAGGAACCAAGAGCTTGAGAGTTTTTGTGATGAGAAAGGAATTTCTCAGAACTTCTCTTCTCCTTACACACCTGAACAAAATGGTGTGGCTGAAAGGAAGAATAGAACTCTCATTGAAGCTGCTTGAACCATGCTCAATGGATCCAATCTTTAAAAACAATTCTAGACTGAGGCTGTAAAAATAGCTTGCTATACCCAGAATAGATGTATTATTGTCAAAAGACATGATAAGACTCCTTATGAAATATTCAGGGAAAGGATTCCAGATATCAGCTACTTTCACGTGTTTGGATGTCATGTGTTCATTCACAATCAAAAGGACCATCTTGGTAAATTTGATGCCAAAGCTGATGATGGATACTTTCTTGGATACTCTTTTGTCTCCAAAGCCTTCAGGGTCGTTAACATAAGGAGACAACAGATTGAAGAGTCATTTCATGTCACCTTTGATGAAGGTATGAATGCCATTAACTTCATGAATCAATCAATGGAAGAGATTGGGATCAATGACTCATCAAGATATCCTCCTGGTGAGTATGAACATTGTCCCTCAAAGCAGTATCAAACTGATGCTGATATATCCTTCCATATATTACCTCCCAATAGGTCAATTGATAATTTAATCACACCTCAACATGTCCCTGAAGTTATCACTTCTCAAGCTGAAGAATAAAATGATTCACCTATCTATGAAAACACTGAATGGACAAGTGGTGAAAATATCGATCCCCCTATTGCTGAAAATCCTTCAGTAGGAGGTGATGTCACAGTACAATATAATGTACTGAATCTCTAGTCCCTGTAATCATCAACCATCGACAAGCTCTAATCCAAGTCCTCAGGACAGATGGTCAAGACAACAACATATAGAGCTTGTAAATATAATTGGTGATGTATCTGAGGGGATGCTCACACGCAGTCAGGATGCTAAACTCTCTGCTGCCTCAGCCCATGAATGTCTGTTTGCAGACTTTCTTTCTAAAATTGAACCAAAGAAGGTTTCAGAGGCCCTGACACATCCAGGGTGGGTTGAGGCCATGCAAGAAGAGCTCAACCAATTCCTCAGGAACAAAGTGTGGAAAATAGTTCCTCTCCCTAAAGGGAAATCAGCTCTTGGTACAAAGTGGGTATTTAAAAACAAGACTGATGAAGATGGAATTATCATTAAAAACAAAGCTAGGCTGGTTGTTCAGGGGTGTGATCAACTTGAAGGAATCGACTATGAGGAAACCTTCGCCCCTGTAGCAAGAATGGAAGCCATCAGGATCTTCCTTGCCTATGCTACTTACATGAACTTCAAAGTTTTCCAAATGTATGTAAAAAGTGCCTTTGGTGAATGGAAAGATCACTGAAGAAGTTTATGTTGCTCAGCCTCCTGGTTTTGAGAGCTCTGAGTTCCCAAACCATGTTTGTAAACTTGACAAAGCCCTTTATGGACTGAAACAAGCACCAAGGGCATGGTATGAAACTCTCTCTACATTCCTGATAATGAAAAAATTTGTCACGGGGAAGATAGACAACACCTTGTTTATCTTCAGAACCAAGGAGGATGTTCTATTAGTTCAGATATATGTTAACGACATCATATTCGGATCTACTAACTATAATCTTTGTAGAAAGTTTGAAAAACTTATGACAAAGAAATTTGAAATGAGTATGATGGGTGAATTAACATATTTTCTTGGACTACAAATCAAACAGGGGGACAAAGGGATCTCAGTCTGTCAAGAAAAATACACCAGAGAAATACTTAAGAAATATGATATCTCTGAGTGTGCTTCAGTAAAGACACCCATGGTTCCCCCCCAACAACTTACGTCCTGATCTTACTGGTAAATCGGTCAATCAAACCTTATTCAGGGGAATGATTGGATCATTAATGTACCTAACTACAACCAGGCCTGATATTCAGTTCTCAACAATCTTATGTGCAAGATATCAGGCCGATCCTAAAGAATCACATCTTACTACTGTTAAACGAATCTACAGGTACCTGAAAGGTACTCCCTCACTAGGTCTATGGTATCCTCGTTGCTCAGGCTTCGATCTTAAAGGATACTCTGACTCAGACTATGCTGGCTGCAATATGGATAGAAAAAGTACCTCAGGTGCATGTCAATTCCTAGGTGGCAAGCTAGTATGTTGGAGTGCAATGAAACAGCAGTCAGTTGTATTGTCCTTTGCTGAGGCTGAATACGTGGCAGCTGTTGGGTGTTGTGCAAACATCCTTTGGATGAAAAGTCAACTCAGGGACTATAATGTGGAATACAAAGTAGTCCCTATCTTTTGTGACAATACCAGTGCAATTTCCATTTCAAATAATCTAGTCCTACATTCAAGGACTAAACACATAGACATAAGATATCATTTCCTCAGGGACCATATCTTAAAAGGAGATACTGAATTACATTTCATCCCCACTGAATATCAGCTAGCTGATATATTTACCAAACCTTTGGATGAACCAACATTCACTAGACTGAAAGGTGAACTTGGTATGCTGAATATTGATTA
The DNA here is from genome assembly GCA_025667525.1 of Glebionis coronaria. Classification (NCBI taxonomy): domain Eukaryota; kingdom Viridiplantae; phylum Streptophyta; class Magnoliopsida; order Asterales; family Asteraceae; genus Glebionis; species Glebionis coronaria. The sequence continues at coordinate 25,147,703 of CM046876.1, forward strand.
ATCAGGCTCCTTGAAGACAATGGATTCAGTATAATGTATATTCTTGATCCTCTCTCTAAGTAAATATCTCTTATCGTCTTCCCCTTGACACTGAGGTACATTAATTGATGTAACTAAATGCTCTAAGGATTTAGTTACTTAATGTCCTAGGTTGGTGAGTCACAATATTAAATAAGGAACATATATTCCTTCAATAAATTGTCATAAACCAGTCAAGGGGTCACTCATGTCAAGTATCCCACTAAGCATTAAATTCTTACCCTTTTTCTAGTAAAATCCGTTGTAAAATGTCCTTTCAAATGCACGTGACCCCACGTCATCTCTGCAAAAAGCGTTATCTCTGTAGTAATGGAACAGTTGCCAAGAAAATAGGGGGACCACTTGTACGCTTTCATTTAATGCGGATGTGAAAAGAAATTATAACAAATATAACTCTTTTTCACATCCGAGCCTATAAATACCCCTCAATCAAAACAAACACACAAACAAAGAACTTGCAAGTTTACTCTGCCAAAATTCTCTCTCAAATAAAATTTGTGTGTGTTCAAACGAGTTTCCAAAAAAGATTTCTTGTAAAAAGGAAATCACATTGATCACTTGTTTTATTGTTATATAGCACAAACAATCAAAGTTACCTATTGTTTATAACTCTTGATCCTTTTATAAGGCAAAAGTTCGCATTAGGTCACTTGGTGAATCTTGTTGTATTATAACAAGAAATAAGTCTTGATTTGATTTCCACAAATTGCCATTGTCCTTTTTTTCAAATCTTTAAATGCTATCTTTTATGGCAATGTTTAAAGCTATTAAATATGCCCCTCGGGCTGAACATCTCACCAATGAGGGTGTCCATTTTGCAGGAAACAACTATGAGGGAAATTTCAATTACCCTAGTAGTGTATCAGCCTACAAACCAATTTGCAAATTCTTGAAAAACTGTGATTAGGCTGATGCTTTTACAAAAACCCCCAGTCTTCTACCATGAATATCTCAGGGAATTCTGGTATACGGTTGTAGTTGTAACCCCTACCCAAGGGCCTGAAGGATCTCAGAGGTCTGAGATCAAGTCACATAAGAACTGTGTCATCGTGTTCATTGTAAACAATGGGAAGGCACCGTTGATTTTAGACTTCAAAACATTTTGTCAAACCAGTGGACTTGATTATAACAATGGAAAGTATGTTGCACATCCTGACATGGAGTCAGTTAAAAAAAGACTAAAAGAAATCGGGGTCCCTGAGTTACTTGTGACTAAAACCCCATTGATCGAAACTGCTTTCCCCATGGCTTGGAGGATCCTGGTCACCTTTGTGATTCAGGTGATCAGTGGGAACTATTCATCTACTAAGCAAGTTAATTCTACTCAGCAGATGCTAATCTACAGACTTATTAATGGACTAAAGATTGACATACGAGAGATCGTTTATAATCATCTCGTAACCAGGCTCCTTAAAGAGTCTAGGCAAAAGTATGTTTCTTACCTAAGATTCATATCATGCGCCTTTGAACGGTTACTGGGTACCCTTTACACTCAGGAAAAATTCAATGTTTTTCTACTCCCATCCTGAGTTCCACAAACTTTTCAAAGAACCCATCTAAAGTCAACCCCATTGCATTGACGGCTCACATGATTGAGGTGATCAGTCGTGAATCATCCGTGTCTCCTATCATTTCTTACCAAAGAAGGGGAACAAGAAGACTCAGACTGTGCCAAAGACCAAACCAACAAAGGCACAGGGCCCTGAGGCTTCCGAGGCACGACCCAAAAAGGCCAAGGCTAAAAAGACTACCCTTGTTCAGACCAAGCTTCAAATACCCCAAGGGAAAGAGCTTTCGGGAGGCCCTAATACATCACAGTCAGGGTCGACGGGCCAACCTACTGGTCCTCTTGATGGAGAAGGAAACAAACAACCTTCTCCTACGGGATTGCCTTCCACTCAGTCCGATGAGGGCATTCGTAAATCACAACCTTTGCCTGAGGTCAAAACTAAGGCCAAAGACTCAGAGAGACGCCCACGGGTAACATACCTCGCTGATAGGCCTATCACTTCCACCAAGTCCAATGAAGGCACACTAGCTCAAAAGTCTTTCTCTAAGGACCCAAAACTTGATTCCTTAGACTCAGAGGGACGCCCACGGGTAAAACACCCCGCTGATAGGAATCTCACCTCCACAACTCCCGATGAAGGCACACTAAAACAAAAGTCTTTGCCTGAGGGAACCACTCTTGATCCCAAATACTCAGAGGGACGCCCACAGGTAAAACACCCTGCTGATAGGGATCTTTACCTCCACAACTGATCAATCATAAACTGCCCCTGAGTATCAGTTGGCTATATCCCAAGCCTCGGGATTTGGGGCAGGGATTGACGATAACCAAGGAACAACTTCTTTTGAAGGGGAGCTAGACAAACCTAAGGGTTCACTAAACTTTGGAGATTTTGTAAGTTTACTCGAGAAGCCTAGCGAGTTACTCCAAGGTTTCAGTGACGATGATGATATGATTGAGGTTGGGGATGAATCTGAAACTCATGCCCCTCCTCAATCAGACCAGAAGCCAAAGTCCCCACCATTGATCGCGGACATACAACCCTCCCCCGAGGCTCAACAAAATCCCCCCCCCCCCCCCCCCAGAGGCATCCGAACAAAAAGAGTCCTCCGCTAAGGTACCGAAAAATCCCTCCCAAGAGGCAAAACTTGACACCTCTTCGTTGGGGACTCAGATTGTGGTTCTGGATGAGAAGGTTTTGAATGCAACTCTCAAGGATGTATTAACTCATGCTTCCACAACCTTGAAAGTTGAGGTCACTTAGGTTCATGAAGACTTGGCTTCAAAGGCTGATGAACTCCTTGATGATTTCAGGACATATAGTGATAGATTTGACCTGGCTGAGGAGAAGATGAGAATTCAGGTGGACAACCAAATGGAATTCATCAGCTCTGTTAAAAATAGTCATGAAAATCAAGAGAAGAAGCTCATCAACTTCCTCAACCATGATCTTCTTACTGTAGAAGCAAATGTGTCCTTGAAGACAACTCTGGATGGACTGATCACAAGTACCACTAACTCCAATTCCAGAGTTAGTCAACTACTTGAGTTACTGAAGGAGGAAAGGCTCACTGAGGTTTTCACCAGGTTAGACTCTCCCAGGTCTGACTTGGATATGGTGAAAGGGAAATGTGATGCCATCTATGAGGATTTTCATATGGATGCTGAAGCAGAGTTCAGATTGTCAAGGGCTGCACAAGGGTACATAGCTAATGCCTCCAATCTCTTTGACATCTCCAAGTCCCTGAAAGAAGCTGATATTCCTAGACTTGGGACAAGGATTACTACCATAGAAAACACTCAATCCCTAATTCAGTTGGATGTTAAAACTATCAAAGCTGACACTCATTCCATGAAGGAAATAGTGACTGAGATGTTTCAGGCTTTCAAGGGATCCTCCACCACCTCAGGACCCTCACATAGGGCAAAAGTTGGGATTAGTCAGGCTGATCCTTCAACTTTTGAGGGGGAGAATGTGCCACCAATGATGTTAACTTGGATTGAACCTCCTTCTGATACTGAGGGGGAGCAGGAAGAACTAGCACAACCCCAACCCTTAAACTCAATTCCTCCTAACCCTGAGCCCTCAATATCTAAGTTAGATAGGGGCAAAGGTATTGCTGATGAAACCCTAACACCTCCATTAAAGAAACCTGTAAAAGCTTCAAGAGAAAGAAGGCCTGATCCTGATGCCATTGTCTTGGTACCATATGAGATTAATGGAATAACGTACAAGACGACTCCTGATCAAATCCAAGTGTACTTAGATAGAATGGAGTCGGCTAAGGCTAATGAAGAAACAAAGGCTGAGATCTTAAGGTATCCACTGAGTTTGTTAAAGAAGTGGGTGGTAACCTTGAGGTCTTGTTGAGCAAGAAAGGGGGAGAGGAGTTCATTCAAAATCAGGAGGAAGAACTCAAGGCCATTCAGGATGAAATGGTCTTGAAGAAACAACAAAGAACCAACCAACTTAAGAAACTGTATGACCAATACACCAAAGTCGTCACCCAAATAAGAAAGCCTGAACCAATCACTAACCTTCAGATCATTCCTCATACCACACCTGTCTTAGTATCTGTCTACAAAAAAAATGATGAGAGAGATTTTGAAGTTATGAAGAAATTTTCATTTGGTGATTTCGGTCTCAGTGAGTGGGACGAAATGGGAAGGATCTTCAGGACCAAAACAAACAAATGTGTCCCTGAGATACTCAACTCTCTCGGTAAGAGATATGAGAGGTTGAATCAGATGAAAGAACAATTATGAATCACTGAAGATCTTCCTTTAACTGAACAAGATCCTACCAAAACTCAGGGAAGAAAGAGAAAAAGAGTTAAGCTTAAAGCTAAGACTAAGATCCCTGGGTTAGACTACAGTCGCACTCTCCCTGAAAATATCCCCTTTGTGAATAACATGGTTATAGAAGAACCTGAGTGGGGTATCTTCTTCATTAATGTATTTGGGGATCAAGCATTTCAAAGATTGAGTGACATAGAGAAAGCACTACTGAGAGTGTTCTCATCTTTCTTGTGATGACTGGACAAGTTCAGACTGATGAGAATAAAAGATTTGCTGAAAAGCTCAGGGAGATAATTGCTAGGAGGCCTGACAAAGAAAAGGTGTTAAAGTCATCAAGGGTGAAGAGGGAAGCAATGGATTCCTGAATAACTGTAATCTTTTGTTTTATTTATGTTTCTTGTATCAGACTATTCAGTCTTATGTAATGATGAATGAAAATGAAGTACTTTGTTGTATCAAATCTTTTCATCAGTAGAATAGTTTGTAATAAGAAGAAGCCTCTTTGCTCACTTATAACAATTTCACTTAGGCAAGTTTTATATCCAAATAGAGGGAGATTGTTAGGTCAATTCAGTACCTAATGACCTCCCTGATGGATTTGAATAACAATTAGCCTAAGTGAAGTATTAACCTTGAACATAACAAAGTCACTGAGTGAACAGTCACTCAGTGAGTTGCCTTCGAGTTCCTAGACTAAGTCTAAAAGAAAGACTCGAGCATTCAGAGAGGCGAAGCTCAATGAATGTCTTCTATGACGAAGAAGAAGGTGATGGGTTCAGTGAGTTGTGGCAATAGACTCACTGAACCCCATATGATCTCCCTGAAGAAAACAAGCATTCTCCAAGACTGAAGTAAAGGCGGGATAAGTTGAATTGTGACAAGATGAAGTATATCACACAATTAGCGTGACTTACCCTTTTGGGATATATGGGGTACTGACAAGTGTAAAGGACTTACGTCTTACTACTTAGAATAGGGTAAGACAAGATACTACACTGTACCAATAAGACAAGAATTGCACATGGGCAATTATTGTCTTCTACCCAACTTTCCTTCTATAAATAGGATGTTTGTAAAATGAGAGAAAAAAATTTTGTGCACTTAATGCTTTAGACATCCACAAACAAAGTTTTCTCTCCTCCAAATACGATCAAACACTTAGGTTCTAAACTCTTGTTGATAGAATCGTCAATCTTAGCAATCGTTAGGATTGGACTAGCTTGTTAGTGAGGAGATCACCAAACCACACATTCTCTGTTCAATCCCTATTGTAGCTTCGTATACAATAGGATATAATTCTTTAGTAAAGCTAAGAGTTAAACGTTAAAAAACCTTTATGTTATTTACTTACTTGTATTAAGTTTATTGCATTACTTAACCATGGGTTAGGACTATACTTAGTATACCTAAGTATAGTACTAATTACAAGGGACCAACAAAGCTCCCATTCTACAATCACCTAATTGGTCGAAGCCTTTCGAGATCATGTGTGATGCGAGTGATTATGTCGCTGGGGCGGTTCTAGGACAACGGGTCGATAAGAAACCCGTTGTAATCTTGTATGCTAGTAAGACTTTCTCAGAAGCTCAAATGAATTACACCACTACTGAAAAAGAGTTGCTAGTATGTGGCATCACCTCTTTTAACCCTAAAAATGGCGGATGAATCTCTCCCTAGCCGACACCTCTTTTAACCTTAACATCTGTTTCTCATCCTTATTTCTTCTCATAGCCCTTATAACGTTTCTGTTTTGATCACTAATTTATTCATGTGTCCTAACATTAATAGTTATTCGGTTTGTTTGTTGATTTAGGAGTGTGTTTCATTTTTAAGGTTTTAAATTCGGCTATTTTAGGGTTTATTATTCTTGGTCTCTACTGTTCTTGTTATAGGTCGGTGTCGTGTGTCTCTATTCGTAATCGTTGTGTGTCTACTGTTACCTTGCACGATTCGTTTGATTAGTTTCCATTGTTCTCGTTAATTAGGGTTTGCTTGCTCGGTTTAGGTTTTTTTAGGGTTTCTTGTGTAATCGCATATTAGGGTTTCGTTGGTTTCGATTGGTATGGAACCTATTAATTATGCTACGCTTGATTCTGCAGCTATGTCGCCTCCTATTAGTGATGGGTTGATTGTTGAGGGGAATAAGAATGATAGTGATGGCAGTTTTGATTTGCTAAGATCCGGAATGCATGAGAATGGTGGTATGGGCATTTAAACTGCCAATGGCGCTAATGTGTTCGATCTGATGGACTACTCGGTTGATAAGATTATGGGATTTAATCCGGACTCTATTCAAGATGTGAGTGAATTTTTTATAGTTAAACTTGGTATGCCTATTGATATGGACAATTTTGTCAAGGATATTAAAAGTGGGAAATATAAAGTATGGTCGATGTTGAATCATGAACAACGTGTTGGGGTTGTTACGGTTGTTCGTGAAAGGATGTATTCCCTTTTAATTGCTCAACATTTAGAGATCAACCCTATGTCTACATCTAGTGATGGAGGTGCGAGTTCGAGTAAGAATGTCCCGTCGAAGGTCGATGTTGTGCCTACTGTTTCTCCACTAGATAGTTCCGTACAGTCGATTGTGGATATTACCGCTGAGTTTTCTAATAAAATGGATACGCTTGCTTCTATTTGCAGTCAAGATGATCCTATTGTGCATAAGTCATTTGTAGGAAATACTAGTAAATATGGAAAGGAGCAACCTGTTGATAATGTTACTTTTCGTCACTTGTTGTCAGAAGATGTTTTTGAAGCAGTAAACATCTATATTCCTCGTAAAGTGGTCCAGAAGGTCTGTTATTGTCTTGAACATACTCTATATGGCTACTTTATTGGAAATAGAATGGCTTTCCCCATTGTGGGTTATTATGTTAGAAACAATTGGGTGAAACATGGGTTGACACGGATCATGATGAATTCTAAGGGTTTTTTCTTTTTCAAATTTAAGTCACTTGCTGGTTTGGAAGCTGTTTTAGAAGAGGGCCCGTGGTTGATTCGTAAATCTCTGATCATTCTCAAAAAATGGTCAATGGATACTAGGTTGGTTAAAGAAGAACTGACTCGTATTCCTGTTTGGGTAAAATTACATGACGTGCCTATCCAAGTCTTTGAAGAAGATGGAATTAGTTTGATTGCTTCTTTCATTGGAAAACCTGTGATGCTAGATTCCTACACTAGTTTTATGTGTAAGGAGTCATGGGGTCGGAGTAGTTTTGCCAGATGCTTAATTGAGGTTAATGCTGAGGCTGATTTTGTGGATGTTGTTACCATTGGCGTCCCTTCTCTTTCGAGGGAGGGTTTTACAAAGGAAACTATCCGTATTGAATATGAATGGAGACCTCCTAGATGTGCTGATTGTAACATTTTTGGTTACTCTCTTGATCAATGCTCTAATAAGGTGGTTGTTTCTCCTATAGTTCCTACTGCTAGTACTGGTCCATCTACTTCTGTTGCTATTCCTGTTGTTGATAATAATGATGGTTTCCAAACGGTGACCAAAAGAAAGAGAAAGAAGAATATGACGACATCTATTAAAGGTGGTAAGTTTACTGGTCCATCGGTTTAGCCGAATGTCAAATTTGTCCCTAAAGCTACAATTAGTGAATCGAAGAAGGGAATGAATAGTGTGAAGACTGTTTCTTTGCCAAAGTTGAAGTCTATTGATACGTCATTATCAGGTGTTGGGCTATCTACATCAAATCCTTATTCTGTTTTGGATCATGATGATGAAGATGAAGAGATTGAAACTGTTTATGATGAAACAGCCAATTTATTCTCTGAAACAAATGCAGGTGGATCCTTCATGGCAACTGTTTAGTTAGATTGGTTAATTTTGTTGTGTGCTAGGTGTTTTGTATGTGTTTATGGCTTGTCATAAGCACTAGATTTAGGTGTTTATCAAGCTGGTTAGCTTGAGGTTAATGTGGTACTTTAGCCACATTGCATTTGTACTTCACTGTTTTTTTGGATAATCTATTTACCGGGGAAACCCATTACCAAAAAAAAAAGAGTTGCTAGCCGTGGTTTTTGCTCTTAATAAGTTTAGGTCATATATTTTGGGGCATTCTAAGGTGATAGTATTTTCAGATCATAGTGCCTTAAGACATTTGTTGACTAAGAAAGATACAAAACCGAGGTTGCTTAGGTGGACTTTTCTTTTATAGGAATTTAATCTAGAAATCCGGGATAAAAAAAGGTTCAGAAAATGTGGTTGCCGACCATTTGTCAAGAATTATCCCTTCGCCGTTCAACCCTTCTGATGTGATTAAGGAAAACTTTCCGGATGAAATCTTGTTTGAGGTTTCTAAGGTTCCTTGGTAAGCAAACATAGTAAATTATCTTGCAGTTAAAAAGCTTCCGGATTTTTCGTCCAAACAACAAGGAAAATACTTCTTTTCTCAGTTGAAGTATTATTTTTGGGAGAAATCCGGAGCTATATAAAGTGTGTGCTGACTAAGTTTTTTGGAGATATGTTCCTGACCACGAGTATATGGACATATTGGCTCATTGCCATTCTTATGCATGTGGTGGACACTTTGTTGCTACAAAAACTGGGCATAAAGTCCTATAAAGCGGTTTCTGTTGGCCGACTATATTCAAGGATGCCCAGTATTTTGTGAAAGCATGTATTCATTTCAAACAAGTTGGTGGGATTCCAAGGTGTGATCAAATGCCTATGAATCCTACACTTGTTGTTGAGATCTTTGACGTGTGGGGTATTGAGTTTATGGGACCATTTTCTACCTCCCATGGCAATGTACATATTAGTGGCAGTTGATTATGTGTCTAACTGGGTAGAGGCCGAGGCTACTAGAACCAATGAGTATGACCATAGTATAGTTCTTAAGTTTGTTAAGAAGAATATCTTTGCTAGACATGGAATCCCCAAGGCCATCATTAGTGATGGGGTTCCCGCTTTAAGAACTTCAGATTTGGAAAATTATTGAAACATTATAGAGTTAATCATTGGATAGCTACCCGTTTTCACCCATAGACTAGTGGACATGTTGAAGTATCTAATAGGGAGATTAACCGAATCTTAGAAATGATCGTTCATAGTGACTGGTAAGATTGGTCCTTTAGGTTAGATTATGCCTTGTGGGCATATAGGACGGATTTTAAGACTACTATTGGTATGTCATCGTATAAGCTGGTATATGGCAAGGCGTGTCATTTACCAGTTGAGATAGAGCATAGGGTTGAATGGGCGATTAAGACATTTAATCTAGATTTAGAGAGTGCGGGTAGTTCTAGGAAACTTCAATTATATGAACTAGATGAGATTAGACGTGATGCTTATGAGAGCTCTAGGATTTATAAGGAGAAAATCAAATCTTTTCATGACTGACACATCATAAAGAAATCTTTCTTGGTTGGTTAAAAAGTTTGGTTATTCAATGCTAGACTTAAGATTTCTAGGAAAGTTGAGAAATAAATGGACGGGTCCATACATTGTGACTCAAGTCTCTTCACATGGCGCCATTGAAATAAAAAATATGGCGGGTGGAGAGCCTTTTAAAGTTAATGGACACCGTTTGAAGCTGTATGTTGAGTTGGAGAGTTATCAGATGGAAACAATTGATGTGGTTTACTTGGAACCACTCCAACAGTCTTTATAGCTCATATGAGTTATGTCTGGCTGAAGACGATAAACTTAGCGCTTCGCGGAAGGCAACCCATGGTTTGGTTTGTAGTGTGTGTATTTTCTTTTGTAATTTATTATCTTTTTTGTGTGTGTTTAAAACTTTGTGGGTGTGTTCAATACAAACCCTCATGAGACAAAACTCGTCCAGTCGGGCTACCGAGTGGTTTAAAGGCTTGTTGCATACGCTAATGTAACCGTGATTCCTACGAATGTGAGTTAGGTTTTTGTTTTTGTGTGAGTTTGTCAAATTAACTTTTAACCAAAATTTCTATTTAAAGTTTTTTGCATTAGGGACAATGCAATGCTTTAAGTTGAGGGGGTGGCACATGTCTTACATGTTTTTATGTGAAGTTTTGGTCAAAATAGGTTAAAATGAGATTTTTGGGAAAAAATGAAATATTTTAAAATTATTTGAATCACATTATAAGAGTCTTGTGCTAATTGGATGTGGAAGTTTTTTCTAAATATATGTTTGTTGAGTGTTCACAGATTCGAAAGATTAGCTTGTGGATGATTTATTAGAGCAAGCTAGAGGAATTGACCATAATTATCAGGTGCACCTGATTCCATTGTATAATTTGGTTATTAAATTGATTTGAGTGTTTGCATGTAGTTAGGCATATGTATAATTAAGATGATCAAACCATTCCCAATAGAATTCCCTCTACTTACTTTTGCTTAGGTCGAGTAGAAAATTTTGAATAATATAATATGAAATATAGTAATTAATAGTTGGGCTAGGACACTTGAAATTGATCTTATTCAACTCACCGCCCGCGTACGGTGACCTTAGAAAAGAGTTGGAGAACTATCATAATTATTGGTGGTAGTCATATGCTGGGCTTGCCTATCTGATTCGTCACCCGCGCAAGGTGATACTTTAGTTGTTAACATGGGTCAAACGCTAATTTTTATGATGGATAGCATTGCACTTAGCTGAGACAATTTTTTTGAAATAATCCAATCCTTTTATTACTGTAATGAAATTATGAAGGTTGGTTTGATTTAGTACATTGATTAATTAGACTATGTGGTAGATAACTCCATCATATGATGTACCAGTAGGCACGAAGCATAGATGTTCCCATTTAACTAAACAAAATAAATTAACCGGTTTCCATGTGCCAATGTGTCTTAGTATGCACCTATAGGATATATACTCATTTTTCTGAATGATTGGTCTTTATATCAACCTTAAAAGGAGTGTATAAAGCGTTCAGGATGACTTGTATAAGAAACGGTCCTGGATGGACAAAAAAGGAGCTTATGTGTGATGTGAAAAAAAAGTGAAAAAAGGTAAAAAAAAAAAAAAAAAAAAGGTGAAAGTATGTAAGCTAAAGTATGATGGCTTATGATGTGCTCTTATTGTATAAAAACTCCAATGTTATAAAAGGTGTAAGATATTCTCATCTTTTGTTTAAGATTAATGTTTAGATTTATTATAGGTGTGCTTTAAGTACGTTGGACACATGGTTAATTATATGAAACATAAAATAAATACAATGGGAATTGTTATGCTAAGTGTTTAAGAAGGACAACAATATTGGTAATCATTTTGGATTATTTTTCATGTCGGATGGTTATTAGTGTATTAGGTTAAATTTGATCTTTTTGATAGAATTCCAATGATATGATTAAAAATTATGAAATTAGCATGCTTGTATATTTTTTTTTACTTTGGGATAAGTAAAGGTTAAGTTGAGACACTACTAGAGAATGTAAAATAGAGCCCCTTTAATAAAGCCCACTTTTAGCGAGAAACGGGCTCTAAAATGAGTCCCTATTTGAAAATAGGGTATAGAACCATGTTTCCTTATATGATACCGGGATTTATTGTCAAAAAACTCTAGTGCCACGTTTTCTTCTATAGAACAGGGCTCTATTGTTTCAAAAACCTTGAAACTTTTGGGCGGCTTTTTTCCCTCTCGAGTTTTCATATTCAGTTTTAGACACATTCAAATAACAACCAAAACTTGAAACTTTCCCCCTTTCACTTTTTCAACTTTGGACTATTTCAAATGAAATTTTAAAACCCCGCTTGTCTTATTGTTTTCCCAATAAGAAATCCAAAACTTGAAATTTAATAACCTGCTATTCCCAGATCCCTAATCCAAAAGTATCTGGAATCTTATTTTTTCCCAATAATAAATCCCTTTTCTTCCCTTATCAATCTTCCACTACTGCCACTACTGATTAGCAAGTCATATCCTTCTTGATTTTTTGGTTGAAACATAGGGCTAGGCATGTACGGTTTAAACTGATGCTTTTTTGAAATTATGTATGTATTAATTTTAGGTTTAATTGAAACTTAAGGTCAAATTTAAACCTAATTGCATAGGAGTAATTGATGGTTATTAATTTTATAACTTCTTGTTGTTGCTATGTTAGTTTATTAGTTTGTGTATTACTGTATCACATAGAGTGAAAGAGGATTTGATTTTATTTAATTTTGTTATTTGCTTTGGATCGTCTATTGTGTTATTTTTCATAGCTTCAATTTGCTTAAAACTAATATTATGTTGACAGGTACTTATCCGTGGTTTGAACTTGGTGGCACTTGCTATCATTTGAAGATCTTTCCCACCCCTTAAAATGAGCTCTGCCCCATCATGTTTCTGTGGTTCTTGCGAGGTATATCTTTTACTCTTATGTTTGTTTTTATAGTTTTGAAACTTGAACATTGAAAACTATAAGAAAAATAGATGTACAAATCATTAGATTAAAAGTATTATCGTATCAGTTTTGATGCTAAACATTATCCATAAGTTTACCTTTTGTATACATATTCAATTGTATGTATAGATTGCTAATCATATTTTGATAGATAGTGTAAACATATCAAATGGTCTAGTGAATAATTAGTAAATAAAAAATAAAACACGAAAATTGAGTTGTAGTTATACCATAGCTTTTATTAGTTATGTATCATCTATGGGTAAGTTAAAAACATCGCTCATGAAAAAATATGTGGGATAAAAAGTAAACACTGATTATTTCAATATTTATCAGGCCACACGTGAGACCTTGGACCAGGACTGTGGCGTTGAAGCGATACGGCACTACCAACAGACTTTGTTGTAACCGGAGATTCATAAGTGAGATGTTGTTGATGTTTATAGATGATGTTAACATATTTGCTTAATTTGAGTGCTTATGCATAATTTATTCTTTGTGATTTTTGAATAAATGGTTGTTTTGGTCCCTGAAATAAATGGTTAGTTTGTTCACTTATATATCAATGGCACTTTAACTATGATTAGTAGCTATGTTTGCCTATGTCTTGTTCGGCCTAAAGATATTTTGGTGCTATACCAATTAGGCAATTACTTGTTTTAGTTTCTTTACTAAATGCATTGAAGGAGCGTATATTGATGCAAAGTTGCAGGTAGCATGAGAACCAAAATTGGATATGGGGGACAATTTAGGCAATGCTAAATCGCTGTAGCCGGGTTAATTATATAGTTCATGCAATATCATGTAAGATTTCTACCTTTTTTATCTCCTTACTATACTTCATAGAATCTTATGTAATTTGCAAGCACCTTGGCTGATTATAAGCTTATAACATATTGGACCTTAACCTTGATAACATAAATACATTCCTAAATATATACATTCTATTAAAGAGCAGTTTATGCTGACATCATAAATTAGCATTTTGATTACGTGTCGTCAAACTAAGCTATCAATCGAATATGAGCTGAGGTCATAAATAAGTTTATAAACATTTAAACTCTAAGAAGATGATTTCATATTATTTCAGCAGGTTATATACTGGATCAGAGTTTAGTGTCTACACACCAGGTGCTCGATAAAATGTCGCATAGAACATCAACAACAATACAACATAATTGTAAGTACTTTCTCAATACTACTATTTTCTATTTTTTGCTGCCTGATTTAACTAGCTTTTTAGAATTTAGACTCTTTTTCTACTATTTCAGCCCGTGTTGAACACTTTTTTGCTGCCTGATTTAACCCTTTCTTAAGATATAGTCCATAGTTTTTATAATTAACTTTTATTATCTACTATTTCAGCCCGTGTTGAACACGGGTCATGAGCTAGTGTAGGAACATTTTACGGTATGTTCTTGTCATGTGCATCTTGCCCCTTTCTTAAGGAAAATAGATTACCGTAAGTCTAGATAATTATATATACAATTCTATATTTAATCGGTAGATGTTAGCTTTTATATACGTAAGTTTATGCAAATTTTTTTATCTTATTTAAGACTCATATGATCAAGCTTTTAGCTTATGTGTTTGTACAATTCTGTTTATTTGGTTTTATTCCGAGTACAAAACTCCACATGGATTAAAATAAGTGACGTTTTAAATTCGCACAAAGGTTGATTTTGGATTGGAAATGTATATATCTTCGGGTATATGCTTCAGTAACATCAAACTGTGTCAAAAATCCCATATTTTTCATCAATGTGGTTCAAGTTGTGTATTAGACTTATTAGTGAGATTAACTTTTAATATTTTAGGTAAAGATGACTAGGGAATGATATAGTGTTAGCTGGAGAGGAGTTGTCCCCTTTTCTGACTTTGTTTCTACCAGAAAAGCAAGTTGCAAAGTTGGCAAGTTTGTCGAATCATTTTAAGTTTGTTTAACAAACTCTTACATAATCAAGTTTGATGGAGAACTATTATATTCCTTAATAGAAATACATGATTTCCAATCTGTATCTTTTTGCAGGGCTGTAGAAGAGTGCCTCTCGATCTAAGGACCTCTCTAACAAGTTATAACCAGATGATGCATGTCATCTTGTGAATGGGATGCAAGCAAGCTTTTGAAACCATACTAACATCTAAAGAGGGTGCTCAGTGGTAAAGTTGGCTTCATGTCAAAGCAATGAATGGTTCCTCGTTGGTAATCAGATGGCTTGTTACTCAGGGACAAGATGAGTCGCATTTTAAAGGCTTGACTAAAGATATAAGTAAGAATGAAGATTTGATAGTTAGGATTTCTACAATAGATGAAAATAGAGAATGATGATACTTGTAATTTTTGTCTTTAAAATTTATTTAATCGCTGAATTAAATAAAACATTTGTACATTTTTTTTAAATTTATTTTTTTACATAGAGCCATGTTTATTAATAGAAAACAGGGCACTATAATGGGGGAATAGATCCCGTTTGTAAAACAGGGCTCTATTTGTGTTTCACATAGAGTCTCTTCCCTTTTAAGCCCTCATGAAAAAACGGGCTTTATGGGATTTTCAACAGGGCTCTATCAGTTTTTTTGTAGTAGTGAGAGGATCTAATCGGTGTATTTTGTGTACACCTCATAGTATGTTAATTTAGCATAATTGTATTTTTATTTTTCGTTATATATGTACTTTGAGTGTGTTGGTGATTATATAGGTCATGCGTGAAATAAAATAAAATGGACGCTTTATTAATTTTTTTGGAGAAAAGACACTGAGAGCGCCGACAAATGAAGAAAAAATATCAAAGAAAAAGAGTCGAGCATGTCGTATATTTTAATAGTCTTTTATTCGTTCGGGCTCCGTTTTAGGCGATTCGAAAAGCTATGGAATGAGAAAATGAGATTTACACGGTCGTGAGATTAAAGACCCAAAATCCTTCGGCATGCGCTAGTTTCATGACTTTTAGCCTTTGAGGTTATTAATTAAATAAGGAAATCTTTTTCTAAGATTAATATAGTATATGTTATGTAAACAGAGAATGGGAAGTGACTTTTAGTGCAATTCAAAGGCCCATATTGTTCTCATAGAAAAAAATCTAACTTTGGGCCCATTGCACAAAGTTTAACCGACGTTGGAATATTACATATAGACAATTCGGTGACTTTAGGAGAGGGATTTTTTGCCGCATATCAAAAGAAAAAAAAAATTTGACCTTGGGTGGGGTTTTGTTCGTAGCAAGGAAGTCATCAAAGAAAAGGGAGATTTCGTTGAATTGTATGGGGAAGAAAAGTCAGCTGCTACTATTTTTTCTAACAAAAGACATTCGGCCATTGGGGTTATATTACATCAATTTGTCCCTTTGGACAATCATACGAAGCCGCCATTTTTTTGTCAATCACAAGAAATAGCAACATATTATAATAATAAGGATGGACAGCATATCGTGGGTCGAGTGCAACGCGATATCTGACTAATTTTGTTGTAATTCTTTCCGATAACATTATCTATGGTTTGATCATTACTTTTGGATTATCATATTTTTATTACATTGATTTATGATTTATTTATAGTTTATATTATTTGATTTGATATTGTGTATAATAATTTGTGCAAGACGATTTAGTGTTAGTTAGCGATTCATACTTATTCTATTTAGTTAAACAAAAAGATGGTCGCATAATCGACATAAATTGTACCTAAATAAATTAGTAAAACATAATTATTGGTTGGATTAGTATAAGACTTATTATTGCGAGTTGATAAACATAATAAGTGCCGAGATTAATCCATTTATATTAAGTCAAAATAATATTTCTAAATGAGCTAAATGTTTCGATAATCCATAAGTGTGATCAACCATAAATATTGGGAACTTGAAGGGATTGTATTTTTCTTTTATTTGTTTACATCCTTATTATATTTTTTAGCTTTATCATTAGTTTAATAAGTATTTTAATTTTTAATCAGCATTTTTATTTTTAGTGGTTTGATTTCAAAACCAAAACTTTTATTGATCAGTGATCACTCCAAAACTTAAATTAAAACCATATACTCCTCGTGGATTCGATACCCGCTTGCCCTTTCTAGTATAAGGTAATTAGGTTTTTTTTACCGGTACTTCGACGCCGGATCATAGTACTTAAGAAAACCAACATTTGAAGACGTTGTAAGGATACATCGGACGCACAACAATGCCCATGGTGTTCCGGGTATGCTTGGGAGTATTGACTGTATGCACTCGGAATGGAAACATTATCTAGTATCTTGGCACGATCAATACGGTAGGGGTGATAAAAAAATACCCTACCATAATGGTTGAAGTTGTGGCTTCACAAAATTTGTGAATTTGGCATGCGTTCTACGGGATAGCAGGTGCGAATAACGATGTTCATGTTTTAGATAATTTTCCGTTATTCGACGACTTGTTAGATGACATTCAACCAGTGGTTCCGTATTTGGTAAACGGTAAGGAATGTCTAAAAGGATATTATTTGGCCGATGGAATTTACCCTGAATGGTCATGTTTCGTGAAGTCGTTTACGGTTGCAAATGATCCAAAGCATACGTACTTCAAATAGCGTCAAGAAAGTGCACGAAAAGATATTGAACGTGATTTCGGTGTTCTCCAAGGGAGTTGGGGAATTATTCAACAACCGACCCGTTCTTACGAAGTCAACACGTTACGTCGAATCATGTAATCAAGTATCATAATGCATAACATGATTTTAGAAAATAAAGAGATTGCGGTTGTTCATTGGAAGCATGTTTATTCTAACACGACTATGCAAACATACTGGGTCGATCGATGTGGAACTCAACGTCATCAAGCAATGGAATTACGTGACAACGATACGCATCGTACTCTACAATAAGACCTTATGAACCATATCTGGCGTGAAGTCGAGGAAGCTCAAGGAGCACAACAAAATTCGAGCGTTTCCCTGGCAAAATTTCGAGCGTTTCCCTGGCGACACGTCGCCAGGGATAAATTTGGCAGGTTATTATAAAAAAAATTAATGGTAATTACCATGGACGAATTTTCCCTGGCGACATGTCGCCAGGGATAATTTTGGACAAAGTTTCCCTGGCGACATGTCGCCAGGGATAAATGGGAGGGAAAATTTCACGCTCTTTCATTTGGCATCTGATTTTGTACGGAGTATCCCGGCGACATGTCGCCAAGGATATGCTATTCAAACTTTGACCAAAAAGTAAATCTGATTTATTGCCACGTCAGCGTTGTCGCCAGGGAAAAAGGGTTATCCCTGGCGACATTTTGTCGCCAGGGAAACTCCGGTCACCTGTTCCCAGTTTTCTTGTAGTGGAGAAGATGAAGATTAAGACTAGTCGTCCGGGCGTGTTTCTTTTTAAGGTTTTTTTATCCGAATGTTTTTTTTTTTTTTCGTAGTGTAATTTTTTCGTAATGTTTTTATTTTTATTCCTAATGTAATTCGTATTTTAATTTTATGAATAAAATGCGTATTTGTTTAAATAATGAAATAATTGTTGAGGGTGTTTTTTTTTTGGAAAAAATGAAAAAGTTGTGTTGTTTGATGTTATAATTAGAGAGTTGGTACTATTTAGATGTTATCCTGATGTGGCGGTGTTATTTGGTGGTTTTGTTGTTACTACACCTAGCCCTCTCAGCTGACGTAGAGTGGTCTAATGTATTAGTAATAACATTATTAATCTTATTAAAATACAGTTCGACTTTATTAAAGATCGAATGGATAGCAGGTCTATCATACCAAACTTTCTGAATTTGATAACAGACGAGAATAGTAGAATAAAATAGATTCATATTACTCTCGGAGTCGGAGGAAGATCTCTCATCCGATCATCCTGAACACGAAGGAGCTGCTCTCGATGTGAGATCAGCAGCAAAAGAAAGAATAGTGAATATCCTTTTCATTATGTCTTGGCAAATAAAGAGATACATAATGATGGTAACAAGACCAACACTTGCAGTATCTTTCAGTTTATTCTAATAAAGAGACACATAATTAAACACACAGAAAGTGGTTGACAGTACTGTCACACATGGTAGTCCAATATGATGCGAGAGTATGAAGGAGAAAATGCGGACAGTGTCATACATTGTGAATAGGGTCAATAAGGACGGACATTACTTGATCCTTGACTCGAGCATCAGGAGCTCCATGTCCATCCCCATATTGGTATGCACAATGTGAAACTCGAGCAAGATTAATGGCCATATCAATCAAGGGTTCTTTGAATTCTCCGGAACAAGCTACTCGGGCTTTTATAAGTTTACTCCATGCCTCATCAATCAATAATTTCACATAATCGCGTGCAACTTCTTCGGCAACATCATTCTCGTGCATGTAACATGCTATGGCATTTGCACTTTTACCTCTTTCTATCTCAGCCTATGCCATATGATATACAAATTTAAGACAGAAAGGAAAATAATCACTGTAAAAAAGCAAAAACATGGTACAATAAAACATACCGATGAAGTGCCCATATCATTGCAAAGTCGAAAAATCATTGATGTCCATTTCAAAAGATCATGACAATTTTCCAAGGGCTCAATTGCATACTCCTTTCCTTCATTGATTAAAAAGTAACCATGAGTAAGTATAACGACTCCTGAAACCGACCGCAATGCGTTATCAAGATAATCTTCAAGAGTTGGCATGCATTTGCTATGAGTCCATTTTGCTTCAACAAAGAATGCTTCACACATCTCTCCCCACTATCAGTCCCACAGTAAAACAAAAGATATGATTCTCTAATGAGTAGATCATTAAATTAGTAAGATTAAAACTTTTGGTTTCTGAATAGCAGAACTAACCTCTTTTACCAGGATCGGTATAGAAGCTTTAGAACCCATTTCATTAATGGTTTTGTAAAGGGCTATGAATGCTAGTTGTAAATTTTCCGGAAGATCTTTCACTCCATCAATGTCCCACCTAAAGAAATAGGCATGAATAATTTTGCTATGAAAATTGGAAATTAAATGAATATGATATACGAGCAATGAGAAATTAATTTTTTCTGATAATTTGAATACCAGACCTCTTGACAGCATTTGTGAAGATATTGAGTTCATCTAGAGATCCATAAAGATCATAGATGTCGTCAATTGTCGTTATCAACGAGCATACTTTTGTTAACCCTATACGGCAAGAATGATATTGAGGTTCAAATACCACCCCAACCATCCAAAAGAAGCATAACAGGAGTCGGTCCCTGACGAAGCTTAAGTTTTTTGACAGGCCAGTATTTTCCCACCACCTGATATATATAAAGAGACAGAGGGAAATGTCAGTTAACAAATTAAGGTAATTATAAAACACTACAAGGAAAGTGTCATTGAGGGACAAAGGTACAATGCCAGGCGAGTATTACTTTGACACTTCTTGCAGTTCTTCCTTATGTGCGGACTGGACCATGTTGAAATCTAATTTAGCAAGCTCAAGAAGAAGTATATTTGCATCTTTTTGTTCAGCATATGCATCAATATACGCCCTAGCTTGTACTCTTAGCATCCTATAAAACACTGGGAGTTCCAGTGCATCATTTACTTGTTTCAGGGCTACGTTCTCTTGACCCTTAAGCTTCAGCAGATGTTCCGTTGTGAATAACTTGGCCTCGTGCAGATCTCTTTCTCCCTCAAAAGCAAGATACGAAGTTTCATATAGACTTAGCAATCCCTTGATATCCGTCTGTAGACATTCCATGAAGCCACCATGGCTAGCCTTGAAGTTTGTAAGAAATTCTGTTTAAAATGTACAACCAACCGGAAGATGAGTTGATCGAATAGCAATGAAAATATACACATAAAATAGAAGATGTCTTTCATAAGAGAGAAGCACCTTCGGACACATTATAACCATGTTGTCTAAGAAGTCTAAATTTAAGAGAAACTGCATGCAAATCCTCCTCGGTTTCATCATCTCCAAGGTTATTTTCATTTACGGTTGCTATTTTTTCAAGTGCTTTGCTTATAATGTTTTGAAATCGATAACCTAGGCCCAACCTTTCAATATTGTCTATGAGCTCAAGCAACTGCAAGGTACTCAAACTACTAGTACAATTTCCAAACTCACTGCTCAATTGCATCAGTTTCTTCTCAATGATCTCCTTCGTCTTTTCTTTGATAGTGATCTGTATTCAAATCATGTAAAATTATGAATTAATAATTCCATTTGTGTTGGTGCATATATGCCTAGCCATATATAAACTCGTGCGATATGAAACATAACAAGAAGGGGACAATTTATTTACACAGATATGACATATATACGAGAATTTTCATTGCTCAATATATACATATTTGATGCAAAAAAGATATAACAGTTAAACAAGTTAATTGATTAAACATTTAAGCAATACGTTACCACAAAGCGCGGTTACTTAGTACTCGTTGGAAACGTTAGTTCACTATAAATTGAAGAAGTATAGACTTACGGGGGCATTAGCATCCAAGGACTCTATAAACTTGTGACTCCAGCAAGTTGGCTGGTAAGTAGCTACACTACCATCAATTTGAAAATTTTGAATTTTTGCCTCACTCATCTTTGTTTAGCAATTGGTATGAGATTCTGTACGTTTTAGTGAACACTTACATGTGATTATTCTACGTAAGGTGTTGCTCTTTATATAGGATATTTGAGGACTTCGTTACGTATCGAACAAATATCATATTAATATGCAATTAACGAAAACAAAACACATATCCCGCGGAATATTAGTTACCAGAATAATTTGGCCTGTTAATTCTTTAGTTGTTGCGAATTTGGTCATATTGCATGGGCTGTTTGCATACTTTTTCCTAAGATTCTAGGTCTTTGGTTGTTCCAAGTTATCATGTGTTTGTGATATTTTAGGGGCCGGGCTAGGTTTTCTATTTTTAAATGTATCAAAAATAGCCATTTTTAGCACGGGCAAACTTTTTGTATTTTTAAATGTTTTTTGAGAACGAGGAACTGTCACTTCAACCATGCACTACTTTTTTTTCTCACATACATCTGCATACACTTTTTGACAAAACATTTTACTATTTTCTTTTACATTTCAATCATCTAGTATTTTATTTTATGTAAATAAAAACAAAAATTAGATAAAACAATAAATATCAAAATTAAAAATACAAACTTCATATTAAATAAAAAACCAAATCATTAAAAGAAATACCAACAAAAAAAACCCACTAAATACCCACTAAAAACAAACCCACACCAACATATAAAACAAACACACATGTACCATATAAAACTAAAGTTCTCTTTAATAAAGACTTAAAGTGTAAAACCCACTTAAAATCCATGAATACTTTATTACAAGAAATCACGAATTTAAATTAAACGTACATTAATTTAATACACGACAAGAATAAAATGGCTATATCCAAATATATCTTATCATTTTAAATTATTCATATAGATCACGAACGCTCGTCACGAACTTTAACTCACGAAAGTTATTCAAAGACGACAAACAAACAAAGAATGAGTGTGTTTGTGTTGGGCCGCGGTTTCAAACAAAAGAAAGGAGTATGAGCCTTGAGCCCAGCCCACTTGAAAATGTAACAACCAGGGGTATGTGTCACATTTCATTTTACAAAAAAAACAAGAAAAAATAAATAAGGGTTTGGTGTTTGTGTGGGAGCCGCTGGTTGTGAACAAAAAAGGAGGAAGATGGATTGTGTTCTAGCTTTGTTTGATTCGTGTGTCTATTCTTTGATCACGTAAAATAAGTAATCATCTTTAATCTCTTTTCCTTTGTTTTTAATCACGAATACACTTTTATTTAAATCAAGAGCATATGATTTTGGATTAGTAAATGTGTTTTAATCATTAGCAAGATGGGGGTTCATGTTGGTGTCACGAAAACCGAGACCCTTAAGGTCTCGGTGGCAGTTTTCCAACCAGCCGCACCCTTGTAAGGGGTGCTGGTGGTTTCCTTGTGCCAGCAACAAGCCGAACGGCCCCGACAGGGGTGTTTGGTTATCAAGCAGTAGGTACGGGGCAAGCAGCAGGGGGCTATGTTTGGCTCGGCAGTGGGACTAAGCACATGACCGGTGGGAATATTGACCCAAACAGTGGGAACCGAGAGTCTTAGGAATCTCGGTGGGAGCTTATTGAATAGCGGTGGCTACCCGGCTTAGCTGGTGGCTGCTGTTGGTTGTCGGCACCAAGGCCACAGCCCTTGCGGTTGTGGTGAACCTTTGGTTCGAGGCCAACCGAGACATGGGTGTCTCGGTGTGGGTTCGGCTCGGGTATCGGGTGTCTCGGTGTGGGTTCGGCTCGGGTATCGGGTTACACGGAAATTATAACAAGGGACGTATGGTTTAGCATTTAAAAATCAAGTTATTAATTTAATTATTTATAATAAATTAATCAAGTTATAAATCATTTTAATTTAATTTAATTAACATTTATTAGATTAATCAAGTTATATTAGTTATTAATTAATACTTTGAAAATAATTAAATGATTTATTATTATTCATGAAACCATTTATGAAATCGTTTTGGAAACTTTCTTTTTTCGGGAAATTGCTATTTTTGGTAAGTCACTATTTATGGTAATAACAAGTATTTTAACACACATTATCAAGAGCACAGGTGTTATGCCAGATTCAGAAAATACATACTAATACAAGAATACGGGAAATACATTGACCAGAAAATACATGAAACAATCAGAGTTACAAGATTATACACTAAACAGTAAAACAATACAAGAACATATGAAACAAGCCAAGAACACTCAGAACCAGTAAAGTATCCAGTAATCAGACAACTCGATCACGTCCCTTATTTATGTAGTATCCGTAAAATCGGAGTAGATCCTTCAGCTTTCATTCTCACTTCATTACTTCACACGAGGTATGGATATTCCGTCCTTGAGTATGGACATTTCCTTCGTATGTATGATTAGGATTCCTCGTTTACAGCATTTGTCTTCCCCAGTACTTTTATATTATTCAGCTTTTCAGTAATACTTATGTTTATTTTAAAATACCTGAGCTATATACATGCATGACCATGTCATCTAGTTACGGAGGTACCGTAACCATAGCACTTGAGGCACTGGTGTTATGACTCCTCCGCGAGGGAGTGATTTCTCGTGACGTCCCTTTCAGTTTCAGTTGGCCATTTATCAGTATTCTCATGTGGGGCGTATGGGTGCACCATAGTTTATCACTTTATAGTTTATCAGGTGAATGTGGTGTGTGCTCTACATCCTTCACATTGGAGCTGATCCCTCCACCCAGTTATCAGTTAGAGGTCACCCCTCTATAGCATAACGAGGTCACCCCTCTATGTATTCATGCACACGTTGTTATAGTACATGACCTGTTAAGCTGTTGGCATTTAAAATATAGTAAATGTATGTTTTCAGCTTTACCAGTTATTAGTTCAGTTTTACAAATTATAGACCAGTTTTCCAAGACATACACAGTTTCCGCTGCATTTTACTTATCAGTCTTTCAGCTTCAGAACTTTTATTTGTTTTAGCTTAGTATCACAGATCTTTCATTTATATTCCAGATATTCTTATTATGACATTATATCCATTTACTGAGCGTATTGCTCAACCGTATTTCCTTTCATGACTAATACGGCAGGTACCCAAGGACGGACTTGAGCATTTAACGGATGTGCATAGGATGTGAGCTACCTTACACTTCTATTCCTTTTGCATTTCATTTACTTTATGAAGATTTATGAGTTTATGTTTGGGGCCGATGTTATATTCTGGTTTTCCTTTATGGTCATGTATGTTTTATTACATATAACCTTGCATGCTTTGATGACACGCTATAATTATCATGTAACGGTCTACTTATCAAAGTGGGGTGTTACAATTATGGTATCAGAGCTAGGTTCGACCTGTAGGCTCAAAAACTTGACCTGTGACTAGTGGGTAGTCACCAGGAACTTCCTAGATTTTGGCGTTGTTGTCTTCCATGTTTCTCATGCATTTTATCATTCAGTTTTTTATGTTTTGACTAAGTAAAAGGTTGGTATAGGACTGGCCATACTTAGTCGCATGTGCTTTTCTTTTAGATTTTGTTTTGTGAACCGACCCATAGGCGTCCACACTTGTTCATGTCAGATTTTGTTTTGAGAACCGACCCATAGGCGTTCACACTTGTTCATGTCAGATTTTGTTTTGTGAACCGAACTATAGGCGTTCACACTTGTTCATGCCAGATTTTGTTTTGTGAACCGACCCATAGGCGTTCACACTTATTCATGTCAGATTTTTTTTTGTGGACCGACCCATAGGCGTTCACCCTTGCTCATGACAGATTTCGTCGACTATGTCTTCATAATCATTCCATGTATCTTATATGCTTATTTCATGTTCTTCATGTTGATTATGTTTCCATGTTTCATCGTGTTAAATTGTTTCATGCTCCTCCATGTCAATCATGCCTTCAAGCCCTTCTTTAACCATGCTCTCATGATAGTCATTGTGGGATTCCAATGATTACGTCTTCATGCAAGTCATTGTGGGAAATTCCGTTGAATCATGTCCTAGTGCTTTCTCATACAAATGAAATTATGGTTATGCTGGATATGACTAGACCACCATATCATTTTTTCAGTTGGTCTATGAACCGTCTAAAATTTTGTCTCAATTAATCACTCTAGATGGTTGACACCAGTACCGGTCATCTCAGGCGTATTCCACTTGCCTCTATTCCACCAAATGCAGATGCTACTCAAAAGTTGGAGATTTTACAAGATACTGATGCTGCTCGTACCTCGGGGACTTTACAACATACGAATGATGCTCATACTTCAGAGACTTCGCCAGATGTTGATGCTGCTCGTACCTTGGAGATTCCACCAGATGCTGATGTTGTTCATAATATGAAGATGCTATAGAGCATGGACGAAGACTATAGATTGAAATTCCAGACAAGAATATACTCCAAGTATCAGATGCTACCATCCCATTCCATGCCTTTACCTCCTCAGGTAAAAACCACACGTCACACAGCTGTTTCTTTCAGCCAGAAGAGTGGGAACCGGTACCCAGCCGCCCACTCGGTAGAATAGTTACATGAATCACGCTCATGATAATGACGGTCATGAAACTGACAAACAAGACGACAGTGACCGGTACAATGACAGTAACGAACCGATCAGCCAATTCTGATATTATGATCAAAATTTTAACCTTATTCAACTTCATATCTGGAGACACATGTCAAAACATCAGTCAAGATGCATGTCCTAAGTATATTTTCTAAAGACACATGTCAAGACACCAATCAAGACACATGTCATACAAACCTCTCCTCAAGGCACGAGTCAAGATTCATAACTCATATATCTTGTTAGGACCTTTGGAATAGTTATTTGTAATAGGTATACTAAGAGGTATGTAGTTCCTCCTGGTCCTAGTAGTAGTAGGAGCAATACGTGCTCCTGGTCTTTAGAAAGTCAAACTTTATTATTTTGAGTATTCTGTTAGGATATGCATGAGATATTTAGGAAAGGATATGCATATCAGTTTTACACGTTTTGGTTTAATAATGTATTAGGGTTTCCTTGTAGTATAAAAGGAACCTTAGGTAGAAGGGTTAGACACACCTTCATCAAACATTATTCTAGTTCATATTAATATTAGAAATCCTTAGTGAAGGATCAAGTCATTATAGTTATTCTGTTCTTCTTGTTCATAGTATTTGTATTCCGCACTTATACTGTGTGATTCATCTAGAGTCTCTCTGTGAATAGACGTGTGATTACAGAAGTCGTTCACCATCCCTAGCAGGCTGCAAGATCCACATCTAGTGGACCCAACAAGTGATATTAGAGCCTGGGAGAGTCTCTGTACAAGAAGAATCAATTTTCTTATTACTAGCATCTTTGTTTAATCATGTATGCCTCTAGTTCCACTCAAACAGGAGAAGATAGCACCACTAAAACACAACAACCTCAGCAGATCGTTGCTACGGTTTCCAACACAAATGGAAAATTTCCTCTGTTGAAAAAGGATGAGTATGATAGCTGGGCAATGAAGATGGAATGCTGGATCACTATCACTGATCTAGACCTTTGGAAGATTATTCAGAATGGAAACAGTAAGAGGTTTACTGGAAGAGATAAGAATGGTAACATCATTCTTCTTGATCCTAAAACTCATGAGGAGATCACAGCTGTTTAGAAGGAGATCAAAGCAAAAACTATTTTGCTTCAGTCTCTTCCTGATGATCACATGGGTGATTATTATCACTTGGATGATGCTAGAGAGATTTAGAATGGAGTAAAAGCAAGGTTTAGAGGGAATGAGGAATCAATGAAAATGCGAAGATCCATGCTGAGAGATGAATTCACAGAATTCAAGATCTCTGAAACTGAAGGTATTCATCAAGGGTATGATAGGTTCCAAAAGATACTGAGCCAGTTGGATCAACTCAGGTCTAAACCTGACAATGGAGATATCAATGCCAGGTTTCTTAGAGCTTTACCTTACTCATGGAATCAGGTAGTAATCTCTCTCAAAGCAAAAGGTGGCCTTGACTATCTTAATTTTTATGATCTGTTCTATAACCTCAAAACCTTTGAGCCTCATGTAAGAGGATACTCAAGTGATTCTTTTCCAACTCCTGCTAACTCTGCCTTTGTGAGTTCCATGGGATCTAGTCCCATGTCTTATGCTAGTAGCCCAAGCTATACTGTGTCTTTTCAGCATAATTCTACTCAGCATACTTCTACTCCTGAACCAAAAGCCAAGTCTGGTAGCATGGTAGAAGCTGTTCTTCACTCTTTTGTTGTTGATGTTGATCCACAACAATAGCTTGATTTTGATGACTTCAAACAGGTTGATAAACTTGACTTGGATGAAATGGATCTCGAGTGGCAGATGGCCATGCTCACTCTCCGGGTTCACAAGTTTGAGAAGAAAGCTGGTCGAAAGTTTAACTACAACCCAAGAGAGCCAGCAAGGTTTGATAGAAGAAAGGTTAGATGCTATAACTGCCAGCAGCAAGGTCACTTTGCTAGGGAATGCCTTAACAAGAATGACCATGAGAAGAACAGGTATTCAGCCTTTAAGATTCAGGAGGTTAAGGATGACAAGAAAGCTTTGGTGTCTGTTGACTCTATGGTTAACTAGAGTTATCATCAGAATGATACCTTGGAAACAACTGAACCTTCTACTGACGTGTTTGCAATGATTGCTGGAAATCTGTTTGATGCCGAGGAAGCAGAAGAATTTGCTCTTATGGTCATCTCACCTCAGGTACAACATTGTCCTCTTGGTTGTCATGATAAATATTCAGAACAGTTGTCTCAATACAATGAGTTCAATGAACAAAATGATAAGTATTTTTTAGATGTTCAAGCATATAAGAATTCTTTAAAAACATTGGAACAACAAAAGAGGTGGCTTCAAGATACTCAACGAGAGTATGAGGATAAAATTAGAATTCTTAACATTGATTTAGAAAACACCACCAATATGCTTAAATACACTAAAAAAGTAAAAGATGACAGTATCAAGGATAAGCAAGACATGCAAGAAAAATTGGATGCTACCCTTTTAAGATTTGAAAAATGGCAAAATGCACCCAAAAATCTTTCAAAGTTAATTGATAGTAGCATGTCTGGTAGGACTAAGAGAGGTTTAGGATTTGATAAATATATTAATTCAGAAGATGTGTTTGATTTATCTTTTTCAAGTTTCTTTGATCCTGACAAGGAGGAGGAGGGAAAACCTAGTTACAATAGGTTTCATCCAGCTGTAGAAATGCATGCTGTCCCTCCACCTCTTACAGGAACTTTTATGCCCATATCTAGGCATAATGACTTGGATGGATCACAGATGCATGAGTCTCCAAGAAGTTTTACTAATACTAATGACTTTGTCTCTTGTACTTTCAGTGACAAAGCAAGTAACTCTACATCATGTGGTTCAAGTGAAGAGTCAAGACCTACAAGCTCGAAGACAAATGACCTTGCTGCTACTAGTGCTAGGAAGAGTGAAGAGAGAGTTTCTTCTACTTCAACTGTGTCTAGTTCTAGTTTATTGAGTCCTAGGAATGCTATTTCTCCTAGAGTTGTGTGTACTAAATTTAGAAGTATGAAACAATGTCATTTAAATAAAAGGTCGTTTAAAACATGTTTTGTTTGTGGAAGTAAATTTCATTTGATTAAAGATTGTGATTTTTATGACCAACATCCTTATGTTTATCAAGCATATCCTGCTCCTGGTCCACCAGGAGTTGCTCCATATTCTTCTAGAAGACTAAACCCATGTTCCCAATCTTTTTCTTCTTCTAGAAGGACCTCTCCTTTAGCTTCTGATCATTGGAGAAACAATGGATTTACCCATAATAGACCAACCAGCAACTATTTTCAGAACTTTAATCAGAATTATGCAATTAATTCAGAACAAATGTATTTTGGGTTAGGAAATTTGGGTACTGCTGTTAAGCCCTCAACAGGTTGTTCTTGGTCAAACAAAAACACTCATATGATGAATAGGCAACCTAAGAACAACAGTGGATCTCATCAATCTTCTTGGCTATCTACAAAAGATCCACAAGGTAGGCTCAAACCTGAAAAGGTTTGGGTCCCCTTAAGACACTAACTTTTGCATATTTCTTTTCTTGTTGTTGTAGGTTACTCCATACCAAGATCCCACTCTAGGAATTGTTGATAGTGGATGCTCTAGAAGCATGATAGGGAATAAAGGTCTTCTATCTAACTTTGTACCATTTCAAGGCGGAAAGGTCTACTTTGAAGGTGGTGAAGGAAGGATCACTGGCAAAGGAACGATTCAGACACCTAACCTTAATTTTGAGCAGGTCTACTATGTGGAAGCACTTCAACACTTCAACTTGATCTCTGTCTCTCAGATTTGTGACAAGAAGCAGTTTGTCCTCTTTACCGATACTGATGCAATGGTGTTATCCAAAGACTTTAAGCTCCCGGATGACTCATAAGTTCTACTCAGAATCCCTAGAAGACACAATCACTATAGTATCAAGCTGAATGAAGTTAATCCTACTGGTCAACTAGCTTGTTTGGTTGCTAAAGCCTCAGAAGATGAAGCCACTAAATGGCACAGAAGGATGGGACATGTAAACTTCAAGACCATTCACATATTAGCAAATATGAACTTGGTCTCTGGTTTACCTCCCAAAACTTTCAGGAATGACATCAATTGCCTTGCATGCAGCAAAGGCAAACAACACAAAGCATCCTTCAAGGCCATTACTGCTCTCAGTCTCATAACTGAACCATTGCAGCTACTACACATGGATTTATTTGGTCCTACCTCCATTAGGAGCATTGACCACAAACAATACTGTCTTGTGGTAACTGATGGGTATAGCAGTTTCATGTGTGTTTTCTTTTTGGCTGCCAAAAATGAGACCTACTCAATTCTCAAGGACTTCATTACACTAATTGAGAATCAGCTTTACAAGAAGGTAAAAGGTATCCGGTGTGATAATGGAACAGAATTCAAAAATGCAGACCTCGTAGCACTTTGCAACTCCAAAGGTATCAAACGAGATTATAGTGCAGCAAGGACTCCTCAACAGAATGGTGTTGCAGAAAGGAAGAACAGGACTCTAATAGAAGCTGCGAGAACAATGCTTGCCGATTCTAAGTTTCCAACCATGTTTTGGACAGAAGCTGTCAATACTGCAAGTTATGTCTTGAATAGAGTTTCTATTACCAATCCTCACAAGAAGACTCCCTATGAGCTACTCACAGCTAATGTACCTAGCATTGCCCATTTGAAGCCATTTGGTTGTCTTGTCACCATTCTGAATACTAGTGACTATTTAGGGAAATTTGATGGCAAGGAAGATGAAGGATACATAGTGGGATATTCAGCTCACTCTCAGGCTTATCGTGTCAATAATCTCCAAGCCAAGCGAGTCATTGAAACTATTAATCTCAGGTATTTTGAGGAGAAGTCAAACATACAAGGCAAGGGTCCAGAATGGTATTCTGATCTTGATTATCTTAGTGACTCATTGGGATATTTTCGTTACAAAACTAACCAAGATGCATGTCCACAAGTGTTTGCAACTTCTAGTGCAGGTGCTCATTCTAGTTTTTCGGACTCATATGAGGAGGATGATATTTTTGTTGTTCCATCCTATAACACCACAGTCTCTCCAAATGCCAATGCTACTCCTAGTGATGCTTGAGGATTTGCCCAAAATCATCAGGGTACCCCCACTCACCATTGATTCACGTTCTAAGAGTTGGGCTGGGTTCTGGTCTCCCAGGGTGATGCTTATTCCACCATAAAGACTGGCTAACCCAAGAGCGAGCAGCTACTTGGTAAAGGCTCATAAAATCTGCTCATGTTGCTGTGAAGATTCAACAAGATGTAGATTTGTTTCAAGCTTTCAAGAAGCTTCTAGGTGTCACTTGTTGAAGCAGTCTTTATGTTCTTTATGTTGATGGTTATGATGCTGTTGTTTAATTTGTTGTTCCAATCCTCAAACTGTTTTGCAAGATCTACCAGGAAACTTTAACTCAACAGGTCAAATTCAAGTTTAGGGGAGGACTATTAGGACCTTTGGAATAGTTATTTGTAATAGGTATACTAGGAGGTATGTAGTTCCTCCTGGTCCTAGTAGTAGTAGGAGCAATGCGTGCTCCTGGTCTTTAGAAAGTCAAACCTTATTATTTTGAGTATTCTGTTAGGATATGCATGAGATATGTTAGGAAAGGATATGCATATCAGTTTTACACGTTTTGGTTTAATGATGTATTAGGGTTTCCTTGTAGTATAAATAGAACCTTAGGAAGAAGGGTTAGACACACCTTCATCAAACATTTTTCTAGTTCATATTAATATTAGAAATCCTTAGTAAAGGATCAAGTCATTATAGTTATTATGTTCTTCTTGTTCATAGTATTTGTATTCCGCACTTATACTGTGTGATTCATCTAGAGTCTCTCTGTGAATAGACTTGTGATTACAGAAGTCGTTCACCATCCCTAACAGGCTGCAAGATCCATATCTAATGGACCCAACATATCTTCTAAACCAGGTCCTCAGTAATTCAGGGTACCCTCGAAGGAGTATACCCATCCTGTTGTGTCATGTATGGATCAGGCCATTAAAAACATCAGGTACCATTATCAGTGTACTGTTCATGTTTGAGCACGCAGTATTCCTTTTGTGTGGATACAAACGAAACACATCTAGTGAGATCAGTTGCGGTTACATCAAGTATTCATATGTCAACTTTATTTTATGTTAGGTACTACCTACTTCCCAGCCTAGAAAAGACTTCATTGTATCACCTAGAAAAAAATCAGTACAAATTGTTTCTGCGTTACAAACACGTGGCCTATGATCCTAAAGCTGCGAAGACTTTCTAGCTACCAGTTATGACTCGATTTCTAAATTCCTTAAATCCATGATCAGCAGATTATTCCAGAGTTTTCAGATGGAGTGCCAGAAGGGTTTCTAGAAATTCCTCCCTAACCACGAGACGGAGTTTAACATCGAGTTTGTTTCAAGAACCGAACCTGTTTTCAAAACTCCTTATCACAGGGCATCAGCTGAGTTAAAGGAGTTGCAGGCTTAGCTGCAAGCGATGCCTGAACGAAGTTCATTCGCCAGGTGCATCACCATAGTGTGCACGGGTTTTTATTTATTAAGGAGAAGAATGGTAGCATGAGATTATATATCGACTTCCGTCGTTTTAAACAAATCGCCATTCATAACCGTACCCTCCTCTACGTATTGACGACGTGTCCGATCGACTACAGGGTCTTAAGCACGTCCCCAAGATCGACTTATGATCATGCTGCCAACAGCGGCGAGTGAAAGAGCGGGACATTTCCATGATTTGCTATTTGTACACGATTTTGGTCATGCTAAATTCATGATTTTGTTTTAGATTTCACGAATGCTCCAGCAGCATTTATGAATTGATGAACGGAGTTTCCATGAACTCACAAACAATTTCGTTAATTGTTTTCATTGATGATATATTGCTTCTCTCCAAGCTTAGAGAAGAGCACGAAGCGCATATTCGCTTATGTTACAATTCTACGACGGGAGAAACTTAACCCTAAAAAGTACAAATTTTCGGTAATTTCAAAGACACGCTGAATCACATTGTTCTCACGGCTGGTTTTACCATGACTAAGTTTACGCGTAAAGGAGAAAATCCTACACTATTTTATGTGTTTCAGAGGACCCTACGCTAATAGAAGTCTGATTTACAGAGACTCATAGTTTCCAAACTTCTAAGTATCTAGTTCCTAGTGAAACAAGCTATAGTTACGTTCATATCTAGTTTCCTGACATACTAGCAGGTTAAGATAGAACACCAACATGTTAGTAGTTAATTACAACCAGCGAAAATGTTAAACGGAAATGGGACAGGATCTTTATGGATTCTGTTACCGAATTACCACAGACTCAGAGGAAGCATGATGCTATCTGGGTTTTTTCAACCATTTGACCAAGTCTACATATCTCTTTCATCCGCAAGGATTTCACAGCTATCAACCTTCTTTGTAGGAACCATATTCAGAATACGAATAGCAGATTCTAGAGCATAGTCCCAAAAGGATAAAGGTAAAGTTGTAAGATTAAACATAGATCGCACCATATCCAATAATGTATGATTTCTACTTTCGGATACACCATTTTGTTGTGGAGTATACGGAGAAGGAAGTTTCTAAACAATTCCGTTCTCACTTAAAAAATATTTAAACTCTTGACTTAAATATTCACCACCTCGATCAGAACGAAGATCTTTAATCTTCTTTCCTAGTTGCAATTATACTTCCGCTTTAAACACTTTGAATGTTTCAAATACCTCATGTTTATGCTTAAGTAAATAAACATAACCATAACGGCTATAATCATCCGTAAATGTTAAGAAGTAGTTAGCACCTTTCCTTGACACATGTCTAAGTGGTCCACACACATCAATGTGTATCAAACCAAGTAGTTCAAGAGCCCTTTCAATATTGCTATTAAAAGGTTTCTTGGTCCTCTTTCCAGAGATACAAGACTCACATTTATCAAATGATTCATCATTGATACTTTCCAAAAGACCATCACGTTGAAGCTTTTATATGCGAGTCTTCCCAATATGGGCAAGTCTACAATGCCAAAGATAAGAAGAATTCTTGTCTAACTTTCTCTTCTTATTGATGCTAAAACAGAATTAATCTTTCTCTTGGAATTTTTATTATGTATGTTAATTTCAAAAACACCATTCACAGAAATTGCATCAAAATAGAATAAACCATCTTTGAAAATAGAAATTCTTTTATAAACAATAGTGTGAATAAATCCAAGATCCAACATACTAGAAAAGGAAATAACACCCATAAAAAATGTAGGTGCATAATGAAAATGATTTAAACTCAGTACTAAACCCGAAGGTAAAACTAGATTAAATGTTCCTATAGCTTCAACCGCTGCTTTTCCGCCATTGCCCACTTATAGAAATTGTTCCCCATAGGTAAGCTTTCTTTCCAGCTCAAATCCCTGTAGGGTATTACAAATGTTAATACCACACCCCGTATCATATACGCAGGAATTCGATTTGTATTTAAGATTAAATAACTCTATCATAAATAAGTTACCTTAAGATGCTGCAACACTAAGCTCAGCCTTCTTCTTTATTTCTCGTAACTCTTCGAGATAAAGAGGGCAATTCCTCTTCCAGTGACCACTTGCTTTGCAATGGTGACAAGTCTCATCCTTTTGAGATTGACTCTTCTTGACAAAGTTCTGCTTAGGTTTAGAATAAGTCGCAACTTGTTTGCCCTTATCACCCTTTCCTTTGCCTTTCTTGTTGTTCTTGTGCGGTTTTGGCTTACTCACTCCACCCTTTTGTACATAAAGCACAAGAGGGGTAGAAGTAGATGTACTTGCCTTGTCCTTTAGAGCCTTTTCGTAGTCAATGAGCATTGCGTGCAAGTTATTAAATGTCTTCCCCGCATAATGTATATTAAAGTTCCTAACGAAATCATTAAAGTCCCTATTAAGAGACCTATTGATTAGGTTAATTGCCATATCATTGTCGTAGAGTTTCCCTAGTGTGATGAGTTGTTCCATGTAACCCTTCATCTCTTGATAATGTGCACTAACGGGTTTCCCAGGGGCTTGCTTACAACTGTGCAAAGCATCTACCAACTCGTAGATCTCCACAACCTGAGGCTTCTCATGCATTGCCTTGAGCTCTTAAAGCATTTGATTTGAAGCAAATAGCTCAAATTTCCATTGCAAGAAAGGAGCCATTTTTACGAGCATTAAACAAGCCACATCATTGTGCTTTTTAACCTCTGCCTCATAATTCAATCTTTCAACTGGAGTAGCATTAGGGCCAAGGGGCGCATGAAAAGCCCTGGTCAAGTAATCAGAAGTAACCGCTACTCTCAAGACAATTCTCAGTGAGCGGTACCAATCGTTGAAGTTTGGACCAGTTAGTTCTTGACGTTCAAGATAAGTCTTGAAGGCAGAACTCAACATGTTGTTATCGGGTTGAGCCATTTCTACAGAAATAAGTTCAAAATATTAGTATTTTCGATAATAACATTCAAGAAAATAAAATTAACCCGATAATTAAAACCATAGAATTTTCCTTGAAACTAAAATCCACATTGACATAAACTTATCACATCAGTTGATCAGCTAGTGATAAATGTACTCAACATGTTAACTTTTTGAACAATAATTGACAAACAAATTTGCAATTTCTAGATATTTTTATGGATTTACGTTGCCAAAAATCATTTTGCATCGTAAACATGTTTCATCCACTTTATGCCTTAAGTTTCCATATCTCACTAAGTAACTCAATCAAGTCGAATAATCTAAAGAACGCAAAACCTTCATGCGAATTCTCATTCTATGAACGTTTTCTTTCCATTACAACATCGTCTAAATCTTATATGACGATAATTGTAACTTCAAGTGTTCGTCAATTAGATGGCATAAGACTTAAATTTAAAGGTATAGATTTTTAGTGTCAAAACTCATGTATGGAGAAGCATGCATACATCTCCATAGCATTAGTTTAATAAAAAAACTTTTACTAAACTCTTGGTGCGTCAAAAATTTCGCCATAAATCGCAAGTTGAGGTATTGGTTAAACCAATTAAAGATTTCACCCACAACAATTCACAACATACTTTTTCTAGAACTTAGCTAAAGCACAAAGCAATAACTTTATTCATTGTGTTTTGGATGGGAATTTGCGACAAATCAACCTTAAGATATAATGCAAATGTTAATCGTAGGTAATTCCAGTTTGACGTACAGGCAAGCCAGGAATTTGGTCAGCGACTAATGGCATAACAACTCCTTCCTTATACGGGTACATGACCAGCGTACGTTAAACTCACTTTATAGTTTGTCAAAAGGAGTATGCCGTTAAATTATCATTGCAAATTATCGATCAACGTAATTCTATGTAATTTAGATCTCAATACAATTCATTAATTTTTATATGATTTAGTCCATATTTATTTTCTCAAAAAAAAATTACCCTTGTTTACAACATACAATTAATATAAAAACGTATGAAAACAAGTAGGTACACAAAAAAACTAAATAAAATAGCCACATGCATAACAATTTATTCAAAGACCATAAAGTCTAGGGTTTTATAAACATATAAAAGTCTTCCCAAGGTTTAAAACATTAAATCAAATAAAGCAAATAGCATATAAAATCATATGATTCGTGAAAAAACATGCATGTTCATCACGGATCTCCCGCATAATCTTAACAATTAAATATCTCTACGGTTCGTAACCATACATGACATACCAATTAATTCATGCAAACATCTAAAGATAATCATCATGTAATTTTTAGGGTTTCAAAAAAAACTTTTTTAAAAACAATTCGGCTAAGTCGATTTTAATATAAAACAAAACCCTAATTTTGTGAAAACCTAAAAAAACATATGATTTTTTAAACTCAAATCAATATTAGCTAAAAAAACTTTAGATCTTGATAATTCTAACATGTTAAAACGGTTCTCGATGCCACTGAAGGTTTATAATGCTCATAACAATTATGCAAAACCGTAAATAAGATCAAAACACACATAGCGGAAGAGATTTAACAAGATCATAATTAATAACACATTCATAATTAATCGAGTTATGGTTACATACCTTTTAGCTAGAGCAAATCCACAAGAACACCACCAAATCGCCAATTAGGGTTTATACGAAAAATACCAAGATATAGTTTATACTGAATCTATATTACGCTCTTGTACACACGTAATGCAACGGATCAATCATGATGCTAGCACTAATAAACCGGAGCTCCAACACTTGTGGAATATAGCCAATATCAATAACAAAAAACAAACCAAAAACCCTAAGAGGGGTGTTTGTTCGATCGGTTCAAGAGAGGGACAAAGAGATGGGATGTAAAAATTATGAATACTATGATGGGTATTTATAAGATTAGCAAAACTTGTTCTCCAAGTTCTAATCAAATTAGGAAACAAATACCCTCCCCGTTGGGCTTGTATAACCGGCGTTGGGCACCCCATGGGTGTCTTCCGGAACCTTCTTATTTTCCAATGTATTCCATAACGCTCGTTATACTTAACTTTTAATTAACGATCGTTTAAGTTAAGCTCGGTTTATATTTAATAAATATAATAAATACATTTATTAAATTAATTAACCCTTTACGTATTGTGTGCAATCCCGTAATCCCGAGTTCGATCCCATCATACGACTATTTAATTGTACGTCCATAAACTTTCATAAATATGCTGTATATAAGCCCAAGTAAGATGATTGGCTTAATCATTCACTCACAATCTCACACACAATTTGATCATTTTCTCTCATCTTTAAGTTTTTGTTTTGTTTCATTGATTAGATCATCTTGATCTAAGTTGGTTTTGTAAGTGTGAGTGGTTGTTTAGATTGATGGAATCCATTTAGTGGGGACTATCTTATTTCTGTTTGTAGTTTGTTTGATGAGTATGCGTGTTGAGAACTCATCTGCTTATATATATTATTATAATAAAAGTAATATCTCTAAAAGAAAGTTGGTTGAGTGATAAAATTTAATCTGACTGATTTTGATATCATTTTAACAAAAAGCACTACTAGTTTCACATTTGTCAAGATCCCCAAACTCTTTTTTTACGACGACTTTTATAAAACTAGCAAGCTGCTAGAAAACAATTACAAATAAATTAAATGAGAGTTTTTGAGCCAGTCCACCCAAGCAAACATCCTATTACAACGGCTAAGACACCAATTGAAAGCGTACAAAACTAAGTCATCACAAATCGTTGAACGCCTTGGAGGATGATCCTCGAAAACACATTGATTCCTGAACCTCCAAATGGACCACCATGCAATGCAAAAAACTCCTTCCAACAAATTCTTAATCTTTGATGATAAACGAAGTGATAATAACCAAGCCTACCACTACATGAACGACCGCCAGTCTTGACCATCCAGATTCTACCAACGACAAACATGCCTCAAAACACTTTGAGCTAAATTACATTTAAATAAAATATGTTGGACATCCTCTACATAGTTATGGTAAACCGGACAGTTAGGAGACTCAATAACAACTCCATGGTGCATCATATTATCCCTGGTTGGCAAACGATTCCGACGAGCATGCCAAAAAAAAATGTTAACCTTAATGCGGATACATTTTACCCATCTCGTGGCCTCAACGTGAGAAGGAAGGAACATATCATGAATAAAATTGCGCATCTCTTTAACCCAAAACTCACCATCACCTGTCAAGTCACAGTACCAACGATCGTTTGAATTGGATAAAGAAATCGCAGCCACCAAAGAATCCAGATCAGAAAGTTGTTGTTGTTCTACTCCACCTTGAGTGTCTCGGCGAAAAGAATGAGTTACCGAAAAGTGAATCTTATCAGCCACTGAAACATCTTTATCCAACTCCAAAGCAAACAAGCGAGGAAATTTAATCCGGAGAGGAATATCATCAATCCAAGAATCAGACCAAAAAACGCGTATCCATACCGTTCCAAATTCGTTTTTTAAAGTGGGACCAAAAATCAAACCCTTTATCTTTAAGCAACTAGATTTCCCGTAGAATACTACACCAGTTAGAAGAATAGTTTCTGGGGTGAACATCGATCTTTGAACCGTATAAAGCTCGAATAACTCGACTCCAAAGAGAACCATCTTGTGAAACAAAATGGCATACCCATTTGAGAAGGAAGGCTCGATTAAGAGGAAAAAAACTCGAGACACCTAACCCACCATTTTTCTTAGACGCGAGAACCTTGTCCCAAGCAATCCAAGTAATTTTAGAGTTCTCTTGACCATTACCATTAAAGAATCGGCTGCGAATATTCTCTATAACCTTCAACACACCACGAGGAACTTTGAAAGTTGACATAGAATAAATAGGAGAGGCTCCAAATACCGATTTCAGGAGAGTCAACCGCCCTCCTATAGACAACGTTTTTAATTTCCACTTAGATAGGCGCGATCTTAGATTAAGGATTACACTCTCCCACGCCTTAATTCTGGTCATACAAGCACCTACAGTCACACCTAAGTAACGAAATTGATGTTGCATAATAGAACATCCTATTGAAGAAGCAGCTTGCTCTATAGCATCACTCGAAACACCAACACCCGGCAACTGACTCTTTAGAATGTTAATTCGCAGCCCTGATGTAATAAAGAAACATTAAAGTATATAAATAATCGCCTTCAGATTTTCATCAGACCATTCTCCAATAAACCTAGCGTCGTCTGCATAGAATAGATGAGATACGAAAACCGACCCCGGTAATTGAATACCATTATATAAACCGTTGTCAACCACACGTCGAAACGACAAGTGTAATGATTAAAATAAAAAGATCCCCAAACTTTTAATCTCCAAAATTAACATTATTCCCCAATACAATAACCAAATCACGTTCTAAATTCTTTCAATTCATATATTCCTATACCCATCTGAACCAAGGTCTCCAAACTAGGTGATCGGGTCACAGGCGGTAACTAAGCGAACTAACTCGCCATAGCACATGGTCCCTAGTTACTCTAAGGCTTTGGTTTCCAAGCTCGTTGATTACTTTGGCCCTTGATAATACAAAATGTAACCCATGAACATGCAAATACAGACTAGAAAAGAATGTATAAACTCTAGTTTGAGCTTTGAAGTATCACCTTTTATTTTTACTTTTTGTGAGTTCCATTACATGCAAATGATCATCAATATGTGTCTAAAAAAGGAAATATAAAAGTAGGAAACAAAAATGGAGATGCGGGGAATTAAACCCCGTTCCTCTCGCATGCCAAGCGAGCGATCTACCATATGAGGTACATCCCCAACGTTGGTTAACAAACATTAAACATCTTTAATAAATTTGTCAATAAAATTAATATTTACACAAGTGCTTGCTTTACCAAAAGCTACAAATTAAATGACCAGAAGATATATGGTGTGATCACTTAGGAATAACGTAAAACTATTACTACCTATTTTCGTTTCATAACAAGTGTGCTTTGAAACGTGACACATAATTTAAAAAAAAAAATTAGAATGACGATTTTAAATGTGACAATATTTATACTACAAATTTACTTTACATGTTCTATGAATAATAATTCGAATAAACAATCATTTGGTTTAAATAGTACTAGTATCACACAATATGAGAAATCCTTGAAATACAAAACATGACACAAACATATTGTCTACCTGCAAGAAACCTAACATCTAATTTTTATATTTGTTCGGAATGAAATCCAAAGTAAAAAGCAGTGTTACATAAAGAAAAATCTAAAAGCCGATTATTCACTGTTTAATCGCTGTAAAGCAATTAATTATGTCGTTTTTTGTAAAAAAAAAAAGATTAACATCGGTTCACTGTGATCAACGACGATTAAAGAAAGTCAAATATGTCGAAAACCTTTAAATTTTGCCAAAAATATAAAATTCACTTTAAACTTCTGTTTTTCACTTATAATAATTATTTATATGTATGATAACTCACTTTAAACTTTTATTTATCTTTGATATTAACTATTTATATGTATGATTAGTGAGTTTTATGAATAATATTGTCGAAAATATTTAAAACTCGTTAGAATTACCAAAAACTTACCCGAAATACTTAAAATTTATTAAAATTGTCGATCTGATTAATTACTGTTTAATCTCGTTTAAAATTATTACACGTTAATAAATAATCGATC
Source organism: Glebionis coronaria (assembly GCA_025667525.1). Lineage (NCBI taxonomy): Eukaryota > Viridiplantae > Streptophyta > Magnoliopsida > Asterales > Asteraceae > Glebionis > Glebionis coronaria. Next base: position 25,188,552 of record CM046876.1, read on the forward strand.
TGCCAATTAACGATTTATGATTTTTACAACTTTGGTAAAAACTAGTAGTAGGAGTTTTAGTACAGTAAGTATTTATTTGGATATGGAAAAATATATACTTCAATTTTTAAAGCAGAAAGAATAATGAAGGAGATGGAAAAAAAGAAAAAGAAAAAAGGTGGGCCAAAACCACAAGATACCGTGTTGGTGCTGCCGTGGTTTGCTTGCCCATTGTCTTTTTCATATAACGTTTTTTTTTCAATCATAGTTTGTTTTGAATAGATATTAAAGGCATAGTACGGTTGAGTTATAGGTTGGTTGGCCACTATAACGTAAGTCTACGGTTAAACTAACCATACTGTGGATCGCGTTATAGGGGTTTAATCGGCAACTAACAGTCGACGTTATAAGTCATAACGTGAGCCCAAGGCTCAGTGTTATCGTTTTTGTTTTTTTTTAATTTTTTTCTTTTTTTTAAATATTTAAAATTATAGCTGTTGGGTTTTAGCGCAAATAAACGAGAAAGGTTTTTTTGAATATTTGATTTTTTATTAACATTTGAATATTGTTTTTTTTACATGAAGTCATTAGCTAATATAAGTCCTATTCCCTTAGCATGCTCGGTGACTTTTCTACCAGACAATGCTTTAGTGAAAGGATCAGCTAAGTTACTATCTGTGTGAACTTTCAACAAATTAATTTCACCGGCAGCAACTTGCTCTCGAACATAGTGAAATATCCTCAGAAAATGTCTAGCGCCTTTCATGACTCCAGGTTCATTGGCGAATATGATTGCGGCAGAGTTGTCGCAATACATATCAGTAGGATTCTTTATTGAAGGCATCACTCCTAGATCATCAATAAATTTCCTAATCCAATCAGCCTCCATTACGGCTTCTGAGGCAGCTACATACTCGGCCTGGGCAGCATGCATAGCAATTGTTGACTGCTTACGACTCTTCCAATCTACAGCTCCTCCATTGACGACAAAGACATAACCAGTCTGGGACTCCGTATCATCTTTATCACATTGCCAAGAAGCATCACAGAAACCCGTTACATTCAGTTATGTGTCTGGTTTACCCCCATAAATAAGAAACATGTCTTGCGTATTCCTTAAATACTTAAGAATGTGTTTAACAGCAGCCCAGTGGAGCTTACCAGGTTTCTGCTGATAACGACTAACTAAATTCTGAGAAAACGCCACATCGGGCCTTGTGTATCTTACAGCATGCATGATAGATCCTACAGCCAAAGCACAAGGAACTCTTGCCATGTATTCCTCCTCTTCTAGAGTTGATGCATCTTTCTCATGACTTAAACCATGATCAACTTCCATAGGTTGATAACCTTTCTTGGAGTTGTGCATGTTGTACCTTTTTAATATCTTGTCAAGATATGCACTTTGACTAAGTCCAATCAACCGTCTTTTCCTATCACGATAGATCTTAATACCTAATATGTATGCAGCTTCTTCTAGATCTTTCATAGAAAAACATTTACCAAGATAATCCTTAACAGCTTTAAGACCTGGTATATGACTTCCCATGATTAATATGTTATCAACATATAAGACCAAGAAAACTACATTACTCCCACTAGCTTTGCGATATACACATGGCTCATCACGATTCTGAACAAATCCACACTTCTTGATTTCTTCATCGAATCATTTATTCCATTTTCGTGAGGCTTTCTTCAGACCATAAATAGATCGTTGAAGTTTACACACACGATGTGGATATTCAGGATCAACATACCCTTCAGGTTGATCCATATAGATGTCCTCATCTAAGCGACCATTCAAGAAGGCAGTTTTAACATCCATTTGCCATATCTCATAGTCATAGTACGCGGCTATGGCTATGAGAATCGTAATAGCTCTAATGTCGGCTACCGGCGAGAAGGTAGCGTCGTAGTCAACACTATGTGTTTGAGTGCAGCCCTTGGCCACCAAACGAGCTTTGTAGGATTGTATCTTTCCATCCACGTCAGTTTTCAACTTATAAATCCACTTAATTTTCACTACTTTAGCACCAGGAGGTGGATCCACTTTCGTCCAAACTTCGTTGACATCCATGGAGTGCATTTCCTCATCCATAGCACCTTTCCACTTTTTGCTCTTAGGATCAAGAAGAGCAAATTTATAATTAGCAGGTTCACCGAAGTCACCTGGTTCATTATCTTCAACCTCTATGTTTAGACTTAGATGGTTGGGTGCTCGAATAGTCCTTTCAAACCTGCGGATAGGAACTAATTCCGGTGGAGGACCCAGATTTTCTGGCTCTACGGGAATTTCTCTACTAATTTCAGAAGCTGATGTATCTTCATGATCATCTTCCAGATCATAGTTCCTCCACTGAATTCTTGAGATACAAATTCTCTTTCAAGAAAATTTCCATATCTTGCAACAATAAATTTGTTTTCAGGTGGGAAGTAAAAGTAGTAACCCATGGTTTCCTTAGGGTATCCTACGAAGATACACTTCACAGATCTTTGATGGTGTTTAGCAGCTGAGTCACGTTTCACGTACGCCTCACAACCCCAGACCTTAAGATAAGACATATTAGGCTTCTTGCCATGCCATATTTCATATGGTGTCTTACTTACCTTGTTTGTGGGAACCATATTAAGAATACGAATCGCAGATTCTAAGGCATAGTCCCAAAAGGATAATGGTAGAGTAGTAAGATTAAACATGCATCGCACCATATCCAATAATATACGATTTCTCCTTTCAGATACACCATTTTGTTGTGGAGTATAAGAAGAAGTAAGATTCTGGACAATTCAACTCTTAGCAAGATAATCTTTAAACTCTTGACTTAAGTATTCGCCACCTCGATCGGATCGAAGAGATTTAATCTTCTTTCCAGTTTGCAACTCTACTTCAGCTTTAAACACTTTGAATGTTTCAAACACCTCAGATTTATGCTTAAGTAAATAAACAAAACCATATCGGGTGAAATCATCCGTGAATGTTAAGAAGTAGCTAGCACCTTTCTTTGACACATGTCTAAGTGGTCCACAGACATCCGTATGTATAAGACCAAGTAGATCCGTAGCCCTTTCAATATTAGCATTAAAAGGTTTCCTTGTCATTTTCCCAGAAATACAAGATTCGCATTTATCCAATGCTAAAAGTCCTTCTTTCGAAAGCTTTTGCATGCGAGTCTTCCCAATATGGGCAAGTCTACAATGCGAAAGATAAGAAGAATCCAAGTCTAACAAAGGTTGAATCTATGTTCCTTTACACACGTCTCGAACAAGCTACTTGACAAGCTAGGTCTACACGAGCAGAACCGTGCCGTAGAAGTGGAAAATTCAAACCGAACAACCCAAGAGTAGGGCTCGGCCGAATAAGGCTATGGCAAGGCTTAGGCTTGAGTTTTTCTCACAATGAATGAATGATAAAACCAATACCTATAGCCTTGTATTTATAGTGTCAAGGTAGCTTAGGTTTTAGGCTAGAACTAATTACAGAGAATATATTCTAGTCTAAAAACCAAGACCAAAACACATATATTTCCCATATAGGGGCCGGCCATATGTTGCTCCCAAAATAACTTTGGGACACAATATTTAGTTACCACTTTTACATTTAACGTCCATTAGTCATTTTCCATTAAATACTTAACGGTCGTTAATCACAGTTTCAACACTCGTCAACTAATTAACTATATTTAAATAAAACATAATTAATTAATTAAATAGCTCTAAACGTTTGTGTGCAATCTCATAGTCTCGATTTCGATCCTAACACACGACTATTTAAATACGTCCATAAACTAACAGAAAGAATGTCCAAAAAGGTTCTTGGAAACTAAAGATTTGATCCACTATTTATTGGAGACAAAAACCAACGGCTCTCTGGGCGCGATTCGTCATTTAACCTGCCGTTCATTATCAAAAAGAACCGCACAAAGTAGATTACGCTCCTTTTTGTCTTTTAGTGGGGATATGTTATCTGAGATAGATTTACCTTCAAAGGATATTCTTATGGCATTTGAAATATGCCATATTCAAATTTTCAATTTCCATTTTAATAAAACATTTTCTTAAAAATAAAGTTTATTAAAATATTTGTCACATTTGTCAAAATATGAGTTTTAAGGTTAATCACTTTATATGATCACTAAACATGATTAAGATATGTTTGTGTAAGACTTAAATGATTATTACCTTGATGATAGTATTTGTTGAATAATTCGTCTTTTGATGATCACTAAACATGATTAAGTTTGTCTCATTACTACATTTCACCACGATAATACACGTTAAAAAAACACCTAAACAATAAACATTCACAGAACTAAATAAACCGTGACATTCATACTAGTAAAAACATATGAATCCCTAAACCGGCATATGTAACACCTTACACTAATCCTAGTATCTCACATCAGTAGAGTTAAGAACTTCATTACATTTCAAAACGATATCACAACTTAACAAACACCTAAACATCAAATCAGGCCAGAAGCTAACGCAAACTAAACAAACTGTGATACTAAATTTCACCACTTATTGTATCTTAAGTACCTCATATTTAGGGGTGTAATCGAGTCGAGTCGAGCTCAACTTAGTAGGGTTTGAACTTGGTTTTATACTAAAATTGTACGCTTGAACTTGGCTTGATAGCTTGTCAACCTTTACTAATTCGGGCTTAAGCTTGGCTTGATAAGGCTTGATAAAAGTTTGAGCTTGGCTTGAAAACTTGAATGTGTATAAATTAAATTTTTTATAATAAAACTTATCAATAAACATATGTATAAAATAAAATAAAAAATCATTAGTTAAAACAAATTTGATTTATTTAACATTAGTAATACCAATAACAAAATCATTATACAATCTTGGTTTCAAAATGTGTTTTGCACTCCAATACGATTAAAAGTCCCAAAAGCTATTGCATGATGTGAATCCGAGCACAATTTAGACACGTTGCGTTTATTATTAAAAAGAGTAAAAAAATATTTACACACATATTGTATTCCACCAAGTACCGAGTAAATGTAATAAATAAATTTAAAAAAATAATGATTCTTTAAAAGTATTAAAATATAAATACAATCAGTGTTAAAAGTACTTCTAAAATATATTATTTATTTATGAAATTAGCCCTTAAAATTAGGTTAATACTCAAATTAACTATTAGTGGCTTTTATAAATTCATCATAAAAATATATTTTTGATAGAGCTTGAAAAAACTTGATAATAACTCGAGCCGAGCTATTAAAAGCTTGAGCTTGAGTTAGATATAGTTTTCAGCTATCTTTTGGGCTTGAGCTTGATAAAATCTTAGCTTGATCGAGTCAAGCTCAAGCTCAAACTTGAGTTGCTTGATAAAAGCTTGGCTTGATTACACCCCTACTCATATCCACCTCTTCGCTGGCAGACATGGTTTTGCACATCAGAAACCTAATAAAACGCAACCTAACTAACAGAAACTGAATAAAACGCAATATGAAACCCTAAGTTGGCCACCAACTATATAAAAAAGAGTTTACAATCTCACTACATTTCACCTCGATCTTAAAACATTTAATACATCGGTTTAACTCGTAAACATATAGTTAAAAAATTTCGTCAAGCAATTAACACACCGCAGTCGTAAAAACGTAACAATTATACCTTGAGTAGACGGTCTAAACTAATCGACTTAAAGCACCCTACCTGCATCAATGTGAAACATCCTATCATATCCCGAGCTGCATCAGTTAAAAAATGAAGCAAAAACGCGAAACCCTAGCTGCAGATCCATAAATCGAGTGTGTTTGTGATTTGCGATATAACTGGGCATCGGATTTGTGTGATAATTGGGGATTAAATCGAATAACAGATTTGTGTTTATTTTAAACTGAATAACGGTTGCAATAATCGGGGATTGGATGTGTGTGATTTTGAGCGTTATTTTCTCTTCTTTCCTTTGTTTAATTTGCTAGTCAGTATTTTTAGACGTTTTTAAATGTGATTTAACATCTTGCACACTTTTAGCCATTTTGTATTTTTACACGCTATTTTGTGTGGACATAAATAACAAAAAAAATGCAGCTTGCCATTTCGTGGAGAAATAAGCGGGAATAAACTGTACATTTTTTGTAGTGTGAGTTCGATTGGAACGAGAGAAAATGCGTGTATGGGACCTAATTCGGATTATTTTCGTTTTGTATTTTCACTGACTAACAAGCGTTACGAGCAAACAAATCAAATGGATGTCATTTTCCTTCATGAGTTGAGTATGTGCATGATACATGGCATGAGACTTATAATATCCAAACGATTATAGTTTTTGATTTGGCAGACTCATTTAAAAGCTTAAATTGTGGATGAGTTATTCAATTCATGAATGCAAATATTTTGCTTTTAAAGAAAACGCGAAAAGAATCAAGCGTTTTCTTGTGACCAAATGCTAAATTTATTATAGTGATACTGTAATTTATTACTGGTAATTACCATATTTATAGCTGGCCCAAAGGCTATAAAATCTCGATTGCTCCTTACCAACATCAACACTAGTGAAAGAATCATTTTAAATTGCTTAAGATTAAGATAAAGTTTATATATATAGTACAGAAGTTTCAAAGAGCATTTCTAATCATGAACACTTACATGATCTTCGTCATCTTCTGTTTGCTAGGTAATATATCAATAATGTTTATTTTATATTCCTAACATATAATTTGGTTTGATTAACAATTCATAATAACGTACGTAAATTGCATGCATGCAGTCGGTGAACAAGCATATATGTTGAATGCACGTGATGTGGCTGCTCAAAAGGATTCCATTGTTAACCCAAATGATGATCAATGCTCTCACGACTTGCCGGATGTTCTATGCAGCCCATCATGCCCAGCTGGTTGTTGCAATGACAAATGCGTCGCTAGATTTGGTCCGAATGCCAGTGGAGTATGCACTGGTACTCCGCTAGGTCCACATGCTCTATGTGTTTGTCATACATGTTGATTCATTTAAGAATTAATCGATATTATTCTCGTTTTTTTGGAATATATATTGCTTATTCAATTGTTTGACAAAGAAGCTGCATTAACTAATTAAGCTAATGAGTGAGCTTAACGAGTATAACCGAACACTTATCTCAAAGGAAGCGTTTTTAGTAATTAAGAATATGTACATGCTATACATACGTGTTTATATTTAATTTTTTTGTTATTAATTAAAGTAATACACGGAGTTTTGTTATAAAACTGTCTTCAGTGACCAGTAAAAAATGTGTTAATGAACCTTCCAAAGTGGTTCAATCGAGAGTATTTGTTAGGTTTAATATGTGAGCTTTAGATCAAAAGAACCTACATATAAAGTGTTCTCATCTTGATCAATAAAGTTTTGACCTGAATGAGCTTTGATCCGATGAAACAATCTTTTCAGTTATATTGTGTTTTATTAAACCGTATATTGATGGACATATACATTAACCAACGAACTAAAAATGATAAATCGAATCTCAATAAATAGGTTATTTAACCCTAAACATTTAACCTAACTAAAAGATAAATTTGTTCTGGGACCTTGAATAACCAAAAGTGACCAAAGATAAAGTTGTATGCTGAATAGGAAAGGAAAGTTTAGGATCTATACAGGCGCCCTAACTATTCCCCGATGACGCGTCAAAAACATGACGTGAGTTTCGTAAGGTTCTTGCACAAAGCTTTACAACCCTAGGCAGTGCAACTAATCGCTTTTTGTTATAGGTGCTGATGGTTTATAGAGTTCATAACAATTATTTAAAACCCTAATATGGATCAAAGAGCGCATAACGGAAGCGATTAACAAGATCATCAATTTAACACAATTATATTAATCAAGATTAGGGTTACATACATTTATCCTAGCAAGATCCACAAGACGACGGAACGAACGGCAACTAGGATTGATCACGAACAATACCAAGAATATAATCTAAAGGAAGATTATATCACGCTCTTGTACACACGTAATACGGCGAGTTAACCGTGAGTGTAGCACGAGCAAACCGAGCTTCAACGCTTATGGATTATCTACCCAATAACCCTAGAGAGGGATTAGGACTAGATATTTAGCTAAATCGAAAACCAACCAAAACCGTAATTGGTGAGGGTGTGTCGATCGCAGGAAGAGAAGAGAAGGGGAGGGACAAAAATTATGAAGGCATTGGAGTTGTTTATATAGCCTTGGTTATCTTGGGCTCCAAGCAATTAAACAAGAATTAGGAAACAAAAGTTTCCCTCTCCCCCCTTTGGTTTTGGCCGACGGCTACACCACCCCCAAGGGGTGTTTGTGTAGTTTTTCCTACTCCTTCTTTTAGCTTCTATTTAGTTTCCATAACGGTCGTTATAACTTAACTCTTATTTATTAACGATCGTCAGTTAAGCTTTGGTTCGATTTAATAAATATATATAAAATATATTTAATAAATAAATTAACTCTTTACGTTATGTGTGCAATCCCGTGATCCCGAGTTCGACCCTATCTCACGACTATTAATTTTAAGTCCATAAACTTTCAGCTCCCACTTGGACAAAATTCTAATATCGTGATCACATTGACTAGCGTCTAGTTACACTAGCAATGTCACTAGTACAAACCGGGTAAGGTCTCCTGGACAAGAACCTTTTAATGATTACATCATTATTATTATCCTTTCATTTTAAATACGCTTGTTAATAAGGATATGGATCTCAGTCATTCCTTTATTAACTATTCTGTTTCTCGTTTACGGATATAGCAAGATTACCTAAACAAATTTGGGTGTGGCCACACAAACATCTTACTACTCCCCCGAAGGGCCCAGTTGTATTTATACTTCAAACATAATTCAAAGGAAACGAATCCCATTTTGACTACAAGCAAAACACATGAACTTCGCAACACTTCTGAAAATAACCCTTATAACTACCAGTTACGTTTAGCGTTAGGTTATCTCACAGAAATGCACTACATTCATTGCAGTTTTCTGGTATCTCAGGTCTAAGGATAACTATTTATGATTTACTTAATGACAAAGATCCATAAAGTAAAATCACATAGTTGGGATAAGTCCAATATTTGATCCATCAAATATCAATCAAAATTGACCAATATACTTCCAAGTATACTCTGTCACCATTTTGAATTGTCTTAGTTTAATAATATTCCCATATTATTAATCGACAACGGACATTTAGAAACATCAAAATGCTCTCGGATTAAAACATGTAAAATAGGATACAAATGTGTTAATGAACCTTCCAAAGTGGTTCAATCGAGAGTATTTGTTAGGTTTAATATGTGAGCTTTAGATCAAAAGAACCTACATATAAAGTGTTCTCATTTTGATCAATAAAGTTTTGACCTGAATGAGCTTTGATCCGATGAAACAATCTTTTCAGTTATATTGTGTTTTATTAAACCGTATATTGATGGACATATACATTAACCAACGAACTAAAAATGATAAATCGAATCTCAATAAATAGGTTATTTAACCCTAAACATTTAACCTAACTAAAAGATAAATTTGTTCTGGGACCTTGAATAACCAAAAGTGACCAAAGATAAAGTTGTATGCTGAATAGGAAAGGAAAGTTTAGGATCTATACAGGCGCCCTAACTATTCCCCGATGACGCGTCAAAAACATGACGTGAGTTTCGTAAGGTTCTTGCACAAAGCTTTACAACCCTAGGCAGTGCAACTAATCGCTTTTTGTTATAGGTGCTGATGGTTTATAGAGTTCATAACAATTATTTAAAACCCTAATATGGATCAAAGAGCGCATAACGGAAGCGATTAACAAGATCATCAATTTAACACAATTATATTAATCAAGATTAGGGTTACATACATTTATCCTAGCAAGATCCACAAGACGACGGAACGAACGGCAACTAGGATTGATCACGAACAATACCAAGAATATAATCTAAAGGAAGATTATATCACGCTCTTGTACACACGTAATACGGCGAGTTAACCGTGAGTGTAGCACGAGCAAACCGAGCTTCAACGCTTATGGATTATCTACCCAATAACCCTAGAGAGGGATTAGGACTAGATATTTAGCTAAATCGAAAACCAACCAAAACCCTAATTGGTGAGGGTGTGTCGATCGCAGGAAGAGAAGAGAAGGGGAGGGACAAAAATTATGAAGGCCTTGGAGTTGTTTATATAGCCTTGGTTATCTTGGGCTCCAAGCAATTAAACAAGAATTAGGAAACAAAAGTTTCCCTCTCCCCCCTTTGGTTTTGGCCGACGGCTACACCACCCCCAAGGGGTGTTTGTGTAGTTTTTCCTACTCCTTCTTTTAGCTTCTATTTAGTTTCCATAACGGTCGTTATAACTTAACTCTTATTTATTAACGATCGTCAGTTAAGCTTTGGTTTGATTTAATAAATATATATAAAATATATTTAATAAATAAATTAACTCTTTACGTTATGTATGCAATCCCGTGATCCCGAGTTCGACCCTATCTCACGACTATTAATTTTAAGTCCATAAACTTTCAGCTCCCACTTGGACAAAATTCTAATATCGTGATCACATTGACTAGCGTCTAGTTACACTAGCAATGTCACTAGTACAAACCGGGTAAGGTCTCCTGGACAAGAACCTTTTAATGATTACATCATTATTATTATCCTTTCATTTTAAATACGCTTGTTAATAAGGATATGGATCTCAGTCATTCCTTTATTAACTATTCTGTTTCTCGTTTACGGATATAGCAAGATTACCAAAACAAATTTGGGTGTGGCCACACAAACATCTTACTACTCCCCCGAAGGGCCCAGTTGTATTTATACTTCAAACATAATTCAAAGGAAACGAATCCTATTTTGACTACAAGCAAAACACATGAACTTCGCAACACTTCTGAAAATAACCCTTATAACTACCAGTTACGTTTAGCGTTAGGTTATCTCACAGAAATGCACTACATTCATTGCAGTTTTCTGGTATCTCAGGTCTAAGGATAACTATTTATGATTTACTTAATGACAAAGATCCATAAAGTAAAATCACATAGTTGGGATAAGTCCAATATTTGATCCATCAAATATCAATCAAAATTGACCAATATACTTCCAAGTATACTCTGTCACCATTTTGAATTGTCTTAGTTTAATAATATTCCCATATTATTAATCGACAACGGACATTTAGAAACATCAAAATGCTCTCGGATTAAAACATGTAAAATATGATACAAATGTGTTAATGAACCTTCCAAAGTGGTTCAATCGAGAGTATTTGTTAGGTTTAATATGTGAGCTTTAGATCAAAAGAACCTACATATAAAGTGTTCTCATCTTGATCAATAAAGTTTTGACCTGAATGAGCTTTGATCCGATGAAACAATCTTTTCAGTTATATTGTGTTTTATTAAACCGTATATTGATGGACATATACATTAACCAACGAACTAAAAATGATAAATCGAATCTCAATAAATAGGTTATTTAACCCTAAACATTTAACCTAACTAAAAGATAAATTTGTTCTGGGACCTTGAATAACCAAAAGTGACCAAAGATAAAGTTGTATGCTGAATAGGAAAGGAAAGTTTAGGATCTATACAGGCGCCCTAACTATTCCCCGATGACGCGTCAAAAACATGACGTGAGTTTCGTAAGGTTCTTGCACAAAGCTTTACAACCCTAGGCAGTGCAACTAATCGCTTTTTGTTATAGGTGCTGATGGTTTATAGAGTTCATAACAATTATTTAAAACCCTAATATGGATCAAAGAGCGCATAACGGAAGCGATTAACAAGATCATCAATTTAACACAATTATATTAATCAAGATTAGGGTTACATACATTTATCCTAGCAAGATCCACAAGACGACGGAACGAACGGCAACTAGGATTGATCACGAACAATACCAAGAATATAATCTAAAGGAAGATTATATCACGCTCTTGTACACACGTAATACGACGAGTTAACCGTGAGTGTAGCACGAGCAAACCGAGCTTCAACGCTTATGGATTATCTACCCAATAACCCTAGAGAGGGATTAGGACTAGATATTTAGCTAAATCGAAAACCAACCAAAACCCTAATTGGTGAGGGTGTGTCGATCGCAGGAAGAGAAGAGAAGGGGAGGGACAAAAGTTATGAAGGCCTTGGAGTTGTTTATATAGCCTTGGTTATCTTGGGCTCCAAGCAATTAAACAAGAATTAGGAAACAAAAGTTTCCCTCTCCCCCCTTTGGTTTTGGCCGACGGCTACACCACCCCCAAGGGGTGTTTGTGTAGTTTTTCCTACTCCTTCTTTTAGCTTCTATTTAGTTTCCATAACGGTCGTTATAACTTAACTCTTATTTATTAACGATCGTCAGTTAAGCTTTGGTTCGATTTAATAAATATATATAAAATATATTTAATAAATAAATTAACTCTTTACGTTATGTGTGCAATCCCGTGATCCCGAGTTCGACCCTATCTCACGACTATTAATTTTAAGTCCATAAACTTTCAGCTCCCACTTGGACAAAATTCTAATATCGTGATCACATTGACTAGCGTCTAGTTACACTAGCAATGTCACTAGTACAAACCGGGTAAGGTCTCCTGGACAAGAACCTTTTAATGATTACATCATTATTATTATCCTTTCATTTTAAATACGCTTGTTAATAAGGATATGGATCTCACTCATTCCTTTATTAACTATTCTGTTTCTCGTTTACGGATATAGCAAGATTACCAAAACAAATTTGGGTGTGGCCACACAAACATCTTACTACTCCCCCGAAGGGCCCAGTTGTATTTATACTTCAAACATAATTCAAAGGAAACGAATCCCATTTTGACTACAAGCAAAACACATGAACTTCGCAACACTTCTGAAAATAACCCTTATAACTACCAGTTACGTTTAGCGTTAGGTTATCTCACAGAAATGCACTACATTCATTGCAGTTTTCTGGTATCTCAGGTCTAAGGATAACTATTTATGATTTACTTAATGACAAAGATCCATAAAGTAAAATCACATAGTTGGGATAAGTCCAATATTTGATCCATCAAATATCAATCAAAATTGACCAATATACTTCCAAGTATACTCTGTCACCATTTTGAATTGTCTTAGTTTAATAATATTCCCATATTATTAATCGACAACGGACATTTAGAAACATCAAAATGCTCTCGGATTAAAACATGTAAAATAGGATACAAAATTAAATAACAGAAAATAAACGAAACCCAATCTTTATTTCATCAATTTAATAATGTCTTACATCCTTTATCCAAATACTAATCAACAGATTTATTGCATGAATTCGCTAGCTAGTTGCAGCCCAATTGCCTTGGCATGCTTAACTACCTTTGGCCTAGATAAAGCCTTAGTAAAAGGATCAGATACGTTATCATATGTGTGAACTTTTATCAATTTTATTTCTCGAGCTTCCACTTATTCTCGAACATAGTGATATCTACGTTTAAAGTGTCTGGCGCCCTTCATGACTCCAGGGTCATTGGCGAATATTATTGCCGCGGAATTGTTGCAATATATATCAATAGGTTCTTTAATTGAAGGCATCACTCCAAGATCTCCAATAAACTTCCTAATCCAAACAGCTTCCATTGCTGCTTCTGAAGCGGCCATGTACTCAGATTGAGTCGCATGCATAGCAATGGTTTTCTGCTTACTGCTCTTCCAGTCTACTGCTCCTCCGTTGATGACAAACACGTAACCCATCTGAGACTTCGTATCGTCTTTATCACATTGCCAGGACGCATCACAGAATCCTGTTACATTCAGTTCTGTGTCTGGTTTATCCCCGAATAGCAAAAACATATCTTTCGTACTCCTCAAATACTTTAGAATATGTTTAACAGCAGTCCAGTGGAACTTTCTTGGATTCTGTTGGTATCTACTGACCAAGTTCTGAGAAAACACCACATCAGGCCTTGTACATCTTACAGCATACATAATAGATCCTACTGCCGAAGCATAAGGCACCTTCTTCATGTAAGCCACCTCTTCAGGTGATGATGCATCTTTCTCATGACTTAACTCATGCTTAACCTCCATCGGTAAGAAACCTTTCTTAGAGTTATGCATGTTATATTTCTTTAATATCTTATCAATATAAGCATCTTGACTAAGACCAATTAACCGTTTACTCCTATCTCGATAGATTTTAATTCCAGAATATATGCAGCATCTCCCAAATCTTTCATAGAAAAACATTTACCAAGATAGTCCTTAACTTCCTTAAGTCTTGGAATGTTACTTCCCATGATCAATATGTCATCGACATATAGAATTAGGAACACTACATTACTCCCACTAGCTTTGCGGTATACACATGGCTCATCACGATTTTGAATAAATCTGAACTTTTTGATTTCTTCATCAAATCGCTTATTCCATTGACGTGATGCTTGCTTCAAACCATAAATGGATCTTTGAAGTTTGCACACGCGCTTTGGATATTTAGGATCAACATACCCTTCCAGTTGTTGCATATAGATGTCTTCATCTAAGCGACCTTTCAAGAAGGCAGTTTTAACATCCATTTGCCATATCTCATAGTCATAGTATGCTGCTATAGCTATGAGAATCCTAATAGCTCGTAAGTCTGCTACAGGAGAAAAGGTCTCCTCATAGTCTACGCCAAAAGTTTGAGTAAAACCTTTAGCCACTAAACGTGCTTTATAGGATTGTACATCCCCATCCATGTCAGTTTTCTTCTTATAGATCCACCTATTTTTCACTACTTTAGCATTTTTAGGTGCGTCTACAAGAATCCAAACATCATTGATTTCCATGGATTTTATTTCCTCATTCATCGCAACTATCCATTTTGACTTTTCTGGATCAGACATTGCGGACCGATAGTTAGCAGGTTCACCAAGATCCCATACTTCCTCCTCATCATCCTCTATGTAAAGACATAGTTTGTCCGGCGCACGTATAGTCCTTTGTGACCTACGTGGAGGAATTAATTCAGGCGGAACACTCAGACTTTCTGGTTCTACAGGAATTTCATCGCTAGTATTTTCAGAAGGCAATGTATCTTCTTGAATTTCTTCAAGATCATAATTTCTCCCACTGAATTCTTGATTTACAAGATCATTTTCAAGGAAGTCTCCATACCGAGCCACAACTATTTTGTTCTCAGCCGGATAATAAAAGTAGTAACCCATAGTTTCCTTAGGGTAACCTACAAAGATACATTTTACTGAGCGTTGTTGGAGTTTATCTCCAGAGTCACGTTTCACATACGCCTCACAACCCCAAACTTTTAAATAAGACAAATATGGCTTCTTGCCATGCCATAGTTCATATGCTGTCTTATCTACCTTCTTTGTGGGAACCATATTTAGAATATGAACAGCAGATTCAAGAGCATAATCCCAAAAGGATAATGGTAAAGTTGTAAGATTAAACATAGATCGTACCATATCCAATAATGTACGATTTCTCCTTTCAGATACACCATTTTGTTGTGGAGTATACGGAGAAGTAAGTTTCTGAACAATTCCATTCTCACTTAAATAATCTTTAAACTCTTGACTTAAATATTCACCACCACGGTCAGAACGAAGAGCTTTAATCTTCTTTCCCAGTTGTAACTCTACTTCGGCTTTAAACGTTTTGAATGTTTCAAATACCTCATGTTTATGCTTAAGTAAATAAACATAACCATAACGGCTATAATCATCCGTAAACGTCAAGAAGTAGCTAGCACCTTTCCTTGACACATGTCTAAGTGGTCCACACACATCAGTATGTATCAAACCAAGTAGTTCAGTAGCCCTTTCAATATTGCTATTAAAAGGTTTCTTGGTCATCTTTCCAGAGATACAAGATTCACATTTATCGAATGATTCATCATTGATACTTTCCAAAAGCCCATCACGTTGTAGCTTTTGTATGCGAGTCTTCCCAATATGGGAAAGTATACAATGCCAAAGATAAGAAGAGTTCTTGTCTAACTTACTCTTCTTATTCATGCTAAAAACAGAATTATTTTTCCTCTTGGAATTTTTATCATGCATGTTTATTTCAAAAACACCATTCACAGAAATTGCATCAAAATAGAATAAACCATCTTTGAAAACAGAAATTCTATTATTATCAATCGTGTGAATAAATCCAAGATCCAACATACAAGAAAAGGAAATGACACCCCTAACAATTGTAGGTGCATAGTGACAATTATTTAAAAACAGTACTAAACCCGAAGGTAAAACTAATTTAAATATTCCTATAGCTTCAACCGCTGCTTGTGCGTCATTACCCACTTGCAGAAATTGTTCCCCATAGGTAAGCCTCCTTTTCAACTCAAATCCCTGCAGGGTATTACAAATGTTAATACCACATCCCGTATCATATACCCAGGAGTTTGATTTGTATGAAAGATTAAATAACTCTATCATAAATAAGTTACCAGAAGATGGTGTTGCAGCAGCTTGCTCAGCCTTCTTCTTGTGTTCTGCCATTTCATGGAGATAGAGAGCAATTCCTCTTCCAGTGTCCAATCATCTTGCAGTGGTGACAAGTCTCATCTTTCAGAGATTTCTTAGCAAAGTTATGCTTCGGCTTAGATGTAGTCGCAACTTGCTTGCTCTTATCAGCCTTGCCTTTGCCTTTCTGCTTCTTATTCCCTTGCGGTTTAGGTTTAGACACTCTACCCTTTTGTACATAAAGTACTTGAGGCGTAGCAGTGGATGCCTTATCTATCAAACCCTTTTCGAAGTCAATGAGCATTGCATGCAAATCATTAACTGTCTTCCCCGTGCAATGCATATTATAGTTACGAACGAAATAATCAAAGTCCTTATTAAGGGACCTATTGATCAAGTTAATAGCCATATTATGATCGAAGGGTTGTCCTAGTGCAATGAGTTGTTCCATATAACCCCTCATCTCCATGTAATGAGCACTTACGGACTTTCCAAGAGCTTGCTTGCAACTATGTAGAGCATCAACCAGATCATAGATCTCTACAGCTTGCGGCGTTTCATACACAGCCTTGAGTTCATCAAGCATTTGCTGAGGAGGAAATAGCTCATACTTCCTTTGAAGTGATGGAGCCATTCTCCCTAACATTACGGCAGCCACCTCATGGTGCTTCTTAACGTTAGCAGCGTGTTGAAGCCTTTCCGCATTAGTTGCTCCTTCAGCAAGATCCTCCGAAAAAGGAGTTTCCAAGATATTGATAGTACCCGCTGCTCTCAGAACAATTTTTAGTGAGCGGTACCAATCATTGAAATTAGGGCCAGTAAGTTCAGGCCGTTCAAAGAAAGCTTTGAACGCCGAGCTTATTGTCAGATTGTTTTCGGGTTGAGCCATTTCTACAAAAATAAGTTCAAACATTAGTATTTTCGATAATACAATTCAAGAAAATAAAATTACCCCGGTAATAAAACCATAGTATTTTCCTTGAAAAACTAGAATCCATATTGACATAGATTTATCACATCAGTTGATCTGCTAGTGACAAATGTATTCAACACAGTAACTTGTCGAACAATAATTGCCAAATCAAATTGCAATTTCTAGATATGTTAGGGATTTACATTGCCAAAATCATTTGCATTGTAAACATGTTTTATCCCTTCTTTATGCCTTAAGTTTCCAGTTCTCACTGAGTAACTCAATTAAGTCGACTAATCTAAAGAACGTAAAACCTTCATGTGCAATCTTATTCAGTCATGAAGTTTTCACTCCATTACAACATCGTCCGATATCTTATATGACGACAATTGTAACTTCAAGTGTTCGTCAATTAGAGGGCATATGACTTAAATTTTAGGGTATAGATTTTGGTGTCAAAATCATGTATGGAGAAGCATGCATTCATCTCCATAACATAAGTTTAATAAAACATTTAGTAAACTTTTTGGTGAGACTAAAAGTTCATCATATACTTGCAAGTTGAGGTATTGGTTAAACCAATTGAAGATTTTACACACAACTAAATTCACACCGTACTTTTTCTAGAACGTTAGTTATAGCACAAAGCAATAACCTTATTCATTGTGTTTCGGATGTGAATTAATGTAGTTAAATCAACCTTAAAGAATTGTACCAATAACAACCGTAGACAATACCAATTTGACGCACAGGCGAGCCGGGAATTTGGTCAGCGCTGAAGCATAACACCTCATTCCTTAACCGGGTACATGACCAGCGGTGCGTTATACCCACTTTATAGTTTGCCAAAATTGAGTAGCCGTTAAGTTGCTATTGCAATTCTAATCAACGCAAATCATATGTATTTTACATCACAAAACAATTCATTAATTTTGATAAGATTTAGTCCATATTATTTTTTCTTGGAAAAAATTACCCTTGTTTACAACATACAATATAAAAAACGTATGAAAACAAGTAGTACAAAAAAAAACTAAATCAAATAGCCACATGCATAATAATTTATTCAAAGAATCATCAAATCTAGGGTTTTATAAACATAAAAAGTCTTCCCTAATTTTAAAACTTTGAATCAAATAAAGCAAATAGCAATCAAAATTATATGATCCGTAAGAAACGTGCATGTTTATTACGGATCTCCCACATTCTCTTAACAATTAAAAAACTACGGATCGTAACCACGCATGACATAACAATTAATTCATGCAAAAACAATTAAAGTTAATTACCATGCAATTTTAGGGTTTACAAATTTTTTTTTTAATAATAATAAAAAACAAAACCCTAATTTTTCATAAAACCTAAAAAACAACATGTAATTTTTAACACAAATCAATATTAGTTAAAAAAACTTTAGATCTTGATAATTATAATCATGTTAAAACGGCTCTCGATGCCACTGATGGTTTATAGAGTTCATAACAATTATTTAAAACCCTAATATAGATCAAAGAGCGCATAGCGGAAGCGATTAACAAGATCATCAATTTAACATAATTATATTAATCAAGATTAGGGTTACATACCTTTATCCTAGCAAGATCCACAAGACGACGGAACGAACGACAACTAGGATTGATCATGAACAATACCAAGAATATAATCTAAAGGAAGATTATATCACGCTCTTGTACACACGTAATACGTCGAGTTAGCCGTGAGTCTAGCACGAGCAAACCGAGCTTCAACGCTTATGGATTATCTACCCAATAACCCTAGAGAGGGATTAGGACTAGATATTTAGCTAAATCGAAAACCAACCAAAACCCTAATTGGTGAGGGTGTGTCGATCGCAGGAAGAGAAGAGAAGGGGAGGGACAAAAATTATGAAGGCCTTGGAGTTGTTTATATAGCCTTGGTTATCTTGGGCTCCAAGCAATTAAACAAGAATTAGGAAACAAAAGTTTCCCTCTCCCCCCTTTGGTTTTGGCCGACGGCTACACCACCCCCAAGGGGTGTTTGTGTAGTTTTTCCTACTCCTTCTTTTAGCTTCTATTTAGTTTCCATAACGGTCGTTATAACTTAACTCTTATTTATTAACGATCGTCAGTTAAGCTTTGGTTCGATTTAATAAATATATATAAAATATATTTAATAAATAAATTAACTCTTTACGTTATGTGTGCAATCCCGTGATCCCGAGTTCGACCCTATCTCACGACTATTAATTTTAAGTCCATAAACTTTCAGGTGCTAATTCAAAGTCAGAAGATGAGTCTTAACGGAAGCATGTGTCTATAATACAATTGACTCAACCACAAGGAATCAAACATTCACCAAATTAAACTACAACACAAGTCGTACTTACAAAACTTTTCAGACTATAAATACACGATAATTTTCATGCTGAAGACATGGATTTTATGATGAATACAATCGTGGTGGCAATCCGATATGTTGAACATGAAGTTTCAATACGTTGTATGATGTTTCAAACAACTTTCATAGTAAATTTGTCGTAAGTTGAAGTGACTGCGCATCACCTCCATACTCCACCATCTGATTACTTAAAAGGTCTTTCAAAAGGGCATACAACTTATTCGGGTGAGAATAAGAAACCTCGTACCCAGCACCTCGGGCAGTACCATACGTCAAGCCCTTATAAACCACTTTAATTCTAGCCATCTGTTAGAAAACCAAGGATATAAAACTCACTGCTAAGTGATCAAATACTAGTTGTATCACGGGAAACCATTCGCATTTCTCGTTTATCTTCGTATCCATGTCAGAAAGTGCAAACACGATGCTAACTCGATGAACAATTGCATCCGGGTCGCCACTGTCACAAATAGATACATTAGGCTATCTAATAAGTTATAGAAATGAATGCAATTATATACTGTACTAGTTAATATGATGTTTGTTTTACCTGTAGCTTCCCGCATACTGTATGCGCACCATATCACATTTAATCACTTAGCAGTGACACTACAACAATCCAGCCCTTCCCCATCGGGGTTTTCCCCAGCGACATTATGTCGCTGGGGAAAAGTCGCTAAACGACAAAAACTTTCTGACGTGGCAAACTTTCTCGAAAAATTTTTGACCAAAAAGCAAAGCAAATTTTCCCCAGCGACATGTCGCTGGGGAAAGGTTGACTGAATTTTGACCAAACTACTTCACAATTAATGCAAGCGGGAGATTAACCTGCCAACTTTTCCCCAGCGACATGTCGCTGGGGAAACTTTCTCCCACGTCTAATCCAAGTGATTAGCGTTAATGCGTTGTTTAAATTATGCCAAAGATTTTCCCCAGCGACATGTCGTTGGGGAAACTTTTAGGATTCCCTCCAAAAGATATTAAGTTAACGCGCCTATTTTACAAAAAAGTAACAAAATTTTTCCCAGCGACATGTCGTTGGGGAAACGTTGACTTCTATTTGACCACCAATTTTTAGAAAATGTGTAATGTTTATATAATATTTTAGTAAATATAATATATATATTAAAAAATAAAGTTATTAAAATTTAAAATAGTATATCTCTTTTTATGATAAAAAAAGTGAGACAAATGGTTAATTTTCCCGCTAATGTTTTCCCGCCAATGTTTTCCGGCCAAAATTTTGCCCGCCAAAAGTTAACATTCACTGATAATTGTTAACATTCATTGTTAATATTAATTAAAAATTGTTAACATTCATTGAGGCTTACAAACAGACACGCCTAAACCTAACTTTATTCTACACTGACACTTAAACACGCGCTTAATTAAACATGGATATTAAACCGATAATAGACTCATAAACACGAAAACAGATACATCATAAACTAGTTCAAACAAATGTTCCCCATGTCATCGTAAAGGTCGTGAAGTAGTGCAGCTGAATCCAATGTGTGCCTATCGGAGTTGCGGTACAACTCTATCGTACGCTCAAGTACCATTATCATTCCATTCAAGCGCACACAGTTTGCACACGCTGAAGAGCTTGGAGAAGAAATTGGAATCGTTGAAGGTCTGGTAGAAGAGCTTGGAGGAGAAAAGTTCGTTGAAGGTCTTGAAGAAGAGCTTGGAGGAGAAAAGCTCATTGAACCTCCAAGAGATTTGATTAGTAGTTGGACGCGTTCGTCTTTCCATAAAAAAAATTTGCATCCATATGAAACTGGAGGTTGAACCCGTGAACGTGGACAAGCATAGTATAGTCTACCAAAGTTTTTAGTTGTCCACGATTCTCGAAGAACTACATCTCCATGTCCACACCTGCACGGAAAAGCTTCATGCTTCAACATGTACATAATAACAATTTGTTTATGATGATAAGTGTGTGTAATCTGCTGGTAGTTGTGATGATAAGGAGTGTGTGTGGTTCTCTTTTTATGCTAAAAAAGTGAGGGAAATTGTTAACATTTTCCCTCCAATGTTTTCCCTCCAATGTTTTCCCTCCAATACATTGAACCCTATCTAATTCATTGAACCTATAATGATGAACCCTATCTAATACATTGAACTTCTAATGATGAACCTTATCTAATACATTGAACCTATAATGATGAACCCTATCTAATACATTGAACCTCTAATGATGAACCCTATCTAATACATTGAACCTATAATGATGAACCCTATCTAATACATTGAACCTCTAATGATGAACCCTATCTAATACATTGAACCTATAATGATGAACCCTATCTAATACATTGAACCTATAATGATGAACCCTATCTAATACATTGAACCTCTAATGATGAACCCTATCTAATACATTGAACCTCTAATGATGAACCCTATCTAATACATTGAACCTGTACTGTTGAAACCTATCTAATACATTGAACCTCTAATGATGAACCCTATCTAATTCAATGAACCTCTACTGTTGAAACCTATCTAATACATTGAACCTCTACTGTTGAAACCTATCTAATACATTGAACCTATAATGATGAACCCTATCTAATACATTGAACCTATAATGATGAACCCTATCTAATACATTGAACCTCTAATGATGAACCCTATCTAATACATTGAACCTCTAATGATGAACCCTATCTAATACATTGAACCTCTACTGTTGAAACCTATCTAATACATTGAACCTCTAATGATGAACCCTATCTAATTCAATGAACCTCTAATGATGAAACCTATCTAATACATTGAACCTCTAATGATGAAACCTATCTAATACATTGAACCTCTAATGATGAACCCTATCTAATACATTGAACCTATAATGATGAACCCTATCTAATACATTGAACCTATAATGATGAACCCTATCTAATACGTTGAACCTATAATGATGAACCCTATCTAATACATTGAACCTATAATGATGAACCCTATCTAATACATTGAACCTATAATGATGAACCCTATCTAATACATTGAACCTATAATGATGAACCCTATCTAATACATTGAACCTATAATGATGAACCCTATCTAATACATTGAACCTATAATGATGAACCCTATCTAATACATTGAACCTCTAATGATGAACCCTATCTAATACATTGAACCTCTAATGATGAACCCTATCTAATACATTGAACCTCTAATGATGAACCCTATCTAATACATTGAACCTATAATGATGAACCCTATCTAATACATTGAACCTATAATGATGAACCCTATCTAATACGTTGAACCTATAATGATGAACCCTATCTAATACATTGAACCTATAATGATGAACCCTATCTAATACATTGAACCTATAATGATGAACCCTATCTAATACATTGAACCTCTAATGATGAACCCTATCTAATACATTGAACCTCTAATGATGAACCCTATCTAATACATTGAACCTCTAATGATGAACCCTATCTAATACATTGAACCTCTACTGTTGAAACCTATCTAATACATTGAACCTCTAATGATGAAACCTATCTAATACATTGAACCTCTAATGATGAAACCTATCTAATACATTGAACCTCTAATGATGAACCCTATCTAATACATTGAACCTATAATGATGAACCCTATCTAATACATTGAACCTCTAATGCTGAAACCTATCTAATACATTGAACCTATAATGTTGAACCCTATCTAATACATTGAACCTCTACTGTTGAAACCTATCTAATACATTGAACCTATAATGATGAACCCTATCTAATACATTGAACCTCTACTTATTATATAAATATATAATTATATAAAACGTATTATTATCAATCATTTAAAACTAATTTACATAAATACATTATATAAAAAATATATAATTATATAAAACTTATTATTTTTAATTATATAAAAGTAAAATATACAATTATACAAAACTTATTATTTTTAATTATATAAAATTATAATAATACAATTATATAAAATTATTATTATTAATCATTTAAAACGTATTATTATCAATCAAACTTATTATATAAATATATAATTATATAAAACGTATTATTATCAATCATTTAAAACTAATTTACATAAATATCTTATATAAAAATATATAATTATATAAAAAGTAAAATATACAATTATGTAAAACTTATTATTTTTAATTATATAAAATTATAATAATACAATTATATAAAATTATTATTATTAATCATTTAAAAGTAAATATCATGAATAGTTGAAAAAGTTTCCCCAGCGACATGTCGCTGGGGTAAGTTTCGTTGACCAATTTTAGAAATCCCTCCAAAAAATTTCATTAACGCGCTTCTTTCACAAACCGACAAAATAAAGGTTTCCCCAGCGACATGTCGCTGGGGTAAGTTTCGTTAATATCCAACGTTTATTAAACCATCTGCGCAAAACGACAAATTCTAAGCTTTCTCCATCGACATGTCGCTGGGGAAAAGTTCGTCAAGAAAAGGAAATTTTCCCCAGCGACATGTCGCTGGGGAAACTTTTCACCAGACCTTATCCTCAACGATTTACAGAAACTTAGCTTATCTTTTTTCTCTTCTCTCAAACAAACGCTGCCATTTACACCACCATTTACACCACCATTTACACCACCAATATCACCACCATTTACACCACCAATATCACCACCATTTACACCACCAATCATCACCACCATTTACACCACCAATCATCACCACCGTCATCCCCATCTGCGTAAAACCCCCACCCATCTCCATCACCCTCACCAGTCACCATTGCTAATCACCACCACCATCACCCATATCCATCTCCATCACCCCCACCATCACCACTGCGAATCATCCCACCGGTCACCACTATGAATCACCCACACCACTAGCCATAATTAAAGGTTTTGTCTTTCATTTTAAGTTTATATAAATTAAAGGTTTTGGTTTTTTTAATTCAATTGTTTTTTATATAAATTTATAGTTTTTTTAATTGAATGGTTTTTTTTAATTAATGTTTTATGTTATTGTAGCCGACCGCAGCCGACCGCAGCCGACCGCAGCCGACCACAGCCGACCGCAGCCGACCACAGCCGACCACAGCCGACCACAGCTGACAGCGCAGCCGACAGCGATCGACCACAGCCGACCACAAGTGACCACCACAACTAACAGTATGTTTTTTTAATTCTAACTGATAACACTTATTTACTTATTTTTATCATTTTGGTTTCCCCAGCGACATGTCGTTGGGGATTTATAAACTAGTTTTTTTAATTAAACGTAAATCCAAACACTCGTTAACTATAAAAAACGCAAACCCAAACACTCGTTATGTTGCTTATCGGCTTATCCGAATAAACTGTTTTTAAACAGCTTATCCTGATAAGCTTATCAGGATAAGCTGTTTGAAACAACTTATCCCGATAAGCTTATCAGAATAAGTTGTTTGACGCACCGCTAGATAACGATGATGTTCCTAATGAAGACGATGATGATGAAGACCCCCTTCCTCATGATTTAGCAGATTCTGATGTTGAAGACCTCATCAAAGATAATGATGGTGTTGAGAAATTTTATTCTATTGACGAAGAAGATTAACTTTGTGTTGTAACTTGTAAAATACACTTATATATTTGAATGAATGAATGAATGAAATTGTTGTGGATTGTTTAAATGTGTAAATTTATTTTGATATTTAGATTTGTGCATGCTTGTATTATTTTGTTCATGAATTTCTACATGTTATGCTAATTGTACCTGTATACAGATGACTGATGTTGCACGGGGCCACGGCGGGGACGGTGGTGGCGAGGATCCTTCACGTCCACGTCCTCCATCATTCGATTGTGGGGGTTGCTTCGTCAACCGGGGTAAGAATTTCTGGATTATTGTAATACAAATTTGATACACATATTTAACTTGTTTGCCTTAACTTTTATTACTTTATCACTCACTTGATTTTGCAGGAAAAGGAAAGAAAAAGCCCAATTTGGGCGGGAGGAGAGCCGGCAGGCAGAATACCCGGGAGAAGACCCGCTGCCTGAAATTACTGGATGCGGTGGCCGAGAATCAAAACCGGCCGGTCGAGGTCGACTTTGTACCCGGTAGAGGTAACCTTGTTATACCTATCTGCCCCTACGCAGATCATTGGGGAAACTTATTCGGGTGTGTCGTTAGGGAAATACCTTTGTATTACCCTTCGTGGAGCAAGGTCCCCGAAGGGTACAAGGCGGCGGCCCGGGCAGCTATTGGGGTAAGTTATCATTTTATATTTATTTAATTATCGTGTTCATTTATTTAATTGTATATATTTATTTAAATTTGTTTTTTTATTTATATCATATAAATAAATAAACAAATTTAAATAAATATATAAATTATATTGCTAACTCCGTTTTTAATGTGTTGTATTGTGTATATTTATTTAAATTCGTTTATTTATTTATATCATATAAATAAATAAACGAATTTAAATAAATATATAAATTATATTTCTAACTCTGTTTTCAATGTGTTGTATTGTGTATATTTATTTAAATTTATTTATTTATTTATATCATATAAATAAATAAACAAATTTAAATAAATATATAAATTATATTTCTAACTCTGTTTTCAATGTGTTGTATTGTGTATATTCATTTAAATTCGTTTATTTATTTATATCATATAAATAAATAAACGAATTTAAATAAATATATAAATTATATTTCTAACTCTGTTTTCAATGTGTTGTATTGTGTATATTCATTTAAATTCGTTTATTTATTTATATCATATAAATAAATAAACGAATTTAAATAAATATATAAATTATATTTCTAACTCTGTTTTCAATGTGTTGTATTTGATTGCAGAAAAATTATGATCTCACGCCGTACGTGAACACCCCTCGGTGGAAGAGTATTTATGATACCATTAATCACCAGCTACAAAAATCATACAATACCAGCAAGGCTAGTCTGAAGCGAGATTACTTTGTAAAAAACCCCGAGACTGGAGAATACGATTTGGATCAAATTAGGCGGAACAGACCGGACGAGCACACACCTGAAGTGTGGGAGAAACAGATAGAGTTTTGGACTGACGAAGCTAACATGAAGCGATCCTCAACAAACAGCCAAAATCGGTCCAAGGCAACACTTGTCTCCCGACATGGTTCTCGGTCGATCCCTCGCACTCGACATCTCATGGTAATTATTATTATTATTATTATTATTGATTTTACATTATTATGGTTTTTTTTATTTTTTTTATTTTATTATTATTATTATTGTTTTTTATTTTTATTATTTTATTATTATCATTATTTATTTTACATACGTATTATTATTGCCGCATTTAATTAGATTGATCTTACTTACGTGTGTATGTACAGCAAAAGTCGTCCGAAACCCAACAGGAGCCTACAGAGATCGACATGTTCTATCGTCTGCATACGAATTCAGATGGTGTATTTATAGATGAGCAGTCTCTCCAGTTGTATGTAAGTATTCTTTTCAAAACACACTTTAATGAATCATTGATTAATAATCTAGCAACCCGACTAATATATTTACTATATTGTGTTATTGTCACCACATAGGATCAGATGAGGGAGCTAGAGGCGACGGGTGAGCACACCACTGCCGAGATCAACAGGATGGTGCGAGGAGGCAAGTTTCGCGGCCACCATCCTGGCGTGGGTATGGTATTGCCAGGATACACCAGTACTCCCCCGTGCTTTCCGCCACCACCCCCTGAGACTCGTCGGGATCGGGATGTTGATTTCATGATGGGCTTGTTCAGAAACGACCCCAGGTATGGCGATCTTTTTGCCGCATATGAGAGTGGTGGTGCCAGCGGGAGTGGGAGTCGCCCGGGTGATGATGTTGGTGCCAGCGGGAGCGGGAGTCGCCCGGGTGATGATGCTGAGGATCGGGAGGGTGGCGATGACGCGAGCTAGTCGTGTCATATATGTGTTTGTTAGTATGGTACATAGTTTCTTTATGTTCATCTTGACTTGTTTCCCTATTATCCTAAATTAGAACGCTTGTTTCCCTAGTATCCTTAACTATCCCGACTTATTCCTAGTATCCATGTGATCATTAGAACGTTATATTATATTTTGGTGCAAGTTGAACTTATTCCGCGTTTGTGTTGATTTGTATTTCAAGTTTACTTTATATGTGTCTTTTGGTGAGCAAATACAGGTTTTGGTAGATTTTTTCCGGAAAAAAATCTGGAAAACGCCTGCTGTGCAGGCAATTTTAAAAAAAAACCTGCAGACTCTTCCCCAGCGACATGTCGCTGGGGAAAAGTTGGTTATTCGTTGACAAGTCAAACGCAAAGCGTTGACAAGTCAAACGTATCAAGAGTTTCCCCAGCGACATGTCGCTGGGGAAACTTTGGAAAGCGTTGACTAGTCAACGGCAACGCGTTGACAAGTCAAAAGAAAGGAAATTTTCCCCAGCGACATGTCGCTGGGGAAAATTTGTAATTAGCTAAAATGGTTAAGTTTAACTTAATTTTTTTTATTTTATAAGGATTTTCCCCAGCGACATGTCGCTGGGGAAAATTTTGCCACCGTGGCATCTGTTCTTCCAGGAAAAGTCTGTGGGGCCCACTTGTCGCTGGGGGAAGTCGCTGGGGATACTTTTAACAACTAGCGTACCCCAGCGAATATACCCCAGCGACTTGTCGCTGGGGATATACTTCCCCAGCGACATGTCGCTGGGGAAACGCTAAAAATATCGCTGAGGTAGGGCGCGATTGTTGTAGTGTGAGTCATTTATCCTTGGTTATTTAACACTTCGGTTTCCTAATAGATGGCTGGAATTAAAGTGGTTTATAAGGGCTTGACGTATGCCACTGTCCGAGGTGCTGGGCACGAGATTTCTTATTCTCACCCCGATAAGTTGTATGCCCGACTGAAAGACTATAAATAATTAGTAAAGTGTGGTGTGTGGCAACTAGATTTGTATGGTGTATCGCTCCATTGTTGGTTGATTGGCTCACTCCTTGAATCTATATATAGGGAAAGAGCTATTCACATAATAATACTGTAATACATGAGTTTGTTGCCGTTCATAATTGTGGAAAAACTACTTTTTTTATATATGGAAATTAAGGACAATTATTAGCTTCACTTAAAACCTTTTCCTTATTCAAGAAAATCCTACCCAAACTTCAATATTATTCTTAGCTTTGTAAGAGTAAATGTTGTATTATACATATTCATAATTAATACTCCATCCGTCCTATATTAATAATTGATCGATTAAAAACACGTATTTTAATAAAAACAATATTTTTTCAACTTTATTTCTTTTACTTTTTGCACAATGACAATTTTACTCTTAACCATTAATTTACAACTTTCTTATTATTTGTAATAATACATTTAAGGGAGGGTGTTATGATAAACTTAATCTATACTTTTTTATCTATTTTTGAACTGGAGTATTAATTTGAGACGTCCAAAAATAGTAATCTGGACTATTAATATAGTACGGAGGGAGTACTACGTACAAAACATTTCTTTTGAGATAAGTGTTTGGTTACTCATTAAGCTGATTCAATAGCTTAATTAATGCATGCAGCTTCTTTGTATAATACACGAAACAATCAACATACAATTGAATAATTATTTATATAAAGATGTTGATTTTATATGAATCAACATGTCTGACAAATACATAGAGAATGTATAACTTGCGAAGGACCATTGGCATTGCATATTCCCTTGGCATTCTTACCAAATCTTATGACACATGTGTCGTACACAACAACGACCAATACAGTACGATAAATTATTTGCTATCATCATTCGTAGATGAGTGGATAAATTACGCAATCACTACAACAAATATGTTTATTTTTCACGCTTTTATGTTTTACATTTTAAAAAATGTAAACTTTATTTTTTAAATTTTCACATTTATAAGTATAAAATATTAAAAGTGTGAATTATTAAAAAATTCACAAATAAAAGTTTGTTTTATTATAAATCTTAATATTTAAAAGTGTGTAATTATTTGTTACACTCAATTTGTTTACATTAAGAATACTAATGATAAGGTGAAATTTTCAAATTCACACACATTTAAATGTAAAAAAATGTATAATAAGTGTGAAAAATTACACTACAAGAAAACTGGAAACAGGTGACCGGAGTTTTTCTGGCGACAAAATGTCGCCAGGGATAACCCCTTTTCCCTGGCGACAAAATGTCGCCAGGGATAACCCCTTTTCCCTGGCGACAACGCTGACGTGGCAATAAAACAGATTTACTTTTTGGTCAAAGTTTGACCAGGGTATCCCTGGCGACATGTCGCCAGGGATAATCCGTCCAAAATTAGATGCCAAATGAAAGAGCGCGAAATTTTCCCTCCAATTTATCCTTGGCGATATGTCGTCAGGGAAACTTTGTCCAAAATTATCCCTGGCGACATGTCACCAGGGAAAATTCGTCCATCGTAATTAACAATAATTATTTTTTGATAATAACCTGCCAAATTTATCCTTGACGACATATCGCCGGAGAAACTTTGTCAAACGTAATTAGCTTCAAAGTTAAGCAGAAAATGTGTGGCGGACTTTTACCCGCCAAATCTCAAAAGTTTCTCTAGCGACATGTCGCCGGGGAAACTCCCTGTCATATATATAATTAGTTTTTGCTTGTTATGAAAAATTATTAATTACTCCATATAATTATTATTTTAACTATCGATCCGATGTTATTTTATTTTTGCGACGTTTATATAATAAAAATGAGACATTTATAAAACATATATTTATTTATTCCAAATAATTATTATTTTAACTATCGATCTGATGTTATTTTATTTTTCCCACGTTTATATAATAAAAATGAGACATTTATAAAACAAATATTTATTTATTCCAAATATTACATAAAACCTTTTGTAATATCACATGGGAGACTTACAAACAAACACTCCTAAACATAATTTTATTCGTCACGGACACTTAAACACGCGCTTAATTAAACATGGATATTACAACGATATTAGACTCGTAAACACGGAAAAAAACACATCACAAACTAGTTCAAACTAAGGTTTCCCATGTCATCGTAAAGGTCGTGAAGTAGTGCAACTGAATCCATTGTGTGCCTATCGCAATAATGGTTAGTATGTCTTGTTTTTCCTACCTTAGCATGCAAGTTTAATAATTGTAAACCCCGAATTGCAAGTTTAATAAGTGTAACTAGGAACTTTGTACTCAAGTTGTGACATATGTATTTGTATTGATCGAGTTAATCGATCGAGAGGTTACATGTTATTGTGTTTTGGTACTAGATCCGTGGTAGACTTTTAGTATTTGTATCCCCAGGTTTTGTATTTGTATTCCTAGGCTTTGGTAGATTTTTTCCGGAAAAAATTTGGAAATAGCTTGCTGTGCAGGCTGCAAAAAAAATGACAAAGTTTCCCCGGCGACATGTCGCCAGGGAAACCTGAGGTTCGCTTGACTTTCTGAAAAGTCAGCAAAGTTTCCCTGGCGACATGTCGCCAGGGAAACTCTGGCACAACGTTGACTTGTCAACGCGAGGCATTGACTTGTCAACGTAACGAATAGTTTCCCTGGCGACATGTCGCCAGGGAAAAGTGAGGTTTAAGTAGCATGTTTACTTAAGTTTGTTAATCACCCAAAGTTTTCATGGTGACATGTGTCGCCAGGAAAACTTTTCCGCACCAAATCTAGCGTGGTACTAGTTTTGAACCCAAGAGCCGCGGAGCCCACTTAGTCGCCAGGAAAATCCAAAAAAGTTGCCAGGAAAACTTTCCCGCACTAGCTTTCTTTAGCTAATTTTCCCTGGCGACATGTCGCCAGTGATACGTTTTCCCTGACGACATGTCGCCAAAGAAACGCTCGAAATTTTGCCAGAGAAGGACTGGAATTTTATAGTGATTAACCTATTGTTATACTCTTTATAATGAATCCGATCTACAAAGAAAAGTTAAATATATATTCATCTCAAGATATGAAAACATTGGAAACATTATCAGAGATGCAGTGAGGGAGCATTGTATTTATTTAAAAGAAACACCGAAAATAAAAATTGCATTAAACTTAGATGTTTCCCTTTAATTTATATATATGTACATATTTCTTTTGTTTTCATTGTCACTCTCTTATTTTCTTAAGAATATCAATTAATATCACTCACTACTACACAAAAGGCTACAAACACCCCCTCAAAGATACCGGTTTTGAGATAACCACTTTGTATTCTAAAAAAATAAAGGAATGTAAAACATAAACACTGGTTTTTAAAAGAAACACATGTCTTTATAACTTAAAACGCATAAAGAATAGTTGTGTGACTTGTGTCATAAAAACTCTATTACTAATAGGAGCAAAATTGGTTGACCTCTCAAAACTTTCAAATATTTTCATAATTTTATTAAAAAAATTATGATTCCCCTACATCTTCAGCGGGAATTATCCCTCAAATATTTTTCACCAAAATTTCAATTAATTAAACAACTTTTTTTCCCAAAATTTCACACCCCGCTTTTTATTTTTCTCTCACTTTTTTTCATAAAAACCCACCAAACACAGTTAACATCTCATCATAAACTTCATCACCGCCTCCCTATTACCACCTGCAATTCAACATCATAAAACAAGTCAAAAGATAGAACCTCTCATCTACACACACACGAAATTCAACATCAGAAAAGGAGGAATTTAATCTTCAAATTCAGTTTTGATAGTGATAATTAAGTTGACCCTCACTTTTCAATTTCGGTCTATTATTAATTACAGTAGTTATTTCGGGTTTTTATTCTTTAGATTACTTGAAATTTAAGTGCTAAATCATTACTCATTCATTCCCGCGTCCCTTTATCTTTTCTCTTTGCAAGATACACTATTTTTAGTTTGTTCAAGTGTATGGAATTTTGGTTGAACTTGAATCCCTAATCCATCATGTAACCTTTGGAATTGACCAAGATCAGAATTGGGGCAAGGGACTTAATTATTTAATCTAATTGCATAAGCATGTCATCATATCAAGCTAAATAATTTTTTATTATATCTTGTGCAAGGTCTCTCAAATTCACGACACTGTTTTGGCTTAAGGGGAAAGATACCCCCACCCTCTAAGATTGTCTATGCTACACTAATTATCTGTATTGCCACTTGAACTCAAAACCATTAGGCTCGAGGTACCCCTAGATGACTGATGGGTGGTAATGGGTCAAAACGGGTTCAGCTTGGATACATGAAGCTATAAATAATAAGACAACGGGAATATTTTTTGTTGTTGCAACTCATGAACTGATACGATTATTCGGTACTTACTTTATAACCCCCTAAAATGCATCGCCAAACACCCCTATACTTAGCTTGGATACATGAAGCTATAAAGCATGTTGAGTAACATGCAGAAGCTCATTCTCTGATATTTCACGAAATGAATTATGTTACATTCAACAGAACCTACTATAGTTCTCGAGAATATCTCAAATTTCCTTATCGCCAATGATACATCACATGTTGGAGTTATTCTAGAATTTCTTTAACTTAGTTCTCGCTGATAAGTTGTCCTAACGTAATAGCTGGCATGGTTAAAAACATGATAAGTTGTTCTAAAGTTGTCGGGTGATCATTCATGTTGCATTGGTAGATATTATTATTGCATGCGATAATTTATCCCTTATGAAGGTTTTAACATTGTTACTGTATTATTTACTCTTTCTGAGTTATGTTTTACCTTACAATGCTACTTGTGCAATTACACTATTACAAGACCACTAGTCATTACTTTACATATCAGGATAAAAAAGGTTGCTTTCTTGAAATTTTTCCAAAACACAATACCATTAACTATTGTCGTTTGTAGTGTGTCATACAATTAGCTTTCATTCTAAACGATAGGTCCCATGCTATTTGCAGTATGTCATGCAAATTATCAAGAAAGTTAACTATTTGGTCAAAGTTGTGTAAATCTATATATAATTAGAATTTGGTCTTTAAAAACATCAATAGACAAGTATAAAAAGTGAGTTGATTGTTTAGGACCCTACGTGGCATGCAGGGAAACAACTGATGTTACCCATTTGAGAGCTTTACCTGAATCGTGTTATTGCTAGTTCTGACTAAATGAGGTAAAACATACTCACTTTAATATCAAAGGTAAAACTGGTCTTTTTGTAGGCTTCTTCTATGCACGGTTCAGCTCAACAATGTCTTTCTTTGATTGCGTGAGTTTTAATTCCGCTTGGTTTGCTGCCATTGCAGGTGACTCGCCAGGGTATAACGACTCAGATGAGTGCAATGGAGCGCCCACATCGATTGAGGGTCGAACCATCGCCACTTTTCTTATCTGTGTCTACAATGAGAGGTACATCCGTTATAGCATACCACTATTAATAAAGCTTCAAGCTTTATGAGTTTAAGGGATTGAGCAACTGAGAATCGTTTTTATCTTATGGAGTAAATGCTAATTGCTATGGACGCAACACAAATTGAACATTTCCCTCTTGGTCCACGTTAGCTATTATCATAGTTCATGGTTGATAGGTACACAATTCAAATAAGTTTTATCTATCTTTCTATTATTCTTTTTCATTTCGTTTCACGCCAGTTAGATGACCCCCATGAAATGAAAATTTTGATTACAGAAATTTATATGAACTATATTGCTAAGTGACATTGTTAATCAGAGCTTCTATTATTTGCAGAATCATACGATGCTTGAATCCATTCCAAACCTCAAAAAGAAGGGACGCCCGTTTCTAGATATGGTAAAAAAGAGCCACTCAACACATTTGATGAAAAGTGACTTAAACATGTTCTCTGTAAGTTTCTTCGTATGAATAACCATGTGACAACGAGTAGTTAAAGGTGACTTCTCCACCTCTCTCTTGTAACTATGCCTTTACAATCCCGATCACATTTTTTCAATCCTAGATATGTTGTTGAGAAAGCATTTAACATTCTAATTTATGAAAGAAGCATGCTGTCTAAAAGATGTCTTTTTGGTGGTGTGGTTGCATAAGCTAAAAAGTAGAAAAATGACACACAAAAACAGAAATATATTTTTAGGGCATATATGATGTATCTCACATTTTCACCCCTTTTTATTTATTTTTGAGAAACATGAAATTATAAACAAATGCCTTCAACCAAAGCATGAGAAGGTGACAATTTAATATGTGCAAGGTTATTAAGAGCATAGTTTTAAATAGTTCGCTATATCTCGCTTTAAAGCGTGCTATAACTTGAGGCACAGCTTCCATGCTACGTAATAGATTAATGCGCGTTACGACATGAGGTGCGATGTTTTTTTGAATTTAACTTTAAAATATGAATATTATTACATGTAAGGAAAGTTTTTAACTTTAATTATTATATACAACACTTATTATGAACTAAATATAAATATAATACTGAAATATGATAAGTCATGCCGTCATAAGCCACGCTTTAAAAACACTAAAGTTTCGTCGTAGCCGCTAAAACGTGTAACTTGAACTTGCCGTCATGTCATGTCACGCTTCACGCTATTTGTAACCATGATTAAGACCCTCCTAAAAACCCCATCTATACCCCATGATAAGCACAAGAAGATACCAGTGAACGTAGAGTATTTATAAGTAAGTTTTCTGCTTCTTTTATTGTTTATAAATCAATTGTTGACTGATACTTATGGTTTCTGGTGTGTCTTAATTAACTATTTTTTACGTGCCAGATGGGCCTGAAAAAGATCTCTATGGCCTGTTCATTAATCATATTCGCTGGGAACATCCACCGGAGTTCTTAGAAAATGTCAAAGGGTTGGTTATAATATCTTCTGATTGTTTGATACATAACTGATTTGCTTTCTGGAAATTATGCTTAACTGTTGTGACTGGTTGATGTATTATCTAATAGTATCTTCTTACTTTGAAATGCAGTCTTACCAAATAGGTGCCACCACCAGTTAAAATGACGATGACTTATGTTCGGCAAAACATTGATATTTCACGAAAGAAAATGGATGTTGCTTCTTTGGACATGATTTAGTTTCATTGGTATTGATTCTTTTCTCACCTATTTCTTGCAAATTCAGGACGTTTTTGCGATTATACATATTACTTTTTTCTTATATCAAAATAAGCTGCAAGCCTGTGAGTAGCAGTAGTTATCCTGTGATAAAAAGGAATATTGTTGAGTCGTTATTTCTTCTTGAACCAGGTGGGATTACTCTAAGAATGGCTATCTTGATGCCCTTAAACATCTATCAGATTTGAAAGAAGAAGGTTTGATCTTAACTAATCGTCTTTGATTCTTACTAATTTCTTCTCATGACTGGATATAACTACCTCTTCTGTTTTGCAGGTAAGATTAAGACTGTAGCTTTGACTAACTTTGATACCCAGTGGTTACATATTATATTAGAAAACGGCATCCCGATTGTTAGAAATCAGGTAAGTTAGTGTAATACTCATGGTTCCATATATATATCTTATTCTGAGATCTGGTTTAAATGTGGTGGTACTATGTGTTTGCTACTGTTACCAGGTTCAACATACACTTGTGGACATGCGACTTCAACAAAGAATGGCGGAACTCTGTCAGCTCACTCAAGTCAAACTCATAACGTATGTCTCTCTCTTTCTAGCATGTGAACGCGCGCGTGCACATAATCATGCTTATAGTTATTATTACACATTACTTTTTTCGCGGCTATGGAACAGTAATGGTTGATCCATGGGGCGGATGGAGTCTTTTCCGAGCTCTTCTTAAAACTTCAAATCACGTAGCAGTAAAACATGGAGTCTCCATACCAACTGTTGCTATAGAGTTCGTACTAGATAAGGTAAACTCGGACGCCCAAATTTGTCCATTATACAAAATAGTCAAATAGTCTTTTCTTACCGAATGCTGGCAGGTTCAATGGTGGGTGTTAGACTTGGGTTATCATAACATATTAAAGACTGCTACAATATTCTCACTTAAACTTGATGAAGAGGATGTGTTACATGATCTAATTTGCTATTCTACCCGAATCCACAATCTGCTCGCACGTTCCATATATGATGAGTTTATCAACTTTTTAATAGCAACCAAACTTATATACAAAGCTCACCTAGGTGGCGAGACACAACTTATGATCAGGCGTCCCTCTTAAACATCATACAATTCCCTGGAACAAAATATTCTTCAGGTACATGGGAAGTCCACTAGAACACCTTTGATAACCTCATAGATAAACTTTGGAGGGTCATAAATAACAAAGCCCTTTACAATTGTGAACTATATAGCTAGAACGGGTTCACATTTATCTTTCAGCAACTCATATTTTTCACCAGTTGTCGGGCCAGGCCCTGCTCGATTTTAAAGTTCACAGTGTATGCTTAAATTTGATGACCGCTTAGTCCTTGGTTGTGGCCTGTTATAGCTGGAACTTTTCGGGCCAGGCCCAGTTATCGACTCCAATATACTAAATACGTGACTGTTTAAAGTAAACAAATGTTTATACTTTGCACAAACGACGCCCATAATGTAAATGAAGAGGTTGTAGAATTAATTGGCTATTGGCATTTTTATTTGCTAAGAAATGAATTTTAGGCATGCAACATTGTTTTCAAGTAGTTTAAGGGTGACGTGGTTAGAGATGTAAATCATTACACACATTCTATTATTGGTTTATTTGCTGAAAAAAGGGATCAACTGCTAACTCAAATAAACTTACATATTATATAAACTATTAATTTTGAACTAATATCATTTGACAATGATATTAATTTGGTTACATTTCAACATGTTCTCATTTTGACACCTGATGAAGATCAAGAAGCTTCATCCCAAGTACTACCAATATACCATCAACTAGTCAGACTCAACAAATATGTACCCTTAGGATATCATGTAGAACGTAGCTATGTAATTTCACACTATGCTACTGTTAGATTGTTAGCTATGTAATTTCACATATGAAATTGTTCAATACTTATCATGAAATTTTATAAGGAAAAGTTATGGTATGTGCTACTTATATTTTGGCATTCGTGATGCGTATGTAAGTTAAAACCGCAATTAAAAAACCTTTGATGTATATAATTACTCTATTATCTAATTATAAAATTTAAATCTCGTGCATGCACCGGTATTATAACTAGTTTATATATAATAAACTAATTGCTTTTGGAACTAATTACTTTGTAAAAGCCTTCAGATTAGTATTATTTATGTTTCTTTTTAAATAGTTGTTCCATTAAAAAAAAGCTAAAACAATTGTTTTACCTATGGTTTATCGTAATAAAACATGTGCCGATGATCTACAAAACAAAGTGTAGCTTGTCACAAAATTTAGTGAGAAAACTTAGAAAAGACTTCAGACTAAAATCTTGTGTAATAAATGCTGAAAACCTGGTGCGGACATATATTTTTAGCAAAACTGAATACTAGTATACATTTTCATTAAAGCACAAGAACGGTGAGGCCGTGGAAGTGGTGTCATACTCAAAAAGTGATGTCATGTTAGCAAAATAAGTTATAACACGAGAAATACTATGACACCACTTATTAGAGGGGAGGGTACGGTGGGCTGGTGGGGAACTGGCCACCACGGCGCGAGGCCACGGCGGCGCCAACCACACCGTGGCTCGCGCCGTCGGTTTTGGGCTGGTACCTACCAGCCGACGCCGTGGTGACGGCGCGAGGCCACGGCGGCGCCAACCACACCGTGGCTCGCGCCGTCGGGTTTTATAAATTTTTTTTTTTTTTTTTTTTTTTTTTTTTTTTTTTTTTTTTTAATTTGAAAAAATAGCCGTTTTTGACCGTTTGCAAATCCTTCGATTCGACACTACCGGATTAAGTCCACAAGACGCGGCGAGGATCGAGAAGCTCAAAGACGAGGCGCGTGCCAAATATTTTAATTTTTAAGTTTATTTTCGTATTTGTGTTTTTTTTTTCGGTAATTTTTTTTTTTCGTGTTTTTTTTTTTTCTATTAGTAATTGTATTTTTTTTTATTAATGAAAATTTAAGTTTATGTTAATAAATTGTTGAAAAAAAAAAAAAAAAAAGTTGGGTGACGACGACACGAGAATTCTCGTGTTAACCAGGGAGGGGGGTTGAGCCATCGTGGGGTGTTTTGGTGTCGTGGGAGTAAAAAGTGACGTGGCATCACTTTTTGCCCACGACACGAGCACGACGGCTCAACTGCACCGTGTGCTTTTAAAGGGAGTGATGATTTTTGGTGCTACAAGGGTATTTTTGGTGCCATTAAAGGAATATATCCTTTAAACACAAAAAAAAAAAAAAAATCGAACGTCGTGGGCTGATAGCCACGGCGCGAGAGCCTTGGCTCCAACCCACGGAGTCTCGCGCCATTCTTCTTTTTCGCGCTATGGTTCGACGCCAAAGAATGGCACCACGGTTCCAAATACTCTTAGTTTTTCTAAGTTGTCCATAATGACGCCAAAGAATGGCACGACGGTTCCAAATACTCTTAGTTTTTCTAAGCTGTCCCATAACAAAGCTTTGAACAGCTGCCTATAATGGTTGTATGTTAAAAGATTAGTTCAGAAGCTTTATCACCATCGTCAAGATCCCCAAACTTTTAATCTTCAAAAGTAACTTATTCCCCAAAATATAATAACCTAAATTCTTTCAATTCGTATTTTCCTATACCCATCCGAACCAAGGTCTCCAAACTAGGTGAACGGGTCACAGGCAAGAGAACTAATTAACTCGCCATAGTCCATACTCCATAGTTACTCGAAGGCTTTGGTTTTGAAGCTCGTTTATTATTATTATTTTTTTTGAGGCATTTATATATCCTTAGCAAATTTATAAATTACGTCAATATCCTTACAAATATTTTAATAACTTTAATATCCTTTCAAAATATCAAAATACACATGTATATCCAAATATATATTTTCATCATTTTTCTATATAATTAAAATGTCAAAAAATTATATAAATATTATCTAACATGTTAGTTTACTTTTTTACCCTTTTTTTCCTGAATTAAACATAGTTTTCTAAATGGTTTTGTTGAAGATGAAAATTGAAATTAAAAAACACTCGGTACTGGAAACGGATAACAATCACGAACTCGTAAAGTAGTCCATAGTATACGAATGATTTTGTTATTGCAATATGCATAGAAGGGAGAAATTGCAATCATGAATCATGTGAGTAATCGATAGTAACCCCGATGATCTTTCAAAAAGAATCAAATTATAGTAAAGAGATTTGAGCAGAGTATGCATGAGTACTTGATTGATCATTAGATGTCGATCTTTCTTTCAACTTATTGACCAAAGGGTATATAAGTGAGTAATAAAGTATGTTAAAACAATAATTATATGAGAGTTATAAATATTAAATCCATTCAAAGATAATAAATTATGTTTTTTTGGATATACATGTGTATTTTGAAAATTTGTAGGGATATTAAAGTAATTATAAAATTTGTAAGGATGCTAGAACCACATAAATTTTACAAAAAAACATTCATATAATGATGTAATTGTCATGTTTTGTAAGGATATTGATGTAAATCTTCCTTTTTTTTGGTAACCGTGATTTTCAACTTATTGGCCGACTAATCCACGGGGTTTGAGCCTACCGCCATACAGACTCAAACCAGGTAAAACTCTCCCTTTTAAGGAGGTTGGCGTGGCCACTTCAAGGCTGTTTGCACCTAGTGGGAATTGAACTTGAGACCTAACACACTTTGAAGTGATAGTCACAAATCTTTTTGTCACCATGCCACCCTTGAGTGGTTAAAATGTGTAACCCATGAAACAGAAGTGACTCGACAATACAAAATGTGTAACTCATGAAACAGAAGTGACTCGACACCCTTTATGACTTCCATTACCATATTATGCATGCATGCAAATCAGGGTCGTTCTGTGGGTTTTTGAGGCCTGTGCCATTTTTAAAAAGGAATTTCTAACATGTGCCCTTGTATATATATTTAAGTTTGTATATAAGTAAAGTTTGAGTTTATTAAATGCAAATTATTATTTATTTATGGTGAATTTTAAGTATATTTAATGTGAATTAAATATATTTTTAGATATAAAAGTAAACTTGGTGTTTAATAAACATGGCTTAACATGTGCTTAAGAGCACATGTTAGAAAAACCCTAAAAATATAGACCCTTTAAATAGAACGAAAAAATCAAATACACCTAAGTTATGTTAAAAAATATATACAACTAACAATACGTAAGATCAGAACTACGATTTGCAATTGAACGGGATATGAGTATATAGTATGATGTAAGAATCCGAAAACATTATTGTGTATAACATCTAACAATTATTATTTACATAGTGACATAGTGTAAGAAAGTAAACGAGCAACAAGCTGCTTTGTTACCCCGAATCTTCGTGTATTACATATCTATATATATTTCTATTAGTATTAGATTTAAGTTTATTCGGATACTAAAGTTTATTTGGATATCAAGGGATTAATCTTCATCTTTTATATTCATTTTAATCTAATAGATAAGATTAAACACAAAATATATTTTAACTTATTTTTTCAAACTTTAATATCTCTTAAATCGTTAACCGTTATGCAAAAAAACATACTGTTACAAAGAACATTTAATTATCTTTCTATAAATATGTTATATGATATACTTTCGACAAAAATTATTTATTTTATTTTTTTCACGTTTTCGAAAATTATCATATATTATACTAATATCATATAACACCAGTATCATATATGATATAACCTATCATATATGATAGAAACCAATATCATATATGATTAAAACTACAAGAAAAGAAATGAATTTTTTTTCGAAAGTATATCATAATGCATATTGGTAGAAAGATAATTAAACGTTCGCTGCGATAATATAATTATTTTCGTTTAACACTTCACGGTTTAAAAGATAATTAAATTATAAAAAATATATAAAAGAAATAAAATATATTTATTGGCCACATATTGAGAATTGTGTAGCACATTTTTTTAAGAAAATTGATTGAACTAATTTGACAAATTTCTTAGGCTATGTTTGGCACGGAGCGGTGGAGGAGCATTTTGAAGCGGTGAGCGGTGAGCAAGAGCATTTTGATTTTCATTTCATGTTTGGCAAAATGAGCGGTGAGGTTTTTCATTTTTAATGATCGTTTGGCAAAGGAGCGGTGAGCGGTGAGATGTTTTAGGAAGGCTACTTTTTCCAATGCTTATTTGTGAAGCTATGGCAAATGAACAGTGAGCTGTGCAGCTACTGCTCTCTCATACTGCTCACAGCTACAGCTCACTGCTCCTGCTCACAGCTCACTGCTCCTGCTCATAGCTCACTGTTTCTGCTCACAGCTCACTGCTCCTGCTCATTTAACAAACACACCCTTAAACTTGAGCAAAAAATGCGGATGTTGTAAACCTAAGTACCTAACTGGGCCTAGCCAGTTATAAGATTGAAACCAAGGACAAAATGTGGAAGGTGTAAACTTTAAAGTTTAAACAGAAGATTAACTAAAACTATCATCTTCCTTCGTATACGAAGTCTACAACTCCACCCGTTTTGCAAATGATCAATATGTGTCTCAAAAAG
Source organism: Glebionis coronaria (assembly GCA_025667525.1). Classification (NCBI taxonomy): domain Eukaryota; kingdom Viridiplantae; phylum Streptophyta; class Magnoliopsida; order Asterales; family Asteraceae; genus Glebionis; species Glebionis coronaria. Next base: position 25,230,748 of record CM046876.1, read on the forward strand.
GATATAAAAGTAGAAAACGAAAATGGAGATGCGGGGAATTGAACCCCGTGCCTCTTGCATGCAAAGCGAGCGCTCTACCATATGAGCTACATCCCCATCGTTGTTTAACCATTACAAAACCATGTTGAATATATTTGTCAATAAACTTAATATTTCACACAATTGACGCCAGGGAAGGGTTTTATGGATTGATTGGATGTTTCTCTACTTATTACTTTTTTATTTTTTATTTTTTTATTTAACAAAAATACATATATCTGAACATGCATGGTTTATGAAATACTAATTTTTTCATTTTTTCATTAATCTGTGATTCAATACAGTCAATTATATTTTTTTATAATAAGTTTTAAATTAAAGTGGTCACCCCAAATTTATGAAAGTGAGGGATTTTAATGGCTTAAACATGTATGATGTGGGTTTGAATCATATGTATTAGTCGGATAATGCGTAGAAAAATCATGATTAAAAAAACTCGAAAAAATATTAACGAAGAGAAGCGAGAAGAGAATGGTGCCACATATATTTGAGAATCCTGTATCCGCCATTGATTGACGCATGCCTGCTTTACCAAAAGCTACAAATTAAATGAGCAGAAGATATGGTCTGATCACTTAAGAATAACACAAAAGTATTATTTTCGTCTCACAACAAGCTTTACATGTTCTAAGAATAATAATTCGAATCACCAATGATTTGGTTAAAAAGTAAACTAGTATCACACAATATGAGAAATCGTTGAAATACAAAACATAGGAGTGCCACAAAAATATTATCTACCTGCAAGAAACCTCCGACCTAATCTTTTTGTTCAGGAATGAAATCCAAAGTTAAAACTAGTAGTAGGAGTTTTAGTGAGTTTTATATATGGAAATGGAAAGATACTTCAACTTTTAAAGCAAAAAGAATAACGAAAGAGATGGAGAAAAGAAAAAAAGGGGTGGGCCAAGACCACAGGATATGATGTTGGTACTACCGTGGTTTGCTTCCCCATTAATTGTCTTGTTTTATAAAGTCACCCATATGATCTCACGTTCTCACTTTCACTTTTATATGTAACGTTTTTTTTTATATATTTTTTTATATTGTACTGTAGTTTGTTTGGAATAGATATTGTTAATACAAGAGTCAATAGGTCAAACCAAATGTAAGGGATTAAAAGTGGCAACTGCTGAAACTAAGATAGGAGGGACTACTTCAGTCATTGTTTAAAGTTGAAGGGTGTGATTTGTGTAACCCTAAACATGATCTCAGTATATAATCTGAACCTATGTTTAGGTTTCTCATAACTTTTCCAGACGCTTTCTGTTATTCACAAACTTTTAGACATAGTTCTTGATCTTTATCTGTTTTGTTATCAAGTTATTCATCTTGATAACTTGTTTTGTATTTGATCAATCTGTATTGATCATATTGAGAGTGAGAGTTCTTGTAGTGAGGTCACTGGATCAACCTAGTTGGGCCAATTTTTTGTTTTGTATACTAGCACTCTTTTGAGGACTAGTTGTATTGTACTGAATCTTCATTATATTGCACTTGGGGAGGTTGGTTGTGTGCATTCTTGGTGTTTTGATCTTGCTTATATGGTATCAGAGACTAGTTCTCTTAATCGTGTTTCTTGATCATGTTTCTTGATCTAGGGTTTGAGATTAAGATTTGGGTTTTTTATTTTCTTGTGGTTTTGAGGCGATTGGATTGGCGATTCTTAACGGCTGTGTTAAGAATCGTTGATTATCACAAGATCCGATGATTTTAGAGTTAGGGTTTCTGAAACCCTAATTTTATTTTTTCGGGGGTTTTTTTGTCTAAGTGCTTATGGGATCATTTGATTGGTTTCTTGTGTTTCTTGACTTGAATCAAGATCATGGGTGACCTTTTTCCGTTGTTCTTGCATTATTTTGCAAGCTCTGTAAGTTGATTGTTTCTTGATTGTTTTTCTCTGGTGATTTCACCGCAAACTCAGTAGGTAACATCTTGACCCTCTTCCTTTTGAGAAGTGTGGATACCTGCTCTTCCCATTGATAGGTGATAAGCTAGGGTTTTGCAATCTTCTCTTGCTTATCTTATTGTTTGTTCTTATTAGTTGCTTATTTTCTGTATTCTTATTGTTTGTCTTGTTTTTGGCTTTTTTTTTATTCTTGTGTGTTGCTTATTTGTTTGTCTTGTCTATTTGTGTTTTTTCCTTTAATCCTTGATATGTGTTATCATGTTTGCTTGTGGTAGTAATCATCCTATTTCTATTAATGGTTTGGATGGTGGTCATCATTTATATGTGCAAACCAATGATAAAACCACTACTACTCTTATTCATTTTAAGCTGGTTGGTACTGAAAAATTACATAATTTTGTCTAGTGCTATGAAACTTGCTTTACAGGCTAGGAATAAGTTTTGTTTTGTTGATGATTCTTTCCTGAAAGAGTCTTATGTGACTAGTGATGTGTTATCTGCTCAGTGGGATAGATGTATTGCTATTGTTCTTACTTTGATTATGAACTTTGTATCTCAAGATGTTTATATGGGTCATGTGTATTATGATAATACTGCTACTGTTTGGAGTGAACTTAATAGTACTTATGATAAGGTGGATAGGTCTATTATTTTTAATCTACTTTAGATAATTAACAATGTTAAACAAGGTGGTACTTCTGTTGTTGATTATTATCATAAATTAAAATCTTTGTGGACAGATTTGATGCTTTGACGAAAATTCCAAAGTTTTTCTTGTGAAGTTCCTTGTATTTTTTCTGCTAGTACTGAATTTGTCTTGCATAAACGACTTATGAAGTTGATGCAATTTCTAATGAGTTTGGCTGATTGTTACAAGCTTGTTAAGAGTGCTTTTTTGACCAGGGATCCTCTCCCCGAGGTCAAGTATGCTTATGCTACTGTGTCTAGAGAGGAATCCCATAGAGGGATTCCTGAGCTTTCTGGTAGTAATGATTCTAAATTGAATGCTTCTTCTTTTGCTGTTAAGTTTAGTTTTATAACAATAATAAGAAACCTTAAAACTCTGGAAATAATTTTTCTAGAGGTTCTAATGCTAATGGAAATAATAATTTTTTCAATAGAGGGCCTAATCCTTATCTAAACTACAAACATTATGGGAAAATGGGTCATACTGTTGATAGATGTTATGAAATTGTGGGGTTTCCTTCTGGTTTTAAAAGAAATAATGGTAACTAATAGACAAACTTATAGTGGTAATGTGAATGTTAAATCTAGTGATAAGCATTCTTCTAGTAGTACTTCTTCTGGTTTTAGTCCTGAACAGATACAGAAATTGCTTAATATGACCAGTGATAAGCCTACTAGAAGCATTCATGCCAATTTGGCAGGCAGGCTTCATCTCTAAACTGTAATATATTGTTCAATGTCAATTTCTCTATGTATTTCTTTGCTAATTCTAGTCTTAGTATTCAAACTGTTACTATGGGTTGGATTATTAATATAAGTGCTAATCAGCACTTGAATGTTTCTACTATTAGAATGGTTAATGTGGTTGACATTTCTGATCTTAAGATTACTGTTGGTCATCCTAATGGAATTTTAGCTAGTTATAGTCATATTGGAAACTTAAAATTGACTAATAATGTGATGTTATATGATGTTTTGGTTGTTTCTTGTTATTATGTTAGTCTTTTCTTGTTATTGTGTTAGTCTTTGGTTGTTTGTTGGGGACTGATAGTAAATCTGCTGGCCTATATGTGTTTGATATAAATAAAAATAAAAATATAGGTATGTCAAACATGTGTTTAGCATCGCATGCTTCTAAAATGGTTTGGCATAATAGACTTGGTCATCTTGCTGACCAAGTGTTATCTGTGCTCAAACAAGACTTGAATATGTCTGATAACACCTCTGTGCTTGTCTGTGAGATTTGTCAAAGGGAAAAACAAACTAGGGAGCCCTTTCCCTTATCTGATCCTAAGTAAAAAAGTCTTGGCGAACTTGTTGATCTTGACTTATGTGGTCCTTACAGGGTTCACAACAGAGAGGGGTTTAGGTTTTTTTTACCATTGTAGATGACTTTTCTAAAGCAGTATGGGTATATCTATTAAAAACTAAAGATGAAGTTTTTGAATGTTTTTGTCATATATTAATATGATCAATATAAAGTTAAACCTAGAAAATTTAGGTCTGACAAGGGTACTGAGTTTGAGAATAAAAGGATGAATACTTTGTTTAATGATTTGATGTTGCATGCACGACTAATAATCGGTATGTTGTCTTACCTTGTTTATGTGCTTGTAATTCGTCTTAGCTATATGTCATTTCTATGTACCTTGATATCATCATTTGGATAAGCTTAAGTCTTTAGAACTTGTGACACTCTAAAGATAATTGTTTTAACTTGTTAACATCAATCCCGTAGATCGACTCCTTGATTATTGTTTCTCCCTAAACAATGGAGAGAAGTTTGGAATGAGATCTCTTATTATGCCTGGCAAAGGGCTCTATTTATACTTGAAATTTCGTAGGTTAGAAGCCCTGGAAGTATATCAAGGGTTCACCATTATAGCCATGCATAATTGCACTTAATTGTGTAACTGCAGTGAAATGTGCGCCGCACTTGTTCATTTGTGCGCCGCACTTCATCAGATGTAAATGTGCGCCGCACTTACGAAATTGTGCGCCGCACTTCTTGTTGTTCTCCATATTCGGGGTACTTTGAAAGTACGCCGCACAAAACAGAATGTGCGCCGCACTTCTGCTCCTTTTCAGCATAATTTCTTCTTTAGCCCCTTTATTCTTTATTTCTTCATTCTTTTCCTTTATGGTTTCTTCCTTGGCTACAATACAAACAATACCTTATATTAGTATCAATTCAACACATAATTTATTTATTTACATAGCAAACAAGGACAAATGCATCATTACAAACATGTATAAACGAGGCGTTATCACATTCCCCCATACTTAACTTCTTGCTTGTCCTCAAGTAAGAAAAAATATTTTTGACAAGTGTCGAAAGAATAGATAAAGCTAACAATTGAAAAACAAAGATAACGCAATAAAACACCTCACGAAGAAGATATATTTTTTTTAATTCACACAATCTCCTTATTATGGGTAGATTATCGCTCAATAGCACGGTCATGAAAAGTAAATTACCATAGGCTTGTGCAAGAACTAAACTAAACCAAATTTTGGCGTAAGCACCAAGTAGAATATCAAAAGAGGTCTTTTTCAAAAAAACTTTCATTACCACCGCATGTTTTAAAGAATAATACATCATTATTTTCATGTTGTTGCTTTAGCGAATATCTTGAAACTTTTTTGGCTTCCTTTTGCCTTATATATAATTTTTTATTATTATTAATAAAAAAAAAATTCGGGAGAACATGCCTTCCCTCATACTTATGATATACTATCATTTCGCAATATGGTTTCCAACAATATAATTATCTTAAAACATCGGCAAAACTTTCAATTTTTTCTCTTTTATTTATTTTGCCTCTTTATCATTTAAAATACCTTTTATCATACAAGCATGATCCCACTATGGTCTCGTAAAGATTACCAAGCACAAGTTCTAGAATTTAAACTAATCATCGGCACACACAATGTAAGAATGCTTACGGAAAAGATCCTCACAATTATGAATATAGTTTTGTGTAAATAACGTTATCAATTCCGAGTCAAAATAGCTTTACAATTATAAGAATTATCAATCTTTCGACAAAAACTTTTTTATTATTATTATTAAAACTGTACAAAATCTTAAAAATTCGCCCAGAAAGTGCGGCGCACAGTTTGGAATGTGCGGCGTACTTCTGGGTACCGAAATTTCAAGAACTAATTTTTCAAAAACAAGCTTTTATTCGATCTTATTTTCACTCAATCACCCCCCCCATACTTATTAGGAGCATTGTACCTAATGCAAAACATAAGGAAAAAGAAAAATTAGAGGGAAAATAAGAATATTACTCCCCTTTTATTCCAAGTCGTGAGCGAAGTTGAGATCTTCAATCTTCTCTTAAGCTCGCCTTGACTTGCTTATTTTCTGTAAATTAACACAAAAAATATATACAAACATATTTCAAATACCATAAAAATAAAAATCCACACACAAAGTATTAAGGTGTCCTAAATGCCAACAAAGGCATATTACAAAGCACAAATAAAAATGTTTTCAAATTGTTTCAAAATGTGACTTAACACAAAAGTCACACACATACGAGGCTTCACATATCCTCTTCAGTTTCATCGTTCCTTGGAGATTGAGATGGGTAAAAGTGGGGTGGATATGGTGGTGGTTGTTGGGCGTAGTGGAATGGCTCGTGGTGATATCCGGGTGGTCCATAAGGTCCACTCATCGGAACATGATATTGTTCCGCCATCCTCTCAAACACTGGAGCGTATCGATCCATACTATAGCATTGGCGCTCCATCATAAATCCAAGTTGGTCTTGCCTAACCTCCATCATTCCCATTCTATCACAAACATCTTGGAGTGATGCACGAGGAGCTCTCGCCATACCTACACGAGGTGCTCTAACAGGCGCGTCTTCTCTCATCAACCTATCATCCGCTCGAATCAAATCTCTCAAGGTAATTCGGTTAATGGTATCACAAACAATCGATGGACTAAGACTACTCACAACTTGATCACTTAAAAGCCCCATTCTTCGAGCTAAACTAGTCACAAACTGTCCACACACAATCATACTTCTCGCTTGACTACCAGGACCTTTCCTTTTCATCCATTTTGCTATCACCCAAGCCACATTAGCGTATCGATCACGGTTCTTGTTCCTAAACATGCTCAATAACCACAAATCATTCTTTTGTATTTTATCATATCCCGTGGTTCTTTGGCAAACGGCATAAGCAATCATCATTTGAAGCACTCACAAAAGTGGACTAGAAATTCTAGTGGCCGAGCTCCTAGATAAGCTCAATGGATCCTCATCCGGGCAAATTGATGCCCAAAATTCATTAGCATTAAAGTTTCCATGATCACGTTCCCCTCCTTGGAAATAAACCTCAAATCCTTCCGCTCTTCGCTCCTCTCAATTATACAACTCCAAGTACTTAGCAAATTCTTTCAAAGTCAAAGAATGTCCCTTTCCACAAAGTTTAAAAGTCAAAATCTTCTTAGTCAACAACTAATCTCCTTCGGCATCTTCATTAAAATTAAATGTAGAGAAAAACTCGAAAACAAGCTCTGTATAGATTTTCTCCCTACAAGTAAAAGCACGAATCCAAGCATCGGATTCAAACAAGACTTCGTTACCTCCAGACTCTATCACTACTATCCTTAGCATATCCCATATTTGAGCTTCACAACCAAGCTCGTTCAAAACTCCAAAATCCACAATGCAAGGTGCAAAAATTTGTTTTGGCATTAAAACACTGAGAGCATTGTCTTAAATTTATATTACAAGGTTTAGACAAAACAAGGGAATAGAAGACAAACAGGGGCAAGTATACCCTTTCGTTCGTAATATAGCTTTGTAGTGGTAAGCCAGGATCGTTCGCTGAGACTTAGTTTCGTTTTGGTAATCAAGATAACAATTGAATAAATAAATGGTTGAAGTAATATCAATAATAATAAATATGACTAATATGGGATAGTTCTTATAAGTTTGTGATGATGATAATAATGATCGAGATATGTTTATGTAGGTAAAGTGTGATAATCCTTTTTCGTTAAAATGGTGTTTACACAATTTACTTGGGTTGATTCAAGACTTATGTTTATTTAAGCGATTAAGCTCAAAACAAGTTGCCAACGAGTTCAATATTTTATCAACTTTCTAAGAGGATTTATCCAACCAAAGATTTATGACCATAGACAAGTTCTAGAAAACTTATTATAACAATTTGCGTTTTTCAACGCCAAACTATCGAACAAATCAACTTAGATAAAATATAGTTTGTAGAACTAGGAGGTAAAATGGCTCTACAACATTAGCTTGAAATCATTTATAAAGCATCATCACTAATTATATTCACATACCCATATAGTCACAAATAGCTTAGCCTAACATAGTAATCAAAGTAACAATTGGAAAAGAGTAAGAGAACATCATACTTAGATTGGATTGAATAAACGAGTACACAAGTGTCATGATTGTATCGTTCCTCCAAGAATCAAAGTGTGGAATACTCTCGTTACAAGTATCTCCCAAAAGTGGATAATACTAAAAATTTGTTTGAAAGACTAAAATACTCGAGCTATGGAGTATTGAGAGAGAGAGAGAGGTGTGTGTAAAATAGATGGAAATGGCCTCTATTTATAGTGTTGTCTGGGGTCAAATGTGCGCCGCACTTCTTCTCAAGTGCGCCGCACTTTGGAGATGCAAATGTGCGCCACACTTATAACTTTATGCGCCGCACTTCTGGGCGAATCAGAATCTTCTTTCAATATCTTTGTCTTTATTGCATATTGAGGCCCCTTCTTTGTATATCTTCACTTTGCTGCTTCATACTTTACATCTGCATATAAAACACAATATATTAAGTATCGGAAGCTCTTATTTATACTACAAAGTGACATTATAATGATAGGTTGAATATATATAATTAGGTCGTTATCAAATTCCTCCACACTTAGCTATTTCTTGCCCTCAAGCAATCAAAGCGAGAAAACAATTTCAATTTTTAAAAATGCTTTTAGGTGTTGTGAAGTATGATAGGAAAATGATTTATTTTTTATGAATAGCAAAAGCAAATGACAAAATAACTTTAGCACCTCACATGGATAGTGTTTGAATTTTAAGTTCACACAAGTGTCACTCACAAAAAGGGTAAATGTAAGGGAACACCCAATTAGCTCGTCATAAAATAGATAGCTACCATAGGTTTGTACAAGACACATAAACATAACCGTTGCGGCGTGAGCACCAGATAAATTTTCAAAGAAGCAAAACGTGATAAATGATGTGGGTGTAGGATCAAAAAGTGTATGCCTTTGTCAAAGTTATAGAACAAACTATACTAGAGTACTTGACTATATTTTTTTCTTTCTTTTTCATACATTTTTTTAAGAGAACATCATAAACTTTATAACTTGACAAGTGGTTAGACATAACATATAAGGATATTGGCACAATGGATAATATAACATATGCGTATGAGTGCCACATATTTTAGTAAGCCAGTTTAGCTTAACTAAAATGATATAAGGGTGATTTTATTTTGCTTCCTTTCGAAAATATCTATAAATTAACCTCACTGCGGTTTAGTAAATGATGATCAAGCATAAATTCTGAAGCATATTAGATTATCGGCTTTCACATAAAATAGAGATATATAAGGCTAAGTTTTTCTCACATATTTGGGAAATGGATTTTGTGCTAAATTATAGTGTCAATCAATGAGATTTTTGCTTTGCTAAAAACTTATTTATTTACAAAACATATATATTTTTGTTGATTTTCAAAAAGATTTTCATGTGGAGAAATTTTATTATATTTTTATTATTATTTCATTTTTTCTATTTGTCACCTCCTCCACACTTAAGTTGAAAATCGTCCTCGAGGTAATAACTTATAAAATATTAAAAATAGGAAAAATGCAAAGGGAAACGAGAACTTCCTGGGGCTTAGGAGAAAATTGCGGGACTTCGAGAATGGATCCAACGTAGAGCTCCAATTTGCTATTTTCCTGCATGCTACAAAACAAAACAAAACACATGTAATATATACAAGGACGGTTTTATTTATTTATAGGTCCTCATCCACACTTAAGTTAAAAGGTGGGTATAAAATACGGATTGCCTTCCGAATAGCGCTAAGTTTAGAGTCTTCAGCCAGACTCGGCTACTCGGATCTATTTTAAGAAGAAAGTAATTTCTTCTCCTTCGATTTCATTACAGTGTTCTTATTCATGATAGAGTTTAAGTCTATGCCCATTGACTATAAAGGTGGTATTGTTTAGACCGTGTAATTCAACATATCTGGATGGATATTGGTGTTTTACTAGATAAGGACCAGTCCATCTCGAAGTAAGCTTAGGTTGCTTGAATTTTTATTTCGAGATAAAGAGAAGTACTTTTTCTCTATTTTTGAATTCTTTTCTTTGTCGTAATTTACGATCATGCCAAACTTTGGTTCGTTCTTTATATAATCGTGAACTTTCATAAGCGTGATGTCGAAATTCATTTAACTCGTGAAGTTGAAAGTTATGTTTTTCACCGACTGCAATAAGATCTGGGTAGCAGTTTTTAAGTGCCCAATATGCACAGTGTTCAATTTCTATAGGCATGTGGCATGTCTTTCCATACAACAGTTTGTACGGTGTGGTTCCAGTTGATGTTTTGAATGCGGTACGAAAGGCCCATAGAGCATCTTCTAATTATTTAGACCAACAAGCAGGGTTGTTTTGAACGGTCTTTTCGAGTATACGTTTGAGAGCTCTATTAGTGTTTTCAACTTGGCCACTCGTTTGAGGGTGGTAAGATGTGGAAAATCTGTGGTTCACTCCATATCCTTTCATAAGTTTTTCCATGAGTTTGTTACAGAAATGAGTTCCTCTATCGCTTATTAGTGCTTTTGGCATTCCAAAACGACATAATAGTTTCTTTAAGAATGTGATAACAAATCTGGCATCGTTTGTTTGTAAGGCTTGAGCTTGGGCCCATTTCGATACATAGTCGACGGCGACTAAAATGTATTTACATTTGTAAGATTTAGAAAATGGTCCCATGAAGTCGATACCCCACACGTCAAAGATTTCGCAGACTTGGATGTTATTTAGAGGCATTTCATCTATTTTAGAAATATTTCCAGTCCTTTGACATGCTTCGCATAGTCGTACTAAGGTATGAGCTTCACGCATAATAGTTGGCCAATAAAAGCCAGCGTCGAACACTTTTTTAGCGGTGGTGTTCGCGGCGTAATATCCTCTGGTCGGTCCGTAGTGACATTCATCGAGAATTTTTCTATATTCGAATACGGAAATACAACGTCGGATTATTCCATCAGGACAGATTCTAAACAAGTAGGGATCGCCCCAAAAATATTTTTTTAGTTCAGAGAAAAATCTTTTCTTTTGTTGGTACGTCATTCCTTTCCGTAAAATTCCTACAGCCAAATAGTTTGCAAAGTCTGCGAACCATGGTGTTTTAGTGTTTACTTGCATTATATGCTCATCGGGAAAATCTTCGATTTCATCATCGCTAGAATCATCATTCACTATGCGAGATAAATGATCGGCGGCTCCTTTTTTATCTTTAATTTCCAAATCAAATTCTTGTAAAAGCAATATCCATCGTATTAGACGTGGTTTGGCGTCTTGTTTTTTGAACAAGTATTTCAAAGCTGAATGATCGGTGTAAACTATCGTTTTTGACAACACGAGGTAGGAACGAAAATTTTCAAATGCGTAAACTACATCCATGAGTTCTTTTTCCGTAACTGTATAATTTTGTTGGGTTGCGTTAAGAGTTATACTTGCAAAATAGATGGGATGAAATTGTTTACCATCTTTTTGTCCAAGGACGGCTCCAAGGGCATGTTCACTAGCATCGCACATAAGCACAAATGAAAGATTTAATACAAGATTTTACCTAGTATGAAAAAGATTCATTGTTCCAGTCTTTTCGAATTGATTACTAGTTAAAAGTGCGACTTAGTCGTTCTTGGTGGAAAATAAAATGGTTTGATTATCTATTTTAAACTAAAAACAAATATGAAAATGTCGTTGAGTAAAAAGCTTTAAAATTTAAACTAAAATTTACGAGTTAAAAATAAATGATTAAAAACTTAATAACTTAAAAACTTAAAAGTAAATTAGAAAAAACTTAAAACTTTGTAAAATAAAAACTTAAACTCGTCGGAATAACCATGATCTGAATCCCATCGGAATGTCTCAAGATGGATTCTGTCGGAATAACTAATAAAGTATCGGAGTAATGCACAAGCAACACTGTTGGAATCACTATTGTCGGAATACATTCTATCGGAATATATTCAAAAGTAAACAATCGGAATAATGGAAACCAAGTTCTATCGTTATATCAAATAAACACTAGCATCGGAATCCCGATCGGGATAACCGTCGGAATCCAAAACCCTTTTCCGATACACATATCGGAATAATGCGTCGGAATATAAAACCCTAATCCGATGAAGGTATCGAAATAACCCGTCGGAAAAGGGTTTACCTTTCCGATGGGATGAAATTTGTAATAAGCTAAATCAATAAGCTTTGTTATGAAAAGCACAATCCAATACGTTACCAAATTTATAATGAGAACCAAATAAGCACGAATAAGAAACTTTCAAAACTTTAAATAAGCAAACCTTTTAAAACTAACTTTAAAAAGACGAACTTTTAAGAAAACTTAAAAGTAAATAAGCTAAATACAAAATAAGCCAATAAGCATGATAAGCTCAAATCTCAAATCGTATAAAAACTTAGATATGAATAAAAAGATAAAATTTTTAATCAATCAAACAACAAGATGAAACAAGATCAAAGATTATCACGAATCAATGATAAATCAAAAATAAAGAAAGGTAGAAGAAGATGAAGATGAAAAGCTTAAACTTGAACTTGTAGATTAATGATTCAAAAGTACAAGATTAAAGATTAAAGATTAAAGATTAAGAAAACTTGAAAGAAAAGCTTAAGAACATGAAATAAATCTAGAGAGAGAAAGTAATCTACTCCTACTCCTAAACTAATCTACTCCTAAAAATGACTAACTATCAAAAGGAAGGAGTAAATGACTATTTATAGAGGAGGGGGAGTTGTTGTTGTTTCCTCTCTTTCTTTCTTTGTCTTTTCGTCTTTTAATTTGTTCGTCTTTGTCGACGTTGTCTCGGGATTTGTCGATATAAAACGAACTCGTCTTCTAATTTTCTTCTATTATTAGACTTGGTTCCTCGACTTCGTTAAACTTCCGTCTTTAGTCTTTTTTTTCGATAAATCTTCAGAATAAGCTTTTGACTTCCGTTCTTTTTGCACTCTTGACCTTTTGACTTCGTCTTTTGTCTTTTTCTTCGATAAAAGTTCGTGAAAGCCCGTGTTTTCTCCATTTTTCATATTTTTATCCTGAAACACAATAAAAACACAAACCACGCATAATTCCGACTTTTACGACATAAAATACACGTTTTGGCTTGGTTATTATTATAATTAAGTGGTAAAAGGATGGGTGTTTTCACACCTATCAAATCTCCTACACTTGACCATTGCAATGCCCTCATGCAATGCATTAATTACAAAGCAAGTTTTACATTTTCCATCATAATCAATCCACCTTGGCCTTTATTAAACATAAGACATAATTAAAGGAAGAAAAACAAATAAAGAGATTAAAGACTTACATTGGGGTTTTGGTTTGTCATGAATGTTTATCATCCTCAAGTTTCACTTTCCCAAACCAAGCTTAAAAACGAGATCATTGTTATTATAAGTTAGGGAACTAACACAAACTCATGTGGCCCAATTATTCACTTAGACTCCCTTATTCCTAGGTGTATCTCTTATATTTTATGATTGTCTTTAATGATCACGAGGATGCATTGTTTGACTTATTTCGATAGTTTATTTAGGCCGAAAATAAAGTAGGACGATTTAATCAATAGTTAGCTAAAGGACAAAATCTTTTAAAACTGCTTCTCGGGACCTCTTAAAGTTCATATCTTGGCATAACTTGCTTTACGATTTGAGACCTTTCTCGGATCGATATTTGGCATTGATTTCATACTTCAAATCTTGAGAGACGTTCATGAAATAATGGTCTTCTCTTCATAATAGGAATTTCTTCATTTGAACTTTTTGAGAGATTCTTCATATTTGGACCACGACTTCTTCATTTTTCTCCAATCTTTATTTGGGATTTTGATATACAACGATCCGCCTCCTTTTAGGACTTGGATCTATTTATCCTCATACCTTGCTAGGGTCTTTTCGGATAGACTTATCCATGATCTTTTGGGGAGTATTTGCTTTTCGTCGTGTGTCTCGATCCTTCATATTGATTTTTGATAAATGATTCTTCACATCACTTTTGGATCTTTAGCAACAAAATGTAGCCCTCATGGCTTGTTAGGGTCTTTTCGGACTCGCCAATATTCGCATCCCGCTTTAATAAGTTATGCCTGGGCTATGAACTCTAATTAATACCGAGCAACTTTTAAACGATCTTGGGCTAGAAGCTAAGTAATTTTTCAAATCGTACAACCTTACTTATTGCAATTAAATTTATTAACAAGCGATGAGAGAAAAAGCTTATAATCAACTCACATAAATTCATGAAAGAATACCAAACTTATAATTGACTCTATCATCTCTCGTACTCCACAATTTAAAATCTCAAGGAATGAGACTCGTGGATGCTTAGCCAATTAAATCAAAGTTTCGGGTTTTCAAGTCATCTATAGGATCTTGAAACTTCTTAGACTCTTTCAAGTTTAGAATTCGCATTTTAAAGTTCCCTTAATAAACGACTTTCTAGGATCAATTATAGGAACTTGCCGAAAAGTTCTTGTTCTTAACCCGTAAGAGTTAAGACTTTCGCGTTTTAAAGTTCCCTATATAAAAGCCTAGAAAAACTTGACTTAAACACGTTAAGGATACTAGATAGAGTATACTTGCATAAGTAAACTCGGGTTGAGTCAAAAGATTCACAACGTTTAAAAATTAAAACCACTTTATTAAAAAATTATTTTAGCAAAGAAAGAAAATAACTATATAAAGGTAAATACAACTAGGCCAAAATAGATCAAAAATTTTGAAAAATGTCGAAAAATAAATTTTCCGGTTATAATGAGGACAATTACAAGGAAAAGCCCACTTAACTTCGATAGAAGTCCCCCTACAGTTAATATAAACATTATCCTCAATGTTTAAGCATGTGGAAGTAACCTCCCCTACACTTAGGACATTGTGCACTTTGTTTAAATCTTGCTAAGGAAGAGACAACTAAAGTGATTCCTATTTTAATATTGAAAAAAATATGAAATAGTGAATCAAAAGAGTTTAGGATAGAATCGGGAAGACGGGAACACGGAATCACGGGTCGTCAAAAGTCATCAAGAATGGATCTTTGAAAGCTCGAATCCCTGCACATGATAAGAAAGAAAACAACAAACACATACTAGGGTATCCCCTACACTTATTATAAAAAAAACATATAAAGATAGATAGATAATCGGGTTGCCTCCCAAAAAGCACTTTTTTTGTTAACTGAGTCACGAGCCTGACTCGTCCCCGAATTAAATGGTCCATGGGAAAGCCTCGAATGTAATACCGGGATCAAAGACCTTGTCTTTGTTCCCGGAGGACATTAATAAAGGAGAGGTCGGAGGATAAGTCTTGAAGGGTAGAAAAGTCCTTTCAACATACGAAAAGTATGTGAAATCATGATCCACGGGAGGTGGGGTGGGTAAAGTAAGCAAATTGTCATCCCCCAAAGACATTTGATTATCACTGAGCGGCAAAGCCGTAAAGGTGTCAATCATGGAATGGTCAATGTTACTCGGCGGGTCAAAGCACTCCTCAATAATGGTTTCTAAAGGTTGGGATAAAAGGTGCTCGGGAGGGAGACTTGGGACAATACCTTCATGCAGCAAAGTATCAAAAAGAATATCCCCCTCCGTATCAACATCATCAATACCCGGAGGTATTGAGATAATGTCGATTTCCTTGATAGCTGTATCATTATTCTCAACTAAAGTAATAGACGGAGGTAAAGACTCAGAAATAGGAGTAGAATTCAACGCTTCAATTTTAGCAATAAGAAGATGAACTTTCAGTAAATTGTCGCGAAGAATAACGTCTTCCACCTCATCTACAAGACCAAGTTCAGTGGTGAACTTCTCGTATGTCAGAGAGAATAAATCAACATCGTCTTCATCGCCCGGAGGAGAAGGAGAAATTTCAAAAGTAAAATTCTCATAGCATGGAGAAAAATCATCATTAAGAGCGACCTCGTCCGTAGGCTCCACAAAATTCGGTGCATCACAAACCTCATCAAAGAATTTATCAAGACCAAAATCACTAATCTCACTCGATGTATCACTATCCTTAGACGCATTAGGGACATCAAGAGTAGGAGTAGTAATCTCAGAAGATGGGTTGAGATCATAGCTATCATCCTCGTCATTATCATAATAGTAGTATGGACGCACAAGAGGAGGAGTATAATCACTAAGATTAGATACTTGCTCTTGTTGCTGTCGCTTTTCCTTCTCCCTTGCTTCATTTAGTTGAACTACGGCTTCTTTAAGTTATAAAAGAAGGGCGTGTGTTTTGTCATTTGGATTCAAAGAAGGTTTATGATCGAGGGTGTATTGTGGGGGCTCAAAATTATGAAAACCAGAATTATAGCACGGATGTGGTCCATCATAAATCATCGATTGAAAAGAATTAGAACACGGATTTGGCTCATAATAATTCATCGGCTGACAATAAAAGGTATCGTGAGGGCCCCCACAATTGTTGCAATACGGGTATTGAGGAAAACCGGGTGCGTCATGTGGATAGCTATTACCATTGTCATAATTGTAACCCGATTCTTGCTCGTCATGAGACGGGTATCGAATCGGACACGAAACATGCCAATGAGAATCTCTTCCACAATATATGCAAGAGGGTGGAGTAAGTGCATTAGAAGCAAAGGATGAGTTAATCGAATTGCACGAGGGACAAAATCCAAACTGTGTATTATCGATATCATTTCCACACCGCTCACATGTACACCATTGACATGTTTGAAATCCATACAATGGTCTTCCACACCCTGTAGCACAAGAAACATATGAATTCATTAAGAACAATAGATAAGCAAGAAGAATATTTTAGGTGCAAAAATTTCGAAAAGAAATGCTTTTTATGATTTTTTAATTGTTTTTGGGATTTTTGAAATTTTTTATTTTTTAGGATTTTTGAATATTTTTGGCAAGAAAAATAACGTTCAAAAGTGAACGGATCTCAAAATCCAACGCGTCTCTCACAAAAAACCGTTAATCTTCACGAAAAGAGCCGGCAGCGGCGCCATTTAATACAAGGTTTTCACCTAGTATGAAAAAGATTCGTTGTTCCAGTCTTTTCGAATTGATTACTAGTTAAAAGTGCGACTCAGTCGTTCTTGGTGGAAAATAAAATGGTTTGATTATCTATTTTAAAATAAAAACAAATATGAAAATGTCGTTGTGTAAAAAACTTTAAAAGTTAAACTAAAAATTACGAGTTAAAAATAAATGATTAAAAACTTAATAACTTAAAAACTTAAAAGTAAACTAAATAAAACTTAAAACTTTGTAAAATAAAAATTTAAACTCGTCGGAATAACCATGATCGGAATTCCATCGGAATATCTCAAAATGGATTCTGTCGGAATAACTAGTAAAGTATCGGAATAATGCACAAGCAACACTGTCGGAATCACTACTGTCGGAATACATTCTATCGGAATATATTCAAAAGTAAACAATCGGAATAATGGAAATCAAGTTCTATCAGAATATGAAATAAACACTAGCGTCGGAATCCCGATCGGAATAACCGTCGGAATCCAAAACCCTTTTCCGATACACATATCGAAATAATGCGTCGGAATATAAAACCCTAATCCGATGAAGGTATCAGAATAACCCGTCGGAAAAGGGTTTACCTTTCCGATGGGATGAAATTCGTAATAACCTAAATCAATAAGCTTTGTTATGAAAATCACAATCCAATACCTTACCAAATTTATAATGAGAGAACCAAATAAGCACGAATAAGAAACTTTCAAAACTTTAAATATGCAAACTTTTTAAAACTAACTTTAAAAAGACGAACTTTTAAGAAAACTTAAAAGTAAATAAGCTAAATACAAAATAAGCCAATAAGCATGATAAGCTCAAAGCTCAAATCGTATAAAAACTTAGATATGAATAAAAAGATAAACTTTTTAATCAATCAAACAACAAGATGAAACAAGATCAATGATTATCATGAATCAAAGACAAATCAAAAATAAAGAAAGGTAGAAGAAGATGAAAATGAAAAGCTTAAACTTGAACTTGTAGATTAATGATTCAAAAGTACAAGATTAAAGATTAAAGATTAAGAAAACTTGAAAGAAAAGCTTAAGAACATGAAATAAATCTAGAGAGAGAAAGTAATCTACTCCTACTCCTAAACTAATCTACTCCTAAAAATGACTAACTATCAAAATGAAAGAGTAAATGACTATTTGTAGGAGGAGGGGGAGTTGTTGTTGTTTCCTCTCTTTCTTTCTTTTTCTATTCGTCTTTTAATTTCTTCGTCTTTGTCGACGTTATCACGGGATTTGTCGATATAAAATGAACTCATCTTCTAATTTTCTTCTATTATTAGACTTGGTTCTTCGACTTCGTTAAACTTCTGTTTTTAGTCTTTTTCTTCGATAAATCTTTAGAATAAGCTTTTGACTTCCGTTCTTTTTGCACACTTGACCTTTTGACTTCGCCTTTTGTCTTTTTCTTCGATAAAAGTCCGTGAAATCCCGTGTTTTCTCCATTTTTCATATTTTTTCCTGAAATACAATAAAAACACAAACCACGCATAATTCCGACTTTTACGACATAAAATACACGTTTTGGCTTGGTTATTATTATAATTAAGTGGTAAAAGGATGGGTGTTTTCACACCTATCAAGATTCCAATTAGGGTTTGTAATAATGGGTGTGCATGTAATTTTTTATTTAAGTATTTTGAATGCTGAATAACATTCGTCGGTAAAATCGAACGTTCTTTCTTTTTCTAGAAGTTGAGTTAAAGGTCTTGCGATTTTCGCAAAGTCTTTGATAAATCGGCGGTAAAAACCGGCATGACCTAAGAAACTTCTAATGCCTCTAACATTAGTAGGTGGTGGGAGTTTTGCGATTACGTCTATTTTTGCTTGTCAACTTCAAGGCCAGCTCCAGACACTTTGTGTCCAAGCACAATTCCTTCTTTAACCCTAAAGTGACATTTTTCCCAGTTTAGCACAAGATTTGCCTCTTCGCATCGTGCTAACATTTTATCGAGATTGTTTAGACATGTGCCGAAAGAATTTCCAAAGACGGAGAAATCGTCCATGAAGACTTCGACTGATTCTTCAATCATATCGTGAAAGATTGTAATCATACACCTCTGAAAAGTAGCAGGTGCATTGCATAGGCCAAAAGGCATGCGCCTATAAGCGTAAGTTCCAAATGGACAAGTAAATTTAGTTTTCTCTTGATCCATAGGGTCGATTGAGATTTGAAAGTATCCAGAAAAACCATCGAGGAAACAAAATATTCATTCCCTGCGAGTCTTTATAACATTTGATCCATAAAGGGCAAAGGGAAATGATATTTCGCGGTTGCATCATTTAGTTTTTGATAATCAATACAAACTCGCCATCTGGTGATGGTTCGTGTTGGTACTAATTCGTTGTTTTCGTTGGTTACTACATTGATACATCCCTTTTTAGGTACACAATGAATAGGACTAACCCATGGGCTATCAACGATTGGGTAGATTATTCCAGAGTCTAAGAGTTTAAGGATTTATTTTTTAACAACATCCTTCATGTTAGGATTTGGTCTTCGTTGTTTTTCAATAATTGGTTTCTTGTTATCCAAAGGTTGGATTTTGTGTTTACAGAACGATGGACATATGCCAGGAATGTCAGAAGTTTTCCAAGAAAAAGCTTGTTTGTGCTTCTTGAGAATGTCAATTAGATTGTCTTTGTGTTCTTCCGAAAGTTGAGATGAGATAATTACAGGGAGTAACTTTTCTTCGTGAAGAAACGCATATTCCATATATTCAGGAAGAGGTTTGAGTTCTAAATCCGTAGGAGGTTCTTCAACATATTTCTTAACTTTGAAATCGGTTTTGAAAGTTATGGTTTCAAATGGGGTTTCGATTTCTTCTTCGATTTTATGATTGGTTCATCATCGGTATGGTCGACTATGAAGGCATCAAATTCAGCAAAAAGATCTTCTTCGATTATAGTTCCTTCGAGGCAATGCAAAATTTCGCATCCTTCGTCAGGAAGATCGTCAAAATCGGCTTCAACGATTTCTTCAACGACATCGATACTAAAACAAGTATCATCATTAGAGTACGAGTGTTTCATAGCTTCGTCGACAGAAAAAGAAATTCTATCTTCTCCAACTCCAAGGTTGAGTTGTTTTTGCTTCACTTTAATTATAGCATCAACTGTGTATAGAAAAGGTCTACCAAGGATAAGGGGTACCTTGCTATCTTCTTCCATTTCTAAGATTACAAAGTCAACAGGAAAAATAAATTTTCCGACTTCTATGAGCATGTTCTCAGCTATCCCCATTGGGTATTGGAAAGAACGGCCCGCGAGTCGAACACTCATTTTTGTGGGTTTTAAAATGTTTTTAGAGAGTTTAGCATACAAAGAGTATGGCATGAGTTTGATACTTGCGCCAAGATCGGCCAAGGCGTTGCAAGATTATGAGTGTGGAAAAGTACATGGGATTAGGAAACTTCCCGGATATCCCAGTTTTGGTGGTACTTTGTTTTGGATAATGGCAGAACATTCATCGTTTAGAAAAGTTGAAGAGACTTCTTCAAACTTATGCTTGCTCTTGATAAGTTCTTTGATAAATTTGCCATAATTTGGCATTCCAGCCCGAACATCGACTAAAGGCATGTTAATTCTAACTTCTTGTATTATGTCGAGAAATTTACCATACTTAGCTTGCATCTTTTGCTTGCGTAAGCGTTGTGGATATGGTACTTTTGGTTTATATGGTTTGGGTGTTGGGTTTTCAGTTGGTTTGGTGTGGGTTGGTTGGGCTTCATCCTCATTATCACTATCGAATGGAATTTCGATTGGTGTATCTTGAGTAGGTTTGGTAGGTGATTCGTAAGATAAACCGCTCCACGTGAATACGACATTCACTTGCTCGTTACGAGCTTGTGGGGGTTCATATTTGTTGTTGTTCTTGGGATTTGGGTTGGTATTGCTTGGTAAAGAACCAGAAGCGCGATTCGATTATTTATCGGCCAAACGATCAAATTTAGCTTCAAGGTTTTGAATGGAAGCTTGGTGGTTTTTGGTTGTGGTTTCAAACTTGGTTTTGAAGTCAGTGAATGTTTCTCGAACAAAAATGTTGGTTTTTCTTTGAGATTCTATAAAGTTGTCGATTTTTTCTTTCGAGGTTGTTTTTGTCTATGGTTGAGTGGGTTTCTTGTCGTCTCGATCATAACTTGGTTTATCATTTGATCTCCAATTATCGCGGTCGCGATTACGGTAATCGTTATAAAATCGAGTTCGACGAAAGGTATTCATAAAGTTGGCTTCTTCTTCCTTCGTCATGGGTGTGTCATCGTCATCACATTCACTAGAAGGATGGTTTCCTACACAGTGTTTGCAGGTTTTGTGTTTAATCTCTTCAATCTTAAGAGACATGGCATCCATTCGAGCCATAATTTTCTCAGTGTCGGTTGGGTTGTTGCTTCCTTCGGCAAAAGCTACAGTTTTTCGTGATTTTTTGTTTTTGTGATTTTTGGACCAATCAAGATTAAGTAGGACTTTGTCATCCAATAATTGGTAAGCTTGGTTAGGGGTTTTGTAAAGGCAAATTCCGCCCGCTGCGGCGTTCAATGCATCTTGGGTAACATCGTCAAGACCATGATAGATTATTTTGATTATTCCTTCTTTCTTAAGTCTATGACCATGGCAATTCCTAAGTAGTTCTTTCATTCTTAACCATGCGTCAGTGAGAGTTTCTCGTTCTTGTTGAGAAAAGCTTCGGATTTCTCCAAGGAGTTTTTCAAATAGGGCAGGAGGAAAGAATCGACTAATGAAAGTAGTTCTAAGACCTTCCCATGTTCTAATGGTTCTTCGTTAAGTTCATCGAGCCATGACTTGACTTCTCCAGTCAGAGATGATGGAAACATCATGAGTTAGACGGCTTTGGCTTGTCCTTCTCCATAGTTGAACATTTTACAAATTCCGCTGAATTCATGGATGTGTTTGTGAGGATCGGTTTTGATTCGACCATCAAATTGGTTATTTTTGACAAGGGTTAAGTGGTTCCCTTTGATTGCAAAATCGTTTATAATTTCAGGTAAAACGCTTGCAGAGCCAGGAGTTGGTGCGACAACTCTATTGGCTGACCACATAGGTTCATCATCAGTGTCCGACATTGGATCGTAACGGTTGATGAGTTTGGTGAGAAATAAGATTTGTGAAAGATCGTCAAAAGGTTGGTTAATTAAGCGGGGTTGAGTTTGTTCGTGTCTCCTAGATAAAGGTACACGGTGATGGAGTCTACGTAGCCTTCGGTTAAGGGTACGTTCAGGTTCAGGTAACGGTGATGTTGGTGGTGTTCCGAATGAACGGGTGTGCATCCAACAAGGTTTTTGGTGTTTTCAGTAGAAATGTGCGGCGTACTTTTAGTTTTGTGCGGCGCACTTGTGTTCGCTACAGGAAGTGCGACGCACTTTTTGGTTTGTGCGGCATACTTTCTGTACTGCAGGAAAAAAAATTTGGTTTAAAATGAGTAACAATGGTTCAATTTCTTCAAGGATTATACTAGTTTGGTTACAAAATAGGATTATAAGTCCCCGGCAGCGGCGCCAAAAACTTGATTTTCGCTTGCAAGTCTTCAATTTATATTACAAGTTTAGACAAAACAAGGGACTAGAAGACAAACACGGACAAGTATACTCTTTCGTTCGTAATATAGCTTTGTAGTAGTAAGCCAGGATCGTTCGCTGAGACTTAGTTTCGTTTTGGTAATCAAGATAACAATTGAAGAAATAAATGGTTGAAGTAATATCAATAATAACAAATATGACTAATATGAGATAGTTCGTATAAGTTTGTGATGATGATAATAATGATCGAGATATGTTTATGTAGGTAATGTGTGATAATCCTTTTTCGTCAAAATGTTGTTTACACAATTTACTTGGGTTGATTCAGGACTTATGTTTATTTAAGAGATTAAGCTCAAAACAAGTTGCCAACGAGTTCAATATTTTATCATGTTTCTAAGCGGATTTCTCCAACCAAAGATTCATGACCATAGACAATTTCTAGAAAACTTATTATAACAGTTTGCGTTTTTCAACGCCAAACTATCGTAAAAAATCAACTTAAATAAAATATGGTTTATAGAACTAGGAGGTAAAATGGTTCTACAACATTAGCTTGAAATCATTTATAAAGGATCATATCATAGCATCATCACTAATTATATTCACATACCCATATAGTCACAAATAGCTTAGCCTAACATAGTAATCAAAGTAACAATTGGAAAAGAGTAAGAGAACATCATACTTATATTGGATTGAATAAATGAGTACACAAGTGTCACGAATGTATCGTTCCTCCAAGAATCAAAGAGTGGAATACTCTCGTTACAAATATCTCCCAAAAGTGGATAATACTGAAAATTTGCTTGAAAGACTAAAATACTCGAGCTATGGAGTATTGGGAGAGAGGTGTGTGTAAAATGGATGGAAATGGCCTCTATTTATAGTGATGTCTGGGGTCAAATGTGCGCCGCACTTCTCCTCAAGTGCGCCGTACTTTGGAGATGCAAATGTGTGCCGCACTTATAACTTTGTGCGCCGCACTTCTGGGCGAATCAGAATCTTCTTTCAATATCTTTGTCTTTATTGCATATTGAGGCCCCTTCTTTGTATATCATCACTTTGCTCATTCATTCTTTACGTCTACATATAAAACACAATATATTAAGTATCAGAAGCTCTTATTTATACTACAAAGTGGCATTATAATGATAGGTTGAAAATATAAAATAGGTCGTTATCAGAATTATTTATCAAACTTCTTATGGCCATACGCCTCAGCAAAATGGGATTGCTAAGAGGAAACACAGACACTTGCTTAATATAGCAAGGAGTCTTATGTTTCAGGGGGGGTTCCTCTTAGATTTTGGTCTGATTGTATTCTTACTACTATTATCTTATTAATAGGCTACCATCATGTGTCTTAAAGGGGAAGTCTCCTTTTGAGTTGGTCAATAATAGAAAACCTAATCTTTTCCACCTAAGATCTTTTGGTTGTTTATGTTATTCAATTGTGTTAAATAATCATTATAATTCTTTTAGATCTGAATAATGTGTTATAATTGGTTACTCTTCTACTAAAAAAGCTTACAAGTTGTTAAGTATGGATACTAGAAATGTCTTCTTTTCTAGAGATGTAAAGTTTTATGAAAATGTGTTTCCTTTTGAACAAACCTGTGAGTCAGCTAATGTTGAGATAACAAGTGAAGCTGATCACTTGAAGTATTTTGACAATGATAAGATCTTAAGGCCATATGATGATAGGAAAGATGCATCAAATGAGGAGGGTAGTTTTCCACATTCTGAGACTAATCAGCCTATAACTTCACAAGGCTCTAATCAGAACTGAGGGTATTCTGTAACCCATATTGATTAGAGCATCCAAAACTGGTATGGGGCAATGTTCCAAATAATCATTCTTGTTCAACTCTTAGACATGGTGATGTGCAGAGACCTGGAAAAAGAAGATCTAGTAGAGAAACTAAAATTCATATTAAGTTTAATGACTATGTGCTTAGTTCTAAAGTTAGATATGGTATTTATAAGTATGTTGATTATTTTAAGTTGTATGGTAATACTTTGTGCTTTACTATTATTCTGAATAAGTTTGTGGAACCTACTTGTCTTTCTGAGGCTTTAGTTGATCCTAACTGGGTTGATGCCATAAATAATGAAATTGAGGCTTTAAATTGGAATAGTACTTGGACTGAATGTGATCTTTCTGTTGGTAGAAAAGTTGTTAGTAGTAAATGGCTTTGCAAGATTAAGTACAAATCTTCTAGAGATGTTGAAAGATACAAAGTTAAACTTGTGACTAAAGGATTTAGTCAAAAAGAGGGTTTTAATTATGATGAAACCTTTAGTCCTCTATGAGATGTGTTATTAGCATTGCTATTGTTAAAAATTGACCTTTATATAAGTTAGATGTTAATAACGCTTTTTTATATGGTGATCTAAATGAAGATATATATATATATATATATATATATATATATATATATATATATATATATATATATATATATATATATATATATATATCAAATCAAATCAAATCAAAAACCCTTATCTAGGAAGGATGGTGAAACAATGCCTTAAATACAAAATTCTATAAAAATGACACATGTAATTCATTAAAGGGTTTCTATAAAATGTTTCAAAAAAAAATAAGAATTACAAATGATGCCTTAAATACAAAATTCTATAAAAATATATATAAGAATTACGAAGGATGCCTTAAATACAAATTATATAAAAATATATAAGGAATAATGGTGAAACAATGCCTTGAATACAAAATTCTATAAAAATGATTTCATAAAATGGTTAAAAAGAAAATAGGAATTACAAATAATGCCTTAAATACAAAATTTTATAAAAATATATATAGGAATTACAAATGATGCCATAAATACAAAATTTTATAAAAATATATAAAGAATGATGGTGAAACAATGCCTCAAATATAAAGTTCTATAAAAATGCCACATGTAATTCTTTAAAGGGTTTCCATAAAATGCATCAAAAAGAAAATAGAAATTACAAATGATGCCTTAAATATAAAATTTTATAAAAATATATATAGGAATTACAAATAATGCCTTAAATACAAAATTCTATAAAAATATATAAGGAATGATGGTGAAACAATGCCTTAAATAAAAAATTCTATAAAAATGATCCCATAAAATGGTTCAAAAAGAAAATAGGAATTACAAATGATGCCTAAAATAAAAAAATATATATATGAATTACAAATGATGTCATAAATACGAAATTCTATAAAAATATATACGGAATAATGGTGAAACAATGCCTTAAATACAAAATTCTATAAAAATGACACATGTAATTTATTAAAGGGTTTCTATAAAATGCTTCAAAAAGAATAGGAATTAAAAATGATGCATTAAATACAAAATTCTAAAAAAATCGACACATGTAATTTATTAAAGGGTTTCCATAAAATGATTCAAAAATAAAATAGGAATTACAAATGATTCACAACAGTATGACTTACTAAAATGAAAATATTTTTAGATATTCGGACTGTCAAGTTTTGGACTGGGCTATATACTGTTGCTACATTATACACGTGACAAAAAATAATACCAGGAATGAGCTTTATGGGCTTACTTTTGCTAGAATACACTTTACCACAAAGTTTACAAAAAAAAATCATTTGTAAAACATATTTAACAATAATGTTTTTGCTAACAAAAAAAAACTTAACAATAATATTATTTTCAAAAGAAAAATAATGTAAAAAAAGTTATCCATAACATTAACATATACAAAATGTATTATCTCATAAAATTCAAAAATACAGAAAATATTTATACAATATTATTAAAATTCGAAAAATTTTCAATGTAACAAACTTATTAATAACGTTAACGTATGCAAATTCAATTAACTTATAATATTATTAAATAAATAAAATATTTTAAACTACATTATTTTTGTTCATTATATGCTACATTATTAAAATATTAATGTTATAACTAACACTTTATAAACTAAACTTCTAATACAAACACACACAACTTCAATTTTCATTAAAAATTATATACTTAAAGCTAGCCCGTCCACTAGACGGGTCTAAAGGCTAGTATATATATATATATATATATATATATATATATATATATATATATATATATATATATATATATATATATATATATATATATATATATATATATATATATATATATATATATATATATATATATATATATATATATATATATATATATATATATATATATATATATATATATATATATATATATATATATATATATATATATATATATATATATATATATATATATATATATATATATATATATATATATATATATATATATATATATATATATATATATATATATATATATATATATATATATATATATATTTATATATCTTTACATTATATATAATAGGAGGGATATGCCACATAAGCTACTTTTAATCCACGTCAGCATAATTAGTTTGGGTTCCCGTTATGGGCATACGTTATGTCATCACATAAACACTTCCTTGTCTTCTGTTGTTTTCCAAACCCTAACACTGTGTTCTCGAGTTAATATTTGAAAGGAAGTGAAAGGAAACGGAAAGAGTTTTGTGTTCTTTAGTTTTTTTTAAGAAAGGAAAAGGAATTAGAGAGGAAAATGGGAGGAAATTTTCTTTATAAAACTTTCCTCCCAAAAGTGGGAGGAAAAGGAAAGGAAATCTTATTATAAGTTATATAAAGACTAAAATACCCTTTTAATAATATTTGGTCATAAAAAGTAAAGGGGCCTATATGTAATTTAACAAGTTATTTCCTTTTCCTTTACCTCCAGAACATGAATCTTGTTTACTTTCATTTTCCTTACCTTTGTCTTAAGAACATGTAAATAACACTTCCTTTACCTTTCCTTTCCTTTTCCTTTTCCTATTCTTTTCCTTTTCCTTTCATCTAAAACTCGAGAACTGAGCGTAAACTAAACCCCTAAACTAATCGCTCGCAATCACTGTAAAAAACACAATATTAATCATTGATCTCATTCCCTTCGCATACCCAGACTTTTTACAGTTCATTCACCTCAACAATCATTCATAACCTAATCATCATTCTATATGAAGATATATGGATAGGATTAGTTTTTTTGCAGGTACGAATTTTAATTTATATATTTAGGATTTCGAATTATTTTGTTTCAATTCAAATATATAACTATACGATTTTTGTTGCTTATTTCCACTTCCAATTCAAATATATGATTATATGATTTAACTAAATCATTTGATTATGTTCGTGCGATTTGTAATTAATAAGTTTTTTGGGTTTTGTAGGTTGGATTTGATCGGATTAAATCAAATCAGTTAAAAAAACCTTTAAAAAAACAAATCAAATCAGTTATAATTGACATCAATTTACTTTTTTTTATTGTAAACACCAGAAAATGCAATGGAGAGACGCTAAAAAAGTCAAGACGATGTAACCTGTTACTGTGCAATCGTGCAACGTAGTTGGACCTCACTATGGTTATTGCTATCACTTGAATGATGTATTTTGCATAAATTTAATTGAACGGTCAAATGAGCTTTTGGGCCAAATGCCTATATGTGTGTTCCTTTAGTCATTCACATATAATTATGTTTAAATCTTATTGTGTTGAATACAACACGGCACATGTCCATACGCACAGCGCCTAGAATCAATTATTTACAACTAGGACTACTTGATGTACACTTGAAAAGTTTAGATTTATGTTATTTAGTTTTGGCACACTTTCTCTTTCTAAGTGATTGATGTCAATTGACAAATTCTGCATCGTGCTAACATATATTTGGGTGACATTTATCCATTTAGCATATCAATATCATAAACGTGTCGTATGTTATTTATCTTGCTTGCAAATGTTTACTTTCTTTTTCGATTTCTTAGGCTTGATTCTTCTTTCAACAACTGATAAATGGAGTTGCTTACGGCCGTTCTATGGTATGGAGTACCCGAAAGTTAAATTTTATTTTATTTTATAAGCTTAGATGGTATTTGCTAATAATTCCAGTTACGGGCAAAGTCAGGCAACACTCTTGAGTCACATCAATGATGAAAATATACAAACTCGTGACAGATTAAAGTCGAGTTAGAATTCTCCTTTATTTTTTCTACGTTATCTTTACGGTATTTACTTTTTTTTATTACTGATTTATTTATCAGCTGACTATTATATATAGGTGCGTAGTTTGTTTATCTTCAGTATCAAAAAACATTCAGGCACGTGGTTGCACGCGAGTAAGTTTATTTTTTGAATGGGTTCTGAGATGTATAAGCTATAATGGTAGCACATTCCATTTATGGTTATGTCTTGTTAAATACACAAGAGAAAAAGTACGTGATTTTATCGTTTAAAGATGAATTTAGCTAATCGGGGATTCCCGTTCGGCTTAAATATGTACTTGAAATGTATTTTAGAACAGACAATGCACCTTTCCAAATATGTAATCGTTGCAGTTAGAGCAGACGAGAAAATCGCTTTGCAAGCACTGTTTAGCATGGGCTCTTGATCACATTGTTCATCCTGGTGATTGTGTTATATTTGCTTGCAGAATATCCAGGCTTCAATTCAGGTGATTTTATCAGTTGTATATATTCTTTTTGTAAATTTTGTTTTATTAGTTGGTGATATGTAAATTTTGTTTTATTAGTTGGTGAATGCGTTAAATTTTGTTACAAATCAAGTGATTGCAGGAATAGTGATGAGTGTTAATTTACTGGATAACACCTATAAGTTACACATTGTATCCAAGGGTATTAATGAAGTGTATCAATAGGTTGCCTTTGTCTTTGGTGATCATCCCGATCTTCTTTGGTTAGTCCACAAGATTTTTGGCAGCTTCTGAAGCTACATACCAAGCGTCTTTACGAAATTCTTATCAGTGCTATGATGAACAAAGCTCAGTTGCAGTTCCACTCAAACCAGGAAAAATGGATAAGAAACGGGCACAGATAGGATTACTGCATCAAGAAGAGCTGCTTTACAGGCTGATCGTTATTTCAATTTATGGAATCTCGCTTATGGGTTACAAGCTAAAATGATGTTTTGATAACTTCGACTATGCTGATTTTTTTTAATTAGTGTCGCGAAGCTTGACTTATATTCAGTTTCTTGGCTAACCACAACTTATTACAGTTGATATAAATTTTTCTAATACTTGATTTATTTGTATTACAGCTGATAACATGGAGAAGGAGAACTTGCTTTAGATGCTAATGAAGGGCAATCACTACCACTCAGCGTCAGTGAAAAGTAATCACAAAGACTTTGCAGCGAATATCTATACTATGCCTTGAAGCCGTGGAACTGAAAATGTAGTAGTTACTCATATTAAGGATTTATCAAACTATGCATCAAGACATTCAGCAAGCATGGAATAAAGGTTAGCGATCAACTATAATATTATCTTAAGAAACCACGTGGATCAATTTATTTTATATTTCAGTCTGATACGCAAGCTGTGTTTTTGTATTTGTTAGTAGGAAACACGCGTTCAAGTTCATCTCTTATTCTTGAATTCAGCTAGCAAGTTAGTATTTTGTTTCGGTACGGTTGCTTCGTTCAGGAACTGAAGGCTCAATAGTTGGTGCATAAAATATGCTTTTGGTATTAGAAAGCGGTGATTCAAGCAGGATTGTGCTATGGCTGAAAGTAGTGCAATCGAGGTTCTTTTGCATCTTCTCAGATGTCAAAATACTAAGGCTACAAGGAAAAGACACAAAAAATTGTCATAAGAATACAATTTCCAGATCGACTTTGTGCTCGAAGTCAGTATATTTCTTTCTTGCCTACTTTATTTTTAGACAATCTATACTTGCCAACCTCGGACTTGGTTACATACTGCAAATAGAACTAAAATAAGTTATAATTTAGGTAAAACTAATTGATATGACAAGTTTGACCCATTTTATATGAATGGGTCCCTTAAGCATATGCTTATCTCTCACGTGTAAATTAAAATAGAGGTAAAAATTGAATTGGATCGTAAGTAGGAAAAATGTTCCTTTAGGACTATTAGCCACTATTAATTTTTAAGCATATAGTTTTAACTATTTAAGTAGTCATTAGAATACACACTATGTATAACAACTATGCAAGAACAAGTCTACTTTACCTTCCAATTTATATTAGCCAATTGTTTGCAAACTACTCATCACCATTCTAACTTACACACGTATTGACTTTTATCATTGCAGTTTTTGTTGTAAGTAATATGTTACTTGATGCAATCTTTATCTGGTGTAATGCTTTGCAATACAATATTACAAATTACATTTTGGGTCAACCTATTTGAATACATTTTTACCGACTAACCCGTATGCTTTTTCTGTGCGAGTGCCCCTTTTTCACTTTTAGCTTAAAATTTTACAATACGCTATCGTGAAGTTGATACTTGTGTGAGAGAATACTAGAAAATAAGGTATATAAGAGAATCTCATATCATAGTTTATAATCAGACATTAACATACATAATTCATAGGGTATCTAAAGAGTACTAAAAAAATATCTTATCAACTCTAATTTCTATAATTTGGTGGAAATTTTTTGCAATGACCCGTTTTATTTTTACATCAAATATTGGAATCTAATTGTGTGTTGAACGGTATGGGTGGCCATGCGTATGAAGTTAGCATTGTTGCTCAATTTCTTCTGAATGAATCACGATTTCTGCTGTAATATGTTCTGTAATTGTGGTGGTTATGGTATTACGCGTTGTGGTTGCTGTCTATTGGTCATTTGATGCATCAATTCATCAGCAGATTCTGCATCTATTTATAATTTTTTTAGTTGTATCTGCTTAAGATGCCACTTGGCCGGATATATTTCGATTTTGTTAGTTCGAAATCTGAGTACTGAACCATATAATGCTTTATTATATATTTCACGGGCGGCCTTCTACGCGATTTAATGTTGTAAGTTTTGGCTTGATGTGCTGTGATATCGTGTAGTAGTTTTTGAATTATGGTGTAATCTGCACCATAATATTAGGTTTGAACATTAATATTAACTTTACATCTCTCCATGCTACATATTAGTATTAAGTTTACATACTTTGCAATGTGATACGCTCTAAGGATAGACATCAGCTATTTGTTTTAATGAACCAACAGATCTAAGTTGTGGCAACTTGGTTAACTGTTCAAGATTCATATAGTGCAATGTAAGTTTTACTCACTAATTGGTGGCGGAAAAGTGGCCTCTTATCTATATTGTCCAACATAAAATCGTTGTACTCTTTTGGGTTCAGGAAAAATGGCAGTAATGCAGTTTAGAGATGCCTGCGAGTGGCAACTATCGAATTAAAACAAGGTCCAAGTCAAAACGGTTTTGATTAGGGTTGACCCACGTACTTTCTTTTATACAGTTTTTTAAAATTTAAAATATATGTGTAATAGTAATGATTTAAATGTACTGGCTAACTGTTTATACATGGAACGAACTTTGTTCTTATTTTATTTTGGGTAGCCAACTTATTGTAGACCATAAAAAACTTATTGTAGACCATAAATAACATACATGTGTTACGTAATATCTCATTTCAAAAATGATCTAATCCAATAATGGCTGTAATGTAGCATAAATATACCTGCGAGTGTCGGCTATCGAATTAAAACAGGGTCCGAATCCAAACGGTTCGATTAGGGTTGACCCATGTGCTTTCATTTTACAGCTTTTAAAAATTTCTTTATAATAAAAATAGTTTAAATGTATGGGCTAATTGCTTATAGAGGTAATGAACTTTGTTCTTTTTTATTTTGAGTAGCCAACTTATTGTAGGCCAAAGAATCAATAAATTATCTAAGATAGCTTTCTGGTGGCATCTTAGAACCACATTAGCAATAAAGTTAAGTTGATATACAAAACATTAATGGTTAATTTCTAACAAAGGGAAAAGTAATTGGTTACGTGTTGGTTTCCTCATCAATATATGCTTCTAGATCAAAACGAACAAACCAACACCATATCTCTAGATCTGTGAGCTCGGAATTGGAAAGAGCACCTGGGATATCTCAGGGGGTTGGTGGTTCGAATCCACCCGGATCTGTCACCTGATAAAGGTGTCGCTATTGGTGTTAAAGAATAATTTAAATACATACTAGCAGATTTATGGGTTAGTCTCTGATTCTTCCCATTGCGCGAGAATGAACCCTTATCCATTTTGGGAGAAAGGACTCTCAACATAAATTCAAGTTTTGATACCAACAAATATGAGCAACAAATTTGTTGGTTACCCGTCCTATTGTGGGATTACTGTTTTCCTTCCACGGCTTTTGAAAGCCTTTATTGCTCGAGAACTCAGTTTGTAGGCAGCATGGTAACACGACAATCATCACGACTGAAATGTACCACAACAGTGATGCTCTAACAGGTATAACTGATTATTTTATGGAGTGTGCATATTTACACCAGGTATTTAAAAGATCATAAAGAAAACCTTCATCATCTATCAATAAAGTTGGCTAAATATAGATATTGTTCATTGTAGTGCTTCTGTAGGTGTATGTTCATATCAGCAATAGTCAATTGTATTACGTCTTAATCTTTGATTTGATTTACTTTTTATGTAGCTTTCTATGAAATTTTGGAACGTAAGGCCTCTGCTCATCCTTTTGAAAACATTCAATCATTTTTGCCTCCAGACTCTTGGCTTGGTTTGCACCATGCTCCTGGTATAACTTTGGATATTTTCTTGAGAGTTGAGATGGTTCTATTTTGTAAAATTCAGTCTTCCCTATCGAGGTTCTTTTTAAAATTATGATAATTTTATGTTTCAGAAAAGATTTAATATTTGCTGTTATTTTGTAGATATTTGTATCTTATTTCTGTAATTTAAGAGATAATTTTGGCAAAGAAATCCCTAATAACTTCAAACTTGGTTTGCAGAGGAAATGATATGTCGAGTCCTCCACGACATACATGTGGATCTTTTAGACAGACTGGTGATTGTACGACGAGAAACATATGGTCGTGCTGAGATGGTTCGGGTATATACACCAGTTGCTATACGAGACTGATTTATTGAAGTTAGCTCACTATAAGCTTCTATTATGTCTCTGATATGCTAAGTTATAACTTTAACATCATTATTTACATCGGTCATTCCAGCATTATAACCGTTTCCTGATGGTATTGGTTCTTGTGGGCCAATATCTAACTGTTTTCAGTTGAACTACATGTTAGTAGGACTGCTTTTCCAACATTATCAGTAGGTCTGGAGTCTGGAGTCATTTTGATGACTATGTGTAAGGGTGGCGAAATGGGTGGACTGGATGGGTATGGGCAGTGGGTTAAATAGACGTTGGTCCGTGGACTAAATGGACAATTTTTAATATTTGGACTAAATTGACTTATTTAATTTTACAACTCTTTTACCATTATATTCAACCTATACCTTTTAAAATCGAGGTGTTCATTATTTTAACATATTGATTTTTTTAAGGAAAGTTCAAACATTATTCCCTGAAGTCTATTTATAAGCAACATATAAGTACTCACTTTTAAGCAGAAGCGTAAGCGAAAAACATAAGCAATCCCAAACACCCCCTTGATACTTGAAGTTGCAATAGTTTCTGTTATTGTTGAGTTGGCTCTTTTTAAATGCCTGACAGGATTCCCGTTTAATCTTTTTCAACTGTTTTATTTACCATTATTGATTGCTTAGATGTTTCAACGGCTGAAGTTTATGTAAAGGATTTGATTGTCAAGGGTGGCACTTGGTCAATCCATAAATTTGGGCTAATGAATAATATGTAATCCATGTTGTCATTATTTACATTGAACTCAAAATGTAGGGTGTTACCCAATTCATGAGCAATTGGGTCTCATCCTTTCTCTGTATCACTAGGAGGTATTGACAAGCATGTGATCGAGAGATTCAAGAAGGAAGCTGCTGAGATGAACAAATGTTCATTCAAGTACGCATAGGTTCTTGACAAAGGCAAACTAAAGGCTGAGGGTGAACGTGGTATTACCATCAATATTGCCTTGAAGAAGTTTGAGACCGCAAAGTACTATTCTACATGTGAAATACTGAATAGCTATAAGGACCTGAATATATTGAGAGTCTACAAATCCGATAATCACTTATTGCCTGTTGCCATTCAATCACTTTTTACTAACTTATTTCAGTTTTCAGACGTGATAAGTTAATAATTTCCTCCATAACGCAAAGGCAAACACCCCTATGGCGACAAGATATGTTGGTATACATGCTTTCCAATTGGTCACAGGTATGAATCCTTGCAGACGGCGTTAGCTCTCCACACGGCCATGAGTAATTTGAGGCAGATGTAGTGACTTAAGAATGCGATAAACTAATCACTATTACATTGCCTGTAATTCAGTATTCCAATCAGGTTTTTAACATTTTCTAAAGGTATTACATTCTTTTACTTAAGTTCTTTAATTGGAAAATTACGCGTCTTCGTCATGGTTCTGCATAAAATATGTTTGAATCTTACGTCGACTCTTCCATGTGTATCAGAGAATATTTTTTGATTCCACTCCACTTTCAAGATTGGGTGAGTGTATTAAGCATTTAAGCTCATTCTGGCATTCAAAGTCTTATATACAGTGGCATTTTAAAATAGATAAAACCATCACAACATGTATAGTTTATGTTACCCTTGCAATACCATTACGTCAATTTACTAAACTAATTAGTCGAATCATGTAAGTTAACAATTATCTATATTTTTAAATAAATAACTTATATAGCTTCATGATGCAAATATAAGTTTGGTTCATATATGTAAATATCTTATCTAAGGTGACTTTAATTTGATGGTATGGTCATACACTATGTATTTAAGATGAAGATATAATGTATCGAGTCAGAGCTGACTGTGGTTAAACAAAGGAAATTCAAAGTTCATCGTTGGTAAAAGAAGCCACTCCTAACAATGACATTCATCAAGGTGCTCATGATGCTCAAGCAGAGATTTGCGAGAAAAATATGTCGATGAGCCATCAAAAGTTTTTCTCAAAGGGAAGATGGGAAAGAAGAAGGGTCAAATAAGCATATATTATTTGTTTATTTTTATCCCAAAAATTATGAAAGAATCATAAAATACAAAATGATTTGTTGACTTACTTAAAAAAGATATTCAAGGTTATACTTTTTAACTAAAACATTATTAAAATACAAATGTTTAGTATATTGAGTATTTAAATATTAAGAAAACACACGAGAAACAACATTTATACTAAATACGCAATAGATCACAAGACAACTTTTGTTTATTTCAAAAAAGAAAAATAATATGGATAACATAGAAACAAATAAGCTTTTATCACAAATATAAAATTTCAAAATTTTCATACAAAATTATATACTTTAGAAAAAAATAAAAGTAAAAAACATTACCCATATCTAATCAAATATTGTCATAGAGTATGAATTTTTAGGTGTAAAACAAATATTTACGTACATAAAATACATAAATATCAATCAGAAGTCATACCCGTCAGTCAAACGTTACAAATAAATATTTACCAAATAAAAAAAACGACAATCAGAAGTCATACCCGTCCATTGGACGGGTTTTGCAACTAGTATATATATATATATATATATATATATATATATATATATATATATATATATATATATATATATATATATATATATATATATATATATATATATATATATATATATATATATATATATATATATATATATATATATATATATATATATATATATATATATATGTATATATATATATATATATATATGACTCTTCCTGATGGTTATAATAGTAAGTCTAAGGTGTGCAAGTTGAATAAATCTTTGTATGGTCTTAAACAAGAACCAAGGTAGTGGAATGCTAAGTTAACTGCTGCCTTGGCTGAGCATGGTTTTGAGTAAAGTAAGTTTGATTACTCTTAATACATTAAGAATAAAGATGATATACTCATTGCTTTGTTGGTTTATGTTGATGACATTATGGTAACTGATAATGACGAAAAAGAGATTAACAATTTCAAACAGTTTTTGAAAATTATGTTTCTTATTAAATATCTGGGTGAGCTCAAGTATTTTTGGGTATTAAAGTTTTTAGGAATTAAAAAGGTTTATGCAAAATGAAATAATGTATGGAACTTATTCATGAATATGGTCTTGTAGCTGCTAAACCTATTGATATTCTTTTCCTAAAAATTCTGTGTTGGGTCACATTGAATCTGATGATGATAGGTATTTGGTTCATTTTACTAGTTATCAAAAACTTGTTGGAAAATTGATATATTTGACTAATACCATACCTGACATTAGCTATTTTGTGCATTATTTAAGTCAGCACATGCATAGTCTTTTGTAGTCTCATATGAAAGCTTCTCTTAGGGTTTTAAGATATCCTAAGGGTTCTCCTTGTCTTGTTATTCAGTTTGATAATACTTCTGATCTTAGACTGCTGTTTATTCTGATGCTGATTGGGTTAAGTGTCCTAAAAAAAGAAAGTCTGTGACTAGTTTTTGTGATTTTCTGGGTAATACTTTGATATCTTGGAAAAGTATGAAACAAACCACTGTTACTAAAAGCTCTACTAAGGCTGAGTATAGAAGCATGGCTTTTGCTATATGTGAAGTTATATGGTTGGATAATCTGTTGCACAGTATTAAGTTACCTTGTATGTATCCCGTTGAGATATATTTTGATAACTCATAAGCCATACAATTGGCAGCTAATCTTGTGTTTCATGAGAGATTTAAACATTTTGAAATTGATGTTCATTTTGTTATAGAAAAATTTCTACTAGTGCTATTAAACATTTTAAGGTTCATTCTAATATGCAAGTTGCAGATTTGTTCACAAAATGTTTGGGTGTTGTTCAACATAAGTTTTTGTGTGGAAAGTTGGGTTTGGTTAATATGTTTGCAGGTACACAATTTGATTGCATTGGATTCAAAAAAGGGACTTACATTAGGTTTGAAGAAAAGTATTGAGAATACAAGGGTCAATATAGGTCAAACCAAATGTAAGGGACTAAAAGTGGAAAGTAGTAGAACTAAAAAAGCAGGGACTACTTCTGCCATTGTCTAAAGTTGAAAGGTGTGACTTGTGTAACCATAAACATGAGCTCAGGTTATATAGTAAAGAATTTCTATTCTTTATTAGATGATTTGATAATATTACATAATACAAGGAATGAGAATATATACAGCTCCTATCCCATCAATCAACTAAAATTAAGGAGCTAATTAAGCCACTATATATGGATGATATACATGAGTAAATAAGGAAAATATTTTGAAATCCTATACTCCCCCTCAAGGTGGAGCATGTAAATTTTGCATGCCCAGCTTGCCAACTAGAGATTCAAACTGTTGTAGACCCAAGGCTTTAGTAAAGAGGTCTGCAACTTGCATCTTTGTGTGAATGGGAAGAGGGACAACTTCATGTGAATCAACTCGTTCTCGAACGAAGTAGCAATCCATTTCAACGTGTTTAGTTCGTTCATGAAAAACTGGGTTAGTAGCAATGTTGCGAGCAGCTTGATTGTCGCAGTAGATAGGTGTGGGCCCAATTTGCTTGACTTCAAGTTTATCTAAGAGCCACCGCATCCAGATTATTTCACTGACTGTAGCAGCCATTGCACGATATTCCGCTTCAGCCGACGATCGAGATACAACCGTATGTTTCTTCGATTTCCAAGAAATGGGAGCCCCTCCCAAAAGCAAAAGATATCCCGTTCGAGACCTTCGAGTAAAGGGACACCCAAGCCAGTCCGCATCACAATATGTGATGAGATTCGTTCCTCCTTGTTTCGGAAAGAGAACACCGAGTCCAGGAGTGATTTTCAGATATCTCAAAACTCTTGTTGCTGCATCTAGATGATCTTGTCGTGGATCCGATACAAATTGACTCAAGACATTCACGACATATGTAAGATCCGGTCTAGTAGCTTGTAGATAGAGCAGCTTACCAACCAATCGGCGATACTTAGATGCATCAACCCGTGGTTCTTCACTTTCCTTGCTAAGTTTCAAGTTTTGTTCCATTGGAAAAAAACATGGTTTACACCCTAGCATTCCAGTGTCTTCAAGTATGTCTAGAATGTATTTTCTCTGACTTAAAACTAAACCATCTTTTGTACGAGCCACTTCTATGCCGAGAAAATATTTTAAAGGACCAAGATCCTTTATACTAAATTTCTTGTTAAGGAAAGCTTTGGTTTCTTTGATTCTATGCAGATCATTTCCCACGATGATAATGTCGTCAACGTATATAAGAATGGCAATGAAGACATTGTCTTGTTTGTATATAAAAAGAGAATGATCCGCATGAGATTGTTCAAACTTGAGTTGAGTTAGTACGGATGTGAGTTTTTGGTACCAGTTTCTTGAGGCTTGCTTTAGACCGTAAAGAGACTTCTTTAACTTGCACGCTTTGGTACCTCCCCCCTTTTCGTAGCCCTCCGGTATCTTCATGTAAACTTCTTCGTTTAAGTCACCATGCAAGAAAGCATTGTTAACATCTAACTGGTGAACAATCCAATCTCTTTTAACTGCAACAGTAAGAAGAGTCCTTAAAGTTACCAACTTTGCGACTGGTGCAAACGTGTCATGATAATCGACCCCCTCCATTTGAGTGCAGCCCTTTGCAACGAGTCTCGCCTTGTATCTTTCTATTTCACCATTTGGCTTATACTTGATTTTGTAAACCCATTTGGAATCAATGGGTTTCTTTCCACTTGGTAATTCTTCAATGGACCATGTTTCATTTTCTTCCAAAGCTTCTATTTCCTTTTGCATTGCAGCTCTCCAATTCGGGTCATGAACTGCTTGATTAAAAGACTTTGGCTCATCATTAGAAGTGATGGCTGCCAAGAAGGCTTTGTGAGATTTTGAAAACTTTTCATAAGAAACAAAGTTAGCCAAGGGATATACCGTCGAGGACTCTTGATTTGAGGCGGGCTGCGAGTGGTCTATAGACGGAGGGAGCTTGACTTCGTAATCTTGCAAGTGCTTGGGTCTCGACCTAGTTCTCTTTTCTCTTCCTTGGTTAACATCAACATCCCCTTCATTATGGTCATGATTGGTTTCGACACCTTCAACTTCGGTATCAACGTTAACTTCCTCCACAGGTTGTCTTTCTTCTTCATTTGTGAATTCAACTGCGGACCCATCAACATTTGGCCCTTCTTCATTGGTGGTATCATTACTGGTTTCTCTTGGCTCAATCTGTATTTCTTCAACATCATATGGTACATCTATATCAGCGCCACCTCTTTCTTTGTTTTTATTGACATTAATGCTAAAAGGAAAGGCATTTTCAGCAAACTTGACATCCCTTGAAACAATTATTTTATTATGGCTCGGGTCATAAATTTTGTAACCTTTCGTCCCATGTGGATAACCCACAAGCACTCCTGGTCGTCCTCGTATTTCAAATTTATCACCTTTGGTTTCTGTGCTACAATAGTAAACCAAACATCCAAAAACTTTCATGTGGTCATAGTTGGGCTTATGACCATATAACAGTTCGTATGGCGTTTTGCCTCCTATGATTTTCGAAGGCAACCTATTTATGATATAAGTTGCCGTCAACACGCATTCACCCCAAAATCTTGCTGGAAGACTTGCTTCAACCTTTAAAGCCCTAGAAACTTCAAGTAAGTGTCGGTGTTTCCGTTCCACAACCCCGTTTTGTTGCGGCGTATGTGGACAAGTAGTTTCTAAGAGTATTCCTTGGTCGGCATAAAAACTCATCATTTGATTGGAAGTGAATTCACCACCATTGTCGCACCTTATTCTTTTAATATTCTTTTCGAATTGAGTTTTGACCATCTTGTGAAAATCAATCAAACATGTACTGGCTTCATGTTTGTGTTTGAGAAGAAAAACCCAAACGGCTCTACTGTAATCGTCAACAATGGTCAAAAAATAACTCGCCCTCGAAAAAGAAGGTGTACGATATTTACCCCATATGTCACAATGTATTAAATCAAAACAAGCATTTGTTTTTGTGATACTAGAAGGAAATGGTTGTCTAGTAAGTTTGGATTTAGCACAGGAATCACAAATATGATCTTTGTTCCTAAAAGAAATGTTTCTAAGGAAACTTATTTGGTTCAACTTCTCTCCACTAGCATGTCCCAACCTCTTGTGCCATATATCAACCTTTGACATCAAAGCCTTCCTCTTCATTTCAAGCATTCCCATCCGATATAGACCATTCTTGCATCTACCCGCTCCAATCAAGCTCCTCGAAGCTAGGTCCTGCATGACAAAAAAATCCGGGAAGAAACTAACAACACACTTCAAATCACTTGAAAGTTTACTAACGGATAAAAGATTGCAATTAAAATCGGGAATATGCAAGACGCCTTTCACTTTAGTCCCGTTGGGTAGGGTGTGATTTCCTCTTCCTTCAACAGGAACAGCCTCTCCATTAGGTATGGTTACAGGTTCTTCATTAATGGAAGATATGACATTCTCAAGAATATCAGTTCTGTTCGTCATGTGTTCGGTAGCCCCTGTATCAACAATCCATGAGTCATTTTGATTTATTTTACCTGCCATATTTGCTCTTGGTGGTGCACTATTCTTGGTGTTGGTTTCTTCGTGTGTAAAGTGCCTTAGGAACTGCTCATATTGATCTTTGGTCAGTCCCTGGATACGGCTCGATTCAACCTCAACATAGGCTGCCTTTGCCTTTGGTTTCCCTTTGTCTTGTTTGTTCTTCCCGGGCCACCATTCCGGGTAGCCAATTAGCTTAAAACACCCGTCACGGGTGTGACCGTCTTTGTCACATTCAGTGCAATGTTCTGTGCTATGTTCTGCCTGCCTTGGGGTCTTCTTCAAGAACTTATTTCCATGTTGATTTGCATTGGTTTTAACATAAGCCTGGAAGGCTGCTGCTTCTGCCATGGGCCTCCTTGTGTTGGTTATAGATCTTTGTTGTTCATCTTCTGCAACCAAATGATAAGCGCTTCCAAGTGATGGTGTCGGTGTTAGTGCAAGTATCTGAGTTCTCACAATCGAGAACTCATTATCCAGGCCCATGAGAAACTCGTACAACCTTTCCTTCTCTTTTAGTTCATTGAGTGATTTTCCCAAACCACATTCACATTTGTTACAAGAACAACGAGGAGTAGGAAGAACCGATTGGATCTCATCCCACAATCCTCGAAGCTTTGTGTAGTATGCTGAAACCGTCAAGCCATCTTGTCGAGTATTGGAGATAGCTTGCTTTAGTTCATATGCGCGAGGCGCACTTTCTTTTCCAAATCTTTCACTAAGATCTGACCATATTTCAGCGGCCGTTTTAGCGTACTTAACGCTGGTACGAATCTCTTTTTCCATGGCAGTAGTAAGCCACCCTTTTATCATCGCATCACATCGCATCCAAGCCATGTGATCCGCTTCAGTCTTTTCTGGTTTCTTTATCGTTCCATCAACGAACCCGATCTTGTTCTTGGCAAACAAGAAATTTTCCATCTCTTGAACCCAATCACTATAGTTGTTGTCCGTCAATGCATCATTCACGTGCATCGTCCGTGGATAATCTGACGGATGGAGGTAGAAAGGGGAGTTGACATCATGTCCGTTCCCTTCATTCTTTTTGTTGTTTTCGTTCTTGTCGCCGGCCATGGGGCAGACGTCAGTGGGTGATTTTGGTTAGGTTTGATTAACTGAGCGGTGGTAAAACCTGCTCTGATGCCATAAAGAATTTCTATTCTTTATTAGATGATTTGATAATATTACATAATACAAGGAATGAGAATATATACAGCTCCTATCCCATCAATCAACTAAAATTAAGGAGCTAATTAAGCCACTATATATGGATGATATACATGAGTAAATAAGGAAAATATTTTGAAATCCTATATATAGTATATAACATGAACTAATTTTTAAAGTTCTCATAACTTTCCTAGCCACTTTTTGTCATTCACACACTTTTACACACATATATCTGTTTGTTATCAAGTTATTCATCTTGATAACTTGTCTTGTATTTGATCAATCTGTATTGATCATATTAAGTGTGAGAGTTCTTGTAGTGACGTGACTGGATCAACCTAGTTAGGACAGTCTTTGTTGTGTATATTAGCACTCGTTTGAAGATTAGTAGTCTTTGTTTTGTATATTAGCACTCGTTTGAAGATTAGTTGTATTATATTGAATTTTTATTATTGTATTTGGAGAGGTTGGTTGTGTTCATTGTTGTTGATGTTTTGTTTTGCTATAAAAATTAAGTAAAAGGTATGTTCTTGACTTAACCAAATAACAATTGACATCTAACAATCTGAACCATTCAATCTGACTTGAAACAATTTCGACCCTGTGTTTTGATTACATATTACACATTTGACGTTTACACCCTTAACAAGGACCATTTCAAGGTGATAAAAAAAGTATAACCTTATGTTATTTTTTAATAATATTCGTAGTTTCGCACCCCATGAATATAGAATCCTTGGGCACCAACCACAACCATATTTACACTATTATAAATACATGCACATAACTTTCTTTTTACTCATCATAACATAAACTAAACCAAATATAGCAAAGTAACCTTGTAACAATATTTGTGACATCAAAATGTCAGCAATGGTGAATATATGGCTTCGTGATCTAACAAAGCTTAGAGAAAAGATTCAGCTAGAGAAAACCGCGATGAAAAGGGCTAATAATTTGTTCATGAAATCAATATCAAGTAAAAAACTTGAAGAAGAAGAAGAATGTGTCGCGAAATCGACTTCTTCTACGAAGAAACGGGTTTAAGAAGAGACGATCTTTATGCTTATGGATCGATTTGCACCTTCTTAGTTACTTTAAGCAAGGAAGTAAGAGACGTTTTTACTTTTTACTATGTGAAACGTGTGTAAATATAATGAATTAGTGTTTTCTTTACTATGTCAAATGGATAATGTTTT
This sequence comes from Glebionis coronaria, assembly GCA_025667525.1. Taxonomy (NCBI): domain Eukaryota; kingdom Viridiplantae; phylum Streptophyta; class Magnoliopsida; order Asterales; family Asteraceae; genus Glebionis; species Glebionis coronaria. Next base: position 25,274,175 of record CM046876.1, read on the forward strand.
TGTTTTAAGCGCAATCCAGCTAATAGAACCCAAAAACCGGCCTGAGCCAGTTCGACTAGACCAAACCGAACATTGTTCAATCTGGTCCTTGGTTCACGTTTTACTCATATTTGATCTTTTGTTAGATCTTACGCAAATCGGCCACATGAACAAGTAGCTAAGTCAGTAAGTCGCTATGAAGCATATGTTCACTATTATTTATGTATACGAATAACGAATTTGTTAGAGAGTGTAGACTCTCATACTCTCTTAAATTGTATGTTTTTTGTATTCAAAATGTTTCTGCTGGGAAGTGCGAGCTTGACAGAAACTTGTTCATTTCAATTGCAGCAGCATTTACAAATTGGATAATACTCACATGAACTGGAAACTAAAAATTGAATTTATCAAAACTAAACGGGGTCAATTCGTATCGGTTTTCATTTCAATTGTGTTTTTGTTCGTGGGGCTTGAGTTAATACCTCAATAGGCCTGTTAATTTCTTAAATCAAAGACGTTGAATTTTAGTAGAAAAGGTCGCTCAATGGGGTCTTCATGGATCAATCGTTCAATGTCGTCATTCTTAAGACTATGATCCTCTCTTCCAAGGTCCTTTGGTTGACGATAATGAGTTCTTCAAGATTCAATCTATGCTAGAAAGGGAAATTTTTTTTATTCCAGGTTCGTATTGAGATAAAAGGAATACCATTTCCGTACGAATTAAGGGTCATAATCACAAATATTGCTAAGTTATGCGGAAAGGTTCTTTGGGTCGAAAATCCGTTCATACATCCCGCATATTTGTTTTTTGTTTTATTGAAACATGTGATCCAAGACCTATTCGTGACGATGCGACCATGAGTATCAGCAACACGACTTTGTTACCAATATCAGTTTCGAAAATGATCGAAAATCCTAACTTCAATAACCTTTTTATGTCATTATAGTTACCATCTGATATCGTTCTAAATTCGTTCAATTCCTATTTTCATATACCGACCAATCCCAATTTCATCAATTTCAAGGATTTTGTATCAATGAGTCTCTACCTATTTGTTTATGTTTTTCTATGTTGATATGAGTGATTACCGTAAAAACTAATAAATCAATAACTAGAAACAAGATTGAAGCAATCAGCCAACCTCCCTACGTACTTCTTATTAATACCTCAATCCAGATAAGTCCACAAACGTGTGCTTATCATACATACAAAAGAAATACAGACTGTCCATCTATAAGGTAAAATCTCTATACAAGATCTCACTTAAAATATAACCTCACTACAAATCACTCAAAACTAATACGAGAACAACAATCTCTTGATCAAGATGATCAAGAAGATGATACCAGACTAATAACAGACTAACATGATAATCTTGAGTGTGTGTGTGTAAATGACTGTGTGTCACACAATGAAACCCTAAATCTCTTTATATACCACCAGCTAGCCACCATATTTACACAAAGAACCTTGCACAATGCAAACTTAAACAAAACATATAGTAACTTATTAACAAAGTAAAACATTCCCAACACCCCTCCACAAACTCATACACCAAACATATTAGATAAGTTTAGCATATCACATAAATGTTTGTGCTGACTAATTCTCAAATTCTTTGTAAAGATATCAGCAACATTTTCAGCTGAATTTACCTTTACAATGCTTATGACACATGAAGCCACTTTCTCTCTAATCAAATGTACACCAATCTCAAAATGTTTAGTTTTTTCATGAAACATGGGATTGGCTGCAATTTGAATAGAAGAACTGCTATCACAATAAAACGGAACTGGAAAAAGCCATCCACTCCCAGGTCTTTCAAAAGCTAAAATATCCAAATTATCTCACAAGTAGTAGATGTCATACACCTATACTCAGCTTCTGTAGAAGACCTTGAGATGGTTGCATGCTTTTTACTTTTCTAGGATACTAAGTTCCCATAAAAGTAAACAGTGAAACCAGAAACAGTTTTTTTGGTTAACAAACACTTAGCCCATTTTGCATCTTAAAAAGCATGCAAACTCAAACTCTTACCAACACTAAACTGAACACCAAGACATGGAAATTGCTTTAAGTATCTCAGCACTCTCATCCCAGTAGTAAAATGCGACTGCAAAGGTGAGTGCATGTGTTGAGATAAACAATGAACAACATACGAAATGTCAGGTCTGGTAACAGATAGATATATCAACTTACCAACCAACTTCTAATAAGAAGTTATATTAACAAGCTTCTTATCACTTTTAGTCTCAAGATGACTCAAACTCACATACTGCTACATAGGTGTAGCAGTAGGCTTAAAACTTAACAGCCCATATTCATTAATCAACTCCATATAATATTTTCTTTGAGAAAGACACAAACCATTTTTATTTTCAAGAACTTCAATCCCAAGAAAATATTTAAGAGTTCCCAAATCCTTAATTTTGAATTTACTAGATAAATTTTTTAAATTTATCAATTTCAGACTTATTTTTCCCAGTAATAACAATGTCATCCACATAAACCAACAAAACCAAAAATATCTCATTAACATCATTAAGATATAAAGAATAGTCATTCAAACTTTGTTTAAAACCATTCTCAATTAAAGCACCAGTAAGCTTCTCATTTCATTGCTTGGGAGCTTGTATAAAGAGACTTAACAAGCTTACAAACTTTGGTTTCAAAAGCATCAGGAGGTAAATCTATATAAACATCCTCATGCAAATCACCATATAAAAATGCATTACTAACATCAAGTGTTGGGAATAAATTAAGGCCAGATCACTTGAGCGCTGACAAGAACAATACAAGCGTTGACAAGAACAAAACAAGCGCTGACAGCTCAAGCGTTGACAAGATAAAGTCAAGCGTTGACACATTGAAGACAAGCACTGATAGAAGATATTCTCTACGCGTTTATTGTATTCTAGATTACTTCTAGTAAAGATAGGAACAACATTGTATTTTATATATATATCTTTATCTAGAATAGCTGATACGTAGATTATTGTACAAGGATTCTTATGTCTATAAAAGAAGACCTTTAGGTTAATAAGTTTCATATAAGTTTTCGTTTGTAAACTACTTTCATTGTAAGCAAGTTTGATATTGATAATCAAAGTGAAAGTTTGTTTATATCATTGTGTGTTCTTGGTTAAGTGTTAAATTCCGCATAACACTTAAATTCATAAGCATATACAAAGGTTTCTCTAAGTGTATTACTTTATCTAATCTCGTATACATAAAGCTAAATCGATCTAAGTTTGGGATCAACAAGTGGTATCAGAGCTTGTTGAGGAACTTTTGATCTTAAAGAACACCAGAACCCTAAAAATCACCAAAACCCTAATTTTCTCAGAAACCCTAACAACATCATGTCTGAAGCAATAACCTCCTCTTCCTCCTCACCCTTACCAAACATCAAGATTCCTATGCTTGATGCAACCAACTTTGATCAGTGGAAATTTAACTTTGAGCAATATCTAGGGATCTATGACTACACACTCTAGGAGATTATTGAGTATGGAAACACATTAAATAAGGCTCAAAAGATTGCTAATGCTATTGCTGCAAGAACAGCTGTTGCTGGATGTTCAGAAGTTGACAAGAAGGAAAAACCTGATGATGGTAGAGCTGTGTCTACTGAAGACATAGCAAAGAGAAGGGTTGACATGAAAACCCTAAATATCCTGAAGCTCTCTTTGGGACAAGAGAATCAACATAAATACAGAGGTTATGAATCTGCTAAAGACCTTTGGGAAGCTCTTGAAGTTGCACATGGTGGCAATGCAGACACTAAGGAAGAAAAGAAAAAGCAACTCATGCATGATTATGCTGTTTTCAAAGCTCAACCCAATGAGAAACTGAGTAGTGTGAGAAGCAGATTGCTTGACATTACAAGCAAGTTGTCCTTCATGGGGACACGAATTGGTGATGTTGACATAAATGCTACCTTTCTTAAAAGTCTTGGTGAGGCATGGAAGATTGAGGCAAGATCTATTCTTGCCAACAATACTTACAAGAGCTCCTCGGTTGATGACATCTGCAACAAACTCAAGCTGTTGGAGGATGAAACTCTTTTAGAGCATGGAAGCAAGTCTACCACCAGTAACATGGCCTTCTTCTCTCATAGTGAAGGTCAATTCAATCAGAAGGACTCTTACATACATCCAGTTACTGGATCTTCATATGTCAACGCTGAAACAAGTCCTGTCAACGTCTCCTATTTAGACGCTGACACATTCAAAAGTGACTCCCCAAGAGTTAAACCTGCTGGTTTGGATTTGGATACTGTTTGTGCTTACATTGCTTCTTTGCCCAATGGTTCAGTGATTATATATGAGGACCTTGAGCAGATAAGTGATGAGCACTAGGAAGAGATGGACATCAAGTGGAACATGGCTCTTGCTAGTATAAGAGCAAATAGATGGAACAGAAGGTTTAAGAAGAAAATGACCTTCAATGCTAAAGACACAGCTGGATTTGATAAATCCAAGGTTGAATGCTACAACTGCCATCGCATGGGGCACTTCATGAGGGAATGCAGATCTCCTAGAAGATCTGATGCTGGTAAACCCTCAAGTCAGGTTGTTAAAGCTCAGGATTCCAAAGCCATGGTTGCAGTTCAAGGAATTGATGGTATGGGATGGGATTGGAGCTATCTGGCTAAGAATGTTGAAGAGGATAAAGCTTTGGTTGCTGATATTGAAGAAGAAGAGCATGTTGAATATGCTCTCATGGCACACTCCTCCTCTTCATCTGATAATGAGGTATATGATGATGCTTTTTGTAGCAAAGGTTGTAGGTTGAATACTGAAAGACTTAACAAAGAAGTGTTAAGATTATTAGATGATGTGAGTACTGAAAGATGTAAACTTTCTAATTACCAACTAGCTCTTACTGAAACTGAGAAAACCGTTTCTGAATATAAGAAAATGGAATTTGACTTAAAAGATAAAATCAATATCTTAAAACATGAGTTAGATGCTAGTATGGATATTAGAAATATCATGGAAAGGGTTAATGGTGAGATACAGGCTAAGTTAGATGAGGCCATTAAGAACAAAGATAATGTTGGCCTTAAAATTCAAAGATTTGATAGGGCCACCCAAACCCTAGGAGACTGCGTGGCTAAACAAAGGGATTCTAAAGACATGACTGGGATTGGGATGAATGATTACTCTTTGGTTCCACCACCAGCTGGTGACTTCTATGGTGTCCTACAAAAGGACCTATCTTGGACTGGTATGCCAGAGCTCCAAGAGGAGGAATTCATTCCTCCACCAAGAGTTGTCACTCCAGTTGAAGAGTATCAACAAAAATTGACTGACCTGAATGAGTGGAAGAAGGCTAACCCTACTTTATTTGTCTAGGGTGGCCTGCTATGTGAAAGTCCAAATGAGTCAACACCCATTAAGGTTACTAACCCAATCACTGGTAAAGTTGTTGACTTAGGCTCAAACATTGTTAGAAGACCTATCATTAAATATGCAGAGATGTATAGGAATACTAGGTCACCCAAGAGCCAAGTTAGCAATCAAGGAACAGGCTTCTTTTCTTCTAGACCTAAAGTTAGAAAAGCTTGTTACACTTGTGGTAGCTTTTCACACTTGGCATACAAGTGTGTCAACGCTCCCAAAGACAGCGCTGACAGGAACAAGTTCAGCGCTGACAGGAACAAAGTCAACGTTGTTAGGAAGTCAAACGTTGTTAGACCCAAACCTTGTGTGGAGCAAAGTCCACAAGTGATTAGACCTGCCCCAATCTTTACTAGAGGGTCTGACACTCATGGACAAAGACCATTTCAAAAGACAAACACCTGGTCAAATAAGCAATGGGTTTCTGTAGCAAACCCTAGGTTCAACGCTGACAAGGGTAATTTCAGCGTTGACAGGACAAATTCTAACGCTGACAGAAACGTGATCAGACCTAAATATTTGCAACCACAAGGTAAGGGGTCTAAAGCTTCTTCAAGCTTAACATGGAGACCCAAGAAAGATCAAAACCCTAATGATAATGGGATTTCAATGACTTGCAATAGATTTAATTACATTTCAAAGGTCATTACAAAACCTATTGGGGTTAACTGGGTATTTCATCCTAAGAAGGATGAAAATGGGGTTGCTGAGAGGAAAAATAGAACCCTAATTGAAGCAGCCAGAACAATGTTGGCTTATGCTCACTTTCCTATAGCCTTTTGGGCTGAGGCTGTTAACACAGCTTGCAATGTGAAAAATAGAGCATTGGTTAACAAAATTCAGAACAAAACACCTTATGAGTTACTTTGGGGTAGAAAACCTAATATTGGTTTTCTCAGACCTTTTGGTTGTCATGTAGTAGTATTGGATACTAGTGATGCCTTAGGGAAATTTAGTGCAAAAGGTGATGAGGGTTACTTCATGGGGTATTCAGTGCAGAGCAAGGGATATAAGGTTTATCTTAAAGAGGACAAACGTATAGTTGAAAGAGTACATGTTAGGTTTTTAGAGAATAAACCTAGTGATCCTGAAAGTGGTTCTAATTGGTTGTTTGACTTGGAACCTTTATCTAGAACTTTAAATTATATGCATGTCACTAATCCAGACATTGTGAAGGTAACTTCAAATTTTATGGAGGAACAAGTTGTTGATGTTTCAGGTACTCAGGTTTATGAAAAGGTTGGATCACAAGCAGAAAAGACATCTCCTATCCTAGAATATGTTTCCATTCCCATTTGGACAGATGCTTTTGCTGCTGGACAAGATAATGGTGGTTTTCAAGCACCACCAAATACAAACATGCATGGTCCTTCAGGCGCTGACAAAGGCAAATCCAGCGCTGACAAGACCAATTCAGACGTTGATGGCTCAGACGTTGACAAAAATAGTTCAAGCGTTGTTAGCCCAAGCGTTGACAAACAAGGTTCAGACGTTGACAACACCTTTGTACATCTTTTCTCTTCCACTTTTGAACAAGGTGAACCGTCCAATTCTTATGAAGAAGGTCATCTTTATGTTGATATAAGAGAGTCTGATGAAGAAGATATTGGGAACATGGAGCGTGAGGTTGAGGACACCAGACTTTTTGAAGGAGTAGTTCTCACTTCCACAATGAAGAATCACCCCCTTCCCAAATCATTGGTGATGTTATGACTCCAGTTCAGACTAGAAGATCTCATCAAGGTCTTGGTGGGTTTATTGCCAATATACATAAGAAGGTTGATACCCCTCTTGTGCAAGCATGTTTGTTTGCCTGTTTTTCTGTCACAAGAGGAACCCAAGAAAATATTTGATGCTCTTAAAGAACCAAGTTGGGTGGAAGCAATGCAGGATGAGCTTCACCAATTTGCAATTCAGGATGTTTGGGAGCTGGTTGATTGTCCCAGATATGTCAGACCTATAGGGACAAGATGGGTTCTAAGGAACAAAAGAGATGAAAGAGGCATTGTGGTCAGAAACAAGGCAAGGTTAGTGGCTCAAGGTTATACACAAGAGGAGGGGATAGAATATGAGGAAGTCTTTGCACCAGTTTCAAGAATTGAAGCTATAAGGATTTTTCTAGCCTATGCATCCTGCATGGGCTTACAGTCTATCAAATGGATGTCAAGAGTGCTTTCCTCTATGGAACTATTGTTGAGGAAGTTTATGTAATGCAACCTCTTGGTTTTGAGGATCCAGAGCATCCAGACAAAATGTATAGAGTCAAAAAGGCTATGTATGGTCTTCATCAAGCCCCAAGAGCATGGTATGGTACTTTATCTACCTATTTGGTGGACAATGGATTCAAGAAGGGGCACCATAGATCAGACACTGTTTACAAAGAAGAAAGGCAAGGATGTGTTGCTTGTGCAGGTCTATGTTGATGATATCATTTTTGGGTCTACTGATCCAAAGATGAGTGAGGATTTCTCCAAGCTTATGATAGACAAATTCAAGATGAGTGCTATGGGGGAGATGAACTTCTTTCTTGGTTTACAAGTTCAGTAGAAAGAAGATGGTATCTTCATCTCCCAGGATAAATATGTTGCTAAGATCTTGAAGAAGTTTGGCTTTTCTCCACATGAAAAGAGGGCTACTACTCCTATGGATAGAGAACACCCTTGGGGAAAGATTGGAAATGGGAAAGATGTTGATGTCAGACACTATAGATCCATGATTGGATCCTTGATGTATCTTACTGCCTCCAGACATGATATCATGTTTTCTGTGTGTGCTTGTGCACGCCATCAAGTGACTCCCAAAGAATGTCACCTTTATGCTGTGAAGAGGATCTTTAGGTACCTAAGATGCTATCCTGGTCTTGGTTTGTGGTACCCAAAGGATTCCCCATTGGAGCTGATTGCATATTCAGATAGTGATTATGGAGGTGATAAATTTGATAGGAAATCCACAACTGGTGGATGTCAGTCTCTTGGCAATGTAAGAAACAAACAGTGGTGGCTAATTCCACAACTGAAGCTGAATATGTGGCTGCAGCTGCTTGTTGTGGCCAAGTTTTGTGGATTCAGAACCAGCTGTTGGATTATGGGTATAATTTCAAGCATACCAAGATATTTGTGGACAATAACAGCACTTTATGCATCATTAAGAATCCTGTACATCATTCTAAAACTAAACACATAGAAATTAGACACCATTTTATAAGAGATTGCTTTGAAAAAGGTTTAATACAACCAGATAGGGTTGACACTGAGGAAAATGTGTCAGATTTATTATGTTAGAAATACGTTTTTACGTATATTAGAAGTGTCGGCCACTCCACAATATTATTAATGTTGTAATAGCTCGTAGTTAATGTTACTTATTAAGTTAAGTAAGAAACCGACCCATGGGCTTGTCATGGGTCAGCCCAAGCCCAAATAAGGCCTTGGATATAAATACCCCTTTCCACCATGGAAAGGGGTTGGTTGTTGTTCATTTCTTGTTTTCATTTAATAAAAAGACACATAGTTTCTCTCTCACTTTCTCTCTCTAGTTTCTCTCTCTAGAAAACATCAACCCACTTCATAGATTCATAGGTTATCAAGATTCTACATTTGGTATCAAGAGCCATGGGGTGATTTAAGGTAAAGATTAGTGTTGTTTTTTAGTTCTTAAGGGTATTAGTGATTTTTTTAGAAAAATCAACCTTAAATCTTGAAATTTTTGGTGTTTTTGTTGTTGGGATTAGTAGATAAGTGTTGGGCTTAGCTTATTTTGGTAGAAATCACAAAACTTTTTGTGGTTTTTGATCAAAAATCGGGTTTAAAATCGTTCAAAGCTTGCTTTATTGGTCTCGAAGTGTTTTCTAGGATTATTCCGAATTGCCAAAATATTCAGCATAGCCAAATATTCAGCATAGCCAAATATTCCGAATTGCCAACATATTCCGAATAGCCAAAATATTCCGTGTAGCCAAACATTCCGAATAGTATCTCATTCCGGATAGGTGATCATTCCGCATAAGGTTTATTCCGAGTAAGGGATTATTTCGGATAGTGTATTATTCCGGATTGTGTATTATTCCGAGTAGGTTATTATTCCGAATAGGGTAGTATTCCGTATAGGGCTATATTCCGAATAGGGTTATATTCCGAATAGGGTAGTATTCCGAATAGAGTTGGATTCCGAATAAGGTGTTATTCCGGATAGGGTATTATTCCGAATAGGGTTTTTTCGACGATTTTTAGTGGATTTAATCTTGGCTTCTTACACTTTTTACTTCAACAACACAACACAATTCATAACCTTACTTCACTGCTCGATCAACTGATAATCTTTGTCTCTTTGAAGTGAACAAAATGAATCCGAATTCAGTAATGCCTCAGATGACATCCCTTACTGATATTTCCGTCATTACGGGAACGGATAATCGCCCTCCAATGCTCATCAAAGAAGTTTTTGAAGCATGGCAAGGCCGGATGATGTCATACCTTAAGGGAAAACCGGTATATGGGAGGCTTATGGTCAAGTCAATTCTGAATGGTCCACTTGATTATGGTACCATCGTGGTTAACAATGTGACTCGACCAAGGGAGTTTGAAGAACTTACACCAGCTCAACAACTTGTTGCCGATGCGGACGAAAAGGCTCTTCAAACCATTCTCCAAGCTCTTCCACATGACATCTATCGAATGGTAAGTCAGTATACGGTGGCAAAGGATTTATGGGAACGTCTAAAGGTGTTGCTACAAGGTACGTCTCTTACCAAACAGGAGAGGGAATGTCAGTTGTATGATCTGTTTGATAGATTCACGTACAACCCAGGGGAAACGCTTCACGACTATTACTTCAGATTCACTACTCTCATGAATGATCTGAATGTATACAATCTCGTGATTGCTCCATTCCAGGTTAACACCAAGTTTTTGAATACTTTACCTCAAGCTGAATGGGGTGAGTATATTACCGATGTTAAGTTAACCAGGGATTTGCATAAGTGCAATTTGGATCAACTCTATGCTTTTCTTCAGCAGCATGAGAAACATGTGATCATGCACCGTTCGCCTCGAGGTATGTACCCTGATTATTTAGCTTTGATGGCGAATCAACCAAGCTTGTCACACAACAACACTCCTTATATTTTGGGACATCAAGCCTATCATCCATCACCTTACATGACACCAACCTTCCCCCAATACTCGATTATACCACAACCACCCACCTCACATCAGCAACAATATCGGTTTAATGCACCTTCACCACACTATGCTTCACAACATCACCCTACAAGCATTGCACCTTATGCTCAGTCTTCATATTCTTCTTATCAAGAGAATGCAACATATCCATCAAGCTACTCTGACCACATGAGTGTTCCTTCTAGTGCTTATATAGCTCAACAAGACCAAGCACTGTATTGTGATGATGATGAAGTCCCCATTCCTGAGTTCAAACAAGGAACTGACCCAGTTGAAGTGTTAGCTACAATGTCTGCTTATCTCACAAGGACTTTAAGCAAACGAGGATTTAGAGGACCAACTCCTACTAACAATCAGTTGAGGAATTCATCTAATTCTCGCCAACAAGCTACTATTAAGAATGGCAGGGTAATGGTTCAACCTATTCAACCTTATCAGGGGAGACCTACTACATCAACCACCAATGCTCGCACGGTCAATCCTGCTCCAATGGTCAACACTCCTCCACGGGCTAATTCCACAGGCAAGTTGAGAATGATTACATGCTACAACTGCAAGGAAGAAGGTCACATGTCCAGGGATTGCAAGAAACCCAAGAGGAGAAGGGATGGTCAATGGTTTGCAGAGAAGATTTATCTGGTGAATGCTCAGGCACAAGGAAGGGAACTTGATGAAGAGGAGCTTGCATTTCTTGCTGATCCAGGGATTGCTGAACAAGACGTTGTCACCACACAGAATGCAGCATACCAAGCAGATGATCTTGATGCGTATGATTCAGACTGTGATGAATTTCAATCTGCAAAGACAGCTCTTATGGCAACTATCTCCAGCTTAGGGCCAGAAAAGAGATCTGAGGTACTTATTAATACCACTGATGCTAGTATTCAACCACATCAAGTTGTGCAAGAGAGTGCTGATTCGAATGAGTCTTCGGTGGTGAGTCTTTCAAATGAAAAGACAATCAATGATAGTAATATCAATGTGAGTCCCCAGAATTTGAGTGAATCACAACCGGGAGCCATTTCGCATACGCATACTCCTGCTCAACAAGATTTGGTCATGGTTCCTGCTACATTACTTAGCCAAATGAATGCTGCACTCTTAGAAACCCTAGCTAAGAATAAGAATTTTTCTGATGAGCTTGCCTTAAGCAACGAGAAAGTTCACACTTTGGAATTAGTGCCTTCGTCTAGTGTTCTCACAAATCCCGAATATGATCATTTTCGAAACAAACAAATGGGTCATTTGCAAGAAATTGAAACCTTAAGAGCAGATCTTTCTAATGAACTTAAAGAAAAAGAGTTAGTGGTCACTAATTTTCAAAAACTTCAAACGGATTTTGAATTACTCGAGTCTAAGAAGAATGAAATGGAAATTAATGCAGCTAATAAGATCAGAAGTCTAGATTATTTTCTTTTAAGACAATACGCTGCCTCTCAACTAGTGCACTTATTTGATGCTTCGTTTAGAGAATTTAACTTATCACGTCAAAAGGGCCTTCCCCCTAACCCACGGTATGCAAAACAAGCTTTAAGCCATAGTCCAAGACTTTATAATGCAACCCAATTAGGTTTGGTCTTAGACCCGATTGTTATTTTCGATGATCGCACCAATAAGGATCTAGTTGATGAGAATCGGTCATACAATTTTGCAAAATATCCCGATTGTGATTATTTTAAAATGAATCAGGAGCTTGCTAAAACGGATTTTAGAATTCGCTTCCATATGGACAAAGATCTCATTACAGCACCAACCTACATGTTGAATGAAGAAAACCCTAGTACATTTCCTACACTTGTCAAAATGGAAGGTCCTAAGGAAATTCCAAAGGATCTTCCACCTGTTAGCACTGTATGGTTAAACTTGCAAGAGATTAATCAATACTTTACTAATTTTGATAAGGTCATTTTGGAATGTACGACTTCAAATGGCCTAAACGCCAGAGAATGGGCTTTCGAACACATGAACAAGGTGTTTAAGAATGAGATCAATCCATTTGTCGAAAGTCTAAAAGGAAGTTTTGCATCTCTTAAAGAAAATCTTGAGTTTGAAATTGGAGAAGTTCAAAAAGTGTTTTATGAAATGGACACCTCTTACGAACTACAACTAATTGAAAAGGAAAATATTTTATCCGAATATGACCGATTCTTGTCCCAAGTAATTTTGTGTGATGTGCTTACTACTGTAAATGTCAATTATTCGAATGAGCTTACATTCGCTATGATTAACTGTGATGCTGTGAATATTTGTGATGATGTGTGTGATCTCTCTGTAAATGTTGTTGATACTGTAAATGAGGTATATAATCATTCTTGTCACGAATCTAACGCTGAATTTTTAAAGCTACAAGATTCTTACAATTTACTTTCAAAACGCTTTAATCAAGTCGAACAACATTGTATATCTTTAGAAGTAAAACAACAAACTCAAAATGAGGATCTTTTGATATCTAATGGTTGTGAAAACGGTGTTGAGACGAGTGACAAGATGATTGCAATAGTTAAGGCATTAGAGGAAGAGATTATGAGATTGAAGAGAGATGTGTCATCAAATGAAACACTAAAATTGGAACTAGAGGCTGCAGAGTCTAAAAACCAGGACTTAGAAATTAGACTTTCGTCTATTCTAGGGGAGATGGATCGTGCAAGACAGGGAATGTCCAAACTTTATGGTTCACTAGAAGAACGCTTTGCTTTTAATGCGGCACAACAACAATCTTATGTTGAACAATTGAACCAAAAATGTGAGGAAATCTCTGACTTAAACATCCTGCTCATTGACAAAAACATGGTTTTGGCCGAGTTAAAGGAGACACTTCTTCTCACCCGACAAGAAGCTGTTAATAACTTAGCTACCAACTCTGCACCGTCCTCTAGTGCTCCAACAACCAAGTCAGTAGTGCTTTATAAGAACCCGCTCCATAAGAGAAACCCGGTTACCTACGATGATTATATGAGGAACGCAATTAAGCATGTAGATCTTGTTAGGGATATTTTAGACGATCTTTATGCCTTAGATCCCTCAAGTAGCTACTATTATTCAGCCTATGAATATATTAAGCGTGTTTAATATTGCTTAGCCTATTTGCAATAAATAGGTAAACCAGGTTCTGCACTACTCACTAATCGACCCATTGCTGTAACTCCATTCAATAAGACCCCAGGAGCAAAACCGTCATTGGCACCATCAAGTAAGGCACCTTTAAAATCTGTTGCTAATGTTCCCACTTTGCCTTCTACAGGATTAAAAGAGTCTACTAAGGCTAAAGGATCGCCACTCAAGAAAGATAAGATCAAGCCCTCCACTAGTAGTACCAACAAGAAGAAAGTAGAAGCTCACAATAGGAATGTTAATTCAGTTTTAAATAAAAAGAATCATGTTAAGACTAAACGCTCTGCGCCTGTGCAGAAGCTTAAACCATTCGTGAATTCTAATTTGAATTGTTGGAATTGTAATGAATGTATGTTTTCCCAACGTCATGATTTGTGTCTTATTGATCATGTGAATGAAATGAATGCCATTAGGAATAATCTTGAATGGAAGCCAACTGGTAGAACTCGTGCCCAAGTTGGATGGCAATGGCGTCCCACTGGTAGGACCTTTACATTAGATGGAACAATGTGCTTTTTAACTAGGAATGCATCCATTGAGGTTAGGTCTGAGCGTCCTTTAGTTAGGCACACTAGCACTCAAGTATGGAAACAACGCCCTTTAATTAGGTCAGCCCCCACTATAGTGCCTATCAGTGAAGAAATACCTCAGGATTTAAGCCAACTAGAATCTACACCAGCAACTAGGAAGAAGAAGGCTAGGAAATCTAAGAAACCTAAAGTTAGCAAATCTAAGATTATTAAATTTGTACCTGCTAATAACAAGGAACATTCAGATTCCGATACCTCTACATTGTCCTCGTCTGGTGATATTTTCAGGTGGTCCAAATCATCCTCTGGTATTTGGACTCCGGTTGTTCAAAGCATATGACCGGAGATCGCTCGATGCTCCGAAATTTCGTCAGCAAGTTTCTTGGAACGGTTAAATTCGGTAATGATCATATAGCAAAGATAATGGGGTATGGTGAATATCAGATTGGAAACGTTACGATTTCAAGGGTATACTATGTAGAAGGTCTTGGTCATAACTTATTTTCAGTAGGACAGTTTTGTGATTCCAACCTAGAGGTTGCTTTTCGACAACATACTTGTTTCATCCGCAACTTGGAAGGAAAAGACTTGTTGAAGGGATCTCGTGGTGCAAATCTTTATACATTGTCCCTACAAGACATGATGGTTGCCTCTCCAGTATGTCTTCTCTCTAAAGCATCTAAGACCAAGTCATGGTTATGGCATCGCAGATTATCTCATCTTAACTTTGATGCTATTAATCATCTGGCCAAAAACGAATTAGTTCGTGGTCTTCCAAAGCTCAAATTTCACAAGGTATGTTTCGCGTGTTCAAGAGGGAAAAGTACCAAGAAATCATACAAGCCCAAAGCTAAAGACACCAATCAAGAAAAACTTCATCTTTTGCATATGGATCTTTGTGGGCCAATGAGAACTGAAAGTGTGAGCGGTAAGAAATTCATTCTTGTTATTGTGGATGATTTATCCAGGTTTACATGGGTTAGATTTCTACGTACAAAGGATGAAGCACCGAAGGCTATCATCACTTTTCTGAAATTCATTCAGGTACGTTTGAATACTACTGTCCGCCGTATTCGTACAGATAATGGAACAGAGTTCGTCAACCAGACTCTTCGTGCTTACTATGAAGATGTTGGTATTTCACATGAAACATCCGCTGCACGCACTCCACAACAAAACGGTGTCGTTGAAAGACGGAATCGTACGCTTATGGAAGCTGCTAGGACTATGCTGATTTATGCGAACGCTCCATTGTTCTTGTGGGCAGAAGCTATATCTACTGCATGTTTCACCCAAAACCGTTCTATCATTCGGAAACGGCATGGAAAAACACCTTACGAGCTTCTACATGATCGTAAACCCGATGTTTCATTCTTTCATGTGTTTGGTGCTCTTTGTTATCCAAACATTAATAGTGAGAACTTGGGCAAGCTTCAACCAAAAGCCGATATAGGTATTTTCATTGGTTACTCACCCTCCAAGAAAGCATACCGAATTTACAACCGTCGTCTTGGTAAGATTGTAGAAACTATGGACGCAGATTTCGATGAGCTGACAGCGATGGCTTCTGAGCAACGCAGCTCTGAACCCGCGCTTCATGAGATGGGAACCGGTGCTATTAGTTCCGGATTAGTTCCCAATAATCCTACTTCTACATCATTTTTACCACCTACCAGGCCCGAGTGGGATAAACTGTTTCAACCGTTGTTTGATGAATTCTTTGATCCTCCAAATGATGAAGTTCCAGCACCTGTAGTGATAGCTCCAATCCTTGAAGTTGTTGCTCAAGCTAATGAAGCTTTATCTAATGCATCTTCAATTAACATTGAACCGGATGCACCTTTACCAAGTGATTCTCAAACTACACCTGAATCATCACCCTTACTTGTGCCTAATGATGTGGAAGAGGATTCTATTGATCACGATTTGGAATATGCTCACCTACAAGAGCTTCCTTTCTTTGGTGTAGCGATACCTGAAAACCCTTCAGCCGCGTCTACCTCAGAAGAAGATCCTTCTATTGTTCACTCCAGACCACCACGGATTGAAAATCATAGCACTAAATGGACAAAAGATCACCCAATTAGGAATGTCATTGGAGATCTAGATCGACCAGTCTCTACACGCCATCAATTACAAGAGAGTGCACTCTATTGCTACTTTGATGCATTTATCTCCGAAGTTGAACCTAAAAATTGGCAACAGGCTATGACTCAATCATCTTGGATTGAATCCATGCAGGAGGAACTAAATGAATTCCAAAGACTTGAAGTATGGGAATTAGTTCCTCTCCCTGACAAGGTTAACATCCTTACTTTGTTATGGGTTTATAAGGTTAAACTTGATGAGATGGGTGCAGTATTAAAGAATAAGGCTAGATTGGTTGCTAGAGGATATAAACAAGCCTTGGGTATAGACTTTGAAGAATCTTTTGCTCCTGTTGCAAGATTGGAGGCTATTAGACTATTCCTTGCGTATGTTGCTCATATGAATATGATCGTCTATCAAATGGATGTGAAGACGGCATTTCTGAATGGTGAACTAAGGGAAGAAGTCTATGTTAGTCAGCCGGATGGGTTCGTTAGCACGGAGTTTCCTAATCATGTGTACAAGCTTAAGAAGGCTCTCTATGGGTTGAAACAAGCTCCACGCGCGTGGTATGATCTCCTTTCAACATATCTCATCTCGGAAGGCTTCTCCAAAGGCAAGGTGGACCCCACTCTATTCACTCTCAAGGAGGACAACGACATGATTCTGGTACAAATTTATGTTGATGATATAATATTTGCTGCCACTAACATAGAATTGTCAAATCGCTTTGAGAAGATAATGTCCATACGCTTTCAGATGTCAATGATGGGAAAAATTTCATTTTTCTTAGGATTACAAATTTCTCAGAATCCCAGAGGCATCTTTATTAATAAATCCAAATATGCTCTAGAATCTTTAAAGAAATATAACTTTGATAATTGTGACCCCGTGGACACTCCAATGGTGGAGAAATCCAAGTTAGATGAAGATAGGAATGGGACTATTATCGATCCGAAACTTTACCGTGGGATGATCGGCACCCTTCTCTATCTGACTGCTAGCAGGCCTGATTTGCAATTTGCCGTATGCATGTGTGCCCGGTATCAGGCTCGGCCTACCGAAAAGCACCTACATGTTGTTAAAAGGATCTTTCGGTATCTCAAAGGAACACTTCATCGTGGTCTATGGTATCCGAAAGATTCCTCCATTGCTTTAATATCATACGCAGATGCCGATCATGCTGGGTGTCAAGACACGAGGCGTAGCACTTCTGGATCTGTGCAACTCCTTGGAGACAGATTGATTAGTTGGTCTTCAAAAAGGCAGAAAAGCGCTGCAATTTCTAGCACAGAGGCTGAATACATCGCCATGTTCGGTTGTTGTGCTCAAGTCCTTTGGATGAGATCACAACTAACTGACTACGGTTTGGGATTCAACAAAATCCCGATGTATTGTGACAACAAGAGCGTAATTGCCCTTTGCTGCAACTATGTTCAACACTCCCGGGCCAAGCACATAGACATTCGCTACCATTTCATTAAAGAGCAGGTGGAGAACGAAGTGATCGAGCTGTATTTTGTCACTACTGAGTATCAGCTGGCGGATATGTTCACCAAAGCCTTAGATCGAGGACGAATCGAGTTTTTGATCGACAAGCTTGGCATGAAATCATTCACTCCAGCGACTCTCAAAGAATTGGCAGAAGAATCAGCTGAATAGTAGTGGTAAACTATTCAGGCGTATCCTTTGTTCGTGATCATGTATATTATCGTAAATATATAAACCACAAAAAGAAAAATACAAAAATATAAAACCAAGAAAAACCATAAAAAATATAAAACCTACAAAAACCATAAAAATTATAAAATCAAGAAAAACCAAAAAATATTTTTCGTTTTTTAAAAAATCGGGCATGTCTTTTAGTACGGTAATATTTACGGCCTTAGAAATGTCGATCAATATTGACACGATGCCATAAATAGAGTCCGTATAAAAGTTGTACATTTTTAAAACATGCCCATTATGGCTTGTAGTTATTTCTGACTGCAACCCGGTTTTCATATTAAAGTCACGTATTTCCTTGGAAAACGTTGGCTCACAACGGGAATTAATTTTCTCGGGCATGATTTACAAGCCAAATCATGCAAAGGGATCAAGTTTACTTTACAACTTGGTCTAACACGAGTTAGTGTACGTCTCAGTGCATTAATTTGTCAAAATAAGAGAAATCTTATTGCCACCACGAATCAATCTTTTCAAGATATTAATTGGAAATGTTTTCATCAATATTTGACTCTTTAAACAATGACTACAGCTCTTTAAATAGAACACGGGTCATCGTTTAAGGGGGAGAAAATATTAAATCATCTTCGTCATCAAATCGATTTTCAAAAGTGTTTGTGGAAAATTAATTGGCTAACGAGTGGTCTTGCTTTAGAATATGACTTGTGCTTGATCAAGGTGATTGGAATAGCTTTAAGATCTTGGAGATTTGCTAATAGGTTGTGATGCTTTAAGTTGTGTGAGATGGTCGTGATTAGTTTACCTAAGTAAGGATAAGTTGGCTAAAATAACGATGGTTAAGGAGACTAGAAAAAACAAGGAATAAAAGGAAAAATTGAAAAGTGTAGGGTTAAAAAATGACAATTTGTAAAAGTTGTTAAATTTTTTTTGACCTAAGTCAAAACAAACCCCCCCCCCCCCCCCCCCCCGTTTTTCTTTCAGATTCACTGTTTATGTTTTTTTCTCTCCCCCCGCCATTAACAAACACACACTTGAAGCTATCAGACATCTCTGTTTCACTCAAGATAATCCTTCTCATTCACTCTTAAGGTATAATCGTCAGTTAATTTGTGGAATTTTCCCTTTAAATCAAATCAATTAACTCATTTTGATTAAGATAAATCAAACTAGGGTTTCTGCTTAATTAGGGTTATGTGATTTGGGGGTTTTGCCTGGGCTTCACTCGGAATAGATCAAAACTAAGATAGATGGCCTTTAGAACGCTTAAAACAAACACTCGCGCTTAATTGGAAGATCATTAGGTGTTTTTAAGTCATTCCGTATAAACAGCCAAAAACATTCCGCATAGAAGAAGTTATTCCGGGTAGATGTTTTATTCCGCATTGAATAATTATTCCGGGTAAAGGTTTATTCCGGGTAGACATTTTTATTCCGCATAGAAGAATTATTCCGGGTAGATGTTTTATTCCGCATAGAATAATTATTCCGGGTAAAGGTTTATTCCGGGTAGACATTTATTCCGCATAGAAGAATTATTCCGGGTAGACATTTATTTCGCATAGGATGTTTATTCCGGGTAGATGTTATATTCCGGGTAGACATTTATTCCGCATAGAAGAATTATTCCGGGGAGACATTTATTCCGCATAGGATGTTTATTCCGGGTAGATGTTTTATTCCGCATAGAATAATTATTCCGGGTAAAGGTTTATTCCGGGTAGACATTTATTCCGCATAGAAGAATTATTTCGGGTAGATGTTTTATTCCGCATAGAAGAATTATTCCGGGTAGACATTTATTCCGCATAGGATGTTTATTCCGGGTAGATGTTTTATTCCGGGTAGACATTTATTCCGCATAGAAGAATTATTCCGGGTAGACATCTATTCCGCATAGGAAGATTATTCCGGTTAAGAGTGTTTATTCCGCATAGGATAATTATTCCGGGTAGACAGAATATTCCGCATAGAATAATTATTCCGGGTAGGCATGTTTATTCCGCATAGGCTGTTTTTTCCGAATAGGGTGATTAAATGTTTATTCTAATGAAGGTTGTTTGAGTGTCTTAACAGTCTAAGGGATTATGTCTTTTGTATAATGCTTAGGTATAAACTCATCATGATATCTATATTTGTATGTATCAACTTTTGTGTTTTATTCTTAAGCAGAAACAATGACTAACCCAACCGTGCAACAAATCCAAGAATCTAGAGCAGCAGCCATTGCCGAGGCTAAAACCCTCAAGTTTATTCCAAACAACTACCGGTTGAAGGAGGTCTATCATTCTACTCACAATGGATTCAAGGTAGGTTCAGCCATTCTTTACAATTCTCGCTTCAAGAATGCGCTAAGGAAAAGTGCTTCGGTCCCCTACGACTACATGTACGAATTTTGGGCAACCAAGGAGAAGACGTCCAATAAGATCACATTCCTCTTGGACAACAAGCAACAAACTCTCACAGTGTCAGACTTTCGTCAGATATTTGGTTTTCGGGAGGCACCCAAAGGATTATCATACTCAGCGAACCCTACCAAGAACCAGCTCATGGAGATGTTCACTAACATTGGATGTGCAGACATACGGATAGTGTCCGAGTTTACCACAGCCAAAGTGGGTCAACCCTGGAGAGTAATTTTTGGTATTCTCAGCCGATGTCTCACACCCAAAACAACTGGGTTTGATGCTGTTCGTCCGCCAATCATCAAGATGTTTTATGGTGTGTTCAAAGGTATGGGTATTGATTATGCATCATTGCTGTGGGAAGAGTTTACTTTTCAACTCTTCACAAACACGAAGGGTAAGGTTAAAGGTTACCAGTACCCTAGGTTCATTAAGCTGATCATACATTACTTTATGGAAAACGATGCATCTATTGATAAGCGTGCAGGTAGCCGTCACCACACAATGGATGCTGATGATTTGGTGGAATTAAGGCAAGAAACTCATTCCAATATTATTATCCCTGGTCCCATTCCCAGTCATCTCCTGACAGATGAGATTATCGCATCTACTGATTACAAGAACTTGCTACAAGAAATTGAGAATCAACGAGCAAGCATTCAAGCAGGTGAAGGCTCATCTACCACGGTTAAGAGCAAAGGTAAACGCAAGCAAACAGCTTTACCTGAACCCAAAGCCAAAAAGACAAAGACCGTCGCTAAGAAGGGAAAGGGTTTGGCTGATGAGTTAGTTCTCCGCGACGAAGAAGATGTTGATGATCCTACTTTTGACAAAGCTGAGAAGAAATTAATGAAGATAGCTATTGAAAGGAGTAGGAAAGTTACGGGAGGTAGTGGTTCGGGTGCTCAGATAAATATTGAAGAAGACTACGAGGAGCCAGAGGATGTTTATGAGTTTAGGTCACCTGAACGGTATTCTACTTCGAAGGAGACATCCATTCCTGTTTCAGCAAGTGTTGAAAAAGAGTCCGGTGCTCCTACAATCATGGTACCTACTCAACCTTTAGTAACTCAACCTCCACCAATACAACCCTTACCAACCCGACCGGTTTCAACACAATTCTTTCCACCACCAATAACTCCCATCCTTAGTACTGTGGTCACAACCGAGCCTCTTCAACCAACCCAGAGTAGCTCTGCATCATCTTCAATGGCTGCATTTGTAATGGCCGAAATATTGGATAAACATACGGATATTCAAAAAAGAGAGATGAATGAACTTCACCAAGAGCTACATAGACGAGTTCAAAGTGAAGAAGCATCTAAGAAAGCCCAAGAAGAGATGCTTGCTAAGTTCGCTGCAGAGATGGAGTTGACTCGAAAAGCTCATGCAGAAGAACTTGCTCAGGTCAAAAAGGTTGAAGCTGATAGGTATGAAGCACGACTTACGAGACTTCGAGCTATTAAGGATAACTACAAGGAGCAGAAAGAAACTCTTGAAGCTTCTATTGAGGAGAGAGTGAAAGAATCCATTGAATCCCTTATGCCAAAACTGCGTGATGAGTTGAAGACACTCGCGGCTGATAACTTGATGATCAAGTCATCCAAT
Organism: Glebionis coronaria; assembly: GCA_025667525.1. Taxonomy (NCBI): domain Eukaryota; kingdom Viridiplantae; phylum Streptophyta; class Magnoliopsida; order Asterales; family Asteraceae; genus Glebionis; species Glebionis coronaria. Next base: position 25,296,165 of record CM046876.1, read on the forward strand.
CCTTCTCAATCCGCCTACGAAATTGCATATGACTTGACGGATTTTGAATTAAAGAAGATCCTTAAAGCTCGTATGAGGGAAGTTGGATCTTTTGATAAGTCTAAAGTTCAACGGGCACTCTACAAGTCACTAAACGATGCTGTTATGGAGGATGTTCGGCTGTTCAAAATGTTTGGAAGTGTGGTACCTTACTACATTTTGCCTGAGGAGGAAAAAGATGATAGTGAACAGGAAGAGGGTACTGGTGAAGAAGAAGAGGAAGAAGAAGGAGAAGAAGAAGAAGAAGAAGATGATGATGATGATGATGATGATGATGATGATGGTGATGATGGTGGTGATGGTAATGAGGAGAGTGCTAAGGGGAGCAACGAGGATAGCGATGAGGATGATGAGGGTAAACAGCAGGAAACAGGGGATAAGGTTGCCAGCACAAAGAAACCTTCTAAGTCTGGAACCAAGTCTAAGAAAGATGCTGCACAGAAGGAAAAATCCACCTCAACGGAATCAAGACGATCCAAGTGGCGCCACGATGTGAATGCTACTACAGCGTCATCGATTCCCGGTACATCTATTGCTGTGACTATACCTGTTATCACTAACCCTGTTAGTTCTGTTGTTGCTCCTGTGATTGCAGAGTCAGTAATTGAACCTGAAGTTGCACAACACTCGCCCGTTCATGACACCGCCGAGATGCCTGAATCAGAACCAGCAGATGTTCACGTTTCTACTCCTCTACAACAAGAACCACAATCTGCTGTTCCTGAGTCAAGCACACGGGACTGGGCAGACACGTTGGAGATTGACGAGACTGCACCGCCACAGGCTTGGATCACGACAGCGGCGCAATATGATCCAATCACAGACGCTGACAAAGATGTTTTATATCTCCGTATCCGCAGTCCGATTGACTTGTGCGCATTCCTGGCTCATGAGTATAAATCTTCGGTCACTCCGTCGTTGGTAAAGAGAGCGCTAAAGGATAAGAGAATTCGCGCCAAAACCAGGTTAACCCGAATGGAGTTCGAGTATTATGCTGACGAGGTCCTGAAAGCTCTTAACACCGTTCAAAGGCCAGGCCTCCATGAATCAGAAAGAGCTCCACCTCCACTTGATCCTTCTCAAGATAATCAGATTGCTCTCGACTTCTTCGTCACCTATGATCTTGAGTATCTCCTCAAGGGTTCATCAAAGTACGCAACATCCCTGACCTTGCTGAAAGCTACCAACTGGGGGACAATACCCTGGATCGAGGAAAAGGTAAACCGACTCGGGGTCCCAAGGGTAACTCGTAATTATGATATGTATGCTGTTATAGGTGCATCTCATTGGGACGAACGCGTCCGAAGGGCGTACAGGGGTTGCTGCTTAGCCAATTCAGGAAGCAAAGTTAGATCCGATATTCGCATCTCCAGCATTTTGGGACTGAAAACTGAAGCCAAGAATGGCTATTATCATGTGACGGAGATTCGTCTGAAAAGGGAGGATGACAGAGAATACAAAATCCAGCAGGGAGATTTTTCTATCATTCGCCTTGAGGATATCGAAGACATGTTGCTTATGATGACCCGGGATCAACTCACCCATATTGCTCGCGAAGACATCATTGCTTTGAATACAGCACTTCGTATGTTCACACGAAGCGTTGTTATCAAGAAACGAGTTGAAGATCTTCAATTGGGAGTCGAAAGCTACCAAAGTAAGCTTAACCTCACCCGTCCAATGAATCAAGTTCTACCTCAACATGTAGATAGATGTCCCTATATCGGTATTTCTGTCCCGAATTACGGTATTTTCTACTTGAACAGTCGAGGGTTAATGAAGTTTATTAGGGTGGGTGAGCTTTATAAGTACAATGATGGGACTCTCCTATACGTCAGAGGAAAATTGGAGCATCTTAATTCGGGTGGGACTTTACCAGAGATGACTGAGGATTGGCATCAGGGTTATCGGCAGATGGCGAAGTATGTGATCAAGAAGATTGATCAAAAGCTCCGTGAACGTAGATTGATGAGGAGTTTAGAGAGATTCGTTGGTGGTAGACCATATGGAGTGCACCACAAGTTACTGCAACGATCCATCTAATGGGTCGTACATTTCAGGTCCACTTTATATTGGTTTTTAATTGTGAATATGTAAATTTGTGAATATTGTGCTTTTATGGCTTGATGTAGTGTTAAGGTATGATAATTTTTCAAGAATTTCTCACGAGATTCTAAATCTTTCAAAATATATCATACTAAAGCACTACAACTATCCCTTATTAATTTAAGGGGGAGCATTAACATGTTCTATAGCCAAACATCGATTTCATTTTTTACCCAAAGACCGGTTAATCCATTCAATATCCCAAATATTAATGGTTAACATTTTGGATAAGGGGAGAAAATGGGATTAAGGAGACTTAAATGATACTTGGCTAAAGGATGAAAAAGACTTAACGATTATCCAACTTAATATGTGTAAAGCACGTGTTAAGGGGGAGCGTTTTTGATGAACAAAAACACCTAAGGTACAAAACTTTTGATTTCAATATCACAAGTACCTTAGGTGATTTTTCAAGGATTTTTCATGGTGGCTATACTTTCCCAAAACACGCTTAATTCACGACGAATGTGGTGACAAAAGGGTGGTAGGAATAGGTTTAGTCCAATGATTCATCAGAGCCGATGGAATCTTCCCAAGGACAATTCCCTAGATAGAATTAGAAGTCCTAGGAAAGTTGGAGAAAGATTGTGAACGTAGTTGAATGTCGACCAAGTACTTAAGCTAGCACTGGAACAATCACAACAAGGTGCTAGTTATGACGTATTGGTAAGCATTGAAGGGGTTGAAGAATGAAAAAGAATTGTAAAGATAAAGGGTGTAAAGAAAGAAGCCCTCCTTACAACTTTAGGCAGAAACCGGGTCAATACATTTGCTATTGAGATCATTTTTGTTAATGATTCTCGATATTGAAGAAAGACGCCATGGACCCAGTGATGCAATGCACAACCCTTCCCAGCTAACTCAAATATCTCTCAAAAGGTATTTGTTTTAATCACACGGAGATCAACACGTTATCTATTGGTTTATTCACTCCGAATAGACTGGTATTGAAAAGGTGGCACTCCTCTCCAGCCATCGCTCACTAAATCAAAACGCACTATCGAGTCTAGAGCCAAGAGATCATCAAAAGTCTCATTAGGACACTTTCCATTTATTCCTTGCTTTCTCACACACTGTCAAAAGTAAGAGATTTTCATGAGTCCTACGCAGTATTCCTGTAATATTGCCAGAACATCCGAGTAATACGTAAGTATTACAATGAAGATGGAAATCCTGCTTGAGCCAACATCAAACAAGCTCATGGTAGGTTACACGTGCGGTTCTTTCAGAACCAATCTTGTGAAAAACTGGAAAGAAACAGTGGTTTAATTCTTAATTGAACTTAAACTCGTTCCAGGCCTCTACGCATTATCATACGATCTTGCCAGAACACTCAGAGTGACTCTTTAATGACCACAGTGACGAGTGGAAATCCTTCTAGTGTTAACATCAAACAGCACTTGGTAGGTGACGTGCAAGATTCTTTATGAATTGAGCTCGTGATAACTGGAAAGCAACGATGGTGAAAATCTTAATTGAAATTCACTTCCAGGTTTCATGAATTGACGGCTTCAAAATCACAAGGATAATTTATCCAAGTGATTCACTCTTTATGTTCGCAGTCAGCTTTGGACGGTCGAATAAAGAGAACGAGGTTACCCGCGAAATCCTGTCAGGAAGTTACTTAATTGAAACTATCCGTCACGGGTACGATATCTAATATCGTCCAACGGTCTTCACCGACCGGAGGTAAAATGCTACCGAATTAGAATAAAATGTCAAAGCCATTTTATTCGTGTCGTTGCTGTGTACCTGTTAAAGACGGTGGCGTTGCTGTGTACCTGTTGAAGACGGTGGCGTTGCTGTGTACCAGTTAAAGACGGTGGTGTTGCGGTGTACCTGTAGAAGTCGTTCCCACATGCTTATGTTTTTCTGCATCAAAGTTCAGCAAAATTCAAGAAAGTGCAAAATGAAGTCTTCCGCTGTACCAAACTCTGAAGCTTTCGAGAATTCAACAAAAAGACACAAGTGTGTGGAACATGGAGTCACGAGGAGGCAAGTTTCACAAGAAGGCAAAGATCGCACGTGAAAGGCCAAAAGAACAATGCTCTCAAGTCAAAGCCTAAAAGATCAAATCAAAATATTCACAACAAAAAGAAAGAAGAAAAGACTACGAGATGAAGAACGAAGACTTAGTATAGTATGCTAGGTTTAGAACTTTGTAACGTGGAGTGAACTCCCTTAGGGGGAGATTGTTAGAAATACGTTTTTACGTATATTAGAAGTGTCGGTCACTCCACAATATTATTAATGTTGTAATAGCTCGTAGTTAATGTTACTTATTAAGTTAAGTAAGAAACCGACCCATGGGCTTGTCATGGGTCGGCCCAAGCCCAAATAAGGCCTTGGATATAAATACCCCTTTCCACCATGGAAAGGGGTTGGTTGTTGTTCATTTCTTGTTTTCATTTAATAAAAAGACACATAGTTTCTCTCTCACTTTCTCTCTCTAGTTTCTCTCTCTAGAAAACATCAACCCACTTCATAGATTCATAGGTTATCAAGATTCTACATATTAACTAAACCTTTTGATGCTGGGAGATTTCAATACTTGGTAACAAGTATTGGAATGGTCAATCTCACATAATATGTGTTTTGGAGTCTTTTTGTAAAAGTATGTACAGGTCGATGCATTGTTATTGGTCTTATTGATGTTTTAGATTTTCCACTATATTTTTCTAACACTGACAAAGGTTGCTTGAACGCTGATAAGTGTTTTTGCAACGTTGTCAGCAATATAATTGTCTGACGCTGACAAAGCTTCCCTCAACGCTGTCATGTGTTATCGGGGCGTTGTTAGCAACAATGTTAGTTTTGTGGTTTTCAATCTAAATGTGCAGATGGTGTTAGCAGTATACCATTGGATACATAGTTGCTTATGGATCAATGGAGAAGCATTTGGACAAGTTTTTATTTATGGATGATGGTTGGAATGTTTCATTCCTATCTTGACATAAATTTTTATGTTCATGCATGATTTTAGCAAACTTTTGTATCATAGTTTAAGGGGAGGTTTTAGGAACCTTTAGGATGTTTGGGTATCCATATGATACTCTTATCACAATTCTAGATTGTGTCTACAGGTGAGTATGAGGTAGTTTTACTAAATCATGAGGCACTTTAGCATGCAAAGTTGATATACTATGCATGCTGCCAAGACATTTTTGGCCTAGAATTGGTTGTGGTCTGTTGGGAGACTTGGCAATAATTTTGTTATGGGAATTACCTGGGAGTAACAAGGAATTTTCTAAGGTAACTTGGTTGTTAAGAGTTTTGGTTAGCAAGGGACACTAGAGGACTGTTTTGTCTATCTTGCTTAAGCAAGTGTGCATAACTGGACAGTGCTTGCCGCCCTATAATAATTATCAGCTTTTGGTTATCTTCTCTAGGATAAATTACTTGTTTAGGTCATTTTTCAGTTTTAAAACATTTTTATTTTTGGACGCTGACAAGAATTTTCCAAGCGTTGTTGTGACCAAATTGGACGCTGACATGGCTATTGGCAAACATTGACAAGATTATAGCCGTTGGGCGTTGATAGGTTCTTTTTGACCGTTGACACTCAATGGGACCTACCCAGTTGTTATTTTTGACATATTTTTAGGCCGTAATTTTGGGAGTTTTTACTTTTCATTTAATGCATGAGATAACTTATTACTTTTTCAATATTTTCATGATTGATTTTTGAAAATACTTGCCTTTTTTTGGGCCTATCACATGCAATTTCTTCTCGTATAAATTTGGCTCCTATTTTTAAATAGGGTATCTATAATTCTTGTCTAACAATTTTCTCTTATCAACTTCATCTTCTTTACTTCAAATTAACAGCTTTCATCAATGGCACCCAAGTTTAAACCATCAGTATTGGAATTGGGGTTCAGATCACAACACAACATGATTGCTTATCTTGACGCTGATGATGCTCTGTTTCCCCAATACACACAAATGGTGGCGTATTTGAACGCATCCCCATTAAGGTATGCTCTTTCTCATGCACCACTCATTCCAGTCACACATATTAAACAGTTTTGGAACACTGTAAGTTCCTCAACAGTTAATAGAGTGACTACATTGACTTCTATTGTTCATGAGAGACCTTGGGTGGTTACTGAGGCTTTGGTACGCCAAGCCTTGCATCTTGATGATGCTGATGGTATAGCCATCCTTCCCATAAATGAAATAGAACAAGGGCTTAGGGCTTTGGGATATCCTTTTCCTGATGAAGGTACTCTCAACAAGTATCATAAGCAGGAATTTCCCCCAGCCTAGAAGTACCTCATACATATCCTCCTTCAATGTTTAAGTCCCAAATGCACTGCACACAATGAGATCAATAGATCTATTGCCAGTGCTATTGTGTGCATTGCAACAGGGCAAAAGTTTAATTATTCTAAAATGATTTTTGAGGGGATGTGTAAAAACAAGGGGAACAAAATGACTTTAGCTTATCCCCGTTTTCTACAAATGGTTTTTGATGTCCAAGGTTATTGCACAAGGGATCACAATGATTTTTATAAGATCCATGAGCAAAAGAAAGCTATTTTTATGAAGATGAATTCACCACCTCATCGTGACCTACCTTTGACCCCAGCTATGCTTGCTGTTATTGCAGCAACACAACCCCAACCAGACCCCCAACCACAAACAGACCCTCAACCACAAATTGACCCCCAACCACAACTTGAACCAATACCTGAACCCATTCCTTCACCTGACCCTATGCAACTTGACCAAGTTTCCTTCAACGCTGACACATCAAATGTTGGCGTTAATGTGCCTATTTCCCACACTGACACACAACCTTCACAATCCCAAACACCCCTTAACCAACCCACTTCCACCCATTCTTCCACACCATCTTCCACACCCCCTGAATATAGGTTGATGAAACGCCAAAGGACTGCTGGAGTGTTCTCCTCTGGTGGTCCTAGCCATGTAGCAGAGAGAACCACCACCACAAGTGTGGCTGGTGACCTGGATGAGGCTGGGACTATTGGTTCTGGCTTAGATGCTGGCCAAGGCAGTCCCACCATCATTAAGCCCTCATCCTTGCCCAATGAATCTGCCTTGGGAGGTCAAATCCCCATTTCAGAAGAGGGCAGACTGGAACCAATGACTCTTATGGAATTGACGGCAGTCTACATTAGCTTGCAAAAGCAAAATGTAGACTTAGTACAAGTTGTCAGATCACAAGGCCTTGAACTCAAGCAATTGAGGGAGAGGATTGTTGTTTTGGAGAGTGCTAGTACAAGGAGGGGTATGGAGGAATCTTCCAAAGGGGAGGAAGATCCAATAAATCTAAGTGATAAGGGCAGTCATGATGGTCAATCAATGGATGTTGCTGAGGCCCTTACAACTTTGAAGGAACAAATAGGTTTTGATACGTCCTTAATCTCTCCTACCAACTTAAATTTATCATTTACAGCTATGTTGAGAGAGGTTACACAAGGCGCTGAGGGAAGATATTTGGGCGTTGACAAGGCAGAGTTGGACGCTGACAGAAATATTTTGGGCGCTGATAGGACAAATTTGGGCGTTGACAGACCTGCACATGAAGGTGATGTATCCCAGTCATCATCTATCATCAAGGAGGTTTCTACTCAGGTATCACCATCTACCTTACCAACCATTGCACCATCAGATAAGGGTAAGGGTATATTGGTAGAAGAGATTATTCCAAAGGATGCAGCTCAAGTTGAGTTTGATAGAAGATTAGCTGCACAGATCATGGAACAAGATAAAAAGGAGTCACCATTTGTTATGACTTCAGAAGAAGGAAGTGATGGAGCTAGCTCAGACTCAAGTGTGATAATTATAGAACCAGAAAGGCTTGAGTATGGTGATGAGTTGGCTAAGGAGAAGCTGAGAGAATTGAAATTGCAGGTTGACTTTGACATGCCAGAGGTGGTTCAAATGTACAATGCTTGGGAAGAAAGATGCATGGAGAATCCAGACTTGACCATTTCAGATCAAATATGGGGTTTGGAGATTCTTCTTAGAGTTCAGAAAGATTGCCAGGTAATTTTGAAACACAAGGCAAGTAATATTCTCTCAGAGTTGAAAAGGGATAGAAGGGAGCTATACTTTATGTTGCTCAGATGTCATGGAGTTGGATGGACATATCAGAAGTTGAAGGCTTTGACATTTGATGAGTTGGAAAACAGGGCTTATCCCATTTGGGTGAGAGTGCAGGAAGCAAACACTCTCAGACTCCTTTCAGATGAAAGAAAGGAGGAACTTGCAGAAGAAATGGAACTCAAGAAAGCTATGATTGTTCCCAGGCCAATGAAGAAGGAAATTTCATTTGAGTTTCCCAAAGATATGGATCCACTATATCCAAGTGAAGCTGTCATCAGAAAGAGCCTCAAGCTCTCACCTTTAGAAGTTTCAGATATGGTGCAAGTGTTACCATTAGATTCCAGGAACCCAATTGTGAGCTATGAAGAAGATGAATGTGGGTTCTGGAGGATTGGCAGATATGACAAAGAGGTACACACTTTTACCACTCTCATATCTTTGTTTGCAAGTTGTGATAGAGAAGACTTGGTGGACCTTTGGAGGTTGCTGGAGACCAAGTATGAGGCTGAAGCAACAACTTCAGCAAATGGAATAAAACTTTGGACCACATTCAAAAGAATGTGTGGACCAAAAGATGAGGATCCTGCTGTTTGGAAGGATCTTGAAGATGATCTCAGTGGTCTTCAATGGAGGTTATATTCAGCTGCTGGTGTCTACCATTTGAGTTCTACAAAGTTTGCTGAGTATCTACTTGTGGATGGTCAGTATTTCATATCCAAGGTTATTTTGGAGAAGATGAAGGACACTCAGCTGGAAATAGATTATTCAAGTGACGTGGCAAAAGATTTGATTAGATTTATTCATTACCAATATGAGAAGGTTTGTAAGATTCCTCCTAGTCCTTAATGCTTATTCAGAAACTTGATCATAAGAGTGGATATCAAGTTTAGGGGAGGATTGTTGGGAATAAATTAAGGCCAGATCACTTGAGCGCTGACAAGAACAATACAAGCGTTGACAAGAACAAAACAACCGCTGACAGCTCAAGCGTTGACAAGATAAAGTCAAGCGTTGACACATTGAAGACAAGCACTGATAGAAGATATTCTCTACGCGTTTATTGTATTCTAGATTACTTCTAGTAAAGATAGGAACAACATTATATTTTCTATATTTATCTTTATCTAGAATAGCTGATACGTAGATTATTGTACAAGGCTTCTTATGTCTATAAAAGAAGACCTTTAGGTTAATAAGTTTCATATAAGTTTTCGTTTGTAAACTGCTTTCATTGTAAGCAAGTTTGATATTGATAATCAAAGTGAAAGTTTGTTTATATCATTGTGTGTTCTTGGTTAAGTGTTAAATTCCGCATAACACTTAAATTCATAAGCATATACAAAGGTTTCTCTAAGTGTTTTACTTGATCTAATCTCGTATACATAAAGCTAAATCGATCTAAGTTTGGGATCAACATCAAGTTGATATAAAGGCCAATTATTATAAACAACTAACCTAATAACACATCTCACAGTCATCATTTTGACCATAGGAATAAAAGTCTCTTCATAATCAATATCCTCTCTCTGACCAAATCCTTTAGCAACTAATCTTGCTTTATACCTTTCAATATCACCAATGGACCAATATTTGATTCTATATAACCACTTACAAGGAATGGTCTTTCTATTAACAAGCAAATCAACAAGAACTCAAGTATTGTTTTCAAGCAAAACCTCCATTTCCTTATTCATAGCTTTTATCCAGTTCTTATCCAAAGAGGCCTCATAACAATTCTGAGGCTCACAAGACTTATTCAAATTAGTAGAAAAATACAAATTCACAGAAGAGAAATTCACATATTTTTTACCACAAGGCAAAACAAAATCATTAAACTTAGAAGGAGCAGTTCTAACCCTAGCAGACTCTCTAACAGTCTGTGGTTCCACCACATCATGAGTAGTATTAGTAGGTTGTGAACCTGAAGTGTAGGCTACATTGCTAACCTTAGATATAATATTCTCATATACAGGTGTTGCAAGAGTTTCTGCATGCATAACAGAAGAATTGTTATGACTAGTAGAAGCCATCTTATTGCCATCACCATTACCATTAAACGTGTCGCTCTCATCATCATTGGGCTTTTCAGCACCATGATCATCTATGTTACCAAAAAAGTTTAATAAATCCAGTTCTGACTTCAAATTAGTTGATTTTAAACATTTTAAAGAAACAGACTTCATTTTTAGTGGAAAAATGGTTTCACAAAAAACAACATCTCTTGAATAAAAACACAATTTGTTTTCAAGACTATACAACTTATAAGCTTTCTTGACAGAAGAGTAACCAATTAAAATACACTTCTCAGACGTATAACTGAACTTGTCATTATTATTGACAGTAGAATAACATAGACAACCAAAGCACCTTAAGTGAGAAAGCCTAGGTTCACAACAATATACTAACTTATAAGGGGAAGATCCAGACAAAACTGATGAAGGAAGCCTGTTAATCAAATGCACATCAATTAAAATACATTCAGACCACATGTTCAAGGGAATTCCCCCTGAAACATAAGACCTCTAGCAACATTTAACAGATGTCTATGTTTCTTTTCTGCTATGCCATTTTGCTGAGGTGTATGAGCACAAGAAGTTTGATGAATAATACCCTTATTACTAGAAAATAAACCGAATTTTTGATTAACAAACACAGTCCCATTATCAGATCTAAACATCTTAATTTTTCTTATTAAACTGAGTATCAATTAACTGAACAAAACTTTCAATAAACATACCAACTTCATCTTTAGACTTAATCAAATACACCCATACAGCTCTGCTAAAATCATCAACAATAGTCAGAAAGTACTTATACCCATCCCTACTAACAACCCTGTAGGGACACCATAAATCCAGATGAACAAGATCACCAACACACTTAGATTTGTGATCACTAAGTGGAAAAGGTTCTCTAGTCTATTTAGCCTTATAACAGATGTCACAAGGTGAAACATGAGAATCATATTTAAAACCAACAGTCTTACTAAAAACAGATAGAACTTGATCAGAAGGATGAACAAGTCTATTACGCCACATATTTTTAGAAGTAAAATAGACAAAAGAAGAATTAGCAATTCTAACTCTGGACTTACCAGAACTACTTTCATCAAACAAGTACAGACCATCAGATTCATTACTAATTCCTAAAGTTTTGACCAGACTCAAATCCTGAATGTAACACTTATGCTCATAAAATCCAACAAATAACTTGCTATCTTTAATCAACTTATTAACAGACATAAGACTAACACAATATTCAGGAACAACCAGAACATCAAACCAAAACAATATTACTAGACAAACTCAAGTTTCCGATAGCAGACACTTTAGCAAGAGTACCATTAGGATGACCCACAGTAATATTGAAACTCGAAATATCTATAACATACACATATTCTTAGTGAACATAGTTAAATGCTGATTAACACCAAAATCTAATCCAACCAACATACAAGTTGTACATATCAGAACACTTATTAGCACAAAATAACTTCTTAAGTCTAAGATTGAATAAACATTCCCATTAAAGAAAGAGGAATTAATACCTGCCATGTTAGCACTTATATTTCCAGAAGGAGACTCATTCACCAGAGAAAGAATTTTAGCCATTTTTTCCTTAGTAAAGGAAGTGTCAAAAGTAACAGAACCAGAGGAGACTCCCATCTGCGCCCCTCTAGAACCATTAAACACCCTACTCCCATTACCAATACCACTCTTATTCAGATTAAGATTCTTTTTAAAACCAGGAGGATACCCAACGAATTCAAAACATATCTCAATAGTATGTCTAATAAGACCATAATGTTTACACAACAGATTAGGATTAGGTACCCTATTATTACCATTGCTACCAAGATTATTCCTTCTATTATCATTAGGTCTAAAATTGTTACACTTAGCAACAAACACAACAGGAGTAACCTTATTCCCAACACCGCTCCTTGTGCTAGGAACAAGTCCTCTAAGAGACTCTTCCCTAGAAATGATATTAAAATCATCCTTAACATCAGGCAAAGGTTCTCTAGCAAGAATGTTACTTCTAATATTCTGATAAACATCCCCATAAGAAACTACATAAGTCTAATAAGCACATTATGTCTAAGGACACCCTCATGTGCAGCACAAGTACAAGCAAGAAGTAAAGTAAGGGTATCAAACTCTCTCCACAAAGAACTCAACTTATGATAATAATCAGACACAGACAAATCACCCTATTTAATAAAATGACATTTATGCAAAACATTGAAAATGACAGAACCATCCGCATTATCATAAGTTTGAGCTAACTCTTGCTATACCATAGAAGCAATTTCCAGAGTAAACATGACCAAGATATAACTCAGGAGACAAAGAATTAAGAATCCAACTAAGAACAATAACCTTACATCTCTCCCACTGTTGAGTAAGAATCATACTAGTAACAGGTTTAACACAAGTACCATCAATAATCAGCTGTAATAGCTTATTAACAGCTCTAGAAGTAAAACCCCCAAATCAATCGAAACCCTAATTTACACAATCAATCAAGAACCAATAATCAAGGCGATTATGGCTTTGATACCAAATAAAAACTAATAAATCAATAACCAGACACAAGATTGAAGCGCTCAACCAATCTCCCCACGTACTTCTTATTAATACCTCAATCCAGATAAGTCTACAAACGTGTGCTTATCATACATACAAAAGAAATACATATTGACCCTCTATAATGCGCAATCTCTATACAAGATCTCACTTACAATATAACCTCACTACAAATCACTCAAAACTAATACCAGAACAACACTCTCTTGATCAAGATGGTCAAAAAGAAGATACCAAACTAATAACAAACTAACATAATGATCTTGAGTATGTGTGTGTGTGTGAATGACTGCGTATCACACAATGAAACCCTAAAGCTCTGTATATACCACCAGCTAGCCATCATTTTTACACAAAGAACCCTGCACAATGCTAACTTAAACAAAAGCATATAATAACTTATTAACAAAGGAAAATATTTAGCAAAGCAGCCCTCCAAGTATGAGTTTGTTCAAAGTAGACACAAATATTTCCAACAGTGATTACCGATCATGTACAACAAATATCCACACCGGTCTTTGTTACAAATTTCCCTGAACATTTTTACTCTCGATATCTATGGAGGATTTGTTGTGATTATGGGAAGTAGATTGATGTCTATATTCCGAATAGAGATCTAATTCAGGTAAGAGATATGGTTTCGTTAGTTTCGTTAAGATCAAAAAGGTTGATCGATTTATTGAGAATTTGTGCATAATTTAGACGGGTAGACCTTCTTTGACACAAGTTTCGACCTTGTGGTACTCTAACTTGCCAGGGCGATGACTGTTAGCTTTCAGATGTATGGAAAATTTTTCTTTCATGGATCAGGCGATGTTAAGTTATTATGATTTATCCACAGTTTGTCATGTCATATTCTGTTTTTATTTTGTGAAGTTGATGATATTGGTAAGGCTTTTAAAATGTTAAATTCTTACTCTATGAGACAGAAAATGACCACATGAGTAGAAGCTAAAAATAGTTACAATGTTAATTGGTCTAGGCCAATTGTATCATATTCTAACGGAAGAAGATCTTTTCAAATTGAAGCCAATTTGATAGGTTAAGTTCTCCTATCACAATAAAAATAAATGCATGTGGGTCTCCTTTATTTCACTAAAAGAAAAACTTATAAAGATTTTTATCTAAACTCTAATTGACCAACATGATCAGTCAAGTTACTTTCAACTAGAGAGGATTTTGATCCTATTCTAACCAACTAAAATGAAGTGTGTGCACAGATTTGAGCTTTTATGATTTGCTACATGGTTGATTTTGACTTTCTGGATTTGGGTAGAAATGTTTCTAGTGATGTCTGATCGGAAAAATGTAACTAAGAGAGGGGGAACGGGAGCTGGGAAGTGGGCTAGTATCCCTTTGGCGCCACCCCTTCCTTGGCGCACCATACCCCGTCTCGCACCAACGGGCCTCACATCAATCCCACCAACCGGCGCCAATAGATTTTCCATTTTTTTATTTTTATTTTGAAAATTTTAAAAAACTAGTCGTTGGTGGGGGGAGGGGGAATTTATTTAAAAAAAAGAATTCAAAACTAGCCGTTGCAATTAAAAAAACTAGCCGTTGCAAATTTGTTTTCAAACTTTTTCAAAAAAATACCCCCAAATCACTCTATAAATTAAACATTTTTTCACCCAATTTTTTACACTCATTTCTTACACTTTATATCTCATTTTTCTCTAATCTCTTTCAAATTTATTTGCAAAATTATTCAAATCAACACAAGCAATTCTTCAAATCGACACAAGCAAGATCGGTGCCTCGGATCGGGCAATCATCGAGAGTAAAAAAGATGCGATTCGCGCATTTGTATGCCCCTCCCGATAACTAGTTTCTTTTTTTCGTTATGTATTTTCCTTATTTTTATTTTCGGTATTTTTTTTATTGTTATGTTTTTTATGTAATGTTTTTTTAATTTAATGAATTTTTTATTTATGTTATTTTGTATTTAATAAACAATTAATTATTTTCGATGGCACTAGTTTTTTTGGTGCCAACGTTTACCCTTGAAATGTAGTGCCAAACAGATTCTGGTGCCAAAGCCCCAAAATCTTACATGGCGGCTTTGGCACCAGAATCTGGTGCCAATCGCTCCCGACTCTTTGATGGATCAAGGACCGTGCACTTGATGACCCCATTTCACACTGCCACACCCATTGTGACATGCGTCTCAATGCCTCTCAAGCATTCGAGCTAGCTTTTATTATCGCCGAGCGTGTGTGAAAGTGGAGAATCGCCACTTAATTAATCATTTAAGCTTTATGTTAATATACATTTGCTGTTTTAATAGTTTTACAAGAACATTTATCAGGTATTATGATAATCAATAATCATACTCCTTTATAAAGCATTTTGATATGTTATTTAAATAATACTTGAAATTTCAACTTACAACATATTAAACTATTTGTACAAGCAAAACAAGCTTACATAGTAAAAGTAACAACTTAAAACATTTAATTATTACATATTTGCATTAATTCTATAATTAAAATACATATCATCCCATTTTACAATTAAAATAACACATGATACAAATAATTAAAATGGACAGTAAAATTGAAAACTTAAAACATCTAATTATACTATTAAAACCACACATTACATTAAATTCTATAATTAAAACACCCATTAGCCTTAATTTACAACTAATTAAATCAACATATAATACAAGTATTAAAACATAATTAGGTATAACCTAAAACATACAAATATAATTTAATACTATTATTAAAACTAATTAATACATATTAATTAATACACACTTAAAAATAAAATTAGTTAATACTAATTTAATATGTAATCAATATACCTTATTACATAAATATACAATAATATATACACATTATACACAATTTAAAAGCATATATCTACAAAAACATACATATATTGTCTATCTAAAATGATGGTGTACATAGTTTTAAAAATCAAACCGGACCTCCGGGTTCAACTAGAACCGGAGTCATAATCGGTTCGGCTAGCGGAAAAGTCATTAGAATGCGAATCGAAGAGGGTCCATCAAAGCTGATAAAAACAGCCCCATTATACATATATATACTATTTTTTTGAGTAATGATATTTAGACCTACAATACATGCCGAAGTATATGCCTAATGCATAAATCACTTTTACAATCGTGTTATGCATTTTCTCTCTCTAAATATTCACCTATCATTTCTTTAAATCAAGCAATTATATTATTAAGTAAATTTGTAAGCATGATTACTAGGCTCAACTATCATTTTTCTATTTTTTTAATGGCATATAAATATTGTACAACACAAAACTACATAAATTTATGTATATATTAATTATGGAGCAATGCACATTAAATGATAACGTGAATACAAATTAATATGCAACATGTACAAATGATTATTGTTATAAACTATGCTTAATGATTTAAATTGTTCACAAATGTATGTTTAATATTAAATATGCGTTTGATTTTGAACCATCCAATTTTTTTTTTTAAATTTACGTAGTCGAAAACACATGTCTTCTATGTATGTAGTTTAGTACAAATTTGGTAAAATTATTATTTTTGTTAATTAATTCGATTAAATCGTACATGAAGAATTTAAAGTTATTATAATATATGAAAATGTGTAAACATATAAACTATAAATTTTCTATACTTACATGTTATATAATATTATAACGAATGTTACATAGATTAGCAAATGCCCTTTATGATCAACTATCTCACTTTCGTAATATTATTTATATATGGAATGGTCTATTATAGCTTAATGTTATTTTAACTTAAAATTATCATCATTATTTATAAAGTTATTGTTGAAAAAAAATATTTTTTTTTGGGTAACCGTGATTTCTGACTCATTGGCCGACTAATCCACGGGGTTTGAGCCCACCGCCACAAAGACTCAAACCAGGTAAAGCCCTCCATTTTCAGGAGGTCGGCGTGACCACTTCAAGGTTTTGTTGAAAAATATATATACTCATAAAATATTATACTCGCGGAATTTTAGTTTTAGAATACTTGTAACTCCAATGAACGGATACCCTGCTAGTATAATTATTATCTTTGTTTGTATGAGTTTATTTAATAGTATTGTCTCTAGAATTTGAAAAGAGTATTGATATATACACATAAAAAATTTGATTTGTACACATTAGAAAAGTTTTAAAATGTCTAATTTGCCTTAATCTCCATTGACTTTTAGTATCTTCTTCTATAGTTAAACTACCTTTGTTTTCCTCTTTGCTCTCATTTCCACCATAGCAAAATTAACCTTCCACATATACTGGAAACCCAAATCCATCAAAGAATAAACAACTGCTCCATATACCGTTTTCTGTTTTAGTGTTGGCTATAATATTTCTTAATAAAAATAAGGTTGCAAAAATCGCTAGACGTTACCTCGGCGGACGGGTAGCGCCTAACAATTAATCGGTTAAGCGTGGATTAATCGAGGATTAATCGGATTGGGTTTTTATATATAAAATTAGAAAATTTTGATATCATATGCCTAATTTAGCCGATTTAGTTGGTCTTTTTCTAATTTGACAAATTATGCCTGATTTGTGCGAATTTTATCCATAATCGAATTGTCCGATTTAGCCTATTTATTGTCCGATTTAACCAATTTAAGCTTGATTTGGCTGAATTTTATCCGATAAATCGAACTGTTGACCAATTTTATACGATAAATCGACATTATGACCGATTTTTTTTACCAAAACGATTAATAAGGACGATTAATGAAAACCAAGGCGGTTGATGAGTGTCTAGCGCCTAGGCGGGGATTAATCGGACGCGTAGAACGATTTTTGCAACACTCATAAATATTAAATTAAGATATCTCATTTTGAAGTATATTTAAATTTAACATTAAATGGGTTATTCACGTTAGGTGCAATATGTAATCTATTTTCTACCGAGAAGGATTATGAGGTTATTTATTTCAATCCAAGGTACTTTATTTCAACAAGGAAGAATTACGAGATTTTTTATTTCAATCGAGACCGATTACGAGCAAGTCAAATGACCAAGACAATTCGATGGTTTCACGGCAATCGTTCATCAAAATCCTTAATTAGGTATACTTTTTAATCCTATAGCAAGCAAAACCTCATGTGTTTAAACTTTTTTTTAGTGTTTCTTTTGACACTTTTATTATATATAGGTGAATGCCCGCGCATAGCGGTGGAAATTGACTAACATAATATAATTAACGATATGCAATATTGTAGTAAGTGTTTTGTAGGATAAACGATGTTGGACCGAGATACAAGATACAAATTACTTTGTAATGTTAAGTCATTTTATTGACCTTGTCATTATATTACAAACTTTTAATTGTATTTATATTACATTGTCTTTGGAGAGAGTTTTATACAGTTGGTGATAAATGTATAACTTGTCCGTTTCCATAATTTGTCGTTGGTGAAGTCAATGTCGACTTTCGAGTTTTGACATATGCCAAAATTTGGTATTTAGTTAGCTGATAAGCTCACATGCCTAAGCATCTCTAAGAATGATTTAGCTGTGTTAGGCACATCTAGGGAAGAGCACTTGAATGTATTGAGGATTTAGCTAGAATATTTCACGGATTCAACTAATATGTCTAGCACATGTCTAACGTTTGACAGAAACTTTTATACCCAATCAATGTTTGATGGAAACTTAAAGACCCAATTACAATATGTCTAGCTACAATATATTTGCATATACTTTATGTAGAGATTAGGTGTCAGTATATCATTCGTACTTAGTATGTGGATCAGCAGGTTAATATCATGTGACTTTAGATGTTTAAGGATAAAAAATTTGTAGGTTATATGCAGTATAAATATCTCCAATAGGCCAAAATGCTTGTTTTATTTAAGTTATAATAGTGCGAGTTTATCAATAGAAATGATACTGGATGTCTAACATGTTTTTTTATGGGGTAAAAGAGATTCTTACCATGTTAACTATGGATGTCTAACATGTTGCGAGTAAAGCTTAAGTCTATCATTCTAGTCCTTCCACTAATTTGTTTTTCTATTTGATCTAGGGTAACCGTGAGGACTCAAGAAATGCACGACATTCCCACAGCTCATTTTTATGCGCTCAAGCTACACTACAGAGGTATGCATGAATGCTTGTTTTATTATGTTGGTGGTTGTAACTTGAATAAGTGGTTTACATATATATTAGTTTTCTTTATTGCTCCAAACAATGGAAGCTGAAAGAATATCTGTTGACCATGTTGCACATCTTAAACCATCTGATGGAGGATCAGCTGCTACCTAGTGTAAGTCTTGAAGTCATAATAGGAGAATGTGATTTGCATTTTTAGTTTCTGCTTTAGCTGCGTGAACACTTTTGATTGACTTATATTTTTCCTTTTTTAATGGCTGCTCACTTGGGTAAGGATTTAGAAGAGGTCTGGCTAATTCGTGAGGTTTGCCATATATGTTTGTGTGACGCCGTAAGCCACAAATGTATAGTAAGTCTAACCTGAGAAATGGCTTTTCTGCATTATGAAAATAAGCTGTGGTCCTTGTAAGTTAATACTTTTTCAAACAAATTTGAAGATTCCCTCCAGACTTTTGCTTCATGTTATATTGTAGTTTTGCCTATTATTATTTTTAATTGCACATGATCAATTGTGTTAGAGTAGTTGACTTGTTTCGAACACTAAGTGGGCTTGTCATCATTTAAGTATTTAAAAATATAATGGCAAAAACAAGTTTATTGTAGAATCAGCTCGTCAAATAATGGCTTACTTTATTAGGTACATAGAACAATTCAAAAATATCGGGAATGAGAACTTCTTTAGCAACAACAGTCCAACAAGGCATACAAAATTCATAACAGTTCATCTAGTTTGCATGTGTGTCTGTTTGACAGCTAAAGGAAGAAAATGCTAAAGTACTGAACACTAATGAATAGACACTGTCTCAAAATAGTATATCATGTTTAATTTAGTCATGTATTTTAACTAAGAGTACTACTGTATTGGCTTGGTGTATTTAACTGTTGATTAGTGCACGTAGTAATTTGTTCAATTCACACATTACATGTGACTTGTTAGTTGATCACAAGTTAAGCTTTTAAATTTCACGCTGCTTCCTTGTTGATGTTCAAGTGTCTGCACATTAGATGTATTAGCTAAATTACTATTGGTACGTACCAAATTGAGTGCACTTGCCCTCTTGGCCGAGAGAGCTGCTGCTATATGGTTGGACATGCCCTCTTGGAACTGTTATATTAAGACATAAGCACAAGAATAAGTTCCACTCTCGGACAGTGATGACGTATAGTCCCCAACCGGGTCACAAACCCGGCCCACAGGTACTATCCGTATCCGGCCCATCACAGATGGGTGGAATAATGTCATTCAGACTTATGGGCTTGGATGAACAGTAACCGCACATGTGTGCGGCCCACGGCCCGATGCGGCCGACATAGGATTAGACAGAATCATATTCTGTCTAGGAATATCTTTATCCCAATGGAGGAGGATATTCACTACCAAAATTAGAAGATAACAATCATTCTAATTCTGATAGTTATCCTTTTCTTGGGGCCAAAGTATCAGTGGCAGCCCACTAGGGTTCCACTGCCTATAAAAGGAACCCCCAAGGGTTCCACAAAGGTATTACGATTCATACTCTAAACTCACATAAACCCTAAACCGATTACTTACTCTCACACCGGAGTCTAATCGTGGGAAACATTCCCACGGTAAGCTTAACGCGTGCTGTTTAGTGTGCAGGATCTCAACCAAACGATTCACTTGGTGCAGGAGCCGGAGCCAAGCCAACCCGAATTAAGCCTAATTCGGGTCTAGCAAGGATCAACCAACTTTTGCATCAACAAGTTGGCGCCATCCGTGGGACCCATAACACTAAGCTAGAACAAAACCTCATCTCGAATTCCAATGACGAAGGGGCATCAGCAAGCCAATCCCAGGAATATGAATCCTGGAAACCGGAAGTCCCAAGGGGAAGGGATACTCATCACCAGCCAATCACCTAGCCGCCTTGCAGGCGGACCTGGCAACCGTGGCGGCTTCCAGCCCTTGGGGGTGACGAGCACGATCTCCACAACGCCCCCACCTACCTCAACCCTGGACAATCCGGATCCAGGGAGTGCGCCCAACCCTCCTAACAAGGAGCCGCGTAGACCATCGGTAGAGGAAGAGGTAGAGTTCCTACCACTCAGCGAGGAGGATCTTACTCGAGTTCTCACGTAGAACTTCGATAGGATCGTCCCGATGATCGCATCAAGGTTGAATCTGGGGAGGAACCTCCAGTCCAGACTCAACTTTGGTGACACCGGACCAATCACCTCCTCCCAAAATCAGAGAAAAAGGAGAGCTCGGCCTCAGGAACAGGGAACCTTTGAGGAAATTCCTCAACCCCGGAATGTGTTTGAACGCATAGGGGATCGCCTCGTGCAGGAACTAATGCAAACACGAGAGGGAGAAAAGTCGGATGGTTCACCCGAACGACCAGATCGAGAGCTGGCCAGAACCGCACGCCGCCCAAGTGTGTGGGACAGAATGAACACTGGGAGAAAGGCTCCCGGTTCGTCTCAAAAAAGTGGTCCCTATTCAAAGGATGGGGCACCACCACCGTCTTCAGATCCGTCTGGGGAGGACTCAGATGACCATCCGCCTAAGCGTCGCCGGCCTAGGCGCACCCCTCCACCACCAAACAATGAGGAGTGTTATGGTGGCCCTTACTATCGAGATGCAGAAGCGGAGGATCTCTCGCGTCCATGGTGTGAACCATGGGATGACCCTAGGCTCACCCGGCCATGGGCGGATCCCAGGGAAGACCCGTTCACCCTCCGCATACGGAACTATTCTGAGGACACCAAACGTCGCATGCCGGCGTGTATCAAGACTTATGATGGATCCGGTGATCCTGTGGATCACCTTAAAATATTTGATACGCAGGCTAAAATTGAGCGATGGCCCATGCCCATATGGTGCCAAATGTTCAATTCGACCTTGATTGGAAACGCCCGTGACTGGTTTGAGGCACTCCCCCCACGGAGCATTGATAGTTTCACGGAACTACGCACTGCGTTTGAGAACAATTATACTCAAAGGAAGAAGTATAATAGGGATCCGGTCTCATTGGCAACTGTCAAGCAACGGCCGGGGGAGTCCACAGAAGCCTTCACTGAGCGCTTCAATGATGAGTGCACGCGCACAAGAACCATGCCAGAGCTCCTGAAAATCTCTGACTACATGCACGCCATAACAGACAGAGAACTGATCAGGCGCCTCAATGACAAGCGTCCAGAGAGATATGATGACCTCATGGAAAGGGTCAGAAATTTCATAGAGGGAGAAACAGCTGTTGCCGCAGCCTACCCATCCCGAGGAAATGGGTACCGGTCAAATGACCAGCCCCGGAGACAGTCGGGCGGTCAAGGTAATCAGAACAATAACAAGGGTTCAGACTATAAGAGCCAAAGCAAAGGAGAACGGTCGGACGATAAGTTCACCGCCCTAAAGATGTCCTACCCGGAGATCTTGCTGACAGAAGGGGCGAACTTTCCAAGGCCTCCCCCAATGACCAATCCCCCGGAACGTCGGCAAGGAAGTCGCTTCTGCGAGTTCCATAATGACAAAGGCCACGGCACGGAGGAGTGTATCCAGCTCAAGAAGCATATTGAGTCGCTGATCAAATCAGGCAAACTCAAGCATCTAGTTAAGGATTGGAAGGATGGAAAAGACAACAACAAGAAGTATGATAAGAAGGATCCCCAAAAGGACAAACCTTCGACCATATACATGATCCAATCCAGACAGCGCCGCACGAGGCAGAAAGTTGGCCAAAAATTTTCACGCGGCAGGGAAATCTCATTCCCTCCCATCACAGCAAGCGATGTGATTGACGCGCCTCTCACTATTGAGATAAGCATTGGAACACATAATGTTCGTCGCATGTATGTGGATGGAGGATCGTTAGCAGACGTACTATATGAACACTGTTTCGTGCAGTTATGCCCAGAAATAAGAAGCCAATTAGTACCGGCCACGTCGCCGCTTACTGGCTTTAGTGGAGACACTATCTGGCCGATAGGGCAATTACGTTTGCTTGTAACCATTGGGAATGAGGAACATTCCACTACGGCGTGGATGAACTTCATGGTGATACGCTCACACTCTCCGTATAATGGGATCATAGGCAGACCAGGCATTTTGGCTATACGGGCAGTACCCTCTACGGCGCACGGAATGATCAAATTCCCCGTTGAGGGGGGTATCATTACCATTTACAACACAGTCATACCAGCATCCGAGTGTCACACCGTGACAACACCAGCTCCACCTGTTCCACCCAAGGATGGATCACCACCTCCCAATTGGAAGGCAGTCATTCACCCTGACTATCCGGAACAGGAGGTATCCATAGGAGGGGCGCTCTCGGATAGCGGCAAAAGGACCATGTGATCTCTTTTGAGTGCAAACTTAGATATATTCGCATGGGAGCCAAAGCATATGACAGGCGTACCACGTGCGATAGCAGAGCATAAGCTCCAGATCCGCCAAGGGTACCAACCCATTAAGCAAAAGAAGCGCGGCCAGGCGCCTGAGCGCAGCCAAGTGATATTGGATGAAGTACGGAAACTAGTGGATGCAGGCATCATGCGCGAGGTATACTACCACGAGTGGTTGTCCAATCCGGTCATGGTCAAGAAACATGACGGAAGTTGGCGCATGTGTGTGGATTTTACGGATCTAAACAAGGCCTACCCACAGGACTGTTACCCGTTATCGGAAATCGACTGGAAGGTGGAATCCTTATGTGGGTATCCTTTTAAATGCTTCTTGGACGCATATAAAGGGTATCACCAAATCCAAATGGCGGAGGAGGATGCGGAAAAAACGGCGTTCCATACGAGCCAGGGCGTATATTGCTATACGAAAATGCCGTTTGGACTGAAGAACTCCGGTGCTACATATCAGCGGTTGGTAGACAAAGCTTTTGAATCACAGATAGGACGCAACTTGGAAGTCTATGTTGATGACTTGGTGATAAAAAGTCACACGGAGGAGGCACTTCTCCGGGATGTCCAGGAGACATTCGACACGCTGAGAAGGATTAACATGAAGTTAAATCCAAAAAAATGCACATTTGGGGCAACCGAGGGAACGTTCCTTGGGTATTTGATTGATCCAAACGGCATCAAACCTTGCCCAGAGAAGACGGACCCAGTGATACAACTGCCGTCCCCTCAGACACGGAAGGAGGTGCAGTCCTTGAATGGGAAGTTAGCCGGGCTGAATAGGTTCCTATCTAAATCCGCGGAGAAGTCGTTACCCCTATTTAAGACACTCAAGAAGTGCATTAGAAAGGGAGACTTCCGCTGGACGAAGGAAGCTGAGGAAGCCTTCGGCCAACTCAAGCAGCATCTTGCATCTCTCCCTATGCTAGTAGCTCCCCGGCCAAAGGAGGAACTCATTATGTATCTCTCAGCTACTCATGGCGTAATAAGCGCGGTACTTATGACGGATAGAGATACAGTACAAACTCTGGTCTACTTTATAAGTAGAACACTACAAGGGCCGGAGCTGAATTATTCCTCCATGGAAAAATTGGTGTTAGCACTAGTGTTTGCTACAAAGCGGTTGCGCCGGTACTTTCAGGCGCACCCAATTGTAGTCATTACGGATCAGCCGATCAAGCAGGTCATTTCTAGACCAGATGTGGCAGGGAGGCTACAGAAATGGAGCATCCTATTAGGGGAGCACAATATATCTTACAGGCCAAGGACGGCAGTTAAAGGCCAGATCATGGCAGATTTCCTGATCGAGAAGCCGGATGAGGAAGGGCCAATCATCAAGCAAGACGAGATCCCAACAGAACCATGGGTGTTATTCACGGACGGATCTTCGTGTACGGACGGGTCCGGAGCAGGTCTCATCCTCACAAATCCAGAAGGAATGGAGTTCACGTACGCTCTCCGTTTTGAGTTCACGGCCACCAACAACGAAGCTGAATATGAAGCATTAATTGCGGGTTTGAAAATCGCCGCTAGAATGGGAGTCCGCAACCTTGAGGCCTACGTGAACTCACGGCTTGTCGTGAACCATATTCTAGGTGGATATGTGGCTAAAGAAGACAACATGGTCAGGTACTTGGAAAAGGTCAAGTCGCTAATCGCGACTTTCAGTAAGTTTTCCATCAAGCAGGTCCCAAGGGGCGAGAACAAAAAAGCGGATGCCCTCAGCAAGATCGCATCCACAAGCTTCGCTCACTTATCCAAACAAGTCCTGGTGGAAATACTCAAGGAAAAATCTATAACGGAAGAGGAGGTTGCTGCTATAGTTGAGGAGGATGGACCTACATGGATGACCCCGATTATCAACTATCTGACTAGTGAAGCCCTTCCAGACGAGGAAAAAGTAGCACGGCGCATCAGAAGGAAGTCGCAGCATTTCGAACTTCGAGAGGGCATCCTCTACAAGTGCTCCTTCTTGCAGCCATGGCTGCGGTGTGTGGGACCTCGGCAAGCCGCATACGTAATCAGTGACATACATGAAGGATTGTGCGGCATGCATGCAGGTCCACGGTCCGTGGTAGCTAGAGCCCTACGGGCAGGATACTATTGGCCTATCATGCACAGAGACACGCGCGACATGATTCGCAAGTGCAGTGATTGTCAGGGGCATAGGCCAGTGCCGCGGCACCCGCAGCAGGAACTTACACCTATCACGTCCCCATGGCCATTCTATAAGTGGGGAATCGACATTGCAGGACCATTTCCTGTAGCTGTGGGGGGAGTTAAATTCTTGATTGTCGCGATGGACTACTTCACACGATGGATAGAGGCCAAGGCAGTCAAGTCTATCACAGGCAAGCAGGTTAAGAAGTTTGTTTGGGAACACATTGTGTGCCGTTTTGGTCTACCAGGAGAAATCATCTCGGACAACGGCAAGCAGTTCACGGACAACCCATTCAAAGATTGGTGTGCATCATTGAACATCAAGCGGCGCTTCGCATCTGTCAAGCATCCGCAGACAAATGGCCTTGTCGAACGAGCAAATAGAAGCTTGGGGAATGGCATCAAGGCGCGTCTGGATGAACGAAGTGGCAAATGGGTTGATGAGTTATCACATGTACTATGGGCGCATAGAACTATGATCAAAACAGCCAACGGAGATACTCCATTCGCATTGGCTTACGGCACTGAAGCCGTTATACCAGCAGAAATAGGGATGCCTACCATCCGCACGGCGAAGGTTAATGTCGTCACAAACGATGAACAGCTGCGAATCAACCTGGATCTGTTGGAAGAAAAAAGGGAAATAGCAGCCATCAATGAGGCTAAGTCCAAGGCTAAGATGAAGGCTTATTATGACGCCAAGGTCAAGGGTGTTTCTTTTCGATCAGGAGACTACGTCTATCGTGCTAACGAAGCAAGTCGAGCGGAGAATACAGGAAAGCTGGGCCCTAAATGGGAAGGACTGTATGAAGTCACTGAAGCCTTGGGACGAGGCGCGTACAAGTTATGTGACATGGATGGCCGCGACCTAGAGCGCACATGGAACATCTCCAATCTTAAAAGGTGCTATCTTTGAAAGCTACGGCTTCCGCATGGGTACTTCGCTATATGCGGTCTTAATAAAGAACCATGCGGTTTATCTGCTTTGTTTTTCTTATGTTTGTTTAGTTTCATATCTTGTTTTTTAGGACCTGTCATCATTGTTCAAACAAAAGTGTAAATGTTCTAATAAAAATGCCGTGGTGCCTAGCTAGCTCCACGGCCTGTTTCGTGCAAATCATTTTTTAGATTTTTTGTTAGTCGTATGAATTTTTTGCTTGTAATATAATATGCCATGTTTCATTCATATGCATTCTTTCAAATTACTGTACATGTACTATACGCCTCCAGGCGGGGTAAGAGGATTAAGTGAACCTACTAATTCAACTTGCCGCATAAGAGGGATGCAACCCCAGCCGCACGGATCATGTATCCTTACTAGACACCTTACTCACAAGACGTTGGGGTAAGTTCCATATGTTGTAGCCGCACAGTGCTCCGCATAGTAAAGACGCACGTCGCATGTCTAGTAAATTATAGACTTGTATGTATTTTCTTCCTTTGTGTGTAAGACGTGATATATCATGCAGTATTGTGGTACAATATTTAAACACAGTCAAAATACACAAGTTTCCAAAATAGATAAACAAAAAGGCCGTGGTCATCACGGACTTCTAAATAAAAAGACAAGTTACTACAAATATGTCTTAGCCGTGTACATACACAGACGAATATAATCACAAGTGTTTACAACAGATAAGTTACAAGGGGGTAGGAACTCCCATAGGTCCTTCTTCCCTTCCTCAATTAGAGCACGAAGTACCTCCCCACGAGCGTCCTTCCCATCCCGTGCTTTGACTGCAATAGCATCCAGTGCTTCTACAAGCAACTTCTTGCCTTTCATTGTTTTGGATGCGGAATCGTAAGTGGCCAACGTCAAAGGAATAGGATCAGTACTCAGCCGGGACATTATCGTCTCATTTGGAGCATCCTTCATTGCCTCAAGCTCATCTAGGAGAGGGTGTTGGATTTCTGCCAAGGCATCCATGGACGCAGTCATATTATCCGCTGCGGAGGGGTTGTGATACGGATGCTGTGTGATATCCTCATTTTTCCCTATCATCTCCGCAGCTTTGACCAGGACTTCATGCCTACCACGGTCGATTCCATCGGATACGACCCCGGTAAACGCCTGTAGTAGGTGTGGAGCGTCCAAATCCCTACTTATAGCAAGTCACAGTCCTTACCCGATAATCCACCTACGTCCGGCTGTAGCGGTTAGTAGGGGGGACATACCCTCTCAGCGCAACTTACAACCATCTTGCTTAGCTCTTCATCAGCTGAGGCAACCTGCTCTTCAAGATTGGTTTGGGTCCGCGTCAATTCTTCCTTCAGCGCGTCACGCTCCTGGGCGATGTTGAAGGATTGCACGGTCACAGCCTTAGTAGCAGCCTCAGCCGCAGACACCTACATATGAAATTTGGAGTTATTACAAGGATATATACTTTTCTTGGGCTACATGAATACAAAAAGTACGAGTGTATGTACAACATTTCGAAAGTTTACCTTCTCGCTTGATGCGGTTACGAGGGCTTCCAACTCAGCAATACGCTTCTCTCTGGCGTCGGCGTGATGCGCCTGCTCCTTCACCGTCGCCTCGGCTGTCAATAATGCCGCCTGCAATGATGCGATGGTCTTCTCGTTCTTCACGACCATCACCTCACGGCGGGCTATCCTCTTGTCTGCACGACTCACATTAGTGAGGGCCTGGATTAGACGGCGTCTTAGCGCGACACCCACCGTCACCTGGTGTGCGGACGATACGTCAAACTGCTCGATAAGGGTCTCATGATCTAATTCATCTAAATCTTGGGCGAGGGCAGGCGGGGTGATGTGTTCTATAAATTCTGAACACTCGGATTCTGCCTCCAGCCGTGTCAAACTTGATAGATTCCATGCTAAGCGCGGGTTTTCTTCTGGCCCCTCGGGGTGCGGCTCCTTGGTACGTGTGGTGGCAGGTGATGGGGGCTTGTTGGTTGGTGCGGGGGATGGATTTCTTCCCACTTCTTCCCCCTGCGCTGCGGCTGCCGGATTAGCCCTGTTATTTACACATGACAATATTAGTTTATGCATCATACAAAGATATGAATCATACTCACGGGGGGTACTTACGAGGTGGCAATGACAGGGTCTGGGCCGGTAGGAGCTACGGCACTCACGGGGGCGACTCACAAAACTGGCCCTTCCATGTTCAGGGTGGGGTCGGCATGGGCAGTCGTGGCGCCACTTCCTTCTTGGTACTGGGGGTGGTCTTTCCTCAGCTTCTTGGGGGGAGCATTCGCGACTCCGGCCCCCAACCCTATTTTCTTCGCCACCCGCCTGGTTGTCTTTCTCTTTCTAGAGGTAAGCGGGGCGGACCCGGAAGCCTGAGTGGTGTCTTCATTGGGGGCATTCTCTTCTTCCTAGTTGGTGGCGCCCCCCTCTAGCAATGGGTCTTCGCCATCTTCATTGTGGAAATCCAATGGGGATTTCTCGATGACGGGCTCTTCTTCGTCCGACCTAGGCTCGGATGTCTCTTCGAGCGGTATCGTACGGTCGGCTAGTGCTTCTAGCAAGGGGAGCTCATTTGGCTTCAACGGCCGGAATCCTTCCGCCACCTTCATGGGGTCGCCCTGGCGGATTAGTCCGTGAAGGTTCATCTCTGCAAAATTTTTTTACAAGGATATGGGTTAATAAAGTTCTACACATGTGTGACAAATCAAATCTACAACATATATATTGGACCTACCCTCTCCCTGTTCCGTTAAGAAGCACGGGTATAAGTCATCCCTCCCAAAGTAACGGCGGCTTATCCCTACTAAACACAAAAAGTGTTCCGGCAACCCTCTATGGAATTCTGTGCGATGGGTATCTAGTATTTTCAGGTCCCGGCTGCTATAATCTTTGGATTTGGGCGGATAGTCTTTTGGGGCTTTGGTTTTAAGTACGAAAGGGGTGGGGAACACCTTCTCATCTACAAAGAAGTAATGGTCGTACCAGTTCTTAAGGGAGTCTAGAGGTTTCCTATATGTCATAGGGGCATTCCCGGGTCGTTTCTCGAACGACAACCACCCGTTCACTAATTGAGGAAAGTAGAAAGCCCTAAAAAGGTTTACGGTGGGGGTTACTCCGCAAGTATGGCATGTAATCTCAAACTAGTTGATTTTACACGCCCCTATGCAGTGGAGCTGGGTGATATGAAAGTCATAATACAAAAGAAGGTATACCAAGAACTTGGATAAGGGGATACGGTAGTTGGCTGAGTCAAACAGGCGTGTATATATGCCTATTTTTCCCGCCGGTGCATCCGTAATCGCTTCACCATCACCCGGATAGGTGGGGTGTACGCTTTCGGGTACATAATACTTCGACAGAAAGTCGAGGTATTTTTCCACATACATCACGTTAAGGACATCCGTGATAAGGGGATTATCCTTTACCATGTTTTATAAAAGGGTCTTTAAAGGCGTGATGATCAAACCTGCGGCCACGAAATTCCGTGGAAAAGAAGGCAAAATTTTTGGAGATAAAAGCTTGAGATTAACAATGGCGGAAGAAGGAGTGGGTTGTGTGTGTAACAAACACGCATACCCACTCTTATATAGGGTTGCCTCGGTTTCCGAGGTGCCTTGGATCTTCGACACGTGTCAGCCACCTCGCCTATCCAACGGATAGGGTTTCTGACATTTCTGCAAAATCAGAGGGGGACCCACGGGTCACTTCTTAGCAGTTTTGCGTGGCTCAAGGGTGGGCATTCATGGTGCACTTTTGCAGGCATGCGACTGGATAGTTGACTATCATTAATGTTTTTTATTCTTGTCAGGTTATGCGGCTCTTACGTAAGACCGTATTTAATGTTACATTTAAGTTGTCTTGGCCGTTGCGTGCGGCTGAGGTAGTATTCATAAAATGTTCCTACGACGGGTCGCCACGTGCGGCCAGCACAGCAAAACTTTCAATGTTTCATTTCCTAGGTCTTTTCTTGGTATGTCCGGAGAGCACCTTGATAGTCTAGAGGTTACGCCTACGGCTGTAACAACTAGACTGGGGGGACATGATGACGTATAGTCCCCAACCGGGTCACAAACCCGGCCCACGGGTACTATCCGTATCCGGCCCATCACAGATGGGTGGAATAATGTCATTCAGGCTTATGGGCTTGGATGAACAGTAACCGCACATGTGTGCGGCCCACGGCCCGATGCGGCCGACATAGGATTAGACAGAATCATATTCTGTCTAGGAATATCTTTATCCCAATGGAGGAGGATATTCACTACCAAAATTAGAAGACAACAATCATTCTAATTCTGATAGTTATCCTTTCCTTGGGGCCAAAGTATCAGTGGCAGCCCCCCTAGGGTTCCACTGCCTATAAAAGGAACCCCCAAGGGTTCCACAAAGGTATTACGATTCATACTCTAAACTCACAAAACCCTAAATCGATTACTTACTCTCACGCTGGAGTCTAATCGTGGGAAACATTCCCACGGTAAGCCTAACGCGTGCTGTTTAGTGTGCAGGATCTCAACCAAACGATTCACTTGGTGCAGGAGCCGGAGCCCAGCCAACCCGAATTAAGCCTAATTCGGGTCTAGGAAGGATCAACAAACTTTTGCATCAACAGACAGAAAACACCACAACCAAACAAACCTCATTTATGACAGCAAATACCGCAGCAAGCACCCCATTTATGTCAGCAAAATCAGGTCAGAAACACCTATTTTATACAACAAATAGAATGTTTAAACGCCCTTTTTGTGTGACAGCAAAATCAGGCCAGAAACACCTATTTTGAACAGCGAAATCAACCCTTTTATGATAGCATATAGGACACAAAAAAACCTCATATATGACAGCAAAATCAGGCCAAAAACCTACATTTTGGACAACAAATAACATGTTCAAACAACCTCTTTTTATAGCGAAAAAGTTTTACCGAACAACCCGTTTATGAAAGTTGCTGGTTTATCAACAAAAAACATCTTGGAACATTACTCTTGACCCTTTTTCATTTCGAATGATTACCCGCTTATAATTCATTCACATAATCAATTTCATAACGCAAATCCAAACACGCATAAATTGTAATTTGTCGTTGGTGAAGTCAATGTCGACTTTCGAGTTTTGACATATGTGGTATTTAGTTAGCTGATAAGCTCACATGCCTAAGCAGCTCTAAGAATGATTTAGCTGTGTTAGGCACATCTAGGGAATAACACTTAAACGTATTGAGGATTTAGCTAGAATATTTCACGGATTCAACTAATATGTCTAGCACATGTATAATGTTTGACATAAACTTTTATACCCAGTCAATGTTTGATGGAAACTTAAAGACCCAATTACAATATGTCTAGCTACAATATATTTACATATACTTTATGTAGAGATTAGGTGTCAGTATATCATTCATACTTAGTATGTGGATCCGCAGGTTAATATCATGTGACTTTAGATGTTTAAGGATAAAAACTTGGTAGGTTATATGTAGTATAAATATCTCCAATAGGCCAAAATGCTTGTTTTATTTAAGTTACAATAGTGCGAGTTTATCAATAGAAATGATACTGGATTTCTAACATGTTTTTTATGGGGTAAAAGAGATTCTTACTATGTTAAATATGGATGTCTAACATGTTGCGAGTAAAGCTTAAGTCTATCATTCTAGTCCTTCCACTAACTTGTTTTTCTATTTGATCTAGGGTAACCGTGAGGACTCAAGAAATGCACGACATTCCCACAGCTCATTTTTATGCGCTCAAGCTACACTACAGAGGTATGCATGAATGCTTGTTTTATTATGTTGGTGGTTGTAACTTGAATAAGTGGTTTTCATATATATTAGTTTTCTTTATTGCTCCAAACAATGGAAGCTGAAAGAATATCTGTTGACCATGTTGCACATCTTAAACCATCTGATGGAGGATCAGCTGCTACCCAGTGTAAGTCTTGAAGTCATAATAGGAGAATGTGATTTGCATTTTTAGTTTTTTCTTCAGCTGCGTGAACACTTTTGATTGACTTATATTTTTCCTTTTTTAATGGTTGCTCACTTGGGTAAGGATTTAGAAGAGGTCTGGCTAATTCGTGAGGTTTGCCATATATGTTTATGTGACGCCGTAAGCCACAAATGTATAGTAAGTCTAACCTGAGAAATGGCTTTTCTGCATTATGAAAATAAGCTGTGGTCCTTGTAAGTTAATACTTTTTCAAACAAATTTGAAGATTCCCTCCAGACTTTTGATTCATGTTATATTGTAGTTTTGCCTATTATTATTTTTAATTGCACATGATCAATTGTGTTAGAGTAGTTGACTTGTTTCGAACACTAAGTGGGCTTGTCATCAGTTAAGTATCTAAAAATATAATGGCAAAAACAAGTTTATTGTAGAATCAGCTCGTCAAATAATGGCTTACTTTATTAGGTACATAGAACAATTCAAAAATATCGGGAATGAGAACTTCTTTAGCAAGAACAACCCAACAAGGCCTACAAAATTCATAACAGTTCATCTAATTTACACGTGTTTCTGTTTGACAGCTAAAGGAAGAAATCGCTAAAGTACTGGACACTAATGAATAGACATTGTCTCAAATTTGTATATCATGTTTAATTTAGTCAAGTATTTTAACTAAGAGTACTACTGTATTGGCTTGGTGTATTTAACTGCTGATTAGTGCACGTAGTAATTAGTTCAATTCACACATTACATGTGACTTGTTAGTTGATCACAATTTAAGCTTTTAAATTTCACGCTGCTTCCTTGTTGATGTTCTAGTGTCTGCATAGTAGATGTATTAGCAAAATTACTATTGGTACGTACCAAATTGAGTGGACTTGCCCTCTTGGTCGAGAGAGCTGCTGCTATATGGTTGGACATGCCCTCTTGGAACTGTTGTATTACGACATAAGCACAAGAATAAGTTTCCCTCTCTGACAGAAAACACCACAACCAAACAAACCTCATTTATGACAGCAAATACCGCAGCCAAGCACCCCATTTATGTCAGCAAAATCAGGCCAGAAACAGCTATTTTCTACAACAAATAGAATGTTCAAACGTCCTTTTTGTGTGACAGCAAAATCAGGCCAGAAACACCTCTTTTTGGAGCGCAAAAGTTTTACCGAACAATCCGTTTATGAAAGTTGCTGGTTTATAAAAAAAACACATTGGAACACTATTCTTGACCCTTTTTCATTTCGAATGATTACCTGCTTATAATTCATTCACATAATCTATTTCATAACGCAAATCCAAACACGCATAAATTGTAAGTGAAATACACTAATAGAAAACAAGTTCGACTTACAAAGAACTCTTTGAGCTGTAATCTGCTTTCTGGGGGTCTTTGATAAGCATTTTTCTAACCAAGTCTTTAGCACTGTTAGAGATGCTAGGCCACTGATCAGATGGTCAAGCTAATTGCCGCCAAAAACCTTTTCAAATAATTAAATATTTAACTTCAAACTAAAAATCTGTATTAGTATAATAATAATAGTGAGTTACAAGATAATACAAAATCAATCAAAAAATAGCAAGGGTTAAAGAAATATAAGCCAAAGCCAATTTGTCAAAAAGGCATGTACCTCTATATAATCAGTAGCAGAGTTTCTCATTGTCTTTCGTTTCCTCATAGCGTCGATAGCTGGTTTAAGGCAAACGCTTGGCTGGGGAGGCAAGTAATCACACCCCGAGAGTGACCTTTGTAATCAAATATTATCTGATAGGTAAAGTAGCAAATCAGATACAACAACAACTATAAAGATAAAGGAAAGAAAAAAAAGCAGACCAATGTCTACAGGTAGTTGTGGTGGTCGATGTGATATTAGAACAAATCCATCAAAACCATCAGCCAAAACCACCAATCCATAGAAACTAAACGCACTCAACATCCGACAAGATCACCTAAACCATCCACCAAAACCACCAATCCATCGAATCCACCTAAACCATCAGCCGAAACATCATTAGTGATGGTGGCTATGGTGGCAGTTTCCAAAGATGATAGTGATGGCGAAGATGGTGGCAACGGCGAAGATGGTGGCAACGGCGGATGTGGTGGTTGTAGTGACGAATGTGGTGGCAGTGGTGATTATGTATGGTTAGGGTTTTGGTTCTCCCCTTATTGTGAGAGACAACCTCGATTATGTATGATTAGGGTTTTGTTTCTAGGTATATTAAGGTATCAGCCCGTGGGTTTATAGTTGACTTATATTTTGTAAAAGTAATATAGATGAAACATTCCACCAAATTATGGGCTGGCAAACATCCCGTGAATTGAAATTTGAATTGAAACCTGTAGAGTTGAAATATTCCATAGAATTTTCTAACATTTTCTTAATTACATTATAAGTAATAGAGATAGAGATAATTCCTTTGTTTTTTGTTAAAGTTTCCTAAATTGTTGGTTTTTCAACTTTCAACTTTCAACTTTCAAGTTTTAACTTTTCAACAAATGGGATAAACCCTTTATATGGTACTAGACGAGTACCCGCGCATAGCGGCGGAAATTGCCTAACGGCACATAGTTAACGATACGCTATATGGTGGTAAAATCATATTCTATTACAAATATTTGAACAAAAGTTACCATGACTATAAAATTAACACTCTCAATACTCATGTAAAATATGAAAACATAGATGTAACGACGTCCAGGAAATGTTCATGTCCTGGCCAAGGGCTTACTTTTCCATTGTAATTAACTTTGATCGGGTATTTGAGAAGATGGCCTTATAAGGGACTGAAATCATCTGAGGTAAACTTTCTCCAGTTATCTTCTGCTAACTGATTTGCGTTGTGCATACAGGTTAAACTTTCTGGCTCCTTCATGTAATCTTCAATCGTCCCCATGTGTTCTGCCCACAATGACATTTTGTACCCATATACCTGAACATGATATTGTTTTAATTAGCGTCTTAATCAGTAAAAAATCATGCAAATAAAGGATGAACTTGCGCACAAATATGCACACACCAGAGGTTTTCTAATGTGCGGGTGAGTTGAATAGGCCTGTGTATGTCATCTAAAAGGGTTTGGATTTAAACATGTAACTTAATGCAGGTCAAGATGAGTCGGGTAGAAGCGGAGCACACAATATCATAATCTACTATTATACACATTCATAAGAATGAGAATGCTAACTTGACCACGTGGGTGCTGTTTCTTGTTAGTCCACGTGTGATGTGACTGATAAGCTCCCATAGCTATCTCAGTATCTCTTGAACCAGCCATGGATCATTGGTTGATGTTGGCAGATCCCAATATGACATACTCATCATCTACGATCATTCCTTTTGCATGTATGTATATCATGAACCTTCCATTTCTATATGAAGGCGAGAACTAGAAGACAATTTAACACACTATAAAACACTTTTTCATATCTTTAGTTACATGAATGGTTAACAAAGAAAAACTCCAAATGTTGTATGAAAAATTGCATCCTTACCGAACTACCACTTGAGGAACGATTGCTGCCTGAAGCCGACCCTTCTTCATTGCACCACTCACGATTTTAAGAACTATTTAGTGATTTGTGTAAAGATGTCAAATATCATCAACCTGACAAAACAAAATTTCTTGAACAGGGGCAGAGTTGGGAGAACCTTCAGGCCACATTGGAATTATAATGTAAACCGAAAACCTCTTATTTGCCCTTATCTTGTCAACAATCTTTAATTCAATCTCCATCGGGATTAAGTGATTAGCTCCTAAGAATAAATAACTAAACATTTGGTCATACTAATAGAGTGGGATTTTATTAACATACATTTGATTAGTGACTGCATATTATTGGTAAAAGACTCGCCTTCCTACATACAATGTAAAATGTTTTATATTTGTAAAACCATGTCATGAATTCAAAATAATAATTTTTGGTAATCTCTGACATTAAATGGAAAGTGCACAAACATGCAGCTTTTGATCAAATATGTGCAGTTTTTGATCAAATATGTGTCTGCAACTTCAACTTTTCATCGTCTGCAAAACCAGAACTCCTCACTAACTCACCTTTGATTGTTTGCTTGTGAGAAGGCTTTATTTGTAGGTGTAGGTATAGCCAAAGTTGCAATCAGGAGCATGCGTATAATACATCATAACATTGAATCCGTTTAAGACCCAACCAACCGGACCCGAGTCCATCCATTTATACGTGTTAGAATCAAGAGCAAAGAATTACATGACTACCTATCGTGCCTATCCCAATAGCATCGCGAAGTGATTTGCTTTGACTCCTCTTTTCTTTTTTCTAATTCCATTTATCTTTGATTATTTTTCATAAATCAAGGTTACATTGTTCCTACATCCAATTAGACTTTCTAATGTTCGACCATATAATCATTAAGATGTTTATATGAAGATAAACTTACCATAGTAATTTCCATAGGCACGATCCTATTTTCCATGATCTCCTTTGTGCTCGAGATAATCCGTGTTATCCTTCTCTTTTTTGGAATCCTCGGTGTTGGTTATTTCGGTTACGTCATGACCTCTGTTAACCAAAAGTGAGGGTACAAAGCTGTTTAAAAAAAATGTTAAACACAGATCAAATTAAAATCTACTACCATAAGTTAAGGCACATAAATTCCAGCCAAATCAGAGTGTTTAGAACCCACACAGTTTCAAAATTAAGTCGAGGGAGCGGTAAGTACAGAATATGCGTTGGGTTATCTATCGGGCTTATGAGTCCATGTAAATTTAAAAAAGCTCCTAAATACTGCGTTTTCGCCTCATAACCTAAAATAAGCCCTAAGATTGACTTATAAGCCTAACTCATAAACTCCTAAAATGAAAAAAAAATAGCTTAATAGTTATTTCCAACGCCGTAAGTTGGCCACGTAAGTTAAATCCAAACACCACCTTTAAGAGTTAATTTTTTTTAACCCGCATAACATGATGAACATTTCGCATATTAAGTATTAAGAATCAGAAAAAAGTAGTAGTTACTTTTGAGCAGTTTTGGCAGTAAGGTGAGATGAACAACTTACTATGCTAGCATCATCCAAAGTAGAGTCGACCAATGCACGGGTACGTTTTGGTGCTCCCTTAACGGTGAAACTTATGTAAACAGAATCTTTATACATGGAAATTAGAACATCAAAATCAGACGAATGAAATAGAAATTCCTTTTTCTCTAAAACAATAAATAGTTTGCCTCTGTTTAGACAGAACCTAGTAAACTTCAATCTTAATATGATCATGCTTTCTTTGTAGACAAACCTAGTTTATTCCTTAACTCTGATTATCTAGAGGATCATTGTTTTTGATAGTAGTAAAAAGAAAATACTGTTGATTGAACCGTAAAAGTATGCATTAAAAAAGCTCATATTTAGACATCATTAAACATGTACGCTCAGCGAAAAAGGCTATGGTATTTGACAAATTGTGTGAAAGTCATGATCAGAAAATCAAACATGGTTATTAATGTGTATAGTAAATTAAACACGGTCATTAATATGTTCGTACCTAATGTCTCAGCATGAGACAAAAGCGAGAATCCCTAGAACTTGGAAAAAGCGTCGAGCGCAACAACATTCCAGATCTGCACAAAAATATGATTAAAAAAAGTTAATCCAACTGCCAAAACTAAAGTGACATCTCAACAAGCTTAAGATATTATCTATGCAACTGTCATACACTAAAAAATATAAGAAAAATTTTAATTATATATTTTTTAAAAAGTCTGAAAAAACACCAAACCAAACAGCCCTAAAACCATGGAATCGTAGAACAGTAGAAATCCCAATGTTGTCTGGCATACATCCATATATCCTCATTAGTTTAGTATAGTTATCCATAATAATAGGATAATTCCTATTCGTAGTAATATATGATAGTTTAGTTGTATATCTATTATAAGTTAAGATGTACCTTAAGAGAAAACTTATGAAATCATAAATAATGTCGTGTTGTGTTTTAGTTTATTACAACCCGGTACTGGTACTCGCTTAATAGTTGCATACCTTTTTTGTCCTTTGACTTCAAGCTGATAAATAACGGCTCATCCAGGACTGAAAACGAGGCCACGCCAGGTTAGCAAAACCTTGATTCTCATTTGTCATACCCAAACGCTTTCTCCTCTCAGAACCTTCAGGCGAAGTGTCCATAAAAGCATGTGTCGCACCATGGTATAAATGCACCTCGTATGGCTTCCCCCGACGCCTTCAGTTTTTCCTCAAGACCTTTAGCAGCCTACAAAATAATACCTCGCACTCTAGTCTTCTAAACATATGGATCTCGTGTTACCTTATATAAGATGAAACACCCTTAAATAAACACATCGCAATAAGCAAACAGCTCATGAGTTTGACTGATTAAGAATAAGCATATACACAAAAGTATCACTTAATAAGCAAATAATCACATTTTTGAATAACTCAATCACTAGAAAGAAACCATTAAGAAATCTGAAACTTACCATTTTTAGGAACACTTTTTTTTAATGTGTAAGAACACTAAATTATCTTAGTAACCCAAAATCAAAAGCACAAATTAACATCACCCGAAAAATTTAACATTTTTAGTTTATTACCAATTAATCTCGTTTCTCCCATCGTCTCTTGCAGTACCTCACTGACATGTGCCGGCGTCTCCAAAAGTCGTAACATCTTTACCCAATATCCATAATCAAAAACTGAAATTAAAGAAACTGAATAGTGATTAGGAGTTTTAATTTGCTTGGGTTTTAATTTAAAAAAAAGATACCTGATGATTCACGCGACTTGGATCACCATAACCCGCATAAAATAGATATATTATTCTAAGTTTCTATACAATTATTACATAACGTATTCTTTTACCTTTTTACCCATATCTCATCATTGTTATAATAGCATAATTTTAAAAGGTTTCTTAAAAGCAGCAAACAAGATCTGAAAACAAATACAATATCTAATTATTAAAGATCATGAAAATCGCTTGCTATGAGAATGACTCCTGTAAGCCAAGCTTTTATTAAGCAATTCGAGCTCAAGCTCGATTTTGGCTCGATCAAGCCAAGTTTTTATCAAGCTCAAGCCTAAGCTCAAGCTCAAAAAATAGCTCGAAACTATATCAAACTCAAGCTCAAGCTTTTAATAGCTCGGCTCGAGTTATTATCAAGCTTTTTCAAGCTCTATCAAAAATATGTTTTTATAATGAATTTATATAAGCAACTAATTGTTAATTTGAGTATTAACTTAACTTTAAAGGCTAATTTTATAAATAAATAATATATTCTAGAAGGACTTTTAACTCTGATTACATTTATATTTTTTTTCTTTGTGTTTTAAACGATTCTTTATTTTTGTAAATTTAATTATTACATTTACTCGGTATTTGGTGGAATACTACAATATCTAATTATTAAAGATCATGAAAATCGCTTGCTATGAGAATGACTCCTGTAAGCCAAGCTTTTATTAAGCAACTCGAGCTCAAGCTTGATTTTGGCTCGATCAAGCCAAGCTTTTATCAAGCTCAAGCCTAAGCTCAAGCTCAAAAAATAGCTCGAAACTATATCAAACTCAAGCTCAAGCTTTTAATAGCTCGGCTCGAGTTATTATCAAGCTTTTTCAAGCTCTATCAAAAATATGTTTTTATAATGAATTTATATAAGCAACTAATTGTTAATTTGAGTATTAACTTAACTTTAAAGGCTAATTTTATAAATAAATAATATATTCTAGAAGGACTTTTAACTCTGATTACATTTATATTTTTTTTCTTTGTGTTTTAAACGATTCTTTATTTTTGTAAATTTAATTATTACATTTACTCGGTATTTGGTGGAATACAATATGTGTATAAATATTTATTGTACTCTTCTTATTGATAAACGCAACGTGTCTAAATTGCGCTCGCATTCACATCATGCAATGGCTTTTAGGGACCTTAATCGTATTGGAGCGCAAAACACATTTTGAAACCAAGATCGTACGATAATTTTATTATAGGTTTTATTAATGTTAAATAAATCAAATTTGTTTTAAATAATGATTTTTGTTTTTATTTATTTTATACATATGTTTATTGATGAGATTTATTATAAAAAAAAATTAAACTATATATATTCAAGCCTTTCAAGCCAAGCTCAAGTTTTTATCAAGCCTTCAAGCCAAGCTCAAACCAAGATTGATAAAGCTTGACAAGCTATCAAGTCAAGCTCAAGAATACAAGTTTAATATCAAGCCAAGCTCAAACCTTATTAAACTTAAGCTCGGCTCGACTCGATTACACCCCTAGCTCCAAGACTCATTCTTTTAATTAATTTGAACATAAAAGCAAGAAATAAAACCCAACTGATGCTAAGCTACTGTAAGAAACGTTAATTGGATATATGTAGACAAATAGGTCAATGTTAGAAAAATCATGTGAAACAACTTATTCGAATCACAGTCTAATTCGATGAAACTAAATCTTTGGTTTTGACTATATTAAAAGCTTTTAGCAAATCATATATTGTACACTAAATAGTTTAACTGACGGTAGGATTCTCATGTTTTTCCAGCAATAAACTAAGGGTAGGTAATAAAACATGTCAAATAATGTTTTTTTAATTTTAAATCCAGAAAATATAATAAAATCATGTTTTGGATATACACGTGCATTTTAAAGTTTTTGGAAAGATTTCAAAGTAATTACAGATCTTTTAAGAATGTTGTTGATGTAATTCTAATGTTTTACTAGCCCACTTTGTTGTAACTCACCTAAGTGAAAACCCATCAGTTTTACTACAAGTCGTGCGTGAGTTAATAAGCAAGGGTGAGAGTCAAGAGTGAGATTAGGGCTGAGCATGGCAGACCTTAAATCGATTCGGACCGGAAAATTGACCAAAACTGGAAAAACGGACCGAATCGAATAGAACAGAACCGGACCGAACAATTTCGGTCCGATCCTCAGTCCGAGGTTTTGGACGAACTCGGTCCTCGGTCCGGTAGGTCCCGCCTGACCCGGTCCAGTCCGATTCGGTCTTATCAAAATTTCGTCGATTATGCCTAATAGGACCGGACAGGACCGAGGACCGAACCAGATCGAACCAACCCGACCGGACCAGAATATTTAGGTCCGGTCTCTGTCCGGGTTTTCGGTCCATTTCGGTCCTCGGTCTGGTCCGGTCCCGGAATGCTCAGCCCTAAGTGAGATTGAAAACTCACGAGTGGCTTTGTCAACCATTCCGGCCAACCTTAAAATTATGCATGTTTTGTGTTTTTTTTTTGTGTTTTTATTATTCTCTAGCTTTGCTTGATATTTATTTTCAAGCCAAACATCTGTACTACATATAAAGATATTGATATCTCTCTCCTAATTTAATATTAAGTAGTATAACTCTTAAACCTTATTGT
Source organism: Glebionis coronaria (assembly GCA_025667525.1). Lineage (NCBI taxonomy): Eukaryota > Viridiplantae > Streptophyta > Magnoliopsida > Asterales > Asteraceae > Glebionis > Glebionis coronaria. Next base: position 25,337,866 of record CM046876.1, read on the forward strand.
ATATTCATAAAATGTACAAAACTTAATTTTAAGTAATACAACTTATTAAGATTATGTTACAAACCATTAATTAAATGTTTTTTAAATTTAAAATATAATTAATACATATAATAAAACATAATATACAAATAAAAACAAATTAAATACACCATTAATATTATTTTTAAAACACTTTTAAAATAAAAAATTTATATATATATTACCGTCCATATGGTACAAAATTAAAAAACACATAAATCTTCGTAATATATATGGCAAGTTGATGGTTCAAATGGTTTTATATCGGACCAACGAAGTCATCCGGAAACTGAAGTCGCATCCGGTTCGACTAACTAATAAAAGCTATCTGAAAATGAAACAGCGTGAGAGTGAACTATTTTCTTTTTGTTTTTTTCACGCTAATCGGTTCGTTATTTTTATTTTGTTTACGCTTGAACTTTAATTATAAGGTACTCGTAATTGCAATGCGCGGTACCTCTACTTATAATAAACTTAACTTTCTAATAGGCAAGTGTTATTACAAAAAATTAAATTTTTAGAGCATGAGAATCTGAGAAAGGGTGAAAACTTGACATCACAATTCACATGCGTGAAGTTGGAAGAAAAACAATAATATGTGTCGGGCTTTTAGCTGAAAAAATCGTTTCCACATACTGTATTTACTTCGAACTTATAAGTCAAACCTTTTACTTGATTTTATATACTTTTAAGTCTTACTACATATGAGTTCTCAAACATGTAACTAGAACATTATAATTATTCATCACGTTATTCTTTCATGACTCATTTAATATCACTATGTTCAAAACAAAAAAGATTAAAATCGCGTTGTATAAGAGTATGCTTAATCTTTAAATACACTTTTAAAGACCTAGTAATATTTTCAATCATAAACGGTTCGTAAAAACCTTTCACTCAGTACGTACTTAATATACTTTCCTATCCACAATAAAGGGTATTAGGGTTACACCGATAACCAAGTTACAACGATTGTACGTATTTGTACAGCTAACATTTATCTTGAGTTTTACAACACATCACTTTCGAAGGATCACGTGACTGTGCAGTAATTAAGTTGTACTTTAAATAGGGGGACAACCTTTGAGAATCTTTTTTGCATCTAGTACATCATTCTTGCATCTAAGCTAGTACTCCATAATAAGCTTCTGTCTGTCATGAAACTTTCAAAACTCAAAGGTTTTCAAAAGCTAAAAATGTTTCCTATTCTCACGTTCTTCTTTTTGATCATAGCTTCAGCAGCGAACCCGAACAATGAACACGATCACTATCTACATAATGGGCTACCTGGTCAACCATCGTATGGCCTAAAGCTTAAGCAATATGCGGGGAACATTCGCGTTGATGGAGAAAGAGGGAGGTCGTTATTTTATTACTTTGTGGAATCGTCAAACGCGTCTTCAAAACCATTGTTTTTGTGGCTGAATGGAGGTAACAAAAGATTGTTATGATTATATTATCAATGTATTAATATAAATTACACCAAACAAAGAGCGTGTTTCGATATTTCTTGTGCTACCGGTTAAGGCTTCCTCATTTTTCAGGCCACACGCCACCGTTCACGAAATTATCTTGGTATTTCAAAACAATCGGGCCTGAAACTAGGCCATACACGAAATTATCTTATATGGCCTATTTGAATGTAAATGGGTTTCATAAGTTTCTACAATTAGTAGTTTTTTATTGAGGGGTTTGATTTGGATCTAAATGTGTTTACAGGTTTTTGAAATTAAGTACTTAGGTGTTAGATTTTGTGATTTCTCTAACAGCGTTTTGTTTACAAGTGAAGATAAACAAGTTTGTGTGTTCAAAATAATATTTATGTTTCAGTGAACAAAACTAATTTTCATGTATTTCTAATGAAAGTGATGACAAAATACTATTAATTTTTTTTTTTGTTATTACTGAGCATTTATTAATATTGTTTCTTATAATAATTTATTATTATTATTATTATGAAACTAATATTATTATTTTTATATAATAATAATGAGTTATTATTATTATATTAGAAAAAAAAAGTAATAAATTAGAGAATAACTTAGCAATTCCAGGAGTATGAGAATAAAAGTATTTTATGTTAAAAAAAAGAATGAGAGAATTTTATTAAAAGAGTCAAACTGAAATGAATAAAAAAAGGTAGTAAAAAAAAATACAGTATAAAATTGAAAAGACCATGGAGAATAAAAGTATTTTTTGTAAAAAAAAAAGAGAAAGTATTTTATTAAAAGAGTCAGACAGAAATGAATAAAAAAAGGTAGTAAAAAGAAATACAGTATAAAATTACCTCCAGAAGAGGCCATGGAGAATTAGGTCATTAAGTGGGTCAACAACTTCAATAGACAACATAGTTTTCATGAACCAGCTTATACATGATGAATCCTTCGTTTCAAAATTCATTTTGGACCTCCTCATTCGAGTGCACTTGGGTGATAATCAGTGACATTAACCAAGGGATCCCTTAGATATGATGCAAAATAGAGCTTATTCTAGCCTTGATCAGAGATTTCTTTAGGAAAAAAACGAATCAGAGTTTGAAGAGAAGAAGGGGGGATAACATTTTTAGGCTTCACTTTTCCCTTTCCGCCGTAATCAATATTCATGTTCCTCATTTTCCGTCCTCACAAACACGATAGATTTTCTGAAATATAAAGATTGGTGTTTTATCCATAATCTAATACATGTTTTATTTTCATTTAGGACCCGGTTGCTCGTCAGTCGGCCAGGGGGCATTTACAGAAATAGGCCCGTATGGTGTAAATCCAGATGGACAAACACTCTATCACAGGGAATTCACCTGGACTCGATGTAATGTTATTATTTTAAGCAACAAGAATTCTATATCTTATTTGTTAGGGTTAAAATTAATTAATACCATGATTATGCAGTGGCGAATGTTCTATTTCTGGAATCGCCTGTTGGTGTCGGATTTTCCTATTCGAATAACACTGCGGACTACGACACAACAACTGATGGAAGAACCGGTACCTACTAGCCACCTTTTGCCACCTTATTTATGTTACTCTTATGTTTTATTCATTTATTTGCTTGCTTGTGTTTATGTAGCGGAGGATACATATGCTTTCTTGCTAAATTGGCTTGAAAGGTATCCGGTATACAAGGGCAGAGATTTCTACTTGGCTGGCGAAGGTTACGCAGGTACAACTTTTGCAAATTTGACCGTTCTCATAGTTACATTCTAATTAAGTTATAATCGGTTAATTGTTAATTAACTGATTAACTATGTCTTGTATTCTAGGCTACTATATACCTGAATTAGCTGATCTTATCCTGCATAACTCAAAGAAATCAAGCCATGTGATTAACCTCAAGGGGATAATGGTGATTAAGTTAAATCTTTAAGCTAGCAAGTTCTTGTTAAATTAGTAAATAAACAATTAACTATGTACATGTCTTTTCACTTAAACAGGTGGGGAATGGGTATATTGACGACGAAAGTGACACTAAGGGGCTGTTTGACTTTGCGTGGAGTCGTTGTTTAATATCAGATGAAAGTCTTGAAGAGTTGCGGAAGAAATGCCCGGTGTTGTTTCTCAGAAGCCCAACTTGCCAGGAGGCTGTACAGAGGATTTCTGCAGGGATGGGGGATGTTAATTTGCTAGACCTATATACCCCTCAATGCCAACCTTCAATAATCAACCACCCACCCACCAATAAGTCTCATCCTTGTGATGAGTTGTATGTCCGGACTTACCTGAACAATCCACATGTTCAGGCAGCCCTCCATGCTAATAGAACCAACCTGCCATACACATGGGAAACTTGCAGGTTCAAATATTTTCTTTTCAATCTTATCATTGTTCCGTCTTGGGGATTACCTAATACAATCTCTTCATATATAACAGCCATGTGGTTTGGGCGAGAGATAACCCCGTCACCATGTTCCCGGTATATGAGAGGCTAATGGCTAGTGGATTATCAATACTTCTGTATAGGTAAATAAAACCAAAAAAGTATCACACAATTGAATTATATGTCATAACAAAACAAGATCAGTAGATTATCAATACCGTTTGTTATTTATTTTACCTTATTTTTTGACAGTGGTGATGTGGATGCATATGTCCCGGTCACTGGTACACGTTATGCACTTGCGCGGATGGGTTTAAGAGTGACTGAGCCCTGGAGTTGGTGGAGTGCGTCTGATTCGTCTGATGTAAGTATATGAGATTAACTAGTATACATACATGTAGCGTTCGTTGATATGATTTTTAACGTACAGGTGGCTGGATACAAGGTGGTTTACCGTGGTTTGACCTACTGCACGGTGACGGATGCTGGGCACTTCGTGTCACACACGCACCCGGACAAACTGTTTCATCTCTTGGATAACTTTATTCGTGGCAAACCATGATAATTTATGTATTTTATTAAGCTTGGTTCAGTAAATCCACGTATTTTAAGTAGTGATTAACTTAAGGGGAAAGTGAGCGTGTGGCTGTTACGTGTAGAACCTTCGAAACTATGTCGGTTTGATACTAATCTTACAAAATGAGATCCCCAAGCTTGTCACCTTTTATGTTCTCATCTGAGTGATACTCCTTTTCTTTGGTCATTTTGTGTTGCAAAATCGATATTCCTTGATCGTTCATGTTTGGGTTTGCTCTCTCCTTTATCACCCTCACTGTGTGTAAAATCTATGACACGCGATATACCCAATTTGAAAAAGATTGGATTTAAATTCATAGAAGGATGAAAATGATGTTTTGTGATATTTTGGCAGAATTTATGTGTCATAACAAAGAAACAAAAGGGTACACACTACAACAGATTACGCATTTATTAACGTTTTTTTCACACTTTATGAACTATCTATCTATTTTAACTAATAAACCAAAATAAATTACAAGCACCTTAAGCTTGAAACATTAAAAAATCTTCCTTAATTAACCCAAATGTACAAACCTTTAAAGCTAAAGCATTAAAACTGCCATTAAAACATTTCCTAAATTAAAATAAGATTTAAACATAATGAAAATAATGTTTAACAAATTTATTTTTAGACACTCAACAATGATTTTAAAACGTATCATTCAAAGATGTTTAACGCTTTTTTTTAAATTTTGAAAAAAAAACGTGTTATTCTTTATATCTATAATCTATCTATAATACATTATAAAGAGCTCATCTCAATTGTTGAAATACTTGAATTTTTCAACAGTTCCTTATATAGATTTTTAACAAACCGTATATTTATGTTGAATTTATAAAAGGTGCCATTTGCTTTAAACCAACGTATGAAGTGAACATTAGGAAGTGTTGAATATTTGCCAAGAATCAAGTCATAGCAATGAAAATGCTTACTTAAAATAGCAAAATCACAACAATTTTGGAAGTGTTGAAAATGGAATTGGTGAAAACGTGTGATATAGACGGAATGTTTCAAATAGAATATATGCATAAGGTTTGAAGTAATCTTAGAAATGGAAAGTCTTTAATTCGTCATACATATTTTTTTCCAGCTTTTCAAATACATTGCTGGCAACTTTATTTCATAAGTTGAAACTTATGAAGCTAAATAAAGAAATGATATGAAATAATTTCCTACATAAATAACTCTGAGAGAGCTGGGAGTCGTTGGCACGAGAAGGTGGTGCCAAAGCCGCCACGTAGGATTTTGGGGCTTTGGCACCAGAAACCCTTTGGCACCACATTTGTGGGGGAGTGGTTGGCACGAGAAAAAGTTGTGCCAAAGGGGTATAATGGGCCCACATAAACCTCACTTTAAAACTAAAAAAATCAAATATCTTTTGGCATGAGCTGTTAGCTTTGGCGCGAGGCTTCTTGGCGTGAGGCCGGGAGTGGTGCGCCATTGATGGTCTGGCGCCAAAGACTTACCAGCCATCCAACAGCCACCCACTCCCCCCACTCTGAGCGTTCATTTGATAAAACAAGTAGGATACCGAAAGTCACTCTCTCTTAACCACACACCCACTGTCGCCACCATTTTTGTTGCCGCCTGCCAAGCCAATGATCATGGTTTCGGTAGAGTAGGTGGTTTTAGTGTGTTTGGTGGTTTGGGTGCGTTTATGGTGGTTTTGATAACTTTGGTTTGCCTAATGTTATTTATCTTAAATCCAAGGTACTTTTTGGTTGATCTAATGAATATTGGTTATTTTGTTGCTTCAGATCTATTAAAGGAAACATAACTCGATGTGGCCATCATCTTACGTGTTAATTGAAACATAAACGAAGGTATTTATAAATTATAATGAAAGGGTAATTCAACTTTGTAAGTAATGATTGTGTGTGTATGATGTCTTTACCAGTAGAGTTTAAATTCTTTTCATGTGAATATGCATTGCTCTTTGATGTTGGTGATTGGGACATATGAAGGTTAGGATTTGAATTGGCAATTTATAGGGTGAATTTATTTTATATAACCTTATGAAAAGGTTTTTGTGATAGTTTTATATTTTGTAATATCTATTTTAAATCCCTGTTTGCTCTTATTGCTCATAATTGTCCCGAAACTTGTTAATTGTAAAATCTTAAGTGACACCTTTAATTTACAAAAGCGAGAGAGGCTAAATGGTGCATATCTCGATATGATTAAAATGTATATTAACATGACAAGATACATTTGAGTTTATACCTGTTAAGGTGTAGGCTTTCAACTATAGATTCTGTTTGAGCATTATGTTTGTGTGCCCATAAGTTCGACCAAATGATTATGAAACCATTTTTTTTATTCATTTTTTTCATCTTTGTTGTTTTTTCCTTATCATTATCTCTACAATTATGATTCAAATGTTATTACTTATTATTATAGGCTAATGTAGTTTTAAAGCAGATTTTTCTACTTTATATTTCAGTTTACAGAGTGGCCTCAAACTGCACTAGAATGCCAAGTAGAATTCCATGAACTAGACACAAACTAAAATCTGTGTGCATGATTATTTAAAATTATACTTTTCATTTCTTTGAAATGATAGCCTGATACATACTTATATGATCTTATTGACTCATCTAAATTGCTCTTCGTTTTTTGTTTTCATAACTTTTTGTGACTGAAAACTCAGAAAGGTTCTTAAAAACATACAATGTTCTCAGCTTTCAAGTATTATATGTTTTAAACAGACTTACAAACACGATTGAAGTATTAGATGTATGATGGGAACTTTTACTCCATTCACGTGTCCTTAAGTAAAAGATAAGCTAGAGATAAGCAACCTTATTTTCATTTTGATTTAGTTGTGATTTTGTTTAAACCCCGTGCATGTATGTTTATCATAGTGTTCGATGCCTTATTTTCATTTTGATTGAGTTGTGCTTAATTTTGTTAGACACAAATATTTAAAGATACTTTTATAACTTCTTTATATTGTCTGGATTCTCGACTCTTTGTTTAGTGGCCACGATGCTTCTTATATACATAATAAATGAATCAAGTTTATGCATCAAAAGAGGGAAAATGATTTAAATTCTCAAATTGCATGACAAAAATATGACTAAAAACAAGATCGAGATTCTGCAAACTAAAATATGACATATGTCAAATTGAAAGTATTACACGGGTTTTAAGCTATTAGGTATTATTAGAAAAGCAATATTAAAAAAAATTCTTTAGCACTACAAATACTGTTCATAAAAAAAATTATTCGCTGACGAAATTTTTTCGGAACCGGAAACCAATTACGAGATTATTGATTTATCTTACTATAATATCGGTATCGTTAATTATTTGCCACTAAGCAATTTCCGCCGCTATGCGTGGGTACTCGTCTAGTATTTTGTAAAGGAGGTTTTTTTCTCAAAAATCAATTCTTAATTAAATAACCAAAACTCTTTATAAACGTAAAAAACTAAAAAAAAATTTATTTAGGAAATGTTTTATAAACGTAAATAAATTGTCAGTGTATAATAATTTTACTACAAAAAACAATAAAAAATATATAAATGTGGTGTTTTATAAATGTAAAAAAATATACATTGTACAAACTTTCAAAAAAAGAATATTTATAAACATATTATTTTAAAATGTTATTTTTAAACAAACTTTATAAACAAATTTTTTTAAACAAAATTTTATAAACTTTCAGTATTGTTAGCTATCATTAAGAAATATTTGACAATCTATTTTATATAATAAAACAAAATATATTACAAGTGTATAAAGCACAAATATTAAATGCAAGAATTAAATTGTTTACCATAAATAATCCTAAGTACAAGTATTTTAAGCATAAAGAATTAAGAAGCAATTAAAAGCATTGCCTTAAATATATCAACAAAAACTCCTAATGTCAGCAATTGCATTGTGTGATATATTGGTGTAAACTGTTTATTTTTCTTATTTTTGTAAACTTAAAAAAAAGGTTTAGTTATTTTTTATTTTTGTAAAAAACATTTCATTAATCTTTACAAAAAAACGTTTCATTATTTTAGGGATGAGCATTTGGACCCGAATCCCGAATTGAATCCGAACCGTTCCCGGAACCGTACCGATTCCCGATACCCGAATCCCGTTCGGTACGGTACCGGGACTACGAAATAAGGTGAAAAAAAATTCGGGACCACTAATTCGGGACGGGACCGGTACCAAATCGGGAAATTCCCGAAAAAGAACGGGAAAATCCCGATTTCCCGGTACCGGTACCGATTCCCGTACCGGTACCGATACCCGAATCCCGTTCGGTACGGTACCGGTACCATAAATTTATGCTCGGGAAATAATCGGTACCACTAATTCGGGACGGGTTCGGGACGGGACCGGTACCGAGCTCATCCCTACATTATTTATATCTTAAACTTCAACAAGTCTACATAAATTCAATGATAACAAATGTATTTTATGAGAATTGGTGACCCAAATTTATTTTTCACAAAACCCATTTTTAAAAGTTTCATAACGGTGATTAATTAAATAAGTGTAAATTTAAAAATGCGTTTAATAATTTGTTATTTTAAAAAAAACATTTCATTAATCTTTAAAAGAAACGTTTCATCATTTTTAATTTTTGTAAACTTAAATGTTTTACTTTTCTAGAACTTTTAAAGGTTGCATAAAAATTTTTATTTTTTAAAAACATTTTTGGTTATTTTTTATTTTTGTAAAAAACATTTAAGCTAAAATTAAAAATATTTCCTAAATTACCTCTAATGTACAAGTTATCTAAGCTAAAACAATTAAAAACATTACCATATTTACATCAAAAAAACTGTGAAAAGTTGTATTACTTTCGTGTGATGTTAATTAATTTTTGTGTATATCACCAAAAAAATTATAAAAATATGAAAAGTTGTAAAAATCCATTTGCAAATATACAACGAAACAATTATAATGAATAATTTAATGTATACTTTTTAAATATACAAATTATATAAATAAGGAAAGTCATGACAATTATTTAAATATTAAGAATAAAATTAGTATAATTTTAGAAAGTCATAACAAATATTTAAAACGTATCATTAAAATTTTTTTAAGAAAGTTTATGAAAAAAAATAATTTTAAGAAAAAAATAATTTATGAACAGCCAATGTACAAAGTTTGTAAAAAAAATCATTTGCAAATAAAAGCTTCCTATATGAAAAAAATTAAACAAGATTTGTACAAGCATTTTAAGTTACAAATTTAAGGTGCATTAAATTTCTTTTCATAAATAACTCATCTTTTTGCAAAAAACGGTTTGGATCAATATTTGGCTGGCCCAGACAATTCAAATTTTAAAAAACATCTAGGATATATAAGGAAACTATATCAATTCAGTTTAATAAATACCAAATATTTATAGTAATGTGTTTAAGGTCATTAAAATTAAAACGCATATCTCAGTTAATTGGGACGCTCCTCTCCTAAAATGTCTCAAGCTAACCTTAACATCAGTGTTCTATAGAAATGGACAGTGCATATGCTCAATTGCTGCACAATGATATGCATTCATGATCATACAAACCCTATGCACATAAAACTCTTTCTTCTTGATCTTCATTCTATGAAGAAATTATGCAAAGCAATTCTTTGTTTTTCTGGCATTAAACGAATTGGATGATTCGTTACATGATACATTAATGATCTAAGGACTCTAAATGATAATATGATCCTACGGGTTCGTATCCTAAGCACATACAACTCTCTCTTCTTGATCTCATTTTCTTAAAACATTATGCAAAACATGTAGATAGCAACTGATTTGTATCCATTGGTAAGTCACAACTGTATCCATTCTTTATAATTGATTTTTGCTTGATTAATTTTAAATTCGATTATAGCATATGATTTTTCTTTATGTCTTTGTAGGAATCACAATCATCTCATCTACCTACCAGTTTACATCAATGTCGGTATGTGGCTTCCTACTCTCTATTGCTTTAGTGTTAATTTGTGTAATATGCGAACGCTAATGTATATTCATGTTTGTTTTTTTCCTGATTTTTGGGTTTGTTTGTATTAAGATACAAATTTTGTATGTCTGATCTTATGATATTTTTGTCGATGTTTTTGATGAATTAGAACCTGTTGCAAGAGAGATCCCCCATGAGGAACGTTTTCACCAAACTGCTGTTTCTACCAAATTTAAACTTCAGCTCTTCCCATGCAATGAAAATATACGTAGAGCATTGGAAATGGTAGGTTGTACAAATGAAGAGTATGAATTTAATATTTTTGTGATACGTAATCAGATATTGTTTTCAGGATATACTAAGCAACTCAGTTTCTTTACAAAATATTCTTAATAAGGATACATCTAATTTCTTGATTATGAGATTAGAAAAATGGTCAATTTGCGGACCCATTTTGACCCATAACCAAGCGACTACAACTGATGTCAAACACTAATTTTTTAAGTGAACGTATGACTTTTGGGAACTTTACTAACTGCGTATAAAAATATTTGTTACAGATTGTCGGAAGTCGAATGATACTAAATGTAAAAATCCTCCTAATTTAGACTTGGTAAGCTTCGTCTGCGATGATTAGCTGCCTCATTTTAGTCATCTACATGTGTGTCGATTCAACAGCTTAGGTTGTATGTACTCGCGTTTGGAAATATGCCAGCTAAGAAAAATAGGTTTCTACTGCTCCGTTGTTCGCCATCATTAATTCATTATTGATACATTGTGTAGTCTGCAAAAGGCAATTGGTTTGTGTACAGTCAAAAGGGGCTTTTGGGATTTTGTTTGTTTCAAATTTCATAATCCGTATTTGGTTGTTTGTGTAGTGCAAAATTTGTATTTGATTTAGTAGTGTCAAAAAGTGTCACATGGTAATGAGATCAGTCGTGAAGGTAACGAAAGTTGGCTGTGGTAACTGAAGTTTCTCAAGTTATGCAAGTTATGCTACTATAAATGTTATGGTAGTTGGTACTTGCTACTAAATATTGTTTAGAATATGGAACTCTGCTTTGTATTTATAAGATATGAAACTTTTCTTTGTTAATGGAATAGTGATTAAACATTGCTTTGCTACTTCAACAGTGCATTTTTTAAGTTATGAAACTTTGGTTTGCTGTTGGATATTGAAAGTTTGCTTTCTTAAAGCTTTCTTATATGTGTAATTATGTACGTATGGCTTCTTTGTTTGAACGTTATTACTTTAAAATACAACTCATATGTACCATCCAATTATATTATTCTGTAATACGAATCTAATTGATTGAGGCACGCGCGATGTTTGGGTATTCTCTTATTAGTCATATGCTATTCTGCTGGGTGGTGAGTGTTATCATTATATTTTTTAGCCATGTCTTAAAAATTGGTTTTTGAATTGATTCGGTCGAATTATCGGGTCACCGAGTCAATTTAGTTTTTTTATAAAATATATAAAAATATATATTTGTATTGATTAAAAGGAAATTGTATATATAAATAATAAAATTGTCAATATACTGAACATAAAAACTACTTATTAACAAATAAAATTATGTCACAAATATGTAAAAATAAATTACGTCCTAAATACGCATAATTTATATGTTTAAAAAATACCAAAAAATCAAAATACGCATAATTCAAGAAATTACTTCCAGTGTTCACCGTTTTGCGATTGTCTGGAGATCCCGATATCCTTGATAGTATCCGTATTGGCGTCACACCAAGCAAGGTAAATAATAGCATATATGTTCTTTAAACATAATTTGTAAGCTTATTAATAATTATTTTAGTAAAATAATTTATTTTGTCTCAAGCCTAAACTAAAACGTGATTATAATTTGTGTAGAACGATTCTGAAGCAACAAGTTCTACCCTGCGTAACATAAATCCATTGGATTTAGAGTCACGGGATGAAAATACCACCCCGGTGCAGACACAAAAGAACAAAAATACTGAACATGGTGATATTGAAGTGATTTCTAATGGGAAACACAAGAGGCCAGCAGATGGTGAAGTTGGTAGTGAGTCTACCAATGTGAAGAAAATGACCGTCGAAGTGAAGATTGAGAAAAGCCTTTGATTGTTTCCCATCATATGGCTTTTAAAAATGCATTCTATTTGCATTGCTGAAAGAACATTTTGTGATTGTGTGTTTTCTTTTAAATAATTTACCAGCAAAACAATATGCTTGGTTTATTTCCTGATTAGTTTGAAATCAGGAATTGGTTGTTTGTTTGTTACTTGTAGAAGACTATTTATATATTCGGTGTATTATGTTTCCTTTATTGAGTTTTACTTCATTTGTTTATAAGATGTCAATTTATATATTTGGTGTGTTGATTAATTTTATACCTTTAAAATAATACTATATTCAGTATACAGATACTTTTAGCCAATAGTGTATGTGGTTTTGTAATACAACTTTTATGAATGTTGTTTATAAGTCATGAACAATACTGTCATCACAAGAATCTATGTGGTTTTGTAAATACAAGTTTTATGAATGTTGTTTATAAAACTTAAGCGAATGGTATTGTCCAACTATATATTTGACTATGTAGTACAAGAATTCTATAAGTTGTTTATAATTCATGAAATTAGTCATGAACTGATATAGAATGGTTCTTAAGTGTTGTTGTCATTATCTATTTTGTGGGGTAAAACAAAATATTGAACATGGATGAACAAATAATTTTGTCCAACTATCTATTTGGTTTAACCAATAAATCTTATTTTATGTTGAATGTACTGAACTAATATAGAATGGTTCTTAAGTGTTGTTGTCAATTATCTATTTTGTGGGGTAAACAAAATACTGAACATGGATGAACAAATAATTTTGTCCAACTATCTATGTAACACCCCCACAAATGCTATGCGCAGCGGAACTACAACATTGGGTGCTACACAGTATTCATTGCACACAAGATATATCAAACGACGCTAAAAAGACGCCAACTTAAAACTTGAATTAAAAATTGTTAGATGATACATGTCCACGGTTTTTCCAACCCCACTGGGTACAACAGAGTTTAGCGTTTTCGGTCCCCATAAATCTCAACCCAAGAATTTCAGTTTACAATAACATCACATTAATATTTAAAATTTGTTTAAGTAGAAAAGGAGGAAAAACAAGCGGACTCCAAGCCATACACACAACATCCATCCCATGCATGCTCCATTCTATACTTCAGCGGTCACCTGAAACACATGCCAAAATTTTGGTCAACGAAAACGTTGAGTGGAATTCATAGGTTTTACAATTCATTTGAACGTATATAAAATAAAAACCATTCGTGATCATTTATAGACTTGTCGATCAAACAATCTATATTCAGGATACTGACAATTGTGTTTAAGCTCATGACACTAATCCGTTAACTCAATCACCCGCGTAATAAATACCGGCGTGATTCAGATGAAACCAGTGCCCCTTCTAAAGGCATCAGTTGCAATTATACCTTATTTCTCATACAAAATAATCTACCGCAGAACTTACTCAACGTACAGCTTCTCGGCTAGCATTGGGTCGTTAGCCCCGTAGTACTACAAATTGCATAAGCGGCTATTTCCCCCTACTCGAGGGCAGGAAAATAGTTAATAGTTCATGAATTTAGGGTCTTTTGCAACTTTGGTACTCAACACAATTTCTAAGGCAACTTTCGGGTCTAACAATCATTCATGATATACGTTCCTTTTAAAAACTAGCATGCATTTCCCTCGCGGGTAAAACAATTTGAAATTAACATAAGCGAGGCTATAAATTCACACCTTATATCTTAAGTAGTCGGTAGTTCGAGAGATGATCACTGACGATGTTACGGATGCCCGGGTAAATCAACACCTATCACAAATAACGCGTAATGAGTAATCTCATTTTAAATACCTCACGGTACTGTATAAAATACATATATACTAGTCACTTAGGACAATTATAACTCACGCCAAAAACAAAACAACAAGCGTTACTCATTTTATACCATTCGTTCTTATTACTTACGCTATCCATTTTTATCCATTCTCGCCGGTACTCACCGAAAGTACGGGCTGTTTTACCATATTTAACCATACTTATAAAATTTGAGAAAATTCTCAAAAATCCTATAAGACCTGTAGATGACATGTTTTTAAGCCCAATAAAAGTTTTTACTTTTACGACCCGTTACGCAACGCTTTTCCAAAACTACATTTTACGGGCTGAAATTGTACTTCGACCAATTTTGACCTCTTTGACCTATATGAAATGCACCTTTGACTTTGTTGACTCCTAAGTCAACTTATAGAATCATTTATACAGGTTTGGGACCAAATTTTGACCCTTGACCATTTACCAATTCATACTTGTGACCCTCGGGATTTGACTAAAACTTTACATAAATTCGGATTATGAAAGTCCTCGTCTCCCGGTACTCGATCTTTAAAACCTCATAACTTTTAGCTCGTTTTGAGTCACGGGCTCTACCTTATACCAAATTAAAGACAAGAAGACCCTCTATAACTACATTTAGTTTTTAAGACCTGTAGGAAAAATAAATCTTATGAAATGACCTCAAAGTTTCTGCCTAAATATGACCATACCAAAAACATGCTTAGACTCGATTTCAAACCTTCTAACCACCACTAGGCATCATCCTAAGCTTCCCTAATCACAACCAAACACAAATTTTCAGTCCTAACCCCTATTGATCAACAACCTTATGATGTAAAAATATAAAAACAAACATGCAATCACTTATACCCATTCAAACACACCCAAAACACCCTTATAAACACAAATCCATGACATTTCATCAAACACCTTGAACACACCCCAAAACCCCAAACATTCGTGGCTTTTAGGGGCTGTGGAGAACCCATAACATAAAACCCATCTTGTTTTATGGATTAATTGATATTATAAACACACGAATTAAACATCCCACTAGTTTAATTACACCAAAACACGTTTTTGAAAAATCTTTAATTCTTGAAAAATTTATGTTAATGCATGTTTAATTAAACCATGGATTAACACTAACCAAGGGATTCTAAGATGTGGTCTTAAGTTAGTTTTTGTGAAAACTCAAGAAAAAAATAGTGGGTGGTGGTTCTTTGGGTTTGGCCGTCGGCCTAAGGACAAAGAGAGGAGAGTGTTTGATTTTTGTTTTGTGAAATGTGTTTGTGTGTTTGTGTTTGTGTCATTTTGTGTGATTGGGAGGGACCAAATGGTAAATAAAGGTTTCTTTTGGCCTTAAGTTAAAAACGCCATTAAAACTTTGCGGTTTCGACTCACTAGTAAATTTTGAAAATTTTACGGGAGTCGGAATCATCCCGAACACTCCAAGATATTTTTGGGATACTTTAAATGTACTCGGAAGGCTATAAAACTCACCCGACTCAACTTAACACGAACCGTAAATAAAATTCTCGAAAAATTACATTATCGATAAATCGTCACTAATTATAGAAATTTGGGCATCCATCGGTATCGTAGTCGTTATCGGTTCTTCTTAAATCGTCAATCGTTAAATTACGACCGTAAACGTCGGTTTCAACTTAAACCGTCAAATATATAGCAAACGAAATTTCTTAAAAATTTCAAAAATATACGTAAAATGGGATTTATAAATGACGTTGGGCTCGGGATATCACATCCACAAGTGAGCCACAACTCAAGAGAGATGCTCATACTGAACATCTCTTGAGACAATAACTTAGCATCATACGGCACTTTCACGGGTGTTACATCCTTCCCCCCTTAATGGAGCGACGTCCCGGCGCTCTCCGGTTCTTATACTCGCATTTTGTACTACTAGGAAGATAAAGGTACGTCTTCCTAAAGAGGTCTTCATGTTCTGTTCTGGACTTCGGTTCACGTCTGGTACCTTCACCATGAGTATTATACCCTGCTTCAATCTCTTAACATCTCGAACCTTGATCTCCACTTCAATTTCTCAAACCCTTCCTTCGGTTATTGACACGTCTCTTCTCACAGCTTCTCGCGGTCAACAAGTGATTCTCAATCTACACCATCTCCTCCGGAGTCTCTCAAATCATTTCAGGTCCATTCAACTGACTTTTTCCTACTTCATTTCATCCAACTCGCGGTCTATATTTTTATCAACATAATTCTTCAAATGTCGCAGCTTCCAAGCTAATCATGGTAAATGTCGTCGTACAAAGGTACTACCAACGGCAATGGTCGATCTCAACAACTACCAAAATCAATCACACACGCTCGGAGCACGTCTTCCAACGTTCGAATCATCCTTTCACTTGCTTCGTTGTCTCATACAAACAATTATTCATAAATGAAAATCGCACGGGTCACACATAACCCCATCGAAAAACGTTCAAAATATAAAAGACGAAGTAATTTATACTAGTCGTACAAAATCACCTTATCGCAATATTACATACATACAACCCTAGTTCGTCAAAAACGAATTCATTGATACGGAAATCATCCGACGCATACATAACTTTCTCGAAAACGTCACAATCCAACCAAATACAAAATCCATTATGAAACACATACCACCAAATTACAACATGTTTGCAACATGTTTGCAACATAGCCAAACCATGCCAAACCAATCAGTTCAATCAGTTAACCCACGCTTGCTAATCAGCCAAGCCAAGATAAAACAAGAATATTGACATAATTCTCGGATGAGTCCAGTCAAAAGAAAATTGCAAGTTAAAGAAGGTTCAAGAGCTTGCTAGCTAGGGATGCATATCCAAAAAGAAATAAAATACTTACATGTGTCATCGTGGGGTGCTCACACACGGATCCATACCCAAAAGATACTACAAGAACACCATTTTACTTCCGTTCCAAACGTGGTCAAAATCTTAATAAATATCATCGTTCACAGTAAAAAAAATACATTACATGGCACGTGTCCTCCATGATCGGACTTCATTGGACAATGTCGTCTCAAGTTCTCACAACTTACGATCACTCGACCAGATCACTTACCACACAAATGCATATAAGGCAAGGGTTTACCACAAAAACATCAACTAGGGATATCTATCGTTTAACCATCGATAATCAAGGATGGTTGAGTCAAGCAAAGAGGATTCCTTACTTAAATAAACGAAAACGACAATGGAATTGTCTTCCAATTACTGATGCACAGTTTGTAAACTTCAACAATTTATCGCGTGTCATAAAACATATCAAAAGAACAAGAAAGAAAATATATAAGGTACGATACATTCGCTGTAGGAGAAGTCTTCGTTATTTCCCTTAGAG
This sequence comes from Glebionis coronaria, assembly GCA_025667525.1. Classification (NCBI taxonomy): domain Eukaryota; kingdom Viridiplantae; phylum Streptophyta; class Magnoliopsida; order Asterales; family Asteraceae; genus Glebionis; species Glebionis coronaria. The sequence goes on from CM046876.1 coordinate 25,355,462, forward strand.
TTATTCGAACTCTGATTTCCTCTACTTCAGCATTTTTCCATCTTTATTAAAAACTCTTCTCCTGGTGACGATACTAGCCCCTTTTGTATTTCATCAACACCCTCGTGATTCTGATGAAATTTGCACGTTACACGCAACTCATAAAAACATTTTCCAAAATTACTCGGTCGCAGTGACTTACTAAGTCAACGCCAAACAGAAGAAAAGATTTCAACGAACACAAGAAATTTCAAGAAAATACGATTACTTGCATAAGGATCCACCATTTTTAAAAACGTTCTCTTCCAAACATTTATCAAAAACACTACCGGTTTTTAAAGACGACCAATTTATTTGAAACTACATCGCCCTTCCAAAACTATGCATAACTAGCTAGATCATGCATACTTGAGGATCAAGCAACAACAACCAACAAAACAGGACTCTTCCCGAATTATGCCTAGTTAGCTAAGCTGTGCATAATTGAGGATCGAGTGACAACACAAACATTATTATTACATACCAAACACGACTATGGAAGTTTTCGACCTAATCTTCAAAATAATTAAACCATTTGAAATGAAATTTGAAATGGGAAAATATTGTTACCATCGTTTTAAGAAACACGTCCAACATTTTTCGTTCACTTTGGAAACATACCTTTTGCTTTGCCTTTTTATGAGAAAATAAATAAATAATTAAATAAATAAATCGACACCATTTGCATTTAGTTCACCAAAACATTTGACACACTCATACCTATCTTCACAATAGACTATTCACAAAATAACGGTAAGGTGGTTCATGATTAAAGATCATTGCAAGCACAACAAGTAATAAAATTAAGATCAATGAGATCGAACGAGGTAAACGAGCAATATATTTGCCAACGGAAATTAACTACATTAGAAATGAAAATACTTCAAATGTATGACAAAAGTCTCAGGATAATAACAGCGATCTACGAATACATGGAGTGAGAGTTGAATATCAACACAAGCGTCAAAAATAAAAATAAAAATAAAACAACGATCATAATTCCCATCGTCTCGAGTTGCACACACATTCCACGAAGTGTATACGGGAAGAGAAGAATAATCACTTGGTTAAATAGAAACAATTTCACCAGAAGGATCGAGTTCTTTCACCTCTACAATTTGGTAAAGCGGCTACGCCTCCTCGCTTTTGTTAAATATAAATAAACAACCACTCTAATGAAGATTTATAGCATCATTCAAGTAAATACATAATTTTTTTTTTTTTTTTTTTTTTTTTTTTTTTTGGTTCCATTAACCGAGAGAAGAAAGTTACGGCGTCCATGATCATGACAAAATACACCGGGTGACATACCCTCATCATCAAGTACTAGCGATGTAGCGACACAAAAAAATAAATATAATAATAATGGTTTCATACCATAGACAATATTAAAATGAACAATCACATGACGACTCATGTTTAGATACAGACTCACAAAATCAAAGAAGGGATATCGGACGATCGAACCATCGTGACTCAAAACATTATATTTACATCTTTATTAAATAATATACAAGTAGGCGTGTGTTGTGTAATCCAGTTGCGTATAATAATTAGTGTTACCTTGTACATTGTAAGACCGAACATTTACACATTTTCAATTTGTGTTACACCATTAAATAATTTATACCTTTCATTTCTCAATCTATACAAAGTTTTCATTTCTGGAAAAATTTCAATCTCTCGGAAATTATTAACATTAGTAGACGCGGTGACTCGGTTATCATAATTGACAAATCATTAGGTTTGAAAATCTCCATACTTGTGTCAAAACCTCATTAATGTTCATATCTTAAGTACCAAAAACATACGTAGTAAGAATTTCCCAAGTTTTACGTTTTTATTATTACGACTTATATTATCACATATATACGCATATCCAACACGACTCAACCTAGTCCCATTAACTCTTAAAAATTCAACCTTTGACTTCTATTACACACATGTTTTCCCCAAAACTGTTTTGTTAAATCATATTCGCGTAATTCGACTCAAATGATAAAGAGGTTTCACGTGGTATTATCTCGGATACTTACTGATTTTAGTCGAGACTTAAATCTCAATAATAATAATATAATAAACAATCAAAATGCTTATCTCAATAATTTTAAAATATATAAAATTCAACTTTTAATCCTTAGCCCATTATCAAATGATTTTAAAATTAACACATCTCGTCGCGGAATAAAACAAAAGATTTTTCAAACGATTTTAAACAAGCATCATCGAATTATGCATAGTGGTTCTCTATAACGACAATTAAATAAACAAATGATTTCCAATGACGTTCCATCAATGTTTAAAATTTTATTTCAAGCATTATAATTTCATACTTAAAGTGTATATTCCGATTTTATCCCAGTTTATTTACTACAACGAGTGACGAGTTCTAGTTTACACCAATGCATACGTATACATAACCTTATGTTTAAAATAAACCAATTTTTACAAAGTTGCTACCTCCAAAATATATGACCAATTTTTCTACTCTATATTACAAATTATGCCAAAAGTTTGCTACATTGACCCGAAAATGAATTCATACTAAATCCAAGTTATATATACTCGACAGTCATATCGTAAATTTTATTATAACTCCTTTCTCAAATTAATTTAAACAAATTCTTAACAAGTCCATCACAATCTTTTAGTATCAAATTTTAATATATGAAAACAAGGATTTTACGAGTAATACAAATTACTTATTACGATTTACCAACCAAGGTTGAAGGAAAATAATTTCACAATGTCCGTTTATTCTCTACACGAATTTTACTTGTTATAAGACACATCATATGTCATTTTTATCCAAAAGTTTCATTCACCAAATATTAAATATGTAAAACACTTTATGTTTAAATCATTCGATCAACAAAGTCTTATGCTTATTTAACTCACACAAATGCCGGACCTCTTCATGTAAAATATTAACTTCAAAATAATGAATCAACCAAACAAAATGAAATAAATGGAACGAGAATACGTATGTCAACTAAATGTTGTTATCGGCCTCGGATGAGTCTCGAAATCGTACTCCACAAAATTAACACAAAAACCAACCAAATTCCAAATTATCGCGCTTGATCACAACGCCAGTCTATTTTAAAACACATCTTTAAAATTCAAGTAGAATAGTAAACATCGATTTAATGGCAACATGCCTCAACCACGTTTCATAATATACACACATGATTTGCCGCCCCAATGTACGCATCGTCGATTATACTTCGTCTATGTTATAGTTACGTGAACTAACATATCAAACCCATTAGGAATAAAGGAAATAAAGTAATACGTAAGTAAATTACGTTTCAAAAGAAAATGTCCAAAATGACACATCACGGTGCGATAACGACAATCGAGATCGACCTAGTCGATATAAAATATGTTACGAAGCATCATTTACATATCTAGAGTATCAAACGAGGTTCATATTCGGTTATTCGAACAATAAATTAATTATCAAGATTGATAATTTGCGGTGAGGCCGAATTCTCAACAAAACCGCATTATAACTTGTACGATAATCACTCAAAGACCATTGCTTCACGTGCAATGCCTTTAAACACCATAGTATATACATACTTATACGTACAACCACTCCTACATACACGTAGGATTACAACGCAGTGTTGCCATGTAATGCAATGTAGCCCGTTATGCCAAATACATGCAACCTATAATATAATCTTACAAGAATTTGCAAATTACGATGATAAGTACTCAACGTACAAAACAATATATCTCAATATATATCTCAAAGTATTTACTTACTAAATACTTAGGGAATTCATATCAATTTCGAGGGATACATCTAAAATATAATGCAATGCTAAGTAATTCTTACCGGAGCCATGCAGGATAGTTGTGTGTGCTTGGACCACTTCTTACGACACCAAAAGTTATAGTTTAGGATTTTCAAAAAAACGACCTAGTTCTCTATAACTCATGGCTCTGATTACCAATCTGTAACACCCCCACAAATGCTATGCGCAGCGGAACTACAACATTGGGTGCTACACAGTATTCATTGCACACAAGATATATCAAACGACGCTAAAAAGACGCCAACTTAAAACTTGAATTAAAAATTGTTAGATGATACATGTCCACGGTTTTTCCAACCCCACTGGGTACAACAGAGTTTAGCGTTTTCGGTCCCCATAAATCTCAACCCAAGAATTTCAGTTTACAATAACATCACATTAATATTTAAAATTTGTTTAAGTAGAAAAGGAGGAAAAACAAGCGGACTCCAAGCCATACACACAACATCCATCCCATGCATGCTCCATTCTATACTTCAGCGGTCACCTGAAACACATGCCAAAATTTTGGTCAACGAAAACGTTGAGTGGAATTCATAGGTTTTACAATTCATTTGAACGTATATAAAATAAAAACCATTCGTGATCATTTATAGACTTGTCGATCAAACAATCTATATTCAGGATACTGAAAATTGTGTTTAAGCTCATGACACTAATCCGTTAACTCAATCACCCGCGTAATAAATACCGGCGTGATTCAGATGAAGCCAGTGCCCCTTCTAAAGGCATCAGTTGCAATTATACCTTATTTCTCATACAAAATAATCTACCGCAGAACTTACTCAACGTACAGCTTCTCGGCTAGCATTGGGTCGTTAGCCCCGTAGTACTACAAATTGCATAAGCGGCTATTTCCCCCTACTCGAGGGCAGGAAAATAGTTAATAGTTCATGAATTTAGGGTCTTTTGCAACTTTGGTACTCAACACAATTTCTAAGGCAACTTTCGGGTCTAACAATCATTCATGATATACGTTCCTTTTAAAAACTAGCATGCATTTCCCTCGCGGGTAAAACAATTTGAAATAAACATAAGCGAGGCTATAAATTCACACCTTATATCTTAAGTAGTCGGTAGTTCGAGAGATGATCACTGACGATGTTACGGATGCCCGGGTAAATCAACACCTATCACAAATAACACGTAATGAGTAATCTCATTTTAAATACCTCACGGTACTGTATAAAATACATATATACTAGTCACTTAGGACAATTATAACTCACGCCAAAAACAAAACAACAAGCGTTACTCATTTTATACCATTCGTTCTTATTACTTACGCTATCCATTTTTATCCATTCTCGCCGGTACTCACCGAAAGTACGGGCTGTTTTACCATATTTAACCATACTTATAAAATTTGACAAAATTCTCAAAAATCCTATAAGACCTGTAGATGACATGTTTTTAAGCCCAATAAAAGTTTTTACTTTTACGACCCGTTACGCAACGCTTTTCCAAAACTACATTTTACGGGCTGAAATTGTACTTCGACCAATTTTGACCTCTTTGACCTATATGAAATGCACCTTTGACTTCGTTGACTCCTAAGTCAACTTATAGAATCATTTATACAGGTTTGGGACCAAATTTTGACCCTTTACCATTTACCAATTCATACTTGTGACCCTCGGGATGTGACTAAAACTTTACATAAATTCGGATTATGAAAGTCCTCGTCTCCCGGTACTCGATCTTTAAAACCTCATAACTTTTAGCTCGTTTTGAGTCACGGGCTCTACCTTATACCAAATTAAAGACAAGAAGACCCTCTATAACTACATTTAGTTTTTAAGACCTGTAGGAAAAATAAATCTTATGAAATGACCTCAAAGTTTCTGCCTAAATATGACCATACCAAAAACATGCTTAGACTCGATTTCAAACCTTCTAACCACCACTAGGCATCATCCTAAGCTTCCCTAATCACAACCAAACACAAATTTTCAGTCCTAACCCCTATTGATCAACAACCTTATGATCTAAAAATATAAAAACAAACATGCAATCACTTATACCTATTCAAACACACCCAAAACACCCTTATAAACACAAATCCATGACATTTCATCAAACACCTTGAACACACCCCAAAACCCCAAACATTCGTGGCTTTTAGGGGCTGTGGAGAACCCATAACATAAAACCCATCTTGTTTTATGGATTAATTGATATTATAAACACACGAATTAAACATCCCACTAGTTTAATTACACCAAAACACGTTTTTGAAAAATCTTTAATTCTTGAAAAATTTATGTTAATGCATGTTTAATTAAACCATGGATTAACACTCACCAAGGGATTCTAAGATGTGGTCTTAAGTTAGTTTTTGTGAAAACTCAAGAAAAAAATGGTGGGTGGTGGTTCTTTGGGTTTGGCCGTCGGCCTAAGGACAAAGAGAGGAGAGTGTTTGATTTTTGTTTTGTGAAATGTGTTTGTGTGTTTGTGTTTGTGTCATTTTGTGTGATTGGGAGGGACCAAATGGTAAATAAAGGTTTCTTTTGGCCTTAAGTTAAAAACGCCATTAAAACTTTGCGGTTTCGACTCACTAGTAAATTTTGAAAATTTTACGGGAGTCAGAAATCATCCCGAACACTCCAAGATATTTTTGGGATACTTTAAATGTACTCGGAAGGCTATAAAACTCACCCGACTCAACTTAACACGAACCGTAAATAAAATTCTCGAAAAATTACATTATCGATAAATCGTCACTAATTATAGAAATTTGGGCATCCATCGGTATCGTAGTCGTTATCGGTTCTTCTTAAATCGTCAATCGTTAAATTACGACCGTAAACGTCGGTTTCAACTTAAACCGTCAAATATATAGCAAACGAAATTTCTTAAAAATTTCAAAAATATACGTAAAATGGGATTAATAAATGACGTTGGGCTCGGGATATCACATCCACAAGTGAGCCACAACTCAAGAGAGATGCTCATACTGAACAGCTCTTGAGACAATAACTTAGCATCATACGGCACTTTCACGGGTGTTACATACTTCCCCCCTTAATGGAGCGACGTCCCGGCGCTCTCCGGTTCTTATACTCGCATTTTGTACTACTAGGAAGATAAAGGTACGTCTTCCTAAAGAGGTCTTCATGTTCTGTTCTGGACTTCGGTTCACGTCTGGTACCTTCACCATGAGTATTATACCCTGCTTCAATCTCTTAACATCTCGAACCTTGATCTCCACTTCAATTTCTCAAACCCTTCCTTCGGTTATTGACACGTCTCTTCTCACAGCTTCTCGCGGTCAACAAGTGATTCTCAATCTACACCATCTCCTGCGGAGTCTCTCAAATCATTTCAGGTCCATTCAACTGACTTTTTCCTACTTCATTTCATCCAACTCGCGGTCTATATTTTTATCAACATAATTCTTCAAATGTCGCAGCTTCCAAGCTAATCATGGTAAATGTCGTCGTACAAAGGTACTACCAACGGCAATGGTCGATCTCAACAACTACCAAAATCAATCACACACGCTCGGAGCACGTCTTCCAACGTTCGAATCATCCTTTCACTTGCTTCGTTGTCTCATACAAACAATTATTCATAAATGAAAATCGCACGGGTCACACATAACCCCATCGAAAAACGTTCAAAATATAAAAGACGAAGTAATTTATACTAGTCGTACAAAATCACCTTATCGCAATATTACATACATACAACCCTAGTTCGTCAAAAACGAATTCATTGATACGGAAATCATCCGACGCATACATAACTTTCTCGAAAACGTCACAATCCAACCAAATACAAAATCCATTATGAAACACATACCACCAAATTACAACATGTTTGCAACATGTTTGCAACATAGCCAAACCATGCCAAACCAATCAGTTCAATCAGTTAACCCACGCTTGCTAATCAGCCAAGCCAAGATAAAACAAGAATATTGACATAATTCTCGGATGAGTCCAGTCAAAAGAAAATTGCAAGTTAAAGAAGGTTCAAGAGCTTGCTAGCTAGGGATGCATATCCAAAAAGAAATAAAATACTTACATGTGTCATCGTGGGGTGCTCACACACGGATCCATACCCAAAAGATACTACAAGAACACCATTTTACTTCCGTTCCAAACGTGGTCAAAATCTTAATAAATATCATCGTTCACAGTAAAAAAAAAAAATACATTACATGGCACGTGTCCTCCATGATCGGACTTCATTGGACAATGTCGTCTCAAGTTCTCACAACTTACGATCACTCGACCAGATCACTTACCACACAAATGCATAAAAGGCAAGGGTTTACCACAAAAACATCAACTAGGGATATCTATCGTTTAACCATCGATAATCAAGGATGGTTGAGTCAAGCAAAGAGGATTCCTTACTTAAATAAACTAAAACGACAATGGAATTGTCTTCCAATTACTGATGCACAGTTTGTAAACTTCAACAATTTATCGCGTGTCATAAAACATATCAAAAGAACAAGAAAGAAAATATATAAGGTACGATACATTCGCTGTAGGAGAAGTCTTCGTTATTTCCCTTAGAGTTATTCGAACTCTGATTTCCTCTACTTCAGCATTTTTCCATCTTTATTAAAAACTCTTCTCCTGGTGACGATACTAGCCCCTTTTGTATTTCATCAACACCCTCGTGATTCCGATGAAATTTGCATGTTACACGCAACTCATAAAAACATTTTCCAAAATTACTCGGTCGCAGTGACTTACTAAGTCAACGCCAAACAGAAGAAAAGATTTCAACGAACACAAGAAAATTCAAGAAAATACGATTACTTGCATAAGGATCCACCATTTTTAAAAACGTTCTCTTCCAAACATTTATCAAAAACACTACCGGTTTTTAAAGACGACCAATTTATTTGAAACTACATCGCCCTTCCAAAACTATGCATAACTAGCTAGATCATGCATACTTGAGGATCAAGCAACAACAACCAACAAAACAGGACTCTTCCCGAATTATGCCTAGTTAGCTAAGTTGTGCATAATTGAGGATCGAGTGACAACACAAACATTATTATTACATACCAAACACGACTATGGAAGTTTTCGACCTAATCTTCAAAATAATTAAACCATTTGAAATGAAATTTGAAATGGGAAAATATTGTTACCATCGTTTTAAGAAACACGTCCAACATTTTTCGTTCACTTTGGAAACATACCTTTTGCTTTGCCTTTTTATGAGAAAATAAATAAATAATTAAATAAATAAATCGACACCATTTGCATTTAGTTCACCAAAACATTTGACACACTCATACCTATCTTCACAATAGACTATTCACAAAATAACGGTAAGGTGGTTCATGATTAAAGATCATTGCAAGCACAACAAGTAATAAAATTAAGATCAATGAGATCGAACGAGGTAAACGAGCAATATATTTGCCGACGGAAATTAACTACATTAGAAATGAAAATACTTCAAATGTATGACAAAAGTCTCAGGATAATAACAGCGTTCTACGAATACATGGAGTGAGAGTTGAATATCAACACAAGCGTCAAAAATAAAAATAAAAATAAAACAACGATCATAATTCCCATCGTCTCGAGTTGCACACACATTCCACGAAGTGTATACGGGAAGAGAAGAATAATCACTTGGTTAAATAGAAACAATTTCACCAGAAGGATCGAGTTCTTTCACCTCTACAATTTGGTAAAGCGGCTACGCCTCCTCGCTTTTGTTAAATATAAATAAACAACCACTCTAATGAAGATTTATAGCATCATTCAAGTAAATACATAATTTTTTTTTTTTTTTTTTTTTTTTTTTTTTTTTTTTTTTTTTTGGTTCCATTAACCGAGAGAAGAAAGTTACGGCGTCCATGATCATGACAAAATACACCGGGTGACATACACTCATCATCAAGTACTAGCGATGTAGCGACACAAAAAAATAAATATAATAATAATGGTTTCATACCATAGACAATATTAAAATGAACAATCACATGACGACTCATGTTTAGATACAGACTCACAAAATCAAAGAAGGGATATCGGACGATCGAACCATCGTGACTCAAAACATTATATTTACATCTTTATTAAATAATATACAAGTAGGCGTGTGTTGTGTAATCCAGTTGCGTATAATAATTAGTGTTACCTTGTACATTGTAAGACCGAACATTTACACATTTTCAATTTGTGTTACACTATTAAATAATTTATACCTTTCATTTCTCAATCTATACAAAGTTTTCATTTCTGGAAAAATTTCTGTTGGAAATACGTTTTACGTATTTGTGAAGGATCGGTCGCTCCAACGATAATTATGTAATGGGCTCGTGGTCTACTTAACAATGTATAGTCCATATAGCCCACATGTAGGGTGGGCTATATATATATACCCCTCCTAGCATGTTAGGGGGGGGTTGGTCATTCTCATTTTTACATTTTTAATCTAATACTTCTTATTCTCTCTAACCTCTCTCTAGTTTCTCTCTCTACATCTTCATCTATCTATCTCTCTAATAATCATCTCCATAGTTAGATAATCCAAGGATTACGATAAACTAACAATTGGTATCAAGAGCCATGGGATGATTGCTTGGTTTTTGTGTTTGTGTTCTTGATTTTCACGCCATTTTTGATCCATTTTCACACGTCCAAATTTTTTTTTGTGTTTTTGATGGTTTTTTTCTTGATACAAATCTTCTACATAGTTGTGGTAGGGATTTGGTATAGTTACTTTGGCTAAAAACACAAAATTTTTGGGTGTTTTGATCATTTTTTGGCTTAAAATCACGAATTGGTTGTGTTTTGTCCGAGAAAAGTGGAAAATATTCCGATCTGGTCAAATCGGAAAAGGGTTTACTTATTCCAATCAGTATTCCGATTGGTCCTTTCAGATTGGTGCTTTCCGATTGGTGCTTTCCGATTGGTCCTTTCAGATTGGGGTTTTCCGATTGGTCCTTTCAGATTGGGGTTTTCCGATTGGTGCTTTCCGATTGGTTCTTTCAGATTGGTGCTTTCCGATTGGTTCTTTCAGATTGGTGCTTTCCGATTGGTGCTTTCCGATTGGTAAATATTCCGATCAGATTTGATATTCCGATCAGGAGATTCCGATCAAGGTTATTCCGATAGGCCATTCCGATCACTATCCCAACCAATATTCCGATCATCAAAATTTATTCCATAAAAATTTCGAATCGTGTGTAATTTTGTCTTGGAATTTTTGGTTTATCGAGAACAATTATTAGGGGATTTTAACATTATTTCTCGACTTCTACTCACAACAACAAACACAATTACTTTCTTTCATTGTTCGATCGATACGTAATCCTTAACTTCATTTATCATCGATTTTCAATGGATTCGTCGAATTCGACATCTCGAGAGGGAGACTTGCATCTCATGCAAAACACAGCTAGAGAAAGTGGTATAACGTTCTTTCGACTACTCCAGTCTCATCTAGTGACCATTTCTTGGTTTCAAGGAGGAAGCGAATTTTTGACACTCTTCGGTCAAGATCGTTATATATTCATCGATTCCATATTCCTCACCTTGAACCAACTAGCTGAGCAACTTCACAAAGAAGACTTTAATCACTCTGCATCAGCATCTGCATATCAAGCTCTAGTGACACAACTTACGCACTTCTTCAAATTCAACATTCTTAAATCTGACAATTCAGGGATATGTCAATCATTTCTTCAGTACACACAAACGGAAATTAAAGAGTTTCGTGGTACATTACTGAAATTAATGATGTCAGTCTCGTCTTCGATTTATGAAAGATCTCGACTTCAGCAAGAGTATGATAATGGAGTGCAAGAATCTACGATGCAGAATGATCATACGGTTGACAACTTGGAGCCTAAAGATTACAAGAGCAAGGATTCGGGAGGAAAGCATGATACAAGCAGCATGTCAGGGATTGATGACACCATATCCGTATCTGACGAAGAGTCTACAAACACGGTACAAAGGAATGTGGTATATGATGCCTATGCCGATGAACCACCGCATGTTGCGCATTCCGAACCTAATTATGACAAACATGGGATGGAAAAGGGTGATAGTTTTACCACTTCAGATTCATCCGATGTGAGTCAAAATAGGGGAGAAATTGTTCCGAATGCTATAGTTCATCATGATAAATGCTTTCTGACTGCTTCTCTAACCGATTCTGATTCCAAGATTAAAGAGCTTGAAATGATGTTAGCTCAGCAATCTAAAGCTCTTGAGGATGCCAAAATTGAATTTTCGAAGAAAACGGATAAATTTGAAAAGCATTTTGAAAAACTTGAAAATTCAAACGTTGTTCTTGAAAGAAAATTAAATCAAAAAATTCAAGATTCTAAAGCTGAAAAAGATAATTTTGTGAAACAAATTACTTTGCTAGAATCTAAGTTGGCATCCCAAGAAAAATTGCTTAAAGATAATGAGAAGTTAAAGGCCCAGGTTCAGGAAAAGGTTTTTGCTATAACTGCGTTGAAAAACGAATTAAGGAAAACTAAAGGAACTAGTGTGGACACTAAGCTTGAAAAACCATCAATCTTGGGGAAACCGCCTCAAATTCAGTCTGTTAGGCAACTGACTGCATTTAGATCCGAGCGACCAAAATCCTCGAGACCGCGGTTTGCCTCCCAAGTTGATATGGTTCATCTTTCTAGACCAGTCACTCCACTATCTAGGCCCATTGTGACTAAAACAGCTTCTGCAAGACCTAATCACATGATTGCCTCTAGTCTCCCTAGACATAGTCCAAAGAACACGTCTCAAAATTTTTCAAATGACGTTCGCCATACATTTGGTCTAAGGGAAGCTAAGCAAAAGACACAAGTAAGAGATAGGAATTTCAAACCTAGTCAGATGCCTTCTAGTTTACCCAACACTGCTAACCGAAGCATGTCACATCCTAGGAGCATCAATCAATCATCTAGGAATTCTAGATCTTACTCGAACATTAAATATGCTACTTGTAAAACATGTAGGAGATGTGTCTTTAAAGCCAATCATGATTCTTGTGTCAAGAAATTACTTAATGAGGTGAACTCCCGTGCTAGACTTAAATCTCAGTGGGTAGCTAAAATCAAACCCATTGGAAAAATGTGGCGCCCTACTGGTAGAACTTTTACTCTTGTAGAAAACGAGTGCCCTTTAACTAGGATAGTCTCTGATTCTGCTAAGACTACTAGGGAGGAAATTGAAAAGGAGGATACATCACTTAAGCCTGAACTTAAGGTTTTCTATAAAAGGAAACGTTTACCAGCTAAGACAAGTGAATCATCTCCTCCGGTCACCTCTAGCAAAAGAAAAGAAAACTGTGAACCCCCACTTGCTTCTAAGATAGATATCACTAACCCACATAAAAGCATACAAACTCCTAATGAGATTGCAGGTACCAAAGTCCGCGCTCAATAAGAACGAAGCGGTCCAATCATTGTATACCATTCAATTAAGGACACTCTCAGAGTTTGGTTGCTGAAGAAGCTGATATCTAAGAAACAAGTGTCTCAGGGGATTTGAAGTTAAGCTTACAGTGTAAAGGACTTATAGTCACATCACAGACTATAACTCGATCTTCAAAGAAAGGAAAGTTTATCGCCGATGGTAAACTTATCCTAACAACGAGAAATTCATTTTTCTCGGGCATGAGCTTATATCAAAAACATTCCAAGTTTTTAGGCTCATGCACAATGGCTCACATTCAAATCACAGTCTGTGACCCGGACTTCAGAGACAGGGAAGTTTATCTACGCAACGATAACTTACCCTCAAAACGAGAAATTAATTTTTCTCGGACACGAGATTATCCTAAAACCATTCAAAGGTTTTAAGCTCGTGTATATGGCTCATCGTTAAATGTCAGACGATGACCCGTACTTCAAATAAAGGAAAGTTTATCATTAATGATAAACTTATCCTCATAACGAGAAATTCAATTTTCTCGGTCATGAGCTTGTCTTAAAACATTCGAAGTTTTACGCTCAGAAAGGAAAGTGTATCTTTTAAATAAGAGAACTTTTCCTTATAACGAGAAATTAACCTTTCTCGGTCATGAGCTTTCCGTTAAAACAGTCAAAGTTTTCAAGCTCATGAACACGACTTCTAAGTAAATGTCAGCTTAGGACTCGTTCTTCAGATAAAAGGAAAGTTTATCGCCGATGATAAACTTATCCTTAACAACGGGAAGTTTACAACTTCTCGAACTTGAGCTCGTTTTATCAGATATTCAACATCTTAAGCTCAAGTAATTGGTTTTCAAAACTTTGAACACAATTTTTCGAGAATTTCTCAAAAGGTTTTTCTAAATCTTTCAAAATTGTGTGTTCAAAAATGTTTTGATAAACAGAGCATGTCTTCTGGAATCGATAATATTTACGAACCTAGAAATGTCATTCAATAATGACACGGGGTTGTAAATAAAGTTCGAGCAGAAGTTCAAACTTTTAAAACATGCTCAAAATGGTTTGCTATTATTTCAGATAGCAACCCGCTTTTCATAATCAAGTCAAGCATTTCACCGGAAAGCTTTGACTCAACAACGAGAATTAATTTTCTCGGGGACGTGACGAGGTGACCAACATTCGTGAACAAGAACCATGTGCTTCTTTCATATGCTGTTCTCCATTATTCAGGTCCAACCTCGTACATTGCTAATATTGTGAATTCCTCATCATATATTGATCTTTGCACGTGTTAAATACCTTACACTTGTGTTTAAAAGGTATTTAATTTACGTTTCAAGTATACCCTCATTAATTTGAGGGGGAGCTTGTTAAAATCAATTGATATTAAAAACATCGATTGGGTTAATATTTTTAATATGGGGGAGAAAATGTGATTTAATATGGGATATGATCAATCATAAATGGTTTGACTTAACGTGTTAGCTCATCCCGACATGTGCGAAATGTTTTCGAATATCGTAGCATATGTTAAGGGGGAGCAAAATGGATTTGCACTTCAAAATGGATTTCATGGTGATTTATACTTACCCGCAACCCAATTATTTCACGACGATGAAGATTGTGGTGACATAAGGATGGTAGGATAGGTTAAAGTCCAATGATTTCTCTAGAACCGGAGGAATCTTCCCAAGGACAATTCCTTAGATAGAATTAGAAGTCCTAGGAAAGATGGAGAAAGAATGTGAACGTAGCTGAATGCCGACCAAGTACTTAAGCTAGCACTGGAACAATCACAACAAGGTGCTAGTGATGACGTATTGGTAAGCATTGAAGGGGTTGAAGAATGAAAAAGAATTGTAAAGATAAAGGGTGTAAAGAAAGAAGCCCTCCTTACAACTTTAGGCAGAAACCGGGTCAATACATATGCTATTGAGGTCATTTTTGCTAATGATTCTCGGTATTGAAGAAAGACATCATGGACCCAGTGATGCAATGCACAACCCTTCCCAGCTAACTCAAATATCTCTCAAAAGGTATTTGTTTTAATCACACGGAGATCAACACATTATCTACTGGTTTATTCACTCCGAATAAATTGGTATTGAAAAGGTGGCACTCCTCTCCAGCCTCCGATCACTGAAAATCCAAAATGCACGATCGAGTCTAGAGCCATTTGAGATCATCAAATATCTCATTAGGACACACTTTCATATCTACTTGCTTCTTCACACACTGTGAAAAGTAAGAAAGTTCTTAAGAGTCCTACGCAAAATCTTCACGATCTTGCCTGAACATCCGAGTAATACGAAAGTATTTACAATGAAGATGGAAATCCTTCTTGAGCGAATATCAAAAAGCTCATGGTAGGTGACTTGTGCGATTCTTTATGAATCAAACTTGTGATAACTGGAAAGCAACAGCTGTTTAATTCTTAAATGAATTTAAACACGTTCCAGGCCTCTACGCATTATCATATGATCTTGCCAGAACACTCAGAGTGACTCTTTATTGATCACAGTGACGAGTGGAAATCCTTCTAGTGTTAACATCAAACAGCACTTGGTAGGTAACTTGCAAGATTCTTTATGAATCAAGCTAGTGACAACTGGAAAGCAACGATGGTGCGGTTCTTAATTGAATTTCACTTGTTCCAGGAACATGAATTGACGGCTTCAAATCATGCGGATAATATTATCCAAATGATTCACTCTTTACGTTCGCAGTCAGCTTTGGACGGTCGAGTAAAGAGAACGGGTTTACCCGCGAAATCTTGTCAAGGAGGTTCTTTATTGAAACTACCTGTCACAAGTACGATATTTAATATCGTCCAACGGTCTTCACCGACCGGAGGTAAAATGCTACCGAATTAGAATGAAATGTTCAAGACCATTTCATCCGTGTATATTGTTTGTTGCTAACTGTCTTATGCAGCGTAACAAGAAGGTGGCATTGCGGTGTACAATCCAGAAGAAGTCGTCACCACATGCTTATACTACATACACTTAGTACTTCAACAAATTCAAGAAAGCCTGAAGGTCAAGTCTTCCGCTGTATCAAACTCTGAAGCTTTCAAGAATTTAAAGGTATAAGTATGTGGAACATGAAGTCACGAAGAGGCAAATTTCACAAGTGATAAATGCACAAGGTCAAGGCAAGGAAACATGCTCAAGACTAAAGTCAAAGATCACATCAAGCATATTCACAAGAACAAGATCGAAGACTCAAGCATAGATGCTAGGTTTAAGATTTTGTAAAATGGTGTGACCTCCCTTAGGGGGAGATTGTTGGAAATGTGTTTTCCCAAAGAAAGTCTCGGTCACATCATTATTAGCATAGATCACGAGCCATAGTATATTTAGAACTTTGTAACTTGGAGCGACCTCCCTTAGGGGGAGATTGTTGGAAATACGTTTTACGTATTTGTGAAGGATCGGTCGCTCCAACGATAATTATGTAATGGGCTCGTGGTCTACTTAACAATGTATAGTCCATATAGCCCACATGTAGGGTGGGCTATATATATATACCCCTCCTAGCATGTTAGGGGGGGGTTGGTCATTCTCATTTTTACATTTTTAATCTAATACTTCTTATTCTCTCTAACCTCTCTCTAGTTTCTCTCTCTACATCTTCATCTATCTATCTCTCTAATAATCATCTCCATAGTTAGATAATCCAAGGATTACGATAAACTAACAATATCAATCTCTCGGAAATTATTAACATTAGTAGACGCGGTGACTCGGTTATCATAATTGACAAATCATTAGGTTTGAAAATCTCCATACTTGTGTCAAACCCTCATTAATGTTCATATCTTAAGTACCAAAAACATACGTAGTAAGAATTTCCCAAGTTTTACGTTTTTATTATTACGACTTATATTATCACATATATACGCATATCCAACACGACTCAACCTAGTCCCATTAACTCTTAAAAATTCAACCTTTGACTTCTATTACACACATGTTTTCCCCAAAACTGTTTTGTTAAATCATATTCGCGTAATTCGACTCAAATGATAAAGAGGTTTCACGTGGTATTATCTCGGATACTTACTGATTTTAGTCGAGACTTAAATCTCAATAATAATAATATAATAAACAATCAAAATGCTTATCTCAATAATTTTAAAATATATAAAATTCAACTTTTAATCCTTAGCCCATTATCAAATGATTTTAAAATTAACACATCTCGTCGCGGAATAAAACAAAAGATTTTTCAAACGATTTTAAACAAGCATCATCGAATTATGCATAGTGGTTCTCTATAACGACAATTAAATAAACAAATGATTTCCAATGACGTTCCATCAATGTTTAAAATTTTATTTCAAGCATTATAATTTCATACTTAAAGTGTATATTCCGATTTTATCCCAGTTTATTTACTACAACGAGTGACGAGTTCTAGTTTACACCAATGCATACGTATACATAACCTTATGTTTAAAATAAACCAATTTTTACAAAGTTGCTACCTCCAAAATATATGACCAATTTTTCTACTCTATATTACAAATTATGCCAAAAGTTTGCTACATTGACCCGAAAATGAATTCATACTAAATCCAAGTTATATATACTCGACAGTCATATCGTAAATTTTATTATAACTCCTTTCTCAAATTAATTTAAACAAATTCTTAACAAGTCCATCACAATCTTTTAGTATCAAATTTTAATATATGAAAACAAGGATTTTACGAGTAATACAAATTACTTATTACGATTTACCAACCAAGGTTGAAGGAAAATAATTTCACAATGTCCGTTTATTCTCTACACGAATTTTACTTGTTATAAGACACATCATATGTCATTTTTATCCAAAAGTTTCATTCACCAAATATTAAATATGTAAAACACTTTATGTTTAAATCATTCGATCAACAAAGTCTTATGCTTATTTAACTCACACAAATGCCGGACCTCTTCATGTAAAATATTAACTTCAAAATAATGAATCAACCAAACAAAATGAAATAAATGGAACGAGAATACGTATGTCAACTAAATGTTGTTATCGGCCTCGGATGAGTCTCGAAATCGTACTCCACAAAATTAACACAAAAACCAACCAAATTCCAAATTATCGCGCTTGATCACAACGCCAGTCTATTTTAAAACACATCTTTAAAATTCAAGTAGAATAGTAAACATCGATTTAATGGCAACATGCCTCAACCACGTTTCATAATATACACACATGATTTGCCGCCCCAATGTACGCATCGTCGATTATACTTCGTCTATGTTATAGTTACGTGAACTAACATATCAAACCCATTAGGAATAAAGGAAATAAAGTAATACGTAAGTAAATTACGTTTCAAAAGAAAATGTCCAAAATGACACATCACGGTGCGATAACGACAATCGAGATCGACCTAGTCGATATAAAATATGTTACGAAGCATCATTTACGTATCTAGAGTATCAAACGAGGTTCATATTCGGTTATTCGAACAATAAATTAATTATCAAGATTGATAATTTGCGGTGAGGCCGAATTCTCAACAAAACCGCATTATAACTTGTACGATAATCACTCAAAGACCATTGCTTCACGTGCAATGCCTTTAAACACCATAGTATATACATACTTATACGTACAACCACTCCTACATACACGTAGGATTACAACGCAGTGTTGCCATGTAATGCAATGTAGCCCGTTATGCCAAATACATGCAACCTATAATATAATCTTACAAGAATTTGCAAATTACGATGATAAGTACTCAACGTACAAAACAATATATCTCAATATATATCTCAAAGTATTTACTTACTAAATACTTAGGGAATTCATATCAATTTCGAGGGATACATCTAAAATATAATGCAATGCTAAGTAATTCTTACCGGAGCCATGCAGGATAGTTGTGTGTGCTTGGACCACTTCTTACGACACCAAAAGTTATAGTTTAGGATTTTCAAAAAAACGACCTAGTTCTCTATAACTCATGGCTCTGATTACCAATCTGTAACACCCCCACAAATGCTATGCGCAGCGGAACTACAACATTGGGTGCTACACAGTATTCATTGCACACAAGATATATCAAACGACGCTAAAAAGACGCCAACTTAAAACTTGAATTAAAAATTGTTAGATGATACATGTCCACGGTTTTTCCAACCCCACTGGGTACAACAGAGTTTAGCGTTTTCGGTCCCCATAAATCTCAACCCAAGAATTTCAGTTTACAATAACATCACATTAATATTTAAAATTTGTTTAAGTAGAAAAGGAGGAAAAACAAGCGGACTACAAGCCATACACACAACATCCATCCCATGCATGCTCCATTCTATACTTCAGCGGTCACCTGAAACACATGCCAAAATTTTGGTCAACGAAAACGTTGAGTGGAATTCATAGGTTTTACAATTCATTTGAACGTATATAAAATAAAAACCATTCGTGATCATTTATAGACTTGTCGATCAAACAATCTATATTCAGGATACTGACAATTGTGTTTAAGCTCATGACACTAATCCGTTAACTCAATCACCCGCGTAATAAATACCGGCGTGATTCAGATGAAACCAGTGCCCCTTCTAAAGGCATCAGTTGCAATTATACCTTATTTCTCATACAAAATAATCTACCGCAGAACTTACTCAACGTACAGCTTCTCGGCTAGCATTGGGTCGTTAGCCCCGTAGTACTACAAATTGCATAAGCGGCTATTTCCCCCTACTCGAGGGCAGGAAAATAGTTAATAGTTCATGAATTTAGGGTCTTTTGCAACTTTGGTACTCAACACAATTTCTAAGGCAACTTTCGGGTCTAACAATCATTCATGATATACGTTCCTTTTAAAAACTAGCATGCATTTCCCTCGCGGGTAAAACAATTTGAAATAAACATAAGCGAGGCTATAAATTCACACCTTATATCTTAAGTAGTCGGTAGTTCGAGAGATGATCACTGACGATGTTACGGATGCCCGGGTAAATCAACACCTATCACAAATAACGCGTAATGAGTAATCTCATTTTAAATACCTCACGGTACTGTATAAAATACATATATACTAGTCACTTAGGACAATTATAACTCACGCCAAAAACAAAACAACAAGCGTTACTCATTTTATACCATTCGTTCTTATTACTTACGCTATCCATTTTTATCCATTCTCGCCGGTACTCACCGAAAGTACGGGCTGTTTTACCATATTTAACCATACTTATAAAATTTGACAAAATTCTCAAAAATCCTATAAGACCTGTAGATGACATGTTTTTAAGCCCAATAAAAGTTTTTACTTTTACGACCCGTTACGCAACGCTTTTCCAAAACTACATTTTACGGGCTGAAATTGTACTTCGACCAATTTTGACCTCTTTGACCTATATGAAATGCACCTTTGACTTCGTTGACTCCTAAGTCAACTTATAGAATCATTTATACAGGTTTGGGACCAAATTTTGACCCTTGACCATTTACCAATTCATACTTGTGACCCTCGGGATTTGACTAAAACTTTACATAAATTCGGATTATGAAAGTCCTCGTCTCCCGGTACTCGATCTTTAAAACCTCATAACTTTTAGCTCGTTTTGAGTCACGGGCTCTACCTTATACCAAATTAAAGACAAGAAGACCCTCTATAACTACATTTAGTTTTTAAGACCTGTAGGAAAAATAAATCTTATGAAATGACCTCAAAGTTTCTGCCTAAATATGACCATACCAAAAACATGCTTAGACTCGATTTTAAACCTTCTAACCACCACTAGGCATCATCCTAAGCTTCCCTAATCACAACCAAACACAAATTTTCAGTCCTAACCCCTATTGATCAACAACCTTATGATCTAAAAATATAAAAACAAACATGCAATCACTTATACCCATTCAAACACACCCAAAACACCCTTATAAACACAAATCCATGACATTTCATCAAACACCTTGAACACACCCCAAAACCCCAAAAATTCGTGGCTTTTAGGGGCTGTGGAGAACCCATAACATAAAACCCATCTTGTTTTATGGATTAATTGATATTATAAACACACGAATTAAACATCCCACTAGTTTAATTACACCAAAACACGTTTTTGAAAAATCTTTAATTCTTGAAAAATTTATGTTAATGCATGTTTAATTAAACCATGGATTAACACTCACCAAGGGATTCTAAGATGTGGTCTTAAGTTAGTTTTTGTGAAAACTCAAGAAAAAAATGGTGGGTGGTGGTTCTTTGGGTTTGGCCGTCGGCCTAAGGACAAAGAGAGGAGAGTGTTTGATTTTTGTTTTGTGAAATGTGTTTGTGTGTTTGTGTTTGTGTCATTTTGTGTGATTGGGAGGGACCAAATGGTAAATAAAGGTTTCTTTTGGCCTTAAGTTAAAAACGCCATTAAAACTTTGCGGTTTCGACTCACTAGTAAATTTTGAAAATTTTACGGGAGTCGGAAATCATCCCGAACACTCCAAGATATTTTTGGGATACTTTAAATGTACTCGGAAGGCTATAAAACTCACCCGACTCAACTTAACACGAACCGTAAATAAAATTCTCGAAAAATTACATTATCGATAAATCGTCACTAATTATAGAAATTTGGGCATCCATCGGTATCGTAGTCGTTATCGGTTCTTCTTAAATCGTCAATCGTTAAATTACGACCGTAAACGTCGGTTTCAACTTAAACCGTCAAATATATAGCAAACGAAATTTCTTAAAAATTTCAAAAATATACGTAAAATGGGATTAATAAATGACGTTGGGCTCGGGATATCACATCCACAAGTGAGCCACAACTCAAGAGAGATGCTCATACTGAACAGCTCTTGAGACAATAACTTAGCATCATACGGCACTTTCACGGGTGTTACAATCTATTTGGTTTAACCAATAAATCTTATTATATGTTGAATGTACTGAACTAATATAGAATGGTTCTTAAGTGTTGTTGTCAATTATCTATTTTGTGGGGTAAAACAAAATAGTTAGTAACCAAAACAAATAAAACTATTAGTAACCACAATAAGAGAAAATACATTACTAATAAAGGTTCAAAGTACACAATATTCATAGCTTGGTTGGCGTTACAGATACAATTTTCAAAGCATTAAAGTACCTTACATTGATGCTAAGAGCATACATTGTTGGCCAAAATATAGGGAAAATGTGACAACCAATAAGCCAATATAAACATGGCATTAGTCTTAAAATAAGTTCACATAAGTCTATAAGTTAAACAACTAAGGTACTAACGCACCAATACCTGCAATGGAAAAATACTTTATAGTTTTTTGGGGCTTTATCCAGCAGCTTCTTTCACACATATGAAAGACCGGTATCATGACTGGGTGTCTTTCATCAATTGTCTGAACACCGTCACGAACTTCCTCAACAATTTTGAATCTGACCATTTTGTTAGTCTTGAAACAACATTTCTGCACCACATTCTTCCATTCAGTTATGATTGTCATGTGATCTTTTCTTTCAGGTCTTTTTGGATGAGGTTCCAAATCAATATCGACATAAAATGAATTATCATCATGCTTCAAAATTGCATTGTGATACTTGATTATCCTATGTGTCCTAACAAATTCGGCTGGTATTGTCTACAAAATAGAAAAAAGTATATAAACATAAGCAAGATCATTCTTTTTACGCAGGATGGTTAATTAAAAACATTAAATTAATAACATTATTCAGTGTCTATATAAACATTATTTGATAAACTTACAAGGCGGTTCCGTGCAGTTACATAGGACAAAATGGGACTATAAAAGAATTTCTTATCATTCTCATGCTCAGAATGTCGTTTCCATACATATTCATGTTGCATCCTTTTGTCTACGATTGGCAAAAAAAACAATTTTAATTTAACTAAACTATTTAAGCTAATGCCAAAGCCAAGTAATGTAAAAATATTTAAGCTACACTAAACCAAACAATAAAGAGGTACCCTTTATACAACATACATCTTAATAAGTTTTTGAAATACAACAAGTGTAGCAGTAACATACCTTCATCAGTTGGGTTTCGCATGAATGGAAACCGACTGTTCAAAGGCATCCTTGGGACAGTCTCAAAACGAAGGGTAACACCTTCATCATTAAATGGTACCATCGACACACTGTTCTCCAACAGATTAGTGAAAACTAATCAGTTACCAGCATCAAGCCACTCAACGTTAGTCACATTCTTCCATCCTTTACCATAAAATACATGGCCAACACAGCCATCAGATAGTTTCACACGACGACGAGAGACGGTAGAAACTTCCGTATCAGAAACCTTAACAGTAACAACATTTCCGACGATATTTTGAAGGAATTGACAAGGAAGTGGCTGCAATAAATTAAAATCAAATGACTAAATGAGTTACATTATTTTACGTTGTAGATTTGAAAGGTGTGAAGAACCATTCAAAAATATGACTATGGTATTCGGTGGTGATTTTAGGCAAATTCTACCTGTTGTTCCTAAAGGTTCAAGATAAGACATTGTCAGTGCCTCTTTAAAGGAATCTTATTTGTGGGATCATTACAAGGTTCTACTGTTAACCGCCAATATGAGGCTAACCGTGGGAGCACGACCCGAAGATGTGTCAGAGATACGCGAATTCGCTGATTGGATATTAAAAGTTGGAGACGGGGAACTTGGCGATCCTAATGACGGTGAGGTTGAAATAGATGTACCCGAAGAAATACGAGTGGATGAAAGTGATGACCCGGTAAAATCTATTATCGATTTTACCTATCCAAACCTTTTGGATAGTATTGATGACCCTGCATACTTCCAAGAAAAGGCTATTCTTGCTCCAACAAACGAAAATGTAGACAATATTAACGAGAAATTGTTAGAGAAATTCCCCGGAGAAGAAATGGTTTTCTTAAGTTGCGATAGCATAAATAAAACCGAACGTGGCGCTGCTATAGATCAGTCGGTTTTCTCTACAGAGTTTATTAATGGGTTGAAATTCTCAGGTGTTCCAAACCATAGAATTGTTTTAAAAGTTGGAGTTCCGGTTATGTTGTTGCGAAATATAGATCAAGCAAATGGTTTGTGTAATGGGACAAGACTCCAAGTTCTACATTTAACAAGGACTTCCATTAGTGCACAAATCATTAACGGAACAAACTTTGGAAAAAAAGTTATCATACTGAGGTTGAGAATTACACCGAGTGATAAACGTTTACCGGTAAAGATTGTAAGAAAGAAACTTCCTTTGTCACTTTCTTTCGCAATGACTATAAACAAAATTCAAGGCCAATCTCTTTCAAAAGTTGGTTTATATCTTCCACGGCCTGTTTTCACCCATGGACAACTTTACGTTGCTGTTTCACGAGTAAAAGCAAAAAGGGGTTGAAAGTTTTCGTTTGTGATGAGGATGGTAATATATCAAAGACTACTACCAACGTGGTGTACAAAGAAGTTCTTCACAATATATGACCAATGTTCAACAGGTATGTTACTTTTATATTCATGCATTTTACTACATGTTTTGTCAATGATTCATTTTTTATCCAAGACATGTTTAACTAAAGTCTAATTGCATTTTTATGTCAACATATAGGTGTTGATGCATTGGAATTTGCCAAACAACTACGCATGTATGGAAAACATCGTCTCATACTCAAGATCATTAACTTTTGAATTGAAAAACGCATGGATCTCTTTATTTTAATGTTTGCAAAAATAATAAGATTATATCGTGTAATGATACATGTTTACTCTCGGTTTTTCTTTGTTTCATATATTAATGCTTCATGCTTACATTATTCATTGTGTATTTCGCTTAAACACTTCTTACAAATTAAATTTTTTTAAGATATCCCGTGATTCCACGGGTCATTAAGCTAGTTATTATATAAAAGATGATAAAAGACAATTATTTTAAAAACAACACATAAAATTTAAACGAATTGAAATTATTAGTTAATATATATTTTTAAACAAAATAATAATAAAAGTTATTTAGCATTTAAAAGAATGACAAGTACAAACTTTATAAAAAATTAATTAAAACACAATTTTTTAATAAATATTTTTTATTCTTCTAAAATAACCCTCCTTAAAATCCCCTCCTTAAAAATAGTAACTTTATACACTATCATATTTAGCACATTTATACAAGAATTCATTCACAATAATTTCAAAAAAAATTCTTAGTCGGTTTATTTTTATCTAGCACATAAGAGAAATTTCTGAAAATTACCTATTTTTAGTAGCACATTAGTTGTTGGTCAAACATATCCCACAAAACTTGCAACCTCTTTCATTAACCAATTAACAAAATAGTTTATATACAAAATTATGGTTGATTGAAATATTTAATGATATGACTCTTGCCAAAAATAAAATAAGAATAAGTTTTAAAACTAAAATAATTAAACCGTACGTTTTAGGAGGTCATTTATTTTTGTAAAGTAAAAAAATACTTTTCACCAGAAAATACTTTTCACGAGAATATACGTAGCCTCCCCAATAATACTTTTTAAAAAATGAATGATCTAATTTAGTAAACTCAATAATTCTTTTCAATTTATTACTTGTAGAGGTGGCAAAATGGGCGGGCGGGCGGGCACGGGCAGCGGGCTAAACGAGCAGCGGGTTAAATGGGCGCGGGCTAAACGGGCGCGGGCTAAACGAGCACGGGCGGGCTAAACGGGCGCAAGCTAAAAAAGGAAAAAACGTATAAAAACCTACAAATAAAAAAAAAAAATACTTGTTTGAAAGTCGGGATAAAAAATTTAATAAAAAATATTCGTCGAGTATACTAATTTGTATTTTACAAGTGCACCCGTTAAGCCCATTTAGTTTCTTACATATGCGCATGTTTAGCCCATTCATTATAAAAAATGGGCAAAAAGTGCCCCATCCTTTTTTGAAAATGGGCAAAAAGTGCCCATATATATCAAAATGGGCAAGATTTGCCACCTCTAATTATTTGTAACTCCAAAAACACGGTTTCCTCTGACTCATTCAACATATAATTCAAAACCCACGTTACTGACCTTAAATAGAGTCAAGTTTATAAATCAGCCTAAAATAAATTCATAATACTTTTGATTTTGTGATTTGATACAGTCAAATCTAATTTAATGTGTTTTCTTTATTTTTAGTAATCTTGCACTTTATATAATGCATCATCCATTTTGTAAGATGTTGTTCATGACAATCTTCTCCAAACCAAATTCAAATAACCAAAATACGATGGCTACATGTGTTGCAGGTTTCATCAATGATTTGTATGCGGTTAAAAACAACATTAACATCTTATTTAATTATGTGATCGGACATGTAATAGCCTGTGATGATCTGGATACTTAATCAAAATGGCAAATCAGGCAAAAAGAAACCCTTGACAATGGTTGATGCAGATTTAGTTTTGTAAATATATGTTTATATTCCTGTGTATTTTTTTATAGGGGTAACGAGCTCAAACGCACTCTTTGAGGGACTTTTGCACAATTCAGTGATTTCTTGAATGGATATGTACGGCTCATGGAAAGATCATTTTAGTTCATCTATGAACGATGAAAATATGGGATGGTAATATCTATTACTCAAGTGATGAATTTTAGTATCTACTTACTTGCATTAAATTTTTGTATATTTATTCGATTATTGTTTGTATTTTTTTTTACCTAATTTATGGACTAGGGCGTATGTGTGTTCAGAAGTATAATGCTGCTAAGTTGTTAACTTTCGAAGGAGTATAGCTCAAGGTACACATACAATAATGTTTTACGTCATGAATTCAGTATATACTTGTCAACTATTTGTAACCTATTTAACTTGCAATTTCCAGGGTTTTTTGGCGAAAGATGGAGCCGAATAATCTAAGAATACTTCTTTGTTGATAACTTTTTTTTTGTTTTCTTAGAATAAGTATTACATTCTTATAAAGATGAATAAGGCTCAAAATGTACGTAAGGTGAGGATAAAGGTGGAACTTACAAAGTGAACAATAGTTGGTTATGGGTTTTTTTGTTAATTCTGATGTCTATTTATCTTATCCTAATCACATATATCGGTATACATACTTTCTAATGGATGGATGTGTT
Organism: Glebionis coronaria; assembly: GCA_025667525.1. Taxonomy (NCBI): domain Eukaryota; kingdom Viridiplantae; phylum Streptophyta; class Magnoliopsida; order Asterales; family Asteraceae; genus Glebionis; species Glebionis coronaria. Next base: position 25,382,738 of record CM046876.1, read on the forward strand.
ACTATTATCAATAAAATTATTATTTGTTTTTAGTATATTTAGTGTCAACAATATTATTATACTCATTTTTATAATTTGAGCCAATGAAACTTTGTTGCTGAATAACTTTATGATAATGAGCCTTATTAGTCCAGCCTAAAATGGATCATGTTTAGTTCGGTCCACAATGACCAATTAAAAGTATACAAGAAAAAATAATGAGAAAATAAAAAACCAAAGATGTCCAGAATTGTGTAAATGCATTCTTTGTAAGTTGTTATTTTTGTAACAGGCTGACATAGGTAATTTTTTGTAATGGGTTGATATGTGTAATTAATGTTAGGGGTTGAAATGGGTTATTTTATGTTAAGTCTAGGTTGTTTTGTGAAACGGGTTAACATTGGTGATTTTGTTACATGACGAAATGATATGATAACCCTCTAAATCTTTTTGCATTAGGGCATTAGAATTATATTATTAATTTCTTTAAAAAAAAGAATTATATTATTAAGGTTATTCCTATAATACTTACTTATAAGATGTTTATAATATGTGTTGTAGACATAGTGAGAAAATGACACACCTAATACAAATTCATAGTACATGAATGATTAAAGTTCTCACGTGTTTCGAATCACATATTAGTGTTAAAAGTGGGTGCTGATAATGCTTTTAAGAAATATTGACCAAGCAAATTGTTTGTGTAATAGGACAAGTCTGTAGGTTCTTAAGTTAATGAGAACAAGAATTAGTGCACAAATAATCAATGAAACAATTCGGAAAGTTAATTATCATACTGAGCTTGAGAATCACTCCCTTCGACAAGCGTTTGCCACTAAAGATCATCTGAAAACAGTTCCATAGTTCAGTTTCATTTGAAATGATCATTAACAAAAGCCAAGGACAATTTATTTCAAAGGTGGGTGTGTACCTTCCACATCCTGTTTTCACTCATGGTCAACTATATGTAGTTGTCCCGTGAGTTAAAAGCAAGAAATGATTGAAGGTTTTTGTTTGTGATCCGAATGAAAAATATCTAAAACAACTACAAATGTGATTTACAAAGAAGTCTTACACGGTCTTTGAACAAGTTTATGATGTTATGTAATATGTTTATTTAAAAAGAATACATTTTCAAATATTTTGTAGTTAAATCTAAATTATTGTTCACAATTTCCTTTTAACTTTTACGTTCAACTTTTAGATGTTCACGGAATGAGCATTGGATGTTCACTTTATTATGATTCACGTACGTCATGGTTGAAGACCTTAATGCTATTTTTATGATTGTTACAAACTTAAAAACTTATCAATTACTTCATGTTTTTTATATTATTGTTTTCATCTTTTACCAGAACATGTTTGATTTCTTTTTAATATTAACACGTGTTTACAATTTCTTATAAAAATCACTCATTTGGCTAAACCCAACGTTAGACGGGTCTTTAAGCTAGTGAACTTGTATTTCACGATATTCACACTCATAAATACATAAAACTAGTGATAAAGCCAGGATTTCATATAAGGGTGGACCAAATATATACGTAACTATTAACTAATAAAATGTCGTCGGGAACTCATGATAAAATTGTAAAACCCGCATACTTTTACCATAAACAGTACTCTTAGTAAACATATGTACAAACTAAAACTTTCCTTTTATAGCATGAACACGTGTCACGAGTATTAATTACAGGAACTACGTATGTGTTATTGCACGATAAGTATTAAGTACGTGATATTACACGATAATTATTGACCATAATAATTATAATAATGAACATGAAATCATGAATGTTAGATCACGAACACGTAACTACGTATGTATTTATTAGTATACGATAAATATTGTTTACGTACAAGTAATTATTATAACACGAATAATTAATTACGTTATAACAAGAAAACGCTAACGAATCTACGCGTGAATATAAGACATGAAAAATGTACGGGTTTCTCTCGTGGGCCGCTTATAGCCGCGGACACAAGGATAAGGACGGGCCAAGCCCATGTTTGTTTTTACCAAAAAGGAAAAATGGAAAAACTTTTTTCATTTTACAAAGTTTTCTAAAAATTAAAACCCTAATCCTCCTTGCCTCTCTTCCTTGGCGCCGGCTACCAAGAGCACCACCAAGGTGGTTTGTTGATTTTGATTATTTGAAATCAAGTGTTAGTGTTGGTGTTATTATTCTTATTTGATTCACGCATTCGGTAAATTCTTTAATCTTTTTCTTTTATTCTTTTTATTTAAATCAAGAACACATGAACATGGGTAACAAAAACAAGTAATTAACATGTTAGAAATCATGGTGTAATAAAACGAATGGTTTAGGGTTCGGGTTTGGTTTGGCCGACGCAAGAATCGAGAGCCCCAGGCTCTCGGTGGTCGTTGTATCACCACCAACCGAGACCTCAATGGTCTCGGTGTGGGCTGTGGTGTCTCGGAAGCAGGGAACAAGGACCCCGACGCAAGTCGAGGTGGCCTTGTGGTTCGGTTGGTCTCGGCGCAGCAACGAGAATACCACCGGTCTAAGACCGTCGGCTGTTTTGGTCAAGTAGGGGAAACGCACGCGACAGCAAGGGGACCACCGGCTAACTACCGGTGGGAACTTTGTGTGCTCGGTGGCAAGCCGAGGCAGACCAGGGCCAAACCACCGACTTCAGCCGGTGGTAAAAACTGCTAAGGGGGTTTTTGTTTCAGTCCGATTCACGAGGAATTCGGTCCGGTTCTCGTGCGGTCTAAATTAAAAACACGGGTTCGGTTCATGACTAATTTTTACAAGTTTACATTTTTAATAAGTAATATTATTTTAACAAGAAAAATTAAATTAATTAAATCATGGCTAGTAATTAATTTAATTTAACATGGACTTACGTTATAATTATTTAGTAAATAATACATGTTTTAACGTAAGTATTTTTATTATTTAATTTAGACTATATTATTAATTAATTATTTAAAAAATGAACTATAATTAATTAATAATCATGAATTAGGTAATATTAATAAAGTATTAATACATGTTTAACCTAAGTATTTTATATGCTTTAATTTAATTAAAGCATGCTTTTATTTAATTAAATTGTATAACCTATAGTTTATTTAATTGACATGATATTATTAATAAACTATACAAATAATTTCATGACTTATGATATTTAACCAGTAAACTTAAGCTTATCTTAGCTTATTAATCCAACTTATTTCTAAATATGGAAACTTTCTATTTAAGGAAACTTACTACTTTTGGAAACTTTCTATTTTTAGAAACTGATCTATTTTTAGAAGCTAATACTTTTGGAAACTTTCTATTTTTGGAAACTTTCTATTTTTAGAAACTTTCTGTTTTAAGAAACCTCCTATTTTTAGAAAGTTACTTATTATTACAAAACAAGTGTAATAATACAAGAATACAAGTTAATACTTAAACAGAATACATAGAATACATGATAATACAGTATAACATTAAAATTAGTAAACCAAGACTATAACATATAAAACAAGCTAAGACATGATATAATCAGTTAGGTACTCAGTAAACATAATACTTATACATGTCCCCTATTTATGTAGCATTAGTGAGGTTGGAGTGGGACTTTCATCCTCTCGTCTTTCTTCGTTCACTGGACACAAGGTACGGATTTTCCGTCCTTCAGTATGGACATTCTTTCCTTATTAGGATTCCTCGTTTGTAGCCAACTGTTTTCCCAGTATTGTTTTATATGTTTGATACTTTTGTTAGAATACTTGCCTAAGCCATATACATGCATGACCAGTGTCACCTAGTTATGGAGGTACCATAACCATAACACTAGAGGCACCAGTGTTATGACTTCCCCAGGGCGGAGTGATTGCTCGTGGCGTCTCTTTCAGTTATTTGGCCATTGTTATTATATTATCATGTGGGGCGTATGGGTGCATCCTAGTTACATGTTTTTATAGGATTTTCATGGTGAATACGATGTGTGCCTTGCATCCTTCACAAGGAGTTGCTCCCTCCTACCCAGACTATTTAATTAGAGGCAACCCCTCTAATTGCATGACGAGGTCTCCCTTCCAAGTATTCATGCACGGTGGAACCTCATGACCTATATGGGATATTGGCTAATTAATACATATTTTACATAAAAACATAAGTCTTTTCAAACTATAAAACCAGTTTTATGAACATGTTTCCAGGTTACTTAGTACTTATACATTTCCGCTGCTATTAGTCTTTTACGCTTGTGTTATTCCATGCTATACCTAAACAGCAGGTACTCAAGGGAGCTCGTAGACTTTAAGCGTACATGCATATGGATTGGAAGCTATCTAGCCTTCTCTACTTTATGCATTTCATCATACATTATGCTACTCATTTCTTTGGACATTGTTTAGCCCTTTTCCTTCAAAGTACTTATGTTTGTGTGGGATGAGCTTATACTTGGACTACCGATGTTTATTTCTGGTATTTCCATTCATGGTCATTTAATGTTTTTAAGACATTTACCTTGTATACTTTGATGACACGCCACAATCACGCATGACATTCCATTTACCAAAATGGGTGTTACAATTATGGTAACAGAGCCAAGGCTTCGACCTGTAGGCTCTCAAAACATGACTTGTGATTAGTGGGAAATCACCATGGTCTTCCTAGAACTGACAGTTTGTTTTTATGCATTTATATCATGTATCATTGTCGCAAGAATTTTGACTAAGTAATGGTTGGTACAGGACTGACCATATTTAGTCGCATGTGCTTTTATCTATCGTGTTGTTTTGATGAACCGACCCATAGGCGTTCATCTTCGTCATGTCATTTTTTAGGTGAACCGACCCAAAGGCGTTCACCCAAACTCATGTTATTTCCACATCATGCATTCATAAACTGTTTTCATGCATAGAATTTTTCTCATGATTTATTGGCATAAATTTTTTTTGATGTAAATATATTATGTTTTTATTAGTTTAATCATGCATTTTGTTTTATATTGTCAGATGACTCTCTCACACGCGAGCAGGAACAACTCAATGCAGCAGTTCAAGCTGCGATGCAGGCCATGCTTCCTCAACTGAGGAATGAAATTAGGGCCGAGGTGAAAGCTGCCAACAATCAGCACCAGCACCAGCATCAGTATCCCCCTCCTCCTCTAGCTACACTGATCACATGGCTGGAGTGATTCAACAAGCAACATCCTAGATCCTTCGAGAAGACTGACAGCCCCAATGAGGCTGAGAGCTGGCTAGCTCATACCGAGAAGATATTTGATGCAATGGGTTGTGAACTTGTCTTCAAGGCAAGGTTAACCTATAACAAGTTTGAAGGTGACGTGTTTGGAGGGTGGAAATCAGTGAAGCAGTCTGAGGGAGGTGACAATTGGTTGGCTGGCTTGACTTGGGCTCAGTTCAGGGAGTTGGTGATGGGACAGTTCTTCCCCAAGGCTGAGCAGGATAAGATGAAGAGGGAGTACCACGAGATTAGACAGAGAGCTGGGTAGAACAACAACGAGTTCATGCAACGGTTTCTTCGTTTGGCTGGTTTTCTTGGCGCAGCAACAGGTACTGCCAAGGAGCAAGCATACCACTTTCGCTGGGCTCTTCGTACATCGGTCGCCAATAACTTGGTGTGTGCTACCTTCAACATGGTGGCACAAGTATCTGATGCAACACGTAAGTTGGAGATGCTGTTGGAGAGGGATGAGTTTGGAGTGTCAGAGAGACCCGAGAAGAGGTATATTTTCGTCACTCAGCGGTGATCATTTCAATTCATTCAGTACTATGCAAATATTTATCTTCCTCTATAAATTGCATCTTTCAGGCAGAAGACTAGGGACCGGTCTCAACCGGCTACTCAGCAGCAGCCTAGTCAGCACAGGGGGAAACGGTCAGACCCAAGACCATTCTGCTTCGGATAGGCGTGGCGGTAATGATAATTACCGTAACAACGCTAGCAACTCCAACATCAGCAGGTCCCTAAACTTACTCATTTCTTATGTTACATGTTTACAATTCATAATTCTGACACTTTAGCATCTTCTACCAGGAATCATGGCAACAGAAGGGAGCAGGACCCCAGAGGTTCACAGCCCAACCGTGCAACTATTACTCGTATTATGTCGTACGATTTTCTGCATTGTCCTGGTTGTACCCATGAATGATGTCTCACACATACTTTTCTAAACAGGCTCCTAGCCAGCAAGGGCACCTGTTGGAGGTTATACTCACCCTCTCTGCACTACCTGCAACCGTAGGAACCTAGGGTCATGTCGCCGCGACATTGATGCTTGCTTCAAGTGTGGCCAGCCAGGACATCACATGAAGGACTGCTACAAGGGTGAGATAGAGGGAACATCTAGACATGCCGACTCCAAGGCACCTCCTACTACTGGACGAGTGTACACGACCTCGCGTGATCAGGCCAACAAGTCGACAGGTACCATCACTTGAATCTTGTATATGTATGGTCAGGCTGCATGCGTTTTATTTGACACGGGTGCTACTCATTCGGTCATTTCTACTGCTTATGCCAAGAATGTTAGGATATCCCCTATGCCATTAGAGAATGTATTAAACACTTCCACGCCCTTAAGAGACTCTGTACGAATAACATATGGGTACAAGAGTCTTCCCCTCGAGTTTGATGATAAGATTCGCCCAGTTGACGCACTTCTATTGGACATGTGCGATTTCGACATGATATTAGGCATAGACTGGCTATCCAAACATCATGCCACCATTGACTTCCATTCATATCGGGTCATCTTCAGTGATGTAAATTCACCAGAGTACATTCACAACGGTTTCATACCCAAAAGGTCTGTACAAATAATTTCAACCTTACAAGTACGTGCACTACTGTCACATGGTTGCGAGGGATATCTAGCTACTGTTCATGATTTGGAGGCTGAATCTCCATCTATACAGAATCAGCCAATCGTGTTAGAATTCCCAGACGTGTTTCAAGAATAACTTCCGGGCATACCACCTGCTCGTGAAGTAGAGTTTAATATTGAGCTCATCCCAGGAGCTGAGCCAATTTCTAGGGCTCCTTATCGCATGGCTCCCATAGAGCTGAAGGAGTTAAAGGAACAACTCCAGGAACTGTTGGAACACCGCTTCATCCGACCTAGTGCTTCTTCATGGGGCGCATCGGTTCTTTTCGTAAAGAAGAAGGACGGCAGCATGCGTCTCTGCATAGATTACCGTGAGCTTAACAAGATCACCATCAGGAATAGATATCCGTTACCACACATTGACGATCTATTTGACCAACTCCAAGGGGCCAAACATTTCTACAAGATTTATCTGAGGTCGGGCTATCATCAGTTAAGGGTTAAAGAGCAGGACATCGCCAAGACTGCTTTCCGTACACGTGGATGGGCACTACGAGTTTGTAGTCATGCCATTTGGCCTTACCAATGCTCCAGCTGTTTTCATGGACTTGATGAAACGTATCTTCCATGTGTTTCTGGACAAGTTCGTCATTGTCTTCATTGACGATATTCTGATTTTCTCTAAGTCAAAGGAGGAACAAGAAGACCATCTTCGTACCGTATTACAGATACTTCACCAGAAGTAGCTTTATGCTAAATTCTCTAACTGTGAATTCTGGCTAGACAAGGTGGCGTTCCTAGGTCACATTGTATCAGCAGAAGGAATAACCATGGATCCAGCAAAGGTTGAGGCAATTACAAAGTGGCCAAGACCGACATCAGCGACTGAAGTTCGTAGTTTCCTAGATTTAGCTGGTTACTACCGTAGGTTCATAGAGAACTTTTCCCGGTTAGCACTGCCATTGACCAAACTGATATGGAAAGGGGAGCAATTCGTCTAGACTGAAGAAAGAGAGAAGAGCTTTGAATACCTAAAGCAGAGGCTGGTATCTACACCGATTCTTACTCTCCCATCTGGTACAAGTGGATTTCAAATCTAAAGTGATGCTTCAGGGAAGGGACTCGGCTATGTTCTCATGCAACATGTGAAAGTGATTGCTTACGCATCACGACATCTAAAGCCTTTTGAGGAGAACTACCCTACGCATGACTTGGAACTTGCAACAGTCGTGTTTGCATTAAAGATATGGAGGCACTACTTGTATGGCGAATCATGTGATATCTTCAAAGATCACAAGAGCCTGAAATACATCTTCACTCAACATGAACTGAACATGAGGCATAGAAGATGGTTACAGCTGTTGAAGGATTATGACATTAATATGTAGTATCATCGCGGAAAGGCGAATGTAGTAGCAGATGCTCTTAGTAGAAAGTCGGGTATGATCAATGCATTCAAGATAGAGGAAGAGATTATAAGAGACTTGGAGCGACTAGACATTAAGATCATGGTACGTGGGCAGCACAGTTACTGGGCTAATCTTAGATGGAACCTGAATTACTCTCTAGGATCAAGGAAGCTCAGAAGGATGATGGTGAGATTTGGGAAATCATTCAGAAGTTAGAGTAGTAGACGGAGTTTCAGTTGGATGACAGCGGTATCTTATGGCAGGGCACTAGATTTTGTGTTCCTGATGATCTTACACTAAGGGAAGCGTTATTAGCTGAAGCTTATAGCTCCCCATTCTCCATTCATCCTGGTTCAACCAAGATGTACTACGACATCAAGCAGTACTTTTGGTGGAGTGGTATGAAACAGGATGTTGCCACCTATGCCCCCAAATGTCTTACCTGCCAACAGGTTAAGATCGAGCATCACCAGTCTAGTGGTCTACTACAACCGTTAGACATTCCAGAGTGGAAGTGGGACAAGATCACCATGGATTTTGTTACCGGTCTTCCGCAGACCAAAAGGAACCATGCTGCGATTTGGGTTATCGTTGATCGACTTACTAAGTCAACTCATTTCTTACCGATCCGCAAGGATGATCCGGTTAGCAAACTCGCCGACACTTACAAGAAGGAGATCATGAGACTTCATGGCGCTCCATCCGGTATCATCTCGGACAGAGATCCTCGGTTTACTTCACGATTTTGGAGAAGTATGCAAAAAGCTTGGGGTAAAAAACTTAAGCTTAGCACGACTTTTCATCCTCAAACAGACGGACAATCAGAGCGAACTATTCAGACATTGGAGGACATGCTTCTATCATGTGCATTCGAGTGGACATGATATTGGGATGATTATATTTGCTTGGTAGAGTTTGCATACAACAACAGTTGGCACGCCAGCATCAAGTGTGCACCGTTTGAGATGTTGTATGGCAGAAAGTGTCGTGCCCCAATCTGCTGGGATCAGGTTGGTGAACGAACATGTTAATGCAAAGCAATGCCTAAAAACATTGTTATTATTAATTACTCTTTCTTAGTTTTGATCACGACAAATTACAAAGACATTTTTTGTCAACCACAATCATAAAACGAATTATCTAACAAACACTATCATCAAGGTAATAATCATTACACTAACATATCTTAATCATGCTTAGTGATCATAAAAGTGATTAGCCTTAAAACTCACTTTTGTCAAACATTACAAAAGAATTTTAATAAAATTTATTTTTATGAAAATGTTTTATTAAAATGAAAATGCAAATTTGAATATGGCATATTCCATATGCCATAAGAATATCCTTTGAAGGTTTAAACAGCCTCAAATATTTCAAATTCACTAAAAGACAAAAAGGAGCGGAGTCTACGCCAGCGGTACCTTAGCACCTATGGCGGTTCCTTATCGATAAGGAACCGCGGGCTCCAATAAGGAACATCGGGCAGATATAGCCGTTGGATGTTTTGTCCTATAAATAGTGAATCAAATCTGCATTCTCATCAACCCTTTTTCGACATCTTCTTCAGCCTTCTTTCTCCTTTCTAATCCTAGTCATTTGTAAATGATCACTTAATGTGTTAAGTATGTTTACTCATGATTATCCTCTTCATCTCCTTCTTTACCTTGTCCAAAGAGAAGATCACTCACACACTTGTGATGTGATTAAAGATGTAGCATTGATGAAGATCACCTTCTCCTAAAATATCTAGTCATGTTTATCATTTGTTTATTTGTGTCTTGTGTAGATCCAATGTATTTGTGAATACTTGGACTGGTTGTGTTTATCTAAGTTATTTGTGAATACTTGGATTAGATTTGTGTACATCCATTGCACATGTGTGTGCTTGGATTTATGTTCTGTAGATCCAAGCTACATGTGTGTACTTGGATATGATTAGTTGAGTTGTACCTAGTTGTGTTAGTTCTCACTAAACTATAAAGTGATGTGGTTGTATCTTGCGAGTTCTCACTAAACTACAAAGTGATATGTAGTTGTATTGTGTGAAGTTCTCACTTATCTTCAAAGTGAAGAGCCGTGAAGATTGGTTCTAGCTTTAGATTAGAACTCGACATCTAGCCTTGTGTCAGAAAATGGTGAGGTAGGCAACTTTGTGGAGATTGGTTCTATCTTTAGATTAGAACTCGACATCTAGCCTTGTGTCGTAAAAGAGTGAAGTGGGAAAATTTGTGTAGATTGGTCCTAACTAAGATTAGGTCTCGACATTTAGCTTAGTGTCGGAAAATAATGTAAGCGACGTTGTAAGGTTTTCTCCGCCAAGAAGGGAGCTTGTAGATATAGTGGAAATCCCGAGAAAGGTGTACTCGATGAGTGGAGTAGGAACGAGCATAGAGCCTCGTTGCCGAACCACTATAAATCTTGGTGTCTTCCTACTAGGTTGCTTCTTTCCTTACTCTTTACTTACATTCATTATCACTACACTTACTATACATTGTTAATGCATTAGAATTGAACCTAATCATTATGAAACTAGCTTTAAAGTAAAAGATAGTTTTGTGCACTCACCTAATTGAAAGGAATTTTAATTAGGAGATAAACCGATGAGAAACTATTCAACCCCCCCTCCTTCTAGTTTCTTCAATTGGTATCAGAGCAATGGTGACACAAGATCTTTGAAGTATATTGTACTTTAAAACTTGGATCGATCCATTGTCTCCTCAAATTAGAAGGTTAATTCGTACTAAAGTTTTTCTTTGGCCAAAACTTTTTTTTGTTGAAAATAAGCCTTTTAAAATGTTAATATTGCATATTACTTAAATTAGTAGTATTTATTCATTTTATATTTACTCTTGAAATGTATCTACTAGTTTGCATCTTGTTATGTGTAGGTACTCATGAAGATAAATCATTCTATTGATTATGGATTGAGTTACTTACACTTGTAGAAGACTCATCTTCTTGGATTTCTAACATCATTGAATGATGCTATCAAGATGGGTAGAAGTGATACTATTCTTTGAAGACTTAGTAGTCACTATTAGTCATAGTTGGGCTTTGCATCGATTCCTTGAAATCTTGGAATGCAATTTGTGGCCAAGGTACACTCTCGTTCTTCCACACGCCCTATTGATCATTCTTTTGATCATTAATTACTATATGCTTGTTCTTGGCATCCTTGCCTTGACATCTATTTGTGGTTTGTGATTCTTTTCTTTTTCCCTCTCAAACCTTCATTGCTTGTATACTTGACTCACTATGGAGATGTAGGGTGAGTTAGTAGAAGCTTAATGTATCAAGAATGATTTCCATGGTTTGCACCCTTACGGTTAGTAGGCCTTATATCATGTGTAACTTGTGCAATTAAGCTCATCTCTAGGATGATTAGTGAATCCCTTGAGAAACCAAACTACTTCATTAAGTTGTAGGTGGATGTTACACATTTGGAATTGAAATATTCCAAGGATATTGTTATTGTTAATTCTAGCAATAATTAACCGATCATGTGGGAGAGAAAGTGAACCTATACTTTGATCATATTTTGAGATAGAATAAGACTACTCTAAAAAATGATCTTATTCTATGCATCAAAATTGCTTGGTTTAGTTCATTACCAAAGCCGATTAGACTATCGCCGGAAAGGAACGTCTTAAACCACTATATATGACACAAGATCTTCACATCATCAATTTGAAGAATGTCATTTGTCCTTTGAGAAATGTCCTTGGTCTTGATTCACTTCTCTTAACTCCTCCCCCTTTGCCTTTTCGCTACGAGTAGTCGTTCGTTCGTTTCGGTCTTTTCCTATCTCGATTCAACTCGTAATCCTTCAACAAGGCATTATTACCTAGTGTTGTGGTGGTCCAATGATATCCTACAAGTTTTAAGATATATTTTTAAGTATTTTAAAAATTTTGGTTTTCAAAAATTCATCGTTTTTCTTTGATAAAAACTTGCCTCTGTAGGCGGTTCATTATCTCGGCGGCTCAAAGGCGCGGTTCCTTATCGATAAGGAACCGCGGGCAGTAGCTTTTGTCAGAGCGCCAGTTTTATTAAAATATCTTTTTCAAACTTGTCTTTCTCTCTCCTTCACAAACAGAAAACGTTTTTCTCCATTTTTCCACCATTGTTGAAGCTTCAAAAACCTTCAATTACTCAAATTAGTTGATTCAAGTTCGTGGGTTTCACTCATCCATCATCCAAGATCAATTAATTGTAAGTTATCTCTTTCAATTTCATCTAATTTATTCTAGGGTTCATACATTCATAAATGGGGGGTTTTTAAAATTGACATTGAATTAGAACCTTATTAGGAATTGTTAGCCTCAAAATATTGAGTCAAACAAGAATGCTCGGTCATATGTTTATAATGTATCGTATTTTAGAACGTTGTAATAGGTAGTATGTTAGTCGTGTATTACGGGCTTAACTTTAAGCTAAGATTCATTCATAAGTAACCAAAGCCCAAAAGGAAAGCCCGGCTCATGATCATATAGCCCATTAAGCTACATGTAAGCAAAGGCTATATAAACCCCTTCCTAGCATGTTAGGAAGGGTGTTGGTTCATTTCATTTTCTTCTAATCTAATATTTCATAAGTTCCAACCATTTCTCTCTACTTTCTCTCACTACTTTCTCTCTCTAAAATTCATCTCATATCTACCTTTCTTTCTTTAAATTCGTATTATATCATTCATATGTTAGGGACAACAATTGGTATCAATCGCCATGGGGTAGTTTTGTGATTGGTTGTTGTGTTTTCACTTGATTTATTTGATTTGATCCTTATTTCTTCCACGAATTCAAGATTTTTTTGTGTTTGTTTGTGATTTCAAGTCGTATACCTTCTTCCCTAGTGTTGTAGTGATTTTGGTATCTTGGTTTTGGTTAAAAACACAAACTTTCTTGGCTCAAACGTTCAAAACTATCTTGGCTCAAATTCAAGCTAGTATAACCATCGGAAAGTACAAGTGAGAGGGATTTGATCGCAATAACCAACTGGTTCTACTTTGCGATCACTGGATTACGATACCTTATTCCGATCTGGACATTCCGATCGTTCTTTGCGATCTGGGATTCCGACGGTTTTAAGGAATTTTGAGTCGTTACACTGCCAAATTTTTTCAGCCATATTCCGATCTGGGATTCCGACAGGTACATTGCGATCTGGGATTCCGACAGGTACATTGCGATCTGGGATTCCGACAGGTATACATTGCGATCTGGGATTCCGACAGGTATACATTGCGATCTAAGCATTCAGACAGAAGGACATTCCGATCTAAACATTCCGACAGTGCATTGTGATCTAAGCCATATTCCGATCTAAACATTCCGACAGTACATTGCGATCTAAGCATTCCGACAGCCAACATTCCGATGGACATTCCGATGGCACATTCCGATGACATGTTTAGCTAAATTTTGTTTGAGTATTTTTTTTCCGTCAACTAAATTCAAATTTTTTCCATACTAGTTTTAGGACATTTCTAGCTCAATTTCAAAATTTGGCGATACAAAATTTTTTGGTCTACCGTTTTGTCGGACTGAGGAATTTATTGTCGGACTGAGAAAAAATAGCAATTTTCGGAATTTCGACAACAACTCAATCACATCATATCTACTTAAGATCAATATTCACTTCATCATTTCAGAGAATATTGCGATGGATTCTACTGCAGAATACCGTGTGACGAAGAACAACATAATGGTGGCGGGTAACAAAGAGAGACCACCAATGCTTGTGGCCGGTCGATATGCTCAATGGCAATTACCAACGTTATCTTGATACAAGACCTAATGGTGATGCATTGAGGCAATGTATTAACAATGGACCATATGTTTTCTCTGATATCACTGTTCCTCATACACCAGCCACTGACACTACCACAGAAGTACCTGCAACCACAAGAAAAGAAACATTATCTGATCTTACACTAGAGAAGCGTGCTTGGTATGACGCCGAAAAAGAAGCGATCTATATGATTCTAAGTGGAATTGGAGATGATATTTATTCCACGGGTGATGCATGCCCTACGGCACAAGAAATGTGGACGGCTATTGAACGCTTGCAACAAGGAGAATCACTCAACAAGCAAGATGTTAAAACAAACTTGTTTTGGAATTTTGGTAAGTTTACTGCATTGGATGGAGAATCAATTGAGTCTTATTATTCACGATTCTACAAGATGATGAACGACATGACAAGAAATAACCTGGAGGTCTCCATCATGCAAGTCAATGTGCAATTTCTTCAACAACTTCAACCAGAGTGGAGACGTTTTGTTACTTTGGTGAAACAACAGAAGCAGTTAGACAAGGTAAACTATCACACTCTCTTTGATATCTTGAAACAATTTCAGCATGAGGCAAATGAAATTCGAGCTAAACGAGTTGCAAAGACGGCTAATCCACTTGCTCTAGTGTCTACCACTCAAGATCATCGATCTCGTACTCCAAAGTCATATTCCATTCAATCATCCTCCCCACGATATTCCACATCATCCAAGTCTTCATTATCCACAAGATCACGCGACAAAGAACCAAGAGCATCATCACCACCATCTGAGTCATCATCTGAAGAGGATAGTGATGAAGATCAAGCTCAGTAGAATCAGGAAATGAAACAACAAATTTCTTTCATTATGAAGACTTACAAGAAAATCTTCAAACCCACAAACAACAATCTTCGAACATCATCCAACACAAAGAACCAATATGTTGAGAACCCTTCAAGGTATGACACACGTCGGCGTGGTGAAAGTCCTTCTAGGTATGATCGACATAATCCAACACATGTTGAGGGTTCTGCAAGGTATGATCGACAAACTGCCAAGTATGATACTCAGAGGATTGCTTCTGCTACTGCGAATAGGGAAACTGTTGGAACGCAAGTGGTTCAACAAAGTGGGATTCAGTGTTATAATTGCCAAGGTTTTGGGCATATGGCAAAGGAATCCAGAAAGCCGAAACGGGTTAGGGACTCTAGCTATCATAAAGAGAAGATGTTGTTATGCAAGAAGATAGAAGCAGGGGTCAAATTGTCGGCTGAGGAAGGAGCAATGCTTGATGATACTGATGATGAAGCCTCTGACCAAGAATTAGAAGCACATTACTTGTACATGGCAAAGGTTGACGAAGTTCTCAACGTCACTGAGATGACAATGGACCTATCTTTGACACTGAGCCACTCGATAAGGTACAGACCACTGATGAATATAATGTGTTTGGTGATACTCATGAGGATAGTGAGCTACCTAATGCCATTAATGACACATGTATGACGGAAAAGGTTGATAGCAATACCACACCCGATTCATCAGACATGTGCAATAATGAGTTTGAGGATGATCAACATGCAAATGAGTATGATGATGAGGAGCGTGTCGCGCTTGCTAATTTAATTGCTAGTATACAAAAAGATGTCAATGAAACTAGAAAAAGTTAAAAGCAATTAAAGAAGGCAAACGTAGCACTCACTCAAAATTTTGATGAATGCAAAGCCGCACTAATTACATCTAGTGAGACAATTGAAAGCTATAAAGATGAGCTTCTTTAGAAAACAAAAGAGCTTGAGGGGTACAAGGGCAGTGCGCTAAAAAGTCAAAAGGACGATCTTGAAAAGAAATACAACGAAACTCTTGAGTTATTAACCAAAGAGAAACGTCAATTTAATGTTTTATTAATGGATGAACGTCAAAAAACGTACCTTGCTACCACCAAAGTTAACGAACTGGAACAACGACTTTCGATGGATAACACCGAGTCTGCTAAAATTCTTGATGTTAAGAAACAAGAGGTTGAAACGTTAAAACAAGATTTCAATCGTCGACATGAAAAAGATACTGAAAAAGTAATGGAACTAGAAAAACAAGTCGAATTTTTGAAGAAAGTAGTTTATAAAACGCATGACTCTATTCAAACCGTAAGAATGTTAGCACCTCCGTCTATGTTTAAGGGTCAAGCTAGCTTTGCAAGTCCTGATTATCTTGCCCAAGCTCAAGCTGCGAACCCGCGCATTTATATGGATGAGTCCGAATAGACCGATCCTGAATATCCTCTTGGTTATGATGAGACATCCCTTTGGGAAGAGGAGAGTAGATCACCGATCAATAAAGAGTTTGTGAAACCATACAATTATGCTTATGAGAATAGTCTATATGGTCTTTTCACTACACAAAAACAAAAGTCTCGTGAGGAATTGTTTTTAGAATGCAAACAAAGAAGAATTCAATGGAAGAAATCTTTTGCTACTAAGAAAACAAACGTTTCTAAGTTCATCAACTACTTGCCTCTTGATGCTTCTAAAAGCAAGAGTAGGCAGACATTTGGGTTTCTACAACATTACATTGATAATATTAAATCCATTGTTGACAATGAATGGAAACAACATGAAAATGACGAGTGGAAAAAACCAATTCCTCAGGATATAACTGTGCTTATCAAACAAATCTTAATATCGAACACGACCACATTAAAAGAAAATATGCTTGAATTTGAAAGATTAATTCGGTCTGAAATGTTTGATGATATAAAATATGTTGAGTCTATTGAGAAAGAAATTGACGACCTTCAAATGGACAAGTCCGTTTTTTCAGATGAATATGATTTACTCTTAGAAGAATGTCTCTCCAAAGATATTTTGTGTGTTACTCTTCAATCTTGTGCTGATATCGATGAATATTTTGATGTTGCATGCAAATATCTTGATAAACTCAAAGAATGTGAGCGTCTTGAACTTGAGCTTTCGAAACATAAAGAAAATATTGATAAAAAGGCTTTTGAGTTACTTCAACACAAAACTGATTTCTTTCAAAAACATTGTCATTCTCTTGAACTTGCTTTGCAAAAAGACGTTGGTCGTTTTCCACATGATAATAACTTGCAAGAAAAACTTTCCATAACGTTTTGAGAAATGAATGAGCTGAATTTGGAAATTAAAGGGTTGAAAGCTAAGTTACAAGACAGGGAAACAGCGATATCAGAGTTGCAGAAACTCGTTGCTAAGATGGATGGGAAAGTTGTGGAACCTAGCGTTAAGAAAACTGTTGTTAGACAACCCAATGCCTCTAAAGTGAAAAGATCATCTATCTTGGGAAAACCATCTGCTTTATCAAATTCCTCGTTTGCAAAACATGTGTTTGCCCCTAAGATGGATGGAAAGGAAAGGTTACCACAGAATCAACCCATAAGAAATGTCATAGCACCAAGCGTTAAGCATAGTAATGTGATTAAACCAGGGATGTATAGATTGGCCACTAAACCTACACAAAACAAAGAAAGTCAATCACCTCAGACTTCTAGAAACACTAATAGACGTGTGTCTTTTACTACAGGAGTAATCCACACTGATAGTGTTAGCCGGCCTCAGCTTAAGAGCACTCGCATGAATGAAAAGGTTTGGCAAAACAAAAGTCAAGGGAAGATGAAGACAGTAGAAGACCACCCTAGGATTTTCAATGTTTCTAAGAATAAAACGTCTGTAATCGCGTGTAACGACGATTTAAATGATTCGACTTTGAATGCTTTGAATGTTAAGTTTGTTTGTGTGAAATGTGGAAAGTGTGCTAATGCTAATCATGCTATGTGTATTTCGAATAATGTCAAAGGCGTAGATACTAGAACTAAGAAGCAAACTGCGATGCCTATTAGTGCTAGAAAACCCAAACGCAAAGTGAACCATTCTGGTGCAACCCCCACTAAGAAAAGTAATGAATCAGACTCCACCACTAAGAACCCTAGAAGCAAAATTAAGGAATTATACGAGTCTGCTAGCAAGTCTTGGAAATGGTGGTTTGCTAATCAATTTCCTCCAGGATATAAATGGATGCCTAAAGCTAGGACAGAAAATGTGACAACGGGTGTTAGTATGCCTTTAAATGTTGCTAAGGACACTAATGATTCTACTATCACAACTACTGTGGTATCCAATTTAGCAAATGCTCCATAGTGTTCTAACTCTTCTGCAGGTGATACAAATAATTCTCTTCATAATGGACTCAGGATGCACGAAGCACATGACGGGGAATCTCAAGCTTCTAATTAACTTCGTGGAGAAGTTCCTGGGTACGGTCCGATTCGGAAATGATCAATTTGCATCGATCCTAGGATATGGAGATTTGGTTCAGGGTAATATCACGATAAAAAGGGTATACTACGTCGAAGGGCTAAATCACAATCTTTTCTCGGTTGGTCAATTCTGTGATGCGGATTTGGAGGTTGCTTTCAGAAAGAAGACATGTTTTGTTCGTGATTATGATGGGAATTACTTACTTACCGGTACACGGGGTACTGATCTTTACACAATTTCACTTCAAGACACAACTTCATCAACTCCAATTTGCTTCATGGCTAAAGCTTCAACGACTCAGGCATGGTTATGTCATCAACGTTTATCTCATCTTAAATTTGATACCATCAACTTGCTTTCCAAGAAAGACATTGTGAGAGGCCTTCCAAGTTTGAAATTCATCAAAGATCATCTTTGTTCCTCTTGTGAGCTTTCTAAAGCTAAACGAAGTAGCTTCAAAACAAAGACCAAACCAAGCTCTAAAGGACGGTTAGATCTTCTCCATATGGATCTATGTGGTCCCATGCGTGTTCAAAGTATCAGTAGGAATAAATATATTCTGGTAATTGTCGATGATTACTCAAGGTACACATGGACTCACTTCTTGAGGTCCAAGGATGAAACACCCGAAGTTCTCATCAGCTTCCTTAAACTGATACAACGTGGTCTTCAAGCTCAAGTTAAAGTGGTCCGTACTGACAGAGGTACATAATTTTTGTAACACCCCCAAATTTATACAACTTAGTACAGCGGAAGACTAGTTGGTGTTACGGGATAGCACATTACTCACATCATAGACAACGCATAAAAATCGCGTCGTTTAATTAATAAATCATTTCCATTCATAAACATCAAAGTCACATCGGTCCCAAGTCATTATATTTCATACAAAGTTTTACAAAGTATTTGAATGGAAAATATAGTTTAGGTGCGGGCCATGAATTCTTGTTGTCTTCCCGAGAATTACCTTCAAGTACCTGAGATAAAACATGTTAAGAGAAAAGGTCAGCGATAACGCCGAGTGAATTCATAGAGTTTAATAAATTCCATCAATATAACTTTGGTATAAAATTAGTACCAAAAATCAATACGTACAAATCATTGTAATAGGCCGTAAAATAGCCAAAATCATTTTTATACAAATCCTTATCGAAAATCATAATGTAGGCATTTGCCTTAAAAATCATTATACGAATCATTGTCGTTAAAAACACCATACAATACGTTTTGCAACGTTGTATAGATTAAATAAAAACCGTTATATGAATATGGTTATGAAAACCAAAACACAAACATAATATCAATAGTATGACCCTGTATTGCTAGTCAGGCAATACGTCGTAATTCTGAGCATCTAATAGTATTTCGGTGATTGGATTATTATAAGCCGCATGACATTGTTACCTTACTAAACCAACAACGGGTAGCTAACCCGATACAAATTTTGCCCATCTAAAGTAGCGTGTCGTCACAAAGGTCACGCTATGTAAATCTTCTCATACATAAATTCGCTTACCAATTAATGTGGCACGACGGGGATCAACCGTCAAGGCGCGAACTGGGGTGATCGTCCCCAAATAGTACTATTAAATGCATAAGCGTCTACCAAATCCCGGTAGTTCACAATTCATGCTAATGGGACTTTTAGTGACATAACCTAACTTTAATAATCCATTTAATTTCATCTATCGGGTCCTTTAATCATTTATCGGGTCATACAATCGGGTCATTCATTCATTCGGGTCCAAATCAATAAACAAATAATCGGGACAAACGGTGTCCTTTTTAATAAAAACTAACATGTTATCTCCCTCGCGAGTTTATAAAACATTTATAAAAACATTTAAAAGAGTGCGAGGCTATGAACTCACGTTGATGTGGGAAGGCGGGTTATCGGCAATTCGGACGTACGGTACGTGCTTCAATCACGGAAACCTAGACAAATAATACTTGTCTTAGACTTATGTCCAATGACTTTATAAAAATAACAAGTATGTATACATATGATGATTATATATATATGATGATCAAGTGGGTTTACATATTCTCGTTTACTCCTTTTAGTGTTATATGTCGATAACTTTTATATTAGTTTACTAGTTTTTACCCGTTTACGTGTCTTAAGTCCAATCAGCTTATTATAAGTTATTTAACTTATTTTAATCCATTTTGTACTTATATTATCAGTACATACACTTTCAAGTTGGGCCCAAATGGGTTAAGCCCAATAAGTTCTTTTTATGGGTGTTTATTTTATTTAGTCCAATTATTAGCCCAAGTATTAGTCCAATATGTTTACTTAGCTCGTTAATGTCCGTATGCCCTATAGTTCGGGTTTTATCGGTTTTTACTTGTTATACATGTCTATATATCAGTATATAAGTTTTATAAAGTTTTCATTAGACGGGTTCAACCATCTAAGTTTTATTTAACAAAAACGTTAATTTTACGGCGATAGCCGAAAAAGTCGTAAAAATCAAGTTTATAGTTTTATAACTTATAAGTATTATTTTACCACCATTTATATAATTTACCCATTTAATTAACCTTTTACACATTTATATAAATAAGTTCTATAAGTTAGTGGGTTTTTATTTTACATTTTATATATTAAAATGTGAGTGCTTATATAATAGTATTATTCTTTAATTTCCAAAAATCTGATTTTTAACTTCATCTTCACCAAAACTGCCATATCTTGAGTTCTATATGGAGATAGAAGCTCAAATTATTATCACATAAACTACATGATATGTGCTACATTTAACTCTTCTATAGCTATTGTTGAATCATCTTCTAAATATTTTCTAAAAATCGTCCAAAACAGTAACTTCAGATTTATACCCTAAACTTGTTTTGATCATATCTCACTCATTATTTTGATTCTATTGCATGGCCAACTCTCACATGTGTACAAGACCCATAGCTTACTGTAAATCTATTCCACTTCATCATTTTATCAGTTTATGACTTACTTCTTTACTGTTTTATACAGCCATCAAATTTAACCAAGATTTTAACCTTGTTTCTTATGGTTTTTCACCTTTTTATCCATGATTATCAACAACAAATCCCCACATAACATTTTTATCATCATATAATCATCATAAATATATACAATAGGAAATAAAATACATGTTTACATAATCAAAATAACAAGAAATTGAGGAGGACAATCTTTATACCACCAACTTGATGTAGGTTATGATTTTGACATGGTTTTTGATGGAGAAACTTGTAGACAACCATGACCATCTTCAAGACCACCATGCTCCATGAACTCCTTGTGGAAAATCAGCCTCAAAACAATATGAAAACTCCTCCATGGATGTTAAAACTTGCATCAATCTTCCTCTTTTTGAATGGAGATTAACATATGTTGATTATAACATATGTTCATGGTTAAAATTTGTATGAAATGGGTGTTTGAGGATGGATATGGGACGGCATAGATGAGTGAGAGAGAGAGAGTTGTGAGTTTTTGAGTGGTATTGCATGTTGCAAATGGTAGGAATGAGGTTTGATGGTTTTGAGTTAGTAGTGGCTTACAATGTAAGCTCTTGCTTACATGTGTAAGTTATAAACTAACAACTTGACACCAAGTTGTTGTGTTGGAGAGTTATAGCCGGTTTTGATGGGGGTGGGACAAGTGTCCCACTTGTCTCATCCCCATTTATTTACGGGTACTCCTCGATTCTAGTTTCCTCGATTTGCGTGCCCTCGGGTCGTTTTACGAAAAACGTTTTTATAAATTATGAATCACCGTCACAAAACGAATCCAATAAAAATTGTCTCATCGAAAACGGAGTTCGAAAACGTAAATACGTAATCCTAAGGTTTCCGGTTTAGTCGTAAAGGACGTTAAAATAAAATCGTAAGTCCTAATCTCTTCTCGTAAATTTGTGAGTTTATGAACTAACACAAATTTAAAACTCCAAAATAATATTCTCAGATAAATTTATTTTCTGAAATGTCGGACTGTCACCAAAGACGGTGTAAGTAAACGTAAGCACGTAACGTTGAATTCTCCGGTTTAGACGTAGTCGATGCTACTCCAAGACGTAAATCCAAATTTCTTCCCAAAAATATGTGAGTTCATATTGTAACATTAAAATAATGTTTTTAAATAATATTCGAGAATAAAATATCAACCATAAATTGACGGATTGTCACAGCATTTACCCCTAAACAGGATCTTTGTCCCCAAAGATCATCTTACCTTACTACTCGCTTCTTATAGAGTTAAAGCCATGTGGGTATTTCCTCCACATTCGGTCTTTTCTCACAAGTGTAATCCATTATAATACGCGAGTTTCATCAAACATAACTACGGGAATAAGATCAGGCTTAATGTTGACTTACTTTCTCTATCCATGTTGTTCATGGGTTTCTGATGAATGCAACTTTTCGCCGATCTAAGCTCTACTTAAGAATAATCAGAATTTCACTTGATAGATATTCCATCAAGTTTGATTTACGAAACATAATTCACGCAGTCTGTTGAAGTCCTAGGGTAGATCCAGCTTATATGCCTTTCAAACTAAATCTTTTACATCATCTCAATGGTCCCAAACAACGGGGACTTATATCCCATGATTTGTCAGATCATGAATTCATTTTTCCAAGTTTTAAAAATTGTGGCATAACTTCGCTACCCATTTGGCACTTCAAGATCTACATTTCACATTCACATAACCTCTTGCCCACTATCGGCGGTTAATAATCAAATCTTAATTTCAACAATCATTTCAGATCTCGCGGGTCGGGTATTTTGCAAGGATAGGTTCGCCATCATAGGAAACCTTAAACCTAAGAGACATGTCCAACTCACAATGGGTGTATGTCGGATGTCTTCATCTCAATTCCTGCTTATAGATGCTCTAAGATTTTAGATCCTAACAAGATTTGATCTCAATCCTAATACGATGATTATCAATGATAATCTCTCCAAAGGAAAACGATTATTCGGTCTATTACCAAAGATCATTCATTCAATCAGAAAATAGCACTTATATTACTCTGTATCGTTACTTTACTTCGTCCCTTCGATTTAGGGTGGTACATAGTACTCTCATCAAGGTTCGTTCTCAATGATTTCTGAGCAAATCTCTAGAAATTCGATGCGAAGCGAGGATCTTGATATAGATGATCGATACAGGCATGCTATGTTTACATAACTCTTTTGCATTTATCATTAACGAGAATGATATTAGCAGAATTGGTCAGTCTGTCGACTATGACCCAAATCGAATCAAATTCAGATGATGACCCTTGCAATAGCTAGACGTTTACTAATGTATGAGGCGATGTGTGCCTTCATAATTGCCATCAGTACAACTTCTTCAGACAAAGATACTTTTAGTCATAAAATGACATACATATAATACTTATACTTACAAATTCCAACATAACTATCTCTCAAAATCTCTATATTTAGGCGACCACAAGTGACCTTTAAAACATTTTACGCTATTGGCTTCTCAATTTAAATGGTTCACATTAGCCGCGAACCCCCTTTTTATTATCTATATTATCCTTTTCAAAAACATCGTTTATTTTTATATTGTTTGGCAATTTATTTTGTACGTTCATTATTAAGAAATATATCCTAATTGGTTCTTTATCTTTTCTATATAATGCGTCGGTATTTATATTCATCTCTCATGATGATATAATTATCATGTCCATAATTTACTCAGGTATTCTTTCTATATTATGCGTCAGTAATTACGTTCACCTTCCTGATGAAATAAATATCATAATCGTATTTATTCAAAATTCTTTCTTTATATTCTTTATGTTTCAGTTTCGTCTCAACTATCATTTTTATCAGTTTTTCTCAATCCGGCGTCTAAAGCGTCGATAATTATTATAATTAATTAAATAATTATTAGTTAATTTTTATGAAGCGTAAACGTAAAGTTTTAAATTTCTTAGTTCGACCAATTATATAAAATGTTCAAAAATAAATTTGAATTTAATTAACAGGATTCTTGTTGATTTATCGAAAATATTTAATAAGATTCGTAAATGTTCGGAAAAACCTTTGTTTATACTTTGGTCAAAGTTTTCTTAGTTGAAAAGCAAAAATTGTCGTTTTAAGTTTTCAGGTTATGGTATAAATGATTTCCTCAATCCCTCTTAAGTTGTCTTAAGGTATGCAAAAACATTTACCCCTAAACAGGAGTTTAGTTAAATGTTTTGTGTATAAGGGAATAATCCCTTTAAAATCCTTTGTTAAAACATTCGTCAAAACATATTTCCATTTCTTTTTGGTAAAAAATCCAAAGTCTTAAAAGGGCTCTTAATCTTTGAAGAGTCTATATGCATACATCTTACCATTATTAATCCAACGTTCATTTTATGTAAAGGATTAAGTTTTTAATCCCTAAGCATTAATGGTTCTAATCTTGGAAAAGTCAATATAGCTTCCATTATCTATTAATCACACGGTTAAATCATGCAAAGAATTAAGTCTTAAATCTCATGTTAAATATTTAAGATACAGGTTTTTTATTGTTCGGCCAATTCAGGGCAATCTATAAATAATTATTAACTCATTCTTATTCTTATAAACAAACAAATGATCCTTAATGATCTCAAGCATGAATTTATCAAATTACATCCTACACACGTGATTCACCCAATATATGAATACTACATGTGCATTAGTCAATCCAAACGTCACCACGTGAAACTCATAATGTTCATTACAAGTACCGGATGTAGTGATTGGAATAGATAATCTTCTTCGCGGACGCGAAGTTGATAATAACCATGCCGTGGATCAAATATGCTAGAACCTTGTAAATGATCGAACAATTCTTCCATTTCGAGTTATGGATATCGTTTTCGATTGTCAATTTACTCAGTCACAGTAATCTATAAATATAAGGAAAGATAACACCATAGCTCTTCAGGATGACAGGCTTGGTATAATAAAATCTTTCTCCGACAACTTTCTCAGTTATACGGTAATTCCGTTAATCTAGATGGTGCTGACGTACAGTGCACAAGCCACGAGTGCAGCACCGGGAATATAATCAATACTAATTTCAATTTGCCTTAATGGCAAAAGTCTAGGTAATTCACTAACAAATACCTCCTAAAGCTTCGGATACGATAAACATATTTTAATAAATACATATTAGGTTCCTTCTAGATTATAATATCTATAACTAGTTCCCAACCATTCATGGTATACTTTTTAAGTCTAAATGCAGGATATGGTCATCCATCACGAATTATTTAGATCACTTTTGATAATCAACATCTTATCTTTTAGGGAATTCTACTCGAGTTCCCATCAATTAAAACAATATCGTCATGTCATAATCAATCAATCCATTCTACCGGCATTATCAACTTTTCAGTTTTATTGCCGTCGATAAGATGTGAACTTCTCAAAAGACTAATAATAACTCATAATCCTTCACAAATTCAAGGATATCTGGTGACACAACTACCATCTAAAGAGTAAGGTCAACGCATAATCTATGCGAGAGAATTTCAAATCAGATACAGACGAAAACATTTAATGAATATGAATATATCCCATGTTTTCATAATTTGAGTACGCATTCGAAAGCTCCTCGGATCGTTACCCAGGTCATTTAAATGAAATCAAATCATAAGAAATGATAAGAACGTCAATACATCCAGTCGGGTATCAACACTCAGTAATCAAATACTTTTCCTAAGAATCTCACTACGGGAGAATTAGATAAGAAAGAATTGTCAATTGTCAAATAAGACAATTTCCACAGATGAGTAAATTCGACTCAGAAGAATAGATGCTATAGGCACATATGTAGGTGTCCCTAACACTATGTCCTTATTTTTCACTTCTTGCAGATCTCATAAAATTTATTCTTTCATAATCTTCAAAGAAAATGTAGTGTTTATTCATTAGTTTTATGGTGACTACTAGTCAGTCTTGCATGGTTCATTCCAAATTGTATGTAGGCGCGCAACTATATACAATTTCAAGATTAACGATGCAATACTCAGTTCGTCAAAATTTTATCATCATGTTTATAATAAAAACATTTTCATGCTTAATTCTTAAATAAGAATCAAAAAATAAGTTTACAAACATTTTCTTTGTTATGAAAACAATTAGGTTTTCCAAGATGTTTTATAAACAACTTCATTTCGATAACAATCACTTATAAATCTCTCTTTGAATAATCCTTATTGTGATGAAAATTAAATTTTCTCAAAGGATATCATTTTAACTTTATAAAAACAACGTGTGATCTGCAAAAGAGTGATGAAAGCTTGTTCACCAAGAATTAACTATGATATGATAGGAAATGAGCTTAGCCAAATAATCATGAGGTTCACGATCTCGATGGCACTCTAAAAGAATAATTCACAACGTAACTCAATTCAAGATGAGCACTCGTTCAATGGTTACATCACTAATGTGAACATTAGGATGAAGCAAATAAAAGATAGATAACATCGATACATATAGAATTTAGCAATCAAAGGTAGTCTTTTCATTAATCACAAACAAGTCAAAATTATACCGTAACACATTATGTGTCACTATGTCATACAATTCTCAGAACTCATCCTACCAACTGATATCTCAGTTAAGTTAGGGATTTTTAAAAGATACCACAATGAATACTAATCTACAAGAGTCATTAGGTGTTCCACATGTCCCAGAAGATCCATCGGTCTCAATTCAGAAGAAGATTTCTTCAATTTATTTCTTGGACACTGGGCATCCTCGTTAGTGGACAATGGCATAGGAACAACCCTTAACACAAACTATCAATCAATTAAAACCTTATAATTTAATCACAAAACTTAACGACTTCCTCTTAACAATCTCATATTTCATACGGGTTAAATTTTACTTTATTCAAGTTTTAATCAACTCATACTCAAGGAAATATCCTATCTCATATTCCAATACTTTCAATCTTATTCTTACACCTTTAAAGGGCAATAAAAGCTCGATATGAATCAACACTTAATTCCAATCCTATTAGTTCTTACAACCACAATTATCAAATGAGTCATTAATATAAAATGACTTTATCATTCAACTAGACTTCTCGGAAAGGTATTAGTGGCATGAGGCTTTTGGGTAATGGTTCCAATGACAGCCTCAAGTGCAACATTCACCCTTTCGATTTCAAATTTAAGAATTGGATGACAGCGAATCAGATGACATCTTTCTAGGTGGTAACGTTTTGTCAAACTCCACTCTATAAGGAAAGATCGTCATGACATCGATATCAAATTTAATCTCGCCAATTCTTCTTTTAATTTCACAATCAACTCATATCTACATTTCTATGAATATCAACCATTTGTTGGGATCATAAATATCCGCAACTTGGTTTAGATCTAGGATAGCTAGAATTCCTACGAGAATAGCTTCGATTAATTTACTAGGGGAGTTAGGGTTACTTGTGACAATTTACGTCGTATAAATACCTCATATAAAAATCAAAATAATCATCAAACAATCATGTAATAAAATTACATCATATATATATATAATCCAAGTTATATATATATTAAAATAACACTTCTCAGTCTTGGTCTTGTCGGTAACTCGGGAATTCTTCAGCACCGTTATAGTCAAAAGATTTTTAGACATTTTTAGAAAAATGTTTATAGTTAAAAGATTTTGAAAAGTTTTATTCAAAACCTTGGTTTTAAAAATCTTTCGTTCTCTATAACGAGAGCTCTGATACCAAACTGTAACACCCCCAAATTTATATAACTTAGTACAGCGGAAGACTAGTTGGTGTTACGGGATAGCACATTACTCACATCATAGACAACGCATAAAAATCGCGTCGTTTAATTAATAAATCATTTCCATTCATAAACATCAAAGTCACATCGGTCCCAAGTCATTATATTTCATACAAAGTTTTACAAAGTATTTGAATGGAAAATATAGTTTAGGTGCGAGCCATGAATTCTTGTTGTCTTCCCGAGAATTACCTTCAAGTACCTGAGATAAAACATGTTAAGAGAAAAGGTCAGCGATAACGCCGAGTGAATTCATAGAGTTTAATAAATTCCATCAATATAACTTTGGTATAAAATTAGTACCAAAAATCAATACGTACAAATCATTGTAATAGACCGTAAAATAGCCAAAATCATTTTTATACAAATCCTTATCGAAAATCATAATGTAGGCATTTGCCTTAAAAATCATTATACGAATCATTGTCGTTAAAAACACCATACAATACGTTTTGCAACGTTGTATAGATTAAATAAAAACCGTTATATGAATATGGTTATGAAAACCAAAACACAAACATAATATCAATAGTATGACCCTGTATTGCTAGTCAGGCAATACGTCGTAATTCTGAGCGTCTAATAGTATTTCGGTGATTGGATTATTATAAGCCGCATGACATTGTTACCTTACTAAACCAACAACGGGTAGCTAACCCGATACAAATTTTGCCCATCTAAAGTAGCGTGTCGTCACAAAGGTCACGCTATGTAAATCTTCTCATACATAAATTCGCTTACCAATCAATGTGGCACGACGGGGATCAACCGTCAAGGCGCGAACTGGGGTGATCGTCCCCAAATAGTACTATTAAATGCATAAGCGTCTACCAAATCCCGGTAGTTCACAATTCATGCTAATGGGACTTTTAGTGACACAACCTAACTTTAATAATCCATTTAATTTCATCTATCGGGTCCTTTAATCATTTATCGGGTCATACAATCGGGTCATTCATTCATTCGGGTCCAAATCAATAAACAAATAATCGGGACAAATGGTGTCCTTTTTAATAAAAACTAACATGTTATCTCCCTCGCGGGTTTATAAAACATTTATAAAAACATTTAAAAGAGTGCGAGGCTATGAACTCACGTTGATGTGGGAAGGCGGGTTATCGGCAATTCGGACGTACGGTACGTGCTTCAATCACGGAAACCTAGACAAATAATACTTGTCTTAGACTTATGTCCAATGACTTTATAAAAATAACAAGTATGTATACATATTATGATTATATATATATGATGATCAAGTGGGTTTACATATTCTCGTTTACTCCTTTTAGTGTTATATGTCGATAACTTTTATATTAGTTTACTAGTTTTGACCCGTTTACGTGTCTTAAGTCCAATCAGCTTATTATAAGTTATTTAACTTATTTTAATCTATTTTGTACTTATATTATCAGTACATACACTTTCAAGTTGGGCCCAAATGGGTTAAGCCCAATAAGTTCTTTTTATGGGTGTTTATCTTATTTAGTCCAATTATTAGCCCAAGTATTAGTCCAATATGTTTACTTAGCTCGTTAATGTCCGTATGCCCTATAGTTCGGGTTTTATCGGTTTTTACTTGTTATACATGTCTATATATCAGTATATAAGTTTTATAAAGTTTTCATTAGACGGGTTCAACCATCTAAGTTTTATTTAACAAAAACGTTAATTTTACGGCGATAGCCGAAAAAGTCGTAAAAATCAAGTTTATAGTTTTATAACTTATAAGTATTATTTTACCACCATTTATATAATTTACCCATTTAATTAACCTTTTACACATTTATATAAATAAGTTCTATAAGTTAGTGGGTTTTTATTTTACATTTTATATATTAAAATGTGAGTGCTTATATAATAGTATTATTTTTTAATTTCCAAAAATCTGATTTTTAACTTCATCTTCACCAAAACTGCCATATCTTGAGTTCTATATGGAGATAGAAGCTCAAACTTGTATCACATAAACTACATGATATTTGCTACATTTAACTCTACTATAGCTACTGTTGAATCATCTTCTAAATATTTTCTAAAAATCGTCCAAAACAGTAACTTCAGATTTATACCCTAAACTTGTTTTGATCATATCTCACTCATTATTTTGATTCCATTGCATGGCCAACTCTCACATGTGTACAAGACCCATAGCTTACTGTAAATCTATTCCACTTCATCATTTTATCAGTTTATGACTTACTTCTTTACTGTTTTATACAGCCATCAAATTTAACCAAGATTTTAACCTTGTTTCTTATGGTTTTTCACCTTTTTATCCATGATTATCAACAACAAATCCCCACATAACATTTTTATCATCATATAATCATCATAAATATATACAATAGGAAATAAAATACATGTTTACATAATCAAAATAACAAGAAATTGAGGAGGACAATCTTTATACCACCAACTTGATGTAGGTTATGATTTTGACATGGTTTTTGATGGAGAAACTTGTAGACAACCATGACCATCTTCAAGACCACCATGCTCCATGAACTCCTTGTGGAAAATCAGCCTCAAAACAATATGAAAACTCCTCCATGGATGTTAAAACTTGCATCAATCTTCCTCTTTTTGAATGGAGATTAACATATGTTGATTATAACATATGTTCATGGTTAAAATTTGTATGAAATGGGTGTTTGAGGATGGATATGGGACGGCATAGATGAGTGAGAGAGAGAGAGTTGTGAGTTTTTGAGTGGTATTGCATGTTGCAAATGGTAGGAATGAGGTTTGATGGTTTTGAGTTAGTAGTGGCTTACAATGTAAGCTCTTGCTTACATGTGTAAGTTATAAACTAACAACTTGACACCAAGTTGTTGTGTTGGAGAGTTATAGCCGGTTTTGATGGGGGTGGGACAAGTGTCCCACTTGTCTCATCCCCATTTATTTACGGGTACTCCTCGATTCTAGTTTCCTCGATTTGCGTGCCCTCGGGTCGTTTTACGAAAAACGTTTTTATAAATTATGAATCACCGTCACAAAACGAATCCAATAAAATTTGTCTCATCGAAAACGGAGTTTGAAAACGTAAATACGTAATCCTAAGGTTTCCGGTTTAGTCGTAAAGGACGTTAAAATAAAATCGTAAGTCCTAATCTCTTCTCGTAAATTTCTGAGTTTATGAACTAACACAAATTTAAAACTCCAAAATAATATTCTCAGATAAATTTATTTTCTGAAATGTCGGACTGTCACCAAAGACGGTGTAAGTAAACGTAAGCACGTAACGTTGAATTCTCCGGTTTAGACGTAGTCGATGCTACTCCAAGACGTAAATCCAAATTTCTTCCCAAAAATATGTGAGTTCATATTGTAACATTAAAATAATGTTTTTAAATAATATTCGAGAATAAAATATCAACCATAAATTGACGGATAGTCACAATTTTTGAATTCAAATCTGAGAAACTATTTTGAAGCCGAAGGAATTGAACATGAAACATCTATTGCTCAAACACCCAAACAAAACGGCGTTGTTGAAAGACGAAACCGTACTCTAGTCGAGGCTGCTCGAACATTATTATCTGCTTCAAAACTACGGGTACTACCCGTATCCGGCCCATCACGAATGGGGGGGAGTAATGTCATTTGAGCTTACGAGCTTGGATGAACAGTAACCGCACACATGTGTGCGAACCACGGCCCGGCATGACCGGTGCAGGGTTAGACAGAATCATATTCTATCTCTGACTGTGATTTACTTCAAAGAAGAGAATATTCACTCACCATAATTAGAAGATAACAATCAATCTAATTCTGGTGCTTATCTCTTCCTTGGGGCCGAAGTATCAGTGAGCCCATTAGGGTTTCACTGCCTATAAAAGGAACCCTCAAAGGTTCCACAAAGGTATTACGTTCTATACTCTCAACTCACATAAAACCCTAACCGATTACTTACTCTCACGCCGGAGTCTAATCGTGGGAAACATTCCCACGATAAGCCTGACGCGTATTGTTTAGTGTGCAGGATCCCAACCAAACAGTTCACTTGGTGCAGGAGTCGGAGCCCAGCCAACCCGAATTGAGCCTAATTCGGGTCTAGCAAGGATCACCCAACTTTTGCATCAACAAGTTGGCGCCATCCGTGGGACCCATTACACTAAGCTAGAGCAAAACCTCATCTTGAATTTCCAATGACGAAGGGGCATCCGCAAGCTAACCCCAGGAACATGAATCTTGGAAATCCGAAGTCTCAAGGGGAAGGGATACTCATCCCCAATCAATCCCCTAGCCGCCCTGTAGGCGGACCTGGTAACCGTAGTGGTTTTCAGCCCTTGGGGGTGACGAGCACGATCTCCACAACACCCCCACCTACTTCAACCCTGGACAACCCTGACCTAGGGAGTGCGCCCAATCCTCCTAACAAGGAGCCGCGCCGACCATCAGTGGAGGAGGAAGTAGAAGTCCAACCACTTAGCGAGGAGGATCTTACTCGAGTTCTCACACAGAACTTTGATAGGATCGTCCCAGGGATTGCATCAAGGTTGAATCTAGGAAGGAACCTCCAATCTTGACTCAACTTTGGCAACACCGGACCAATCACCTCTTCCCAAAATCAGAGGAAAAGGAAAGCCCAGCCTCAGGAGCGGAGCATCTTTGAGGAAACTCCTCAACCTAGGAATGTGTTTGAGCGCAAAGGAGATCGCCTCATACAGGAACTAACACAGTCTCGAGAAGGGGGAGATAGGCCCGACGGTTCGCCCGAGCGACCTGATCGGGAGCTGGCCAAAGCCACCCGCCGCACAAGCGTGTGGGATAGGATGGATGATGGGAAAAAGGCTCCCGGCTCGTCTCAAAAAAGTGGTCCTCACCCAAGGGATGGGGCACCACCCCCGTCTCCAGACCCATCAGGGGAGGACTCAGATGACCATCCGCCTAAGCGTCGCCGACCTATGCGTACCCCTCCACCACCACCAAACAATGATGAGTATTATGGTAGCCCTTATTATCGAGATGTAGAAGCGGAGGATCTTTCCCGTCCGTGGTGTGAACCATGGGATGACCCTAGGCTCACCCGGCCATGGGCAGATCCCAGGGAAGACCCATTCACCCTCCGCATACGGAACTACTCCGAGGACACCAAACGTCGCATGCCGGCGTGTGTCAAGACCTATGATGGAACTGGTGATCCGGATGATCACCTCAAAATATTCGATACGCAGGCTAAAACTGAGCGATGGCCCATGCCTATATGGTGCCAAATGTTCAATTCAACTCTGATTGGCAATGCCCGTGACTAGTTTGAGGGACTCCCTCCATGAAGCATTGATAGTTTCACGAAACTACGCACTGCGTTCAAGAATAATTATACTCAGAGGAAGAAGTATAATAGGGATCCGGTCTCATTGGCAACTGTCAAACAACGGCCGGGGGAGTCCACAGAAGCCTTCACTGAACGCTTAAATGATGAGTGCACGCGCACAAAAACAATGCCGGAACTCCTGAAAATCTCTGACTACATGCACGCCATTACAGACAGGGAGTTGATCAGGCGTCTCAATGACAAGCGTCCAGAGAGATATGATGACCTCATGGAAAGGGTCAGAAATTTCATAGAGGGAGAAACAGCTGTTGCCTCGGCTTACCCATCCAGAGGAAATGGGTACCGGTCAAACGACCAGTCTCGTAGACAGTCGGGCGGTCAAGGCAATCAGAACAATAGCAAGGGCTCAGACTATAAGAGCCAGAACAAAGGAGGGCGGCCGGACGATAAGTTTACCCCCCTAAAGATGTCCTACCGGGAGATCTTGCTGACGGAAGGGGCAAACTTTCCAAGGCCTCCCCCAATGACAACTCCGCCGGACCGTCGGCAAGGAAATCGCTTCTGCGACTTCTATAATGACAAGGGCCATGGTACGGAGGAGTGTATCCAGCTAAAGAAGCACATTGAGTCAGTGATCAAATTAGGTAAACTCAAGCACTTAGTTAAGGATTGGAAGGATGGAAAAGATAACAAGAAGTATGATAAGAAGGATCCCCAAAAGGACAAACCTTCGATCATATACATGATCTAATCCAGACAACGCCGCACGAGGCAGAAAGTTGGCCAAAAATTTTCACGCGGTAGGGAAATCTCATTCCCTCCCATCACAGCAAGCGATGTGATTGATGCGCCTCTCACTATTGAGATAAGCATTGGAACACACAATGTTCGTCGCATGTATGTGGATGGAGGGTCGTCAGCAGAGGTACTGTATGAACACTGTTTTGTGCAGTTACGCCCAGAAATAAGAAGCCAATTAGTACCGGCCACGGCGCCGCTCACTGGCTTTAGTGGAGACGCTATCTGGCCGATAGGGAAACTGCGTCTGCTTGTAACCATTGGGAATGAGGAACACTCTACCACGGCGTGGATGAACTTCATGGTGATACGCTCACATTCTCCGTATAATGGGATCATAGGCAGACCAGGTATTCTGGCTATACGGGCGGTACCCTCCACGACACACGGAATGATCAAATTCCCTGTCGAGGGAGGAATCGTCACCATTTACAACACAATCGTACCAGCATCCGAGTGTCATACCGTG
Organism: Glebionis coronaria; assembly: GCA_025667525.1. Taxonomy (NCBI): domain Eukaryota; kingdom Viridiplantae; phylum Streptophyta; class Magnoliopsida; order Asterales; family Asteraceae; genus Glebionis; species Glebionis coronaria. Next base: position 25,417,335 of record CM046876.1, read on the forward strand.
ACAACACCGGCTCCACCTGTTCCACCCAAGGATCGATCACCACCTCCCAATTGGAAGGTGGCAATTCATCCTGACTACCCAGAACAGGAGATATCCATAAGGGGGGCGCTCTCGGATAACGGCAAAAGGGCCATGTGCTCTCTTTTAAGGGCAAACCTAGATATATTCGCATGGGAGCCAAATCATATGACAGGCGTGCCACGTGCGATAGCAGAACATAAGCTCTAGATCCGCCAGGGGTACCAACCCATCAAGCAAAAGAAGCGCGGCCAGGCGCCTGAGCGCAGCCGAGTGATATTGGAGGAAGTACGGAAACTAGTCGACGCAGGTATCATGCGTGAGGTATACTACCACGAGTGGTTATCCAATCCGGTCATGGTCAAAAAACATGACGGAAGTTGGCGCATGTGTGTGGATTTTACGGATCTGAACAAAGCCTGTCCACAGGATTGTTACCCGTTACCAGAAATCGACTGGAAGGTGGAATCCCTATGTGGATATCCCTTTAATTGCTTCTTAGACGCATATAAAGGATACCACCAGATCCAGATGGCGGAGGAGGATGCAGAAAAAACAGCGTTCCATACGAGCCAGGGCGTATATTGCTATACGAAAATGCTGTTTGGACTAAAGAACGCCGGTGCTACATACCAGCGGCTTGTGGACAAAGCTTTTGAATCACAGATAGGCCGCAACCTGGAAGTCTATGTGGATGACTTAGTCATAAAAAGTCACACGGAGGATGCACTTCTCCGGGATGTCCAAGAGACATTCGACACACTGAGGAGGATTAACATGAAGCTATATCCAAAGAAATGCACGTTTGGGGCAACGGAGGGAATGTTCCTTGGATATATGATCGATCCAAACGGCATCAAACCTTGCCCAGAGAAAACGGACGCAGTGATACAGCTGCCATCCCCTCAGACACGGAAGGAGGTGCAATCCTTAAATGGGAAACTGGCCGGGCTAAATAGGTTCCTATCCAAGTCCGCAGAGAAGTCATTACCCCTATTTAAGACACTCAAGAAGTGCATTAGGAAAAGAGACTTCCGATGGACGAAGGAAGCCGATGAAGCTTTTGGCCAACTCAAGCAGCACCTTGCATCTCTCCTTATGCTAGTTGCTCCCCGGCCAAAGGAGGAACTCATTATGTATCTCTCAGCCACTCATGGCGCAATAAGCGCGGTACTCATGACAGATAGAGATACAGTGCAAACTCCGGTCTACTTCATAAGTAGAACATTACAAGGGCCGGAACTGAATTACTCCTCTATGGAAAAATTGGTGTTGGCACTAGTGTTTGCTACAAAGCGGTTGCGCTGATACTTTCAGGCGCACCCAATTGTAGTCATTACGGACCAACTAATCAAGCAGGTCATTTCTAGACCGGATGTGGCAGGGAGGCTACAAAAATGGAGCATCTTATTGGGGGAGCACAATATATCTTATAGGCCAAGCACGGCTGTGAAAGGCCAGATCTTGGCAGATTTCCTGATTGAGAAGCCGGATGAGGAAGGGCCAATCGTTAAACAAGACGAAACTCCAACAGAACCATGGGTGTTATTTACGGACGGATCTTCGTGTACGGATGGTTCCGGAGCTGGTCTCATCCTCACAAATCCGAAAGGAATGGAGTTCACGTACGCCCTCCGTTTTGAGTTCACGACCACCAACAACGAAGCGGAATATGAAGCATTAATTGCGGGTTTAAAAATCGCCGCTAGAATGGGAGTCCGCAACCTTGAGGCCTACGCGGACTCATGGCTTGTTGCGAACCAAATTCTAGGTGGATATGTGGCTAAGGAGGACAACATGGTCAGATATTTGGAAAAAGTAAAGTCACTAATCGCGACTTTCAGCAAGTTTTCCATCAAGCAGGTGCCTAGAGGTGAGAACAAGAAGGCGGACGCTCTTAGCACGATCGCATCCACAAGCTTCGCTCACTTGTCCAAACAAGTCTTGGTGGAAATACTCAAGGAGAAATCTATAACAGAAGGGGAGGTCGCTACTATAGTTGAGGAGGATGGACCTACATGGATGACCCCGATCATCAACTATTTGACTAGTGAGACCCTTCCAGACAAGGAAAAAGCACGGCGCATCAGGAGGAAGTCGCAACACTTCGAACTTCGAGAAGGCATCCTTTATAAGCGCTCTTTCTTGCAGCCGTGGTTGCGGTGTGTTGGACCACGTCAGGCCGCTTACGTAATCAGTGACATACATGAAGGGTTATGCGACATGCACGCAGGTCCACGATCCGTGGTAGCTCGAGCCTTACGAACAGGATACTATTGGCCTACCATGCACAGGGACGCGCACGACATGATTCGCAATGTAGTGATTGCCAAGTGCATAGACTAGTGCCTCGACATCCGCAGCAGGAGCTTACACCTATTACATCCCCATGGCCATTATATAAGTGGGGAATTGACATTGCAGGACCATTTCTTGTAGCTGCGGGGGGAGTTAAGTTCTTGATTGTCACGATGGACTACTTCACACGATGGATAGAGGCCAAGGCAGTCAAATCCATAACAAGAAAACAAGTTAAAAAGTTTGTTTGGGAGCATATTGTGTGCCGTTTTGGCCTACCAGGGGAAATCATCTCGGATAACGGTAAACAGTTCGCGGACAATCCATTCAAGGACTGGTGTGCATCATTGAATATCAAGCGACGCTTCGCATCTATTAAGCATCCGTAGACAAATGGCCTCGTGGAACGAGCAAATAGAAGCTTGGGAAATGGCATCAAGGCACGTCTGGATGAACGGAGTGCCAAATGGGTGGATGAGTTACCACATGTCCTATGGGCACATAGGACCATGATCAAAACAGCCAACGGAGATACTCCATTTGCATTGGCCTACGGCACTGAAGCTGTTATACCAGCAGAAATAAGAATGCCTACCATCCGCACGGCGGAGGTTAATGTCGTCACGAACGACGAGCAGCTGCGAATCAACCTGGATCTGTTGGAAGAAAAAAGGGAGATAGCAGCCATCAATGAGGCTAAGTCCAAGGCTAAAATGAAGGCTTATTATGACGCCAAGGTCAAAGGTGTCTCTTTGACCAGGAGATTCTGTCTATCGTGCTAACGAAGCAAGTCGAGCGGAGAATACAGGAAAGCTGGGCCCTAAGTGGGAAGGACCGTATGAAGTCACGGAAGCCTTGGGACGAGGCGCGTACAAGTTACGCGACATGGATGGCCGTGACCTGGAACGCACATGGAACATCTCCAATCTAAAAAGGTGCTATCTTTGAAAGCTACGGCTTCCGCATGGGTGCTTCGCTATATGTGGCTTTAGTGAAGAACCATGCGCTCTATCTGTTTCTCTTCTTATGTTTTGTTTAGGTTCGTTTTTTTTTGTTGTTTAGGACTTATCATTCTTGTTTAAACAAAAAAAAATGTAAACGTTCAAATAAAGTGCCGTGGTGCCTAGCTAGCTCCACGGCTTGTTTCGTGCAAATCATTTTTTAGATTTTTTCTCAGTCATATGAATTGTATTTGTTATTATAATATGTCATGTTTCATTCATATGCATTCATTCAAACACCGTACATGTACTATACGCCTCCAAGCGGGGTAAGAGGATTAAGTGAACCTACTAATTCAACTTGCCGCGCAAGAGGAATGCAACCCCAGCCGCACGGATCATGTATCCTTACTAGACACCTTACTCACAAGATGTTGTGGTAAGTTTCGTATGCCGTACTCACGCAGTGCTCCGCATAGTAAAGACGCACGTCGCATGTCTAGTAAATTATAGGCTTGTAGGTATTTTATTTTTTGTGTAAGACGTGACATGTCATGCAGTATGTGGCATACGATGTTCAAACAAAATAAAAATACACAAGTTTCAAAATAAATAACAAAATTGTCGTGGTCATCACGGGCTTATATATAAAGGACACATGTCTTAGCCGTGTACAGGCACGGACGAATAATAACTACAAATATTCAGCGGTTACAAACCAAAATTGTCTAAAATGGGTAATACGGTAGGAGCACCCTACATGGAGGGGGGGGGGGGAGAAACTTGCCTATCTCCACTTGTTCCTCAGCCAAGTGTGACAACTTCTCACTACGTTCCTTCCGCTTCATGGCTTGAGCCGCATTCCTCTCCAACACCACGCTTAAGGGTTCTTCATCAAGCACGATCCTGGTTACGTCCTCATAAATAGGGAGCGTCAGGTGGCTGGGTGATGGAGTGAAGGAAGCACGGGAATGACCCTCATCTTGGGAGAACGCACCGAGACTAAGCTTTTCCATGATTTCCATGTTTGATGCATCTTTTGTGGCCTCCAGCTCAGCCAAGAATAGATAATGAAGATCTCGCATCGCGGCCATGGAAGCAGTCATCTTGTTAGCCGCTTCAGGGTTAAAGAAAGCATTTCTGGTGAAGTTCTCCTTTTTCTTTATCAGCTCTACGGCCTGGACCATTCCCTCATGACGGCCGTGGTCAATACCATCGGACACAAGGCTCGCAAACTGTTGCACAAATTCGGGGGCCTCTAGTACCTTGGTGACGGCCAAACGTGCCCCTTGTCCTACCATCCACCTGCGGCCGGCAATGGCTGCTAGTAGTTGGGGGCATAGCACGTCGTCGCGTTCGGTGGTGAGGGCATCGATCATCACATCTTTTTGGGCAAACACCTCTTTCAGCTCCTTGGTGATAGCCCTCTCATCAACAAGCTCCTCTTGTACCTTCTCCATGGTCTGGATTGTCATCTGAGCGTCCTCTAGTTTTTTGGTAAGCACGGATACCTGGCTGGAGGAGGACTTGGCAGACGCCTCCGCCGTGGTCACCTATATGAGATTAATTGTTAGATTATATTTCTTGTAGAATAAAGGGTGGCGCGTCACGGATATGTACCTTGGTTGTTGCGGCATCTAGTTTTGCCTCGAGATCGGCCACTTGTTGGTCGTAAGCATTCGCACGAGCTGATTGTTCCTTCGCTGTCGCCTCGGCACTAGCAAGTTGGGACTGGAGGGTTGCAATTTGAGCTTCATTCTCCTCGATCATCCTCTCCCTCCGTCCAACTTTCCTCTTAAGGGACTCCACATGCCCAAGTGCGGCTTCAAATCTTACTCTCATTAAGGTGCCCATTGCCATTTGATGCACCAAAGCACCGTTGTACTCATCCGCCAGGTCCGCATGGCTGAGCGCATTCACTTCTCGCACCAAGCCTGGTGGTATGCAGTTATTGAGGTACTCTCGGCATTCCTCGGCTTCCCTCATTCTTGATGCAGTGGTGATATTCCAAATAGGGTTGAACGACTGAGGGGGCCGGACGTTGGGAGGTCTTGGGAGGCTGTGGGGGTACCTTCTTCAAATACGAGGCCGGATTTCGTGGCGGCCGTGTGAGGCATGGCGTTTCCCCCCACTTCTTTTTCTTTTCCCTTCTCCATTTAGGTGTCAGGAGGAGGCGCGGCACAAGTTTGTTCATCCCTGTGAAACAAGCATTTGGATACATATTAAGTATTGCTTAAAGGGAATTTTTCGTTCTTACGTATCAAGATGGAGCCTTACATGTTATTTCTTGCTAATTCTGATGTGGTTGGGGGAATCTGAGTGACTGGATCGACATGTGCGGCCTGGATCGTCTCGGAAGCCTGGGTGGTGCTCCCAACAGATTGGTATAAGGGGTGGTCTTCTCGAAGTTTCTTGGCAGGGGCGTTGTGTTTGCGAACCTCGGCCGGAGCAGCTCTTCTTACACGTTTGTTTTTCCTGCGGGTACGCTTAGCAACGGGCTGAGCTGTTGCTTGTTCGACCTCCTCCTCAACTTCTTTTTCAGCTTCCTCCTCTTCCTCTTCATTTATTTGTTGTACCTCTTCCTCATCATCGCCCAACATCTGGCAAAGGCTGGAGGTGGTTAAGTTAATGTTGTCTCCCTGCTCTTCCCCATGTGCGGCAGTAGCAGTCTTAGGCGGTGAGGAGGGCCCGGCTCCTCCTTCTAGCATCCTGTTATCACCGTCCTCGTTGCTGAAGTCAACAGGAGTCCTCATTAAAGTTGTTTCTTCCTCGTCCGAGTGGGGATCCGACACGGCCTCAAGAGCAACCGTCACGTTTCGGGTATTCTAAAGAAGGGGTAGTTCATTCTCACGGAGGGGACGGGAGCCCTCTGGTACGAGCTTCGGGTCGCCCTGGCGTAGAAGTCCAAAGAAGTTCATTTCTGCCCAACAATAACAAAATATGTTAGCCATTACAAAGTAACTGAATAAGCTTTTTTGTGTACGGATGCTAGCCTACCTTCACTCTGCCTTCTCCAAAACACAGAATATTTGTTGGACGGGCCGAAATAGTTGCGGCTAATCCCTAGCAAACATAGAAATGACTCGGGGAGATTTCTATGGAACCCGGTCCTATTCAGATCTATTTCTTGGGAGTGTCGGGGGTTATATGTACTAGCGTGCGGCTAGGGGTCGTGGGATACCCTATGTCTAAAGGCATAATCAGCCGGCCATACTATTGCGTCAATGAAAAAGTAGTGGTCATACCAGTTTTTCAGCGAATCCATTGGCTTATTATGAGACTGGGGACTATTAAGGGATCGTTTCTTAAAGGATAACCAACCATTTACTATGTTGGGGGTGTAAAAAAGCCGGAATAGCTCTACGGTTGGGGGGATTCTTCTAGCACGGCAGAGGATCTCGAATTGACTAATCTTACACGCGCCTATACAGTGGATCTGACTAATATGTACATCATAATATCCTAACAGATCTATGAGGAAACGGGTGAATGGAATGCGGTAGTTGGCCGCATCGAAAAGGCGGGTGTAAAGGCCAATTTTAACCTCCGGAGCCTCAGTTTTGAGGTCTTCGGCGCCAGGAACTGAGGGGTGTAGGTTGGTAGGGATGAAATAATTGGTACAAAAGTGATCTAGTTGCTCCTGGGTCATTACATTAAGCACGGATCCAATTGTGGGGTTGTTTCTATGGGCCATTACTAAATAAAAATGTAAGGGCGTGGTGTTCTAACCTGCGGAGGAAGGGATCCGTGCGTGATTGATTGAAGCTAAGAAGAAAGCTTTAATGGCAGAAATAGAGATAAAAACTGTGTTTCACACAGCCGTAGGGGTGGCTTATTTATAGGGTTGCCTCGTGGGTCATGGCCTGTTGGATGTGTGACACGTGTCTGCCACTATTCTTAATCGTGTGGTTAGGGGGCAAGTGGCAAGTGAGACGTCAGGCGGGACCCACGGGTCACTTCTGACTCAAACGTTTATGCTGCTCGAGGCTCTGACTGTTTGCACTTTTGTCAGTCAAAGTGGCAGGTGAACAGTTATTAATGTCGGGATATGCGGCTCTTACGTACGACTTGACATTTAATGCTATATTTAATTTGTCTCGGTCGCCACGAGCGGCTGAGATAATAATGGAATAAATTCCTAAGTCAGGTTGCCACGTGCGGCCAAAACAAATTCTTGGACAACTTATCATTCCCTATTTTTCCTGGTACGTCCAGGGAGCATCTTGCTAGTCTAGAGGTTACGCCTACGGTTGTAACAACTAGACTGGGGGGACATGATGACGTATAGTCCCCAGCCGGGTCATGAACCCGACCCACGGGTACTACCCGTATCCGGCCCATCACGAATGGGTGGGAGTAATGTCATTTGAGCTTACGAGCTTGGATGAACAGTAACCGCACACATGTGTACGGCCCACGACCCGACATGACCGGTGCAGGGTTAGACAGAATCATATTCTATCTCTGAATGTGATTTACTCCAAAGAAGAGGATATTCACTCACCATAATTAGAAGATAAAATTCAATCTAATTCTGGTGCTTATCTCTTCCTTGGGGCCGAAGTATCAGTGAGCCCATTAGGGTTTCACTACCTATAAAAGGAACCCTCAAAGGTTCCACAAAGGTATTACGTTCGATACTCTCAACTCACATAAAACCCTAACCGATTACTTACTCTTACGCCGGAGTCTAATCGTGGGAAACATTCCCACGGTAAGCCTGACGCGTATTGTTTAGTGTGCAGGATCCCAACCAAACAGTTCACTTGGTGCAGGAGCCGGAGCCCAGCCAACCCGAATTAAGCCTAATTCGGGTCTAGCAAGGATCACCCAACTTTTGCATCAACAATATTTTTGGGCCGAAGCCGTGTCAACTGCATGCTACACACAAAACCGCTCCTTAATTATCCCAAGACACGAAAAGACACAATCACACATAATTCATGATCTAAAACCTTCACTCAAACACCTTCACGTTTTTGGATGTACGTGCTACATTATTCGAGATGGTGAAAATCTGGACAAGATGAAAGAGAAAGGTGATGCATGCATTCTAGTGGGATATGCAACTGAGTCTAAGGGATATAGAGTGTACAACAAGAGAACAAAATTGATAGTCGAAACTATTCATGTCAGATTTGATGAATTACAAGAAATGGAACTTGAACAAAACAGTTTAAGTCCCGATCCACAACGACAAACAACTTCCGTTCACAATCGCACGGAACTCGGAACTCAAGACCACAACAATGAATATCAAGTTCAAAGCTGGTTCCAGAAAATGTTCCTAGAGCTGATATGACAGTCGACACGACAATTGAAGAGTTGGAAATGTTATATGGACCTATGTATGATGAATATTTCCCGGGGGAGAAACAAGTTGTATCAAAGTCTTCCGCTGTCACTCATGATAAGAATGATTATACCGATCGTCGTCAACAAAAGGATACAACTTCATCTACTTCAACACGGGTTACTGCAGATTTACCTCCTCAGAATATCACATCAACAACCGCTCCTACAACATCAACAACTACTGTCATTGCTCCAGAGAACACAAATCAAGCAGACAATGCATTATCTGACGAAGACGAATTTATCAACCCATTTGGTACACCGGTACACGAAACTGGAGAGTCTTCTACTCGCCATGTTGATCCGTCAAATATGCATACGTTCTACCAACGACATCCTTCAACACATCATTGGACCCGGATCATCCTTTGGTTCACGTAATTAGAAACCCTTCACAGCCTGTTCGTACAAGACGACAACTCGCAACCGATGGCGATGTTTGTATGTTCGCACTCACAGTGAGTACAGCTGAACCGAAAAACATCAAAGAAGCCATGGCTGATCATGCTTGGATCGAATCGATGACAGATGAACTTTAACAATTTGAATGACTTAAAGTCTGGGAACTTGTTGACAGACCATACGATATGATTCCATTAAATCTTCGTTGGATCTGGAAAAACAAGATGGATGAAGAGAATACGATCATCAAGAACAAAGCTAGGCTAGTGGCTAAGGGGTATGGCCAGAAAGAGGGAATTGATTTTGAAGAATCATTTGCACCAGTAGCTCGTTTGGAAGCGGTCAGGATTTTTCTTGCTTATGCTGCACATAAGGGATTCATTGTTTATCAAATGGACGTAAAGACGGCGTTTCTTAACGGTCCTTTGAAGGAAGAAGTCTATGTCACGCAGCCGGAAGGATTCATCAATCCTCATTATCCTGACAAGGTGTATCGTCTCCAAAAAGCACTTTAAGGACTGAAGCAAGCTCCAAGGGCGTGGTACGGCGAACTTTCGAAATTTCTGGTCTCCAAAGGTTTCTCAAAAGGTTCCATTGAATTAACTTTGTTCACTTATACATATGGGGACGACATTTTGCTTGTGCAGATTTATGTTGATGACATTATTTTCGGGTCTACAAACCCAAAACTTTCAAAATGGTTTGAAAAAGTAATGCACAGCAGATTTGAAATGTCTATGATGAGCGAACTAAAATTCTTTCTAGGAATTCAAGTTCACCAATCCCTAAGTGGTATCTTCATTAACCAAGCTAAGTATTGTCAAGAGATAATCAAAAAGCATGGTATGACCCCATGTGACCCCGTTGGGACACCATTATCAACCACATCCCTAGATGCTGATTTGGAGGGATTACCCATAGATCAAACGAGATATCGTTCCATGATCGTGTCCCTCATGTACTTGACAGCAAGCATACCTGATATTCATCATGCTACATGCTATTGTGCACGATATCAAGCACGACCCACTGAAAAGCACCTCAAGGAGGTTAAACGGATCTTTCGGTACCTTAAGAATACCATTCACATGGGACTCTGGTATCCGAGGGAAACCGGTTTCTTTCTAACGGCCTATTCAGATTCTGATCATGCAGGGTGTCTTGATACACGTAAAAGTACTTCTGGTGGTGCACAATTTCTAGGTCAAGATAAGCTTGTGGGATGGTCTTCAAAGAAGCAGGATTGCACGTCACTTTCATCAGCCGAAGTGGAGTATGTGTCTCTATCTGCGTGTTGTGCTCAAGTTCTTTGGATTAGAACACAACTCACGGATTATGGCTTCCACTTTGATAAAGTACCTATATACTGTGACTCAAAGTCCGCCATATCCATCTCCTGCAATCCGATACAGCATTCCCGCTCGAAGCACATTGATGTCAGATATCACTTCATTAAGGAACAAGTTGAAAAGGGTATTGTTGAATTATACTTTGTTGGAACATATTACCAATTAGCCGACTTGTTTACGAAAGCTCTATCGAAAGATAGGTTTGAGTACCTCGTTAGGCAAATTGGTATGAGATGTTTGACTCCAACAGACCTAGAGATTCTGGCGAAGAAGCCTGCTTGATTCATCTATCAAACATCTACTTGTAAATATTAATGAAAAAACAAAATACAAAAATATAAAACATATAAAAACAAAACACAAAACTAAAAATCTTTCAAAATCCAAAAATATCCTTCTCGACATGTCTTTCAGTATCGATAATATGGACGTACCTAGAAATGTCGCTCAATAACGACACGGGTGTGTACATAAAGCTCGAATGAAAGTTGTAACTATTTTTCAAAACATGTCATTTCTTCTTTTAATAAAGGAAATTGTCTATTTTGGACAATATTTCCAAACAACGGGTAGAGCAATCTATCACGGGTTGAGCTTGTCACAAAACATTCAACGTTTTGAGCTCAACACAATGGCTTGTAATCACTTTCAGATTGCAACCCGGATCAATATTCACGGGGGAGTGTACGATTTAGTGCGCTTACCCTCAGCAAAAGAAGATAAATCTTCTTACACTTGAGTGGATTCGTCAAGACATTCAAAGTCTATGAACTCAAGTTTATGCTTTAGAAAAACCTCTTCGACAAAAAGAAATAGAATTTTTCAAAAAGCGTTGAACACAATTTATTCAAGAATTTTTCAATGATTATTCAAAATCTTTCAAAAATTGTGTGTTCAACAACTCCCATCCTCAAAAAGAGAAATGTGGATCACATCCTCACAATGACAATTCAATTGGATCAATTTTTGAGGGGGAGCATTTTAACTTCATGCAACAGATTAACACATCTTTCTCCCGGAGATTTTCAAGACTATTTTTCAAAATTTATTTTAATCAAATTTAGTATCTCTAATATCAAAAGATAGGGGGAGAAAATGTGATTAAAATGTGATCTTATTTAAGACTCAAGCACTTTAACTCTTACCCACATGTGCGAAACACTTTCGATTATTGATGCACATGTAAAGGGGGAGCATTTCTGAAACGACAAAACTAGAAAGGTGTTAAATGTTTTTCAAACACTTTGTTAGAATTTAAAGTGGTTTTCATGGTTTCGATCAAATACCCACAACATCTTTAATTCACGACGTTATTGGTGTCAAAAGGGTGGTTAGGTTTAAGTCCTATGATCCAACCAGAACCGGAGGGATCTTCCCAGGGACAATCCAATAGATTATTATAAGTCCTTAGGAAAGATATAGTAGAATGTGAACGTAGCTGAATGCCGACTAAGTACTGATGATAGCACTGGAACAATCACAACAAAGTGCTATTAATGATGTATTGGTAAGCATTGAAGGGGTTCAAGAATGAAAAAGAAATGTAAGGATAAAGGGTCTAAAGAAAGAAGCCCTCCATACAACTTAGGCAGAAACCGGGTCAACTCATCATAAAGACAAACTCATCATGGACCCAGTGATGTGAAGCACAACCCTTTCCTAGCTACTCAGACTTATCTCAAAAGAAGTTTGTTTTATTGTCACGGAGATCAATATGATTTCTATTGACTTTCTCACTCCGAGATAGTTAATATTGAATAGGTGGCATCTGCTCCAGCCTCCGACCACTAAAAGTGCACAAATCGAGTCTAGAGCCAAGAGATCAATCAAATCTCGTTAGGACACACGGATGAAGATCAAGAGAGTCCTACGCTATATCCTTGTGATATTGCTAGAACACTCAGAGTGATACTACTTAGTATTCACAATGATGAGTGGAAATCCTTCCAGTGTTAACATCAAACAGCACTGCGGTAGGTCATATGCAAGATTCTTTATGAATTGAACATGTGTAAAACTGAAAAGCCACAGTGGTTTGATTGATTCAAACTCGTTTCAGGTCTCTACGCAATATCTTTATGGTCTTTCCAGAACATTCAGAGTGATATTCATTAATATTCATAGTGACGAATGGAAATCCTTCTAGCGTCAACATCAAACAGCGCTACGGTAGGTGACTTGTGAGATTCTTATGAATCAAGCTTGTGTCAACTGGAAAGCAACAATGGTAAGATTCTTAATGAATCAAACTTGTTACAAGAATTTGAATTGACGACTTTAATCAAGCGGATATATATCCAATTGATTCACTCTTTATGTTCGCAGTCTTGCTTTGAGATGGTCGAGTAAAGAGAACGGCTAGTACAGCCGCGAAACCCTGTCAAGGAGATTCTTAATTGAATCTACCTGATCACAGGTACGATATTTAATATCGTATAACGGTCTTCACCGAACAGAGGTAAAACGCTACCGATAGAGGACGAATGTCAAAGCCATTCAGTCCGAGTCTATGTTTTGTCTCGAGAAGGTGGCGTCACGGTGTACTCGACAAAGTCAAAGATTCAAAACCACATACTCATGCCTAAATACATATTCAACAATTAATAGTGTGAGCATGTGGATGAAGACACAAGATTGCAAGATGGCAAAGACAAGTCAAGGATGATTTGAAGATCTCAAGATCAAAAGACAAAGTCGAAAGACAACGACAAAGGCTCAAAGATCACATCATGAAGGAACAAGACTACGATTACACGTTCAAGACTCATTTATGGCGAGATTAGTAATCTCTACAAATTTCCTAAATGACCAAGGTTTATGACCTCTCATTGGGGGAGATTGTTAGCCTCAAAATATTGAGTCAAACAAGAATGCTCGGTCATATGTTTATAATGTATCATCTTTTAGAACGTTGTAATAGGTAGTATGTTAGTCGTGTATTACGGGCTTAACTTTAAGCTAAGGTTCATTCATAAGTAACCAAAGCCCAAAAGGAAAGCCAGGCCCATGATCATATAGCCCATTAAGCTACATGTAAGCAAAGGCTATATAAACCTCTTCTTAGCATGTTAGGAAGGGTGTTGGTTCATTTCATTTTCTTCTAATCTAATATTTCATAAGTTCCAACCATTTCTCTCTACTTTCTCTCACTACTTTCTCTCCCTAAAATTCATCTCTTATCTACCTTTCTTTCTTTAAATTCGTATTATATCATTCATATGTTAGGGACAACAGGAATAATGAGTTGACATAGTATTGTTACTATGATTCCGTAGGTTCATATTCATTGAGATTTCATTAAAACCCATTTGTAGAACAAATCCAAATTTTGACTAAATAGTTTGGTTGATTTATGGAATTATATGAACCCATGAACAAGTTGGTAATGGCATTGTTAAATGCTTACCTAAAAACTTTGTTTGAAAAACCAATGTTCTAGTTCATTGTTGATCTTACATAGTTCATAGGTTTTGATCAATGATGAAATGGGTACATTGTGAACATGAGAATGACAAGGATTAATCCTTTGTTTGTCAAGCTATTGATGAAACACATTCTCATCTTTTGAATTTTTATTTTATTTTTCATATGAGTAATTAGAGAAATATGTTTATATGTTATTTTTTAGGTACTATCATCATGACCAAAGGATATCAAAATGACCATCTACTCACTAGAAGATACATGCCAAATCCTTCGTTGACTAATCAATCTCGCTCTTTTCAAAACACTTATCATAATCTCGAGTCTTGCTATTTCCATGAAGGACGTATTGTTCCTTCTAACCTTCGGGGACTTGATTTCAATCGATTCATGTTCAGTAGCATTGGATTCGATTGTTTGCTTGATATTGATGAGCCAATATTCCCTTCTTTCCTCATGGAATTATTTAACGCATTCAAGTTAATACACATCAACAATGGTTTATCTTTAAGATCTTCCATTAAGGGGAAAACATTTATATACACTCTCGAGGAATTTGGTGAGATTCTCGGAGTTCCATACGAAGGTCAATGTAGGTTCACCGATGTTTGGAGTGTAAACCACTTAGAATCGGCCCCTGTTGATGTGCACTACTTGACTGAGATTCCTTCGGCTTCGGCCATCACTCGTACCCTTGCTTCACCTCGTGAACATCCTATCATTGGTAATTTTGAAGGAGAATTTCGTGCTCTCACTCCTTGGGAATTACTAACTAACGATCTTAATGATTTCATGGTCCCTTGGGCCAAAATCATTAGGGAAAATGCAATGTGTTTGGTTGGTGATCGCAACCATGTGCCTGCTTGTCTTACACATATGTTGTATTGTCTTGTTACCACTACTCCATACAACCTTGAATTTTTCATGGCTAAAAGGATAAGATTTGTTCTCAATGGATCTCGGTCTACTCTTCCTTATACCATGATTCTCTCACGGCATCATAAGAGAGTTCTTCTTGATCATCCTCCTCTTAATCCTTCTTCTTTTCACTCCGTGGTTCGAGTCATGTTTCCCATTGAAGGAAATGTCCCTTCAATTCTCACACACGAGTCAAATGAAGATGAAAATGTCTCTCAAGACAATTCTATCATTTCTCGTTATGGTTTGTCATCATCTATCTCTCAATTGTCTTCACTAGACATTGATTCAGACTATCAGTATTGTCTCAATCTTCATCTTCAGGATCGAATCAGAAGTGAATCAAGTCAAGGAGGAAATGATCATAGATGAAAGATATATATCACTCTTGTGAGATTAACATGTGTGTAAACATGTATGGATTGTTGAACTCTATCTCTTCTCTTATCTCTATTCTTAGGATGTTGTGTATTCTTTAACTAACCATTTGTGTTTGGATTGCCTAGTATTTTAATCCTAGTTATCCATGGTATCAATTTTTTTGATTTGCATGGCTCTTTGCATCTTATGTGATTAGATAGCCTCCTAGTCTTTGATTATTAGTTCTCTTTGGCTTGATAAACATTTGTATAAAATATGGGCTATCAAAAGTTTAAGGAAGTGCTATTTTCAAACTCCTCTGGTCGCGGTTCCATATCAATGCCGCGGTTCTTTAGCGATAAGGAACCGCGGACCTACGTAAGGAACCGCCCAGTACTGTTTCAACAAAATCTTTACTTTACACTGTTTTCTTTAATCTGTGTAAAACTTTGATAAAACTTTTGCAAAAACCTGCACTTTCCTAAACTAGGCTACCTAATTTCATTATTCACATAAAATGATTTTAACCTATTACTAGTTTGGATCATCCCCTTCTCTTCTTAAAGCCTCCCTTGTTGATTGTGTTATTCTTCCTTTCAACTCTTCAACCATGGTATCCACTAGAACATCCAACTCCTCCAAAACCTCCTCATCCCAAAGAAGTCTTAAGGTGAATCTCAAGTCCTCTAAACTTGGTTCTCCATCTTCTTTCAAACCAAAAAGTGAAGCCTCACCAATCCTCATCTCCTCATCACTTTCACCACCACTTGCCTCTTGGCAAACAACCTCAACACATGGTACTAACCATTCACATGGTTCTACCTCCTGTTCATTCCAATCAAGAATGAATGAGTTTTCCTCTCCACTCATTTCTAGCCCTCCCTTAAATGTGAATGCTCAACCTCAACCTCATCAAAGGATTCCCTTTGTTTTTTAGCCTCTTCCCTTCACTCCATCAAATTCACCCATATCACCTATTTCACCCTTGGATACCATGCCTTCTCCTCATCCTCCTACCACCAACACTCCTCTCTTGGGTGTTCCCATTTCCCCTCTCTTGGGTGATCCACGCTTGTTTGATTTTTCATGCACAATGTAACTAATTGCCGTTTTTGCTTGAACAACTTTCACCTCATTGATATCCTAAGGTTGGAAATGATTGGGGCTCACATTAAGTTGCAAAGCTTCTTGTTGAACCTATTTTCTAATCCTCCACCTCCTAGCAGATAAATGATGGACTTTAAAATTAACATGCTTTTCAAAAGAAGATCAAGCTAAAAGAGAACTATGAACTCAAGACCTAGTTGTTAGCTATCTTTGTAGTAGTTAATTGTCTTTTTAATTCTTGTATTTCCTTTTCTTTCCCTCATGATTTTCTCATGTGGATGATTTATGGATTTAGTTTTTATGTGCTTTAATCTATGTGATCACATTAAATAACTTCAATTTATTTAAAATTGAACCTAAATCTATTACAACCTCTAAAAACTTGACTTAAAATTGGACTAAAATGTTATTTAAATATTTTGTCACCCTTTGTCAAGACATTCTTTATGAATGTGTTGCTTTTATGCAACCCTAGCATACTCTAGTGCTAAAAGAGGTAAAAATCCAAGATTTGCAATTTTTTAAAAAAGTCTTATCTTTGTCCAAAACTTTTGAAAATCTGGTTTTGCAGTCCACTGGACGCGGTTCTCAAGCCTCTAGGCGGTTCTATATCGATATGGAACCGCGGGCCTCATTAAAGAACCGCGCCCAGTAAAGCCGATTTTGGCTTATTTTTGGTCTTTCTTCTTTGACCGCTGTTTTGGTTAAGATTCGTTGTTTACCCAATTTGGCTAAACATTTTCTAAAACCTTTCTTTTTCATTTCAGATCTTTGCCTTGTCTATTTTCTTTAAATTCTTCTCTTTTGGGAGTTCTTTCCTTCATCCCTCACAATGCCTAATTATTCCTTTTCTAACCTTGACATTTCTTTGTCACAAACTTCTCAACCTAAAGCTTCGTCTTCTAAGCTTTCAAAGAAACCGAAAATCTCGGTTAAACCCGTTTGGATCAAAAAGAACAAGAATCCCCATGATTCTTCTTCTCTAAAATCCTTCAAGAATTCATCTTTCTCTCCGATTCAATATTGGAATGAGACTTACTCTATAAATCTATTTACCGAAGAAAAAGATATTCTTTCACCACCACCACCTAAACCTTTCAACTCTCTTCAACTCAATGACCTAAATTCTTTCCCTAACCTCACTAGGCATTGTGAAAAAATCTCTTATCCATTATCTCCCTCCCCACCAACCTCTAATCTTGATGGATCTCCCCCATCTAACGACTTTGTTTTGCATCAAGGTTCCTCGTGTGCTTGTTGTCGTTTTCAACAAATTAAACTTTCTCATATCTATGACAAGCTAAATTTTCTTGAATTCCTCCTCACTCGACCTCCTCTCCAAGTTTTCTTTCCCGTGAACAAAACTTCGAATGATGCTTCGTCGTATTTCTTTTCCAACTAAGGCACATTTTGTACTTTAGTTGTTTGAGTCAATAATATTTAAGCAATCTTGGAAGATTATCACTATTAGAGTAGTTTATGCTTTATGGTCTGTTTTATATATTTTTTTGTTTTGAATATTCATATTATGTGTATGAATATTTATCTTGTATGTTATTTCATATTTTTGTAATATGAACGTTATGTGTGTTATCTTTCCCTCTAATTCTATTTCACACATTAGTTAAGGAGTTGACATGGTTAAAACGTAAAATTAATTAAAGGTGATTCCATAAATTCTAAATTTTAACCCATTGACATTTTAAATCATCTTTTATTGGTTTGGATGTTTCTTTTATTCCTTTATCCACCAATTGAACTATGATGTTGTCAATACACACTCTTTGGACATACTTACCAAATGCTTGCTTCTAATTTGAGATTTCTTTTCCTTCTCCCTCTCAAGTTAGTTAGAAGTAGTACACATATATACATTGTTCTAACCTTTGTGTAGCATGTCACCTTAGCTCATTGACTTGGTGCCCCAAGCAAGGGGGAGTAAGAACCAAGGGGGATCTACTAGCAAAAGTCCGATTCTTTTCTTCTTCAAAGACTTGTGCTAACCTTTTTGCTTTGACAAAGGGGGAGAAATGATAGTGATAAACTCGTTAATAATTCGAATAAACTTATATTTTACGTAAATGAGTTTATAGTTTGTCGTAATCAAAAAGGGGGAGATTGTTAATGCAAAGCAATGCCTAAAAACATTGTTAGTATTAATTAATCTTTCTTAGTTTTGATCACGACAAATTTCAAAGACATTTATTGTCAAGCACAATCATAAAACGAATTATCTAACAAACACTATCATCAAGGTAATAATCATTACACTAACATATCTTAATCATGCTTAGTGATCATAAAAGTGATTAGCCTTAAAACTCACTTTTGTCAAACATTACAAAAGATTTTTAATAAACTTTATTTTTAAGAAAATGTTTTATGATAATGAAAATTCCAATTTAAATATGGCATATTCCATATGCCATAAGAATATCCTTTGAAGGTTTATACAGCCTCAGATATTTCAAATTCACTAAAAGACAAAAAGGAGCGGAGTCTACGCAAGCGGTACCTTAGCACCTATGGCGGTTCCTTATCGATAAGGAACCACGGGCTCCAATAAGAAACCGCGGGAAGATATAGCCGTTGGATGTTTTGTCCTATAAATAGTGAATCAAATCTGCATTCTCATCAATCCTTTTTGGACATCTTCTTCAGCCTTCTTTCTCCTTTCTAATCCTAGTCATTTGTAAATGATCTCTTAATGTGTTAAGTATGTTTACTCATGATGATCCTCTTGATCTCCTTCTTTACCTTTTCCAAAGAGAAGATCACTCACATACTTGTGATGTGATTAAAGACGTAGCAGTGATGAAGATCACCTTCTCCTAAAAGATCTAGTCATGTTCATAATTTGTTTATTTGTGTCTTGTGTAGATCCAATGTATTTGTGAATACTTGGACTAGTTGTGTTCATCCAAGTTATTTATGAATACTTGGATTAGAGTTGTGTACATCCATTGCACATGTGTGTGCTTGGATTTATGTTGTGTAGATCAAAGCTACATGCGTGTACTTGGATATGATTAGTTGAGTTGTAATTAGTTGTGTTAGTTCTCACTAAACTATAAAGTGATGTGGTTGTGTCTTGTGAGTTCTCACTAAACTACAAAGTGATATGTAGTTGTGTTGTGTGAAGTTCTCACTTAGCTTCAAAGTGAAGAGTCGTGAAGATTGGTTCTAGCTTTGGATTAGAACTCGACATCTAGCCTTGTGTCGGAAAATGGTGAAGTAGGCAACGTTGTGAAGATTGGTTCTATCTTTAGATTCGAACTCAACATCTAGCCTTGTGTCGTAAAAGAGTGAAGTGGGCGACGTTGTGTAGATTGGTCCTAGCTAAGATTAGGTCTCGACATTTAGCTTAGTGTCGGAAAATAATGTAAGCGATGTTGTAAGGTTTTCTCCGCCAAGAAGGGAGCTTGTGGATATAGTGGAAATCTCGAGTAAGGTGTACTCGAGGAGTAGAGTAGGAACGAGGATAGAGCCTCGTTGCCGAACCACTATAAATCTTGGTGTCTTTCTACTAGGTTGCTTCTTTCCTTACTCTTTACTTACATTCATTATCACTACACTTATTATACATTGTTATAGCATTAGAATTGAACCTAATCATTATGCAACTTGCTTTCAAGTAAAAGATAGTTTTGTGCACTCACCTAATTGAAAGGAATTTTAATTAGGAGATAAACCGATGAGAAACTATTCAACCCCCCCCCCCCTTCTAGTTTCTACAGAACACTTGAAGGACCAGAGATGATAGAGTTGACCAACGAGAAGGTCGCTGTAGCTAAGGCAAAATTACAGGAAGCTCGTGCACGTCAGAAGAGTTATACCGGTAAGCATCGTAGGGACTTACATTTCAATGTGGGAGATCATGTGTTTCTTATGGTATCACCGGCAGGTGGTCTTAGACATTTTGGAATCAAAGGAAAACTCAGTCCTCGATTCATCGGACCGTTTGATATCATCGAGCGAGTCGGTGAAGTATCATACCATTTAGCGTTACCTCCGTAGCTTTCTCACGTTCATGACGTGTTCCATGTGTCCTTACTCAGAGGGTACAATTATCATCTCCTTCACACGGTTCAGTATCCACCGGAACAGATTCGTGAAGATCTTACCTTCATAGAGGAACCCGAGCGAGTTCTTGACAGACAAGAACGAGTCATGAGAAAGAAGACGATTCCATTCATCAAAAATCTTTGGAGGGGTCATACCGAGCGGGAAGACACTTGGGAAACAGAGGAGTCTATCCTGGATTCTTACCCTCATTTCAAGTTTTGAATTCGGGTATGTTCCTCTTTCAGTTTACTTTATCTATAATTCGGGGACGAATTATTCTTTTTAAGGGGGAAGAGTTGTAAAACCCGCATACTTTTACTATGAATAGTACACATAGTAAACATATGTACAAACTAAAACATTACTTTTATAGCATGAACACGTGTCACGAGTATTAATTACAGGAACTACGTATGTGTTATTGCACGATAAGTATTAAGTACGTGATATTACAAGATAATTATTAACCATAATAATTATAATCACGAACATGAAATCATGAACGTTAAATCACGAACACGTAACTACCTATGTATTTATTAGTATACGATAAATATTGTTTACGTACAAGTAATTATTATAACACGAATAATTAATAACGTTATAACAAGAAAACGCTAACGAATGTACACGAGAATTATAAGACATGAAAAACGTACGGGTTTCCCTAGTGGGCACCTTATAGCCGCGGACACAAGGACAAGGAATGGCCAAGCCCATGTTGGTTTTACCAAAAAGGAAAAAGGGGAAAACATTTTTCATTCTACAAAGTTTTCTAAAAATTAAAACCCTAATCCTCGTTGCCTCTCTTCCTTGCCGCCGACTAATAAGAGCACCACCAAGGTGGTTTGTTGATTTTGATTATTGGAAATCAAGTGTTAGTGTTCGTGTTATTATTCTCATTTGATTCACGCATTCGGTAAATCCTTTAATCTTTCTCTTTTATCCTTTTTATTTAAATCAAGAACACATGAACATGGGAAACATTAAAACAAGTAATAAACATGTTTAAATCATGGTGTAATAAAAAGAATGGTTTGGGGTTCAGGTTTGGTTTGGCCGATGCAAGAACCGAGAGCCGTAGGCCCTCGGTGGTCGTTGTATCTTTAGGTCAACGTTTTCATAGGATTAACCAAGTGTTGTGATGATCTAAATAGAGGGAGAGGGATGAAGCACTAGAGAGGGAAAGTTAGAGAGAGAAAGGAGAGAATGAGAGAAAGGATGATTGAATAAGTGAGATGTGAATGAATAACTACCCTTCCTAACATGCTAGGAAGGGTATATATAGCCCACCCTACATGTGGGCTTTATGTGTTATACTTACATAACTAGATGACGAGCCTAATCTACGTATATATCGTTGGAGTGATCGATCCTTTCTAAATATGTAAAAACGTATTTCCAACAATCTCCCCTAAGGGAGGTCACTCCAAGTTACAATGTCCTAAATAGTCTATAGCTCGTGATCTATGCTAACAATGATGTGACTGAGACTTTCTTTGGAAAAACGTATTTCCAACAATCTCCCCCTAAGGGAGGTCACACCATTTTACAAAATCTTAAACCTAGCATATAATGCTTGAGTCTTCGATCTTGTTCTTGTGAATATGCTGATGAGATATTTGACTTTAGTCTGGAGCATGTTTCCTTGCCTTGACCTTGTGCATTCATCACTCGTGAAATTTGACTCCTCGTGACTTCATGTTCCACATACTTATATTTTTATAAATTCTTGAAAGCTTTAGAGTTTGATACAGCGGAAGACTTGACTTTTACGATTTCTTGAATTTGTTGAAGTATTAAGTGCATACAGTATAAGCATTTGTTAACGACAAAACATAGGACAGTTAGCAACAAAACATATACACAGATGAAATGGCCTTGAACACTTCATTCTAATTCGATAGCATTTTACCTCCGGCCGATGAAGACCATTGGACGATATTAAATATCGTACTTGTGGCAGATAGTTTCAATTAAGAACCTCCTTTACAAGATTTCGCGGGTAAACTCGTTCTCTTTACTCGACCGTCCAAAGCTGACTGCGAACGTAAAGAGTGCATCATTTGATAGAATTATCCGCATGATTGAATCCGTAAATTCATGTTCCTGGAACAAGTGAAATTCAATTAAGAACCGCAACATCGTTGCTTTCCAGTTGTCACGACCTTGATTCATATAGAATCTTGCAAGTTACCTACCAAGTGTTGTTTGATGTTAACACTAGAAGGATTTACACTCATCATTGTGAACACTACAGAGTGTCACTGTGAGTGTTCTGGCAAGATCATTGAGATATTGCGTAGAGGCCTGGAACGTGTTTAAGTTCAGTTAAGAATTAAACCACTGTTGCTTTCCAGTTATCACAAGCTTGATTCATAAAGAATCGCACAAGTAACCTACCATGAGATTTTTAATATTCGCCCAAGAAGGATTTCCATCTTCATTGTAAATACTTTCGTATTATTCGGATGTTTAGGCAAGATCATGAAGATTTTATGTAGGACTCTTAAGATCTTTCTTACTTTTCATAGTGTGTGAAAAAGCAAGGAATTATGAAAGTGTGTCCTAATGAGATATTTGATGATCTCAAATGGCTCTAGATTCGATCGTGCATTTGGATTTTAGTGATCGGAGGCAGGAGATGAGTGCCACCTTTTCAATATCAATATATTCGGAGTGAATAAATCTATAGATAATGCGTTGTCTCCGTGTGAATAAAACAAATACCTTTTGAGAGATATCTGAGTTAGCTGGGATGAGTTGTGCATTGCATCACTGGGTCCATGATGTCTTATATTCAATATCAAGCATCATTAAAAATGATCTCAATATCATATGTATTCACCCGGTTTCTGCCTAAGTTGTAAGGAGGGCTTCTTTCTTTAGACCCTTTATCTTTACAATTCTTTTTCATTCTTCAACCCCTTCAATGCTTACCAATACGTCATAACTAGCACCTTGTTGTGATTGTTCCAGTGCTAACTTAAGTACTTAGTCGGCATTCAGCTACGTTCACAATCTTTCTCCGTCTTTCCTAAGGACTACTATTTCTAGCTATGGAATGTCCTTGGGAAGATTCCTCCGGTTCTAGAAGAATCATTGGACTTTAACCTATCCTACCATCCTTATGTCATCACAATCTTCACCGTCGTGAATAGAGATGTTTTAGGTAAGTGTATATCACCATGAAATCCATTTTGATATCCAAATCCATTTTGCTCCGCCTTAACATATGCCACGATATTCGAAAACATTTTGCGCATGTCGGGATGAGCCAACACATTAAGTCAAACCATTATTAATCTCAATATTAAATCACATTTTCTCCCCCATATTTAAAATATTAACCCAATCGATGTTTTTAATATCAATTAATTTAATAGCATTTTAAGAAAATTTGGGAAGAAAAATGCAAATCCAATTATCTTTATGCTTTACACAAGCTCCCCCTCAAATTAATGAGGGTGTACTCTAAACGTAAATAAAATACCTTTTAAACACAAGTGTAAGGTACTTATCACGTGAAAAGATCATATATGATAATGTATTCACAAGAATAGAAATTTACGAGGTTGGACCTGAATGATGGAGAACATCATATGATAGAATCACATGGTTCTTATTCACGAATGTTGGTCGCCTCGTCACGTCTGAAGTTATCTCTTGACACCATGTGTACGATTGATATCGTTGTCTTGACACCAATATGTGAACTTGGCACTTTCGGCATCAAAGATTCTGAATGCTGGACAATTGCTCCCCCTCAATTGTTGACCCGTGTTCTATCGAAAGAGTTGTAGTCGCCGTTTGAGTAGTCGTATCGTCGAGTATGTAGATATCAATTGTAAATTACTGCGGATTGTGGAGATGATAACTTCATAAAAATAAGATTTCTTTTGTTTTAACAAATAAATGCACTGACACGTACATATATTCGTGTTAGATTGTGTTATTACGTGAACACAATCCCTTACATGGTTGTAAAGTAAACCATTCCCGAGAAAATTAATTCCTGTTGTTGAGTCAAAGCTTTCCGGTGAAATTCTTGACTTGAATATGAAAAGCGGGTTACTATCTGAAATAATAGCAAGCCATTTTGAGCATGTTTTAAAATATTTGAACTTCTGCTCGAACTTTATTTATAACCCCGTGTCATTATTGAATGATCTAACACCCCCAATTTACATTGCGCAACGGAAATACACAATTGGGTGCTAGACACAAGCATCATCACACAAGGTATATTGAACGACTCAAAAGTGAGACGTTTACATATAAATATAAACAAGATTTTCATAATAGGTCTAAAACATGATTTCATCCCACAATTGTACTAAAACGACACCAAAGTAAAGCGTTTAGTCCCCATGGATCTCAACCAACAACCAACAAGTTTAGTATAGTACATCAATCATAAAATGAATTTTTCAACAAAGGATAGAAATAGTTTTTAGACCAAAATTCTCCCAAAAGCTAAGCCACAACCTCCACAACAAAGCTCCATGCTCCATCACTTCCTATTACCTGAAATACATGCTAAAACGAGTCAACAATAATGTTGAGCGAGTCTATAGGTTTAT
Organism: Glebionis coronaria; assembly: GCA_025667525.1. Lineage (NCBI taxonomy): Eukaryota > Viridiplantae > Streptophyta > Magnoliopsida > Asterales > Asteraceae > Glebionis > Glebionis coronaria. The sequence continues at coordinate 25,442,154 of CM046876.1, forward strand.
CGAATCATATTTGAACACAAGAAGAAATCAATCATAATCATTTATAGAATTTTCGTACACACAATCTATATTCAAGGCAATAATAAACATTGTATTTAAGCTCATGACACCGACCCTTTAACCAATAGTCACCCACGCCAAATGCCGGCATGACTAGAATAAAACCATTTCCCCACTAGGGTATCAGTTGCTAGAATACCACATTCTTATTCCCGTAAATTATCCTTCCCAGAGGATACTCAACGTAATGCCCTGGTCTCAGATAGGGTGGTCAAACCAATAGTACTACCATTAGACTAAGCGGCTATCCCCGACTCACAACATCAAGTAAGAAGATAGTTACCGGCTCATGAATATAGGGTCTTTAGCAACAAGGTACTCAATACAATGTAAACAACTTAGGCAATATTCGGGTCCAACAATTACTCATGACTTGTGTTCATTTATTTTCAAATAGCATGTATCCCCCTCGCGGGTAATAAAACATGTAGTAGCTAGCATAAAAAGCGAGGCTACAGACTCACCTTAGTATAAGAGATCTAGCGAGATGATCGTCGATGATAATGGATGCCTTTCAAACACAAGAACCGCTACCTATCAAATAAGGCGCGGTCGTTAATAATGACTCGAGAAATAAGTCATACATAACAACATCAAACTCAAACTCATAAAGTCACGATAAACTCGAGAGAAAACCATATAAATAACTTCATTATACTCTACTACACATTTACTTTACCATTTTACACTTTCAACAAAGTTCGCCGACACATACTACATGTACTAGCTTATTTACCCCTTTTAAACTTATCAAACGTTTATGAAACGACTCGATAAACTAACTTACTATATATAGAAAGTCCTCCTACAAGTTTATCAAATCAAATTACTTTTAAAGTCCTTTACCCGACTCATCTTCAAACTACAAAATCCGGACAGATTTACGTTAATTTTTCATACAACCGTTTTAACTTCTTTAAACGACTCCGTTTACAAACCGACACTTGGGTTTTAAAATAAACTCAACCTCTAAAGTTAACACTTCATTATCAGTAGGTTAAACATTTCAAAACTTCAATTTATAGTCCGCGAGATTCGATCCAAATATCGACAACAACTATATGTAGTGCCGATACTCGTCTCCCGGTACACGAATAATCAAAACATCATAACTTCGCGCTCGTTTGGAGCTAGAAGCTCTACTTTATATCAAATCGAAGCTAATCAAATTATCTACAACCTTAGGCTATAAGTTAATCCATTTTCAAAACATAAAAATCACGAATTTACAGTTTACTTACTGTTATAAAATGACTATCAAAACTTGTACAAAATCACATTTTTGACCAAAACCAACCATAGAAATGTTCATCCCAATACCCTAACATCATCATATATCAACCATAACATTCAAATCATCGTAAAAATTAAAACCCTCAAATCAAAATCAAGTTTTTAACAAGATTTTAGCAAGAATCACCATTGATCATGCCAAAAACACCATGCATGATCATGGCTTTCACCTACCAACATGAAAAAATAAAATGTCTTGCATGTATGAAATTCTTAAACCAAAATTATCCTTGTATAATTCTAAGATAGGGTCTTTGATTAGTTTAGCTCAATTCATTGTTAAAATGGAGCAAAAATTGAATAATGTATGGTTTTGGTGGGTGGAGGAGGTCACGGCTACAAGAGAGAAACAAGATAGAGAGAGTTGAAATTTTTTGAATGGAATTTGTGAATGTGTGTGTTAATTTTAAGCTTATATATAGTGCTTGAGGGACCATTGTTGTAATTTTGCAATAGCGGGAAATAACTATTAGTCAATTTTGAAAATATTTACGGGGCTCGGTTTCATAAAGATACTTTTAAAAATTTAAAACGCACCTCAAATATAATAATATCGACTCCCGACTTGACTTAACACGTCATTTAAAATAAAACATCAAAAATGACAAAAATCGAACAACCGACAATAAAACGTAAAATATTTGGCCACCATCGATATCACGCTTGCTAATACTCCTTATACTTATTAAATATAAAATATAAACCTTCCAACATGGTTTAAACTTAAATCTCCAAAAATAAATATCATTCAAACTCATCCAAAAATTTCAAAAATCATCGTAAAGTAAAATTAAGCAATGACCTCGGTTTTGGGTTGTCACATCCCCCCTTCTTAAAATAAGCGACGTTCGCGGTGCTTAATCCTTCCTAAAAAAATGAGGATACTTGTCCTTAAAGAAATCCTCACGTTCCCAGGTAAACTCTGGCCCACGTCTAGAGTTCCATCTCACCTTCACAATCGGAATTCTACTATGTTTCAACTTCTTAACTTCCCTATCCATTATCTCTACAGGTTCCTCTATAAAATGAAACTTATCATCAAGTTGAATTTCCACCAATGGAATCACCACATCCCTTTTAGCTAAACACTTCTTCAGATTAGACACATGAAAAGTATTATGAATAGCCTTAAGCTTATCAGGCAACTCTAACTTATAAGCCACCAATCCAATCCTTTGGATAATCTTAAATGGTCCAATATATCTTGGGCTCACGTTTCTTCTCTTTCCAAAACGTATTATACCTTTCCATGGAGATACTTGCAACATAACCATGTCTCCTACTTCAAACTCTAACGATTTCCTTCGGTTATCAGCATAACTCTTTTGTCTTCTTCTAGCAGATAACAAACGCTTCTTAATTTGCACAATCCTTTCAGTCGTCTCAAATATCATTTCAGGCCAAGTCAATTTACTTTCTCCTACTTCACTCCAACACACAGGAGATCTACACTTACGTCCATACAAAGCTTCAAATGGAGCGGCTTTAATACTAGCATGATAACTGTTATTGTACGAAAATTCAACCAATGGCAAATGCTTATCCCAACCATTTCCAAAGTCAATCACACACGCACGAAGCATATCCTCTAACGTTTGAATCGTTCTATCACTTTGTCCATCAGTTTCCGGATGATATGCTGTATTCAAACATAACTCCGTTGCTTTCTGCAAAGACTTCCAAAATTCTGAAGTAAACCTACTATCACGATCAGAAATTATTGACAAAGGCACACCGTGTCGACAAACAATCTCCTTCCATACTATCCGTCTTCTTCATTCGCAAAAAGTGAGCAGACTTAGTCAATCTATCTACAATCACCCATATCATATCACAGCCATTCGCAGTCCTTGGCAAACCTGTCACAAAATCCATAGTAATCTTCTCCCATTTCCACTCAGGAATCTCAGGTTGCACTAATAATCCAGACGGTTTCTTATGTTCAGCCTTCACTTTCGCACAAGTTAAACACTTATTAACATACTGTGCTATATCTGCCTTCATATTCGGCCACCAATAGACTTTCTTAAGATCTTGATACATCTTGTCCGATCCAGGATGTGTTGAATACTTTGACTTATGTGATTCATTGATCACCAAATCTCGCACTCCTAAAGAACCTTCCTCATACGGACACAACGGTAACCAAATACTATTCTCAAAATACCTCAATCCATTTGGCCTTACTTCAAACAATGGTTTCAACATTCTACCCAAATTTTCTGCCTCAACGTTCTCTTCCTTCAAACCATTAGCTTGGGCTTTCAATATCGTTTCTGTCAAATCGTCACTTTCCATCATTACCAAAGCTCTAACTCTTATAAACTTATCTCTTTCCTTTCTACTGAGTGCATCAGCTACCACATTCGCTTTACAAGGATGGTAACGAATCTCGCAGTCATAATCACTCAGCAACTCAACCCATCTCCTTTGCCTCATATTCAATTCCTTTTTATCCAACATATATTGCAAACTCTTATGATCAGTGAAAACCACACACTTGGTTCCATACAAGTAGTGTCTCCACAGCTTCAAATCAAAAATCACAGCCCCAAGTTCTAAATCATGAGTAGTGTAATTCTCTTCATGCTTCCTCAATTGTCTCGATGCATATGCTATTACTTTCTCCCTATGCATCAAGACAACTCCAAATCCTTTATGAGACGCGTGATAGTACACTACAAAATCCTCAGATCCTTCTGGCAAAGACAATATCGGCGCAGAACACAACCTATCCTTCAACGTACTAAACACAGATTCGTCTTCCAATCCCCATTCAAACACTCGATTCTTTTCCGTAAGCTTAGTCAATGGCTTAGCAATTAGCAAAAACTTCTCGATAAACCTTCTATAATACCAAGCTAAACCAAGAAATTGGCGAACTTCAGTCTGCGTCTTCGGCACTGACCAATCCTTAATTGCCTCAATCTTAGCAGGATCCACACGAGCACCTTCACTATCAATCAGGTACCCCAGAAATTGCACTGATTTCAACCAAAATTCACACTTAGAGAATTTCGCATACAATTTCTCTTTCTTCAACAATTCCAAAATTGTTCTCAAATGCTTCTCATGTTCCTTTTCACTCTTGGAATAAATGAGAATATCATCAATGAATACGATAAAAAAACTCATCCAAATACGGCTTGCATACACGATTCATTCAATCCATGAATACAGCAGGCGCATTCGTTAACCCGAAAGGCATCACTTGAAATTCAAAATATCCATATCGAGTACAGAAAGCTGTTATAGGAATATCTTCTTCCCTAACTCTCAGTTGATGATACCCAGACCTCAAATCGATCTTCGAGTATACACATGACCCTTGCAACTGATCAAACGAATCATCAATCCTCGGCAGTGGATACCGATTCTTGACAGTCAACTTGTTAAGCTCTCTGTAATCAATACACATTCTAAAAGAACCATCTTTCTTCCGAACAAAGAAAACAGGAGCACCCCATGGCGACAAACTCGGTCTAATAAATCCTTTATCCATCAATTCCTTCAATTAAACAGATGATTCTTTCATCTCAGATGGAGCTAAACGATACGGTGCACGAGCAACTGGCGCAGCTCCCAGCACTAAATCAATACGAAACTCCACTTCACAATGCGGCGGTAATCCTGGTAAATCTTCAGGGAAAACCTCAGGATACTCTCTAATCACAGGCTCATCCTCTAATTTCCTTTTATTCACACCATCATTACTTATCTGTGCAAGGAACACATCACAACCTGCTTCTATATACCTCATCATCTTTAAAAAAGAAACAACTCTCAAACGAGAAGTACATTCATCACCTTTCACAGTCAAGACCCTATTCCTCAGCGGTATCTGAACTAATCTTTCTCCACAAACAATTACTGCACCATTACCAACTAACCAGTCTATTATAATAATCACGTCTAAAGATCCTAATTCTACAGGCATCAAATCAATACTGAACACATAATTACCTAACTTCAAGGAACAACCTTTCAGTATAGAACTAGTGCTTACAACATTACCATCAGCTAACTCCACCTTATAACTAGTTGTCAATCTCACTGGTTCTCTATCTAATAGCTGATTGAATCTAACATCTACGAAACTTCTATCAGATCCAGAATCAAATAACACACTAGCATAACAAGCATCAAGTAAGAACGTACCAGTCACCACATTCGGCCCTTGAGGTTTGTCAGCATCTCCCACGACATAGGCTGGAGCAGCAATCCCATCAGCAACATTGCCTCTCTGTCGTATGCCAACCCTCGTATAGTTCCCTTGATTATGCCCACGACCTCCACATCCATAACAGTTAACTACCTTAACAGCATTGGATCCAGTGGCTACACCATTGTTTCTACAATCTGCCATCTTATGTCTGGCCTTCCCACACTTGTTGCAAGCTGGTGGACAATTCCCAACATGATACAAATTACACCGACCACTTCAGATTCACTTTGTTACCTTGATTTCCAGTGGCAGCACGAACACCATCATTCCTTCTCAAATTATATTGTTGATTCCTATTTGGTCCTTGGTTATTGTTATTACGATAACTACCACGATTCTGCCCTTGGTTTGAGTGTGCAGCTTCCCACATTCTCTTATTCCCTTCAGCAATACTATCCTTTTGATCCTGCACCTTTACATCCATTAAAGCATGAGCCATCTGAACAGCTTCATCAAATGACTTAGGTTTCGACGAAGTAGTCTCTCCCTTGATATTACTAGATTAACCTCTGATATACTGCTTCATCTTCTTACGATCATCAACAAAAGCATCAGGACATAACAAACATAAATCAGAGAATCTCCTGGTATAAGCTACAATATCATTGTCTCTTAGCACCAAATGCCTCAATTCATCCTCTAACTGACCTAACTCTTCCTCAGGACAAAACTTAGCAGTTAACAGTCCCTTGGTCACAGTCCATGTTCTAGCATTAGCTTCAACCAATCCTACAGTAGCTACCAGACTATTCCACCAACTTAATGCATCGTCCTGAAAAGTAGTTGCAGCAAATTTCACCTTACTAGCTTCTGAACATCCACTGATTTCAAAAGTACTTTCAATCTTCTCAATCCACCTCCTTAATTCCAAAGCACCACCAGTACCACGAAATTGGGTAGGTCCACATTTCATGAAACTAGCGTAAGAACATTCCTTCTGAACCTACTGAACAGCAGCATTACCTCCAACTTGTCCCGCAGCATTTCCTCCCGCTTGTTCATCAGCATTACCTACAACCGGATTTGCAGTATTCCCTCCAACCTGACTAGCAGCATTCCTATTCTCAGCCTCTTGGTTCCTCGCAGCACGTTCAACTTCTAGAGCTCTAGCAATAGCTTGCTCAATCATGGTATTAACAGTAGCAGTCGTCAATTTAGGCGGCATGTTTGTAGGAATCTAACCAAACAACAATTTAGTAATGTCAGAAAAATGCCTCCCAACTCATTCCTGTGAAACCATAAACGAAAAAGAACAAGTAAGTATTCATATCAAGATAAGAAGAAGGATTTCTCTATCAAGATGTAACATGGATACTACATGCACCAACAACACAATTCCCAATGAATCATTAACCAATTCACAAAGGAACTAATAAGACAAATCATAAGTCATGAAGGTAATTTGGATTGCGTTGGAAAATTTCCACAAAATTGTGACAAGTAATGTCACTACAACCCTTCATCACGTCAAACTTAAAGTCATTAAGTTTCATCATAAACTACAGTACAAGTCTACATAAGTTCTATTACAACAAGGCTAATAAAAAAACATAAAAGAACTAAACATCAGATCCCCGCAGCTTCTTGTACATCGGCTCATCATCACTGCTGCTATCATCATCCTCAGAATCTTCTTCCAGTTTTTCCTCCCCCTTTCGACTACTTCCTTCACTCTGATTCACCAACACTTGAGCTTTAATCTGACTCGGCACATCACGAATCACCACACCTCGACTAGGAAAAGATCTCATAGGCAAACCCCATGCATCCAACCTTGCATTCCTTTCTTGCTCCTCACGAAACCTTTCAACCTGCCTACTCAAATTCAACACCATAGATCTTAATCTAACAACTTCATCCATTTCACTTGCCCTAACAAACTCTGATCTCCTCACACTATTAACAAACCTGTCAAACTTTTTCTCATTCTACTCAAACCTCCTAATCACACGGGTTTCAACCAAATATCTTTCAAACAAAGACCTATCAAACTTCTTAAGAAACCAGAAAATATCATCATAAGACCTAGGACCTGAACAATAAACCTTATATATGCCATCATGAATAGATCGAGCACTGGCAGCACTACTCGACTCAACATGAACATCACCGCTAGCAAATGCAATCCCAGGCAAACTGCTAACATAGGCATCACAAGTAGGCGTCGAAGAACGAACAACAGGTCGCTGACAATCTGGAATAGTCTGTGGCACAACATTAACCCTTAGAACATAACTACCTTGTATCAATTCAGGCTATGTCTGACCAACTGCAGTAGGTGGAATCCCATCATCTAAATACTCAAAAGGCTCCTCATTGTCACTAGCACCAAAGTTATCCACTTCCTCACCGTCCAATACATTAATCATATCAATCCATCCATCCTCATGAGGTAAACCAACCATTTTCTACAATTATAAGGGTTCAAGGATACTTAAGGTAATTGTTAATAAAATAAGAATTAGTATGCAATGCTTATGCAAATGTTATACATAATCCATGCTATGCAACACAATGCAAATGATGTTTATGCAATGCTCGTAAAAAATAAATATGATACTGACAAGCACTCAGCGTACTTTCAGTAATTCCAATACATTATCGTAGTATTTACTTAATAAATACTCGGGAAATCATTTCAGTTATGAGGGATACATCTACAATGCAAAGCAAAACTAAAAGTGATCTTACCTGAGCGTTGTAGAGGAGTTGTGTGCTTTTGAAGAATAAATACTTTTGACACCAAAGTTATAGTTTAGGAAAATTTTCAAAATCGACCCAGTTCTCTATAACTTGTAGCTCTGATAACCAATCTCTAACAGCCCCAATTTACATTGCGCAACGGAAATACACAATTGGGTGCTAGACACAAGTATCATTACACAAGGTATATTGAACGACTCAAAAGTGAGACGTTTACATATAAATATAAACAAGATTTTCATAATAGGTCTAAAACATGATCTCATCCCACAATTGTACTAAAACGACACCAGAGTAAAGCGTTTAGTCCCCATGGATCTCGACCAACAACCAACACGTTTAGTACAGTACATCAATCATAAAAAAAATTGTTCAACAGTAAAGGATAGAAATAGTTTTTAAACCAACATTCTTCCAAAAGCCAAGCCACAACCTCCAAAGCAAAGCTCCATGCTCCATCACTTCCTATTACCTGAAATACATGCTAAAACGAGTCAACAATAATGTTGAGCGAGTGTATAGGTATATCAAATCACAGTTGAACACAAGAAGAAAATCAATCATAATCATTTATAGAATTGTCGTACACACAATCTATATTCAAGGCAATAATAAAATATTTTATTTAAGCTCATGACACCGGCCCCTTAACCAATAGTCACCCACGCCAAATGTCGGCATGACTAGAATAAAACCATTGCCCCTCTATGGTACAAGTTGCTAGAATACCACATTCTTATTCCGTAAATTATCCTTCCCAGAGGTTACTCAACGTAATGCCCTGGTCTCAGATAGGGTGGTCAACCCAATAGTACTATCATTAGAATAAGAGGTTATTTCGGACTCACAACATCAAGTCAGAAGATAGTTAAAGGCTCGTGAATTTAGGGTCTTTAGCAACAAGGTACTCAATACAATTTAAACAACTTAGGCAACATTCGGGTCCAACAATTACTCATGACTTGTGTTCATTTATTTTCAAATAGCATGTATCTCCCTCGCGGGTAATAAAACATTTAGTAGCTAGCATAAAAAGCGAGGCTATAGACTCACCTTAGTATAAGAGATCTAGCGAGATGATCGTCGATGATAATGGATGCCTTTCAAACATGAGAACCGTTACCTATCAAATAAGGCGCGTTCATTAATAATGACTCGATAAATAAGTCATACATAACAAAATCAAACTCAAACTCATAAAGTCACGATAAACTCGAGAGAAAATGATATAAATAACTTCATTATACTCTACTACACATTTAGTTTACCATTTTACACTTTTAACAAAGTTCGCCGGCACATACTACATGTACTAGCTTATTTACCCCTTTTAAACTTATCAAACGTTTATGAAACGAATCGATAAACTAACTTAATATATATAGAAAGTCCTCCTACAAGTTTATCAAATTAAATTAGTTTTAAAGTCCTTTACCCGACTCATCTTCAAACTACAAAATCCGGACAGATTTACGTTAATTTTTCATACAACCGTTTTAACTTCTTTAAACGACTCCGTTTACAAACCGACACTAGGGTTTTAAAATAAACTCAACCTCTAAAGTTAACACTTCATTATCAGTAGGTTACACATTTCAAAACTTCAATTTATAGTCCCCGATATTCGATCCAAATATCGACTACAACTATATGTAGTGCCGATACTCGTCTCCCGGTACACGAATAATCAAAACATCATAACTTCGCGCTCGTTTGGAGCTAGAAGCTCTACTTTATATCAAATCGAAGCTAATCAAATTATCTAAAACCCTAGGCTATAATTTAATCCATTTTCAAAACATAAAAATCTCGAATTTACAGTTTACTTACTGTTATAAAATGACTATCAAAAACTTGTACAAAATCACATTTTTGATCAAAACCAACCATAGAAATGTTCATCCCAATACCCTAACATCATCATATATCAACCATAACATTCAAATAATCATAAAAATCAAAACCCTCAAATCAAAATTAAGTTTTTAACAAGATTTTAGCAAGAATCACCATTGATCATGCCAAAAACACCATGCATGATCATGGCTTTCACCTACCAACATGAAAAAAATAAAATGTCTTGCATGTATGAAATTCTTACACCAAAATGATCCTTGTACAATTCTAAGATAGGTTCTTTGATTAGTTTAGCTTAATTCATTGTTAAAATGGAGCAAAAATTAAAAAATGTAGGTTTTTGGTGGGTGGAGGAGGTCACGGCTAAAAGAGAGAAACAAGAGAGAGAGAGTTGAAAATTTTTGAGTGGAATTTGTGAATTTGTGTGTTAATTTTAAGCTTATATATAGTGCTTTAGGGACCATTGTTGTAATTTTGCAATAGTTGTGGCTAAAAATGAAAATAGTTAGCTAAAAAGCGGGAAATAACTACTAGTCAATTTTGAAAATATTTACGGGGCTCGAGTTTCATAAAGATACTTTTAAAAATTTAAAACGTTCCACAAATATAATAATATCGACTCCCGACTCGACTTAACACGTCATTTAAAATAAAATATCAAAAATGACAAAAATCGAACAACCGACAATAAAACGTAAAATATTTGGCATCCATCGACATCACGCTTGCTAATAATCCTTATACTTATTAAATATAAAATATAAACCTTCCAACATCGGTTTAAACTCCAAAAATAAATATCATTCAAACTCATCCAAAAATTTCAAAAATAATCGTAAAGTAAAATTAAGCAATGACCTCGGTTTTGGGTTGTCACAAATGACATTTCTAGTATCGTAAATATTATCGATTCCAGAAGACATTCTCTTTTTATCAAAACATTTTTGAACATAAAAGTTTGAAAGATATAAAAAAACCTTTTGAGAAATTCTCGAAAAAATTATGTTTAATGTTTTGAAAACTAATTACTTGAGCTTAAGATGTTGAATATCTTACATAACGAGCTCAAGTCCGACAAGTTGTAAACTTCCCGTTGTGAGGATAAGTTTATCATCGGCGATAAACTTTCCTTTTAAGTGAAGAACGAGTCCTAAGTTGACATTTACTTAGAAGTCGTGTTCATGAGCTTGAAAACTTTTGAACGTTTTAACGGAAAGCTCATGACCGAGAAAGATGAATTTCTCGTTATGAAGAAAAGTTCTCTTATTTAAAAGATACACTTTCCTTTCTGAGCTTAAAACTTGGAATGTTTTAATACAAGCTCATGACCGAGAAAATTTAATTTCTCGTTATGAGGATAAGTTATCATGAAAGATAAGCTTTGATAAACTTGATATCCGAGTTACAGTCTGATATTTAACTGTAAATTAATTTCTCGTTGTAAGGATAAGTTTATCATCGACGATAAACTTTCCTTTCTTTGAAGTCGGGGCATAATCTGAAATGTGATTATACGCCATTTACACGAGCTTAAAACCTTTGAATAGTCTTATTGTAAGCTCGTGTACGAGAAAATTTAATTTCTCGTCAATGATGATAAGTTTATCATCGGCGATAAACTTTCCTTTCTTTTATGCTTGGGTTACAATCTGTGATCCAACTGTAAGCCATTGTGCATGAGCTTAAAAACTTGGATTTTTTTTAATATAAGCTCATTCCCGAGAAAAATTAATTTCTCGTTTGTGAGGATAAGTTTATCATCGGCGATAAGCTTTCCTTAATATGAAGAACAGGTCATCGTCTGATATTTAACGATGAGCCATTATACACGAGCTTAAAACCTTTGAATGGTCTTAGTGTAAGCTCGTGTCCGAGAAAGATTAATTTCTCATTTTTGAGGATAATTTTATCATCGACGATAAACTTTACTTTATGTGAAGATCGGGTCATCGTCTGACATTTAACGATGAGCCTTATACCTGAGCTTAAAACCGTTGAATAGTTTTAACGTAAGCTCGTGTCCGAGAAAATTTAATTTCTCGTTTTGAGGGTAAGTTATCGTTGCATAGATGAACTTCCCTTTATTTGAAATTCGGGTCATCGTCTGTCATTTAACGAGGAGCCATGTACACGAGCTTAAAACCTTTGAATGGTTTTAGTGTAAGCTCGTGTCCGAGAAAACTTAATTTCTCGTTTTGAGGGTAAGTTATCGTTGACGAGATAAACTTCCCTTTCTTTGAAGTTCGGGTCACAGACTGTGAATTTTCTATAAGCCTTATACAACTTAACTGCGAGTCCCCTGAGACACTTGTTTCTTAGATATCAGCTTCTTCAGCAACCAAACTCTTAGAGTGTCCTTAGTTTACGTTATACAAAGATTGGACTGTTTTGTTTTTTTTGAACGTTAACTTTGGTACCTGCATTCTCATTAGAAAGTTGTATGCTTTTATGTGGGTTAGTGATATCTATCTTAGAACCATGCGGGGATTCACAGTTTTCTTTTCTTGTGCCAGAGGTGACCTGAGGAGATGATTCACTTTTCTTAGCTGGCAAACGTTACCTTTTATAGAAAACCTTAAGTTCAGGCTTAAGTGATGTATCATCCTTTTCAGTTTCCTCCCTAGTAGTCTTAGTACAATCAGTGACTATCCTAGCTAAAGGGCACTCGTTTCCTATAAGAGTAAAAATTCTACCAGTGGGACGCCAAACTTTACCAATGGGTTTGATTTTAGCTAAAAACTGGGATTTAGTTCTATCATGGGAGTTCACCTCATTAAGGAATTTGTTGACACAAGAGTCATGATTTGCCTTAAAGACACATTTCCTACAAGATTTATAAGTAGCATATTTAATGTCCGAGTAAGATCTATAATTCCTAGATGATTGATTGATGCTCCTAGGATATGACATGCTACGGTTAGCAGTATTGGGTAATCTAGAAGGCATCTGACTAGGTTTGAAATTCCTATCTCTTACTTGTGTCTTTTGAATAGCTTCCCTTAGACCAACATTATGGCGAACGTCATTTGAACTAGTTCTAGACCTGTTCTTTGTATTCATAGAGAAACTAGAGGCAATCATGTGATTAGGTCTTGCTAAAGCTGATTTAGTCACATTAGGCCTAGTTGGTGGAGTGACTATTCTAGAAATATGAACCATATCAACTTGGGAGGCACACCGCAGTCTCGAGGATTGTGGTCGCTCGGATCTAAATGCAGTCGGTTGTCTAACGGACTGATTTGTAGGCGGTTTCCCCAAGATTGATGGTTTTTCAAGCTTAGTGTCCACAATAGTTCCTTTAGTTTTCCTCAATTCGTTGTTCAACGCAGCTATAGCAAAGACCTTTTCCTGTACTTGAGCCTTTAAAGTTTCATTCTCTTTGAGCAATTTATCTTGGGATGCCAATTTAGATTCTAGCAACTTAATTTGTTTCAAAAGATTGTCCTTTTCAGCTTTAGAATCTAGAACTTTTTGATCCAATTTTTGTTCAAGAACAACGTTTGACTTTTCATGTTTTTCAAAATATGTTTCAAATTTTTTCGTTTTCTTCGAAAATTCAAGTTTGGCATCCTCAATATCTTTAGATTGATGAGCTACAATCATTTCGAGCTCTTTAATCCTAGAATCAGAATTAATTAAAGAAGCAGGCATAAGGCACTTATCATGATGCTTAACATTTTGAACACTTTCTCCCCCATTATGACTCATATCAGATGAATCAGAAGTGGTATCGCTATCACTCTTTTCCATCCCATGTTTGGCATAATTAGGTTCAGAATGCTCAACATGCTGTATATTGTTGAAACTTGGCACCTGAACAGTTGGTGCTTGTGACTTGCTGCTCGGTTCATACTTTCCTCCTGATTCCTTGCCATTGCTTACCGTGACGACCAAATTGTCACCCATTTCTTGCACTGGGCAGATCTGATCATCTTTTGACGACAGCTTGAAGCGTGTCTCTCTCTCGTGTTCATGAGGTATTGCTGCATGCAATGGTATAGACGACTCATTGCTTCTTTGAATATGACCCTTTTTCAACCGTATCTCTTTGTAATTAACTAACCATACCTCAATACACTTCTCAAGTAAATTGATGTGATTGAGTAAACCACTTTTAAAGGTTTCAGTCTGGTAACCCGTATGCAAGTTGAAAATCTGGTGAAGGATTGGAGTCGAATAATTAAAACGAGGTTCCATTGTTGAGGCAAAGAATTCCTTAAACTGTGTGCGAAGGATTTCTAGACATATCTTCGCTTTAACCTCATGAAGATTCTCCCTTTCAAATTGTAACAGTAATTCATCCAAATTATTGAAAATCTTCTTTTTGAAATAATCCACTTTGCCAAAGAACATTTGAACTATGGCTGGAAGTTCGGTCATGTTGTTCGGATAGAGAAGTGCAAGATGTGTCTTGAGTTCCTGAAAGATTTCCAATATTTTTTGACGCAATTTGATCTCTTTGAGTTGCATGTGTTGTAGTTCTCCCTCGTGAACTGTAGAATTCAATGAATCCATTGAATTTTGATGAAAGATAATTATGGTTGTGGTTGTTTTCGGGATTTTTCAATTCGTGAAGAAACCGAAAAATATGAATTTACGAGATTTTTTAAACCAACGAAGACGTAAAAATACTTAAAAATCTTGTTTGTTGATGTTGATAAAACTGATGCTTGAAATCCTATAAATTTTCTTAATTTTTGATTCCAACAATAATCGACCCACTATATATCATCGTTTAAACTAGCAATCGGCTCATCATCCATTCGACGAATTCTCAACATACTCAATTATCCAAACTTTTGTCGAATTTAAACTAATGCTAAACTAAATTGGGGCCAATACCACGCATGTTCCAACTCAAGAAAATTGCTCAGAAACTGAAATTATGTAAGCCAATGCTTAATGACGCGTGTTCCACTCCTAAAACGTGTTTAAATACTCACAATACTCGGTCCACGTGTTTCAATATTCAGAATACTCGGTCCACCATAAGGATTTTAAATAGCCACAAAGTCTTAGGTCAAACTTAACCTAATCTTAACTTAACTTTGTTTCATCTTCCCCTTTCTTTATTACTTCCTGTTCACCCAATAACGCCTAACTGTTTTCTTTGTTTCCTCCGCCTTCAACCTTTGCTGTGGTACCAAACTAGATACCTAATCACATACAGTCCTCTCACCCTCTCACCTCAAATCCTCCGTCTTCTATTCTGCTTATCCAATTCTTACCCACCAAAACTCTCAACTCAAGCAACTTATAACCAATTGGATGAGGAATTAATCCCACTGATGAAGTACAACCGAAGATTTTGACTTCTAGATCTTGTAAAACAAGGTCTCGGGTAGGTTAATTGTTTTTCTTTGATTATGTGATACACAAATTGGAAAAAGATTGGATTATAACAGATTTGTTATAGATCTTTTCTTCTTCTTCGAATATTAATCTTGGATTTTATCCAAAAACAGATCAATGATGATTAGACTTTCGTGAGGCTTGATCTTAAATGATCTAGGCATGCATGTGAAAAACACGAAACCTAAAACTGAGATTTTAAAGTTTTCTGATTTAATTTTGATACATGATTAATAAAGTTGTATCTGTGTTCTTGGTGCTCGAATCGAGTCACCCTGGAGACGAGTCAATGATAGAGGGTGGGTTTTTGTTTAGTTTGTGTTTGATAAATCGAATCAGTTTGTGTCGAGGGTGTTGTGAGATTCGAGTCTGATGCTTGTGTTGAGTGTGTACATGAGTCAGGTCTAGTTGTGTTTTGAGTCGAGTGTTTCGGTGATGTTGGAGGCTGGGTCGAGTGTAGGTTTCAGACTTGAGTCTTTGTTGTTGTTGGCGAGGTTGAGGTCGAGTCTGTTTCAGTGATGTGTTCGAGGGTGTTCGAGGCGATGTTTGGTTTGAGTCGAGTCTATGAGTCAGATGAGACGAGGGTGTGAGTCAGTTGTGGGTCTGTTGATGGTGTGTCGATTCGAAATGGTTTGGTATAATTATCCATCGCAATGTATAAGAATAAGAGTCAGTTTTAAACTACAATATCCATTGCAATATTAAACTATTCCATCGCAATAATCATACCATCGGAATACTATCGGAATACACTATCGAAAAGTTATCGGAATCCGGATCGCAATGTTATCGAATGTCACGATTGGAATATCACGATCGAAATAAAGCCATCCGATTAATGCCATCGGAATAAGCGATCAGAATATAGAGCAAACTGATCTATCGGAATGTAACAAAAAATTGACACATCGGAATATGACAAAAAATTAATACATCGGAATATGGAAAGGAATGTTAAAACCCTTTTTCGACAGATGTACTTCCAAAACAAAGAGACGGGTGGATACAAAAATTGATAAAGACAAAAACAGTTGAATAAAAAACTGTTTGGACAAAAACAGTAGGATAAACTTTTCTCAGTTTCAATCTTATGACTGACCAAATCAATAAAAGTTATACCAGATTTGAGAAGATAAAAACTGTTTGCTCAGTCACAAAAGTTATACCAGATTCGGAACCAAAAGAAAAAAAAAATTTGAGCACCAAATCAATAGATAAAAATACGCCAATCCAAACATTTAACCATAGCTCTTGATACCAATTGTAGGTCAACGTTTTCGTAGGATTGAACAAGTGTTGTGATGATCTAAATAGAGGGAGAGGGATAAAGAACTAGAGAGGGAAAGTTACAGAGAGCAAGGAGAGAATGAGAGAAAGGATGTTGATTAAGTGAAATGTGAATGAATAAATCAAATGGCGCCGCTGCCGGCTCTTTTCGTAACGATTTGTGACAATCCGTCAATTTATGGTTGATATTTTATTCTCAATATTTATTTGAAAACATTATTTTAATGTTATAATATGAACTCACTTATTTTTGGGAAGAAATTTGGATTTACGTCCTGAAGTAGCATCGACTACGTCTAAACCGGAGGATTCTACGTTTCGTGCTTACACCGTTTTGGTGACAGTCCGACATTTCAGGAAATAAATTTATCCGTGAATATTATTTTGGGATTTTAAATTTGAGTTAGTTCATAAACTCACAAATTTACTAGAAGAGATTAGGACTTACGATTATAATTTAACGTCCTTGACGACTAAACCGGAAACCTTAGGATTACGTATTTATGTTTTCGAGCTCCGTTTTTAATGAGACAATTTTTATTAGATTCGTTTTGTGCCGTTGATTCATAATTTATAAAAACGTTTTTCGAAAAACGACCCGAGGGCACGCAAATCGAGGAAACTAGAATCGAGGAGTACCCGTAATTAAATGGGGATGAGACGAGAATAAACTTGCCCCACCCCACTCTTGGACAACAAGAACAAGCTAACAAACACCCTTAGGTGTCAAAGCTTACATAGTAAGCAAGGACACATGTCCTCCTCATTTGACTAAACAACTAGCAACATCAAACCATCCAACACAAACCACTTTCTCCTAAACACTTACATGCAAAAACTCACAACTCTCTCCTCCCTCTCTCTAAATTCGTCCCATATGCTCCCTCAATCACCCCATTCATCAAAAATTTAACCATGAACTCAAGCTATAATCAACATATGTTGATAGTTACTTAAAAAGATGAAGATTGGAGGTGATCCTAACATGTGAAAAGGAGAATTCAAGTGAGTTTGGGGCTAATTTCTCAAGGAGTTTTCATGAAGAATAAGGTCTGATTTTTGGAGGAGTCTACAAGTATTTGGTGATCCTAGAAGTGGTATTGATATCTCATAAGATTGGTTACCCAAAACCAAGTCTTGTTCATCATCAACCTCATCTTTTCATCACTTTGGTGGTATAGAGATTGTTCTTCCTATCCTTTTGTTATTTTGATTATGTCATCTTGTATTTTCTTTATTTATGTATATGTATATGATGATGAATGATCATTAAAAATATTATGTGGGGATTTGGTGTTGATAGATTTGATAAACATGGGTAAAAAGATGGAAAACCACATGTAAAATGGTTAAAATCTTGCTAAATATGATGGCTGTATAAAAACAGTAAGTAACCAAAGGTTAAACTGATAAAATGATAAAGTGGAATCCATTTTCAGTAAGTGTTAGATGTCATACACATGTAAGAGTTGGCCATGCAATGGAATCATCAAAATGAGTGAGATATGATCAAAACAAGATTAGTGTACCAATCTGAATAGTCTGTTTTGTAGGGACTGTTAAGGATAGTTACACATGGAATGAGCAGTAGCTATAACTAACTTATTTGTAGAACATAATATGAAGTTTATGCCATCCAAAAATGAGCTTCTATCTCCTTATAGAACTCAAGATATGATAAAAATGGTGAAGATGAAACTAAAAATCAGATTTTAAAGAATTAATGTTTAATAGTATTATATAAGCACTCAAACTAATATAGTATAAAATGTGAATTAAAACCCACTAACTTATAAATTTCATTTATATAAATATGTATAAGGTTAAATAAATGGACATTGTATAAAAATGGTAGTTTGGTAAGTTTTATAAGTTATAAAAACTATATACTAAGTTTTACGTCTTTTCGGCTAAAACCAAAAGATTAACGTGTTTGTTAAATACAAACTTAGACGGTTGGACCCGTCTAATGTAAACTTTTATAAACTCACATACTGATATATAAACATATATAACAAGTAAAAACCGATAAAACCTGAGCTTTACAACATATAGACGTTAACGGGCCAAAGTAGCCTTAATGGACAATAAACACGACTAATTTGGTAAAACACTTATAAACTTATTTATTGGGCTTAACCCATTTGGGCCTAACATATAAATTACAATACTGATAATAAAAGTATAATTGGGCTAATGAATAGTATTGGGCTTGTAATAGGCCCATTGGGCTTCAAAATGTAAACAAGTTGAACTAGTGTAACTAGTCTTGAAAATTTCCAACACATAAACACTATAATAAATAAGTAAAGATGTATAAACCCACTTGATCATCATCATATGTATAAAGTCATCATATATATACATAATTGTTATTTTTATAAAGTCATTGGACAAAAGTCTAAGACTTATTTGTCTAGGTTTCCGTGATTGAAGCACGTACCGTACGTCCGAATTGTCGATAACCCGCTTTCCCACATCAACGTGAGTTCATAGCCTCACACTCTTTTAAATGTTTTTATGAAATGTTTTATAAACCCGCGAGGGAGATAACATGTTAGTTTTTATAAATAGGACACCATTTGTCCCGATTGCTTGTTTATTGATTTGGACCCGAATGATTGTATGACCCGATAGATGAAATGAAATGGATTATTAAAGTTAGGTTATGTCACTAAAAGTCCCATTAGCATGAATTGTGAACTACCGGGATTTGGTAGACACTTATGCATATAATAGTACTATTAGGGGAAGATCACCCCAGTTCGCGCCTTGACGGTTGATCCCCGTCGTGCCACACTGATTGGTAAGCGAATTTATGTATGAGAAGATTTACACAAGCGTGATTATTGTGACGACACGCTAATTTAGATGGGCAAATTGAGTTTCGTGCTAGCTACCCGTTGTTTGGTATAGTAAGGTAACAATGTCATGCGGCTTATAATAATCCAAAATAACGAAATACTGCTATACGCTCCGAATTACGATATATTCCCTGACTAGCAATACGGGGTCATATTATTGATATTATGTTTGTGTTTTGGTTTTAAATAACCATATTCATATAACGGTTTTTATTTAACTCTACACGACGTTATAAAACGTATTGTAGGATATTTTTACGACATTGGTTCGTATAATGGTTTTGAAGGCGAAAGCCTATATTGTGATTTTGACAAGGATTTGTATAAATGTCTTTGGCCTATTTCATGGTCTACTATAAAGATTTGTACAAAAAAATGATTTTTGGTAATAATTATATACCGATGATACATTGATGGTTTTATTAAACTCTATGAATTCACTCAGCGTTATCGCTGACCTTTTCTTTTAACATGTTTTATCTCAGGTACTTGAAGGTAATTCTCGGGAAGACAACAAGAATTCATGGCCCGCACTTAAATAACAATTTCCATTCAAACCTTTTGTAAAATTATATGAAATGACTATGACTTGGGACCTATGTAAACTTGATATTTATGAATGGAAATGCTTTATTATTAAACGACGCGAATTTTAAGCGTTTTCTATGATGTGAGTAATGTACTATCCCGTAACACCAACGAGTCTTCCGCTGTATTGAATTGTATAAAATTTGGGGGTGTTACAGTTTGGTTCCAGAGCTCTCGTTATAGAGAACGAAAGATTTTTAAAATCAAGGTTTTGAATAAAACATTTCAAAATCTTTTAACTATAAACATTTTTCTAAAAATGTCTAAAAATATTTTGACTATAACGGTGCCGAAGAATTCCCGAGTTACCGACAAATCCAGACTGAGAAGTGTTATTTTAATATATATATATATATATATATATATATATATATATATATATATATATATATATATATATATATATATATATATATATATATATATATATATAACTTGGATTATATATATATATATATATATGATGTAATTTTATTACATGATTGTTTGATGATTATTTTGATATTTATACGAGGTATTTATACGACGTAGATTGTCACAAGGAACCCTAAATCCCCTGGTAAATTTATCGAAGCTATTCTCGTAGGAATTCTAGCTATTCTAGATCTAACCCAAGTTGTGGATATTTATGATCCCAACAAAATGGTTGATATTCGTAGAAATGTTAATATTAGTTGATTGTGATATTAAAGAAGAATTGGCGAGATTAAATCTGATATTGATGTCATGACGATCTTTCCTTATAGAGTGGAGTTTGACAAAACGTTACCACCTAGAAAGATGTCATCTGATTCATTGTCATCCAATTCTTAAATTGAAATCGAAAGGGTAAATGTTGCACTTGAGGCTGTAATTGGAGCCTTTACCCAAAAGCCTCATGCCACTAGTACCTTTCCGAGAAGTCTATTTGAATGTGTGATTCGTTTCATACTAGTGACTCATTTGATAACTATTGATGAAGGAGCTATAGGATTGGAAATTAAGTGTTATTCATATCGAATTTTATTGCCCTTTTAAGATTTGAGAATATGGTTAAAAATATTGGAAGAATTAGGTAAGATATCGAATTAAGTATGAGTTGGTTGAAACTTGAATAAAGTAAAATTTAACTCGTATGGAATATGAGATTGATAAGAGGAAGTCGTTAAGTCCTGTGATTGAATTATAAGGTTTTAATTGATTGTTGATTCGTGTTAAGGGTTGTTCCTAGGCCATTGTCCAATGATGAGGATGCCCAGTATCCAATAAATAAATTGAAGAAATCTTCTTCTGAATTGGGACCGATGGATCTTTCGGGACATGTGGAACACCTAATGACTCTTGTAGATTAGTATTCAATGTAGCATCTTTAAAAAAATCCCTTACTTAACTGAGACATCAGTTGGTAGGATGAGTTCTTGAAATTGTATGACATAGTGACACATAATATGTTACGGTACAATTTTGACTTGTTTGTGATTAATGAAAAGACTACCTTTGATTGCTAAATTCTACATGTATCGATGTCATCTATCCTTTATTGCTTCATCCTAATGATCGAATTAGTGATGCAACCATTGAACAAGTACTCATCTCGAATTGAGTTACGTTGTGGATTATTCTTTTTGAGTGCCATCGAGGTCATGAACCTCATGCTTAATTGGCTAAGCTCATTTCCTGATATATTGTAGTTAGTTCTTGGTGAACAACTTTTCATCACTCTTTTGCAGATCACTCATTGTTTTTATAAGATAAAACAGTATCCCTTGGGGAAAAATTGAATTTTCATCACTATAAGGATTATCAAAAGTGATCTAAATAAATTCTTGATGGATGACCATATCCTGCATTTAGACATGAAATTATATCGTGAATGGTTATGAACTAGTCATAGATCTCGTAATCTAGAAAGAACCTAATATGAATTTATTAAAAGATGTTTCCGTTATCTGAAACTTTAGGAGGTATTTGCTGGTGAATTACCTAGACTTTCGCCATTAAGGCAAGTTGAATTTGGTATTGATTATATTCCCGGTGCTGCTCCTGTGGCATGTGCACTGTAAATCAGCATCATCTGAATCAAAAGAATTACCGTGCAACTGAGAGAGTTGTCGGATAAAGCTTTTATTCTACCTAGCTCATCATTATGAAGAGCTATGGTGTTATCATTCCTTATATTTGTTGAATTACCGTGAACCAGGTAAGTTGATGATCAAAATCTATATACACTACCGAAGATGATAGATTTGTTCGATCATTTACAAGGTTCTAGTGTATATTCAGGAATTTGATTCACGGCATGGTTATCATCAACTTCGCATCTGCGAAGAAGATTATCTATTCCAATCACTACATCCAGAACTAGTAATAAACAATATAAGTTTCACGTGACGACGTTTGGATTGACTAATACACATGTAGCATTCATAAATTGGGTGAATCACGTGTGTAGGCTGTAAATTGATAAATTCATGCTTGCGATCATTAAGGACCATCTGTTTGGTTATAAGAATAAGAATGAGTTAATAATTATTTGTAGAATGCCCTGAGTCGGCCGAGTAATGAAAACCTGTACCTTGAATATTTAACATGTGATGAAAGACTTAATCCTTTATATTATTTGACCGTGTGATTAATAGAAAATCGAATATATTGACTCTTCAAAATTTAGAGCCCTTTTAAGACATTGGGTTTTACCAAATATGTTTTGACAAATGTTTTAACAAAGGATTTTTAAAAGGATTCTTCCCTTATACCCAGAACATTTAACTAAACTCCTGTTTAGGGGTCAATGTTCGTGTATACCTCAAGACAACCTAAGAGGGATTGAGGAAATCGTTAAATCATGACTTAAAAATTTGAAACGACAATTTTTGGTTTTCAACTAAGAAAATTTTTACCAAAGAATAAACGAAGGTTTTTCGAACATTTACGAATCTTACTAATTATTTCCGACAAATCAACAAAAATTGTGTTAATTAAATTCAAATTTATTTTGAACATTTTTATATAATTGGTCGAACTAAGAAATTTAAAATTTTTACGTTTACGTTTCATAAAAATTTAATAATTATTATTTAATTACTTGTAATAATTATCGACGCTTTAGACGTAGGATTGAGTAAAACGGATAAAAATAATAGTTGAGACGAGACTAAAACTTAGGAAATATGAAGAAAGAACTTCTGAATGAATTGTGGTCATGATAATTATATCATCAGGTAAGGTGAATGTAAATACTAACGCATTATGTAAAAAGAATAAAGAATCAATTAGGACGTGTTCCTTAATAATGACTGTGCAAAATAAATTGCCGAACAATTTAAAAATAAAATAAAATATATAGCTGATGCTTGTAATAAGGATAATATAGATAATAAAAGGGGTTCACGGCTAATGTGAACCAATAGAATTGAGAAGCTGATTGTGCTAAATGAATAAAAGGCCGCTTGTGGTTGTCTAAATATGGAGGATTGTGAGATATAGTTATATTGGAATCTTATAAGTATAAGTATTCAATTCATGTCATTTCTGACTAAATGTATCTTTATCTGAAGAAGTTGTATTGATGGCAAATTATGAAGGCAAACATCGCCTCATATATTAGTAAACGTCTAACTATTGCAAAGATCATCATCTGAATTTGATTCGATTTGGGTCATCGTCGACAGACTGACCAAATCTACTAATATCATTCCTGTTAATGATAGATTCTCGATGAAGAAATTGACTCTTTGTATTTAAAGGAGTTGTGTAAACATAGTGTGCCCGTATCGATCATCTATATCAAGATCCTCGCTTCGCATCGAATTTCTAGAGATTTGCTCAGAAGTCATTGAGAACGAATCTTGATGAGAGTACTGTGTACCACCCCAATCGAAGGGACGAGGTAAAGTAGCGATACAAAATATTAGAAGCACTGTTTTTTTTTGCTTGAATGATTGACCTTTGGTAATAAACCGTATAATCGCTTTCCTTTGGAAAGATTATCATTGATAATTACTATGTTAGGATCGAGATCGAATCTTGTGAGAATATATATTAGAGCATCTGTAAGCAGGAGTTGGGATGAAGACACCCGACATACACCCATTGTGAGTTGGACATGTCTTTTAGGTTTAAGGTTTCCTATGATCGCGAACCTAACCTTATAAAATACTCGACCCGCGAGACCTGAAATGATTGTTGAAATTAGGATCTGATTATTGACTGCCGGTAGTGGGCAGGAGGTTATGTGAATATGAAATGTAGATCTTGAAGTGCCAGATGGGTAGCGAAGTTATGCCAAAAAATTTAACCATGGAAAAATGAATCGATGATCTGAAAGATCATGGGATATAAGTCCCCGTTGTATGGGACCATTGAGATGATGTAAAAGATTGGTTTGAAAGTCATATAAGCTGGATCTACCCTAGGACTTCAAGAGCTGCGTGAATTATGTTTCGTATATCGAACTTGATAAAATGTCTATCAAGTGAGAATCTGATCACTTCTTGATGAAGTTTAGATTGGCGAAAAGTTGCATTCATCAAAAACCCGTGAACATCATGGATAGAGAAAGTAAGTCAACATTAAGCCTGATCTTATTCCCGTAGTTATGTTTGATGAAACTCGCGTATTGTATAGAATTACACTTGTGAGAAAAGACCGAATGTGGAGGAAATACCCACATGGGTTTAACTCTATAAGAAGCGAGTAGTAAGATAAGATGATATTTGAGGACAAAGATCCTGTTTAGGGGTAAATGCTGTGACAATCCGTCAATTTATGGTTGATATTTTATTCTCAATATTTATTTGAAAACATTATTTTAATGTTATAATATGAACTCACTTATTTTTGGGAAGAAATTTGGATTTACGTCATGAAGTAGCATCGACTACGTCTAAACCGGAGGATTCTACGTTACGTGCTTACACCGTTTTGGTGACAGTCCGACATTTCAGGAAATAAATTTATCCGTGAATATTATTTTGGGATTTTAAATTTGAGTTAGTTCATAAACTCACAAATTTACGAGAAGAGATTACGACTTACGATTATAATTTAACGTCCTTTACGACTAAACCGGAAACCTTAGGATTACGTATTTACGTTTTCGAGCTTCGTTTTTAATGAGACAATTTTTATTAGATTCGTTTTGTTCCGTTAATTCATAATTTATGAAAACGTTTTTCGAAAAATGACCCGAGGGCACGCAAATCGAGGAAACTAGAATCGAGGAGTACCCGTAATTAAATGGGGATGAGACGAGAATAAACTTGCCCCACCCCCACTCTTGGACAGCAAGAACAAGCTAACAAACACCCTTAGGTGTCAAAGCTTACATAGTAAGCAAGGACACATGTCCTCCTCATTTGACTAAACAACTAGCAACATCAAACCATCCAACACAAACCACTTTCTCCTAAACACTTACATGCAAAAACTCACAACTCTCTCCTCCCTCTCACTAATTTCGTCCCATATGCTCCCTCAATCACCCCATTCATCAAAAATTTAACCATGAACTCAAGCTATAATCAACATATGTTGATAGTTACTTAAAAAGATGAAGATTGGAGGTGATCCTAACATGTGAAAAGGAGTTTTCAAGGGAGTTTGGGGCTGATTTCTCAAGGAGTTTTCATGAAGAACAAGGTCTGATTTTTGGAGGAGTCTACAAGTATTTGGTGATCCTAGAAGTGGTATTGATATCTCATAAGATTGGTCACCCAAAACTAAGTCTTGTTCATCATCAACCTCATCTTTTCATCACTTTGGTGGTATAGATTGTTCTTCCTATCCTTTTGTTATTTTGATTATGTCATCTTGTATTTTCTTTATTTATGTATATGTATATGATGATGAATGATGATTAAAAATATTATGTGGGGATTTGGTGTTGATAGATTTGATAAACATGGGTAAAAAGATGGAAAACCACATGTAAAATGGTTAAAATCTTGCTAAATATGATGGCTGTATAAAAACAGTAAGTAACCAAAGGTTAAACTGATAAAATGATAAAGTGGAATCCATTTACAGTAATTGTTAGATGTCATACACATGTGAGAGTTGGCCATGCAATGGAATCATCAAAATGAGTGAGATATGATCAAAACAAGATTAGTGTACCAATATGAATAGTCTGTTTTGTAGGGACTGTTAAGGATAGTTAAACATGGAATGAGCAGTAGCTATAACTAACTTATTTGTAGAACATAATATGAAGTTTATGCCATCCAAAAACAAGTTTCTATCTCCTTATAGAACTCAAGATATGATAAAAATGGTGAAGATGAAACTAAAAATCAGATTTTGAAGAATTAATGTTTAATAGTATTATATAAGCACTCAAACTAATATAGTATAAAATGTGAATTAAAACCCACTAACTTATAAATTTCATTTATATAAATATGTATTAGGTTAAATAAATGGACATTATATAAAAATGGTAGTTTGGTAAGTTTTATAAGTTATAAAAACTATATACTAAGTTTTACTTCTTTTCGGCTAAAACCGAAAGATTAACGTTTTTGTTAAATAAAAACTTAGACGGTTGGACCCGTCTAATGTAAACTTTTATAAACTCACATACTGATATATAAACATATATAACAAGTAAAAACCGATAAAACCCGAGCTTTACAACATATAGACGTTAACGGGCCAAAGTAGCCTTAATGGACGATAAACACGACTAATTTGGTAAAACACTTATAAACTTATTTATTGGGCTTAACCCATTTGGGCCTAACATATAAATTACAATACTGATAATAAAAGTATAATTGGGCTAATGAATAGTATTGGGCTTGTAATAGGCCCATTGGACTTCAAAATGTAAACAAGTTGAACTAGTGTAACTAGTCTTGAAAATTTCCAACATATAAACACTATAATAAATAAGTAAAGATGTATAAACCCAATTGATCATCATCATATGTATAAAGTCATCATATATATACATAATTGTTATTTTTATAAAGTCATTGGACAAAAGTCTAAGACGAGTATTATTTGTCTAGGTTTCCGTGATTGAAGCACGTACCGTACGTCCGAATTGCCGATAACCCGCTTTCCCACATCAACGTGAGTTCATAGCCTCACACTCTTTTAAATGTTTTAATGAAATGTTTTATAAACCCACGAGGGAGATAACATGTTAGTTTTTATAAAATAGGACACCATTTGTCCCGATTGCTTGTTTATTGATTTGGACCCGAATGATTCTATGACCCGATGAATGATTAAATGACCCGATAGATGAAATGAAATGGATTATTAAAGTTAGGTTATGTCACTAAAAGTCCCATTAGCATGAATTGTGAACTACCGGGATTTGGTAGACGCTTATGCATATAGTAGTACTATTTGGCGAAGATCACCCCAGTTCGCGCCTTGACGGTTGATCCCCGTCGTGCCACACTGATTGGTAAGCGAATTTATGTATGAGAAGATTTACATAAGCGTGATTATTGTGACGACACGCTAATTTAGATGGGCAAATTGAGTTTTGGGCTAGCTACCCGTTGTCTGGTATAGTAAAGTAACAATGTCATGTGGCTTATAATAATCCAAAATAACGAAATACTGCTATACGCACCGAATTACGATATATTGCCTGACTAGCAATACGGGGTCATATTATTGATATTATGTTTGTGTTTTGGTTTTACATAACCATATTCATATAACGGTTTTTTATTTAACTCTACACGACGTTATAAAACGTATTGTATGATATTTTTACGACATTGGTTCGTATAATGGTTTTGAAGGCGAAAGCCTATATTGTGATTTTGACAAGGATTTGTATAAATGTCTTTGGCCTATTTCATGGTCTACTATAAAGATTTGTACAAAAAAATGATTTTTGGTAATAATTATATACCGATGATACATTGATGGTTTTATTAAACTCTATGAATTCACTCGGCGTTATCGCTGACCTTTTCTTTTAACATGTTTTATCTCAGGTACTTGAAGGTAATTCTCGAGAAGACAACAAGAATTCATGGCCCACACATAAATAACAATTTCCATTCAAATCTTTTGTAAAATTGTATGAAATGACTATGACTTGGGACCTATGTAAACTTGATATTTATGAATGGAAATGCTTTATTATTAAACGACGCGAATTTTAAGCGTTGTCTATGATGTGAGTAATGTACTATCCCGTAACACCAACGAGTCTTCCGCTGTATTGAATTGTATAAAATTTGGGGGTGTTACACGATTAACGGTTTTTAGTGAGAAAAACTGGATTTTGGGATCCGTTCTTTTGGGAACAATATTTTCAAGCAAAAAAATTTTCAAAAATCCTAAAAATATAAAATTTTCAAAAATCCAAAAAAATAAAAAATATTGTATTTCATTTCTAGTGTATGCGTACTTTGTCTTATTCTGAGCCCGAGACTCGTAGAGACCTAGATATGGCCGTTGTGCACAACAATAATAATCCACCTCACCCCAACATGAATAATAACAACCATGCTCCTCCACCCGACCTTCGTACGATGGAGGAGCTTTGTCAACCAACCATGAACGGACGTGGAGGACCGATTGCGCCGATGCAAATCACGGCTCCCAAATTTTCGTTGAAGCATCACATGATCCAACAAGTTCAAAACGCTTGTCCATTTCGCGGATTACCGGATGATGATGCCAACAAACACCTCGATAAATTCATAACCGTCACTCAAAGCATGAAATTGCCTGGTGTTTCCATGGATTTTCTTCGCCTTCACCTTTTTCCACACACTTTATCCCACCATGCCGAAAAATGGTTTGATCGTCTTCCCAAAAACTCAATTCATACATGGGACGAAATGACTCAAAAAAATTTGTCGCGCTACTTTCCACCATCCATGGTAACTAGTCTTCGTAATCAAATCAGTGGTTTCACTCAAGAACCTGATGAGTCGCTTTTCGATTCTTGGGAATGTTATAATGTCTTGATCGATCGTTGTACTAACCATAATATGCTCCCCGTCACTTTGATTGATACTTTCTACAATGGTTTAACTTTTCGTGATCGTGATACGATTAATGCAGTCGACGGTGGTACATTTATGAAAAGAAGACCTGAAGAGTGTAGAGAGCTTATAGAGAACATGACCACTCATCACAAAAATTAGGATTCATCCGCATCTTCAAGAAATAACTAGAGAGTCAATGTTTCTTCTACTTCAACCACCCCCGAGATGACCGAAATCACCCGCCGATTAGCCGAATGAACAAAAATATCCAACTCATGGCTTAGAACCAATATCAACAAGCTAAAGCTGTAGCAATTTCTTGTGAGACTTGCGGTGGTCCTCATTCATACACCGATGGTCCTTCTATTTATGAAAATCCGGAAAACGTGTATGCGGCTAAGGTAACTTTTCCACGGGAGGCTATCAAGCTCATCCTCAAGGTGACCGTAATTTGATAAGTTATCGTTCAAACAATTTCCTTTCACCACCTGGTTTTCCTCCTCAAAACCAAACCAACTTCAATCGCAACAATCAAAACCAACCTCGAGCTCCTAATCAATATCAAACCCAAAGAAATCCATATCCACCTCAAGGAAATAATCAAGTTTACCAAAACCCACTTATCAACAACCCGCTTACCAAGCTCCTCCTCCCAACCAACCCACGGAATTTAATCACGAGGTTGAAACTTACATGAGGACTAATGACGCGCTGGTGAAGAATCTTTAGAGCCAAATTATTAACTTGAAAGGTGACATGGCTAAAAAAGGAATGATCTTCGAGCCGAGCTTAGGAATGATATGCGAAACTCTTTAAGCAGTCAAACGAATGACTTAAGGGATATGATGGCTAGTTTCTTCCCTAGTAATCAAACCTCTGCTTCGGGTTCTCTTTCTAGTAACACCGTTGCTAATCCAAGAGGGGAGATGAAAGCAATCACCACCCGAAGTGGAAAAGGTTATAAGGAACCTGAGATTCCTAAACCTACTCCGGTGATTGTGACAAAGGATAACGAGCCCCCTTCAACGATTCCTCCACCTTCTACTTCTACTCCTCCCCACCCAAGGATGTGAGTGAGAATTCCATTTCAAAGCCTTCATCTCAACCCGACATACCTTATCCTTCATGGTTGAGGAAAGAGAAGTTGGAAAATAAGGATGATATTCAAGTTTTAAACTTTCTTAAAATGTTTAAACAATTGAATTTTAATATCTCCTTTGTTGAGGCTCTCGCTCACATGCGTAAATATGCTAAAATGTTCAAAGATCTTGTCAGTGATAAGGAAAAACTCCTTGATATTGCTTAAACCCAACTTAATGAGAATTGCTCCGCGGTTCTCTTAAGGAAATTACCAACCAAACTTGGTGATCCGGGTTGCTTTCTCATTCCTTAAAACTTTCCCGGGGTAGAGAACTGTATGGGCCTAGCTGATCTAGGTGCTAGTATCAACTTATTTCCATTAAGCATTTGGAAACAATTATCTCTATCCGAGCTAGTCCCCACGCGAATGACATTGGAATTAGCTAACCGTACGGTTGCTTATCCGGTGGGAATAGCCGAAGATGTCTTCGTCGGTGTCGACAAATTCACCTTTCCGGCGGATTTTGTTGTCGTTGACTTTGAGATGGATCCCCATGTTCCATTAATCGTTGGACGTCCATTCTTGAGGACCGGTCACACTCTCATTGATGTAGCAGCGGGCGAATTAATCATGAGTGTTGGTGACGACAAAATCGTTTTCAACATGGGTAAACTTTCTAAGCAACCTTATGAACACGAGAGCGTTAATTTCATTGACGTACTTGATGAGGCTTGTGAAGAACATTTCAAAGATGCTTGTAAAAGTGGTTTTTCTTCTCTACCCATTGTTGAGACCGTTGCCTCTATTGCTCCCTCATTGACTCCATTTGGAGAAAGTGGTTTTCTTTTGAAACAATTTGAAGCAACTTTAGGGGATGTGGACTTAAAATATGACGATTCTCCCTCCGATTGGGAAGAAGACCTTCGTACCATTGAGAAACTTCTCAATGAGGACCATATTTCTCCACCCTCCTAAGGAAGTTACAAACGATGATCCAAATTTGACTAAGCCTTCCATTGACAATCCTCTGGATTTAGAGCTTAAGGATTTACCGTCTCATCTTGAATACGTTTTCCTAGAAGACAATAAGAAGTTACCCGTCATCATTGCAAAGGACTTAAAAGATGATGATAAATCTCGACTTATCGACGTGCTAAAAAATCATAAGAAAGCAATTGCTTGGAAAATTTCCGACATCGGCGGAATTGATCCTAACTTTTGCACTCATAAAATTCTCATGGAAGATGACTTTAAACCCGCAATCCAAAGCCAAAGAAGGGTTAATCCAAAAATTCATGACGTCATCAAGAAAGAAGTTATCAAACTTCTAGATCACGAGCCCACCCTACATGTGGGCTTGGGTTATACTTACATAACTAGATCACGAGCCCAATCTACGTATATATCATTGGAGTGACCGATCCTTTCTAAATACGTAAAAACGTATTTCCAACAGTATCACCACCAACCAAGACCTCAATGGTCTCGGTGTGGGATGTGGTGTCTCAGAAGTAGGAAACAAGGACCCCGACGCAAGTCGGGGTGGCCTTGTGGTTCGGTTGGTCTCGGCGCAACAGCGAGAACACCATCGGTCTAAGGCCTGTGGTTGTTTTGGTCAAGTAGGGGAACACACGCGGCAACAGGGAGACCACCGCTAACTGCCGATGGGAACTTTGTGTGCTCGGTGGCAAGCCGAGGCAGACATGGGAAAAGCACCGGCTTCAACCGGTGGTAAAAACTGCTAAGGGGGTGTTTGTTTCGGTCTAGTTCATGGGGAATTCGGTCCAGTTCACGTGCGGTCTAAATTAAAAACACGCGTTCGGTTCATAACTAATTTTTACAAGTTTACATTTTTAACAAGTTATATTATTTTAACAATAAAAATTAAATTAATTAAATCATGGCTAGGAATTAATTTAATTTAACATGGACTTAGGTTATAATTATTTAGTAAGTAACACATGTTTTAACCTAAGTGTTTTTATTATTTAATTTAGACTATAGTATTAGTTAATTATTTAAAACATGGACTATAATTAATTAATAATCATGACTTAGGTTATATTAATAAAGTATTAATACATGTTTAACCTAAGTATTTTATATGCTTTAATTTAATTAAATCATGCTTTTATTTAATTAAATCGTATAACCAATAGTTTATTTAAATAACATGATATCATTAATAAACTATACAAATAATTACATGACTTATGATATTTAACTAGTACACTTAAGCTTATATTAGCTTATTAATCCAGCTTATTTCTAAATATGGAAACTTTCTATTTCTAGAAACTTACTATTTTTGGAAACTTTCTATTTTTAGAAACTGGTCTATTTTTAGAAGCTAATATATTATTAGAAACTTTTTATTTTAGGAAACGATCTATTTTTGGAAACTTTCTATTTTAGGAAACCTGCTATTTTTAGAAAGTTACTTATTATTACACAACAAGTATAATAATACAAGAATACAAGTTAATACTTAAACAGAATACATAGAATACGTGATAAACATAATATAACATTAAAATCAGTAAACCAAGACTAGAACATATAACACAAGCTAAGACATGATATAATCAGTTACGTACTCAGTAAACATAATATTTATACATGTCCCTTATTTATGTAGGATTAGTGAGGTCGGAGTAGGACTTTCATCCTTTCGTCTTTCTTCGTTCACTGGACACAAGGTACGGATTTTCCGTCCTTCAGTATGGACATTCTTTCCTTATTAGGATTCCCCGTTTGCAACCAACTGTTTTCTCAGTATTGTTTTATATGTTTGATACTTATGTTAGAATAATTGCCTAAGCCATATACATGCATGACCAATGTCACCTAGATATGGAGGTACCATAACCATAACGCTGGAGGCACTAGTGTTATGACTTCTCCACGGCGGAGTGATTGCTCGTGGCGTCCCTTTCAGTTATTTGGGCATTATTATTATATTATCATGTGGGGAGTATGGGTGCATCCTAGTTACATGTTTTTACAGGATTTTCATGGTGAATGCGATGTGTGCCTTGCATCCTTCACAAGGAGTTGATTCCTCTTACCTAGACTATTTAATTAGAGGCAACCCCTCTAATTTCATTACGAGGTCTCCCTTCCAATTATTCATGCACGGTGGAACCTCATGACCTATATGGGCTATTGGCTAATTAATATAGATTTTACATAAAAACATAAGTCTTTTCAAACTATAAAACCAGTTTTATGAACATGTTTCCAGGTTACTTAGGACTTATACATTTCCGCTGCTATTAGTCTTTTACGCTTGTTTTATTCAGTGCTATACTTGTATATCCGTTCACTGAGCGTTATGCTCATCCGTTTTCCTTTCATGTTCCCAAACGGAAGGTACTCAAGGGCTCTCGTAGACTTTAAGGTACATGCATATTGGATTGGAAGCTATCTAGCCTTATCTACTTAATGCATTTCATCATACATTATACTACTCATTTCTTTGGACATTGTTTAGTCCTTTTCATTTACAGTAGTTATGTTTGTGTGTGATGAGCTTATACCTGGACTACCGATGTTTGTTTCCGGTATTTCCATTCATGGTCATTTAATGTTTTTAAGACATTTACCTTGTATGCTTTGATGACACGTCATAATCACGCGTGGACGTTCCATTTACTAAAATGGGGTGTTAAAAAAATACTATCTAGTCTTCTATTTACACGGCGTGTATGAAACAAGACTTCTACGATAAAATTTGAATATTTTTTAGTTAATTGCAAATAAGTATATCGTACTTGATAGTTTTTGCTATTAGATAAAGACCATTATTTTTTTTATTGTGACACTAAACTTTTGAATCGTGCTATTGTATGTATCATACTTGCTAGTTTTTAATATTGTATGAAGACTACTGTTTTTTTCTATTGTGATACTAAACTTTTGAATCGTGCTATTGTATGTAATCTGTGACTATTTTTCTATGTAAAATGATCATTTTACCTTTTGAAATTTAAAAGAAGTTAAGATATAAAATATACAAAAGCTTAGTGTTACAATAAAAAACAATAGTCTACATACATGAAAAAATGACAAATATAATACATTTATTTGCAAGTATCAGATATTTAAAAAAAAAAGAAAATAAGTGATAATTCTTTCGTATACATGTGAAAAACAAAAATACATATATGAAATAGGGGGAATTGCATATATATCAAAATTAAATTTCACTTGTGTATTGGATGTAGGGGTGTTCTTCCGTTCGGTTATCGGGTTGTTCGGTTTATTCGGTTAATTTTTTTCCGAGTCAACCCGAAAACCGAACATAATCGAAATAGATTTCAACCGAACCGAACCGAAAACCGAATTTGAATTCGGTTCGGTTTTCGGGTTGACCCGAATAACCCGAATTATCTGAATTTTTCTAAAAAAATATGTAATTATATAGATATTTAGCCAAATTTTTTTTTAAGTATAAAGATTACTTTTTTATATTAAGATTATATTTTGTTAAATAATTTATAACATTAGGATAAAAATTAAATTTTAATAACTATTTTATATATATAAATATATAAAATATATATATACATTTGTATAATTTCGGTTTTCGGTTTTCGGTTCGGTTCTCGAGTCCGATTGCTAAACTCATATCCAACCCAAAAACCATATTTGTAGTTCGGTTCGTTTCGGTTATGACCAAAACCCGAATTCTATTTTCGGCTTGGTTCTAGTTCGGGTTCGGTTTGGTTTTTGGTTTTTATGAGTCAAACCCAAATTATAGACACCCCTAATTGGATGTTATCATTTTTTATATTTTAATTCAGAATCTTTTATATAATAAAATAATTAGATTTTTTGAGAATTTTAGTGCAAAGTGGAGTTTGTAGAAAAAACAATTAAACCAATCAAATGGCTTGATTTTGACACATAAGCAAAATCGAGCGATGTGATTGGTGGAAAAAGGTTAAAATTGAATTTAATTTAGTCAAAATTAAAAAATTTAGTGGAAGAATTTGATGAAAACACACAAAGATATATGTGTCAAATTTGTGAAAATAAAAACTTAAAAAAAAGAGGAGATTGATAAAACCTTATTGGTTTAGATGGACTTAAGTGTAAACTTATAATTTTTCATATTTTTGAGTAACTTTATAAAATAAACAAAATAGCCTCTTTAACTTTATACTTTATAGACTTTTTATTTTTAAAATACAACATCTATGTTATATTAAAAAAATCAACAAATCACGCTATTCTAAATATTCAAATAAAAACAAAAATTATTGTCTATTTTTATTTTGACACTTAACAAAGTCAAACAATACAATCTACATAAATTATTTTTTTTTGAACGGCAGTTTGGTGCAGCGGAGTATCTTGCGTGCCACCGAGGCACCAAGTCTCTCAACCCGAGTTCGAATCATCTCACGAAGAGAATATCAACCCCCATGCTAGCCATCCAGTTTCCCATTAAGGGGCTTCAATGCATTGCGATGGGATTCAAACCCGGCTGCCAATTCTGGGAAAATCACCCATATAGGAAATGACAGGAGTCGAACCCCAGACCTCCCTCACATGGAGACTATAACCAAATGCATCCATCCAACTGAGCTAGACTTCATTTTCAATCTACATAAATTATTATTAACATTAATATAAATATCAAAATGAGTGTCAGACCTCAAACATCGGTGTGAGATGAAAATAAATAGACGGGATTCTACATATTACAACAATATATATTGTTTCAAGGTCGTTATGTGTTACGAAACACATAATGTCTAAAAAAGGATAACTATTTCAGTTAAACAAATTCAAATCCTTTGTGTAACATATAATTATAGAAAATATCAATTAATATTATCACATAATGCATAATCATGTAAAACGTGTGAGTCTATAGGCATCGTAACTATTTAAGTATTAAAAATTTAATTTTGTTTTGTAAAATAATATTAAGCATTACAAAATCATGAATTTGTAAATCGTGTAGGTGTAAGGGTGATGTAAATCGTTTCTTGATTAATAATTAAGATAAAATTATTTAGAATAAAAACATCGAAAGTAAAAAGAATTTGAAATTTGAAAAATAAAAAGTTGAGGTGAGTTTATATTCATTTACACAGTGTATAGTAAAAGAATAACATAATCAATCATTTAAACATAATCAAACATATAAAATCGCAATAACCAAAGTATTACTTAATTTATCTTTTATATTCAAGTCTCATTGCACGGGCATTAAAACTACTTGCATATATATCAAAACTAAATTTCACTTGTGTATTGGATGTTATCATTTTTTAGATTTTAATTGGGTGGCACAATATATCATAAAGATAGAATTCTAAATTAATACGTATATAATGTATGACAACTCTTAAAATTCTGGGGTGGCACATTTACTGGTCATGTTAACTAGTCTTAGGGGGTGTTTGGGATTGCGATTGTATACAGCTTATCTGCTTATTCCGTTTTGAAATCGTAAAAATCATGTTGCAAGTGGTTGGATAGGGAATTATAAGAATCACTTATCTGCGTTTATACTCCTCCAAAACATCAGTTTCAAAAAGCATGTGGGTACATGCTTTTGCAAAAACGGAATTTGTACTTGGCATAAAATTGCAAAATTACCCTCATGCCTTTTTTTTGTTAAAACTGCAATATTTTAATATAATGTCCTTTTTAGTCATTTCATATGGTAAATCATATATAATTTAATTTGTTTAATAATAATAAAACTGTTATTCGCATAATCTTATCCAAACACTATTTTTTGAAATCACGTTTTATAAAAAGTGAATATTTGATTAATCATTTTCAAAACGCATAATCTATTTTCAATAAGCAATCCCAAACACCCCTTATTCTAACTTAAATTAGTAAATACAAGGGATCACCCTAACGGTCATTAAAAAATACACTAAAAATGATCTTTATGGTCAAGTAAGGTCATACACTACCTTTTATCACAACAACAATCAAAAGACATAGATGTCAAAGCATACTACAAAAGTTATACTATTGCGACAAAATTAAAATAAATATTAGTGAAGAATAATAATAAGCATACAAATAAAATACATCAACAAATCAAATAATCAAAATAATACTTGAATTAAATTTACCTCAATAAAACAGAGTATAATTACAAGTGTGTTGAATTAATTCTCTTGATCACCTAATCAAATGCAATAATAAGCATACAAATAAAATACATCAACAAATCAAATAATCGAAATAATACTTGAATTAAATTTACCTTAATAAATCGAAGTATAATTACAAGTAGGCCGAATTAATGTTCTTGATCACCTAGTCAAATGCCGGAGCAAACCCTGAAGAATTTGACCCTATACCGAAACAACGAGTCTATTGCCTTTTGCTTTGTGCGCCCACCAATACCAGAAAGTCTAAAGATATTTAATTAGGTTGAGAATGCCCTCTATTTATATTACTCGACAAGTCTACAACGTAGATGAAATTACCATATACCCGTAGGTCTTTAGTTATTTAATTTCCGTTTTTGCTAAAGGTATAAACCGCGTAGACTCGGAAACCATCAACACCATAGGTATTCTTTTCCATACATGTTTGAGGTGTTTTTATTAATATCATCTACGGCGCAGGTCTTTGTCACCTCTACGCCGTAGGTCTTCAAATTTTTGTATTAATGTGTCCTTTGTCACCTCTACGCCGCAATCTTCAAATTTTTGTATTAATTCGTCCTGGTCAACTTTACTTTACCATATTTACATTATAGATGTGTGCAACGTAGACCATGATCTTGTCTACGCAGTAAGTCTTCAATAAATGCCCAAGATCCAAATCTTCGTACACGTCCGTTGATCCCAAACTTGGATCGATTTAGCTTTGTATTATCAAGAATAATACGTAAACAAACTTTGTATGATTAACAATCTAATTGTTATGCGGAAACTAACACTTAGAACAAATTACACAAACACAACAATTATGAAACATTCAATTGATTAATAAAACAATGACAACAGTGTATGAAAGTGTATTCGACTCTTACCCCTAAGGCCTCCTTTTATAGATCAATGAGCCTTGTAGAATAAGCAAAGACCAAATATAATTGGAAGATATACAAAGATAAATACAATAAATAACTTATTCGACTAAATCTTTTTTAAAATAAGAAACGTGTTGATTCATGCAATCCCATCAGTGGATGGGAGTGTTCTCCTCAGTAGCTTCTATCAGTGGTTACACACAACTCTGACAGTTGCTATAGAAATCTTATCAATGGCTAGTAGAACCTTTGTCAGCGGCTAAAGCTTGATCATTTTATTCCCAACAACGTCTTCCACAATTAGCCATATTTTAAATTTAGCATGTAGACATCAAATTCGTCTACGGCGTAGGCTCTTCGATCACTAAAATTTTCCGTTTGGAACCAAATAGTCTATGAGATTGACCATTGAACCATCTACATCTTAGGTCTTTTGAATTATTCACTTTTTGCTATTTTCCTGTGTTTTTTGTTACTTTCTCATTTTTATCTACAAATCATAAAACAAACGTTTCTTTGCACTATTTGGTGTTGTTAGTCCTATAAACGAGAAGAATTGAAGAGATATCGATGCTAAAAACATTAAAATATTTAATGTTGTCAATATCCTTCACTTGATGAGTTCTATTTTTCCTCAATAAGACTTGTTAAAACTTGTTCTCAGGAATATATCTCTTCTTTTGAGAAGAAATATGAATTAAAACTTGTTTTTATAGATACTTAAGCCAAACGCCTCACAAAGCGAGAATCCTAATAATTCAACTCTCATCCTAGTCTATGTGTTACATTTAGAGGTGTTCACTTAATTACTCAATCATAGCAAGGTATCAGTCATAGTCATAGGCTTAGAATGCACACAATTCTACACATACTTAAAGTTTTGAGATGGAAACAGTTTGACTCACACAGTAGTTAAGGGGTTTTTATTCACTAATCGTATGAGGTAACACACTTCAAAGTGATAAGGATAGTTTGAAACTAACAGAATTGATGGAAATTTCTACCAATTTACAAACTAAAGTTCTTGATTTGTAGAATGATTTGAACCAGTCAAAGATCTAGTGAAATATTGAGGTTTCTCTTTTGAAAAGGAGGATAAATAAGCTAGAAAATACAAACACGTCAAGAACTCATAAGTGTAAGAGAGTTTACTAGGCTGGTGTTAGTTTTAGGGTAGAGTCCTTAGATAATGAAGAAAGTATGGGTAAGGATTCATCCAAAAAGGTAAGGAGTACCTTAAGTATAGATGAGGCTAATTAACTTAAACTCGTCAGTGATGATGTGTATGAACAAATGGTTGTTGAAGAAAGGAATAATGTTGATATTGTGGTTGAGGAAGTGGTAGAAGTGATTGAGGTGATTCTTGCATTTATTGCTACTAGAATAACAGTTAGTGTTGTTGCAATAATTGTTAGTACTGCTACTTCAACTAATACTACATTTGCAACTATTATGGCTCCTAAGGAGAAAGGATTTGCCATTCAAGATCTAAGTAACTCCACAACAACAACTTCTTCAGAACAATCACATAAAAAAACCAATAATGATAGAACATGAGAAGACTTTGGAGAGAAATAATCAAATCAGGCAAGATGAAGAAGCAACTAGAAAATTAAAATTTGATCAAGAAGAAGAAAGACTTGCAAAGGAGAAAGATCATAAATAAGTAGAAAAAGCCAATATTGTCCTAACCGAGATATCGTATGATATCCAAGCAAATATTGATGCAAATCAGGTTTTGGTTGAAAGATTGCAGGTAGAAGAACAAGAAGAGTTGACTAATGAATAAAATGCTAAATTTTTCACGGAACTCTTAGAGAAAAAGAGGAAGTTATTTGCAGCAAAAATGGCAAAAGAGAAAAGGAAATAAACCACCAACATAAGCTAAGAAGAAAAAGATAATGTGTACATACTTAAAGAACATGGAAGGATACAATATCACATATTTAAAGAAGAAAGAGTTAGATGATATCAAAACAGAGATGGTGGAAGGAAAAGAAGCAAAGAGAGCACGAGAGGCGCTATTACAAGAAAATCCAAAGAACTAAAAGATGGATGATGAAAAGAAAACAACATAACTTAAACAATTGCTTGAATCTGTTGATAATGAAGATGATGTTATAGTTGATATTTTTCCTTTGTCTACTAAATCTCCAAGGATTGTTGGCTTGAAGATCTACAAGAAAGGAAAGAAAAGATACCATCATATATTGAGAGTTGATGGAGAATCTCAATTATACATGTTTATCGGTCAAATACTTAAAAGGCTTTATAGGGATGGTTTGGAAGATTTTGTACCGATTGGTGAAAGCTAAATATGGATCAACAAGGCCCGTAGAAGCATTGGATTATCTTTTATGGGGAGACTTAAATATAATGTTTGAGCCACATGTAAAAGATGATATATGAAAGCATAAACATGGATTAAAAGTTCTGAAACGGAGTTATATGACTCTTGTGGAGTACATTCTATTATGATGCAGTCCATGCATATTTATATGTTGGTAGAGAAGACATATCCTCATACATCACTTACTATTGACGTAATCTTGCACAAGAAGATTCAAGTTGATTATGATTGTGAATCGATTTTACATCTTATTAAATTCATGATGCAACAACTCAAGAAGAAGCAGAGAAGTGTTTGGAAGCATCCTCATGGTGTTAATGAATTTTTTAGAAGTAACTTGATGATTTCTAAAATGAATATCATGTTTAGGGGATGATTCTTAGGATTAAAAGACTGCATGGTGCTAAGTATTTAATGTTGCTTGTGATCAAGTTAATGCTGCTTGGTCAAGGTTTCGGATGCTTTTGAAGTTTGAAGAAAATCTTCTAAGTGGGTAAGATTACTAGTGAAAAAGTTAGTGTTTCTAGCAAAAAGAGTTAATGTTGTTAGTTCAAAAGTTACTACTGCTTGAATATTTATGATTGTTTGAAGATAATGTTGTTCAAGATAGTTTGCTTAGAGGTCAAGATTACTTATGAGATAAGTATTAGCTATTTATAGAAAATGCTATGTATTAGTTATCTTTTTAGAAAATTTGTATTTATCTTAGGAAAAGATTATAAATCGAATAGGACTCCTTGGTGTATAAAAGGAGGTCATTGGGCATATAGTTTTTAGAATTCATATCTTTAAGGTTTTGTAAACCAGTATTAAGATTCTTCGTATTATTATCAATAATAATATTCGAACTTATTGTTAAATTGTGTGTTCTTTACTATTTCATTCTACGGAATTTGATCTTCACAAAGTTTCGATCATAGTAATGAGTTCCTCCATGAATCATATGTCCAAATTTTAGTTTAGAGAGTATACTTACATGAGACGAGACATAAGTGTTTTTGATGTGGGAAGTCAGTCAAATAACTTTTACAAGATTCGTTGTCGAAACTGTGTTTTCATAGCTGATTTGTGCTGTGTTTTTACGATCAAAACCATACCTAAACAAATTTTTAGTTAATGAGCTTCCTATCGTAGTGAGTTCATGATGTCTATGTTTTAATGACTTTTTAAAAAAAATTCCTAAATGTTTAAAAGTGTCTCTAATCATGTCAAACTTTTTGTATGTCAAATCTAATTGGTAGTTTCTGGACGCTTTTTAATGAAGAATTTTTATAAAATAGTTACACTAAGTGATAATGTTTGAATGGAAAATAACTAATTATTGATTTAGTATTTAATTTGTGGTCATACAGTGATTACAATATTAGGTTAGATCTTAAGAATTTGGAAATAAGAGTTTAGTGATGTTTAGGGTGTAAATAATATTTGGGGAGTTTGGATTAAGGGTTATGAAATTAGGTAGAAGTTAGTAATCCATAATTTGGTTGTTACATCCTATTAGGAATTTGGCCTAATGAAGAGTGACACGTGTGTTTTATTGTTTTAGTTGATTTGCAAGGACTTGTAAAGTACCTGAGCATTAATGTGAGTTTTATAGTCTTAGTATTTATGTATTATTGGGATGAAAATGAAGAAATTTTTTCAGATGGTTATATTGTGATGTGTGTTTTCAATTATCTTGGACATGTTTGTTATGATTATGTAGTGATAGCCTAATGTATAGGTCCGGCTATTAGACTTTTAGGTGCCTAATTGACTTAGGGATCAAAGAGGTTCGTTCCACCTCATACTTAAATGTTTATATGCTCACTTGTTATATGTTTATGATGTCCATTTCGTATGACAATAAAAAAACTTGACATTTATTTTCGTGACTAAAACCTATGACTCTCATGAACATTATTGTTGACGATTTAAGAATTATTTATGGGTAAGCTTCTTGTTAAAAATGAGTTCAGAAGAGTGGCTAGAAAAATTATTGTCTTTCATGTAGAGTCTTTGATTTTATTTATGCATTTTGATACTTAAACTTGTTTTGAATCATCTTATATCTATAAAACCAGTGTTTTTAAAACCGGTTTGACTCGGCCGGTTCAACCGGTTGAACCGGGAACCGGCGTGTTGACCGGGCCGTTATGAGCCAGGTTTTCACCTAAAAACATGATTGAACCGCCGGTTTATGATAGACTCGGGTCAAACCGTCAGATAGAAAACCGGTGGGTTAAACACATCTCAAAGGAAAACAAAAACAATGATCTAACATTAGATGATAGATAATTAAATTTGACAAATTCGATGTTCTTGAACCATACGCTGTATCGATATGCACGCATGACGAGGATCTGTCGTCTTTGCAGGGATGAATTGATGATGGGTAGTGAATGAAAATGAGGATCCATCTATGTCGAGACTTGAGATTATGAATTACGGATGAATATGAGGTGCAGATCTTGGTTTTTTGTTTTGATAAACTAAAGAAAATGAGAAATGTAGTAGAAGATAAATAGATGTGTTGGGAATGGGATTATATGTGATAGACACGTGAGTCAGACAACCAAAGTTTCTTGTTCAAAGTGCCTATTGGATCAATCTTTTTAGTTTTTAATTATATCGGCATTGAAATGAATTGGTTGGATGAAAAAAGAAGTAAGTTATTATTATGCCAACGAGTAATAGTTAAAGTTATAAGGCAATCTTTCTTTTGGTGTAAAACCGATGTGAATCGGTTGAAACGGTAACCCGGTGAACCGGTGACTTGACCGGGTCAATTAAAAACCGGTTTTTAAAACATTGATAAAGACTCAATCCCCATATATTAAATGGGTGTATTTAAGATTGTTGGAAACTCAATAATTTTTACAATTTCAGTATATAAACCATCATTCACTTATTACAAGAACAAGAAATTCAAACGTCCATCCAATTATTTCAAGAGAACAAGGAAAAAAAATGACCAAATTAATAAATTTAGGCATATATAAATGAGATCTCCTCTTCAAACAAAGTAACCCGGTCTATAGTAGAAACCCCTTCCTAAGCCGAAAAATCCATTGTAAGGAAATACCCAGATCCGTAGAAACAACCACTTTAGATTATAATCAGATCATTCAAACATGCTCAACAGATTCAGCTATTTCATGACCATACCGTCACTAGGGAACAACATGCTGCAAATCAAACCAGAAGAGCTTGAAGAATAGTTCCGATTTAAAGATTAATGAAGTCTGGGGGTAGGGTTTTTTATCGAGTTTGTCATCAATTCGTTGGTTGTGCGGTTGGCGGTTGAGGCATTTAGCGATCTTTTTTTATAGTCTATGTATGTGGTGTGATTGAAATTATTAGGTTAAAAGAAATTCAGGGATGAAGGGGAATCGACTAATATGTGGTCCAATTATTGGAAAGAAGAAATAAAATAGAAAGATGTTGGTCAAGTGTATAAGAGAGTAATAAAAATAGAAAGATGTTTGTCAAGTGTATAAGAGAGTTACAATATTATTTTTGAAAAAATAAAAATAAGAGTTCAGTTTTAGTAAAGTATTGAAATATTAATATTTGTCACTTGAATATTAGTGGCTACAGTCTAGAGTTTTTCTTTAAAAGTTAGTATTAACGAGCACTTATGTATATGTGGGTATACAAATAAAAACTGCATTTCATTTTGGTAACAAGTAGTCTTATTTAGTTTTTTTTTTAATTTAACAATTTTTTTTAAGTTATTAACAAATTTTTAACAATCCAGAATCAAAAAGTGTAAAAAGCAAAGAAAGCATGTGTTTTACCTCAAGAATGATCAGTAATACATAAAAAATAAAATACTTTTTAATTATTAAACAATACTGTATATCTTAGCTTTATTTATAATAATGCTAATATATGAATATTACTTGCTTACAACTAAACATCATAGGTAAGAAACTAAATCATAATCACTTAAATGTGTCGTTTTAAATGAACAAGTCATATTGTTTATTTCTAGAATATATAAAAATATTATACTAGCCGTTTATTTACAATCATAACCGACTAACAAAACATAAAAGTTAATTTAATACTCTATAACAAATGTTTGTTAAGTGAGTAAACATCATTAGCACCAAAAAATTGAAGTATTAAAAACTAAACGTCATCTACGCCTAACTTGAACAAATATCGACTTTAACATTAAGAATTTAACATTTACGCACACAATGAACTGATATGAATTTATACAACACGGCACATAAATAACAGCTCAATATTTAAATACAAACTATATTTGTTGCACGTTATCACCTTCATGACACAACTGGGGCATTGC
Organism: Glebionis coronaria; assembly: GCA_025667525.1. Taxonomy (NCBI): domain Eukaryota; kingdom Viridiplantae; phylum Streptophyta; class Magnoliopsida; order Asterales; family Asteraceae; genus Glebionis; species Glebionis coronaria. Next base: position 25,487,076 of record CM046876.1, read on the forward strand.
TCGGGTCTGAATGCCTCGTTTTCATTATATGTTTTGAATATTTAGGTATTGTCATAACACTTTTTGTCCTTCTTAATAACATGAGTTATTGCATTTATTATTTCTCTGACACCATTATGTTGTGCTTATACCCATAAAGTTACACCTCGTATTTTCGCCAAGTCGAAATATGACAATCAGGAGGGTTGACCTTCATTGTCGTTGTTGCCCGATTTGTGATGAAGTTATAGAATCCGGATAAAACCTTTTTGTTTGTTGTGAGTTAGAAAAATAAACTGAGAGAGGTGTTGTTGATCGGTGGAAATTAGGCAACGTCAACTTACCGAACCAACAAGATGTCATCAGCCTTGCTGAAAGGGCCCCTTCTAGTAGACTTCAAAATGGTGTGATCTCGAAACAAAAAGGTCTTCAACTCAAAGTGGTCCAACTAACACATAATTCTTGATAATGTGAATCTTTCAACCTTCAATTGTATTACTTATAGGCAAAACAAAGTCTCATCCCAAATGGATAGAGTGGATATGTTAACCTTCTAATGTTATATCATACCTTTTTTAAATTTATTGCAATAGTGTCTAATGATTTCCTCGTTGTTGTTAGAAAAAATACAGGCTTTGGGTAGTACAAATCAGGGCCGGATTTAGTATAGGGCGAGGTGGACGACGACCCAGGGCATCAAAATTTTGGGGGCATCAAATTCTAAGTTCTTGTTATGCTGTGTTATAGACTTAAACCTTTTGAAGAATAGCAGATTTTGAAAGTTGAAACTGACAAATGAAAGGAAGAAGATAAAGTTTAGAGGTGTTGATACAAAAGTTGGTTGATCCTTGCTTGACCCGAAATAGGCTTAATCCGGGTAGGCTGGTGTAAAACCAGAGATTTTTCGTTCATAAAATAATAATGGAGTATGTTTCAAAAACCCTTTTTGAACCATACAAAAATCATCGGATTTGAAAATTTGACAAAAGTCATACAAACCTCGTACCGGCAATTCAATAATTTAACTACATAATATATTGTCGAGAAATACTTGATAAACAATTTGATTAAATTGTTTAATATTACATTTATCTATGGAACGCTTAAATGAGAAGTATTTCTACTAAAACGATACTTACGTTATACAAAAGATAAATGACAAATACTTGTCGTTTAAATAAACGAGCACGTTTTTCGTATTTATACGTCATATAAATACTCCATCTTATTGGAAAAATGATTTATGGATCAATTACGAAATCCTCGTAAGATGAATCAAAAATTCATAAACCTCGAACGTGACCCGAACCGTGTATTAACGAAAGTTCTAATATAAATTACACTTTAGGCCCACTTGTGGCATTATAAGCCCAACTATTTAAACCTTGGATAGTAATGGGCTTAATAAGCCCACTAAGAGGTTTAAGAAGCCCAACAACTCCTTTGGCCCACTAGACAAGCCACCAACACACCTCACTTCCCCATTGGGCCAACTCTTGGTGACACATGTCCAACATGTCCACCCACCTTCTTGCTTCTCATTGGGCCACTCCTTGGTGAGTGACACTTGTCATACTTCCTCCCACCCTATATAAGGGCTATGTCTCCTCATACCCTTCATTTTTCTCACACAAAACACACACACACCAAAAAATCTCTTTCCTTCTTTTTTTCTTCTTCCTTGCCGTGAGCTTCCATCACCTTTGATCATCAAAAATTTGATGATCAAGCTTGAATCTTCAAAATCTAATCAAAGACCCATCTTAGAAATCTCAAGATCTACATTTTGGTATGAAAATCTCCTACATGCATCAACTTTCAAGATTTTCTTTTATTTCCATGGTGGATCTATATATGCATCAAGTAAAACATGTAGATCTACCCCAGATCTATACATGCATGATAGTAACATTAAGTAAAATATGTAGATCTAGCCCGGATCTATATATGCATCATGTAAAACGTATAGATCTACCCCGGATATATACATGCATGATGGTTACATCAAGTGAAACTTGTAGATCTAGTCCGGATCTATCCAAGCATGGTGGTCACATCAAGTGTTGGCAAGATCTTGGATGGTTACTTGCTCACTCACTAGTACAACGACTTTGATAAGCCTCGTATGATCTACATCTCGTTCTTATTTATTTTCCTTTTTATTTTTCTTGATCTTATATATATATACATACGAAATGAATTAATGAGTATTGGGACATTGTATATGAAATTTTGAACACTAAAAATCAAGCTAAACAAGCACTAGTAATGATTTGATTCATAACAATTTTTGAACCGTAACAAAAACAGATTGCATGTAAAACTCAGTAGGTTTGGGATACTAAAAACTTACAAATTAAGATATATAATTGTTTTGTGATTAATTCCCCGGGTGGCTCGTCTCGTGACGAAGTTTAGATAGTAAGATATGACCAAAATAGTGAAAACTAGTCAGATTTGAAGATACTGTTTTGATGGACTGTTTTCTCGTAAAATTTGTATACTGACCTACGAATATGTAAAACTAAAAGTTGTAGATAAAATCATGAAGAACTAGAATCAATTGGATGATTTACCAATTCTTTACTGTTTGGAAATGGTGACCAAAATAGTGAAAACTAGTCAGATCTGAACATACTTTATTCACGGACTGTTTTCTCATATAAGAACTCAGAATCATTGAAAAAGGTAAAACTATAGGTTGTAGATAAAATCATGAACAAGTAGAATCAATTGGATGGTTTACCAGTTCCTTACGGTTTGGAAATGGCGACCAAAATGGTAAAAACGAGTTTGGCTGCCCAAAAATAGCCAACTCTTCTAAGTTAGAAAATTGGTTAATTAGCTATGAAAAGTATAAATTTGGGGTAATTAGACTTATAATAAGTGTAGTACATGAGTTAATAATGGTTTTGGTAAAAAGAACACACTTAGATGATTTACGGTTCAAGAGATATGAACAAATTAGCGAGATATGTCGGGAAAATTATAATAAACGGATTATAACTCATTAACATAAAATGTGATGATTTTTATATAAACCAACGTGGTAGATTCACTTGTCGGGGATCTTGGACTTATTTATATACTGATGACTAGATGACCCGAGACCCGACCAATGTGAAATATTAAGTGTATGTGGTTGTGATGTGTTTTAGAACCCAAAAACTATACAAAGTGGACTTGGGCCATAAAAGCCCAACTTACACTTGTAATGGCTATTGGGCCATTATTGGACGTGAGATTTATAACCAACTTAGAGTAGTATACTGAATTTAAAATGGACTTAAGTCAAATACTTGGATAGTGGACCACTATTGGGCTTAAGATGGGCTAAAAGTGTCAACTTAGATTTTTCACTTAAAATGACTAAGTGTTCACCTAAAAAGTTTTATAAAGAATCATAAAACTTATGCAATGTCCAAGAACTTATTAAAACATATTTATTACATATATGTACGATTTATTTCTTGTTTGAAGCCTAAGACGCGCCTCGTTATCTTTAGGTCTCGTATGATCATGTATCGATTGTTGACATTTGTTCTTGATTGACGTTCGTTCTCTATTAACTATTGTGACGATTGTATCAGGTGAGTTTACAGCCCCATTTAAACTTTGATAAAACTATCCCTTTTGGGAAAGAAAATATGCAAACATATATTGGACATAACTGGATTGTATAAACTTGATTATGATTGATTATTATTGAAACTATTAAATTGTTGTAAATCGCCTGAATGTTATAAATAGATCTATTAAGGATTGACCATCCCCTTCTGGGTGAGTCATGCTCATTGTGCCTTGGCCGGGACAATAAACATGTACCATGTTGGAACTAGAAATGGGTGTCTTTTTGTAAGACACTACGTCCTCATCTGTTGAGGACTATGGAGTTAAGCTTCAGTTTCTAATAATAAACAAATGTTATTTACATTTTAGTAATAAGGCTCTATGCATTATTACTTCTATGATTATTGTATGTCCAAACTAATTAATTGTTAAAATCTGTAAATTCACAAACTTTATGTTGACTGTTTTAAGCATGTTTTTCCCAGGTTATTTAGCAAGATTATTTGAGCATGGATTGAGTATCATTTAGGAGCATAAAATGACGGGGAATTATCTTTTACTGGGATATTCATAACAAATGTTATTCAACGATTTAAACGATTGTACCAATTCAATATTTACATCAATTCTATTTCAAAGATCATATAATTATGATCTGTGCTTTGTAAGCTATTTGCTCATCGATCCACCACTGTGATACCCGCTTTATGGGGGTGTTACAGAGAATGGTATCAGAGCTTTAGTTCTAGCGAACCAGATTAATTTTTAAATAAAATAAGAATAAAAATATTTTTCTTTTATTTAAAACTGGACTATAACTTTATAAAAATCTTTTGGGGATTTTTTTTTGGGACATACTTAGAGTGCATATAGCATAGAGAGCATGCATAGCTATATGATTTAAGTGCGCATTCCTTATTCTATGCATTTGTAATTCTTGATTGTATTAGATGCTAACTTGTACGTATTTACGTATTATAACTATTTAATATTTATTATAGAAATATTAAATACTCAAGATACTTAATAAAACAAATAAACATGCCATGTTAGTAGGGAGCTTTATACTAAAGATGTTCCATCTCGATATTACGTTTTGACTGAGTGGTTGGGTTTACGATTGAAAGTACCCTCGTTCCTCAAACGTTTATAGAATGGCTTCTGAAGTATGATGGACCGAACAATGCATTATAACCATGAACAATCTAATACATAACAGACACATGGAAATATTTAAATGGAAATTTAAATAAAAACTTTGGGAACATTAGAAATCTAACAGAATCTCTAGAATCCGTTAGAAAATCTAAGAAGATTTTTTGAAGTCTCTAAAAACCTAAATAGATCTATCTATTTTACTCAATCTTGGAAAATCTAAATTGATTTTTATAAAAATCTAACTGAATAATATGCGTCTTGTGAAATCTTGGGGAAATCTAAACCAGATTTTTTTAATTCTTTAGTAAACCTAATTAGATTTTATAAGTTTTTCTTTGGAAATCTAGACTTAATCTTTAAGAACCAGTAATAAGCTTGTAAGGTTTCATAAATTCACACCTAGATAAATGGTTAAGTATTATTAACTGTCTACTTAAGCCAATACAATATAGCCGAACCATTAACTAAGCCCATTCGGCTATCCAATGCCTAGTAAGCCCACTTAGCAAACCATGAATTATTAATGGAATAAAATATGTTTAGGCCCATTAGGAAGACCATTAGGCCCATTTATTGTCTTATGGACCTATGTAGTAAAACTCTAACATTGATGGATATAAAACTGTAATTAGGCCCATTAAGAAATCCTTAGCTCATAAGAATTGTTAATGGATCTTGTAAAGGGTTTGGGAAGCCCATTAGCTCTTTTGGTGCACTTAATAAGCTCACTTAGTGATTTTACACTTAAGTAAAGTTTTTATACCAAAGATACAACTATAAAGACTTTTAGACTAAGAACGTTAGTTTATAAGACTTATTGATTAAAACCATGACATTTGAAACTTGTCTTGATAAAAAAGAAATTACAAGGACTAATATTCTAAATATTTGAAAGTGTGGGGATTAATAAATGCCATTCGAAACTTATTAGACCTTAAGGACCACTTTGTAAATTCTTGGAAGTTAAACTGTCATTTTAGGACTCTAAGGACTAATGATGTAATTAGCCGAAACAATTAGAAGCCCTAATGATTAGTTCGCCAATTATTGGAAATTATAAAACCTAAGGTTAAATTGAGGGATTATTTTCACCATCTCCCGAAAATACTAGAAACCCCAAGGACTAAAGCTGTTAAGAGTCGGAAAATGTACATTTGGTAAAATATAGAGGGACTTGTTTTGCCAATAGCCGAAACTTAAGCAAACCCTAGAACCTTTATTTTATTTAATGCATTAAAACTTGAACATACTACCTTTACATAGTTATTCGATGAATAGGAACTGGTTAGTCTATTCTAACCACTAGGATAACAGACAGGCCACTTAATGAAAACGAATTTAAAACAAACATACATATTGGAATATTTAAAAAAAAAGACTAGGAAGCATTACCTAGCATGCTACATTTTTTTAATGTTTGAACTTGTTGTTGTGTATATATATATATATATATATAGTTAGGTTAATATAGTGTAGTTCTTTAAAATTATTAAAATAAAAAGTAATGTGAATCATTGGATTTACTAATTGGTGTTAGATGAGATTAATTGTAATTAATAGCAAATAAATGATGTTAGACTAAATAAAAGTGACCGAGGGTATTTTGGAGAAATAATTCAAAAATAGTGGATTTCATTTATTTTTGTCCTTCTTGTGTGCATATTCGATATTTATTTGTCACATATTTTATGTGTGCATTTTTGCCTCATTTCGTTTAAATTGTTGATACATTTGATGCTTTTTTCACATTTCATTCTTAGGTGCAAGTGAACGCAATATATTTTGAAAATGATGCACATAAAAAATCATATTTACCGATCTCGTAAAAAATTGCTCATACATTACATGATATCAAACTCGTACACGAAGAGCAACTCATAGACAAAGAGCAACTCGTACACGAAGTTCAACTGGTACACGAAAACCAACTCGTACACGAAGACCAGTTGGTACACAAAGAGCAACTCGTACACAAAAAAACTCGTACGCGAAATTAACTCGTACATGAAATCTATACGAATGGACAAATTCTTCACAAAAGCAGATCGTAAATATTTTCGTTTTGAAATTCGAAGCATCTAAATAACAAAATTGTTACAAACTGATACAATACATATTAAATGTGGGAAAATGGATATCAAATTAATACTTAAACACGGTTGGTGCACAAGTAGGAACCATCACTACTACATATAAGCTTAAATAGATCACCATATATAGTGTGGTTCTCATTAAAGCTGTTCTATATGAAAGAAAAGAGGGGAAAGTTTTATAAAAAGAACGGTTATTATACCAAAAACCGTTCTATATAACTTTAAAAATAAATAGATCGGTTGTAACTAATAAACCGATTTATGTTAGCATGAAATATTCAAGGCTACAAAAATTAGAAACTAAATAAAACGGGTATCGATAAAACCCCGATCTATATCAGGTCTAATACTTTTAGCGGGCTACAACTTTTCATTTGCCGCTTAAACAATTCACTAAATTTTGAAAACACAAAAGTACATAACCCTATCCCCAAAAACCAAACACCACCGCACTCATACTCTCATCAAACAAACCTTATCTCAATTGAAGAAAATATCAATTACTAATAGAAGGAGACGACGATCTTAAGTTCTTAACATCTCAACAACAAAACCTGATGATGAAGGAGTCGACGATCTTAACATCGCAGATGACATTATAACTCAACAACAATCTCCACAGCAAGTCTCCTTTCTTATATATATTATTTTTGCAATCTTATATCAATGTATGGTATAATTTTTGAACATTGACATACTAACGTTTACACATGAATTATATTTTTAATCAATTATTGTTATTATTATTAATGAAAGGCAAGATCTATAAAATGGTTGACCAGTTTATATTGGTATACCAACTATTTGATAAAACGTGTGACCAGTTTTTGGTATAATTGATTGAGTAACTAGGTTGTTGGGTCCAAGTATTAGCTTTTCTTACTATGTGGATTGGTGTTTGTTTCGGCTTATATAACGGACTTATGAGTTATTTGGTTTTCAGCCTATGTTTCATAAACTCATTTTTTGTGACTTGTGACTTATTTAAGCTGTCAATTAACCAACAGTTAGGGGATGTTTGTTTCAGCTTATGAAACATAAGCCGATTTAGGCTTATATTCCATAAACCTTAATCTGCAAGAAGATTTGGATCTTCCTGTGTCCTATGGAGAGATCCCTAATTTGGGAGGCGCGCACAAGGTCTTTATTCAGTGGCCAATTTGTGCCAAGAGTACACTACCTAAAAAGATACAAGGACCTGCAACAAGTGCGCTGTAGAGAGTACGTTATATAAAGATGTACAAGGTATGTTTGTATCGCAATTTAAATAATTACTGTAATTGAAAATATGGTACCACTAGTATATCTTTGTTTCATGGCTGCTACTTGTTTCATCATTACGTGTGTAATCAGGTCACTATATCTTTTTATGGGAACCTCACCAAATAACAAGACCGACTTCTTGAACCCGGAAGTTATCACGAAACAATTTACTTGACAAAAGCACTGAAAGGCTATGTTTTTTTTGTTGCACCATATCTACACAAGTAAGATGATACAGTCTTTATCTTTAGATTGTCTTATAGTTACTTGCTTTTATACCAAATGATAACTGGTAGAGGTCGCAAACACATCCTTATATACACATATACAGCTATTCGTCTATAGGCCTACATCTACGTCTAAGTCTACTTAATATGGAATAAGTAGATGTAATAAGTAATATGTACTTGTAATACACAACACACAATACGTAATTGTGAAGTATGCAATAGGCAATATGTTAATACATATATGATATATCCTGCATATGGTTGGTTCAGGTCATGGGTAAGTTTTATTTATTTATACCTTAAAATTTGTATAGTGGCAGGTAGGGATGTCAAAGCGATCAATCCGATCCGACCCGAACCCGATAAGGCCTTATAGGGTCGGGTACATTCGGGTCTAGATGAGCTTATCGGGTTTATCGGGTCAACCCGATAAACCCGATAGTGTTATAGGGTTGGGTTAGAGTCTTAATAAGTTATCGGGTTATCAGGTTGACCCGACAAACCCGATAAGTTACAATTACATATTTAAAAATCTGTAACTTTTGAACTAAACTCATTATGTTGCATTCTTTTAGTGGCAAATTTTAATATGTACACTTTAGAGACAATTTTAATACGTCATGCTCTAAACTAGGTAAACTTTCCTACGAGTCGTGATATTGTTTTAGTGTATTCGCATGTTTTGCATCAGTAATAGCTTTCGTTCTTTTTGTTGTTTTATATCATGATGCTACTAGAGGCAATTTGTTATATACCTACTGATCAATAACTAATTTTAATTACTATTAATAAAGATATCTCCAAATGACTACTAGTCACATACTTTGTACTTCATTTTTTTCATTATATATCAGGTTCAATCAAATATAAATTTCTCAACAGATAGATGAATGGAAAGTGGATATCCTTTGTTAGCATATAGGTTTAGTTAATTTGCTTATGTTTATAACATACATATAGTTGTCTGATTAAAAAATAAGATTACACATTTGTTACTGGAATGGAACAATTATTTTATTTTCTTTATCAAGCAACCCGATGCAATACTTGTTATCACTGCTTCACATTGCAGTAACACCATGGTTTTTGGCTAATCTTGTTAACACTAAATATTGATGCATAATTGTTTACTAGTTTGTCATGTTCAAATTATTTGACTTCGTTCCTTTTTGGCGTATAGTTTCCGATGGGTGCTGAGAGGCCGTGACAGCGGGTAACAACGACAACCCCATAAAGAAATGGTTCCAAATGTCAAAAACTTTACCCTTTTGCGACCTTGATTGCTTTTTTATTTTGAGGTGGGACTGGATCTCTACCTATATAATTTGTAACGGTGCAACTTGAATTCTCGTAGTAGTTAGTAGGACATGTGAAGCTCGTAATTTCAGGGTCTTGAATTATGGTGCAGTTGTCGTTCTTAATTTGAGATATTCTGGTTTGTAACTTGAATGTTGATCTCTATGAAATTGTACTAAATAATTATTGTGTATTGTAATGAATGGAATTTTGGAGAATATGCACCTTTGAATGATTTAATTCTAGGAAATCAAATGGAAAAGCTGCAGTATTAAGATCATGTGGATAGCATCAAATAGAACGTTTTTTGTGATTAGCCGTTCTTTTTGCAAAGTTAAAAAGATCGGTTCTTAACCGATCTATTTGTGTATCCTCTAAATAGATCACCCTTTGTTAGAACGGTTGAAAACCGTTCTTTATAAGGCTTTTTAACTGTTCTTTTTAGCATTTTCTCTAGTAGTGCATGAATCAAAAGCTAGTAAGTTCATAATATACATTTTCAATGCATGATAATATTGGTGATCAACGAGGTTGTAAAAAAGATGTAGAATCCTTATATATTATTAGCGATAAACGACTAGTGCACCACGGTGTACTCGTACCTCATGGTGAACTTGATCATCGCCACATAGAACCACCGACTCGTACATCACCCACTCTTACACCAAGAACTCGTACACCATGATTAACTCGAGCCTCTTCACACACGGCTGATACACGACCGACTCGCACACGAAATCATACACCATCGTGAACTTGAGACTCGCCATACACAACTTATACACCATCGAATCGTACACCATACAGTACACACTGGTACAGAAATCATGGATTTAACCATCAACGTCTACAATTGTTATTAAACCCGATAATAAAGGGAGGGATCTTTTCCGGTGACTGAGGATCCGAAGAATAAAGTGTGAAGATGTCGGGGCCGATTTGTTTCACAAAAATCTCACAACCACCAGGAAACACGAATGAATGCAATAATAAGAAGAAATGGCCAGAATTATTAAAGACATGGATCAGACTTTTTATATGAGTTAGAGAGAGATAAACGGTGGTTTCAATTTTTGATGCAAAGGATAGTAATAATGAATTAGGGTATCGGATTATTAGAGACATAAGAGAGTTTTTAGATACCCAAAATGCCCTTTTGGTTTAAGTTGTCAGTAAGCCTTTATTTTCTTTGCTCAATTAATGTTTTAATTAATTTTCTATTATCTTAAAAAACAAAAAGATCTAATGGTTTAAAATGCTTCTTATTTTAAAAAGTTTAAAGCCCTACACCACTTTAACTAAATTATATATATATATATATATATATATATATATATATATATATATATATATATATATATATATATATATATATATATATATATATATATATATATATATATATATATATATATATATATATATATATATATATATATATATATATATATATATATATATATATATATATATATATATATATATATATATATATATATATATATATATATATATATATATATATATATATATATATATATATATATATATATATATATATATATATAGGGTACTCCTTCAAACATACATGTTTGCCTTTAAAAACAAGAGTTCTACAAGTTCTGTCACTAAGATAAGTTCTGTAAATAAAGTTACACTATATATATATATATATATATATATATATATATATATATATATATATATATATATATATATATATATATATATATATATATATATATATATATATATATATATATATATATATATATATATATATATATATATATATATATATATATATATATATATATATATATACCTTATTAGAAGGAATTATATGATATAATGCCTATGCTTATGATTGTAATATATTATTATATTATATTATACATATGAACTCCTTGTTTGATGCGTATTCTTGCGCACGTTATCGCGCATCAACAGTTATTTTCTCTCGCTTATGATTTTGTACGTATATCTACGGAACATGACTTATTAACGACTCACACGCGTGCTTTTTATAATATCATGTGGTATTATTTGGATAAATTTGCATCTTTGAATGATGCGGTGGGACCCAAAATCAAGGTACTTATGATCCTATATTTTACATATGGGACCTGAGTCTCTTGATCTTAAGTTAATTATGATTTCGTCTTTAGATGGTATGGTACGTCTAAAGGTGAAACCATAGGCCACCAGACCAGAAGTTTACTTATAAAATTCGTATCACGGTGGAATGGGACGCCCGAAGACGAAAGTTATAACTAAACGGGCTGTAAAGTATCTTAACAATATCTATTATCTTAGACGTTATATTTATCCTAAATAATAAGCCTTGCCAGGAATATTTAAGTAAGGTGGGCTATGAAATCATTATTGAAACGAGTAAGGACGCTTGTTCGTTTGAATAAAGAAATCATAGGTCACCGGATGAAGTTATAAATTTCACCTTACATGGATAAGGACGCTTGTCGATGTAAATAGAAATTTATAATCACATGGGCTTAAATGTATTCGACATAACTCATTATTGATATTATTTTATGTATCCGACTATGTAACGTGGTCCTCCTTGACACGCGATTTCCTCCAGTAATATCTTATCGTCATTACATCACCATCTAGAAACCTAAGAAGACTCGTATTCATCTCTTTTGGATCATAGCATTGTGCTCTTGATTTTTGGGCTTATCCTTAGCCCAAATATCATTTCCGCTGCATTCGACCGCGTTAGGGGACATCCATTTCCGTTGCATTTGATTCCTTTAAGAATGTCCATTTTCTGCTGCATTTGAATCTTTTGAGGGTGCCTACTTTCCGCTACATCTGACCCCTTTCAGGGAGAGTTATTTTCCACTGCATTTTGAACCCTTTTCGGGAGTGCCCACTTCCTTTTCATTTGACCCCTTTGGGGTGTCACAAAAAAGAAGGTTGGTTCATCTGCAATTGAGAAATGAAACTTCGATCATTCGAGGTGATGGTAACACAGACTGTTTGACGGTAGACTTAGTGTCATCTCTTGTACCGAAGACCAGAAATACTTGGTAAGAGGATGCCCTATCTTCTTAACCCACATTTCTTAAGTCGACGAGGAAGACAAACCAAAGCATAAAAGACATGCCCAACTCTCAATGGGTGTATTTTGTAGGGTTATGTTCATCATCACCTAAAAAGCGTTATTTGATTTCCAAAACTCTTTTGGACAATCTTTTTCCTCTTCGGGTCCAATTAGTTCAACAATACCATTGTCCAACTAGCCTTGAAATGAATGACTTCCCCCTTTTAGAAGTCAAAATTTGTGCAAATTTTGGACCACTTACATTGAACGCACAACCTTTCCAGCATCACAAAAGATGCACACTTCTTTATTCTTGGTATCTTCTTTGATTTCCATCATTTGAAGTACTTCTTCTCCATGCAACTTATGCCCCATCTCAGTCACAAATGAAGAAGATTCTTTGTAACTTCCTACCCAAGCAACACCAACAAAAATCTTATCCATCTCGCTGAGTGAAGCTTTGGTGTCAAACTATTGTTTGCTTTCCACAGGCTAGAAGTATATCGGGAAGCCCTTCGCGTGAAAATTGTTGACGCAAGAGCGGTACCAGCCAAAAATATATTTCTAACTCGAGATATCATAAGCTTATTAAAGTTTAATAGACTTAAAAATCTCTTGAAGAACTAGTAGAAATATTAATGAACTGTTATCTACGCTCATCAGACTTAAAAATCTCTTGAAGAACTAGTAGAAACATTAATGAACTGTTATCTATGCTCATCAAGACACATTGGGGCCCCGGAGGCACGTCTAAGAAAAACCAAGACTCAAGACAAGTTTATCCTAGTCAACCCAACCTTGTAAACTTAAAACTTGAGTTCACAAGATTACCCGCTCAAGAAAAAGTACTCTCACTCGTTCCCTGAACAAGTAACTTCATTTTTAGCTTCGAGAACGAAACTAAAATAACGAATAGGTGGTGTAAAACCCCTAAAAATTTGGGTTTCTACACACGCCACCGACTTCATTAACGTTATCATTCATCGAACTATATTGTAATAAACTACCTTTACAATGTATCATCACAATACTTACTGTGATTTGGCGAATGATTTCTTAAACTTCGAAGTGACTCGTGAATTGTGCATGATAGCTTGAATACAACCCGAAAGCTTATCATGGTAAACAAAAGATCTAGTACATCTACTCAAATCCTGCCCAGCAGGTCTGCTAGATAGGGCTGGTACTGGTAGGGCTGATAAGGCTGCAGGTGCCGACAGTGTACTCTGCAATACCTCTATAAGCCAATCAGGACTCCTTAAGAAAACTGAGTACAATCAGCAACTGGGACCGCAGTCTGCCAACGACTCCTCGAAGGTAGGCGGTCTCTACTATCACTCCATCGTGACAAACAACTGCAGGATCAAAGAAGGAAGACAAGAACTACCCTTGTGCAGTAAGAGAAGTGTTGGTCTTATGCTGAAGCCCCCCCCCCCTTCCAAGGTGTGATTATGCCAATGGAGGTAGTAGTTCTCCTCCAACAACCACTGCAAGGCCTCGTGGCCCAATAACCTCGTGCTATCTTGGTATTTACCCATATGGTCCAAGAGAGAGAGAGTCTATGCGCTCATGCATGGCAGTGTACTCCACCTGGCCTGCTATCAACAGGCTGTGGACGTCCGTCATGTTCTGCTCCTGGCTCATGTCCAAAGCAGCAATCCGAACTTGAACAAGATCAACATGTCCAGTTTCGGAACCCTCTCCGACCTTAAATTATGTCTTGTAGGTTTCCAGATGAACACCAATCGTCGTGAGCTTAACCAACTAAATGCAGTTAATCCTACCTCGACTTTTCCTAATTGACAACCTCCTAGAGTGTCCTCTCTAAATTGTCATTATTTGTTCTGAGAACATCTACCGCTTTGTCAAATTGACGGCCACTTTCGGATAATTCTGTCCATCCGTGATTGTTAGCAGCATCCAAATACCGCTAAATCGGATGTATAAGAACGACCCGGATAAAGATCTCTTTGCATTGCTTTCTGGTCATCCGTAATAGTAGCATCACTCAGATACTGCCTGATCGGACTTATAGAACAATCCGAATAAATATCTCTTTACATTATTGGCACCATTCGTTTCTAAGCATGTCTAAGACGAACCTTTAGATCTATGACATCTATACCCTAACAGATGACAAAGTTTTTAATAGCTTCGAGGACGAAGCTAAAATAACGACGTGGTGCTGTAAAATCCATGATTTTACCATGATAATAATGTAATAAAAATCTACTCAACGATCCTAGATCATTTCTCAACCTTGTAATAGTAATGGAATTTCGAGGACGAAACTCAAGGTGACATGTGGATGGTGTAAAACCCAAGATTTTTCGTTCATTAAATAATAATGGAGTATGTTTCAAAAACCCTTTTTGAACCATACAAAAATCATCGGATTTGAAAATTTGACAAAAGTCATACAAACCGCGTACCGGCAATTCAATAATTTAACTACATAAATTACTGTCGAGAAATACTTGATAAACAATTTGATTAAATTGTTTAATATTACATTTATCTACGGAACGATTAAATGAGAAGTATTTCTACTAAAACGATACTTACGTTATACAAAAGATAAATGACAAATACTTGTCGTTTTAATAAACGAGCACGTTTTTCGTATTTATATGTCATATAAATACTCCATCTTATTGGAAAAATGATTTATGGATCAATTACGAAATCCTCGTAAGATGAATCAAAAATTCATAAACCTCGAACGTGACCCGAACCGTGTATTAACGAAAGTTGTAATATAAGTTACACTTTAGGCCCACTTGTGGCCTTATAAGCCCAACTATTTAAACCTTGGATAGTAATGGGCTTAATAAGCCCAATAAGAGGTTTAAAAAGCCCAACAACTCCTTTGGCCCACTAGACAAGCCACCAACACACCTCACTTCCCCATTGGGCCAACTCTAGGTTGGTGACACATGTCCAACATGTCCACTCACCTTCTTGCTTCTCATTGGGCCACTCCTTGGTGAGTGATACTTGTCACACTTCCTCCCACCCTACATAAGGGCTATGTCTCCTCATACCCTTCATTTTTCTCACACAAAACACAGACACACCAAAAAATCTCCTTCCTTCTTTTTTTCTTCTTCCTTGTTGTGAGCTTCCATCACCTTTGATCATCAAAAATTTGATGATCAAGCTTGAATCTTCAAAATCTAATCAAAGACCCATCTTGGAAATCTCAAGATCTACATTTTGGTATGAAAATCTCCTACATGCATCAACTTTCAAGATTTTCTTTTATTTCCATGTTGGATCTATATATGCATCAAGTAAAACGTGTAGATCTACCCCAGATCTATACATGCATGATAGTAACATTAAGTAAAATATGTAGATCTAGCCCGGATCTATATATGCATCAAGTAAAACGTATAGATCTAACCCGGATCTATACATGCATGATGGTTACATCAAGTGAAACTTGTAGTTCTAGTCCGGATCTATCCATGCATGGTGGTCACATCAAATGTTGACAAGATCTTGGATGGTTACTTGCTCACTCACTAGTACAGCGACTTTGATAAGTCTCGTAAGATCTACATCTCGTTCTTATTTATTTTCCTTTTTATTTTTCTTGATCTTATATATATATACATACGAAATGAATTAATGAGTATTAGGACACTGTATATGAAATTTTGAACCCTAAAAATCAAGCTAAACAAGCACTAGTAACGATTTGATTCGTAACAAAAACAGATTGCATGTAAAACTCAGTAGATTTGGGATACTAAAAACTTACACATTAAGATAGATAATTGTTTTGTGATTAATTCCCAGGGTGGCTCGTCTCGTGACGAATTTTAGATAGTAAGATATGACCAAAATAGTGAAAACTAGTCAGATCTGAAGATACTGTTTTGATGGACTGTTTTCTCGTACAATTTTTATACTGACCTACGAATATGTAAAACTAAAAGTTGTAGATAAAATCATGAAGAACTAGAATCAAATGGATGATTTACCAATTCCTTACGGTTTGGAAATAGTGACCAAAATAGTGAAAACTAGTCAGATCTGAACATACTGTCTTCACGGACTGTTTTCTCATATAAGAACTCAGAATCATTGAAAACGGTAAAACTGTTGGTTGTAGATAAAATCATGAACAAGTAGAATCAATTGGATGGTTTACCAGTTCCTTACGGTTTGGAAATAGCGACCAAAATGGTGAAAACGAGTTTGGCTGCCCAAAAACAACCAGCTCTTCTAAGTTAGGAAATGGGTTAATTAGCTATGAAAAGTATAAATTTGGGGTAATTAACTTATAATAAGTGTAGTACATGAGTTAATAATGGTTTTGGTAAAAGGAACACACTTAGATGATTTACGGTTCAAGAGATATGAACAAATTAGCGCGACATGTCGGGAAAATTATAATAAACGGATTATAACTCATTAACATAAAATGTGATGATTTTTATATAAACCAACGTGGTAGGATCCACTTGTCGGGGATCTTGGACTTATTTATGTACTGATGACTAGATGACCCGAGACCCGACCAACGTGAAATATTAAGTGTATATGGTTGTGATGTGTTTTAGAACCCAAAAACTATACAAAGTGGACTTGGACCATAAAAGCCCAACTTACACTTGTAATGGCTATTGGGCCATTATTGGACATGAGATTTGTAACCAACTTAGAGTAGTATAATGATTTTAAAATGGACTTAAGTCAAATACTTGGATAGTGGACCACTATTTGGCTTAAGATGGGCTAAAAGTGTCAACTTGAATTTTTCACTTAAAATGACTAAGTGTTCACCTAAAAAGTTTTATAAAGAATCATAAAACTTATGCAATATCCAAGAACTTATTAAAACATACTTATTACATATATGTACGATTTTTTCTTGTCTCAAGCCTATGACGCGCCTCGTTATCTTTAGGTCTCTTATGATCATGTATCGATTGTTGACATTTATTCTTGATTGACGTTCGTTCTCTATTAACTATTGTGACAATTGTATCAGGTGAGTTTACAGCCCCATTTAAACTTTGATAAAACTTTCCCTTTTGGGAAAGAAAATATGCAAACATATATTGGACATAACTGGATTGTATAAACTTGATCATAATTGATTATTATTGAAACTATTAAATTGTTGTAAATCGCCCGAATGTTATAAATATATCTATTAGGGATTGACCATCCCCGTCTGGGTGAGTCATGCTCACTATGCCTTGGCCGGGACAAGAGACGTATACCATGTTGGAACAAGAAAGGGGTGTCTTTTTGTAAGACACTACGTCCTCATCTGTTGAGGACTATGGAGTTAAGCTTCAGTTTCTAATAATAAACAAATGTTATTTACATTTTAGTAATAATGCTTTGTGCATTATTACTTCTATGATTATTTTATGTCCAAACTGATTAATTATTAAAATCTGTAAATTCACCAACTTTATGTTGACTGTTTTAAGCATGTTTTTCCCAGGTTATTTAGCAAGATTATTTAAGCATGGATTGAGCATCATTTAGGAGCATAAAAGTGACGGGGAATTATCTTTTACTAGGATATTCATAACAAGTGTTATTCAACGATTTAAACGATTGTACCAATTCAATGTTTACATCAATTGTATTTCAAAAATCATATAATTATGATCTGTGCTTTGTAAGATATTTGCTCATCGATCTACCACTGTGATACCCGCTTTATGGGGGTGTTACAGATGGGCTCCGGCTCTTGCACCAAGTGAATAACTTGTTGACATCCTGCACACAAAAACAAAAAGCGTTAGACTTACCGTGGGAGCTTATCCCACGATTAGACTCCAGCGTGAGAGTAAGTAATCGGTTTAGGGTTAGATAATCGGTTGTAGGTTGAGATTATAGAGAATGTGATACCTTTGTGGAACCCTTGAGGGTTCCTTATATAGGCAGGGAAACCCTAGTGGGCTGTCACTGATACTTCGGCCCCAAGCAAAGGATAAGCACCATAATTAGTTTGATTGTTATATTCTAATTATGGTGAATGTATATCCTATACTTTGAGGTAAATCCCAATCCTATTAAGATTGTGATCTTGTCTAACCCTGTCCCGGTCGTGCCGGGCTGTGGGCCGTGTACATCTTATGCGACCACTGTTCATTCTAAGCCCATAGACTTAAATGACTTAACCCAACCCATTAGTGATTGGCCGGATGAGGGTAGTACCAGTGAGCCGGGTCCATGACCCTGTTGGGGACTATACGTCATCATTTCCCCCCAGTCTAGTTGTTACAGCCGTAGGTTGTTGGAAATACGTTTTTACGTATTTAGAAAGGATCGGTCACTCCAATGATATATTCAAGTATTGGGCTCGTGATCCATTATGTAAACATATAGTCCATATAGCCCACATGTAGGGTGAGCTATATATACCCCATCCTAGCATGTTAGGAGGGGTTGATCATTTTGTCCATTTACACTTCTCATTCAATCCATCTTTACTTTCTCTCTCTACACCTCTTCTCCTCTCCTTTCTCTCTCTAGTTTATATCAAGATCCATCTATCTCTCTCTCTATTTAAATCAATCCAACACTTGTAACAATCTTTAGAAATCGTAGACCTACAATTGGTATCAAGAGCTATGGTTGATTGATTGTTCTTGAGTTTATTTTAATTGATTTTAGTGGGTTTTGATTTAATTTATCTCAAATCTTGAAATTTTTTGTGATTTTATGGTTTAAATTGATAGATAAATCTTTGCTTACTTACTTTATAATATATCACAAATTTTTTTAATTTTTTTATTTTTTTTAGTTAATTTGTGGTTTCGTATAACATTTGTGATTCCTTCTTGATACATCTATTTCTCTCAAGTTTTATTTTTGTTAGTTTGTTCTCTTCTAAAAGGTTACCAACCAGATTTATCCAAAAAATTTGTTTCTTCGCAAAAGGGTTTTCTTTTCCGAAGAAGTTTGTCTTTTTTTATCTGAAGAAATCCAACAATTCCAAATAATCCGAAGAAACCATCTTTTCCGAAAAATCATTGATTCTGAAAAAACCAAACATTCTGAATATTGCAATATTGTTCCGAAGAATTCTCTGAAAACCCAATTATTCCGAAAAAGTGTATTATCCGAAGATATTTCTCCGAAGAAGTGAATTTTTCCGAAGATCACCATTTTTCCAAAGAAGCTTTGGTTTTCTGAAAATCCTTGTTTCTCTGAAAATTTCAGATATTACGAAGAAGTCGATTATTTCGAAGAAGTCAATTCAAATTTTTCAAAACTGAATCACACCAACCTCAAACCATAAACACAACACTCGATTCTTTTTGAATTCAACGACAATGACACAAAAGACTCGATTCACTAGACTCCGACCAACATCGACTCAAACAACTCTCGAACTCAAACACTCTCAAACCCACCCTCGACTCCTAGACTTTAGACACACCCTCACCTCTCAACTGTTACAACAATAAACTCACTAGATTCAAACAAAACGGTCCTTTGACAAGACTCGAACACTCTATTCAACAAAAGAGACTAACCAGACACTCGATTCAAAACTCAGAAATAGACTCGATACAAGACCATTACCCTCGACTCGATTCAAGATCACACTCACACAGACCCTCAACTCACATCACATTTCAACTTCGCCAACATCAACACCCTCTCGAATCAAGACCCTCGACATCATTCACTCAAACCCAACAAGGACTCGACTCAATCACATCAGAATCTACACACAACTCAAGACTCAAGACTGATCGACTCCAAAAACACCCTCGAACACAAAACTAACCTTAAAACAAACACCCTCGAACCTTCATCGATCAAGACAAGGACTGAAACCAAAAATAAAACATTAAATTAAACCTACCTGAGACCATTTCTGATCTTGAAGAAAACCTCCTTCTTTCGTGATTCCCTATGAGATTCGGTGAAGAAGTACAGTAACGAAAACAAAAAGGGGGAACCGAGGGTTTTTGTGTGATCTCTCGATGGTGATATTAGATCGAGATTAAATTCGTTCTTGATGTGATTGATTTGAGATTGGGAGATAAGATAGAGATTTGGTGTTGAGAGAAAAAGAAACGCAGGTGATTTGTTTACCGGTTTGTGTGTTTGATCAAAGTTTCTGTTAAGATGGTGGCTGAAAGAAAAAAGTTGTGTGTACAGTTAAGCAGAGAGAGAGATATAGGGATATATTTGTGTGATTAGGTTTGTGAGACGGAGGTTACAAGGAGAGTATAATACTCGGATTAGTGGGTTACACGTGTATAATTTCGGGACACGTTTTTCTTTTAAAGCAAACGTTTTCTTTCAAAATATCAGATTTTTTTATTTTCGATTTTTAGTTAAGTTATTTTTTTAAGTTAGGTTAACTTTTTATATTTATATATTTTAAAGTTAATTTTTTAGTTTAGTTAATTCTGTATTTTTGTCAATCGATATATTTGGATTTGGTACATCGTGTTGAGGCGGGTATTTTGAAAGAACCAAAGTGGTAAAATATTTGACGGGTAAAAAGTTTGTGTGTCCGGATTTGAAGACAAAAGTGACGAGACAAAGGTGTCAAGATTTGTATACAAAAAGACGAGTCAAAGTGACGGGATTTATTTTTAGTGGCTACGGATTTTTGATTGGGTGTTATTATTTGAAAGTGAAGACAAATTCTTTCATCGCTAAGTAATCCTTACTTTCAGTAAGTAATCCTTCCTTATTTTTCATCGATATTCAATGGAT
Organism: Glebionis coronaria; assembly: GCA_025667525.1. Taxonomy (NCBI): domain Eukaryota; kingdom Viridiplantae; phylum Streptophyta; class Magnoliopsida; order Asterales; family Asteraceae; genus Glebionis; species Glebionis coronaria. Next base: position 25,508,447 of record CM046876.1, read on the forward strand.
TCGTTCGATTTGACATGTCAAAAGGGAGAAGCGCATAAAATGCAAGACAAAGTTAGTGATAATGGCATCACTTCATTTCAAATGCTTCAGTATCATCTAGTTACTCTTTCACGGATTCACGGGGGAGCGAATTTGTGAAAACCTTTGGTCAAGATCGTTACATATTTATCGACTCAATATTCCTCACTTTTACCTAACTCGCCGAGCAACTCCACAATGAAAACTTTAATCACTCGGCATCGGTACTTGCATATAAGGCTCTTGTGACACAACTCACGCCTTTCCTCCAATTCAATATCGTTAAGCTTGAAAGTTCAGTGATTTGCCAATCATTTCTTCGAGATACACATACCGAGCTTCGAGTTTTCCGTGATACTATATTGAAACTCATGACATCGGTCTCGTCTTCGATTTATGAAAGATCTCGACTTCATCAAGCGTATGATAATGGAGCGCAAGAATCTTCGATTCAAGAGGAAAATGGTCATACGATTGACGCATTGGAGGCTAAAGAATGCAAGGACATGGATTCAACAGTTAAGCATGACATCACCAACGCGTCAGGGAATGTTACAGACATCTCTTATGATGATACCATACCCGTTTATGACAAAGAGCATGCGAACATGGTACAATGTAATGTTGTTTATGATGTATATGCTGATGATATGCTGCATATTGAGCATTCTGAACCTAATTATGACAAACATGGGATGGAAAAGAGTGATAGCAATACCACTTCTGATTCATTCGATGTGACTCATAATGGGGGAGAGATTGTTCAGAATGCTATAGTACATCATGATAAATGCTTTATAATTGCTTCGTTAACTGATTCTGATTCCAAGATTAAAGAGCTCGAAACGATCGTAGCTCAGCAATAAAAATATCTTGAGGATGCCAAACTTGAATTTTCTAAGAAAACGGACAAATTTGAAACATATTTTGAAAAGCTTGAAAAGTCAAACGTTGTTCTTGAAAGAAAATTGGATCAAAAAGTTTTAGATTCTAAAGCTGAAAAGGACAATCTTTTGAAACAACTTCAGTTACTAGAGTCTAAATTGGCATCCCAAGATAAATTGCTTAAAGAAAATGAGACTTTAAAGGTCTTTGCTATAGCTGCGTTGAAAAACGAATTAAGGAAAACTAAAGGAACTAGTGTGGACACTAGGCTTGAAAAACAATCAAGCTTGGGGAAACCACCTACAAATCAGTTTGTTAGACAACCGACTGCATTTAGATCCAAGCGACCTCGATCCTCGAGACCGCGGTTTGCCTCCCAAGTTGATACGGTTCATATTTCTAGAACAGTCACTCCACCAACTAGGCCTAATGTGACTAAATCAACTTTAGCAAGACCTAATCACATGATTGCCTCTAGTTTCTCTAAGAATAGTTCAAAGAACACGTCTAGAACTAGTTCAAATGATGTGCGCCATGATTTTGGTCAAAGGGAAGCTATTCAAAAGACACAAGTAAGAGATAGGAATTTCAAACCTAGTCAGATGCCTTCTAGTTTACCCAACACTGCTAACCGTAGCATGTCCAGGAGCATCAATCAATCATCTAGGGATTCCAGATCTTACTCGGACATTAAATATGCTACTTGTAAAACATGTATAAAATGTGTCTTTACGGCAAATCGTGATTCTTGTGTCAAGAAATTACTTGATGAGGTGAATCCCGTGCTAGACTTAAAACCCAGTGGATAGCTAAAATCAAACCCATGGGTAAAGTTTGGCGCCCCACTGGTAGAACTTTCACTCTTGTAGGAAACGAGTGCCCTTTAACTAGGATAGTATCCGATTCTACTAAGACTACTAGGGAGGAAATTGATAAAGATGATACTTCACTTAAGCCTAAACTTAAGGTTTTCTATAAAAGGAAACGTTTGCCAACTAAGATAAGTGAATCATCTACTCAGGTCGCCTCTGACACAAGTAAAGCCAACTATGAACCCCCACGTGCTTCTAAAATTGATATCGATAACCTATGTCAAAGCATGCAAATTCCTAATGAAAATGCAGGTACCAAAGTTGATGTTTCAAAAGAACGAAGCGGTCCAATCGTTGTATACCGTTCAACTAAGGACACTCTTAGAGTTTGGTTGCTGAAGAAGCAGATATCGGAGAAACAAGTGTCTTAGGGATTCATGGTTAAGCTTAGCAAAGAGGCTTATAGATAAATCACAGTCTGTAACCCGTTCTTCAAAGAAAGGGAAGTTTATCTCGCAATGATAACTTACCCTCAAAACGAGAAATTAAAGTTTCTCGGACACGAGCTTCCGTTAAAACTATTCAAAGTTTTTAAGCTCGTGTATAGGAATTATAGTCACATCACAGACTGTAACTCGTTCATCAACGAAAGGAAAGTTTATCGCCGATGATAAACTTATCCTTACAATGAGAAATTAATTTTTCTCGGGCATGAGCTTTTATAAAAAACATTCAAAGTTTTTTTAAGCTTATGCACTTTGGCTCACATTCAAATCATAGTCTATGACCCGCTCTTCAAAGAAAAGGGAAGTTTATCTCGTCAACGATAACTTACCCTCCAAACGAGAAATTAAGTTTTTTCGGACACGAGCTTCTCCTAAAACCATTCAAAGGTTTTAAGTTCGTGTATTATGGCTCCTCGCTAAATGACAGACGATGACCCGGAGTTCAGAGAAAGGGAAGTTTATCTACGCAATGATAACTTACCCTCTTAACAAGAAATTAAGTTTTCTTGGACACGAGCTTATCCTAAAACCATTCAAAGGTTTTAAGCTCGTGTAAATGGTTCATTGTTAAATGTCAAACAATGACCCGGACTTCAAATAAAGGGAAGTTTATCTTTAAATGATAACTTACCCTTGTAACGAGAAATTAATTTTTCTCGGTCATGAGCTTGTACTAAAACATTCCAAGTTTTTAAGCTCATAAAGTAAAGTGTATCTTTTAAATAAGAGAACTTTTCTTCTTAACGAAAAATTCATCTTTCTCGGTCATGAGCTTTACGTTCAAACATTCAAAGTTTTTCAAGCTCGTGAAAAACGACTTCTAAGTAAATGTCAACTTAGAACTCGGTCTTCAATTAAAAGGAAAGTTTATCGCCGATGATAAACTTATCCTTACAACGAGAAATTAATTTTTCTCGGGCATGAGCTAATATTAAAAAACATTCGAAGTTTTTAAGCTCATGCACAATGACTTATAGTTAAATATCAGACTGTAACTCGGACATCAATTTTAGGAAAGCTTATCTTTAAAGATAACTTATCCTCGTAACGGGAAATTAATTTTTCTCGGTCATGAGCTTGTATTAAAACATTCCAAGTTTTAAGCTCAGAAAGGAAAGTGTATCTTTTAAATACGAGAACTTTTCCTCATAACGAGAAATTCATCTTTTCTCGGTCATGAGCTTTCCGTTAAAACATTCAAAGTTTTCAAGCTCATGAACACGACTTCTAAGTAAATATCAACTTAGGACTCGTTCTTCAGTTAAAAGGAAAGTTTATCGCCGATGATAAACTTATCCTTAACAACCGGAAGTTTACAACTTCTCGGACTTGAGCTCGTTTTGTAAGATATTCAACATCTTAAGCTCAATTAATTGGTTTTCAAAACAATGAACACAATTTTTCGAGAATTTCTCAAAAGGTTTTTCTAAATCTTTCAAAATTGTGTGTTCAAAAATGTTTTGATAAAAAGAGCATGTCTTCTGGAATCGATAATATTTACGATACTAGAAATGTCATTCAATAATGACACGGGGTTGTAAATAAAGTTCGAGCAAAAGTTCAACTGTTTTAAAACATGCTCAAAATGGTTTGCTATTATTTCAGATAGTAACCCGTTTTTCATACTCAAGTCAAGCATTTCACCGGAAAGCTTTAACTCAACAACGGGAATTAATTTTCTTGGGCATGGTTTACTTTATAACCATGTAAGGGGTTGTGTTTACGTAATAACACAATCTAACACGAATTTATGTACGTGTCAGTGTATTTATTTGTTAAAACAAGAGAAATCTTGTTTTTATGAAGTTATCATCTCCACCAACCGTAGCAATTTACAATTGATATCTACATACTCGACGATGCGACTACTCAACCGGCGACTACATCTCTTTCAGTAGAACACGGGTCAACAATTGAGGGGGAGAAATTGTCCAACATCCAGAATCCTTGATGTCGGGAGTGCCAAGTTCACATATTGGTGTCAAGACAACGATATCAATCATACACATGGAGTCAAGAGATAACTTCAGACGTGATGAGGCGACCAAAATTCGTGAACAAGAACCATGTGCTTCTTTCATATGATGTTCTCATCATTCAGGTCCAACCTCATAAATTCGCTAATCTTGTGAATTCATTATCATATATGATCTTTGCACGTGATAAATACCTTACACTTGTGTTTAAAAGGTATTTAATTTACGTTTCAAGTACACCCTCAATAATTTGAGGGGGAGCTTTTGTAATTCATGAAGATAATTGGATTTGCATCTTTCTTCGCAAATTTTCTTAAAATGCTATTAAATCAATTGATATTAAAAACATCGATTGGGTTAATATTTTTAATATGGGAGAGAAAATGTGATTTAATATAGAAAATGATTAATCTTAAATGGTTTGACTTAACGTGATAGCTCATCCTGACATGTGCAAAATGTTTTCGAATATCGTGGCATATGTTAAGGGGGAGCAAAATGGATTTGTACTTCAAAATGGATTTCATGGTGATTTATACTTACCCGCAACCCATTTATTTCACGACGATGAAGATTGTGGTGACATAAGGATGGTAGGATAGGTTAAAGTCCAATGATTCCTCTAGAACCGGAGGAATCTTCCCAAGGACATTCCATAGATAGAAATAGTAGTCCTTAGGAAAGATGGAGAAAGATTGTGAACGTAGCTGAATGCCGACCAAGTACTTAAGTTAGCACTGGAACAATCACAACAAGGTGCTAGTTATGACGTATTGGTAAGCATTGAAGGGGTTGAAGAATGAAAAAGAATTGTAAAGATAAAGGGTGAAAAGAAAGAAGCCCTCCTTACAACTTAGGCAGAAACCGGGTCAACACATATGCTATTGAGATCATTGTTAATGATGCTTAATATTGAAGACAGACATCATGGACGCAGTGATGCAATGCACAACCCATCCCAGCTAACTCAGATATCTCTCAAAAGATATTTGTTTTAATCACATGGAGACAACGCATTATCTATTGATTTATTCACTCCGAATAAATTGGTATTGAAATGGTGGCACTCCTCTCTAGCCTCCGATCACTAAAATCCAAAATGTACGATTGAGTCTAGAGCCACTTGAGATCATCAAATATCTCATTAGGACACACTTTCATATTTCATTGCTTCTTCACACACTGTGAAAAGTAAGAAAGATCTTAAGAGTCCTACGCAAAATCTTCATGATCTTGCCTGAACATCCGAGTAATACGAAAGTATTTACAATGAAGATGGAAATCCTTCTTGAGCGAATATCAAAAAGCTCATGGTAGATGACTTGTGCGATTCTTTATGAATCAAACTTGTGATAACTGGAAATCAACAGTGGTTTAATTCTTAAATGAATTTAAACACGTTCCAGGCCTCTACCCAATATCTTAGTGATCTTGCCAGAACACTCAGAGTGATACCTTAGTGTTCACAAGATGAGTGGAAATCCTTCTAGTGTTAACCTCAAACAGCACTTGGTAGGTAACTTGCAAGATTCTATACGAATCAAGCTCGTGACAACTGGAAAGCAACGATGGTGCGGTTCTTAATTGAATTTCACTTGTTCCAGGAACATGAATTGACAGCTTCAAATCATGCGGATATTATTATCCAAATGATTCACTCTTTATGTTTGCAGTCAGCTTTGGACGGTCGAATAAAGAGAACGGGTTTACCCATGAAATCTTGTCAAGGAGGTTCTTAATTGAAACTACCTGCCACAAGTACGATATTTCATATCGTCCAACGGTCTTCACCAAACGGCGGTAAAATGCTACCGAATTAGAATGAAATGTTCAAGGCCATTTCATCCGTGTATATGTTTTGCTGCTAACTGTCTTATGCAGCATAACAAGAAGGTGGCATTGCGGTTTTCGATCCAGAAGAAGTCGTCAACACATGCTTATGCTTTCTGCACTTAACACTTCAACAAATTCAAGAAAGTCTAAAAGTCAAGTCTTCCGCTGTATCAAACTCTGAAGCTTTCAAGAATTTATAAAAGTATAAGTATGTGGAACATGAAGTCAAGAGGAGGCAAATATCAAAAGTGATGGATGCACAAGGTCAAACCAAGGACACATGCTCAAGATCAAAGTCAAAGATCTCATCAGCATATTCACAAGAACAAGATTGAAGACTCAAGCATAGTATGCTAGGTTTAAGATTTTGTAAAATGGTGTGACCTCCCTTTGGGGGAGATTGTTGGAAATAGGGGTGGGAATCGGGTCGGGTTGGTCGGGTTCGGGTTATTCGGGTCGGGTTGAATTCGGGTTGAGGGTAAAAATATTTTACCCGAACCCGACCCGAGTTGAACTCGGGTTAGTCGGGTTCGGGTCTATTCGGGTCGGGTCTACTCGGGTCGGGTCTATTCGGGTTCGGGTCAACCCGACTACGGGTAAAATATTTAAAAAAAAACTTTTTTTTTAATTTTTTAATAGAAATTATATTTAATTTTAATTTTAAAAATAAAAAAAATTAAAATTTTTTTTATTCGGGTCAATCGGGTTGACCCGAACCCGAATTAAGCATAAATATTTTACCCGATGTCCGACCCGATTTCGAATTCGGGTTAGTCGGGTTGACCCGACTAACCCGAATTGAAATTTCAACCCGAGTAACCCGACCCGAATATGCTCGGGTCGGGTTCGGGTCGGGTCGGGTTCGGGTCGGGTCGGAAATATTGACACCCCTAGTTGGAAATACGTTTTCCCAAGGAAAGTCTGGGTCACATCATTATTAGCATAGATCACGAGCTATAGACTATTTAGGATATTGTAACTTGGAGTGACCTCCCTTTGGTGGAGATTGTTGGAAATATGTTTTTACGTATTTAGAAAGGATCGATCACTCCAATGATATATTCAAGTATTGGGATCGTGATCCATTATGTAAACATATATTTCATATATCCCACATGTAGGGTGGGCTATATATACCCCCTCCTAGCATGTTAGGAGGGGTTGCTCATTTTGTCCATTTACACTTCTCATTCAATCCATCTTTACTTTCTCTCTCTACACCTCTTCTCCTCTCCTTTCTCTGTCTAGTTTGTATCAAGATCCATCTATCTCGCTCTCTCTACTTAAATCAATCCAACACTTGTAACAATCTTTAGAAATCGTAGACCTACATAAGCGTAACCTCTAGACTAACCAATGTCCCTTATATATCTCTGTTGCAAACATATCCGCACTATAAAACGGTCAGTCCGGACAACATTAATGCGTGCATTAAATGTAGGCATACTTCGCAGGTTTGACTGCAAAAGTGCACCACATGGGCCCACTTTCGAGCTACTCAAAACTGATCAAGAGGTGACCCGTGGGCCCCTCTGACGGTTCAAATTGTGTCAGCGATCCCATCCGTTAGATGGGCATAGTGGATTACACGTGGCAATCATCCAGGGCACCTCGTAACTCGAGGCAACCCTATAAAAAGCTGGTGCGTGTAACTGTGTAAACACACAGTTAACAACTCCTTTCCACCATTGTTATACCTACAATTTTCCTTCCTTCCTTCTCCTCATTTTCCATAGAAATCCACCGTATCAGGTTAGATCACCGCGCCTTTCTACTCATACTTATAAATTATTGTGAAAGATAATCCTACCATCACGGACGTCCTTAACGTGATGTACTCAGACGAATACATGGACTTTTTGTCCGAGTATTACATTCTTGAGAGCGTACACCCCACCTATCCAGGTGATGGTGAAGCTATCACAGACGCACCTTCCGAGAAAATAGGCGTGTACACGCACCTATTTGACTCGGCAAACTACCGCATCCCTCTATCTAAGTTCCTTGTAGATGTTCTGACATACTATGACTTCCATATATCCCAATTCCATTGTATAGGAGCCTGTAAGGTTAACCAATTTGAAGTCACCTGCCACGCTTGTGACGTAGGCCCCACCGTGAGCTTATTTAGGGTTTTCTATATTCCCCAAATGGTGAATGGGTGGTTGTCGTTTAAAAATGATCCGCAACCGCCCCCATGTGTTATAGGAAACCCCTAGATTCCCTTAAGAAGTGGTGCGACCACTATTTTTTTCATAGATGCCAAGGTGTTCCCCAAAACCTTTGTTCTTAAAACCAAAGTGCGCTTTGACTATCCATCCCCAACCAAGGATTATAGCAGCCGGGACGTGAAAACACTAGATACCAATCGCACAGATTTTCATAAGGGCCTACCGGAACATTTCTTATGCTTAGTAGGGATCAGCCGCAACTATTTTGGGAGGGAGGATAAATATCCTTGCTTTCTGACCGAGCGTATACAGGGTAGGTATTCCGTATATATGTATATGCATATAAATGTGACAATAATGCTTGCAAACATACTAACACATATGTATGTTTATGTCTGCAAAGATGATGTTGTTTGGGCTACTACGCCAGGGGGATCCGACCAAGATCGCGGAGGGATCCAGACCTCTTAAAGAGGGAGAGCCCCCCTTACTCGTTGCGACTGCCGGCATGACCATTACTCTTGAAGAAACACCAGACCCGCAGTCACATGAACAGGTATCGGTGATAGAAAAGTCACCATTGGACTTCACCAATGAAGATGGTGGTGCGCTGCTATTGGAGAACACCACCACCATCCAAGGTGAAAAACAGCAAACGGATCCGTCCATCAACCGTATATTTGGTGATGACGATGAAGAAGAATAGGAGGTGGCGCAGGAGACCGGGACCTCCAGGTAGCCTAAGCCTGCTTCTAGGAAGCGCAAATCCACCAGGAGGGTGGTGAATAATGTAGAAGTAGAGGAGGGGGAATTCAATGCGCCCCCCCAAGAAGCTGAGGGAAGACCACCCCCAATTCCAAGAAGGGAGCAGCACCACATTGCCCAAAGACAACCCCCATCCTCACCCTCCCGTAACAGAGGAGCAGGTAGACACACATGTGTGGAAGGCAACACCCGTGAGTGCCATAGCCCCACCACGGCAACAACGTACGCACTCTCTGTCATACTATTGTATGTTTGTTTGAAAAAACTCCAAAAAACTTACAAGTGTTTGGCCAAATAATATGGAAGATCCTACTGCCACGGCGTAGGAAAATAACGGGGAGAGGGAGCCTTCCCATATGATAGTTGATGCTCCACCATCTCCACCTCGTACCTATGTAGAGAAGCCCCAGCCTGGAGGCCCGGACTCCAACCTACGCCCATCCTGGAACTTGTCCTAGCTGACAAGGCTTGGAAGCAGAGTCGGAATGCAAGGAGTTTGTGGACCATTTGACTCCTCCCGTACTGGTGCAAGACCTGGATGAACTCAACCATGGGGTTCTCCTAGAACAATTTAATGTAGCAACGGCGCATTAGGTAACCCTTGGCATATGTGCGCCGTGCTGATAGGAGGATGGCGCGCAGGGAGGAGCTTGTAGATAAGCATGAGAAAACTATTAGCTCCCTGCAGGCGGACTTGGTCGTGGATGCGGCCACAATAAAAGAACAAACAAGTCATGACAATGCCCGTGATGGACGTATTGCCGAGTTGGAAGCCCTTCTCGAGACAGCAAACAACAAGGCATATATCCTTATATGAATTGTATGTGCAACAACCTTGTTTTTCTCACCCGTGTAGTAACCCTAATTGTTTTCATAGGTATCCACAGTCGAAGCTGCGACTAAGACCACAGCTGATCAAGTATTCGCCCTTACAGAGGAGCGCGACACACTGAGGGAAGAGTGTATCAAGGAGCGGGTGACATGGAGGAGCGAACATCTGAGGCTTTGGGCAAGGTGGAGCGCTAGTTAAATGTGCTGGCCACAGACTGTGCGGAAGTGTTGTGCCCCCCATTGCTTACGGCCATTGCGGGTCGTAGGTGGATAGTGGGTCAAGGAACGCGCCTGGCCGTGGCAAGAGTGATGGAGGCATCACAGTTTGTGCAGGCCTTTGCTGATGTAGTGTCAGACGGCATTGACCGCGGCAGGCATGAGGGGTTGACCATGGCTGCTGAACTAATAAACAAGAATGAAGATATCACTAAGCATGCTTACCATAATCCCGGGGCAGAGGCGAAGATGACATCATCCATGGCCACCCTGGGGGGATATGGAGTACCCTTTCTTGTCCGACCTTGAAGCGATGAAAGATGCCTCCAACGAGGATATTATAGCGAAGCTGACACCGGACCCAATCCAGCTGACTCTTCCCATATATGATGCAAGTTCAAATATTGTGAAGGATGAGAAGCTGTTAGCTGAGGCACTGGAGGCCAACCTAGCCAGGGCCCATAGCAAAAAGGATGCTCGTGGTGAAGCCCTTCATGATTTGATAGCCGAAGGTAAGAGAGAAGTAGGGGAGTTCCTGCATCCATTGTAGTATATCTGTTGTAAACATTTGCACTACTTTTTACTTATTTGTCCGTGGGTGTACACGGATTTTAATTTCTAATCATATGTGTAAACACTTAGAATATTTTCAAGATATGTGTCCGTGGTGAGCACGACCAGTTTTGTTTGTGTATATCGAAACTTGTTGTTATTCCGTAGATATCATGTATCTTCATGCATCACGTGTCACAGCTGACGAGGAATAAAACTAAGTCTATAATTTACTAGACGTGCACCGTGTGTCTTTATCATCTCCGACACTATGTAAGGACGACATGTGGAAACTTATTACAACGTCTTGTAAATAAGGTGTCTAGTAAGGATACATGATCCGCATCACTGGGGTTGCATCCCTCTTATGCGACAAGTTGAATTATTAGGTTCACTTAATCCTCTTACTCTGCCTGGGAGCAAATAGTACATGTACGGTTGAATGAATGCATATGAACAAGTAATAACATACTAGAGAATAAAAAATATATATCTAAGAACACATAAGACAATAATTTTCACAAGAACGAGCCGTGGAGATAGCTAGGCACCACGGTATTTTATTATAACGGTTATGATTTTTGACAGAAATAAGATCCTAACACAAATAGAACCTAGAAAACATGAAAGCAAAAAGTACATGGATCTTCTTTGAAGCTGACTACAGCGAAGTGTCCATGCGGAGGCCGTAGCCTTTCAGAGGTAGCATCTTTTAAGGTTGAAAATATTCCACGTACGATCCAAGTCACAGCCATCCATGTCACGTAACTTGTACGCGCCTAGCCCCAAAGCTTATGTGACCTCGTACGGCCCTTCCCACTTTGGACCAAGTTTCCCCGTGTTCTTCGCGCGACTTGCCTTGTTAGCACGATAGACAAAATCACCCGGTCGAAAGGAAACACCTTTGACTTTGGAGCCGTAATAAGCTTTCATACGTGCTTTAGACTTAGCCTCATTGATGGTTGCTATCTCTCGTTTCTCCTCTGACAAGTCTAGATTGACCCGGAGTTGCTCATCGTTTGTAACGACGTTAACTTCCGCCGTGCGGATTTTTGTCATCCCAATTTCTGCTGAGATAACAGCCTCGGTTTCATAGGCCAGCGCGAATGGAGTGTCCCCATTGGTTGTTTTGATCATTATCCTATGTGCCCATAGGACATGCGGCAGTTTTTCCACCCATTTGGCGCTTCTTTCGTCTAAGCGCGCCTTTATACCTTCACCCAGGCTTCTATTCGCCCTCTTCACTAGACCATTAGTCTATGGGTGTTTAATTGATGTGAAGCACCGATTGATGTTCAACGCCGCACACCAATCCTTAAACGAATTGTCCGCAAACTGTTTGCCGTTGTCCGAAATGATCTCTCCTGGTAAACCAAAACGGCATACAATATTTTCCCAAACAAACTTTTTTACCTATTTGCCCGTAATCGTTTTGACTACCTTAGCTTCTATCCAGCGAGTGAAGTAGTCCATAGCTAGAATCAAGAACTTAACGCCCCTGTGGCAACAGGAAAAGGGCCTGCAATGTCAATCCCCCACTTGTAGAATGGCCATGGGGATGTCATAGGCGTTAGTTCTTGCTACAGATGTCGTGGCACTGGCCTTTGTACTTGGCAATCGCTGCATTTAAGAATCATGTCTCGCGCGTCCTGATGCATAGTTGGCCAGTAGTATCCTGTGCGTAAAGCTCGTGCTACTACTGATCTGGGGCCTGCGGGCATGCGCACGACCCTTTATGTATTTCACTAATAACGTAGCTAGCTTGTCGTTGCCCAACACATCGCAACCACTGCTGTAGGAACGAGCGTTTATATAAGACACCATCTCGGAGCTCGAAGTGTTGTGACTTCCGTTTGGCGCGTCGTGACCCAGTGTCGTCCTCAGGAAGGGTTTCATCAGTTAGGTAGTTTATGATCGGAGTCATCAACGTAGGCCCCTCTTCATCAACCACGATCACTATCTCCCCCATGTAATGGATTTCTCCTTATGTATTTCAACCATCAACTGTTTGGATAGATGGGCAAAGCTTGTAGTCGCGATCTTGCTAAGAGCATCTGCCTTTTTGTTCTCGCCTCTTGGTACCTGCTTGATGGAGAGCTTACCAAAACCGGCGATGAGTGACTTGACTTTTTCCAAATATTGGATCATGTTCTCCTCTTTAGCTTTGTAACCTCCTAGGATGTGGTTCACGACAAACCGTGAGTCCACGTAGGCTTCAAGGTTGCAAACTCCCATCCTAGCGGCGATTTTTAAACCCGCAATCAGTGCTTCGTATTCTGCCTCATTATTCGTGGTTGTGAACTCAAAGCGCCAGGCGTAGGTAAATTCCATTCCTTCCGGATTCGTGAGAAAGAGGCTGGCTCCGGATCCGTCCATGCAAGAAGATCCATCAATAAACAAAACCCATGGTTCGTATGGAATTTCTTCTTTTTGCACCATTGGCTCGTCCTCCTCAGGTTTCTCAATTAGGAAATCTTCCAAAATTTGGCCTTTGATGGCTGTCCTTGGTCTATAAGAGATGTTATGTTCTCCTAGTAAGACGCTCCACTTCTCTAGTCACCAGACTAAATCCGGTTTAGAGATGATCTGTTTTATTGGCTGATCAGTGATAACCATAATTGGGTGCGCCTGGAAGTACCGGCGTAGCCTTTTTGCGGCGTAAACCAATGATAAAACTAACTTCTCCATTGATGAATAATTCAACTCTGGCCCTTGCAACGCTCTGCTTATGAAGTAAACCGGAGTCTGGACTGAATCCCGATCAGTCATAAGGACTGCGCTTATTGCTTCGTACGTAGCAGACAGATACATAATTAGCTCCTCCTTAGGTCGAGGTGCGACTAGCATGGGAAGAGCTGCGAGGTGTTGTTTGAGCTACCCAAAAGCTTCCTCTGCCTCTTCTGTCCAGCGAAAGTCACCTTTCTTTAAGCACTTCTTGAGTGTTTTAAATAAAGGAAGTGACTTCTCCGCGGACTTTGATAAGAACCTATTAAGCCCGACCAACTTTCCATTGAGTGATTGTACCTCCTTGAGTGTCCGAGGGGATGGCAGTTGTATCACGGTGTCCGTCTTCTCCGGACAAGGTTTGATATCATTTTGATTAACCATATACCCAAGGAACATTCCTTCGGTTGCTCCAAACGTGCACTTTTTTGGATTCAGTTTCATGTTCATTTTCCTTAATGTGTCGAAAGTTTCTTGTATATCACGGAGGAGCACTTCCTCCGTATGGCTCTTGATGACCAAGTCGTCAACGTATACTTCAAGGTTACGGCCTATCTGCGTGTCGAAGGCTTTATCAACAAATCGATGATATGTCGCGCCGGCGTTCTTTAGTCCGAACGACATCTTTGTGTAAGAATACACACCCTGACTAGTGTGGAACGCAGTCTTCTCCTCGTCTTCCTCCCCCATCTGAATCTGATGGTATCCTTTGTATGCATCTAAAAAACATTTAAAATAGTATCCACACAAGGATTCCACCTTCCAATCAATTTCTGGTAACGGATAGCAGTCTTGTGGGCAAGCTTTGTTCAGGTCTGTGAAGTACACATACATGCGCCAGCTTCCGTCATGCTTCTTGACCATGACCGGATTAGAGAGCCATTCATGGTAGTAGACCTCGCGCATAATTCCTGCGTCCACCAGCTTTCGTACCTCGTCCAATATTACCTGGTTGCGTTCTAGCGCTTGGTCGTGCTTATTTTGTTTAACAGGTGGATATCCGGGGCGAATCTGAAGTTTATGTTCCGCTATCGAACGCGGTACGCCCGTCATGTGCTTTGGCTCCTCTGCGAATATATCGAGGTTTGCCTTTAGGAGAGAGCACATGGCTTTCTTGCCTTTTTCAGAGAGTGTTCCCCCGATAGATACCTCTTGTTCCGGGTAGTCGGGGTGAATTACCACCTTCCAATTAGGGGGTGGTAATCCTTCCTTTATAGGAACTGGCAGAACCGGTGTTGTCATGGCGTGACACTCGGATGCCGGTGTGATTGAATTGTAAATAGTTACAATTCCCCCTTCAACTGGGAATTTAATCATGCCATGTGCCGTGGATGGGACTGACCGTATGGCTAGGATACCTGGTCTTCCAATAATACCATTGTACGGAGAATGTGAACGTATCACCATGAAGTTCATCCATGCCGTGGTGGAATGCTCTTTATCTCCAATGGTTACCAGTAGACGTAGTTGTCCTATTGGCCAGATAGTGTCTCCACTAAATCCAATGAGCGGTGATGTGGCCGACACCAATTGGCTTTTGATATACGGTCGTAGCTGTACAAAGCAATGTTCGTAGAGTACTTCTGTCGATGATCCTCCATACACATACATACGACGAACGTTGTAGGTTCCAATGCTTAACTCAATCGTGAGAGGTGCATCGGCCACGTTGCTCGTCATGATCAGAGGGAACGAGATCTCTCTGCCACGTGAATTTTTTTACTAACTTTCCGCTTTGTGCGGCGCTTCCATGATTGGATAATATAGATGGTTGAAGGATTGTCTATTTGGGAGTCCTTTTTATCATACTTTTTGTTATCCTTCCCATCCTTCCAATCCTTGACCAGGTGTTTGAGTTTGCCTGATTTAACCAGCGACTCTATATGCTTCTTGAGCTGGATGCACTCCTCTGTACTGTGAACCTTGTCATTATGGAACTCGCATAAGCGATTGCCTTGACGGCGATCAACTGGAGTTGTCATCGGGGGAGGTCTTGGAAAATTTGCCCCTTCTGTTAGCAAAATTTCCTGGCAAGTCATCTTTAGAGGGGTGAATTTGTCATCCGACCGTCCTCCTTATGCTTGGTTTTTGTAGTCCTTACTCCTCCCATTGCCGGAGCCACTTTGGCCACCTGATTGCCTTCTAGGCTGATCATTTGATCGACAGTCGTGGTTCCCTTTTGTAGGGTAAGCCGCAGCGACTGCGGTTTCCCCCTCCACAAAATTCCGAACCTTTTCCATGAGTTCGTCAAACTTCTCCGAGCGTTTATCATTAAGGCGCCTGATTAGCTCCTTATCAGTTATGGTGTGCATGTAATCAGAAATTTTGAGAACTGCTGGACACGCTTTGGTATGCGTGCACTTGTCATTGTAACGCTCTGTAAAGTCTTCTGTAGACTCTCCGGGCCTCTGCTTGACAGTTTACAATAAGACCGGATCCCTGTTGTACTTCTTCCGCTGAGTGTAATTGTTTTTAAACGCTGTGCGTAGCTCGCCGAAGCTATCAATGCTCCGGTGAGGGAGCTTCTCAAACCAATCGTGGGCATTACCAATCAGGGTTGAATTAACCATCTGGCACCATATAGGCATCGGCCCTCGTTTAATTTTAGCATGTGTATCAAAAAATTTTAGGTGATCATCCGGATCACCAGATCCATCATAGGTTTTGACGCACACCGACATACGACGCTTCTTTTCCTCGGAGTAGTTTCGTATGCGAAGAGTGAAGCGTCTTCCTTGTCATCGCACCACGGGAGGAAGAGGTCTTCCACCTCTTCATCACGATAGTAGGGATCACCTTTGCATCCTTCATCGTCCGATGGTGGTTGTGAGGAATACCTAGGTCGGCGACGTCTAGGGGGATGATCATCCGAATTAGACCCCAAAGGGTCATTAGATGGGGGTGGTGCCCCCCTCTATGATGGACACTCTTGTGAGGAGGAGGTTCCCTCCCACCATATTTTATCCTACGCCACACGCTTGTGCGGCGATTATCCACAGGAGTTTCCAACACCGGGCGTCCAGTGGAGCCGTCGGACCTATCCCCATCCTCATGAGCTTCTTGCAATTCCTGCAAGATGTGATCCCCTATTCGTTCGAACACATTCTGTGGTCGAGGGGTTTCCTCCAAGGAAGGCTGTTCCGTAGCTCACATCCTCCTTCCCCTTTTTTGAGTACGAGGGGGAGTGCCGTGCGTGGAGCTTCCGAAGTTAAGTCTGGACTAGAGATTTCGTCCCAGACTTAACCTTGCTGAGATGCCTGGCATGATTCTATCGATGTTTTGAGTGAGTACGCGCTAAAGGTTCTCGTCGTCGATTGAACCAACTTCCAATTCTGCCTCGACCACCGGCGGCTTTTGCGGCTCTTTGGTAGGGGCCTTTGGTGTAGCTCCCGGGTCGGGGTTATCCAAAGTGATGGTTGGTGGTGGGGTATTATCGGACGTGCCTGCCCCACCAAGAGACTGAAACGTGTTTTGATTATTTGGCCCTCCCGCTTGGCCACCTGAGGTTGAGCGGAGTTGATTACTCCATCACCTATGGACTTCTGATTCCCAGGATTCGTGTTCCTTAGGTTTCCCTAAAAGTGTCCCTTCGTCATTGGGAGAGATTGAGATTGAGAATGAGTATAGTATATGGGTCCCACGGATGGCGCCAACTTGTTGATACAAAAGTTGGATGATCCTTGCTTGACCCGAATTAGGCTTAATCCGGGTAGGCTGGGCTCCGGCTCTTGCACCAAGTGAATTACTTGTTGAGATCATGCACGCTAAAACAACACGCGTTAGACTTATAGTGGGAGCGTATCCCACGATTAGACTCTAGCGTGAGAGTAAGTAATCGGTTTAGGGCTAGATAATCGACTGTAGGTTGAGAGTATAGAGAATGTGATACCTTTGAGGAACCCTTGGGGGTTCCTTATATAGGCAGTGAAACCCTGGTGGGCTGTCACTGATACTTCGGCCCCAAGCAAAGGATAAGCACCATAATTAGTTTGATTTTTATCTTCTAGTTATGGTGAGTGTATATCATATACTTTGAGGTAAATCCCAATCCTAATAAGATTGTGATCATGTCTAACCCTGTCCCGGTCGTGCCGGGCTGTGGGCCGCACACATATTATGCGGCAATTGTTCATTCTAAGCCCATAGGCGTAAAATGACTTAACCCAACACATCTGTGATGGGCCGGATGCGGGTAGTACCTGTGAGCCGGGTCCATGACCCGGTTGGAGACTATACGTCATCAAGAGCTGAGAGAAATTGTTTGTAAAATTAAAAAAGGTTTATATACATTAAATAGTTAAAGTTAGTCAGTTAATCGAGGGAGTTAAAAGTGATACAAAAGATTAAAGATACGTATTAATATTTCCTTTTAAACTCTTGTACCTTTTTTACTAAAGTGCTTGGTTACACACTTAAATTGCAATTGGGTTTTTCTCATCCTTTTATGGCTTTATAAGTTTGTAACGTAAGTTTTATTATACATTTTCTAGTATGACTACATTTTACTAACAACTATGTTTAGTCGGTCACATAAGTGTCCACATTGTATTTGTATTTATTTATTTTTGCCTAAAAGTGATGTCTTATATATATAAATAGCAATTGAGACTCTTTATATCTATGTTATTTTACTATATATTCTTATTTTAAAAGCATTAATTCTTAATTTTTCTACAAACTACTTAGCATTTTTCTAAACTTGTAATTTGAAGTTGATCTTCTTGTATTTGTAATGTTTTGGTTTATTATATAGCAATAGGGGAAAGCCGTTTAGTTAGCTCAGGTTTTGAACCCCAAAAAAATGTATTATTTGCTTATGAGGATCTTCCAGTACCATAGCATTTTTCATTAAATAAAAATTAGTGCGAGAAAATTCGTATAGTTATACTAGGTTTTCAAACGTGTAAAAAAACAATGTAATATTTAGTTATAAGGGGCATTTTTTAGCCGGCTCGCCTAGGGCAGCAGAAAAGTTAGGGCCGGCCCTGGTACAAATAAACCATATAAAAAATGTTCCAGTAATGGTTAAGACTTGTATTTGCTGTCGGAATGATAATAGTTTGAACCGTAAGAGGACTAATATTTTTGTGTAGTATAGTTTGTATTTACACTACAAGAATTGAAGGATCAGGTGGCGAGGTTTTTCCCGGCGACAATTTGTCGCTGGGAAAGCGTGTAATCCCCAACAACTCGTTCGACGTGGCACAAAGTCATAAATATTTTTTGTCAAAGTTGGACCAGAGTATCCTCGGCGACATGCCGCCAAGGAAACTGCACCCAATTTTGACAAAAATGTCTACCAAAAGAACTAGCGGGAAATTTTTCCGCCAAAGTATCCTTGACGACGTGTCGCTGGGGATAAGTAGTCAAGAACAAATACATGTGATTAACGTTAATCTTGTAGGCTAATAACTTGACTAACTCTTCCCCAGCGACATGTCGCCGGGGATAATGACGCAAAATGACAAAAACTAAAATTATTTAGCGAAGACGTTGGCGGGCTTTTACCGGCCAAAGTATCTCTGACGACATATCGTCGGGGACAACTGTGGTCAAAATTTATTATTTGTTCTTTACTTATTATAAAATATCGGCCAGTTGTTAATTTTTTTCTTATTTACAATATAATTATTATCTAAGAAAACTATATAATTATTATTTTTAATATAAAATGTAACTATATAGCTATCGACCAGTTGTCATTTTATTTTCGCGACGTTTATATACTACAAAATGAGACTTGTTGAAAACAAATATATATTTACTCAAAATATTACACATACCCCTTTAGAAAAGATGGGAGACTTACAAACAGACACGGCTATACATAGGTTTATTCAACACAGACACTTAAACACGCGCTTAATTAAACATGGATATTACAACGATAATAGACTCATAAATACGAAAACAGACACATCACAAACTTGTTCAAACTAATGTTCCCCATGTCATCGTAAAGTTCGTGAAGCAGTGCAGTTGAATCCACTGTGTGCCTCTCGAGATGGATAGAAAGTTCTACTGTTTTCTCAAGTACCTTTATCTTTCCATTCAAGTGCACACAATTTGCACATCTTGAAGAGCTTGGAGAAGAAGTTGGAGTCGTTGAAGGTCTTGAAGAAGAGCTTGGAGGAGAAATGAGAGATGTTGAAGGTCTCGGAGAAAAGCTCATTGAAGCCCCAAGAGAACTGACTAGTAGTCTGACTCGTTCGTCTTTCCAGAAAATTATTTTGCATCTATATGAAATTGGAGGTTTCACCCGTGAACATGGACATGCATAGTATTGTCTACCGAGGGTTTCAACTTGCCAGGATTCTCGTAGAACTACATCTCCATGTCCACAACTACACGAAAAAGCTTCATGCTCTAAGATCTTCATAATAACAATGTGTTTGTGATGGTAAATGTGTGTGTGATCTGCTGGTGGTTATGTTGGTAGGAATGTGTATGGTTATAAAGATAACATGTCTTTTTATTGTAAAAAAAGAGGGAAATGGTTAACATTTTCCCGCCAATATTTTCCTGGTAACGTTTTCCTGTCAGCGTTTTATGGTTAGACGTTAAACGTTGAATGGATGAGTCGGTATATATTGGTTACACGTTATATGTTTAATGGTTGAGTCGTTACGTTATTGTTGTACGTTAGATGTTCAATGGATGATTCGGTATGTTATGGTTACACGTTAGATGTTGAATAGAGAGTCGGTATGTATTGGTTACACGTTATATGTTCAATGATTGAGTCGATAGGTTATGGTTGTGCGTTATACGTTCAATGTTGAGTCGGTTTGTTATGGTTGTATGTTAGACGGTCAATGGTTGAGTCGGTAGGTTATGGTTGTACGTTAGATCTTGAATGGGTAAGTCGGCATGTATTGGTTACACGTTATACGTTCAATGGTTGAGTCGGTATGTATTGATTACACATTATATGTTCAACGGTTGAGTCGGTTGGTTATGGTTGTTCGTTAGATGTTTAATGATGAGTCGGTATGTATTAGTTACGCATTATATGTTCAATGGTTAAGTGGATAGTGTACGTTATATGTTCAATGGTTGAGTCGGTAGGTTATGGTTGTACGTTATATGTTCAATGGTTGAGTCGGTAGGTTATGGTTGTACCTTAGATGTTCAATGATTGAGTCGGTAGGTTATGGCTATATGTTATATGTTGAATTGATGAGTCGGTATGTATTGATTACACGTTATATGTTCAATGATTGAGTTAGTAGGTTATGGTTGTACGTTAGATGTTCAATGGATGATTCGGTATTTTATGGTTACACGTTAGATGTTAAATGGATTAGTCGGTATGTATTGGTTACACGTTATATGTTCAATGGTTGAGTCGGTAGGTTATGGTTGTACGTTATATCTTCAATGGTTAAGTCGGTTGGTTATGGTTGAGTCGGTAGGTTATGGTTGTACGTTAGATGTTGAATTGATGAGTTGGTATCTATTGGTCACACGTTATATGTTTAATGGTTTAGTCAGTAGGTTATGATTGAACGTTATATGTTCAATGGATGAGTCGGTATTGTAGAATCTTGGTAATCTATGATCTAACAAGAGGGTTGATGTTTCTAGTGAGAGAAAGTAGAGAGAAAAAGATGAGAGAAAATGTGTGTAACATGTCAAAAGAATGAAACAACCAACACCCTTTTCCATGAAGGTAAGGGGTTTATATACCCAATTATATTAGTGGACGTGGGCCTCCGGCCCATGAACATGCTCATAGGTCGGGCTAATATAAAATGTAACTAAACTATACTACGAGCCCTTAACTATATTGTTGGAGTGCCCGAGACTTTCTAAATACAAAAGGCGTATTTCCAACAATCTCACCCTAAAGGGAGGTCACTCCAAATTACAAAGTCATAATCTAACATGTTAGATCTTCGTTCTCGTACTCGTAGTTCACTTTCTCTTTTCCTCATATTCTTTTCTTCATTCGTGTGAATATGTGTTGATTACCATCAGACTTTGGCTTAGAGCATGTTCTTCTGACCTTTCACGTGCAGTCTTTGCCTTCATGTGATGTTCGCCTCTTAGTGACTTCATGTCCCATATACCTATACTTTGTTGAATTCTTGAAAGTTTCAGATTTGATACAGCGGAAGACTTTTAGGTCAAAATTTCTTGAATTTTGCTGAAAACTTTGATGTTGAAGGTATAAGTATGTGAGGACGACTTCAACTGGTACACCACAACGCCACCGTCTTCAAATGCAGCAACATAATAAGACACAAATAAAATGGATTTGACATTTTATTCTGATTTGGTAGCATTTTACCTCCGGTCGGTGAAGACCGTTGGACGATAAATAAATATCATACTTGTGACAGAGCTCTAATTAAAGATCTCATTGACAAGATTTCGCGGGTAAAACCTTTCTCTTTATTCAACCGTCCAAAGCTGACTGCGAGCATAAATAGTGAATCATTTGGATAAATTTATCCTCATGATTGAAGCCGTCAAATCATGAACCTGGAACAAGTTAATTTCAATTAATATTTTCACCATTGTTGCTTTCCAGTTGTCACGAGCTTGATTCTAATAGAATCTTGCGTGTCACCTACCGTAGTGTTGTTTGATGTTGACACTGGAAGGATTTTCACTCATCACTGTGAACAATAAAGAGTGACACTCCGAGTGTTCTAACAAGATCAATTGGATTTTACGTAGAGGCCCTGGAACAAATTTGATCTCAATTAAGAGTTAGACCATCGTTTCTTTCTAGTTATTAATAAGTGTGACAACACTTATCCTCTTACGACTTATTTATAATAATAACCAAGCCAAAACGTGTATTTTATGTCAAAAATGTCGAAATTATGCGTGGTTTGTGTTTTTGTTGTGATTAAGGATCAAAATGTGAAAAGAGAAGAAAACATGGGCTTTCACGGGCTTTTATCGAAGAAAAAGACAAAAGACGAAGTCAAAAGATCAAGAGTGCAAAAAGAACGGAAGTCCAAGGCCTATTCTGAAGATTTATCGAAGAAAAAGCCTAAAGAGGAAGTTTAATAAAGCCGAAGAACTCAAGTCTAATTAATGAAGAAATTACAAGACGAGTTTAATTAAATCCCGAGACAAAGTCAAAGAATTTATGAAGACGAAAATACGAAAAGACGAGAAAGAGAAAGAAAGAAGGAAGCAACACATGCTAACCTCCCTAATCACTATAAATACCCTCCTAATGACACATTAGGAGGTGTTGGCTATTTTGACAAACTAGTCTTCCACCATTTTCATTACTTGCACATTTATCTTCATGTCATTTACTTAATTGTCAATTTAATTACCTTGTTTTGCACCTTAAATTTCTTGCCTTTAATTCCAATTAAGTTCTTTTATTTTATTGTTTAATCTTATTTTTAATCAATCTTTTCTTTATCATTCTCATCCTACTTTTCTTGTCTTTGATTTGATTTTCGTTCGGATTAAGCATTGATTTTGCTTAATCTTATTGCTTATTTGATTAAAAAGTTTATCTTTTTATTTCTATCTAGGCTTTTATACGAATTAAGCTATAAGTTTGACAATCTTATTGGCTTATTTTGTATTTAGCTTATTTGTTTTAAAGTTTTCATAAAAGTTTCATCTTTTTAAAGTCTATTTTATAAAGTTTTCGTATTTTGTGTCTTGAAAGTCTTTAAATTTTGCTTATTGTTTCGTCTTATTATTGTGTTGGTAAAGTTTTGATTTGTGCTTATTAGAGTTAGCTTATTTAGTTTTGCTTATTGCGAATTTCATTCCATCGGAAAGGGAACTAAGGTATTCCGACGGCTTTCACTTATTCCGATCGTGACAATTGGAATAGGGTTCTTGGATTCTGACGGCTCTTTGCGATCAACATTCTGATCGAGTAATTCCCCCTTATTCCGATCGTGATTGCGATCGCTCATTGCGATCGTATATTGCGACGGGTCTTAAGGTTTTATTGCGACGAAGTGCTGCCAAATTTTTGGTAGCCATATTCTGATGCAACATTCCGATGGATTTGTTTTTAGATATTCCAATACATTATTCCGATAGCTTCATTTGTTCTACATTCCGACAGCCTTAGTTTTTTACATATTCCGATAGATACTATCTTAATCATTCCGACAGGAGATTCCGATCACATTCCGATCACATTCCGATAGGTGAGTTGTTATTCCGACGGCTTTGTCGTGACAACATTTCGATGGTAAGCAACATTCCGATCGTTATTCCGATCGGAGGATTCCGATGGAGTTGTTTTTTTTTTAAATTCTTGTCTTAGTTTTAGTTTTAAGCTTGCATTGTTTTAAGTATTTTTCTAGTAATTTTTAGTTTAATTTTTAAAGCTTATTTTTCCGCCATTTTACTTTAGTGTTATTTTAATCGTTTTTCTTTATTTTAAATTTCAAGTTTATATTTTTATTACATTGTCAAATTAATTTTTCGTCAAACTTTAATTTTTGTCATTTAATTAATTT
Organism: Glebionis coronaria; assembly: GCA_025667525.1. Lineage (NCBI taxonomy): Eukaryota > Viridiplantae > Streptophyta > Magnoliopsida > Asterales > Asteraceae > Glebionis > Glebionis coronaria. The sequence goes on from CM046876.1 coordinate 25,532,196, forward strand.
ACTTTTAAAAGTTTTAATATTGCACCGTTTACGTTTTAATTAGTTTTAGTTTCAATTACCGTCATTTACTTTTAAAATCTTGCACATTTAATTTACTACAACGACCAATCTATTGTTTCCCACCAAAAGACGACTGAATCGCACTGTTAACCAGTAATCAATTCGAAGAGACTGGAACAACGATATTTTTAACTTGGTGAAAACCTAGTTATTAATTGGCGCCGCTGCCGTCTCTTTTCGTAAAGATTAACGGTTTTTTGTGAGAGACGCGTTGAATTTTGGGATCCGTTCACTCGTGAACGTTATTTTTCTTGCTCAAAAATTTTCAAAACTCCATAAAAATAAAAAATTGTTAAAAGTCCATAAAAACTAAAAAATTTCAAAAACCCAAAAAGATTTTTATTTTTATTTTTACAGGTACATATATATTCTCTATTTCTTTGGTATTGTTTTCTTTTGCTTTTGCAGGTGTATGCATACTAGATCTTCAACTTATTCAGAGCCCGAGACTCGTGAAGATTTAGATATGGCAGGTGTGCCAACCCACGATGAATGGAGGAGTTGTGCCAACCCACGATGAATGGACGAGGAGGACCGATTGCGCCGATGCAAATCACGGCTCCGGAGTTTTCGTTGAAGCATCACATGATCCAACAAGTGCAGAACACTTGTCCATTTCGCGGATTGCCGGATGATGATGCCAACAAACACCTCGACAAGTTCATTACCGTTACTCAAAGCATGAAGTTTCTCGGTGTTACTATGGATTTTCTTCGCCTTCACCTATTTCCACACACCTTATCCCACCATGCCGAAAAATGGTTTGATCGTCTTCCGAAGAATTCAATTCATACTTGGGATGAGATGACTCAACGCTTTTTGTCGCGCTACTTTCCACCATCCATGGTCACGAGCCTTAGAAATCAAATTAGTGGATTTACACAAGAACCCGATGAATCACTTTTTGATGCTTGGGAACGATATAATGTTTTGATTGATCGATGTCTAAACCACAACATGCTCCCCGTCACCTTAATTGATACTTTCTACAAAGGTTTAACTTTTCGAGATCGTGATACGATTAATGCAGTCGTCGGTGGCACATTTATGAAAAGAAGACCCGAGGAGTGTAGAGAGCTTATCGAGAACATGACTACTCATCACAAAAATTGGGATTCATTCGCATCCTCAAGATCAAACCCGAGAGTCAATGTTTCTTATACTTCTTCAAACCCTGATATCACCGAATTGACCCGCGCAATGGTCGAAATGAGCAAGAATAAGCAACTTTTGGCTACAAATCAACAACAACAAGTTAAAGCTGTTGCAACTTCTTGTGAGACTTGCGGCGGTCCTCATTCATACACTGATTGTCCTTCTACTAATGACAATCCAGAAAACGTGTATGAGGCTTATGGTAACTATTCACCGGAAAACAACCAAGCCCGACCTCAAGGTGATCGTAACTTGCTAAGTTACCGTTCGAACAAATTTCTTGAACCCGGTTTTTCTCCTCAAAACCACAACCCCAACAACTACAATAGAAGCAACCCAAACCCACCTCGAGCTTCTACTCCTTATCACCCACTCACTCAACAAGCCCCACCCATTAATCATGATGTGGAAGCTTTCATGAGGACCCAAGGAGAGCAAATTAAGAATCTGCAAAGCCAAATTATCAACTTGAAAGGGGATATCACTAAGCAAGGTAATGATATTAGATCCGAGCTTCGACATGATATACAAACCTCTTTTAGCACTCAAAAAAATGATTTGAAGAATATGCTGGCTAGTTTCTTACCAACTACTCAACCCTCTACTTCAGGCTCTCTACCTTCAACTATCATCACCAATCCAAGAGCGAATGTGAGTGCTATTACTACACGCAGTGGAGCAACCTTAGTAGGACCATCTATCCCTCCCCAGTTACTCCATCTACACCTCCTCCACCACCATTTATCTCTCCTACTCCCACGCCTAGTATTAGTTCTCCATTACCGTCTCCACCTATGCATGAAGAACTACCCAAGAAACACCCTTCACCAACCCCACCTTCCACCTTTAAACCTTCAACATCTCAACCTTTACATGCTACACCTTCCACCTATAAACCCAATATCCCTTATCCTTCTCGCTTAGACAAGGCCAAATTGCAAACCAAGGATGACATTCAAGTGTCGAACTATTTGAAGAAGATTTCGGGACTGACCATCACCTTTAGCCTTGTTGAAGCTCTAGCCCAAATGCCTAAATTTGTTAAGATGTTTAAGGAATTGCTTAATAAGAAGGAGAAGATGGCTGAGTTTGTTAATACTCGATTGAATGAAAATTGTTCTGCCATCCTTCTTAAAGAATTTCCGGAGAAACTTGGGGATCCCGGTCTTTTTGTGCTACCATGTACTTTTCACCAAACCGAAGAATTTACTGCCTTATCCGATATCGGGGGAAGTATAAATCTGATGCCTTTAAGTGTTTGGAAAAAGTTATCATTACCCGATCTTACTCCAACAAAGATGACTCTTGAGCTAGAAAATCGCACTCTCGCTTACCCCGTTGGTATTGCCGAAGATGTGTTCATTAAGGTTGGCACCTTCACTTTTCCAGTCGACTTTGTTGTTGATTATGAAATAGACCCTCGTATTCCTTTAATACTTGGTCGGCCATTCTTGAGAACCGGAAAAGCATTAGTCAATGTTGCTGAAGGTGAGCTCATTTTAAGAGTAGGGAATGAGGCACAAGTTTTAAAATGGGGAAGATCACAACCAAATCAAATGGAAGAGAATTAGTGAATATGATTAATGTGCTTGATGATTTTGTCGTCTATAACAATCCTCTGTTCGATTCTTGCTATGATAATCCACTATTCCAAGATGATGTGGATGATTTTCTCTCCAATTTAGATCCTCCACCAATTCATGAGTCTCCTCCAGTTTATGATGACTATGATGATGATTCTAGTTCTGATATGGATGATTCTGATGATTTTACTTCTGAGTATCCAGACATGCCCACTTATGATGATTTTGATGAGGCTGATACTCTCTCGAGTGATTCTTCTCATGATGACCTTACACCTACTTTTGATGAAGATCCTCCACCAACAATGCTTGATCCTACTTTGGATGACTACTCATTTGAGGAAGATTTTGCAGATTTTCTCAACACTTACTTCCCAAATGAGAGTGATTCTCCTCCTTTGGACTTTAATGATTATGGTCTTTATCCTCCTTTGGATATGAAGAAACTCGTTTCAAAGGAGAAGAAGCTGACCGACACCGATATCCGTAGCACCTATGTCTTGACACCTCTCTATCCTCCCTTTGAGGATGAGATTGTAAGATTTATGAGCGGATCTTATTCAAGGTCTGCTGAGCCTGAGTGTTATTTTCTCCTAAATGAAAAGGTGTTCGATCCCGGTATTGCAATTTTTAAGCCATCTCAGTATCCATCTGATGAAATAAAAGGAAATATTTTTGGAAACTATGGAGATATGCTTGCACCTCAGCACCCTTGCTACCACCGTGCTCCATCTTTGCTTAAGGGAACCTTGCCTACTCTTCTTTGGCTTGCCTTGTTCTCCTTAAGCTTGTGCTACTTGATGGACGAAAACCATGTATTTGATCCCGGTGGATGTGTTTCAAGCTTCTTCCTATGCTAATCAAGGTCGAGTCAGGCTCACGACTCGGTTAACAACAACAAGCGCTTCTCGGGAGGCAACCCGCAGTATCTATCTTTTTTCTTTGTTTTTATACTAAGTGTAGGGGGAGACACTAGTATGTGTTTGTTGTTTTATTTCTTATGATGTGCAGGGATTCGAGCGTTCAAAAATCCATTCTTGATGACTTTTGACGAACCGTGATCCCGTGTACCCGTATTCCCGGTTCTATCCTAAACTCTTTTGATTCTCTATTTTATATTCTTCTATGTTAAAATAGGAATCACTTTAGTTGTCCTTTCCTTAGCAATATTTAAACAAAGTGCACAATATTAAGTGTAGGGGGGACTTCTATCGAAGTTAAGTGGGCTTTTCCTTGTATTTGTCCTCATTTTAACCGGAAAATTGATTTTTCGATATTTTTCAAAATTTTTGATCTAGTTTGGCCTATTATTTTACCTTTGTTAGCGTTATTTTCTTTCTTTGCTAGAATAAAGTTTAAATAAAGTGGTTTTAATTTTTAAATGTTGTGAATTTTTTTACTCAACCCGAGTTTTCTTATCCAAGTTTACTCTAGCTAGTATCCTTAACGTGTTTAAGTCAAGTTTTGCTAGGCTTTGATATAGGGAACTTTAAAACGCGAAAGTCATAACTCTTACGGGTTAAGAACAAGAACTTTTCGCAAGTTCCTATAAATGATCCTAGAAAGTAATTTATCAAGGGAACTTTAAAATGCGAATTCTAAACATGAAAAAGTCTAAGAAGTTGCAAGATCCTATAGATGACTTGAAAACCCAAAGATTTGATTTAATAGGCTAAGCATCCACGAGTCTCATTCCTTGAGATTTTAAATTGTGGAGAACGAGAGATGATAGAGTCAATTATAAGTTTGGTATTCTTTCATGAATTTATATGAGTTGATTATGAGCTTTTTCTCCCATCACTTGTTAATAAATTTAATTGCAATAAATAAGGTCGTACGATTTGGAAAGTTACTTAGCTTCTAGCACAAGATCGTGTAAAAGTTTCTCGGTATTAATTAGAGTTCATAGCCAATCCATAACTTATTGAAGCGGGATGCGAAGATTGGCGAGTCCGAAAAGGTCCTAACAAGACATGAGGAATACATTTTGTTGCTAGATATCCAAAGTGATGTGAAGAATCATTTATCAAAAATCAATATGAAGGATCGAGGCACACGACGAAATGCAAATACTCTCCTAAAGATCATGGAGAAGTCTATCCAAAAAGGCCCTAACAAGGTATGAGGATAAATAGATCCAAGTCCTAAAAGGAGATGGATCGTTGTATATCAAAATCCCAAATAAAGATTGGATAAAAATGAAGAAATCATGGTCCAAATATAAAGAATCTCTCAAAAAGTTCAAGTGAAGAAATTCCTATTATGAAGAGAAGACCATTATTTCATGAACGTCTCTCAAGATTTGAAGTATGAAGTCAATGCCAAATATCGGTCCGAGAAAGGTCTCAAATCATGAAGCGAGTTATGCCAAGATATGAACTTTATGAGGTCCCGAGAAGCAGTTTTAAAATATTTTGTCCTTTAGCTAACTATTGATTAAATCGTCCTACTTTATTTTCGGCCTAATAAACTATTGAAATAAGTCAACAATGCATCCTCGTGATCATTCAAGACAACAATAAAATATAAGAGATACACCTAGGAATAAGGGAGTCTCAGTAAATAATTGGCCCACATGAGTTTGAGTTAGTTTGCTAACTTATAATAACAATGATCTCGTTTTTATTCTTGGTATGGGGAACTTGAAACTTGAGGGTGATAATCATTCACGACATTCCAAAACCATAAGGTAATTCTTTGATTTCTTTACTTGTTTTCTTCCTTTAAATATTTTGTCTATTTAATAAAGGTCAATGTGGATTAGTTGTGATGGAAAATGTAAAACTTGCTTTGTAATTTATACATTTCATGAGGACATTGCAATGGTCAAGTGTAGGGGATTTAATAAGTGTGAAAACACTTATCCTTTTACCACTTAATTATAATAATAACTAAGCCAAAACGTGTATTTTATGTCGTAAATATCGGAATTATGCGTGGCTTGGGTTTTTGTTGTGATTAAGGATCAAAATGTGAAAAGGGAAGAAAACATGGGCTTTCACGGGCTTTTATCGAAGAAAAAGACAAAAGACGAAGTCTAAAGATCAAGAGTGTAAAAAGAGCGGAAGTCCAAGGCCTATTCTGAAGATTTATCGAATAAAAATCCTAGACGGAAGTTTAATAAATCCAAAGAACTCAAGTCTAATTAATGAATAAATTACAAGACGAGTTTAATTAAATCCCGAGACAAAGTCGAAAAAAGTCGAAGAATTTATGAAGACGAAAACACGAAAAGACGAGAAAGAGAAAGATAGAAGGAAGCAACACATGCTAACCTCCCTAATCACTATAAATACCCTCCTGATGACACATTAGGAGGTGTTGGCTATTTTGACTAACTAGTCTTCCACCATTTTCATTACTTGCACATTTATTTTTATGTCATTTACTTAATTGTCAATTTAATTACCTTGTTTTGCACCTTAAATTTCTTGCCTTTAATTTCAAGTAAGTTCTTTAATTTTATTGTTGAATCGTATTTTTAATCAAGCTTTTCTTTATCATTCTCATCCTACTTTTCTTGTCTTCGATTTGATTTTGGTTCGGATTAAGCATTGATTTTGCTTAATCTTATTGCTTATTTGATTAAAAATTTTATCTTTTTATTTCTATCTAGGCTTTTATACGAATTAAGCTATAGGTTTGACAATCTTATTGGCTTATTTTGTATTTAGCTTATTTGTTTTAAAGTTTTCTTAAAAGTCTCATCTTTTTAAAGTCTATTTTATAAACTTTTCGTATTTTGTGTCTTGAAAGTCTTTAAATTTTGCTTATTGTTTCGTCTTATTATTGTGTTGGTAAAGTTTTGATTTGTGCTTATTAGAGTTAGCATATTTAGTTTTTCTTATTGCGAATTTCATTCCATCGGAAAAGGAACTAAGGTATTCCGACGGCTTTCACTTAATCCGATCGTGACAATTGGAATAGGGTTCTTGGATTCCGACGATCTTTGTGATTAACATTCCGATCGAGTAATTCCCCGTTATTCCGATCGTGATTACGATCTCTCATTGCGATCGTATATTGCGATGGGTCTTAAGGTTTTATTGCGACAAAGTTCTGCCAAATTTTTGGTAGCCATATTCCGATGCAACATTCCGATGGATTTGCTTTTAGATATTCCGATGCATTATTCCGATAGCTTCATTTGTTCTACATTCTGACAGCCTTAGTTTTTTACATATTCCGATAGATACTATCTTAATCATTCCGACAGGAGATTCCAATCACATTCCGATAGGTGAGTTGTTATTCCGACGGCTTTGTCGTGACAACATTCCGATGGTAAGCAACATTCCGATCGTTATTCCGATCGGAGGATTCCGATATGAGGATTCTGATGGAGTTGGTTTTGTTTTAAATTCTTGTCTTAGTTTTATTTTTAAGTTTGCATTGTTTTAAGTGTTTTTCTAGTAATTTTTAGTTTAATTTTTAAAGCTTATTTTTCCGCCATTTTACTTTAGTGTTATTTTAATCGTTTTTCTTTATTTTAAATTTCAAGTTTACATTTTTATTACATTGTCAAATTAATTTTTCGTCAAGCTTTAATTTTTGTCATTTAATTAATTTACTTTTAAAAGTTTTAATATTGCACCGTTTACGTTTTAATTAGTTTTAGTTTCAATTACCGTCATTTACTTTTAAAGTCTTGCACATTTAATTTACTACAACGACCAATCTATTGTTTCCCACCAAAATACGACTTAGTCGCACTGTTAACCAGTAATCAATTTGAAAAGATCGGACGATAATTTTAAACCTAGCAAAAGCATACTTTCAGTTATCAAAAGATTAGTTCTTAAAGAACCGCACGTGTCACCTACCATGAGCTTGTTTGATGTTGGCTCAAGCAGGATTTCCATCTTAATTGTAATACTTTCGTATCACTTAGATGTTCGGGCAATATTACAAGAATATTGCGTAGGACTCATAAAAATCTTTCTTGTTTATAAAATTGTCTCCCAATGAGACTTTTGATGATCTCGTGGCTCTAGACTCAATAGTGCATTTTGATTTGGTAAGCACAGACTGGATAGAATTGCCACCTTTTCAATATTAAATTATTCAGAGTGAATAAATCAATAGATAACGTGTTGAACTCCGTGACATTAATACAAATATCTTTTGAGAGATATTTTAGTTGGTTGGGAGGGGTTGTGCATCGCATCACTGGGTCCATATACTTTCATCTTCAAGATGAGTTGACCCGGTTTCTGCCTAAGTTGTAAGAAGGGCTTCTTTCTTTACACCCTTTATCTTTACATTTCTTTTTCATTCTTCAACCCCTTCAATGCTTACAGATACATCATCACTAGCACCTTGTTGTGATTGTTCTAGTGCTAGCATCAGTACTTGGTCGGCACTCAGTTACGTTCACAATCCATTCCCCATCTTTCCTAAGGACTTCTATTTTCTACCTATGGAATTTTTCTTGGGAAGATTCCCCCGGTTCTGGAAGAATCATTGGACTAGTACCTAATCCTACCACCATTTTGTCACCACAACCGTCGTGAGTTAAGTGTGTTTTGGGTAAGTATTTGTCTTCATGAAAATTCCTTAAAATCACTGAGGTACTTGTGATATAAATAACAAGAGTTCTTTTACCTTCATCGTTTTTTACCACAAAATGCTCCCCCTTAACATATGCATAGCACATATCAAGTTGGATTTTCCATTAAGCCTTTTTCAGTTTTAGCCACGTATATTTACAAGTCTCTTAATCCCATTTTCTCCCCTATCCAAAATGTTAACCATTAATATTTTAGATATTAATGGATTAACCGGTCTTTAGGTAACAATGAAATCGGTTGTTGGCATAGAACATATTAATGCTCCCCCTCAAATTAATGAGGGTTAGTTGTAGTGCTTGAGTATGATATATTTTTAAAGATTTAGAATCTCATGAGAAATTCTTGAAAAATATCATACTTTCACACTACAACAAGTCACAAAAGCCAAATGCGCATATGATATATACATATTCACAAGTGATTGTATGGAGATGACATGATGTACGATCACCTCGTTTAAATGGATCATTCCATAAGCCTATGGTGAGCTCCATACGGTCTGCCACCCACGAATCGTTCTAGACTGCGGATCAACCGTCGTTCCCTTAGTTTCTCCTCAATATTCTGAATGGTATATTTGGCACTCTTGATGAACCGACATGTCCATTTATACTTTAGTTCTGGAAGGCCTTGGTTAGAATTGAGCATCAACAGCTTGTCACCAACATGCTGGAGAGTTCCATCACTGAATTTGTGCAGTTCTGATAGTCTCATGTATTGCTTGACCTCTGCTTCATTCAGTTAGAATATGCCCATTTCTGGTTCAAGTGTACCCATATATGGCTTCTTATTCTGGTGATATTGACTCAAAGGTGTTGTGTGAGGACGTTGCAGATTTAGCCTGGATTGATAACTCTCCACACCAAGTTGTTAGTCTTTAACCTGATGCTTGATCACAACTTTTCGAGTGTATTGGTGAATATTGGAGCTTAAGGAAATGAAGATTTCAGGTGTTAAGTGAGAAACCTTGTCTTGAGCCAGAATAAGTATAAAATCTTCTATATCTTCAAGACGTAGAAATTGGAGATCTCCTTCACTTACAGTGTAAATCTTACCGTCGTCCCATTTGAATCTGATCTCTTTCAAGTATGAATACCCGAATATCTGATCGATAGTGGCTCCTTGTATGCTTGTAATTCCACGGTTTGAGATTATGAGGTTACCTGGTTTCTATCGATTAAAGAAGTTGTAAACCATCCTCTTCTTGCCATACCAATGAGAAATTCCTAGTTCTGCGTATGGATCGTATGCTTTAACAAGTACTTTACTCCATAGCTTAGGAACCTTATCTTCAATCGGAGGAACATTCTCCAAGTTTACTGCTTTTCCTATGGTTAACGATGTAGCGTACTTGTTCACGCCTTTTTCCTAAGTAATCAAGGTCATGTTTGACAAAGTAATCCATTGGAAGGTGCTTGGCTGCAGCAAAGACAGAAGCTGTTAATGGAAGAAGTACGGGAGTTTGTTCACCTGAAGTTGTTGATCTCATTGCTATCATCAGTTCATTGGTATGGTATGCCCCCTCGTCTTTGAAATCTTCATAGTGGACCAAAAGTCTTTATTTTTAAGCATCTGTTGAAGTACATTTGCTTCCATTGTAGGTACTCCATATTTGTCCACTAGGAAGTGAGAGAAATCGATTGGATTATTGAGAAATTATGTAAGATCCGCTTTTTCTTTGTCAGAGATGGTACGTGTAGTTGCTGCTTGTCTAAGTCAGGGCTGCTCTGGAACAGTCTCGTCGACGTTGAATGTATCAGCGAACTCATGATCTGGTTGAGTTACGTCTTCAATATCCATATCGGTGTAATGCTGAACAGTTGTAGGAGGTGGAGGGTGATGATCCACATATGGTATAGGTTCGTCTTCATGCATAGGTTCGTCTTCGTGCACAGGTTCTACAGGTTCTATTGGTGAAATAATAGTAGGAACCGGTTCAGTGGACATACCTGTGTCTTTGGATGTAGATTCTCTAGAGATGAAGGTGCCATGGAGATTCTTTTGACGATTTTCACTATTGCCATCATCACTGGTTAGTGATGTGCATGGTGAATCCTCCTTGCTGCTATCATTGGTTTCATCATCCCTGTCATCTTCTTCATTTTCACTCTCCTTTTGTTCGTCATCAACAATTTTTTCTTTAGTAGCAGCATCACTTTCTTCCTTATCGTCGTCACCTTTCTCTGACTCTTCGCTATTTTTACCCGTGTCATCACCTTTATCATCATCATTTTTAGCATCACCATTTTTACTTCCAGTCTTATCACCCTTTCCATTACCATTGTCGTCACCATTATCATCATCATCATCCCCATCACTGGACCTCTGATTCCTCCTAGTCCTCTTCTTCTTCGTCATCCTCTTCCCCTTTTTCATTTTTATTAGTGTTATCTTCCTCCTCCTCATCATCCTCCTCATCTTCAGCTTCAGACACCTGACGTTTCCTTTTGTTTGTGGTTTGGGGAACTTCAGTATCGTCAGATGTTGATGTGTGAGAAGCCTCCAATATTGCTTTAGCAAGAGCTCTCTAAAGCTTGTGTTGAGCCTTTGTTTTTGGTAACTCAATCTTGGTTAATCGAGTCTCCAAGGTCTTCATTAACTCAAGGTCTGCAAGGCCTTTTGTTAGTATTGCTGGAAGCTCCTGATGAACACATGACTTGACTTCACGTTGAATGATGTTAGTCATAGTATCATTAATGGAATCAATGAAACAACATTTTCTTTGTCACGTTCTTCCTTCTCTACAGTAAACTCTTGATGCTGCTTTGTATGTTTCTTAACGCTGCCGTATATCTCCTGAAGTTTGGACTCATCACGTTTCTGTGCTCTAAATAGTCTTGTATCAGGATTAGTGAACCTTGTCTCGATATGTACAAGATGTTTTGCCTGATCTTGCAGCTGTTTGTGAAGGTTTTGAATGACTGCATCATTGACACTGAGAAATGGATTGGAGGTGGATGGTATAAGTTGTGAGGTGGTGGATGATACGTTTTGTACTGTGGAGGGTGGAGGTGTAACAACAAGTGTCAAGAAGAATTGACTTTGCTATAAGCTCCCCCTTGGTGTTTACTCCCCCTTGCTTGGGGGGTGGTGGATGGTACGAGTTGTGGGGTGGTGGTTAGTACAGGTTGATCGATGATTGGTAGCAGTGTTGGGACAGTCGTTAAGGCGGTGATTGGTACTGATTGTTCGATGATTGGTGGCGGTGTTGGGACAGTCATTAGGGCAGTGGTTAGTACTGATTGTAGGGTGGTGGTTGATACTAGTTGTAGGGTGGTGGTTGGTACTTGTTGTTCGATTGTAGGTTCGATCAGGGGAACGATTGTCATAACAGTGTTAAACAATGGTGACGGAGGAGGTGTTTGTTGTGTGGTGGGAATCAACGTCAGGTGAGCGTCTTGTGATACAATCATTGCTGATGTAGTGGGGAGCGGTTTACTGAGGTTGACGTCCCCGTACAGAAAATCAGTTTCCATATCGTCTTCTCCCCCACCTTCTAGAGTTTGGTCTTAATAATCATAGTTAATATAATCCTCTATGTTTTCATCATCTTGGATTGATCGGTCTTTGGAACCTTCTTCTATTTTGATCTCTTGCTCTTCTTCATCCATAACCACTACATTTTTTCTTAGCAAGTGCATCCAACCTTCTCTTCTGAAGTGCTATTCTCATCCTTTTGTCTTCAGACATGGTTGCTGAAATATCTTCTTTCTCTTCATCTTCCTCATTTTCAAAATGGAGTTGCTCTTTTCCTTTAGCCTTGGCTTTAGATTTTGAGGAAGAAGTCTTTTGGCGTTTGGCAATGTTTTTCTTCCTTTTACCTTTTTGCTGTGCAGATGGATCTTCTTTTGATCTATTCACTGTGTTTCAATATCCTTGAGCATTTGTTTGTAAGGTTCACTATCCTTGATCCCTTCATTGATCATGACATCGGGCACTGGAGCTGGACGTAGCGAATATTTAGTAGAAATCGCATCAACATTCATATGCTCCATCAGATAGTCTTTAGCTGGTGTATGGTAGAAAAAGTTTCCACGCTTATCAATGGAAGGCGTACTCTTCATGAAATGATTGATGATGAGCTTTGTGGGACGTGGAAATGGAAGATGTTCATACTTCTTTTTGGTGTTAGTGAAATGGTAACAAAATTCCTCCCAATGTAGTAAGGCATAATCCACTTTAGCTCCAGCGTAAAGACACCAAAATATATAAACTAAGGGGGTCTCATTGTGCCTGATCCGCGTAACTTTAAGGTGAAGCACCGGATAATGATAGTTAAAATTGGTTTCCAAGGTTTCCTGATGTGTGAAGTGTGAAACTTAGATAGATCACGAATCTCTCCCTCATAGTTCAGAGATCGAATTACTCTAAGGATTTCAGTTTTCTCAGGGTAAGGCACATGCTGTTCTCCTTTGGCTAACTTAGGGAACTTGAAGAGCTTCCTGAACTGACTTAAGTCAAGCGTCATTTTCTTCTTATTGATCTTGAAGGTAATAGTCTTCTTCGAAAACTGTCTGTCCTGAGAGATTGATGTTGTTGCCCAAAACTCGTGCATCTAAACTTTAGGGACTGATGTGGTGGCTCTTAAGACATCCTTCAGTGGGGACATGTCCAGGATATCCATTTCTACTTTGAAGGCTGCAAAAGTTGGATAAAAATCATCTTTCAGACAGAGATTGTTCTCTGTAAGTGGCAGCCCGTCACTGAGTGGAACGAGTTCGAGATCTAGTTGTTGTAGTTCTTTGGTGATCGATATTTTCGTGCTTAGATAAACAACATATGCAAATGATAGATAAAGGTAATATATCATACATCATGTAATCATTTAACATGGAAAAACGTGTCATGTCACATAAATTTGCTTGATGGCGTTATCTAAGAATAAAACCAAAGTCATTTTATACATATCATATCAAATGGTGTCGGATTAAACATAGAGTAACACACATTATGTAAAATTGAAAAGAATCAACACTTAGTCCCTTTTATGTTTCTAAAAAAAATCCTAATCTCGCAAAGTCCATATTTAAACATCTCGCAATACTTGAACAATAATTTCGCAATGATGAATATTTCAGACATCTCGCAATGTCTTGAAAAATTCAACTTTCGCAATGTCTAAACATGTCGCAATATCATAAACCTGATACATTTCGCAATGTCATTAAGCTCTTTCTGCAATGTCCTAAAATTGATACATTTCGCAATGTCCATGTATGTACTTTTCGCAATATCTATCCACACTTTCCGCAATGTCAAAGTATTATACATGTTGTAATACCACATAAGCCGAACATTTCGCAATGCCACAACCTAGTTTCTTCGCAATGTTCATATGGACATTCCACAATGTTTTATCAACATTCCGCAATGTTTTGGGCGGGTATTACGAGGCGTTAACAGATTGGTTCGATTTCGAAACTTAGGACAATTCTAACCAAAACTGAGAATGACCCATTGTTTATCCATTATAAACACTCGTTTTCCTCAATCAATTTAATCAAATATCCTAATAATTTTTCAAAACCCTAATCTAATTAGATCATGATTTAGGGTTTGTTTGTGTGAGTTTGATTAAACATGGTGAAATAATTGTCACATAATAAGTATGATATTGATACCTTGATGTTTGTTGCAGGTAATGATAATCAGAATCAAAGCCTTTTGGAAGGAATACTAATGGCAGCAAGAATAAGGACTAGGGTTTGTGTTTATGTGTTTTTGTGTAGACGGAGAAGAAGGGGGGGGGGGTTATGTTTTGACTTAGGTCAACCAAATTTCCCTAATGTCCTACTTTGACCCCCTAACTTCTTTCTCATTCCATTTTGTTTTAATTAAGTTAAATATAACTAAATCTAACGTTCGTTAATAAAAACATCACCTTCGTTATCACTTAATTGTTAACTTAACTATTGTCCAAACACACCACACAAACACACTTAATCCCTTATGCCTTAACGCCCGTAAGCCATTTTCCAACTAAAGTACCTAAACCCGAGGCCTATAAATCACAAATATCACGAAGCATGAAATTCACAAGCGATGACGAGCAATGATCATATAACTATTTAAATTTTGAAAAGCTTTATGAAGACCGATTCAATTCCAAGATGATTTTACATTTTCTCCCCCTTAAACACTGACCCGTTTTCTATTTAAAGAGCTGTAGTCATTGTTTAAAGAGTCGCATACCAAAGAAAGCATTTTCAGTTTAATGATTTAAAAGAGTGATTCTGGTGGCAATAAGATTTCTCTTATTTAAACAAAATAAGTGCACTGAAGCGTACAAAAATTTGTGTCAGACCAAGCTATAAAGTAAACTTGATCCCTTGAAAGGTTTTGAAATAAACCTTGCCCGAGAAAATTAATTCCCTTTGTGAGCCAACGTTTTCAAAAGAAATACGTGACTTTAATGTGAAAAGCGAGTTGCAGTCAGAAATAACTACAAGTAATATGGGCATGTTTCAAAATATGTACAACTTTTATACGGACATTATTTATGGCGTCGTGTCAATTTTAATAGACATTTCTAAAGCCGTAAATATTAGCGTACTAAAGGACATGCCCGATTTAAAACAAAAAAATATTTTTGGATTTTCTTGATTTTACATTTTTTATGGTTTTTGTAGGTTTTATTTTTTGGATTTTTCTTTTTGGTGGTTTTTATATATATGATAATATACATGATCACGATAAAAGGATACTCGAGAATAGTTTACCACCACTATTCTGTAGATTCTTCTGCCAACTCTTGAAGAGTCGTCGGTGAGAATGATTTCATGCCCAGCTTGTCGATCAAAAACTCGATAATTCCTCGATCTAGAGCCTCTGTGGACATATCCGCTAGCTGATACTCAGTGTTGAGAAAATACAGCTCTATCACTCCATTTTCCACTTGCTCTTTGGTAAAATGGTAGCGAATGTCAATATGCTTCACCAGGGAGTGTTGAAAGTAGTTGCAGCAAAGGGAAATGGCGCTTTTGTTGTCACAGTACATCGGAATTTTGTTGAATTCAAGACCGTAGTCAGTCAGTTGTGATCTCATCCATAGAAATTGAGCACAACAACCGGACATGGCAATGTATTCAGCCTCTGTACTTGATATCGCAGCGCTTTTCTTCCTTTTAGATGCCCAACTAATCAGTCTATCTCCAACAAGTTGCACACTTCCAGATGTGCTACGTCTAGTATCTTGACACCCAACATGATCCGTATCTGCATAAGATATTTGTGCAATGGAGGAGTCCTTCGGATACCATAGACTACTTTGAAGTGTTCCTTTAAGGTATCGAAAGATCCTTTTCACAACATGTAAGTGCTTTTCGATAGGCCAAGCCTGATAACGGGCACACATGCATATAGCAAATTGCAAATCAGGCCTGCTAGTAGTCAGATAGAGAAGGGTGCAGATCATTCCACGGTAAAGTTTGGAATCGACAGCAATCCCATCCCTATCTTCATCCAACTTGGATATCTCCACCATTGGAGTATCTACGGGGTCACAGTTTTCAAAGTGATACTTTTTCAAAGATTCAAGAGCATATTTGTATTGATTAATGAAGATGCCTCTTGGATTTGAGAAATTTGTAACCCTAAGAAAAATGAAAATTTTCCCATGATCGACATCTTAAAACGTATGGACATGATTTTCTCAAAATAGTCAAACAGTCTTTGAGTAGTGGGAGAAAATATTATATCATCAACATAAATTTGTACCAGTTCGTTGTCTTCCTTGAGAATGAACAATGTCAGGTCCACTTTGCCTTTGGAGAAGCCTTCCGAGATGAGATAAGACGATAAGAGATCGTACCACACGCGTGGAGCTTGTTTCAACCTATAAAGAGCCTTCTTAAGCTTGTACACGTGATTAGGATACTCTGTGTTGACGAATCCATTTGGATGGCTTACATAGACATCTTCCCTTAATTCACCATTGAGAAATGCCGTGTTAACATCCATTTGGTAGACGATCATATTCATGTGAGCAACATAAGCAAAGAATAGTGTAATCGCGTCCAATCTTGCAACAGGAGCAAAGGATTCTTCAATGTCAATACTTAAAGCTTGTTTGTAACCTCGAGCTATCAATCCAACCTTGTTCTTTAAAACACCACCCAACTCATCGAGTTTAACCTTAAAAACCTACAAAGTAAGAATGTCGACTTTGTCGGGTAGAGGAACTAATTCCCATACTTCAAGTCATTGAAATTCATTAAGTTCCTCTTGCATGGCTTTAGTCCGAGAGGATTGTGTCATGATTGTTGCCAACTTTTAGGTTCAACCTCGGAGAGAAATGCATCAAAATAGCAGTATAATGCGTGTTCTTGTAGTTTATGGCGTGTTAAGACTGGTCGATCGATGTCACCAATGATATTGCGGATTGGGTGATCCTTTGTCCATTTAGTGTTATGATTTTTAATCCGTGGTTGTTTGGAGTGAACGATTGCAGGAGCTTCCTCTGAGGTAGATGCACCGTTAGGATTTTTGGGTATTGGTAAACCATAGAATGAAAGCTCTTGTAAGTGAGAAAATTCCAAGTCGTGATCATCATAATCCTCTTCAACATCATCAGGAACGAGTGGGGGGTTGATTAGTGTGTAGTTTGAGAATTGTTGTGGGATGGTGCATCCGGTCCAGTAGTGACTATAGATGCATTGGATTGATTTTCATTATCTTGAGCAACAACTTCAGGAAACGGAGCTACTACTGCAGGTGCTGGAGAATCATCACTTGGAGGATCAAAGAATTCATCAAACATATGTTGAAATAACTCATCCCACTTGAGCCTTTTAGGTGGTGTAAATGATGGAGAAGTAGGATTATTGGGATTTAATCCAGAATTAATAGTACCCGGCTCCCATCTCATGAAATGCGGGTTTAAAGTTGCGTTGCTCAGAAGCCATCGTCGTCAGCTCATCAAAATCGTCATCAATAGTTTCTATTATCTTTCCAAGATGACGGTTATAAATCCGGTAAGCTTTCATTGTGGGTGAGTAACCAATGAACATTCCTATATCAGCCTTCAGTTGAAGTTTGCCCAAATTCTCACTATTTGTATTTTGATAGCAAAGTGCACCAAACACATGTAGAAATGATATATCGGGTTTACGTCCATGAAGAAGCTCATACGGTGTTTTTCCATGGCGCTTACAAATGATAGAGCGGTTTTGGGTATAACATGTTGTTGCCACTGCTTCAGTCTATAAGAATAAAGGAGCATTTGCATAAATCAACATAGTTCTAGTAGCTTCCATAAGTGTACGATTACGTCTTTCCACGACACCGTTTTGTTATGGTGTGCGAGAAACTGATGTTTCGTGTGAAATGCCAACCTCTTCATTTTAGTCCCATAGAGTTTGATTAACGAACTCAGTTCCATTATCAGTTCGAATGTGGCGAATAGTAGCATTAAGATGCACTTGGATCATTTTATGAAATTTGAATAATAAATTTTGGTGCGTGATCCTTTGTCGCTAAGAACTTTACCCATGTAAACCTTGAAAAATCATCCACCATGACGAGAATGTATTTTCGACCACTTACACTAGCCGTATGCATTGGCCCGCAAAGATCCATGTGTAAAAGATGTAGAATTTCCTGGTTTGTGTCTGCAGCTTTAGGTTTGTAAGACTTCTTGGTGCTTTTCCCCAATGAACACGCGGAACATAAATGATCCTTGTTAAACTTGAGCTTTGGAAGACCACGAACAAGTTAGTTTTTAGCCAAATGATTAATTGCATCAAAGTTAAGATGAGATAACTGTCGATGCCACAACCATGATTTGGTATTAGATGCTTTAGAGAGAAGGCATACAGGAGAAGCGGCCATCATGTTTTGAATAGACAGTGTGTAGAGATTATCCCCTCGAGAACCTTTTAACAAATCATTTCCTACAAGATCACGAATGAAGCAGGTATGTTGTCGAAAAGCAACCTCATGTTTGAATCACAAATTTGTCCCACTAAGAATAAGTTGTGACCGAGTCCTTCCACATAATACACCCTTGAAATCATAACATTCCTAATCTGATATTCGCCATAACCCATAATCTTTGCAATATGGTCATTACCAAATTTCACCGTGCCTAGAAACTTGCTAAAGAAATTTTTGAGCATCGAGCGATCTCCGGTCATGTGCTTGGAGCACCCAGAGTCCAAGTACCACACGATGATTTGGACCACCTGAAAATATCACCAGACAATGATGATGTATCAGAATCTAATTGTTCCTCTGTGTTAGCAGGTACGGATATAATTATCTTAGAGTTCCTATCAGAAGAGTTCTTAGGTTTCCAAACTTTCTTCCTAGATGTTGGCTTAGATTCTAGTTGTCTAAGATCCTGAGGTACTTCTTCACTAGTAGGCACAATAGTGGACGCAGACCTATTTAAAGGGCGCTTTTTCAATTTCTTAATGCTAGAGTTCCTATTTAAAGGATGCTGAGACCTAACTTCAATGGATATGATCCTAGTTAAAGGGCACTTAGTTCTATTTGCAGTAAAGGTCCTACCAGTGGATTGCCATTGCCATCCAACTTGGGTGAATTTCTTCCCCGTTGGAGTCCATTCAAGATTGTTCATAATAGCATACATTTCATTAACATGGTCAATAAGGCATAAATTATGACGCTGAGAAAACATGCATTCATTACAATTCTAACATCTCAAATTAGAATTCACTTTGCGCTTAGGCTTCTGCATAGAGGTAGAGCCTTTTGTCTTAGGTACATGATTCTTTTTATTCAAATCTGAAATAACATTCCTAGGGTGAACTTCTAATTTCTTCTTCATAGTGCTACTATTGGAGGGCTTGATCCTATCTTTCTTTACTCGAGATCCTTTAGCCTTAGTAGACGCAGTTACTCCTGCAGAAGGCAAGGGAACATTAGTGGCAGATTTTGATTTAGACTTGATGGGTGTGTTTAAAGTAGGTTTAGCTCCTGGGGTCTTATTGAATGGAGTCATGGAAATGGTGGGGGGTTGTTGTTTAAGTGGTGTAGAACCCGGCGGTCCTATAAAGTTAAGATATGTTAGGCAACATTGAACCCTCTCAATATATAAATGAGCAGCGTTATACTCGTTGTTTGTGGGATCAGATTCATATAAGTAATCTAAAATATCCCTTGTAAGAAGCACATGCCTAATTGCCTTTTTCATATAATCCATGTATACCATTGATCTTTTCTTAAGGTCCGGGTTCTTATAAAGCACCACTTCTTTTGTTTTTGGAGCACTAGACGTCAGGGCAGAGATTGTAGCTGCATTATCAAAAACTTCTTGTCCTTTGAGTTGAAGTGTCTCCTTTAATTCAGCCAAAACCATGTTTTTGTCTATGAGCTGAATATTTAAGTCAGAGATTTCCTCACACTTTTGGTTTAGTTGGTCAACAAGTGAATTTTGTTCTGCCACATTAAAAGCGAAGAGTTCTTCTAGTGAACCATAAATTTGTGAAAAAACCCTGCTTTACTTTTTCAAAACTCCCCTAGCATAGAAGTAATTCTATTTTCTAAGGCATGGTTTTTATTCTCTTCAGTCTCTAGTTCAACTTTATCTGCTAATGACTCTCTCTTAAGTCTCATAATTTCTTCCTCTAATGCCTAAACCACCTGATTCATCTTTTCACTTGTCTCAACATTGTTTTTACAATAAGTTGTTTTTTAAAGATTTCCTTTTTAGATTGTTGTTCAATTTCAATAGATATACAATGTTGTTGAAGCTCGTCAAAACGTTTTGAAAATAAGTTATAAGAATCTTGAAGGTTTAAAAATTCAGCGTTAGATTCGTGACAAGAATGATTATCTACATCATTTACAGGCTCAACAGTATTCACAAAGAGATCATGCACATCATCACATTTATTCACAACAGATGTAATCACATTAGCACAATTAACAGTCACAACTTGCATCACATCGAGAGACACCACTTGTTCCAAGAATCGGTCGTATTCAAACAAAATCTTTTCTTTCTCAATTAAATGTAGCTCATAAGCATCATGCATTTCATGGAAAACTTTCTGAACTTCAGCCATTTCGAAATTTAGATTATCTCCGAGATCTAGAAAGCCCTCTTTAAGATTTTCTACAAACGGAACGACCCCTTTCTCAAACATCGATTTAATGTGTTCGAAAGCCCATTCTCCGTCGGTTTGAGTCGTTGGAGTCGTACATTCCTTAACGACATTGTCAAAACCGGTAAAGTATCATCTAATCTCTTTCAAGCTTAAGAATACTATAGTTACCGGTGGAAGACCCTTTGGAATTTCCTTGGGTTCATTCGGGTTGACAAGTGTAGGAAAGGTACTAGGGTTTTCTCTAGTGGACATGTAAGTTGGTGTAATGATAAATTCCCTTTGTATATTAAAGCGAGTTCTAAAATCCGTTTTTGCATACTCTTGATTAAGTTTATCATAACCAAACTTAGGATATTCTAAAAGCATTTAAGACCGATTCTCTTCAACTAGTGATATATACTCGGGATCATCCGGATTTACAATCAGATCTAAGACTAAACCTAATTTTGTTGCATCATAAAGTCTCATGTTGTGGTTAAAAGCTTGCCTTGCATAACCTGGGTTATGTGGTAGGTCTGTTAGACGCGATAGAGAAAATTCCTTAAAAGATGAATGAAAAAAATGTACCAAGTGTGAAGCGGAGTATTGTTTTAAAATCAAAATTTCAGTCTTTTTAATTGTCTCAGACGCATTAATTTCCGTTTCAACCTTTTTAGACTCGAGAATTTTGGAATCCGTTTGTAGTTTTTAAAAATTAGTAACGACTAACTCTTCTTTTTAAGTTCTTTTGAATGATTTGCTCTTAAATGTTCAATCTCTAGTAAATAATCCATTTGGACTTTCCTAAACTCATCAAACTCTGGATTAGTTAAGGTATTGGTCGAAGGAGTTAATTCCATGGTGTGAACCTTTTTCTTGTACAAAGCAAGCTCGACAGGTAAGGTCTGATTAACACTTAGTGTTTCAAGGACCAGAGTATTCATTTGGCCAAGCATAGATGCCGACACCATAACCAAATCTTGTTGATCAGGAGAATTCATATTCGTAATAGCTCTCGGTTGTGCTTCACTCAATGTCTGGGGACTTGCATTGATATTGCTATCATTGTTTGTCTCCTCGTTTGAATTACTAACCACCGGAGGCTCTTTCGGATACTGAGATGCTTGCTCAACTTGATAAGGTACAATACTAGTATCATTGGCAGTATTTGGTACCTTAGAGATTTGGTCAGACCCATAGAGCGAGAGATTTGCCATAAGAGCTGCCTTGGCGGTGTTGTAGTCATCACAGTCTGAATCATATGCATCAAGATCATCGCATTGATATGTTGCATTGTGAGTTAAAGCTTCTGTGAGTCCTTCATTGTCTGCAACTCCTGGATCGGCTAGAAACGATAACTCTTATTCATCTAGTTCACGGCTATTTGCTTGAGCTTTGACCAACATGACCTTCTCCTCAAACCACGAAGCATCCCTTCTCCTTTGGGTTTCTTACACTCCCTAGCCATATGTCCTCCCCCCCCTTTGCTGTTGTAGCAGATAACCATCTTCACTTTGCTAGTAGTGTTTCCTCTTTGAGCAGTGTTAAATGTGCGTACACCAGTATTTGATGAACTTAGTCTCCCCTGAAGTGGTTGCACCATGAATCTACCGTCTTGAATTGTTGCTTGTTGACGAGAGTTTTAAGAAGTTCTCAACTGATTATTTGTTGGAGATGGTCCTCTATAACATCTTTTGTTCAACGTTTGAGTTATATAGGCAGACATTTGTGCTAGTACATAAGTAGGATTATCCCCTTGTTTGAATTCAGGAAGTGGAACCTCATCATCGCAGTAGAAAACTGGTGCTGGTGGAGCTGCATACACACTTGAGGGAGTACTGACATGTTGTGAATAGTGGGGTTGAGGAACTTCTGGTTGCTGGTATGTGATAGCAGGATTTGTAGGTGGTTGATAAGGAGAGTATTGTTGTTGAGTATAGGGTAATAGATGTGAGTCACGTTGTGATAATGATGCTGGTAGCTGATATTGTTGCTGATATGATGTAGGTGGTTGTTGTAATATTGAATACTGTGGAAAGCATGGAGTCTGATACATGGGCTTGTGAAAAGATTATTGTCCCATATCATACGGAGTGTTGTTATATGACAATGTTGGATGATTTGCCATTAACGCCAATGGTTCGGAATAAGATCCTTGAGACATGTGTTTCATGAGCACATGCTTCTCGTGTTGCTGCAAGAAAGCATATAGTTGATCTAAATTTGATTTGTGCAAATCCTGAATCAATTTAAAGTCATTGGCTCCACTCTGGGGGTAACGTGTTCAAAAACTTGGTGTTGAGCTGCAACTGAGCAATCGTTAGATTATACACATTCAAATCATTCATCTATGTAGTGAATCGCGAATAGTAATTATGAAGAGTTTCCCCTGGAATGTATGAGAACCTATCGAACAAACCATAAAGTTGACACTCTCGTTACTACTTAGAAACTGAAGTCCCTTGTAACAAAACCGTTAAGCCATCCCATAGCTCCTTTGATATCTTGTGTTTACTTACCATACGGTAAATATCGGGTGGCAGAGCTTGAAGAATAGTCTGAACGGCCTTCTCATCCGCATCGGCAATGATTTGGTTGGCAGTCGTTAACTCATGAAATTTTCCTTGGCCGAGTCACATTGTCTATAGTAATTTCACCCCAATCAAGTGGTCCTTGCTCAATGGATTTAACCATAAGTCTCCCACTAGGTCTACCAATAATATAAGACATCATGCGACCCTGCCTTGCTTCAAATAGCTCTTTGATAAGTGATTGTGGTAAAATACGTCTTTTAGGAAAAAGAGCGTAAAAGCGGTAAGTATTAAGTGTCGATTTAAGAAAATCAAGCACTAATGACCCACAGGTGAAAGTTCGTTTCCCAAGGAGGTAATGTGTGTGAAAAACTTGTTAAATGTTTGAGATTAATATTGAAAGAAAGAAAAGATGAGAAATTAGAATGACGGATACGTTAAAATTACACTACGACGATAAAACGAAAAACCGTAAAAAGTGACAAAATAAAAATTAATTCTAAAAAATCCCAAAAAATTACCAAAAATAGCTAAAAAAAAACTAAGAGTTTACAAATGATCAAAAGTTTTTCAAACATTTTAATTAATTAAATATTAATTTTTAAATGCTAATTAAAGCCCTAAAAATCCAATTAATTAATAAAAAGCCCAAATAAAATTTTTTCACTTTGTATACCTCTAAAATGACTTAATAAGACTAAAAAACTATTTTTATGAAATTTAAATCTAATGAAAACTATTTTTAAATGATTAAAAACTATTTTTAAATGATTAAAAACTATTAAAATATTAAAATAATTCTAAAAATTAATATAATGATGAGAAAATTAATCTAAAAGTTTTAAAAATCCTAACTTAATGTATTTGATCTAGATAAAATGTAAAAGTTGCAAAAATATGAAAAACCAAATTTAATAATAAAATAATATTAAAATAATATTAAAAATCCAAAAATTATAATTTTTTTTAAAAACTTGCAAACTAGTTTATTTTAACCTAAATAATCAGAAAATGATAGTGAAATTACCAAAATACCCCTATTAGGCCTCAAATAGGCTAAAAACAAAAACAGTCCAAGATATTGGGCTATTTGGCCCAATAAGATCAAACTCAACCAAATAAGCTAAAAATCACCAGTCTAGCTTAAAATTAAATTCTAAACACAAAACTCTAAAGGCCCAAAAGCTGAATATGAGCTTATCACAGCTTAAATGTACATCAACTTATTCTTAATGGGCTTTTTGGCCCATTAAGCTATAAGCCAATGCCATAAGCTCTAATTTGTCACACAAAATTCTTTTGGGATGCTTAAGAGATCTGTAAAAAGAAATTTTGAAAAAGCACAACCAATAAGCCAAAAATAAGCCAAGTACAAATCCACTAAATGACAAAATAGTCGACTTAGAGTTTATACCACCTCAGACCTTGATTTAACTTGAAAAATACTCTAAATGATTTAAATAAGCCAAATCAATCAAGAAAGATCCAATAAGCAAAGCCAAATAAGCAGAATAAGCAAATAAGCACTTATCTAAAAGTCAAACAAGTTGGTTTTCTAGTCAAACCCTAAAGTCAACCACTCAAATGCTCCAGAATGAACAAATGGGTCAAATGATGAGCACCTATTACCAAATTGAAGTTTTTGAAGGTTTAAATAAGCTATAACAACTTATTATTAAGCTGAACCAAAAATAACACTAGCAGTGGCTAGCAGCACGGGAAAGGAGTTCCTACTGCTTTGACTATTTGACCTTTGATTTTTTCAGAGATATAATTGGATTCAATGAATAACAAGGGCACCCTTACAACTAGTGAGTTGTAAGGAGTCATAAACAAGCAAGAAATTATAAAATCACTCAGCCAAATGATACAGTTTAATAAATCAGTGCCCAGATATCACACAGACATGAAAAATAAGAAGTTATAGAGAAATAAGAAGATTAAGCAATAATAAGCCAACCAAATTGAACCATATGCATACACAAGCTATAATACTCCAATAAGCTTAAATAAACATGTTTCATACACTGATTCAAAGATTTGAGACAGATTAAAGCTTATACAGATTACTGATGAACAAATAGTACCCAAACCCTTTTTGCTGAACTAAATGACCACAAATCCAATTTCAACACCACAAATCTTCTACAAAGGTTGCATAAACTTAGATTTAGCACTTTTTAACCCTAGTTTACCCTTAGATATAGGTGTCCCCAAAATTTCAGTCAATAACAACAAGTAAAATAGATTTCATGGCCTTTTGTTGGATTTATGTGATACAACCTTGAAAACTTGCAGATAAGTAACCAAGAGCACACTATAAGCAAGAACAAACACAAAATACCCAATAAAACATACTCAAGTGAACCCAAAACCAGATTATGCAGTAAACCCAAACACCCCTTATAAAACTGATTTCACACTTTTTCAAAGGATATGTTAGATTCAAACCACAAATCAAGATCAAATCAACTCAGCAACAAGAAATAACCACCAAATAACAAGATTCAACCATAAAAACACAGATTCACAAACAAAAACTCAGATTCTGTCACATAGCATGCAAACATTTAGAAAAGTAAAAAGAGTTTAGATATGTGCACCTCCAAAACATACATCCATGCTTTGGGATGTGTGAGCTTAAGTGGTAGCAGAACAACCACTAGCTTCCTTGTACCTGCTAACATCAACAAACACAAGAATGAACAAAATAATGACTGATTTTTGAAAACAAGGATTTTAAACCATAAAACCTTTCCTTAAAACTCAAAAAACAGATAAATGGAACTCAGATCTTAGCTTATCAAACACCAAACTTTTATAAAAACATAAAAGGAATTACAATTTTCAGAAAATACCAACTTTATATTTAGAAAAAGGAATTACAAATATTTAAGCTAAAATATGGAACAAATGGCTACTCACAAGTTGAGGCTCCTTTTATAGAGTACAATAGATGATTCTAGAATGGAAAACCACATGAAAACCCTAGCTAGAAAATTCCTAGAATGCCCTTGAGTGCTTGAAGGCGTGTTGAAGTTGTCAGATGTACAAATGAATCATAGACATTCATTTTTGATTTGGGGCCAAGTAATGAGTGTAGAACGTTGATCTTGCCACGTGGATTTGCTTGGAGAGGAGGGTGTCAAATGATTGGTGTAGGGCAGGCTTGGGTGGGGTCCTTGAGTGAGTGGGTGTGAGAGTTTAAGTGTGGGATGTGTTTGTGTGAGTGTCAAACAAACGTGGGAAGTTCTAATTTTGATTTACCCTTTGTTATGTAAAAGGTAAAATTGGGTTTCATACGGTGAACAATAACTATGTTTGATCCGAAATTAGGGGAAAGTAAGTTGTTTGGCGCAATAAACAGGTTTGAATGTTTTAGTGGTCACTTTTAGTCCTTAGACCTTGGGAAAACTTGTAAACAAAGTCTTTTCTCCTTGCAAACCCGTTTTCCTTTGTAAATGAAGTTTCAGATTTCATAGTTTGGCCACAAAATGTTTTCAAAAAGGGAATTAGGGCTTATACACTCTTTTATCCATTTTAAAAGGACTAGATGTGTAATTTTCTTGAACTTGAAGGTCTTCTTTGGACTTTTGACTTCATGAGGGACCATTGTTGATAACTTATATTTTTCGAGGTACTAAACTTGCCAAATCTTCAAAGTTGAAGGACCTTTTTCACATTTTGACAAACTTAAGGGACCAAACTTGTAATTATGATTATACAAGGGTATTAAGTGTCAGTTATTCATAAATGAGGGATCATTCTTGTACATCTTCAAGTATTCAAGGGTTATTCTTTGAGAAATCCATAACTTGGGCCCGGTTCATTGTGCGGCTTCGTTTCTCGTGTTTGTTTTTTCTTGTTTCTTGTGATATTTTGTCTTTTTCACGATATCCATACCTAAAATACACAAGTAAACAAACACAAGAATATATATGGTATTTTGATGACATTTTATGTATTTAAAGCCCGAAAAGAACGATGAGATCATGTATAAATGCCATCTCATCAATAAGCAACGGTGGACGGGTATCGTTACTCGAGATGATAGAAAGGCCAGTAAGCGATGTCATTGTAGGCATAAATGAATGTGAATTCATTTTTTATCACTTGATGAAAGATTACTAAATGATCGAGCAATGAAATAAAGTAAAGTGTTTTCAGTGTTGTTGAAACAATATGTTGTTATCTTTTAGTTGTGTGTTGTTGTGAGAGTCTTCAAAGATATGCAAAGTCTAAAATCCGCTAATTTGTGCAAAAACCTAAAAATTGCTAATCTTCGCAATGTACAAAAGACAAACTTCGAAATGTTTGAAATGCCAATTCTTCGCAATGTATAAATGCAAACTTCGCAATGTCTCAAATTCAAAGTCTACGCAATACCCAAAGTTCCAACCTTCGTAATATTAAAATCTGTTTCTTCGCAATAACCTCAAGTTCAGTCTTTGCAATATGCAATATGCACAAACTTCGTAATACCAAAGAATGGATTCTTCGCAATGTTGAATTGGATTCTTCGCAATATCAACCAAAATGACACTTTTCGCAATACCAAAGAGCAATCTTCGCAATACTTAGACCCTAGTATATTGCGAGGAATAATCTGTCGCAATAACAAAACCCTTGTGTATTGCAATGGATTTTTAATCTGAAGTTTCGTAATAAAATTACTGTTCCGTACTTTTGAAGAAAAATTTAGATTTTTGCTTAGAAATCCGTGATGTTAACCAATCCAAAGCACACAAATACCTACCACAACTATGTAGGAGATACGTGGATCACTTAGAACAATAAAAATACGAAAAAAATTTGAAGCTTGGGTAAAAATCAATGAAAACTCACGAATCACAATAAAATAACCATGAATAACACAAAACCTACCTCTATTTCATCCTATGGCTCTTGATACCAATTGTAAAATCTTGTTAATCTATGATCTAACAAGAGGGTTGATGTTTCTAGTGAGAGAAAGTAGAGAGAGAAAGATGAGAGAAAATGTGTGTAATATGTCAAAATAATAAAACAACCAACACCCCTTCCCATGAAGGAAAGTGGTTTATATCCCCAAGTCCATTAGTGAACTTGGGCCTCCGGCCCATGAACATGCTCATGGGTCGGGCTAATATAAAATGTAACTAAACTATACTACGAGCCCTTAACTATGATCTAACAAGAGGGTTGATGTTTCTGGTGAGAGAAAATGGAGAGAGAAAGATGAGAGAAAATGTGTGTAATATGTCAAAATAATAAAACAACCAACACCCCTTTCCATGAAGGAAAGGGGTTTATATACCCAAGTCCATTAGTGGACTTGGGACTCCGACCCATGAACATGCACATGGGTCGGGCTAATATAAAATGTAACTAAACTATACTACGAGCCCTTAACTATATTGTTGGAGTGATCGAGACTTTCTAAATACAAAAAACGTATTTCCAACAAGTATGTATTGGTTACGCGTTATATGTTCAATGGTTGAGTCGGTATGTTATGTTTGTACGTTAGATGCTGAATGGATGAGTTGTTATGTATTGGTTACACCTTATATGTTTAATGGTTGAGTCAGTAGGTTCTGGTTGTATGTTAGATGTTTAATGGATGATTCGGTATGTTATGGTTACACGTTAGATGTTGAATGGATGAGTCTGTATCTATTGGTTACACGTTATATGTTCAATGATTAAGTCGGTAGGTTATGGTTGTACGTTATATGTTCAATGGTTAAGTTGGTCGGTCATGGTTGTACGTTAGATGTTGAATAGATGAGTCGATATGTTATGGTTACACGTTAGATGTTGAATGTATGAGTCGATAGGTTATAGTTGTACCTTATATGCTCAATGGTTGAATCGGTAGGTTATGATTGTACGTTAGATGTTGAATTGATGAGTCGGTATGTATTGGTTACACGTTATATATTCAATGGTTGAGTCGGTAGGTTATGGTTCTATGTTATATGTTCAATGGTTGAGTCGGAATGAATCGAGAAAGTAAACCGACCGAACCGGAATGAGTCGAGAAACTAAACCGACTAGACCAGAAGGAATTGAGAAATTAAACTGACCGGGATGATATTATTATTATTTTATAAATGACGATTGGTACGCCGATGCGTTCCAACAATACGAGTCGGGTGGTGCGAGCGGGAGTGGCGCGAGCGGTATTGGGAATGCTCGCGAGGATGATGACGAGAATAATGACACCGATGGATAGTATTTCTTGTTTTTCCTACCTTAACATGCATGTTGAATAATTGTAAACCCTGAATTGTAACAAGGAACCAATGTAATTGTATACGTACAAGTTGTGATGTATTTGGTATTGAGTTGATGTATTTGTATTGAGTTGATCGATCAATCCATTATATGGTATTGTCTTTTGGTACTAGCTTAGTTGACGTTTTATATCATATTATATTCCTAGGTTTGGTAGGTTTTTTTAAGAAAAAATCTGGAAATAACCTGTTGTGCAGGCTGTATAAAAAAAACACTGAACTTTTCTTAGCGACATGTCGTCGTGGAAAAACGAAGCTCGTTTGACTTTTCAAAAAAAGCCAAGGATCTTGCCTGGCGATTTGTCGCCGGGGAATGTTTGCCAGCACACTAAGGCTGCAACGTGGCTAGTTGACTTGTCAACGTAAAGTTTTCTTGGGCGACAGTGTTGTCGGGGAAAAGTCAAGATTAATTAACATCGTGGTGAATATATATAGCGGTACTTGCATGCGTGTATGCAAGTGCTTATGTGTTCAAAACAAATTGATCTTACTTTGGTTTAATCATTTCATTTATTGAATTCATAGTGCTAGCTCGCTCGTTTGGGAATCATGAGGGTAGTAAAAATACATATATTCTCCTTCAAGGTACCATTCCCCTGCTCCTGCTGTAGAGGGGCTATTTAAATATTGTTCTCGGTTCAAAGCTAAATTCTAACTGATTAGGCTAACTGAGAGATGTCGATTGCGATTACATGGACCCTGTCTTTGAATAATGTCTGGTTTTTCTGTTAAATCATTATCATATTGTGATCACGGAAAATATTATAAGAATTAAATGTCATTAGGCAATAAAAACGTATTCCGTGTGTAATTAACAACTGCCTTTAATTAGTTTCAATATAGGTAAATAACCTTTATGGCAATGAATTAACGTAATAAATTATTGGGGTCCTTGATTATTCCGTTAGAAAAATGTGATAATTCCCATAGTTAAGAGCCCAGGGAGTGTTGGCGCCGTGGGGTGCCAAACCCACGGCGCGAGTGACGTAATGAATCCCCGAACCACAAAATCTCACGGCGTGGGGCTTGGCGTGACTCAACCCACTCGGCGTGAGTGGTGAGTTTAAAAAAGAAAAAATTATTTTTTTTGAATTTTTTTTTAAAAAATGGCTACTAGCCGTTGTATTTGAAAAAAAAATGTTTTTTTTTTGTTTTTAATGCCCCAACGGCTAGTTTTTAAAAAATATATATATAAATAAAAATTTTAAATTAAATTCCAACGGCTATATTATTTAAAAAAAATAATTTTTTTTTCAATTTTAATCTCTATATATATACTACATTTCTTATATCATTTTTTACACACACACAAATCATTCTCTCATTTATCATTCTCCCATTCACAAACACAATGGCCGGCGAAAATTGGTTCGGAATCATCCACCTCCTTTGTATTTTTTTTTAATTCGAAGTTGTATTTTTCTATTTTTTTAGGATTGTAATATTTATTTTTATTTATGAAATGAAGTAATTTAATTTTAAAATGTGAGAAATGAAAAAAAAAGTGGGACCCACAAAAGGGAGTCACTTGGAGTGATGACTCCCCTGATTTTTCCACGTGAGTGAGTGAGTGAGTGGTTTCACTGACGTGACACCCCAAAACACACTCACTTGGAGTGATGACTCCCTGCCCTCTAAAGTTATGAAAAAGATTCTTTAGTTTTGTGCTCTTTTATTCTTCAAGCAAGAACAATCTAAATTAGTTCTCTAGAATAACATCAAAAGAATATCAATTCGCTATGTTCTCATAAAATTTATTAATCATAACTAGGTCTTACTTAGAAAAGAAGTTCGATCTTGGCTAAATAACATGCATGTCCAAATCTTGCATGGGTTACACCACAAAACATGCACAAACTATAATACCATATGACAAATGGTGGATTTACAAAAATTTACAAAATACAGTAATATTCTAACAAGATAATTTGACAACAAAATATGAAAAACAAAAAAAAAAATTTATTGTTTAATGTGATTAGACTAACACTTACCTAGTCATGATACCTCCTCGTTTGATTCTTGTTACGGTTTTAACACTTTTCTTAAAAATATATTTTTTAAAAATTTTAACACTTCATCTCTATAAATACCAATCAATTTATCTATTTAAATTCAAAAATATATTATTTCAAGAAGAATATGGCTTGTCACCTCCACTAAATATCGACGAAAATACAACTTTGGTTAAAAAATTAATCTACGAAGCTGCTGTTCTTTTGTAAATGCTTCCATAGCTAAAGATGGTCTGAATATTGCATACGAGAAATGCAATGATATTCCAAAAGAAGGCGATGCTTTAATCGACATTATTTTAAAAGAATCGAAAAAAGATTACGACATGGATGACTCTCTGTTTCGAAAGACAACTAAAATCTAACGATAAATGAAAAATAAATATGTTTGGCTTCATGAAAAGTACGATCAGATTTTGTATTGCAGTTTTGAATTACGTATTGTAATTCTTCATTTCGTACTGTAATTTTTTAAATTCCGTATTGTACTTTTAAATTTCGTATTGTAATTTTTAGAACTTGTTCAAACAGCTAATTTTTAAATTTTCTCTTATAAATATCCGTTAGCATTTTTTCATTTTTTTTACACAAAACATACCTATTATCATCCTTTCTTCCAAACAATGTATAAACATATTCATTCTTCAGAACTCTCCCACATAATTTAAATGAAATAAATTATGAAAAATAAGATTTAGACCTCTTTATGTGACAAAAAGCATGAATTGATGCTTATTATAGTTTACTAGTATTAAACCTCTTCATAATTTTATAATCCTTAACATGAATTATGGATGCCTTAGTTCATTGTTACCTTAAATCTATTATATCTAAATTTTAGGTCTTTAACTTTGAAATGCAGGAGTACATTTAATGCCAGTAGAATGGAGCTAAGCTATGTTAAATATGGTACAAGTGTATAATGCTCAAATACATACGGTTTAAACAAGTTCTTGGCGTACATACGGGTTAAAAACAAGTTCTAGGCGGGCTGTTCATCCAATGTTGAGAATGTATAACATCTTAGGGGTTTTACAAGTATTAACTTTCTGGAATGTAAAACATCCAGCAGTTACGAGAATTATAATTGAAAGACTTCATTAATGTTTGTGTGTATAAATGTATGGCAGCAGTCTTTGTATTCCTCACATCATAACTGAATCTAATCAAGTAGCAGCGATGTTTTGCAATTCTTCCCTGTCTGCCATGTCTGCTTATTCGCCCAAGGAATCCCAATAGAAGTTGGACAGCAAGACTGTCTGCAGTTCAGGCAAGAATGCTGAATCTTCAACCAAAAAATCAAAGTCAGAAACTAAGGTTGCTGACATGTCTACTGCTAATTCTTCCAAGCATTCGCCAAAAAAGCCTAAAGCTAAGGCTGTATGCAGCACATCCAAGGCTACTGAAACATCAAATGTTGATGGAAGCGTGAAATCAAATACCAATACCCTGGAAATAGCAAATCCTTTGTTCTTGAGCCAACTGGATATCAATATCACAGGTTTTATTATTTCCATGATTGGGAGGATATGGGATGTGAATGCTCTAAATGGTCATTATTTGTCTACTGATTTTGTAGTGTCTGATAGCAAGGTAGCATTAACATAAAAATGTTTTTTTATAACTTTTCTTAGGGTTTTGGTTGTGATGGTTAACGTTTATTTTTACAGAGAAAGCTCACTCATTGTAGTGTCAAGGCGAATGTTGCGCACAATTTTATGCGGGTAAAAGAAGAAGGTATATATTCAATAAAGAAATTTGTTGCTCATCAAAACAAACAATAGTATCAAATTCTGAAAGAGGATACCTTCATGTTAGAATTTAATGGCGCAACTGTGGTGCGAATGGTTTCTATTCCGCATGATGGCTTTATTAGATATCCTTTTCGAGTAATTCCTTTGGACCGCGTTGAGGTTATAAACAATAAGTTTATGTTTGGTTAGTTTTTTTCCCTTTTCCCTGCAATAATAATAATTATGATGTTAGTTGGTAATCAAGGTTAGTTATCCGCTTATGGATGTGTGATTTGAAGCTGCAGATGTTGCTGGGTATGTTACAAATGTTGGGAGAACTTCCGTTAAAAAGACACTATCTAAAGCTCTAGATTTTTTCCTGAATTGTCCAAGGTTCTTTCACTTTTATTTACCTTTCCTATATTTACATTAGACAAATTTATTTGTCTATTTCGGAAAATTTAGTTTACACTATGTTTTCATGGAAGAGTGGGGAGTCTCTTAGGGTTACATTATGAGGTGCCCTTGGTGAGGTTCTAATAGAAAAGTAAACCAAACATCTTGGTGACTGTCCAATTGTTCTAAATTCGCTATCAGCTAAGATTTGGCAGAGTAGGTGTCCTTTGTACCCTAAAGTGACCCGTGCTAGGAGGTTGATCGGACATGCGGTTACCCGCGGTTCGAGTTACGGTTAACCATTTTATAAGTTTAATCGAGTGTGAATTTATAAATAATAACATGGTTTAAAGTTTAAACCATAAAATGTCGTTTTCGCATAATTAAATGAAACTGAATAAATAATAATCATGTAAAAGTAATTTCGTTACAAAAATGCATTCAAATGTCCTAAATAACATATTAACAAAAGATAGGGGCGAGAATGGGGCCGTTTGGGGCGGTTTTATGCTAAAACCAAAAACCAAACCACAAACTTCGGTTTTTACATATCACAAACCATTTGATTTCGTTTTTTCAGTTTCGGTTTTTCGATTTTTTCATTGTAACGGTTCGGTTTCGGTTTTATTTTGGTTTTTTACTTTTTTAATTTTACGCATTGGGCTTCCTATTTACAAAAAACCTCATCATCAATAGTTAATCACTTTCGACACAAATTAAACTCATCATATTGGAAGTAGCAACCAACAATAATAGTTTCAGTCAGTTACATACGTTACATTAATAGCAATATTAGTTACCATTAAATTATATAAAATCTAAAAATATAATAAAATAATAAAATTCTTATATAGAAATCATAAATCTAACAAAATTTAGGTGAAAAAATCATAATCAGTTATTTTAATATCTTATATAAATATGTATATTTAAACAAAAAAAACAACTAAACATATTAGAAATATCACATATATAACTATTTAATATATAAAAATATATTAATTTTGTAGAACTAAGTGGGACGGGGTGGTTTTTCGGTTCGGTTTTATACATTCAACCAAAAACCGCCCCAAACATTCGTTTTTCGAATATGTGCAAACAATCTTTTTGGTTTTTCAACTGGGGCGGTTTTTTTGGTGCGGTTTTTTTCGGTTTTTTGGTTTTTGGTTCGGTTTTATGCTCACCCCTAACAAAAGATATATTATTCGGTATTTATAGATTGCGATCACATTAACTAAATTTTAGACGTAAATATTTAGAAATATTGATATTAGATGTAAAAATGTCGTGTTACAATAAAAATAGTTTTATAATATAATTAATACATGTACTGTTTTTTTAGAACGGAAATACATGTACTATTAATTAAATATTTAGTTAAAAAATTTCATGTATAATATGCGCGGATCGACTCGATTAACTGCAGATATGTAAAAATGAAAACCGAAACCGAACCGTGATAAGCGGGTTTTTCGATTTCAATTTTTTCGGTTTCATAACCTCCCATCTTTTTTAATAGCTTTTACGCTTCTTGACTTCTTGTTAGGAACTATTTTGATTGTAACATGTGATATGATTAACTAATGATTCTTGTCAATGTTGTAGAATAGAGAACATGAAAACTAATTCCGTGTTATGTATGTTCGAATGACTACGAAATTACAAACTTAGAGATGAATTCATAATATTCGATGCAAGTCCTCCAAAGTCTAAAGGATGAAGTAATATTCCCACTTTATATAAAGGGTGGTTAAATTATACATAAGAGTATAAAAGTCTATTTACATTTGTTATTATGTGTATCAATGTGTACATATCAATTCCTTTAAGTATATTCATAACACTTTTTGTCATTCTTAATGACATGACTTGTTGCATTTATTATTTCTCTAATATGTCATCATTATCTATAAAGTTACGCCTTCGGTTATCGCCAAGTTGGAGTGTGACAATCATGAGGGTTGACCTTCATTGTATCCGTTACCCGATTTGTGATGACGTTGTAGAATCCGGATAAAACCTTTTTCTTTGTTGTGAGTTGGAAAAATAAACTTAGAGAGGTGTTGTTGATTGGTGAAAATTAGGCAACGTCAACTTAAGGAACCTACAAGATGCCAGCAGACTCCAAAATGTTTTTTGACACGGTCGTTTAATCTACCATTTGGTATATATGGAGATCTTGAAAAAAAAGGTCTCCGATTCAAAGAGATCCAACTAACACATGATTCTTGATAATGTGAAGCTTTCAACCTTCAATTGGATTACTTATAGGCAAACAAAGTCTCACCAAAATGGATATGTTATCCTTCTAAGAGATGAGATCCTGGTAGAATGGTGCTTCATCAAAGAATAAAGGAACACATCATGACCATCCATATTTTTTTTCATCTAATGGCTAATATCAAAAGCCCAACCATATATAAAACCCTAAAAACACCTCCTATCCCTCATTTACTAAAAAACTCTTTCTCTCTCTCTCTCTCTCTAGTAAACACACACAACCTACCTCCCACCAAACTCTCACCGGAAATCACAACACATCACCGGAATCAATAAGGAATCTCGCCGGAAACCAAGAAAAAACGATTGAGACCTTAACCACTACCACGAATCATTTTAAAACAACATACCTCGTTGAAATCACAACAAAACGTGCCAGAATCACAAGAAAACTCGCCGGAAAATAACCACCTCGCCGGAAAAAATAAATCTCGCCGGAAAATGATATTGAGCAATGAAGTTGTTGAAATCATTAATGATGATGATTTTTACGTAGTAGATCCGAACAAAAGAAGTTCTTGGACGTGATAATGGACTTGAATGAACAAAGATGTTTTAAAAAAAAGTTGCAGATCTAGATGCTAAGAATATAAATCACATGTGATTCTCACTTTGATTGGTATGTTGTTTGTATGGTGTTATATTTTTTTATGGAAAAATATAAATCATGTATAATACTTTCTTGTGATTCAGTTTTTATCTAGAAATGATAATGTTTGATTATTAAGTTTGTTACGTGAAAGTATGAACTATTAGTGTTGTGAGATTATTTATTAGAATCATATGTAATTCAAGAAAAAGCACACGTAATTATCAGCGAATCACATGTAATTAAAGCAAAATTACATGAGATTGAGACAAAATCACATGTAATTCAGAATGTAATTTGTTTTCTATATTTTACAAGAATGACAACAAAACATTTCTATATACTGACAGAATTACATGTGATTCAAACAAAATCACATGAGATTAAAACAAAATCACATGTGATTCATCTAAAGTGGGTTTGTTAGAAGAAGTTAAGGTTCTGAAATGTTTGAATCACATACTTGAATCAAATCTCGTCATGGTGAATCACATGTGATTCTTTGTGATTTGGTTGAGTTACATGTGATTTAGTCGAGTTACATAGTGATTTTGATATGAAGTTGAATTGTTATAAACAAATAGAAATCACATGTAGTTTTGGTGAATTACTTGTGATACTTGTCTAAAATTGTTTTGTTATTATTAAATAGAAATTTCGTGTGATTATGTCTTATTACTTGTGGTTGAGTCGTTATTTTGTGGAAAAATTTCATGTGTATCTATTCTTGATGTACAAGTATGAAAACACCAAGATCAACTGTATATGAGCATAATGAAACACCTGAGGGATATATCTATTCAAACAAAATCACATGTGATTAATTTAAAGTATGTTTGTTAGAAGAATTTAAAGTTTCAAAATGCTTGAATCACATGCAACGCAAGTAAAATCACATGTAATTATCACCCAATCGCATGTAATTCAAGCATAATTACATGTGATTCAAACAAAATTACATGTAATCGAGAAGCCAATTTGTTTTATATATTTTACATGAATGACAACACACATTTTAATATATTGACAGAATTACATGTGATTCAAACATAATCATATGTGATTCATCTAAAGTAGGTTCGTTAGAAGAAGCTAAAGTTTCAAAATGCTTGAATCACAACACAAGGAAAATCACATGTAATTATCACCCAATCACATGTAATTCAAGCAGAATTACATGTGATTCGAACAAAATCACATGTAATTCAGAAGGCATAAATGAGATAATCTGGCATTCAAGTCTTGAACATTTTCGATAATTAGATGTTTACTTTTTTACAATTAGAAATGTTTAACTTTTGATAGTTAAAAAATGTGATTTTGTACGAAATTACATATGATTTGTCTCAAAATCGCATGTAATTTTGTACAAGTTAGTTTAGTCCCGAATATTTGCAAAAACTAATATGTAATGAAAACTACAAATAAATCACTTTACATGTTAGGGAATCTTGAAAGTAGATTGACCTAAACTATTTAGTCATGTGTTTGCTTTACAGTGTGTATTTTAAGTAATTTTATTTTATAATACGTTCTAAATTTGGAAATTAATTGGTACCGACTGCAAATCAAAATCTTATGTTTAAACAAGAAAGGAAATTTTAAGTACTTTGTTGAAAGTACAAAGCACATAACGTAATATAGAAATAAAATAGAAATGGAATCATAAGTAATTATGTTGTCATAACGTTTTGTTATTAAAAAATGTGAATTACATGTGATTGTTTTAAATCACGTGTGAATTGCGTAAATCACATGTTATAAAAAAGGACAAAGCACATGAGACTATTTTATATGAAATTTTAGCAAATCATACGTTATTATATTGATATAACGTTTTGTACGTTATGAAAAAATGTAAATTACATGTTATTCTTTTAAATCATGTTGAATTGCATAAATCGTGTGTGATATTATACAAAATGAAATGTAATTTTGTTTAAATGATATGTAATTTTATACAAAATTATATGTAATTTTGCTCAAATCATATGTGATTTTATTCAAAATATGTAATTTTGCTCAAATTACATGTTATTTTATACAAAATTACATGTAATTTTGCTCAAATCAAATGTGATTTTATAAATAAATACATGTAATTTTGCTCAAACTGAATGTGATTTTATACAAAATTACATGTAATTTTGCTTAAATCACATGTGATTTTATACATAACAAACCACAAAACCTATCATATTTAGTATTTACTCGAAAATTTAAATTCTTATGATATGTTAAAAAGACCGTGTTAATATGCTAAATAAATCATATGTATTTCATCTTATGTATGTTTAATAGACTTTTTAGTGTTGTACCTTCTTATCCTTTAAAAAGAAAACCAACTCATTTCATTGGTCTTTTTCACCTCACTAATTTATTTTCTTAAACCAATATATATAGGGAAACCAAAAGAAAATTACAAATATATGACATCTAATAACACACCTACTATAAGTGTGATCCATTAAATAAAAAATAATAACCTTGCAATACCATTATGGCATGATAACAGACTTATCACTAGATAAAAAAATTATAAAACATAGCAACGTGACTACACTACATCTTCTTGAATAAAAATAATGTTCATCTTTTCATCAAAATAATAATAATGCTCGTCTTCTTTACAATAAAAAACAATGTATGTGTTCTTTTCCATCACTACCGCAATAAATTTATTAAAATAACCAACTTTCGACGGAATAACGACGAAGATGACGTTGTCACCTCCACAACAAAATACCTTCGTTCACCCACACACAGTTACATTCTTGCCACTCCACCGCCACATCGACCTTCATTCACCCACCCACGCTCGCAATCTCGTCTTTCACCACCTTTCAACCAACCAACTGAATTGCTTCCATCAAGTCCTGGTTCAAATCTTGCCTGTCATCACATCAAATAGTTTCTTGGACGGTTGTTTTGTTGTCACCATTGTTGCATATTCGACGGTGGCTTCTTTTTTCTCGCTGGGGTATGAAAAATGAGAGGTGTGAGTCTCCATCTTATATTGGTGATCATGGTTTACAACTCTTTTAAACGATAAGGGGAGGTTTGGTATTTGCCGGCGAGATTTGATATTTTCCGGCGAGATTTGCTACTTTCTGAAGATGATTGATGTTATATAATGAATACGTGGTGGGTTTTACATTTTCCGACTATATTTATTGATTTCGGCGAGCTTGGTTGAGTTTCCGGCGAGAGTTTGAGATTTTCCGATGAGGGTATGTGGTAAAAGGGGCTGCGCATTTTTTAGAGAGACAAAATGAGTGATAAATGTGTTTTTTTTGTTTGATACTGGGTTTGGTGGGTTGAATCTAAACCATTGGATGAAAAATGATTTTATGGTCAGGATTCGTTTTTTTTTATTTTTTGAGAAGACATTTCCTATAAAACTTTTCTCATCCTTCTAATGCTAATATCATCCTTTTTTATAAAAAAAATTTCTATAGTGTCTAATATATATTTCCTCTTTGTTGTTAGAAAAAGTACGGGCTCCGTGTAGTACAAATAAACCAGGCTATAAAAAATGTTCCACTTGTGTTGCCCGTTATAGATGGTACCGCTTGAAGGAGAATATATATTTTTACTACCCTCATGATTCCCAAACGAGCGAGCTAGCACTATGAATTCAATAATTGAAATGATTAAAACAAAGTGAGATCAATTTGTTTCCAACACATAAGCACTTGCATATACGCATTCAAGTACCGCTATATAACTCCAAAGATTGTCTCCAAAAGATGAAATGTAATAGTTCAAAATAGTTACAAACAACCTCTCCTACCTCTTTGGCAAAAAAAAACGACGACCAGACCCTAACCCGAATTCGCTATCGTCCGTGCCAATCCTATACAATTAATACTTCAAAATATGTATATTAGCCTAATATCTCATAATCGAATAACGAGGATATGTATAGCATCCATCATAATACAAATAATGTGTATAACTTGGCTCAATACAAACTATACTACACACAATTTTTTTTTTAAACAATCTTACTGAAATCCGACCACAAGTTGTACCATTCCCCTGCTGTTGCTGTAGAGGGGCTATTTAAATATTGTTCTCGGTTCAAAGCTAAATTCTAACTGATTAGGCTAACTGAGAGAGATGTCGATTGCGATTACATGGACCCTGTCTTTGAATAATGTCTGGTTGGTTTTTCTGTTAAATCATCATCATATTGTGATCACGGAAAATATTATAAGTATTAAATGTCATTAGGCAATAAAAACGTATTCCGAGTGTAATTAACAACTGCCTTTAATTAGTTTCAATATAGGTAAATAACCTTTATGGCAATGAAATAACGTAATAAATTATTGGGGTCCTTGATTATTCCGTTAGAAAAATGTGATAATTCCCATACTTAAGGTTATGACTAATTAAACAATTATGCCTATAAAAGGATCATAGTATCAATCAGTTAATCAAAATCATTAGAAGCTAACTAAAACAATTTTCTATCTGATTAACAAACTACTTTTAGTACTCTCAAAATGATGAATGGGAAAATTGCGATCACACTTCTATGTTTACTAGGTAATGTCTCGTTCTTTGCATTATGTTTTGTAAACACTTTTACGTTTAACATGTGTTTACTGTTTATATACGGACGCAGTTTGTCAACAATTTTGTAGCATGAAGGCAAGGGATTTGTTTCCAACAGATGGTGATGTTCATATAGATGCCACATGCAGCAGGAGGGAAATAGAGTTTTGTAACAGTGATTGCCCACCAAGTTGTTGCGCCCAGAAGTGTGCAGCTCAAGGTGGAAGTGTCGGTCAATGCGAGACTGCGCATTGGGGAAATTTTGCTTGTATGTGCACGTTCTGTTAGTATTGCAAATTTTTCACTGCATTGGAAATAATCAATGAAAAAAATTCTTTAGTTTTGTGTTATTTTGTCCTTCAAGCAAGAACAATCTAAATTAGTTTTGTAGAATAACATCAAAAGAATATCAATTCGCTATGTTTTCATAAAATTTATTTATAATAACCATGTCTTACTTAGAAAAGAAGTTCGATCTTGGCTAAATACTAACATACATGTGCAAATCTTGCATGGGTCACATCACAAAACATGCACAAACTATAATACCATATGACAAATGGTGGATTTACAAAAATTTACAGAATAATATTCAACAAGATAATTTGACAACAAATATGAAAGATAAAAAAAAAATTACTATTTAATTTGATTAGACTAACTCACTTACCTAGTCATGATACCTTCTCTTTTGATTCTTGTTACGGTTTTAACCAATGTTTTGAAACCCGGGTCTCAAATTGGTCCGGTGTCACCGGGCTGGGTCGACTCGGGTCGACCCGGGTTAACCCGGTTTAAAAAAAATTATTTTCAATAATTAACAAAAATTATATATAAAAACCCTAAAAATTCCCGTATATTAAAGATATAAATTGTTACTAACCAATATAATATGTAAAAATATAATTTCGTCGCAAATACGTAAAATTTACATTTTTTTTTTGAAAAAGCCCGAAAAAAATCGAAACCCGGCCGGGCTTCGTGAACCGGGTTGACCCGGGTCACCGCAAACCCGGCGGGTCAAACCGTGTTTCGAAAATGTGAAACCCGGGTCAATATGACCCGTTTTTTCGGCCGGAACGGGGTCAACCGGTTGACCCGGCCGAATTGACCCGGATTTCAAAACACTGGTTTTAACGCTTTTCTTAAAAATATATATTTTTAAAATTCTAACACTTCATCTCTATAAATACAAATCAGTTTATCTATTTAAATTGAAAAATATATTATTTCAAAAAAAAATATGACTTCTTCACTTCCACTAAATATCGACGAAATCACAATTTGTTTAAAAAATTAATCTACGAAGATGTCGTTCTTTTGTAAATGCAGCTATAGCTAAAGATGGTCTAAAGATTACATACGAGAAATGATATTTCAAAAGAGGATGATGCTTTAATTGACATTATTTTGAAAGAAGAATCAAAAAAAGATTACAACATGGATGACTCTCTGTTTAAAGGCAGCTAAATTCCAACAGCAAATGATATATAAATGCGTTTAGCTTCATGAAAAGGACGATCAACTGTATTTTTATATTTCACATTGTACTTTTAAATTTCGTATTGTAATTTTTAAAACTTGTTCAAACGGCTAATTTTCAAATTTTCTCCTATAAATATCCGTTAGCATTTTTTCACTTTTTTACACACAACATATTTATTATCATCCTTTCTTCCAAAGA
Organism: Glebionis coronaria; assembly: GCA_025667525.1. Classification (NCBI taxonomy): domain Eukaryota; kingdom Viridiplantae; phylum Streptophyta; class Magnoliopsida; order Asterales; family Asteraceae; genus Glebionis; species Glebionis coronaria. The sequence goes on from CM046876.1 coordinate 25,574,683, forward strand.
ATATATAAACCTATTCAAACTTTAGAAATCTCCCACATAATTTTAATGAAATGAATTATGAAAAAGTAAGATTTTAGATCTCTTTGTCACACAAGCATAAATTGATGCTCATTATTGTTTACTAGTTATTAGACATCTTCATAATTTTATAATGGGTTTATCCTTAACATGAATTTTGGATGCCTTAGTTCACTATTACCTTAAATATGAATAATGTAATTGTGGCAATTTGCCGCACTTATTGGCCATGAAGCTAATATTATCGAAAAAGCATTTTGGTTCGGTTATTCCAAGAATCCGTATACCATGTCATGACTTATATAGCATACTTGTCATTCAACATGAGTATCAAATTTCTTATTGTTGCTCGAAAAAAAATACAATACAAGGAACCGTTGCTTCATCATTTCTTTTTAATTGATTCATCTCTTATAATAATAACGTGGTATCATAATTTTTGAATAACTGATGAAATAAAATTGGAGCCTCTCACACCATAAATATTGCCCATATATTTTCCTCCTAAAGCCTCATCCTTTCTTGTTTCATTTATTCATGAACTGTGAACTTTTATTTCACGATAATCACACTCATAAATACGTAAATATTTTTCACACTAATAAGCGTGATATTATAAAAACTTCACACTTATAAATGTGAGCTAAGATAAATGTGAGCTAAGATAATCGTGTCATCTTCACACATTAGTGTGAAAACGATAAAAAAATCTTCACCATTTTGATTATGATAACAAAAAAAACTTCACACTTTTAAGTGTTAAGTAACTTAAACTCCTTACACTAAAAAAATATGAAAAATAACATTTACCGAGTATTTTTAATTGATTTATAGTTAAATATTTACCGTGAGTTGGTTTTGTGATTTTAATCGATAGATTGAACTCGAATTGAATCGGAGTTTCAGGTACTTATATACCCGTGAGTTAATTTAGGTTGTGCACCATAGTTGTTGATAAAATGTCCCATAGCATAGCTCAAATATTGTGACTGAGTATGATGCGTAATTTTTTAAATAAAAACACGCCTTTATAAAACCCAGACTACTAGACTATTCCTACGCATTAAAGAGTAGTGTACCCGATTTTGTATAGTGTAGCGGTTGCTAAATACGGTTGTCGATCGAGCAACGATTTAAATTGCCTAATGGTCTAAATAGAATGACATTTTACCTTGAAATCGTACAGCTTGCGTTAATGAATCTTGTTTACTAAATTGCTTTAATCCTCAGTGGTTTAATTTGAAAAAAGAACGTTGTCTATATAAGTTATCAAATATGTTTCACTCGTGCATCTAAGACGCACTCATATGGTCGAGTATAAAATGACGGTGTTATCCATGCAAGCCACTGTTTCAGCCTATTTTCATCACGAAATAAGAATCTAAGATAGCACTGCTAATTGCATATTGGTCATCTCAACTAGTCTTGCATTCTAACTGAAAGCAATAAATATAAAGGATCACCTTAACGGTCATAAAATGATACACTAAGAATTATCATTTATGGTCAAAGTAAGGTCATACACTACCTTATATCACAACAATAATCAAAACACAAGGATGTCGAAGCATAATACTACAAAATTATACTGTTGCAATAAAATTATAATAAATATCACTGAATAATAATAATAAGCATAAAAATAAAATACATAAATTTGACAACAAAATATGAAAGATTAGTTTTTTTTTTATTATTTAATATGATTAGACTAACACACTTACCTAGTCATTACGTGAGTAAGACCATGTATGATACGTTTGATTCTTGTTACGGTTTTAACACTTTTCTTAAAAATATATATTTTCAAAATTATAACACTTCATCTCTATAAATACTAATCAATTTATCTATTTAAATTCAAAAATATATTATTTCAAAAAAATATGGCTTATTCACTTCCACTAAATATCGATGAAATCACAACTTTGGTTAAAAAATTAATTCATGAAAATGTCGTTCTTTTGTAAATGCTTACATAGCTAAAGATGATTTAAAGATTGCATACGAGAAATGCAATGATATTTCAAAAGAGGATGACGCTTTAATCAATATTATTTTGAAAGAATAATCGGAAAAAGATTACGACAAGGATGACTCTCTGTTTCGAAAGGCAGCTAAAATCCAATGGCAAATAAAAATAAATATGTTTTGCTTCATGAAAAGTACGATCAGATTTTGTATTGTAGTTTTAAATTAGGTATTGTAATTTTAAATTTCGTATTGTAATTTTATATTTCGTATTGTACTTTTAAATTTCGTATTGTAATTTTAAAACTTGTTCAAACGGCTAGTTTTCAAATTTTCTCCTATAAATATATCGGTTAACATTTTTTCATTTTGTTTTTACACACAACAGAAATTTCAGTTGAAAGGAGAAATATACCCTTAAACATGATGCTACCCCTACAATACTTAAAAGTTATACAATTTACAGTTTACGTAGAAAGTTTTATGATGCATCTTTCCTTCTTGTTGTCTCATCATCATCAGTTCATCATCAAGGTCAGATCTTAAGCATTCCCACACATAAAACAAAATAAAACCCTCATAACCCATGTTTTTTACTTCTTTTGACAAACCATTCCCACCGTCCAGGAGACTATAAATGCTGCTAGTCTAACCCAGTAGGCCATATCCATCGGTATATTCCACCTTCGCCCTCATCGGAACCAGTGACGACAAACCACACTAGCGCCGTGTATTATGCCTCACTGTATTCCTGCTTCTTATCCCAAACGCTACATATCACCAACAGATATGCCTCACTGTATTTGTTAAAGTTGCACCTACTTCTAATGTATAGACATTTTTGGATTAATGCTCTTGTCATTATTTTGTTTGGATGGATATTACCCCGTCAGCAATTAAAATTAATTAAAACATAATAACACAAAGAAAGAACACCATTTGTATTTTGATGATACCATAGTTTCCAATTTTTAACTTGTTTTATTTTATTTGCTTATGTATGCTACACGACAAGAATCTTACGATGAAAGTGTATGAAAAGCCTAAGAAAGATCAGCAAAATAATTAGGAGTACACGGTGAAAAAGATATGGGTTTGTTAAAAGAAGAAAACGTAGTGGGTTATCACTTACTATCCTCATACATCACTTACTAGTGACATGATCTTGAAAAAGAAGCTTTAAGTTGATTATGAATGTGAATCAGCATTACATCTTATTGAATTCATGATGCAACAATTCAAGAAGAAGCAGAGAAGTGTGTTTGGAAGCATTCTGTAGGTGTTTATGAACTTTTTTAGAACAAACTTGATGATTTTGAAATGAATATGATGTGTAGGGGATGATTCTCACTACAAAACTCTAGTCCTTCCCTGGCAAAATTTCGAGCGTTTCCCTGACGACATGTCGCCAGGGAAAACGTATCCCCGGGACATGTCGCCAGGAAAATTCGCCAAAGAAACCAGGTACGGGAAAGTTTCCCTGGCGACTTTTTTGGATTTCCATGGCTACTAAGTGGGCCCCGCAGCTCTTGGGTTCAAAAACTAATGCCACGCTGGATTTGGTGCGGGAAAGTTTCCCTGACGACACATGTCGCCAGGGAAACTTTGGGTGATAAACAAACTTAAGTAAACATGCTACTTAAACCTCACTTTTCCCTGGCGACATGTCGCGAGGGAAACTATTCGTTACGTTGACAAGTCAATGCCTCGCGTTGACAAGTCAACGTTGTGCCAGAGTTTCCCTGGCGACATGTCGCCATGGAAAATATTCGTTACGTTGACAAGTCAATGCCTCGCGTTGACAAGTCAACGTTGTGCCAGAGTTTCCCTGGCGACACGTCGCAAGGGAAACTTTGCTGACTTTTCAGAAAGTCAAGCAAGCCTCAAGTTTCCCTGGCGACATGTCGCCTGGGAAACTTTGTCATTTTTTTGCAGCCTGCACAGTAGGCTATTTCCAGATTTTTTCCGGAATTTTTCCGGAAAAATCTACCAAAACCTGGGAATACAAATACAAAACCTGGGGATACAAATACTAAAAATCTACCACGAATCTAGTACCAAAACACAATAACATGTAACCTCTCGATCGATTAACTCGATCAATACAAATACATATCTCACAACTTGAGTAAAAAGTTCCTAGTTACACTTATTAAACTTGCAATTCAGGGTTTACAATTATTAAAGTTGCATGCTAAGGTAGGAAAAACAAGACATACTAACCATTATTGCCACTACCGCCACTCCCACCGACGCCACTACCGCTGCCTCCCGTGCCACTCCCACCGGCGCTACTACCGCTGCCTCCCGTGCCACTCCCGTCGGGGACACTACCGCTGTAAAACCCGCATGCTTTTACCATGAATAGTACCCTTAAGATCGTACGTACTAGATTAAAACTTTCTTAATATAGCATGATTACGATTACGTGTTAGGATTTTACGTATTACGTACGTGTTAGAACACGATAAGTATTTACTACGCACGATCACGTAATAATTATTTGACGATAATTAATCACGAGCATGCGATCATGAAATCATGAACGTAATTAAAACACGAACTATTATTAATTACGTATATATATTTATTACGAGCGTAATTAAATATATTAGATCACGATATTTACGTAACGAGAACACTTAAAACGCGAACACAAATAATCACGAACGTGTAACTTATTAATTAGACACAGAAAACATTCGGGTTACCCCTTGTGGGCCCCATTACTAAAAGGGTTTAAGGGATTTTTCACTACTCATTTAATCTTTACAGAATATTTTTAAGAAAACCTAAAAACCCTCCTTCTCCTTCTCCTTTGTGCCGCCACCCTACAACCACCATAGAAGGTGATTTGTGATCTTGGATCTGTAAGTTTTAGTGATTGATCGTGTTGGTTCTTCGTCCTTTTGATCCACGAATTCGGTAAAACCTTTTTAAACCTTTTCTTTTGATTTAATCTTTTTATAAATCAAGAACATGAGATGTTTTTTACAAAAACATAATAATTAAACATAGATCTAACATGTTTTGGTGTTAAATAAAATCAAAAGGGTGTTTTAAGGGGTGTTCTGTTTTGGCCGCAGGCTGCACCGAACCCGAATGGGTTTCGGTTTGCCAAGCCGACCACCACCAAGACCGTATGGTCTTGGTTGGTGCGTGTGGGTCCCACGGCAGCAGTAAAACATGGGTTACCCCGAGTTGGTTCGGGGTACGGTGTCGATTTCATGTCCGGTTCATGCTTTTTAGTCTACATCTGGTTCATGGTGTATGTTAGTTTCTTTTATGTTTATGATCTTATGTTAAAATTAAATTAATAAAATGATGTGATTAATTTAATAACATGACTTAGGTTATTTAATTATTAATGATCATGAAATTATTTTAACCTAAGTATTTATATATTTAAGACTTATAATTAATTAATTTTTTAAAAAACCATGGATATAATTAATTAATTAACATGACTTAGGCTATATTTTTAATATATAATAATACATATTTTAACCTAAGTATTTAACTTATTTAATTAAAAACATGTTATACTTTAATTAAATATTTTAACCTATAGTTTAATTAAATTACATGAAATAATTATTAAACTATACATTATATCATATGACTTAGAAAATAATCATGAAGACACTTAGGCTTATATACTTAGCTTATTTAACCAGCTTATTTCTAATTATGGAAACTTTCTATTTTTGGAAACTTAATTAAATAAGGCAGCTAATCTATTTATGGAAACCTTCTATTTTTAGAAACTTATTTATTTCAGGCAGCTAATCTATTTATGGAAACTTATTTAATTAAGGCAACTGGTCTATTTATGGAAACTTTCTATTTTTAGAAACTTATCTATTTTAAGCAGTAATTCTATTTTTGGAAACTTTCTATTTTTGGAAACTTTTTATTTTTGGAAACATTCTATTTTTGGAAACTTTCTATTTTTGGTAACTTTCTATTTTTGGAAACTTTCTATTTTTGGAAACTTTCTATTTTTGGAAACTTTCTATTTTTGGAAACTTTCTATTTTAGGAAACCTGCTATTTTTGGAAAGTTACTTATTACTACATAGTAAGTATAATAACCCATGAAATATCAGAAATACTTAATCAGAGTAAACAGAATATAAGATAAAACACAATTTAAGGCTTTAAAACAGTAAAACATGGAAAGAACACATAAAATAAGCCAAGACATGACATAAAACCAGCTACGTATTTAGTAAGCAGATACTTATTCATGTACGTATTTATGTAGCACTAGTGATTCGGAAGTAGGATTCCTCGCAGTTCATCTTCTTCGTTCACTGCACATAAGGTACGGATTCCCGTCCTTTCAGTATGGACATTCTTCCCTTATTAGGATTCCCCGTATGCAACCAACTGTTTTCCCGTAGTAGAAGTTACGTGTTTTATTGCTTATGTTTAATTAAGAATACCTATAGCCATATACATGCATGACCAGTTTCACCTAGTTATGGAGGTACCATAACCATAACATTAGAGGCACTGATGTTATGACTTCACCACGGCGGAGTGATTGCTCGTGGCGTCCCTTCAGCTTTAGGCCATTTATATTATATTTATCATGTGGGGCGTATGGGTGCATCCTAGTTACATGTTTTTATTCAGGATTTCATGGTGAATGTGGTGTGTGCCTTGCATCCTTCACAAGGAGCTGATCCCTCCTACCCATAACCAGTATATTAAATTAGAGGCAGCCCCTCTAATTTGCATGATGAGGTCACCCCTCCAAATATTCATGCACGGTGGATTTTCATGACCTATATTGGCTAATGGTAAAATACGTTAAACAGTTTTCATAAGATAAACATAAGGCTTTTCAAACTATAAAACCAGTTTTATGAACATGTTCCAGGTTTTTCAGGACTTATACATTTCCGCTGCTATTAAGTCTCTATTTATGTTTTAGTCACTTATACTATGTCTATATCCGTGCACTGGGCGTTTTGCTCAGCCGTTACTTTCCTTTCCATGTCCCAAAACGGCAGGTACCCAAGGACGGACTCGAGCATTTGGAGGACGTGCATAGGATGGAAACTGCTAGAGACTTCTTTTCCTTTTTGCCTTCATACATTTATGCTTGTTTAGTCTTTCATTCATTTCTTTTGCTTTATTATGTTTTGGGCTTATGTTTGGGAACCGATGTTTGATTCTGGTTATCCGTATGGTCATGTAATGTTTTAGACATTTATCCTTGTATGCTTTGATGACACGCCATAATTACGCGTGACATTCCATTTATCAAAATGGGGTGTTACAATTATGGTATCAGAGCCAAGGCTTCGACCTGTAGGCTCTAAAACTCGACCTGTGACTTGTGGGTAATCACCAGGAGCTTCCTAAGCCAACGTTGTTATTCGACGTATTTATGTTTTCAGCGTATTATTTTTTAACCATGATGTTTTCAGCACCTTGAGGTTTTAACCTTGATGTTTTCATCGATATTGTTTTACTAATATGGATGGACAACCGTCATTCATATTTAGTTATGTGTCATTGTTTCATGCATAATGTTCCTCGTGAACTGTGGCTATGTGGACTGAACCCCAGTAGTTCATAATTAGTCGCATAAATTTTTTTTTCTGATAAGTTTTGACATATGAGTTTCATTTATTTATGTTTCATGTATCATTGTTGCAGGGATTATGACTAAGTAATGGTTGGTACAGGACTGACCCTATTTAATCGCATGTGCTTTTATCGAAACATTTAATTTTGGGACCGACCCATAGGCGTCCCCTCGCCATGTCTTTTGTTTTGGGACCGACTCATAGGCGTCCCCTCGCACATATAAAGGTTTTTATAAACTACATTACGCATTTATGCACTGTTTTTCATGCATAAAATTTTTCTCATGATTTAAATTGGCATAAATTTTTTTCATGTCCCCTCATAAGTTATTATGTTTTTATGTCAAGTATGTTTTCATACTATCATGGTTAACTTCAGTTTCATGCTGATTATGTTATACACTTCTTCGTGATAGATGGTTTCATGTTTCTTCATGATAATTCCGTCTTCATGTTGATTATCGTTTTACGCCTCTTTTGTTAATTACGTTGTCCTGCATGACATTGTTGGTGTTCATTAAATTCTGCTTTCATGATAGTCATGGTTGGTTTTCATTGATCATGCTGTCAGGCAAATCATCGTTGAATTTTGTGTAACCACACTTTAACGTTTCCGTTACAACCAGAATGATGTCTATGCTAATAATGCCAGGTTATCATGATGGTTTTCCTAACCGTTTAACTGATATACTTTCCTTAAATCATGACAAATGATCGACCCCATACCGATCATTTCATGTGCATTCCACGTGTACTCCACGTACCGTATTTCATGTGTATTACACGTACCTTAATCCATGTGTATTCCACTGGCAATACTTCACGAGTATTCGCTCGTCTATTCTGAATCACCTCAGGCGTATTTTCTGTTGCTGATATTCTGATGCCGCTCATAACTTGGAGATGTTACTAAAGGTTGATGTTGTTGACGTTCGGAGATGCTACGAGACGCGGATGTTATTCACAACCTGGAGATCCTACTAGACGAAGACAAAGGCGTCGGAGCAAAGCAATTAGACGAGAAGATGATTCACCATCAGACGATTCCCATCAATCATGGTCCCTAATTCTTAGTTACATGTCGCACGTCATTCGGCTGTCATTTCAGCCATATGAGTGCAACCGGTACCAGCCGGCCACTCAGCTGAATAGTTACATGAATCACAGTCATGAGAATGACCATCATGGAACTGACAGACAGGACGATAGTAACCACTACTATGACAACAACTATCCTAGAAATCGCAACCGAAACTCTGGCCACGGACGTGGTCAGAAATACAAGGATTAGTAGTCCAACCGATCCGCCAATTCTGGCATAATAACCTTATATTGTGGTTATGTTTGTTTCACATCTCGAGACACATGTCAAGACATCAGTCAAGACACACGTCTCACATATACTTTCTGAAGACACATGTCGAGACATCAGTCAAGACACATGTCTCACGTATACTTTCTGAAAACACATGTCAAGACATCAGTCAAGACACATGTCTCACGTATACCTCCTGAAGACACATGTCAAGGCACCAGTCAAGACATATGTCATGCTTATAGTTCCAAGAAACGAGTCAAGACACATGACTCACGTCCAACTATGGAACATTTCTAAGAAATTCAGGGTACCCTCCAAGGGTATATCCATTTTGATGTGCCATGTATTAATCAAGCCACAAGAATTTCAATACCGTTATCGGCGCATCAGTGAGAACTGTCACGTTGCCGATGTCACTTTCAACTCTTTCACCATAGTTCATATATTCATGACCATGAAGGACGCCTTTCGTATTCCCACGCATACGAAGGTTTTCCTTCAGGTTAATGACAAGATCCAAGCTGCAAACGCATTTCCTCGGACAGACACGAGATGAATTTTATTCTAGTTATGGACTATGAACAGCACACCATGCTATGATTCATAATTATGTACAATAATGTTCAGGCCCCTGAATACATTCAGCTTGATTTTTCCATCAGGAAAATCGGTACAAATTATCTAGGCTTACAAACATGTGCGTTGTTAGCCATGGTCGCTAAAATTTTCTAGCTGTCAGTAAGATACGACTACTTAAGTCCTTTTACGCATAACCAGTTGATTATTCCAAAATCTTCCCAGATATTCCAGAAGAACCTTCAAGAAGAAGAACGGTACCATGAGATTATGTGTCGACTACCGTCGGATTAAACAAATCACCATTCATGACAGTTATTCTCCTCCACATATTGGCGACATGTCCAATCAACCGTATAGTGTTAATCACTTTTCCAAGATCGAACTCATGATCATGCTGCCAACAGTGACGAGTGAAAAAGCAGGACATGTCCATGACTGCTATTCGTACACGACTCGGTCATGCTAGATTTATGATTTTGAATTAGTCACATCAATGCTCCAACGGCATTATAAGAATGAGTTTCCATGAACTCATAGCAAATTCATCAGTGTTTTCATTGAGGATAACCTGATTTCCTCTAAGTTTAGAGAAGAACAGGAAGACCATATCTGCACTATGTTGCAAATTCTATGACAAGAGAAATTTTACCCTGGCAAATTTTCCAATATCAATTCTGTTTGATCACAGTGACACGCTGAATCACATGGGTTTCTACAGTTAATCTTACCATGACTCAGCTTATGCGTAAAGGAGAGAACCCTACACTACATTAGGTGTTCTAGGAAATCCTACGCTAGGAGAAGTCTAGATTCAGAGACTCAGAGTTTCGCAAACTCTTATGTATCAAGTTCTATGAAGCAAGATACAGTTACGTTCATATCTAGGTACCTGACATACCAACAGGTTAAGATAGGACACCAACAAACTGGGATGTTTTCATCATCTGAAATTGTGATTTGAAATGGGACAAAATCTCCACGGATTTTGGCTACCAGTTTAACGCAAACTCCGAAGAAGCATGATGCTATCTGGTTTATTGCAAACGGTTTGATCAAGTCTGTAGAATCCTTACATCCACAAGGATTTCAGATGCAACAGATTGATCGGACATGTTCCAGCCAAGGCTCATCCGATCACATGGCAAATCCTCAGTTATCAGGTCAGACAAATATTCATAATTATGCTCCTTAGTTACTTCACGTCCTTGTTCTAATTCCACGCCTTGCTTTCGCGCTCGCGTTCATGACACTATTCACGTTCATGATCGTATTTTGGTTTTCGATTTTACGTTCATTTCTTTTATCATTATGGGTAGTTTGCAAGAACTTGAGAGACCAGACCCAAGTTTAGTATAACTCCCTATCCTCAGATAGATATTTCTCGTCATAATCTATGTCTCACCTTCTAGCGTTTGTCGTTACCGCCATTATATTCTATGATCACGATTTCACATGTCATGTTCATTCCACGTTCCTCATATCAAGATCAAGATATGTTACACATATCATGGATCACGATATGCTTACTCATACTACACTCGCCATATCTCCAGGTAGCACGTTCAAAATTTTTCACGTATCACGTTCAAAATTTTTCACGTACTACGTTTCTTTATGTCTCGCGCATCGTTTCTAATTACCTGTTAAGTTAGATTGTCTTGCATAGTAACGTTTAAGTTACCCTTGCACGTTAACTCTTATTTTCCTCGATCGAATTTAGGGGATCTACCTTCCGTAGATAACCAAGAATTTCTTCGGATTCCAAGTCAAGGTTAGGAGGACCAAGATTTATCTTTAGTGTCAAGATCTTCTGAAGGAACCGTTACAAGAGTGAGGACACTTGGAAGCGGACAAGTTCATCCGAACTTCTTATCCGTTTTTCACTTATCAATTAGATATGTCCTTTCAGTCACGTCACGTTTCATGTCCTTTCAAGACATGTCACGTTCCGCGTTCCTTCTGCCAGGTCACCTGTACGTTCATTTACCTTACATACCCTCTCAGTTTGATTCGGGTATGTTTCTCCTTCAGTTACGTTATCTATAATTCGGGGACGAATTATTCTTTTTAGAGGGGAAGAGTTGTAAAACCCGCATGCTTTTACCATGAATAGTACCCTTAAGATCGTACGTACTAGATTAAAACTTTCTTAATATAGCATGATTACGATTGCGTGTTAGGATTTTACGTATTACGTACGTGTTAGAACACGATAAGTATTTACTACGCACGATCACGTAATAATTATTTGACGATAATTAACCACGAGCATGCAATCATGAAATCATGAACGTAATTAAAACACGAACTATTATTAATTACGTATATATATTTATTACGAGCGTAATTAAATATATTAGATCACGATATTTACGTAACGAGAACACTTAAAACGCGAACACAAATAATCACGAACGTGTAACTTATTAATTAGACACGAAAAACATTCGGGTTACCCCTTGTGGGCCCCATTACCACGAAATTAAGGAGGGAGGATGGGCTTAGCCCATCAAAATTTTACTAAAAGGGTTTAAGGGATTTTTCACTACTCATTTAATCTTTACAGAAGATTTTTAAGAAAACCTAAAAACCCTCCTTCTCCTTCTCCTTTGTGCCGCCACCCTACAACCACCATAGAAGATGATTTGTGATCTTGGATCTGTAAGTTTTAGTGATTGATCGTGTTGGTTCTTCGTCCTTTTGATCCACGAATTCGGTAAAACCTTTTTAAACCTTTTCTTTTGATTTAATCTTTTTATAAATCAAGAACATGAGATGTTTTTTACAAAAACATAATAATTAAACATAGATCTAACATGTTTTGGTGTTAAATAAAATCAAAAGGGTGTTTTAAGGGGTGTTTTGTTTTGGCCGCAGGCTGCACCGAACCCGAATGGGTTTCGGTTTGCCAAGCCGACCACCACCAAGACCGTATGGTCTTGGTTGGTGCGTGTGGGTCCCACGACAGCAGTAAAACATGGGATACCCCGAGTTGGTTCGGGGTACGGTGTCGATTTCATGTCCGGTTCATGCTTTTTAGTCTAGATCCGGTTCATGGTGTATGTTACTTTTTTTTATGTTTATGATCTTATGTTAAAATTAAATTAATAAAATGATGTGATAATTTAATAACATGACTTAGGTTATTTAATTATTAATGATCATGAAATTATTTTAACCTAAGTATTTATATATTTAAGACTTATAATTAATTAATTATTTAAAAAACCATGGATATAATTAAATAATTAACATGACTTAGGTTATATTATTAATATATAATAATACATATTTTAACCTAAGTATTTAACTTATCTAATTAAAAACATGTTATACTTTAATTAAATATTTTAACCTATAGTTTAATTAAATTACATGAAATAATTATTAAACTATACATTATATCATATGACTTAGAAAATAATCATGAAAACACTTAGGCTTATATACTTAGATTATTTAACCAACTTATTTCTAATTTTGGAAACTTTCTATTTTTAGAAACTTAATTAAATAAGGCAGCTAATCTATTTATGGAAACCTTCTATTTTTAGAAACTTATTTATTTCAGGCAGCTAATCTATTTATGGAAACTTATTTAATTAAGGCAGCTGATCTATTTTTGGAAACTTTCTATTTTTAGAAACTTATATATTTTAAGCAGTAATTCTATTTTTGGAAACTTTCTATTTTTGGAAACTTTCTATTTTTGAAAACTTTCTATTTTTGGTAACTTTCTATTTTTGGAAACTTTCTATTTTTGGAAACTTTCTATTTTTGGAAACTTTCTATTTTTGGAAACATTCTATTTTAGAAAACCTGCTATTTTTGGAAAGTTACTTATTACTACATAGTAAGTATAATAACCCATGAAATATCAGAAATACTTAATCAGAATAAACAGAATATAAGATAAAACAAAGTTTAAGGCTTTAAAACAGTAAAACATGGTAAGAACACATAAAATAAGCTAAGACATGACATAAAACCAGCTACCTATTTAGTAAGCAGATACTTATTCATGTACGTATTTATGTAGCACTAGTGATTCGGAAGTAGGATTCCTCGCAGTTCATATTCTTCGTTCACTGGACATAAGGTATGGATTCCCGTCCTTTCAGTATGGACATTCTTTCCTTATTAGGATTCCCCGTATGCAGCCAACTGTTTTCCCGTAGTATAAGTTACGTGTTTGATTGCTTATGTTTAATTAAGAATACCTATAGCCATATACATGCATGACCAGTTTCACCTAGTTATGGAGGTACCATAACCATAACATTAGAGGCACTGATGTTATGACTTCACCACGGCGGAGTGATTGCTCGTGGCGTCCCTTCAGCTTTTGGCCATTTATATTATATTTATCATGTGGGGCGTATGGATGCATCCTAGTTACATGTTTTTATTCAGGATTTCATGGTGAATGTGGTGTGTGCCTTGCATCCTTCACAAGGAGCTGATCCCTCCTACCCATAACCAGTATATTAAATTAGAGGCAGCTCCTCTAATTTGCATGATGAGGTCACCCCTCCAAGTATTCATGCACGGTGGATTTTCATGACCTATATTGGCTAATGGTAAAATACGTTAAACAGTTTTCATAAGATAAACATAAGGCTTTTCAAACTATAAAACCAGTTTTATGAACATGTTCCAGGTTTTCCAGGACTTATACATTTCCGCTGCTATTACGTCTCTATTTATGTTTTAGTCACTTATACTATGTCTATATCCGTGCACTGAGCGTTTTGCTCAGCCGTTATTTTCCTTTCCATGTCCCAAAACGGCAGGTACCCAAGGACGGACTCGAGCATTTGGAGGACGTGCATAGGATGGAAGCTGATAAAGACTTCTTTTCCTTTTTGCCTTCATACATTTATGCTTGTTTAGTCTTTCATTCATTTCTTTTGCTTTATTATGTTTTGGGCTTATGTTTGGGAACCGATGTTTGATTCCGGTTATCCCTATGCTCATGTAATGTTTTAGACATTTATCCTTGTATGCTTTGATGACACGCCATAATTACGCGTGACATTCCATTTATCAAAATGGGGTGTTACAACCGCTGCCTCCCGTGCCACTCCTGCTAGCACCACCCGATAGGAATACTGAGAACGCATCGGCAAACCTAAAGTCAATTCTCATAAATTCAAACACTTGAGACACTTGTTCCAATCGTGGGTCGATGGCAGGGGGAGGAATATATCGAGCAGTCCTTCTCGGCACTATCTGACCGACACCAGGCATGTGGCCTCGCTGCTTTCCGCCTCTGACGATACGGTTGATCTCGTCGTCCGTATGTTTGCCTTCAGCCTTCATCGCAAGCATCTCCTCCTAATGAAGTGACAAAAACAAACCACAGTTAGTATATTATTTATTAGTCGGGTTGGTACATTATTTATCGGCAGGGAATAGTAAAAAACCAAGGTATAACCAACAAAAAATTAATTAATTAATTTAAAAAAAAATACTTACATATATAACGCGGTCCGCATCGCAAGGAAAATTCCCATCCTGGTCGGTGTGCGTAATGAAGAATTGGTCAATGACAGTCAGGGGTGGCACATCAGCTTGAATTGCAGCTTGGGTCTGTACATACATAGACACGCATATATAGAATGAAGCAAATTTAAAACAAAAAATCACAACACCAAAACATATAATCAAAGACATATATGTATGTAAATTAATTATAGAATTTCTCACCACTTTGTCTCTAAGGAGTGCTAACGATCGAGATCCCTGCCGACTCGGTCTCTTCTGCTTAGACCGATTTTGGGAGTTCGTCAGGCATCTTTTCTCGTAATCCGGATTACTCCAAAGTGCGATTTGTTTTTCCCAGTCCTCGGAAGTAATTTCCTGAGGACGCTCGCTGCGGACTCTGCCGATGTCTACCGTGTCGGTATCGATGTCTCTGCGCCAATGCTTCGTCTTCAACGTATTTTTTCGAGAATTGTAACTCTTTTGAAGCATGTGATTGATGCCGCCACGTATACCCCTCCATGTATCGGGATCACTCTTGTGTGGTGTCAAATTAAACTTCGACTGCATTCATATACAACAAATAAAACAAACACAGAGTTAGAGTTAGAGATATAATTTATACATTATTTTGTTTATTTATTTAAATTTGTAATAAAAACAACTTATCCTGATAAGCATAAGCTTTTTGAAAACAGCTTGTTCTGATAAGCTTATCAGGACAAGCTGTTTGAAAACAGCTTATCCTGATAAGCTTATCAGAACAAGCTGTTTGAAAACAGCTTATCCTGATAAGCATATCAGAACAAGTTGTTTTCTCACAGCTTGTTCTGGTAAGCTTATCAAGATAAGATGTATTCAAACAGCTTGTTCTGATAAGCTTATCAGGATAAGCTGTTTGAAAACAGCTTATCTGAAAAAGCTTATTACCTTATTCTCATCAAATATATATTTATTTAAAAAATATATTTATTTAAAATCTTTTATATTTATTTAAATTTTTTATATTTATTTAAAAAAAATTATATGATATAAATAAATACGTAGTAAGATACAATTTTTATATTTATTTAAATTTGTTATTTATTTATATGATATAAATAAATAAACAAATTTATTTAAATATACACCATTAAATAAATAAACACAATAATATTATGAACAAAAAAATGATAACTGACCACTATGTTCGCCCAAACCATCGACGTGATCTCATCAGGGACATCATTCCAACTTGGGTAGTACAGTGGCACAAGCCTCCTGATACAATCCCCGACGTAATTAGCTAGATGTTGAGCATGCGTGCCGCGAGGCCGGAAAGAGACTTCTTCAAAATCTATCGGGACAGCGCCATGTTCTTCAACTTCGTCCAACAAATCGAGACATCGGGTAATGCCTCGATTCTTTCTACCGGCCTCTCTGCCGCCCAAATTTTCTTTTCTTTTTCCTTTGCCTGCAAAAATCAAGTGAGTGACAAAGTCATAAAAATTCAAGGCAAGCGACATATATATGCACCAAATTTATGAATGTGTTACAATAATCCAAATATTGTTACCTTTATTTCTGAATACGACGAAACAACCACTGCGGATGTTTGGTGTAGGAGGTCCGTGTGATCGTGCAACATCTGCTGACATCTGTACAAGTACAATTAGCATAACATAGACAAATTCATGAACAAAATTATATAAGCATGCACAAATCCAAATACAACACATCCAAATAAATATACACATTTATCAGGATAACCTGTTTGAAATCAGCTTATCCAAAAAAGCTTATTATAATTTATTCTCATCAAATAGGTAACATAAGGAGTGTTTGGATTTACGTTTAACAAAAATTAACAAGTTTAAACATCCCGGACGACATGTCGCCGGGGAATCTAAAAAAAAGTAAAAAAAATATGTATTATCAATTACAATTAAAAATTAAAAAAAAACATACCGTTAAAGAGTCATCGGGTCTCGGATGTGGTCGGGGCGCGGCTGTGGTCGGGGCTCGGCTGCGGTCGGGTCTCGGCTGTGGTCAGGCTCGTCTACGGTCGGGACTCGGCTGTGGTGACCGGATATGTGAAAACAAAACCAAATATACTATCAATTATAAAATAAGTTATATAAAAAAATCAATTACAATATAAATTAAAAAAAATTATATAAAAAAAACCTTAAACTATCAATTACAATATAAATTATATAAAAAACCTTAATAGAGGACGAAGATGGAGTGGTGGTGGTGCCGGTGAATGTAGATGGCGGTGGTGGTGTTGCTGGCGGATGGAGATGGCGGGGTAGTGCACGTGTGCAGGTGTGGAGAAGAGTGGTGGTGAGTGGTGGTGGTGATGATAATGATGGTGGTGATGATAAAGATGGTGGTGATACAAGGTGGTGATAGCAGGTGGTGATGGTGGTGATAGCTGCTGCGTGGGTTTTATTTTTGAGGATAAGAAAAACTGTTATGAGAAAAGTGAGGATCTGATCAAAAAAGGTCCATTTTTCTCCGGCGACAATCCCTGGCGACATGTCGCCAGCGATACTTTCTACTTTTGTCGTTTAGCCAAAAGCGCGCGTGATTGAAATTTTTTGGAGGGGGGTGACCAAGTTTCCCTGGCGACATGTCGCCAGGGATACGTTTGACTTTTCAATGCATATATACGTACCTAATTTCTTTTGTCGTTTCTCCCAAACATTCCCTGGCGACATGTCTCCAGGGAAACTATCCCTCGTGACACATCGCCAGGGATAGTTGCAAATGTCGCAGGGGATAATTTTTGTCAAAATAAAATTTATTATTACTTATATATTATTATAATTAGTAATAAAATAATAATAACTATTATTATTATTTATAAAATAATAATAATAATAATAATTATTTATAAAATAATTATTATTATTTATAAAATAATAATATCATCCCAGTGAGTTTAATTTCTAAATTCATTCCGATTTAGTCCGTTTAGTTTCTCGATTTATTCTAATTCGGTAACCATTGAACATCTAACGTTTAACAAATGCATATGGACTCATCCATTTAACATCTAACATGTAACCAAGACAGGTCGAGTCGTCCATTGAAGATCTAACGTGTAACCAAGACATGCCGACTCATCCATTGAACATCTAACGTGTAACCAACAGACTCATTCATTGAACATCTAACGTGTAACCAAGACATACCGACTCATCCATTGAACATCTAACGTGTAACCAAGACATGTCTACTCATCCATTGAACATCTAACGTGTAACCAACACATACCGACTCATCCATTGAACATCTAACGTGTAACCAAGACATACCGACTCATCCATTGAACATCTAACGTTTAACAAATGCATAACGACCCATCAATTGAACATCTAACGTGTAACCAAGACATATCGGATCATCCATTGAACATCTAACGTTTAACAAATGCATACCGACTCATCCATTGAACATCTAACGTGTAACCAAGACATACCGACTCATCAATTGAACATCTAACATTTAACCAACACATACCGACTCATCCATTGAACATCTAACGTGTAACCAAGACATACCGACTCATCCATTGAACATCTAACGTTTAACAAATGCATACCGACTCATCCATTGAACATCTAACGTGTAACCAACACATGCCGACTCATCCGTTGAACATCTAACGTTTAACAAATGCATCCCGACTCATCCATTGAACATCTAACGTGTAACCAAGACATACCGACTCATCCATTGAACATCTAACGTTTAATAAATGCATACCGACTCATCCATTGAACATCTAACGTGTAACCAAGACATACCGACTCATCCATTGAACATCTAACGTTTAACCAACACATACCGACTCATCCATTGAACATCTAACGTGTAACCAAGACATACCGACTCATCCATTGAACATCTAACGTTTAACAAATGCATACCGACTAATCCATTGAACATCTAACGTGTAACCAAGACATGCCGACTCATCCATTGAACATCTAACGTTTAACCAACACATACCGACTCATCCATTGAACATCTAACGTGTAACCAAGACATGTCTACTCATCCATTGAACATCTAACGTGTAACCAACACATACCGACTCATCCATTGAACATCTAACGTGTAACCAAGACACACCGACTAATCCATTGAACATCTAACGTTTAACAAATGCATACCGACTCAGCCATTGAACATCTAACGTGTAACCAAGACATGCCGACTAATCCATTGAACATCTAACGTGTAACCAACACATACTGACTCATCCATTGAACATCTAACGTTTAACAAATGCATACCGACTAATGCATTGAACATCTAACGTTTAACAAATGCATACCAACTCATCCATTGAACATCTAACGTGTAACCAACACATACCGACTCATCCATTGAACATCTAACGTGTAACCAAGATATACCGACTAATCCATTGAACATCTAATACTTAACAAATGCATACCGAATCATCCATTGAACATCTAACGTGTAACCAAGACATGCCGACTCATCCATTGAACATCTAACGTGTAACCAACACATACCGACTCATCCATTGAACATCTAACGTTTAACAAATGCATACCGACTAACGCATTGAACATCTAACGTTTAACAAATGCATACCAACTCATCCACTGAACATCTAACATTTAACCAACACATACCGACTCCTCCATTGAACATCTAACGTTTAACAAATGAATACCGACTAATGCATTGAACATCTAACGTTTAACAAATGCATGAGGTTTCAGTATGCAACACTTGTCCAGCTGATGGATTTGATGGATGGGTGGTCAATTGAACATCTAAATATTGGAGGGAAAACATTAGCGGGAAAACATTGGCGGGAAAATATTAGAGGGAAAACATTGGAGGGAAAATGTTAACAATTTTCCTCACTTATTTAGCATAAAAGGAGAACCACACACACTCCTTATCATCACAACCACCAGCAGATCACACACACTTATCATCACAAACACATTGTTATTATGAAGATGTTGAAGCATGAAGCTTTTCCGTGCAAGTGTGGACATGGAGATGTAGTTCTTCGAGAATCGTGGCAAACTGAATCCTTTGGTAGACTGTACTATGCTTGTCCACGTTCACGGGTTCAACCTCCAGTTTCATATGGATGCAAATTTTTTTATGGAAAGACGAACGCGTCCAACTACTAATCAACTCTCTTGGAGGTTCAATGAGCTTTTCTCCTCCAAGCTCTTCTTCAAGACCTTCAACGAGCTTTTCTCCTCCAAGCTCTTCTCCCAGACCTTCAACGATTCCAATTTCTTCTCCAAGCTCTTCAAAGTGTGCAAACTGTGTGAGCTTGAATGGAATGATAAAGGTACTTGAGAGTACAGTAGAGTTGTACAAAAATTGTGATAGACACACAATGGATTCAGCTGCACTACTTCACGACCTTTACGATGACATGGGGAACCTTAGTTTGAACTTGTTTGTGATGTGTTTTTTCCGTGTTTACGAGTCTAATATCGTTGTAATATCCATGTTTAATTAAGCGCGTGTTTAAGTGTCCGTGACGAATAAAATTATGTTTAGGAGTGTTTGTCTGTAAGTCTCCCATTTGATATTACAAAAGGTTTTATGTAATATTTGGAATAAATAAATATTTGTTTTTTAAATGTCGCATTTTTATTATATAAACGTCACAAAAATAAAATAACATCGGATCGATAGTTAAAATAATAATTATTTGGAATAAATAAATATTTATTTTATAAATGTCTCATTTTTATTATATAAAAGTCGCAAAAATAAAATAGCATCGGATCGATAGTTAAAATAATAATTAAATGGAATAATTAATAATTTTTCATAACAAGCAAAAACTAATTATATATATGACATGGAGTTTCCCCGGGGACATGTCGCTAGGGAAACTTTTGAGATTTGGCGGGTAAAAGCCCGCAACACATTTTCAAACTTCAAAAACACTAGTACGATGGACGAATTTTCCCTGGCGACATGTCGCCAGGGATAATTTTGGACAAAGTTTCCCAGGCGACACGTCGCCAGGGATAATCTGGAGGGAAAAGTTCGCGCTCTTTCATTTAGCATCTGATTTTGGACGGATTATCCCTGGCGACATGTCGCCAGGGATATCCTAGTCAAACTTTGACCAAAAAGTAAATCTTCTTTATTGCCACGTCAGCGTTGTCGCCAGGGAAAAGGGGTTATCCCTGGCGACATTTTGTCGCCAGGGAAACTCCGGTCACCTGTTCCCATTTTTCTTGTAGTGTCTTAGGATTAAACTACTAGGTGTTAAGTATTTAATGCTGCTTGTGATCAAGTTAATGCTACTTAGTCAAGGTTACTAGTGCTTTTGAAGTTTGAAGAGAATCATCTAAGTGGTTAAGATTAGTAGTGGAAAAGTTAGTGTTGCTAGTAAAAAGAGAGTTAATGATGCTAGTTCACAAGTTACTACTGCTTGAAGATTAATGTTGTTCAAGGTAGTTTGCTTAGAGGCCAAGATTACATATGAGATAAGTATTAGCTATTTATAGAAAAGGTTATTAATTATCTTTCTATAAAAATTGTATTTACCTTAGGAAAACATTTTATGTCTAATTGGACTCCTTGGTGTATAAAAGGATGTCATAGGGCATAGAGTTTGATGTAATAGAATTACGAATCATATAGAAGTCATAGCTTTAAGATTTTGTAACTCTAATACTATAAATATCATTCGTATTATTATCATTAATAATATTGAGGTTTATTCTTAAATTGTGTGTTCTTTACTATTTCATTATACGAAATTCGATCTCTACAAAGTTTGGATCAACATTAATGAGTTATTCGATGAATCATATGTCTAAATTATTGTTTAGAGAGTCTACTTACAATGAGACCAGCCACAAGTGTTTTTGAGGTGGGAATATTTGAAAATCCGTCAATTTCAGGTCAATATTTTAATCTCGACTATTAAGTATTATATGTTTACTTTAACAAGGAATACATTAAGTATCGATATTATATTCTCAAATTATCATATGAATGATTTTATTGTAATTATGTTTATTTCTCGTGTTTTACGTTTTAACAAATGAGGAGAACTATTAGTGATTATAACAACCTGAAAATTTTGACCAACGTTTCAACAAAGATTTACGGAACTTGTTAATTATTTTCGATAATTCAACGAAGATCGTCTTAACTAAATTCAAATTTATTTTTAACATTTTTCTATAATTGGACGAATTGAGAAATTTAAAACTTTTACGTTTACGTTTCATAAATTAAATAATTATTATTTATTTACTTGTAGTATTTTTCGACGTTTTAGAGTCGGAATGAGAAAAAATAATAAAAATAATAGTTGAAACGATTTAAAACTAAAACTTTAAAAATACGAAGGAATTTTATTTTTCATTATATTCTAAAACGTTGCTAATAACGTGAGCATTAGAGTTTATGTTCTATTTTTACGGTGAAATCTAACCCAAATAGCTAAATTAATTAAACGAGCATTTAAATAAATAATAACAAATATTTTCGAAACGCGACGAAGTAAGGACTTATTTTTATTGGAAAAATGATTTTAAACGCGATGGCTCAAGCCTCGTGACTTGAATCGTCCGTTAAGTCGTCCAAACGAGCCTCAAACGATTATTGAACAAAAGTAAATAAAACATTTACGAAATCTACCCTAAAGTATTTTATACTTGCCACTTTGGTTTTATACTTTTTGGTATAAATAGAAAATTATACCGATTTTTCCTCATTTCACCTCAAACAAAAACACACACACTTTATAAAAGGTCTCAAACTTTCATCAATGGCTTCCACCGGAAAACTTTTCCGGTGAAGTTTTCCGGCAACCTCCATATTTTCCACGGATCTACGCGAATCCCACACCCACTCTCCTCCACTCTCTGCCACCTTGCGCCACCACCGCCGTGGTGGTATTTTTCCCGCCGCCGCCACCTTATGGTGGTGTGTGGGTGACGAATTTGCCATCTTTCCTAGTGGGTATACCATAAAAACCCTAAAAACATGTAGATCTTGTCCGGATCTATGCATGCATGATAATTAAATCAAGTGAAACTTGTAGATCTAGTCCGGATCTATACATGCATGATGGTTACATCAAGTGAAACATGTAGATCTAGTCCGGATCTATCCATGCATGGTGGTCACATCAAGTGTTGACAAGATCTTGGATGGTTGCTTGCATGCATCACTCACTAGTACAACGACTTTGATAAGTATTGTAAGATCTACCTCTCGTTCTTAATTATAATTCCTTTTATTTTTGTTGATCTTATATATATACGAAATTGATTAATGAGTCTTGGGACATTGTATATGAAATTTTGACACTAAAATAAAGCTAAACGAGCCCTAGTAATGATTTGATTTATACGATTTTCGAACAGTATATAAAACAGATTTCTTGTCGAACTCAGTAGGTTTAAGATACTAAAAACTTACATATTAATATAGATAATTGTTTTGTGATTAATTCCCCTGGTGGCTCGTCCCGTGACGAATTTTAGATAGTGAGATATGACAAAAATAGTGAAAACTAGTCAGGTCTGAACATACTGTTTTGATGGACTGTTTTCTCGTAAAATTTGTATACTGACCTATGATTATGTAAAACTAAAAGTTGTAGCTAAAATCATGAAGAAGTAAAATAAATCGGGTGGTTTACCAATTATTTACGGTTTAGAAATGGTGGCCAAAATAGTAAAAACTAGTCAGTTCTGGACATACTGTTTGACGGACTGTTTTCTCATATAAGAACTCAAAATCATTGACAAAGATAAACCTGTAGGTTGTAGATAAAATCATGAACAAGTAGAATCAATCAGATGGTTTACCAATTATTTACGGGTTGGAAATGGCGGTTCAAAATGGTGAAAACGAGTTTGGCTGCCCAAAAACAGTCAACTCTTCTAAGTGACAAAATGGGTTAATTAGATATGAAAAGTATAAATTGGGTATAATTAGACTTGTAATCAATAGATTACATGATTTAATAATGATTTTGGTAAAAAGAACACACTTAGATGATTTAGGGTTCAAGAGATATGAGTAAATTAGCGGGACATGTCAGGAAAATTATAATAAACGGACTATACCCCATTAACGTAAAAAGTGATGTTTTCATACAAACCGACGTGGTAGGACCCACTTGTCGGGAATTTTAGACTTAGTTATATACTGATAATTATGGAACCCGAGACCCGACCAACATAAAATATTAAGTGTACGTGTTTGTGATGCGTTCTAGAACCCAAAAACTATATAAAGTGGACTTGGGCCATAAAAGCCCAACTTACACTTGTAATGACTATTGGGCCATTATTGGGCCTGAGATTTATAACTAAGTTAGAAGTGAAATACTGATTTTAAATGGACCTAAGTTATATAATCTTGTAATGGACCACTATTGGGCTTAAGATGGGCTAAAAGTGACAAATTGGATATTACACTAAAATGGTTAAATTTTCATCTAAAAGTTTTATAAAGAATCATAAAACTTATGCAATGTCCAAGAACTTATTAAAATATACTTATTACATATATGTACGATTCATTTATCGTCTCGAGCCTAAGACGTGCCTCATTATCTTTAGGTCTCGTGTGATCATGTATCGACCATTGACATTTATTCTCGATTGACGTTCGTTCTCTATCAACTATTGTGACGATTGTATCAGGTGAGTCTATAGCCTCGCTTTTAACATGTTTACTTGTTTTATAAAACCCGCGAGGGGGATAACATGCAATAAAGAGTACAACTATAAGTTGCGGTAAACCAATTGAATGGTGCAACTAGTAGTTGTGGAAGCTCTATTTTACTTGAAAAGTAATTATTGAAAATGAAGGCTACAACAAGAGTTGCTGTAAACCCATGAATGGGTGCAACCAGAAGTTGTGGTAAGACCTATTTGGTTTAAAATAGAACACAAGGGACCCGATTGTATGCTTAGATGAAAGTTATTACATAAGTTAGCTTTAGCCTTAAAAGACCCTCTGAATGTGAATTGTTAATCGAAAGAACGCTAATACTATGGATAGATCTATCGGGGTGACGCCCAGTCCGGTCGCGACTAGCTATCGCGTGGTGTTTTGATGCACTAGTAATGAAACATCGGATGCATTGTAATAGAGAAATATACGCACTTGGCTAGGTGTGTTGGGCTGAAATAATATATGTTAACGTTCAATGTCACGAGGCTTATGTAATGACACCGATAATTATGTCCGTACAACATAATTGTCTTTCGATGAATTATTAACCATGGAAGGTTATTTAAAATACTTGTGTTCTCTTTATTTAAATTAAACTCTCTAGATTCACTCGGCAAATTTGTCTGACTTTTTAGCATGTTTTATCTCAGGTCTATTGGAAAGGCACTCGGGGATGGAGGTTTCGTGAAGCTGGCATATTTGAAATGTTTTGGCCCGCTTTTATAAATTATATCCATTCAAAGAACTTTATCATTTATTGTGTTTGTAAAAATTAAATTATCTGGGACCGTGGGAAAAGTTTTATTGTTAAATGAAAATGAATGGATGTTTTTATTAAAACGACTCGTTTTGAGCCGTTTTCTATGATTATAAGATTGAACCATGATAGTAACACCCAATGACCATTCCGCTGCTATGACTGAAATTGGGGGTGTTACAGATTGGTATCAGAGCTCAAGTTATAGAGAACGAAAAGATTTTCCAAAAATAAAATTTTGAAATCTTTTAACTATAACAGTTGCAAGCGAAATCTCCGAGTGGCCAATGGACGAGAATAAGAGTATTTATATATATGGGATTATATATATGTTGTAATATTTATCTCTTATTTGTACTTATGAATTATAAGGTATATTTTCATTTATTTAATTATAAATGATAATTTTATATTTATGCGAGATATTTTATACGACGTCGATTGTCTCGAAACCACTCTAGTCATTCTAATGATAACATTGAAATGAATCTTGTTATTCTTGAGACTAACTAAGTTGTGGATATACACGATCCTAACAAAATGGTTAATATTCTTGATGATATTCTTCTGATTACAAGGATTTTGATTTCCTTGGTTCTTATTATTGATTCCTCAATCCGTTCATTTCGTTTAGCAAATTAAATCTGCATGTTCATTAATCTTCGACATTACACTGTTATGATAGAAACACCTTTGTCTAAGATGGTACCATTGATTGTTAGGAATTAAGATTGATTGTTATGAGATATGTCGTAGAAATACGTCTTTTAGGAAAAAGAGCGTATAATGAGTAAGTATTAAACCCGACGATTTAGGAAAACCGACGAATTGAATAGACGCGGGTTCGTTCTCGAAGGAGGTGTGTGTATTAGATGCCAATTATATAAAATCAAGAGTTTGTATTAGTGACGTTTTTGGTTTTAGAAAGTAGAATTAAAGACGAGCTACGACTACAATTAAACTACGACGAGCGACGTAATACGCGAACGTAAATACGTAAAACGTGAAAAATTTAAAAAATTATACCTAAAAATTAATTAAAACTTAAAACTAAGTCTAAAATAATATAAATAAGGATAAAATCCAATAAATAAATTTTAAAACCTTTTATTAATTAAATATGCAATTTTTAATGCTAATTAAAGCCCAAAAATTAAATATAATTAAGAAAAAGCCCAAAATATTATTTTATTGAACAAATAACTCACTTATACTATTTAAAAACTAAAAAGTACTTTTCCTAAGTTTTAATTACTATTTTTCTATTTTTAAAACACTAAAAAATATTTTTAAACTAAAATAATGATTAAAAATAATAAAATAATGCTAAAAATAATTTGAACATTTTAAAAATCCTAAATTATACTAATGAACAGTAGAAAAATGAAAAGGTTTGAAAAATTAAATAGTTTTCACTAAAAGACAAAACAGATTTTAATTAAACCTATTTAAACTTAAATTAAATCTAAAAATTAATAAAAAAGTGCACAGTAAAATATTTTTTAACTAAAAATCTAAAAATCTTTTTCTTAATCTAAGAAAATATTCAAAACTGAAAAATATACACTTTTGGCACTAAAAGACAAAGACAGTAATAAAAAAACTAATTTAAAATGCAATTAAATCTAAAAAATAGAGAATGAACAGTAAAATAATATTAAACTAATTGGAAAAATCAGAAATAAAATAAGAAAAATAATGAAGTTAAAATCAGCTAAAAATTCCTAGATAAGTTCACAAAAGACAAAAATCTAGAAGCTGAAAGTGACATGTGACATCTTTTTGTCTTTATGCTCAGCAGGGGGAACTTTTACCCTAGTAGTGGGAAGTTGGTTCCCACTGCTTTCAATAAAATTCAGGTCTGGTCACTTTTGTGCTTGTGGATTGCTGGTTACTTGGTTTCTTTTGGGCAATTGGGCACCCCTACACTCAGTGGAGTGTAGGGAGTTAGAAGATGAAATAAAAACAACAAGTCACTACAAAGAATCACACAATATGGGGCAAAAACAGTCATTGTATCAATAAGGGGGGCCTGTTGAGCTTTTGCTGATGCAATGTGCTCTTGGGTGAGTTTTGGTTGACCAAAACTCACTCAACTCACACACTAACCCCTACAAATCAAGCACAGATCTTAGCCTAACCAAAATCCTAACAACCTCTAAGATTTGATTAGCAAATTTCACAAAATCAAGGCAGTTTTAGGGCTTACTAATTTTTCACTAGGTTTTCCAAGACTTGTGCATGCAAATCTTTCAAAAGCTTACCAAATCCAACACACAAAGTTGACATAACACAAAACTACTAAGGAGGGTGTATTTAAACTGATTTTATACCAAATGCATCTCACAAGCTGATTTTAAAACCTAAATCCAAACACCCCTTTAAAACAGAAAAATCAAAATTAAACAAGAGATTGTATTCTACCATGCACCAATGTCATTCAAACCTGTTCTAACATGCTCCAATCTAACAAATAAACAATATCATGTATTTGATCTAACATCCAACAACCTAATTCATAAAGTCCATGAAACTCAAAAAAATGACTCCAAACAAGTATAGAGAGTGTAAAGTTGTTACCTAGTGAGCTTGCATCCAAGCTTCACAAAGGCTTAGCATAAGCCTTCTCCATCAAGCTCGGGCTTGAGCTGATAACTTTCAAAAAGGGGCTTGATGGTATGTGAGATGATGATGATGATGATGACCAAAAGAAAAGACCACCACCTATCCAATATACTTGATTTGTAACCTGCCAATAATCTAACACAGAAAAGAGAGAGTGTGACCTGGAATACAGCTTGTGAGATTATAAGCTTGGCTTATTACTTAAGCCAGCTTATTCCTCATAAGCTTGATAAAAACTTTTTGAAACTGATTTCTTCTAAAACATATCAAACCAAACTGAAACTTGAAGTATTCTTGATAAAAGGTTATCAAATCAAATAAACAATTTTGAAAGTCCACTTTCACTTCAAATCAAAACAGATTTCAAAATTTATCAAACTCTTGCCAAAAACTTCAAAACGTATTTTCTGAAATCTACTTGTGTAAAAGGAAACTTTTTTCTCCAAACTATCTTTTCAAACACTGAACAAGATAAAACTAACAAACATTAAATTTTGAACTCAGATTATGCAAATTAATATTTTTTTTTCATTTTCATTATTAAAAATCAAATTGTACAAAATCTGGAACAAAGGGTGTGCACAGGTTGCATCCTCTTTATATAGGCTATAATAGAACATACTAGACTGAAAAACCCTAATACATGAATACCTAATTTTGCCCTTTGAAGAATCTTTGAAAATTAGTCAAAAGTATGCCCATGTGATGATTCTGATATTGCTGAGCTGTTGGAGTCATCTTGGGCGTTCAAAAATGAGTAGGGACCAAGGAATAGACATTTACCATTGATTTGGTCGTCTTATTCGGTTTGGGGGATAGAGACGTGAGCAGGGGAGGTCCCCACAGATCACATGAGTGTGTCTGGGGGTAAAGTAGGGTGAGGGTTTTGATTAGTGATGGGTGAATTAGCAATCTACACTTAATCAAATAATATCCCTTTGCTTTGTGCCAGATTAGGATTAGGGTTTATAGTGAGTAATTTGGGTTGATTAGGGTGAAGATGGTGAACAGTATGTGTTTCCCTCCCCTTTTAATTAATATTAAACTCAGTTTAAACTGAGTTAATAATAAATCAAGGGTGACGTGGTTGGGGTGGTGACGTGGGGGTGTAGGAGTGGTGGAGGTTTGTGAGTGGGAGCTGACTGGATGGGATGGTTATGTTTAATGGGGGTTTGGTTAATAAGTTTGGAAAGGTGGCAGAAATGACCCCTCCTTGTTAATAGAAGTAGCTAAATACTTTTCATCCTTAGTCCTTATGCATTTGCATAGTTGGTCCTCCACAAATTACAAACATAGTCCTTAAGTTAACAATCTCAAGAATGAGGACTAATGTTGTATATCCTTCAAACTTTAGGGGCTGATCTTGTAAAGCATTCAAAATTTAGGAACCCCATTTATATTTTTGGATATTTGAGGGGTATAAACTGTCATTCTTCAAAAGTTGAGGGACCAAACTTGACATTCTTCAACTCTTCAAGTTCATTTTTGGAAATTCCAGTCTTGGGCCCGGTTCTTTGTGCGACTTCATTTCCCGCGTTTGTTTTTGCTTGGTTCTTGTGATCTGTTGTCGATTTCACGATATTCGTACCTAAAATACACAAGACACAAATACAACCATATATAGGGGTATTTTGATGATATTTTAAGCGTTTTAAGCCCGATTTGGACGATGAGACTATGTATAATTGCAGTCTCATCATTATGTTATTCACATGCCAACCAGGATTCCATATCATATCACTGATCATTTTCTGCTAAATCAGTTTTCGTTAGTTTCGACTTTCATCTTCTGCGTTTAGCTGGCAATGCTTAAATAAGGTGATTTATAATCGTCTTGTTGGAATGAATTGGCCATTTATTTGAACAAGGAAATTATAAATTATTGAACCACAAATTTCTAAATCTTATTTGGATGGATTTGATCAATCCATGGAAATAATGATTTTTAAACGTGTGGGCCTAAGCATATGGCATATGCGCAATTAAACTCTTATTGATTCGTAATTCGTTTGCTTGATCCATTCTTTGATTTTGTTCCTCTAACTCTTTGATCGTGAGATGGTTGTATTGGGGCTTTTCCAAAACCGCCAATTGAGGAGGATATCAAGCGTCTCTGAAAAATACTGAAGAAATCTTCTTCTAGTGGGGCCGAGGAGCTTTCTTAACCACCTGGATTACCTAGTAACTCTTAGTGGAGTAGTTTATCAATTATAGTATCTTTTTATAAATCACTAACTAAACTGTGACATCAGTTTGTAGGACTAGTCTTTTAAGTTGTACAGCATTAGACGATGACAATCTACAATGCTTAACAATACAGCTTGTACTAGTTTGTGATCAATGGAATGACTATATTTTGATTTCTAATTCCACATCGTTCTATTATTATCTTTCTTTGCTTTTCTCTTTTAAACTCATGTGGTATAACGCAATCATTGAATGAATACTCGATTTGATTTGTGTTGCACAAAAATCATGCAGTCAATGAACGCTAAGACTGAAGCACGAATGTGCCAAGTTATTAGTAAATAAGTTGCTGTATCTTTAGCCGAATTCATGGACAACATGAATGGCGAAGCTGGGGCTGGTGAAACTGGAACCGGTGGAGCTGAAGCTGGAGCAAAAAATGTTCGTGGTATGGATGGAATAAATGTACCCGAAATTAGAGGCTATAACTACACTTCATTCATTAAGTATAAACCTTAGACTCTTAAGGGGACTAAAGATGATGGATAATTGTGTCAGTTGTTGAAAATATAGCGTCAGTCTTTCGAATCAGTGACCCTAATCTAGAGAATAAGGTGCAGTTTGAAATTACTACTCTCCAAGGTCGTGCATTAATTTGGTGGAACTGCAGACTTGCTTCCATAGGTATCGTTACTTATGGGACAACATAGACTAAGGTGAGGAAGCGGTTAACTGATGAGTTTGTCCTCAAAGTATTTCAATAATCCTTTAAGTTATTACGATTGTGTTATTCGTTATCAATTGGGAGGTAGGAGCAAATTACAATGGATTCGTTGTTAAGCTCTTGAAAACTCAGTCTGGATTTAATCCGACTTCCGTCATTGTTGACTGATTGACTTTGCTCATTTCTCTCTGATAAAGATCTTATTATCCTTTTGAGAAAGTATGAATCGACGGTAAGTTGAATTTCATCAACGAGCCTGTTGATATTATCTATAAGGAATTTAGACAACCGAAGCAAAGTCGAATTCCTATTGTCAAGTGTGATGGAACTCAAGACAAGGACCAAAACACAATTACCTCTTTGATTTCAATGAGCGATCGAGGAAGAACGTAAGTTGATCTTCGGGACGAAGATCCAAATTTGGTGGGGATAATGTGACAATCCGTCAATTTCAGGTCGATATTTTAATCTCGACTATTAAGTATTATATGTTTTCTTTAACAAGGAATACATTAAGTATCGATATTATATTCTCAAATTATCATATGAATGATTTTATTGTAATTATGTTTATTTCTCGTGTTTTACGTTTTAACAAATGACGAGAACTATTAGTGATTATAACAACCTGAAAATTTTGACCAACGTTTAAACAAAGATTTACGGAACTTGTTAATTATTTTCAATAATTCAACGAAGATCGTCTTAACTAAATTTAAATTTATTTTGAACATTTTTCTATAATTGGACGAACTGAGAAATTTAAAACTTTTACGTTTACGTTTCATAAATTAAATAATTATTATTTAATTACTTGTACTATTTTTCGAAGTTTTAGAGTCGGAATGAGCAAAAATAATAAAAATAATAGTTGAAACGATTCAAAACTAAAACTTTAAAAATACGAAGGAATAGTATTTTTCATTATATTCTAAAACGTTGCTAATAATGTGAGTATTAGAGTTTATGTTTTATTTTTACGGTGAAATCTAACCGAAATAGCTAAATTAATTAAACGAGCGTTTAAATAAATAATAGCAAATATTTTCGAGACGCGACGAAGTAAGGACTCATTTTTATTGGAAAAATGATATTAAAAACGATAGCGCAAGTCTAGTGACTTGAATCGTCCGATAAGTCGTCCAAACGAGCCTCAAACGATTATTGAACAAAAGTAAATAAAACATTTACGAAATCTACCCTAAAGTATTTTATACTTGCCACTTTGCTTTTATACTTCTTGGTATAAATAGAAAATAAAAGCCATTTTTCCTCATTTCACCTCAAACAAAAACACACACACTTTATAAAAGCTCTCAAGCTTTCATTAATGGCTTCCACCGGAAAACTTTTCCGGCGAAGTTTTCCGGCGACCTCCATCTTTTCTGGCAAGACCAAAAGTGCTCCTAAACCCCGTATCTACACGAATCCCACACCCACTCTCCTCCACTCGCTGCCACCTTGCGCCACCGCCGCCGTGGTGGTATTTTTCTCGCCGCCGCCACCTTATGGTGGTGTGTGGGTGACAAATTTGCCATCTTTCCTAGTGGGTATACCATAAAAACCCAAAAAACATGTAGATCTAGTCCGGATCTTTGCATGCATGACAATTACATCAAGTGAAACTTGTAGATCTAGTCCGGATCTATACATGCATGATGGTTACATCAAGGGAAACATGTAGATCTAGTCTGGATTTATCCATGCATGGTGGTCACATCAAGTGTTGACAAGATCTTGGATAGTTGCTTGCATGCATCACTCATTAGTACAACGACTTTGATAATCATTGTAAGATCTACATCTCGTTCTTAAATATTATTCCTTTTATTATTCTTGATCTTATATATATACGAAATTGATTAATGAGTCTTGTGACATTGTATATGAATTTTTGACACTAAAATAAAGCTAAACGAGCCCTAGTAATGATTTGATTTATACGATTTTCGAAAGGTAGATAAAACAGATTTCAAGCCGAACTCAGTAGGTTTAAGATACTTAAAAGTTATATATTAAGATAGACAATTGTTTTGTGATTAATTTCCCAATTGGCTCGTCCTGTGACGAATTTTTGATAGTGGGATATGACCAAAATAGTGAAAACTAGTCAGATCTGAACATACTATTTTGATGAACTGTTTTCTCGTAAAATTTGTATACTGACCTATGATTATGTAAAACTAAAAGTTTTATCTAAAATCATGAAGAAGTAAAATCAATCGGATGGTTTACCAGTTATTTATGGTTTGGAAATGGGGGCCAAAATAGTAAAAACTAGTCAGATCTGGACATACTGTCTTGACGGACTGTTTTCTCATATAAGAACTCAGAATCATTGAAAAAGGTAGGACTTTAGGTTGTAGATAAAATCATGAAAAAGTAGAATCAATCGGATGGTTTACCAATTATTTACGGGTTGGAAATGACGGTCAAAATGGTGAAAACGAGTTTGGCTGCCCAAAAACAGCCAACTCTTCTAAGGGACAAAATGGGTTAATTAGCTACGAAAAGTATAAATTGGGGATAATTAGACTTGTAATCAATAAATTACATGAGTTAATAATGATTTTGGTAAAAAGAACACACTTAGATTATTTAGGGTTCAAGAGATATGAGTAAATTAGCGGGACATGTCGGGAAAATTGTAATAAACGGACTATACCCCATTAACGTAAAAAGTGATGTTTTCATACAAACCGACGTGGTAGGACCCACTTGTTGGGAATTTTAGACTTAGTTATATACTGATAATTATGGAACCCGAGACCCGACCAACATAAAATATTAAGTGTACGTGTTTGTGATGCGTTCTAGAACCCAAAAACTATATAAAATGGACTTGGGCCATAAAAGCCCGACTTACACTTGTAATGACTATTGGACCATTATTGGGCCTGAGATTTATAACCAAGTTAGAAGTGAAATACTGATTTTAAATGGACCTAAGTTATATAATCTTGTAATGGGCCACTATTGGGCTTAAGATGGGATATAATTATCAAATTGGATATTACACTAAAATGGTTAAATTTTCATCTAAAAGTTTTATAAAGAATCATAAAACTTATGCAATGTCCAAGAACTTATTAAA
Organism: Glebionis coronaria; assembly: GCA_025667525.1. Classification (NCBI taxonomy): domain Eukaryota; kingdom Viridiplantae; phylum Streptophyta; class Magnoliopsida; order Asterales; family Asteraceae; genus Glebionis; species Glebionis coronaria. The sequence goes on from CM046876.1 coordinate 25,608,759, forward strand.
AAATACTTATTACGTATATGTACGATTCATTTATCGTCTCGAGCCTAAGACGTGCCTCATTATCTTTAGGTCTCGTGTGATCATGTATCGACCATTGATATTTATTCTCGATTGACGTTCGTTCTCTATCAACTATTGTGACGATTGTATCAGGTGAGTCTATAGCCTCGCTTTTAACATGTTTACTTGTTTTATAAAACCCGCGAGGGGGATAACATGCTTTTTTTATTAAAAATAAAGAGTACAACTATAAGTTACGGTAAACCAATTGAATGGTGCAACTAGTAGTTGTGGAAGCTCTATTTTACTTGAAAAGTAATTATTGAAAATGAAGGGTACAACAAGAGTTGCTGTAAACCCATGAATGGGTGCAACCAGAAGTTGTGGTAAACCCTATTTCTTTTAAAATAGAACAAAAGGGACCCGATTGTATGCTTAGATGAAAGTTATTACATAAGTTAGCTTTAGCCTTAAAAGACCCCCTAAATCATGAATTGTTAATCGAAAGAACGCTAATACTATGGATAGATCTATCGGGGTGACACCCACTCTGGTCGCGACTAGCTATCGTGTGGTGTTGTGATGCACTAGTAATGAAACATCGGATGCATTGTTACAGAGAAATATACGCACTTGGCTAGGTGTGTTGGGCTGAAATAGTATATGTTAACGTTCAATGTCACGAGGTTTATGTATTGACACCGATAATTATGTCCGCACAACATAATTGTCTTTCGATGAATTATTAACCATGGAAGGTTATTTAAAATACTTATGTTCTCTTTATTTAAATTAAACTCTATAGATTCACTCGGCAAGAATTTAGAAATGGGAGTTTACTGATATTCAGGGTGTAAATAATGTTTGGGGAGTTTGGATTAAGGGTTATGAAATCCGGTAGAACTTAGTAATCTATCATTTGGTTATTACATAGTGTTAGGCATTAGCTTAATCAAGATTAACATGTGTGTTTTATTGATTTAGTCGATTTGCAAGGACTTGTGAAGTAGTTGAGCATCAATGTGAGTTTTATACTCTTATTTTTTTATGTTTTTGGAGATGAAAATGAAGAAAGTTTTTTAAATGGTTATATTGTGATGTGTGTCATTAATTATGTTTGACTTGTTTGTTAATAATATGAGATGATAGCCTAATGTATAGTTCTAGCTATTAGACTTTTAAGTGTGTAAGTGACTTAAGGATCAAAGAGGTTTTTCCACCTCATATGCTTAAATGCTTATATGCACATTTTTTTATATGTTTATGATGTCAATTTCATATAATAATAAAAAAACTTGACATTTATTTACATATGTTTATTATGTCAATTTCGTATAATGATAAAAAAACTTGACATTTATTTACGTGACTAAAACCTATGACTCTCACCAACATTGCTGTCGGAGATTTAAGAATCATTTATAGGTGAGCTTGACCTAGGAAAAGCGGCTAGAAAGAGTATATGTAGAGTCTTTGATTTTATTTATGCAGTTTGATACTTGAACTTGTTTTGAATCATTTGCACTATATGTTTTAAATATTTAGTTGTTAGCCTCAAAACAAAATATTGTGTCAAACAAGAATGTTCGATCATAGGTTTATATTATATTTATTAGAACGTTGTAATAGTTAGTTAAAATAGTCGTGACATTACGGACTTGATGGCTAGCTTAAAAGGCCTCTTTTAAGGTACTAAGCATTTATTCAAGCCCGGCCCAAAACATATATAGTCCATTAGAGAGCCCGCATGTGGGTTGACTATATAAGCACCCTCCTAGCATGTTAGGAGGGTTGAAGCTTTCATTTCTTAATCTAATTTTCACCTAGTTAATCACCTCTCTCTCTACTTTCTCTCACTACTTTCTCTCTCTAAAATTCAAATCTTTTCCATCTCATTTCTTTAATCCATCATCATATAATTAGGGACAACAATTTTCAATTGGTATCAATTGCCATGGGGTAGATTCGTGTTTAGTTTGTGGTTATTATTTTTTATTCATGTGATTTTAATCTTCAAATCATCTTGTTTTAAAAAAATTTGTGTTTTCGAGCTCTAAATCTTCGTACAAATTGCCTACAAAGTTGTGATAGGAATTCGTGTTACTTATTTTGGTGATCTTTAGGAAAAGATTGGAAGTTTTGGCTTGATTATTGGGTAAAAATTCGTCATTTTTAATCTTTTGGTTAGTTTACTATTCAGAATAAGGGATTTGATAAGTCGGGAAACTAGGGTTTTGACATATTCCGACTTGTGAGTTGGTTTATTCCGGATTAAGATCAGCAAGGTTATTCCGAATAGTAGTGAGAACGTTTATTACGGATTAAGATCGGCAAGGTTTATTCCATTGCAAGAAGAATTATTCCGGATTACACGTAGAAGACGTATTCCGGATTAGCCAAAGTTTTATTCCGAATTGCAAGAAGAAGTATTCTGGATTAGGTCTTGAAGTCTTCATATTCCGGATAAGGTTAGGTTATATTATTCCGGATGAGGTCGTATTTTGGTTATTCCGATTAAGGTCAAGTTTACATTCCGGATTACAGATACACTCTTTATTCCGGATTACGGATTCTGAAGAAGGTGGGTTCTTCTTATTCCGAATAAGGTCTAGTTTCACGCATTCTGGATTACGTTTGGAAACAATATTCTGAATAAGGTAAGGAAATTTTTCATTATTCCGAATTATTTGGTTCTTAGTATTCCGGATAGGTCAAGAAGTTGATTCCGAATAAGGTTCAAATCAACTATTCCGGATTAGGTTGAGTTCATTGGATTTTGAATTGTTCTTTGAAGAGTTATTCCGACTTATTGACTTATAAAATTTTCAAAAACGAGATTTTGAAAATTTTTAACGTGTGATTTTTAGTCTAAGAATTTTTGGTTTCTTACGAAGACATTGTTTCGGGTTTTTAACATCATTTCTTGAAGTCTCAACCACAAGCTACTCACAACAACATCTACTTAAGATTCTATTCACTTCATTTTCGAGATGGATTCTACTACTGAATATCGTATTACTAATAACAACATCATGGTGGCGGGTAATAAAGAGAGACCCCCAATCCTTGTGACTGGTCGATATGCACAATGGCAATCATGATTCCTTCGATATCTTGACACCAAACCCAATGGTAATGTTCTTCGATGTTGCATCAAAGAAGGACCCTATACTCTCACTACAATAACCATTCCTGCAATTCCACCAACCGACTCGACGACCGGTTTCGATGAACAAACAATTGAGGAAACATATGAGAACACTTCAAAATAGAAACGTGCTTGGATTGATGTAGAGAAAGAAGCAATCTATTTGATTCTCAGTGGGATTGGGGATGATATTTACTCAACGATTGATGCATGCTCTACTACGAAAGAAATGTGGTTTGCCATTAAACGCTTGCAACAAGGTGAATCACTTAACAAGCAAGATGTCAAAACTAACTTGTTCTGGAACTTTGGTAATTTTACTTCATTGGATGGGGAATCAATTGATTCATATTACTCAAGGTTCTACAAGATGATGAATGACATGACAAGAAACAATTTGCAAGTCTCCACCATACAAGTCAATGTGCAATTTCTATAGCAACTTAAACCAGAGTGGACACGGTTCGTAACTTTGGTGAAACAACAGAGTATGTTAGACGAGGTCAACAATCACACGCTCTGACATTTTGAAACAATTTCAGAATAAGGCGAATGAACTTCGAGCTGAAAGGATAACAAAGACTGCTAATCCACTTGCTTTGGTGTCTACCACTCAACACGTTCAAGATCATCGCTGTCGTGCTCCAAAGTCATACTCCACTACATCCTCCTCACTAAGATACTCCACTACATCCTCCTCACCAAGATACTCCACTTCATCTAAGTATTCAGCTCTCACAAGGTCACGAGACAAAGAACCAAGAGCAACATCACCATCACCTGAGCCATCATCTGAAGAGGACAGTGATGAAGAACTAGCTCAGAAGGATAGGGAGATGAAACAAAAAATAGTTTTCATTATGAAGACCTACAAGAAAATCATCAAACCCACCAACAACAATCTTCGAACATCATCAAATACAAGGAACCAATATGTTGAGAGTTCTCGAAGGTATGATACACGTCAACGTGATGAAAGTCCTCCTAGGTATGATCGACGTAATCCAACACATGTTGAGGTTTCTGCACGGTATGATCGACAAAATGCTAAGTATGATACTCAGAGGATTGCTACTGCTGTTGGGAATAGGGAAACTCTTGGTACTCAAGTGGTTAAGCAAAGTAGGATTTAATGCTTTAATTGTTAAGGCTATGGGCATATTGCAAAGGAATGTAGGAACCCAAAATGGGTTAGAGAATCTGGCTATCATAAGGAAAAGATGTTGTTATGAAAGAAGATGGAAGCTGGGGTTAAATTATCGGTTGAGGAAGGAGCAATTCTTGATGACACTGATGATGAAGCCTCTGACCAAGAACTTTAAGCACATTACTCGTACATGGCAAAGGTTGAATAAGTTCTCAACGTCATTGAAGATGACAATGGTCCTATATTTGATACTGAGCCAATCGATAAGGTACACACTGAAGAGGAATATAATGTGTTTGGTAATACTCATGAGCATCCTGAGCTACCCAAAGCCATTAATGACACATGTATGATGGAAACGGTTGATAGCAATACCACACCCGATTCATCAGACATGTGCAATAATGAGTCTGAGGATGATCAACATGAAAATGAGTATGATGATGATGAGGAGCGTATTGCTCTTGCTAATTTAATTGCTTCTGTACAAAAAGATGTCAAAGAAACTATAAAAAGTCAAAAGCAATTAAAGAAGGCAAACACTACGCTCACTCAAAATTTTGAAGAATGCAAAGCTGCTCTAATTAAATCTAGTGAGACCATTGATAGCTACAGAGCTCAGCTTCTTCAAAAGACCAATGATACTGAGGGGTACAAAGGGTGTTTAATTAACGTCAAAAAGGACGATTTTCAACAGAAATATAATGAAACTCTTAAGCTTCTCGAACAAGAGAAACGTAATTATAACACCTCTTTGAGCTAGTTGTTAATCTTGAATGCTAGTTGTTAATACATAATTGTAGCACATTGTTCATATGTTGTTTTGTTAATGGTTGTTATTCACAGCTTATAACTGATTTGGCGTTGGAGTCTAAACCTATGACTCTCACAAACTTTATGTTCACGTGTTTTAGTGTCTCTTTCAGGTGAGAATGTGGTTAAGCGTGAGAATAGGAGTGGCTAGATGGAAGGCTTAGGATTGCATTTGGAGGAACCCCCTTTCCTCTTAGTCTTTATTTATGTTTGAATAAGTGATACTTTGTAGACACCTATATGTTTGTTATTTGTTAATTTTATGTCTTTCCTAAGAGGTAGACCTATTACCTACTTACCTAGACGCCTGCATTGTTTGAGATATCTTCATGATATTGTGTCACCATTTATGATATTTCCATTTCATTTAGTTATCTCTATAGAAACGCTATTGTTGTGATGACATCCATACATCGCGCCCCATATTCCGGCATGGTGGGGTGTGACAGAATGGTATCAGAGACAATGGTTATAGGGAATTAGGTTGCCTAGTCTAGTCTATAGCTTAAGGATCCCTGCATATAGGCGTCATAGGATTACATGTGGTCTTGATTGTTTTTTCCTAAAATTGTTTTTTTTTTGAATTTTGACAAGTATGAGTTGAATTGTAGTTGCCCATACTTAGTCACCTGTTAATTTCGGTTTTGCTTTTGATATATAAATTACTTTCACCATAGTAAGTTATTTGGTTTACCTAATGTATAGTATTTTTCTTTTGATGTTTAAGTCATGTTCCCTAAGAATCATGTGGTGATTCGAGTTACTAGGAGTAGGTGGATAGGAAGGATTTTAAGTTGTTTCCACTCTTATGGGCGACATGACTTATAACTGATTATGATGTTGTGTTGGATTTTTTCTATGCTGTTTTAGCTAGACTATGGATTTACGTATTCCAAGAGTTTGACTATATTAATTTAATAGATGGAGTTTTGGACCTTATTGTTTATGTGGTTATGAGCTTATATGAGTAGATGGATTTATGTGTTATATGTTGTATTGATTCTTATAAGTGTCATCATAGGAGGGAGTGCATTGAGGAAAGGGTAATTGTATAAGTATGGAGGCCAACATAGTTATACAAGTACCACAACTTCAATGGGTTCTTAAGTATGATTGCATGAAAGAGGGTTAGTACATGCTTGTATATGATGACCTGTGGATTTTGGGTATATGTATAAAATATGGGTTTATGTAACGATTGCCTACTATATGGCTATTTTTTAGTGTGTTAAATGTTTTGGGTTATACTCATGTTGTGTGATTATGTGGTCACACGATATGGACTGGTTTTAGTGGTGGGTTTGATGCCTTGTTGTAAGAGGGTGATTAATCGTATGGAAAAAACGAGTGTATGACGCGATTGATTGATCTGACATGTATGGTAACGAGTATGTTTTGGGTGATTTAATAGGTATATATATGCGGATGTATATATACTAGAATGTGTTAAGTTATGATATATGGTCTTTTAGTAGTTATTATAACTTGAACGTACCTTGTGTTTACTCGTGTTTTATGGTGATGAAGTTTGATGGAGTTCCAACGACGTTTTGAGTTTTTTTGTATGTGTGTCTACATTCGGGTATGTATTTTAATTATTGAGAACTACTAAATTTTCTTTTAAATAAGTTTGGCTAATTACAGGAAATCGATTTTGAAAATAATTTGTAAGTGTATGGTATGATATCGTGACTTACATATCTTTTTTAAGTTTGTGGTAGTAAGTTAAAAAAAAAATCTTGAAAATGATTGGATTAGTTTTCTAGGTAACATGTGATAATACATTTTAAAGAGGTAAAGAAATTTTACAAAAAAAATTTCTTAAGTGGAGTTAAAATTTTAGAAGTATTTAACTAGACGGAAAAAGTAAAAAGAGAGATTTTATTATAGTAATGATAATAATAACACCGCACCTTGTAAACGTGTAGTAGTTTAGTTATAACAAGCCTAAACGGATTTTATAAAATAATAATAATAAATATATAGAATAAAATGAAAAAAACACACTATATTTTGTAAACATCTATTGGTTTCATAATAACAAGTGAAATAAGTTTATATGAGTAAACAAGATAATGGTTAGAATAAGATTGTAGTATACTAACTAATTGATATCTTTGATAAAATAATTAAGATAAAAGATGAGTTTATGGTTAAAAACGAGTATGATTGATTTTATTATTATTGAAGTTTGGTTCTTACGAGAAGTAACTAATTGGGGCGAAAGTTTAAAATTTTCTAAGGTATCGAAATTTGGTGATACTAATCGTGACGAGTCTAATTTTTCATTGTTGGCACACTCCATGGTTCTTTCGGATTACATTGTTTTGTTTTGAGCTGTTTTGGCTAGGGTTCATTATGGTTGATCTTTCGGTTTACCCTATATTTGTAATGGGACGCGATTGTTCGGAATTCGTTTGGTACACATCATGGTTGATTTAGTTATGAGGTTGCGGAAATGTTAGGATGAGATGATAGAGTTGGGTAGTATTACTTATGGTTAGATATTAAATGGAGAGATGTCTTTTAGTTTAAAGGTTGTGTTGAGAGAATAGTTAAGATTTATGGAGTTTTGAAACTTAGATTGGTTACGGGAATAAAGGAGTAAGTAAAGTTAGTTGACTGGTCGTGGGAACGAGATGTCATGCTATGAGAAGTTGGTTGAAGTACCATTAGGAGATTGATGAAAGTACCAGCGGATGTGAGGGTAGAGTAGAAATTTTCTACTAATGGAAAGATTGGGCAAATAACACGCAAGGGAATTGGTATAGTTATGGAGGCGAGGTAGTAGTAGACACGTGAAGGAAAACATAGATGTGAAACAATGATTGGTAGGAGGTTGATTAATGGTGTTTACAACAAGTAAGGAAGAGTGATCCATTGAGGTGTTGAAGTACGTTTAGAAATATTGTGGTAGATGAGTTGAAGTTAGAGGCTACTGGGTAGTGTGAAGTTCCTAGGTAACATCATAGAGACGAGAAGGAGTGCGTGAAGAGCTACATCGTGAATCAAGGAGTTGAAAGGACTACGTGTCGGCTGCTAGAAGGAAGCAAGAGATTTCGAAGGAGTCATAGGAGTTGCAAGGACTGGAAAGGTGACAAGCACTATGATGGGAATCTCCGTATGGTTCGTGACGAAGAAGGACAGATCGAGTACCAGAGTGGAGTTACAAAGAGCTGAACTAGTGGATCATGATGAATTGAATACATAACATGGGAGATTAAGAACTCGTGGAGGTAATAAGGGGAGTCGAGTGACTACGCGGATAGAATTTTTTTGGCAATCAATATCGAGGGTTGAGTAATGAAGCTGAGGTGAATAAGTTCATGGAGAAGTGATTAGCGAGTCGATTTTGTGAAGGTGCTATGAAAGATCTTTGGAAGAGACAGTTATACTTTATCCAATGCACTAGGGATTTCCATAGAACTGATGAATGAAGTATGGAATTTCTGTTGGACGGGATAGTGTAAGAATTAGGGAGAACCATGGAAGGAGATAACCAAGTATTCCTAGAAGATGATGATTGAAAGTACCTCATGTTGGGTGCAAGATCAAAATAGAAGTATGACATTTGAATACGAATTTAAAATATGGCTTAGTTTAGATAAATGGAAACTAATATGGGTATAAGATGAGAGTTTGATCCGCATGGGATCACATAAAACTCTAGTCTATCCTATTAGGAGGGAGTAGGAGAACTGATTGTAAGGAAAAACAAGTAAAGCTACTTGGAAAAATTTTGAGGTATAGATGACTTGAAAGACGGGAAGCATAACATCGTGATCTATGTCATGAGCTGAGGAAGAAGAAGGAAGTGTGGATAGATGCGAATCATGAATGAAATAGGCCGAGATATGAACCGAAGGTAAAACTTTGGTATAGCCTAATGAGTAGACTAAGGCACTAAGCATGCTAATATTGTTGTAGTGTGGAAAGGAAATGGTACTGACCTACACTGTTTGATTGGAAGGCTTAGTATCGATAATCAAATGGTTGAGGAGTTATAGATGTGATGTGTCATGAGAGACGAAGGGCTTGGTCTAACTAAGACAAGATGAGGAGCACTATGACCTTGAAGGTAAGACATTGTGTAGGTATAAAGGAAGTGTTGAGTATCAGGGAAAAAAATCTTTCATGGAGAAAAGTGAGAAAGAAGTGTATAGGTGCTACTAATGATCTATCCAAATTTTATGGAAGTAGTTGTAGCATGGGTTTGGATGGCAGTTGATAGACTAACTGAGATAACCGTCCTTTTGTTGATGTGTATAGATCATAAGTTGATTTGGATTAGAAGAGCCTCGTTGTGATAAACTAATCAATATGTAAAATATCGTCATAGGTCACTTGTGTAAGGAAATTGGAATTTTTAAGTAGTTTGTAGTATGGACTAAAGGGAGTTGATGAAAATGATTGGATATGAGTATATCCAGCTAATTAGAAAATGATGGAAGAAGTGGGAAATTGATACAAGTATAGGAGTCGTATTGAGAGCTTGGGTGACTGATTTAGAGGGATGTGGAAAACTCGTTAGCGATGTCTAATTTTTCATATAATGATATTTATCATACTAGAAGTCGATGAATTCCATTTGAGGCACTATACGGAAGGATAGGGTGAGTTGTCCTTATGGTGGACTAAAATTAGTGAGAGAGACTACTAATGTGGAAATGGTGTTTGTGGAAAGGATGAGAGTAACAAGAGATGATATATTGAAAAAGAGTAAATCACTAGAGTTTAGTGACAAAGTTATGTAGGAAGTTTCACCTATAGTAATGGGTGGCATGTTTTGGTAAAAGGGAAAAGTTGATGACGAGTTTTGTAGGTCCATTTATGATATTTGGAAAGATTGGACCAGTATCTTATGGGTATAGAATTACCTAGGAAATTGAATGGTATACATGCTATATTTCATGTATTAAGATTGGTAAATGTTGTTTGAGAATACGTATTTGCACGTATGGTTATTCGGGATTTGTGTTGATAAGATTCTTCGTGTGACAACCCAAACCGAGGTCATTGCTTAATCTTATTTTACGATTATTTTTGAAATTTTTGAATGAGTTTGAACTATATTTATTTTTGGAGGTTTAAGTTTAAACCGATGTTGGAAGGTCTATATTTAATATTTATTAAGTATAAGGAGTATTAGAAAGCGTGATGTCGATGGATGCCAAATACTTTACGTCTTATTGTCGGTTGTTCGATTTTTGTCATTTTTGAGGTTTTATTTTAAATGACGTGTTAAGTCGAGTCGAGAGTCGATATTATTATTTTTGAGGTACGTTTTAAATTTTTAAAAGTATCTTTATGAAACCCGAGCCCCGTAAATATTTTGAAAATTGACTAATAGTTATTTTCCGCTTTTTAGCTAACTATTTTCATTTTTAGCCACAACTATTGCCAAATTGCAACCAAGGTCCCTACACCACTATATAAAAGCTTAAACAATACACACACTCTCATTTTCACCACTCAAAATTTTCACCATCTTCTCTCTCTCTCTCTCTCTCTCTCTCTCTCTCTCTCTCTCTCTCTCTCTCTCTCTCTCTCTCTCTTGTTTTGCCGAAACATCCACCACCCCACCAAATCCATACAATTTTCAATTTAAATCAAGTATGAGGATGATTAAGCTAACTAATCATAGACCCACTCTTAGAATTGATCAAGGATCACATTGGTGTAAGAATTTTACACATGCAAGGCATTTGTTTTTCTTGATGTTGGTAGGTAGAAGCCATGATCATGCATGGTGTTTTTAGCATGATCAATGGTGGTTTTTGCTAGAATCTTTGTTAAAACTTCATTTTGATCTAAAGGTTTTAATTTTGATTATGATTTGGATGTTATGGTTCATATATGTTTATGTTAGAGTATAGAAATGATCATTTTTATGGTTGGTTTTGATCAAAAAGTTGATTTTGTACAAGATTTTGGTAGTCATTTTATAACAGTAAGTAAACAGTAAAATCCGAATTTTTATGTTTTTAAAATGGCTTAACTTATAGCCTAGGGTTGTAGATAATTTAATAGCTTCGATTTGATATAAGGTATAGCTTCTAGATCCAAACGAGCGCGAAGTTATGATGTTTTGAATGATCGTGTACCGGGAGACGAGTATCGGCACTACAAATAGTTGTTGTCGATATTTGGATCGAATCTCGGGGACTCTAAATCGAAGTTTTGAAATATGTAACCTACTAATACTGAGGTTTTTACTTTAGAGGGTGAGTTTACTTTAAAACCCGAGTGTCGGTTTTGTAAACGGAGTCGTTTAAAGAAGTTAAAACGGTTGTATGAAAATTTAACGTAAATCTGTACGGATTTTGTAGTTTGAAAATGAGTCGGGTAAAGGACTTTAAAAGTAATTTCATTTGATAAACCTGTAGGAGGACTTTCTATATATAGTAAGTTAGTTTATCGAGTCGTTTCATAAACGTTTGACGAGTTTAAAAGGGGTAAATAAGCTAGTACATGTAGTATGTACCGGCGGATTTTATTAAAAGTATAAAATGGTAAAGTAAATGTGTAGTAAAGTATAATGAAGTTATTTATATCGTTTTCTCTCGAGTTTATCGTGACTTTATGAGTTTGAGTTTAATGTTGTTATGTATTATTTATTTCTCGAGTCATTATTAACGAACGCGTCTTATTTGATAGGTTGCGGTTCTCGTGTTTGAAAGGCATCCATTATCATCGACGATCATCTCGCTAGATCTCTTATACTAAGGTGAGTCTGTAGCCTTGCTTTTTATGCTAGCTACTAAATGTTTTATACCCGCGAGGGGGATACATGCTATTTGAAAATAAATGAACACAAGTCATGAGTAATTGTTGGACCCGAATGTTGCCTAAAGTTGAATTCATTGTATCGAGTAACTTGTTGCTAAAGACCCTAAATTCATGAGCCGTTAACTATCTTCTAACTTGATGTTGTGAGTCGGGAATATTTGCTTATTCTAATGATAGTACTATTGGGTTGACCACCCTATATGAGACCAGGGCATTACGTTGAGTAACCCACTGGGAAGGATAATTTTACGTGAATAAGATTGTGGTATTCTAGCAACTGATACCCTAGAGGGGCAATGGTTTTATTCTAGTCATGCCGGCATTTGGCGTGGGTGACTATTTGGTTAAGGGTTCGGTGTCATGAGCTTAAATACAATGTTTATTATTATTATTATTTCCTTGAATATAGATTGTGTGTATGACAATTCTATAAATGATTATGATTGATTTTCTTCTTGTGTTCAAATGTGATTTGATAAACCTATAGACTCACTCAACATTATTGTTGACTCGTTTTAGCATGTTTTTCAGGTAATAAGAAGTGATGGAGCATGGAGCTTTGCTGTGGAGGTTGTGGCTTGGCTTTTGGAAGAATGTTGGTCTAGAAACTATTTCTACCTTTTACTGTTGAACAATTTACTTTATGTTGATGTACTGTACTTAACTTGTTGGTTGTTGGTCAAGATCTATGGGGACTATGCGCTTTACTCTGGTGTCGTGTCAGTACAATCAAGGGGTGAAATTTATGTTTTAGACCATTTATGAAAATCTTGTTTATATTTATGTGTAAACGTCTCACTTTTGAGTCGTTCAATATACCTTGTGTGATGATGCTTGTGTCTAGCACCCAATTTTGTATTTCCGCTGCGCATTGTAATATGGGGGTGTTAAAGATTGGTATCAGAGCTGCAAGTTATAGAGAACTGGGTCAATTTTGAAAATTGTCCTAAACTATAACTTTGGTGTCGAAAGTATTTATTCTTCAAAAGCACACAACTCCTCTGCAACACTCCGGTAAGATCAGTTTTAGTTTTGTTTTGCATTGTAGATGTATCCCTCATAACTGAAATGATTTACCGAGTATTTATTAAGTAAATACTACGATATTGTATTGGAATTATTGAAAGTACGATGAATGCTTGTCAGTATCATATTTATTTATTTTTGCGAGCATTGCATAAACATCATTTGCATTGTGTTGCATAGCATGGATTACGTATGACATTTGCATGAGCATTGCATACTAATTATTATTTTATTAACGATGACCTTAAGTATCCTTGAACCCTTATAATTATAGAAAATGGTTGGTTTACCTCCTGAGGATGGATGGATTGATATGAGTAATGTAGTGGATGGTGGGGAAGTGGATAAATTTGGTGCTAGTAACGATGAGGAGCCTTTTGAGTTTTTAGATGATGGGATTCCACTTACTGCAGTTGGTCAGACAGAGCCTGAGTTGATACAAGGTAGTTATGTTCCAAGGGTCAATGTTGTGCCACAGACTGTTCCAGATTGTCAGCGACCTGTTGTTCGTTCTTTGACTCCTACTTGTGATGCTTATATTAGCAGTTTGCCTGGGATTGCATTTACTAGGGGAGATGTTCCTGTTGAGTCGAGTAGGGCTGCTAGTGCTCGATCTATTCATGATGGTATTCCTAAGGTTTATTGTCCAGGTCCTAGGTCTTATGATGATATTTTCTGGTTTCTTAAGAAGTTTTTTAGGTCTTTGTTTGAAAGGTATTTGGTTGAGACTCGTGTGATTACGAGGTTTGAGCAGAATGAGAAAAAGTTTGACAGGTTTGTTGGTAATGTGAGGAGGTCAGGGTTTGTTAGGGCAAGGGAAATGGATGAAGTTGCTAGATTAAGATCTATGGTGTTGAATTTGAGTTGACAAGTTGAAAGGTTACGTAGGGAGCAAGAAAGGAATGTAAGGTTGAGTGCATGGGGCTTGTCGGTGAGATTTTTTCCTAGTCGAGGTGTAGTGATTCGTGATGTGCCGAATCAGGTTGAAGCTCAAGTGTTGGTGAAGCCAAGTGAAGGAAGTAGTCGAAAGGGAAAGGAAAAAGTGGAGGAAGAATCTGAAGATGATGATAGCAGCAGTGATGACGAGTCGATGTACAAGAAGCTGCGGGGATCTGATGTTTAGTTCTTTATGTTGTTTTATTAGCCTTGTTGTAATAGAACTTATGTAGACTCGTACTCTAGTTTGTGATGAAACTTAATGAGTTTAAGTTTGTTGTGATGAAGGATTGTAGTGACATTACTTGTCACAATTTTGTGGAGATTTTCCAAAGCAATCCAAAATTACCTTCATGACTTATGATCTGTCTTATTAGTTAATGTGTGAATTGGTTAATGATTCATTGTGAATTGTGTTGTTGGTGCATGTAGTATCCATGTTACATCTTGATAGAGAAATCCTTCTTCTTATCATGATATGAATACTTACTTGTTCTTTTTCTGTTATGGTTATACAGGAAGGAGTTGGGAGGCATTTTTCAGACTTTACTAAATTATTGTTTGGTTAGTTTCCTGTAAACATGCCGCCTAAATTGACGACTGCTACTGTTAATACCATGATTAAGCAAGCTATTGCTAGAGCTTTGAAAGCTGAACGTGCTGCGAGGAACCAAGAGGCTGAGAATAGGAATGCTGCTGGTCAGGTTGGAGGGAATGTTGAAAATCAGGTTGGAGGAAATGCTGATGAACAAGCAGAAGGAAATGCTGCGGGACAAGTTGGAGGTAATGCTGTTGTTCAGCAGGTTCAGAAGGAATGTTCTTATGCTAGTTTCATGAAATGTGGACCTACCCAATTTCGTGGTACAGGTGGTGCATTAGAATTAAGGAGGTGGATTGAGAAAATTGAAAGTACTTTTTAAATCAGTGGATGTTCAGAAGCTAGTAAGGTGAAATTTGCTGCAGCTACTTTTCAGGATGATGCGTTGAGTTGGTGGAATAGTCAAGTAGCTACTGTAGGATTGGTTGAAGCTAATGCTAGAACATGGACTGTGACCAAGGGACTGTTGACTGCTAAGTTTTGTCCTGAGGAAGAGTTAGGTCAGTTGGAAGATGAATTGAGGCATTTGGTGCTGAGGAACAATGATATTGTAGCTTATACACGGATATTTTCTGATTTATGTTTGTTGTGTCCTGATGCGTTTGCTGATGACCGTAAGAAGATGAGGCAGTATATTAGGGTTTATCTAGTAATATCAAGGGAGAAACTACTTCGTCAAAACCCAAGTCATTTGATGAAGCTGTTCAAATGGCTCATGCTTTAATGGATGTAAAGCTGCATGATCTAAAGGATAGTATTGCTGAGGGGAATAAGAGAAAGTGGGAAGCTACACACTCAAGCCAAGGGCAGAATCGTGGTGGTTATCGTAATAACAATAACCAAGGACCGAATAGGAATCAGCAATATAATTTGAGAAGGAATGATGGTGTTCGTGCTGCCACAGGAAATCAAGGTAACAAAGTGAATCCGAAGTGTGGTCGATGTAATCTGTATCATATTGGAAATTATCCACCTGCTTGCAACAAGTGTGGGAAGGCCGGACATAAGATGGCAGATTGTAAAAACAAGGGTGTAGCCACGGGGGCCAATACTGTTAAGGTAGTTTACTGTTCTGGATGTGGAGGCCGTGGACATAAGCAAGGGAACTGTCCGAGGGTTGGCATACGACAGGGAGGCAATGTTGCTGCTGGGATTGCTGCTCCAGCCTATGTCGTGGGAGATGCTGACAAACCTCAAGGGCCGAATGTAGTGACTGGTATGTTCTTACTTGATGCTTGTTATGGTAGTGTGTTATTTGATTCTGGATCCGATAGAATTTTCGTAGATGTTAGATTCAGTCAGCTATTGGATAGAGAACCAGTGAGATTGACAACTAGTTATAATGTGGAGTTAGCTGATGGTAAGGTTGTAAGCACTAGTTCTATACTGAAAGGTTGTTCCTTGAAGTTAGGTAATTATGTGTTTAGTATTGATTTGATGCCCATAGAATTAGGATCTTTTGACGTGATTGTTGGGATGGACTGGTTAGTTGGTAATGGTGCAGTAATTGTTTGTGGAGAAAGATTAGTTCAGATACCGCTAAGGGATAGGGTATTGACTGTGAAAGGTGATGAATGTACTTCTCGTTTGAGAGTTGTTTCTTGTTTAATGATGAAGAGGTATATAGAAGCAGGTTGTGATGTGTTTCTTGCACAGATAAGTAATGATGGTGTGAATGAAAGGAAATTGGAGGATGTGCCTATGATTAGAGAGTATCCAGAGGTTTTCCCTGAGGATTTCCAGGATTACCGCCGCATCGTGAAGTGGAGTTTCGTATTGATTTAGTGTCGGGTGCTGCGCCTGTTGCTCGTGTACCGTATCGTTTAGCTCCATCTGAGATGAAAGAATTATCTGATCAATTAAAGGAATTGATGGATAAGGGATTTATTAGACCAAGTTCGTCGCCGTGGGGTGCGCCTGTTTTGTTTTGTTCAGAAGAAAGATGGTTCTTTTAGAATGTGTATTGATTATAGAGAGCTTAACAAATTGACTGTCAAGAATCGGTATCCACTGTCGAGGATTGATGATTTGTTTGATCAGTTGCAAGGGTCATGTGTATACTCGAAGATCGATTTGAGGTCTGGGTATCATCAACTGAGACTTAGGGAAGAAGATATTCCTATAACATCTTTCCGTACTCGATATGGACATTTTGAATTTCAAGTGATGACTTTTGGGTTAACAAATGCGCCTGCTGTATTTATGGATTTGATGAATCGTGTACGTAAGCCGTATTTGGATGAGTTTGTTATCGTATTCATTGATGATATTCTCGTTTATTCCAAGAGTGAAGAGGAACATGAGAAGCATTTGAGAACAATTTTGGAATTATTGAAGAAGGAGAAGCTGTATGAGAAATTCTCTAAGTGTGAATTTTGGTTGAAATCAGTGCAATATTTAGGGCACGTGATTGATAGTGAAGGTGTTCGTGTGGATCCTGCTAAGATTGAGGCAATTAAGGATTGGTCAGTGCCGAAGACGCCGACTGAAGTTCGCCAATTTCTTGGTTTGGCTGGGTATTATAGAGGGTTTATCGAGAAGTTTTCGTTAATTGCTAAGCCGTTGACTAAGCTTACGGAAAAGAATCGAGTGTTTGAATGGGGATTGGAAGATGAATCTGCATTTAGTATGTTGAAGGATAAGTTGCGTTTTGTGCCGATATTGTCTTTGCTAGAAGGATCTGAGTATTTTGTAGTGTACTGTGACGCGTCTCATAAAGGATTTGGAGTTGTGTTGATGTAAATGGAGAAAGTAATAGCATATGCGTCGAGACAATTGAGGAAGGCTGAAGAGAATTACACTACGCATGATTTGGAACTTGGGGCTGTGATTTTTGCTTTGAAGCTGTGGAGATACTACTTGTATGGAACCAAGTGTGTAGTTTTTACTGATCATAAGAGTTTGCAATATATTTTGGATCAAAAGGAATTGGATATGAGGCAAAGGAGATGGGTTGAGTTGCTGAATGATTATGACTGCGAGATTCGTTACCATCTTGGTAAAGCGAATGTGGTAGCTGATGCACTTAGTAGAAAGGAAAGAGATATGTCTATAAGAGTTAGAGCTTTGACGATGATGGAAAGTGTTGATTTGACAGAAGCGATATTGAAAGCCCAAACTAATGGTTTGAAGGAAGAGAACGTTGAGGCAGAAAACTTGGGTATAATGTTGAAACCATTGTTTGAAATAACGTCAAATGGATTGAGGTATTTTAATAATAGGATTTGGTTACTGTTGTGTCCGTATGAGAAAGATTCGTTAGGGGTGCGAGATTTGGTGATGAATGAATCTCATAAGTCGAAGTATTCAATACATCCTAGATCAGACAAGATGTATCAAGATCTTAAGAAAGTTTATTGGTGGCCGAAAATGAAGGCAGATATAGCACAGTATGTTAATAAGTGTTTAACTTGTGCGAAGGTGAAGGCTGAACATGAGAAACCGTCTGGATTATTAGTGCAACCTGAGATTCCTGAGTGGAAATGGGAGAAGATTACGATGGATTTTGTGACAGGTTTGCCAAGGACTGCAAGTGGTAGTGATATGATATGGGTGATTGTAGATAGATTGACTAAGTCTGCTCACTTTTTGCCAATGAAGAAGACATATAGTATGGAGAGGTTAACAACAGTGTATGTGAAGGAGATTGTTTGTCGATATGGTGTGCCTTTGTCGATAATTTCTGATCGTGATAGTAGGTTTACTTCAGAATTTTGGAAGTCTTTGCAGAAAGCGATGGGAACGGAGTTATGTTTAAGTACAGCATATCATCCGGAAACTGATGGGCAAAGTGAAAGAATGATTCAAACGTTAGAGGATATGCTTCGTGCATGTGTGATTGATTTTGGAAATGGTTGGGATAAGCATTTGCCATTGGTTGAATTTTCGTACAATAATAGTTATCATGTTAGTATTAAAGCCGCTCCATTTGAAGCTTTATATAGACTTAAGTGTAGATCCCCAGTGTGTTGGAGTGAGGTAGGAGAAAGTCAATTGACTGGGCCTGAAATGATATTTGAGACGACTAAAAAGATTGTGCAGATTAAGAACCGTTTGTTATCTGCCAGGAGTAGACAAAAGAGTTATGCTGATAACAGAAGGAAATCGTTGGGAGTTTGAAGTAGGAGACATGGTTATGTTGAAAGTATCTCCATGGAAAGGAGTAGTTCGTTTTGGAAAGAGAGGAAAGTTGAGCCCGAGATTTATTGGACCATTTATGATTATCCAAAGGATTGGATTGGTGGCTTATAAGTTAGAATTTCCTGATGAGCTTAAGGTTATTCATAATACTTTTCGTGTGTCTAATCTGAAGAAGTGTCTAGCTGAAAGGGATGTGGTGATTCCATTGGAGGAAATTCAACTTGATGATAAGTTGAATTTTATAGAGGAACCTGTAGAGATAATGGATAAGGAAGTTAAGAAGTTGAAGCATAGTAGAATTCCGATTGTGAAAGTGAGATGGAAATCTAGACGTGGGCCAGAGTTTACCTGGGAACGTGACGATTTCTTTAAGGACAAGTATCCTCATTTGTTTAGGAAGGATTAAGCGCCGCGGACGTCGCTTCTTTTAAGAAGGGGGGGATGTGACAACCCAAAACCGAGGTCATTGCTTAATCTTATTTTACGATTATTTTTGAAATTTTTGAATGAGTTTGAACTATATTTATTTTTGGAGGTTTAAGTTTAAACCGATGTTGGAAGGTCTACATTTAATATTTATTAAGTATAAGAGGTATTAGCAAGCGTGATGTCAATGGATGCCAAATATTTTACGTCTTATTGTTGGTTGTTTGATTTTTTTCATTTTTGAGGTTTTATTTTAAATCACGTGTTAAGTTGAGTCGAGAGTCGATATTATTATTTTTGAGGTACGTTTTAAATTTTTAAAAGTATCTTTATGAAACCCGAGCCCCGTAAATATTTTGAAAATTGACTAATAGTTATTTCCCGCTTTTTAGCTAACTATTTTCATTTTTTGCCACAACTATTGCCAAATTGCAACCAAGGTCCCTACACTAGTATATAAAAGCTTAAACAACACACACACACCCTCATTTTCACCACTCAAAATTTTCACCATCTTCTCTCTCTCTCTTGTTTTGCCGAAACATCCACCACCCCACCAAATTCATACAATTTTCAATTTAACTCAAGTTTGAGGATGAATTAAGCTAAGCTAATCATAGACCCACTCTTAGAATTGATCAAGGATCACATTGGTGTAAGAATTTTAAACATGCAAGGCATTTTTTTTTTCTTGATGTTGGTATGTAGAAGCCATGATCATGCATGGTATTTTTAGCATGATCAATGGTGGTTTTTGCTAGAATTATTGTTAAAAACTTCATTTTTATCTAAAGGTTTTAATTTTGATTATGATTTGGATGTTATGGTTCATATATGTTGATGTTAGGGTATAGAAATGATCATTTTATGGTTGGTTTTGATCAAAAAGATGGTAGTCATTTTATTACAGTAAGTAAATAGTAAAATCCGAATTTTTATGTTTTGAAAATGGCTTAACTTATAGCCTAGGGTTGTCGATAATTTTATTATCTTCGATTTGATATAAGGTAGAGCTTCTAGCTCCAAACGAGCGCGAAGTTATTATGTTTTGAATGATCGTGTACCGGGAGACGAGTATCGGCACTATAAATAGTTGTTGTCGATATTTGGATCGAATCTCGGGGACTCTAAATGGAAGTTTTGAAATATGTAACCTACTGATAATGAGGTGTTTACTTTAGAGGTTGAGTTTACTTTAAAATCCGAGTGTCGGTTTTGTAAACGGAGTCGTTTAAAGAAGTTAAAACGGTTGTATGAAAATTTAACGTAAATCTGTCTGGATTTTGTAGTTTGAAAATGAGTCGGGTAAAGGACTTTAAAAGTAATTTCATTTGATAAACTTGTAGGAGGACTTTCTATATATAGTAAGTTAGTTTATCGAGTCGTTTCATAAACGTTTGACGAGTTTAAAAGGGGTAAATGAGCTAGTACATGTAGTATGTACCGGCGGATTTTATAAAAGTATAAAATGGTAAAGTAAATGTGTAGTAAAGTATAATGAAGTTATTTATATCGTTTTCTCTCGAGTTTATCGTGAATTTATGAGTTTGAGTTTAATGTTGTTATGTATTATTTATTTCTCGAGTCATTATTAACGAACGCGTCTTATTTGATAGGTAGCGGTTCTCGTGTTTGAAAGGCATCCATTATCATCGACGATCATCTCGCTAGATCTCTTATACTAAGGTGAGTCTGTAGCCTTGCTTTTTATGCTAGCTACTAAATGTTTTATACCCGCGAGGGGGATACATGCTATTTGAAAATAAATAATCACAAGTCATGAGTAATTGTTGGACCCGAATGTTGCCTAAAGTTGAATTCATTGTATTGAGTAACTTGTTGCTAAAGACCCTAAATTCATGAGCCGTTAACTATCTTCTGACTTGATATTGTGAGTCGGGAATAGCCGCTTATTCTAATGATAGTACTATTGGGTTGACCACCCTATCTGAGACCAGGGCATTACGTTGAGTAACCCGCTGGGAAGGATAATTTTACGTGAATAAGATTGTTGTATTCTATCAACTGATACCCTAGAGGGGCAATGGTTTTATTCTAGTCATGCCGGCATTTGGCGTGGGTGACTATTTGGTTAAGGGGTCTGTGTCATGAGCTTAAATATAATGTTTATTATTATTATTATTGCCTTGAATATAGATTGTGTGTACGACAATTCTATAAATGATTATGATTGATTTTATTCTTGTGTTCAAATGTGATTTGATAAACCTATAGACTCGCTCAACATTATTGTTACTCGTTTTAGCATGTATTTCAGGTAATAGGAAGTGATGGAGCATGGAGCTTTGCTGTGGAGGTTGTGGCTTGGCTTTTGGAAGAATGTTGGTCTAAAAACTGTTTCTACCTTTTACTGTTGAACAATTTACTTTATGTTGATGTACTGTACTAAACTTGTTGGTTGTTGGTCAAGATACATGAGGACTAAGCGCTTTACTCTTGTGTCGTGTCAGTACAATCAAGGGGTGAAATTTATGTTTTAGACCATATATGAAAATCTTGTTTATATTTATGTGTAAACGTCTCACTTTTGAGTCGTTCAATATATCTTGTGTGATGATGCTTGTGTCTAGCACCCAATTGTATATTTCCGCTGCGCAATATAAATTGAGGGTGTTAGACTTCATTCTATCAAAGAGTCATTTGTGAGATTTATTGGTTGTGAGGTCAATAGTTTGGGAATGAATTTAAATATTGTTGGTTAGTATATGTGGTATATTGAGTCATGAACTAAGGTACACATGGAAATGAGAAGATTTCATTTGGAACAAGTATCCTCATGTGATTTGTTGTTTGTGTGTTTGATCCTAAGGAGTAAATCTCGGACGAGATTTCTATTAGGAGGGAGTGATGTGACAACCGCGGTTTTGAGGTTCGTCACTTAGATTTATTTTGTGCAAATTTAGTGAAATTATGTTTCAAGGTGTGCTTCCAAGAAGGAGGTAATTTGTCAATGACACAAGAGACCTGGATGGTCTCATCAATGTTCATTTTATGTTGTGTAAATCTACCAAGTATTCCAAGAAGTTCATTGTATTGTTCTATGACTGGTCTTGAATCAGTCTTTTTGTAATTTGTGAAATCACTCACAAGGAACTTCTTACTTGATGCATCCTCAGTCATATATTTGGCTTCCAAGGAATCCCATAGTTCTTTACCAGATTCAAAATTTAGGTAAATATCAAATAAAGAATCAGACATACCATTGAGAATAATACCGCGGCACACATAGTCATCATTCTCCCATTTGCTCCTTTTCCGCATCTCCTCCAAAGTAGCATCATCACCACCATCAGGAATGGGAGTAGTCAGCACATACACCACGTTCATGGTAGAAAGAAGAAAGTGCATCTTCTTTTGCCATCTCCTAAAATCAACCCCTTCAAACTTGTCCAGTTTAGAGAAGTTACCCACCATATGCTTCATTGCTGCCGCCATTGATTATCACAAAATAATCTTCTTTGATTGTTGGGGTTTACTTCATTCCAACAGGGTGAAGATAATCAATAGTCTAACTACGTACCAGTGAATGGTTACCGGATATCTCTTGAAGTCGTGTAATCACTTTCCAAAGAAGATTATTCGACCCTGTGCCTGGGTTGACACGAATACCTCCTTGGGATAAAACCAAGAGTTAGTTCTTGTTTTAGGCACAAATCAAGAACTCTGTGCGTGTAAGTGTTTGTTGTTTCTGTATATTTCTTCATGCAAATATGATCACTATTTATAGTGATTTTAGTCCTAGAAGGATGTAACACATAGTCAAAGGTATTAAGAGCATTAATCGGCCAATTAAGCTCATAATTACCTACATGAAAGCATAGTGGTTACATGACCATAAATCTGGTCATCAAGTCAATATTCAACCCTCATTGATTGGTCAAAGAGGTTACAAAGACTTTGTGCATCACCAAGAGCAACGTCCTAACCAGGAGCAACTTCCTAATCAGGAGCAACTTCCTAACCAGGAGCAGCTTCCTACTGATGAACTTTTCTTCGTGCTCATAACCATCAGCACAACCACTATATTGAGTTTAGGGAGGTCAGGGACTTAATGGGTGTACACTCCGTACCTCCAAAACCATTTACAAATATGACTCGATCCCACAATTGCCCTAAATTTCCAACACCAGTAACGGTGGAGACTTGTGTTTGCTGTCGAAATGATTACAGTTTGAACCGTAAATGGACTAGTATTATTTTGTGTGTAGTATAGTTTGTATTGAGCCAAGTTAAACACATTATTTGTATTATGATGTATGCTATACATATCCTCGTTATTCGATTATGAGATATCAGGATAATTAATATACATATTTTGAAGTATTAGGTGACATGATTGTATAGGATTGGCAGGGATGATAGCGAATTAGGGTTAGGGTTTGGTCGTCGTTTTTTGCCAAAGAGATAGGAGAGGTTGTTTGTAACTATTTTGAACTATTACATTTCATCTTTTGGAGACAATATTTGGAGTTAAATAAAGTATAAAAATTATTGGGCATGAATGTATATGTAATCGTGGTGGATATATATAGCGGTACTTGAATGCGTATATGCAAGTGCTTATGTGTTCGAAACAAATTGCTCTCACGTGTACGTCTTTTATTCATATCATTTATCATTTCAAATGAATTCATGGTGCTAGCTCGCTCGTTTGGGAATCATGAGGGTAGTAAAAATATATATTCCCCTGGCCTGCTAGCTATTTAAATATTCTTCTCGGTTCAAAGCTAAATTCTAACTGAGAAAGGTGTCGATTGCATGTACCCGATCTTTAAAAATTGTCTGGTTGGTTTTTCTATTAGATCATCATATTGTGATCACGGAAAATATTGTAAGTATTAAATGTCATTAGGAAATAAAAACGTATTGCGAGTGTAATTAACAACTGCTTTTAATAAGTTTCAATATTGTAAATAACGTTTATGGCAATGAAATAACGTAATTAATTATTCCGTTAGCAAAATGTGATAATTCCCATAGTTAAGGTTATGACTAATTAAACAATTATGCCTATAAAAGGATCAACCAGTTAATCAAAATCATTAGAAGCTAACTAAATCAATTTTCTATCTGATTAACAAACTACTTTTAGTACTCTCAAAATGATGAATGGGAAAATTGCGATCACACTTCTATGTTTACTAGGTAATGTCTCGTTCTTTGCATTATGTTTTGTAAACACTTTTACGTTTAACATGTGTTTACTGTTTATATACGGACGCAGTTTGTCAACAATTTTGTAGCATGAAGGCAAGGGATTTGTTTCCAACAGATGGTGATGTTCATATAGATGCCACATGCAGCAGGAGGGAAATAGAGTTTTGTAACAGTGATTGCCCACCAAGTTGTTGCGCCCAGAAGTGTGCAGCTCAAGGTGGAAGTGTCGGTCAATGCGAGACTGCGCATTGGGGAAATTTTGCTTGTATGTGCACGTTCTGTTAGTATTGCAAATTTTTCACTGCATTGGAAATAATCAATGAAAAAAATTCTTTAGTTTTGTGTTCTTTTGTCCTTCAAGCAAGAACAATCTAAATTAGTTCTGTAGAATAACATCAAAAGAATATCAATTCGCTATGTTCTCATAAAATTTATTTATAATAACCATGTCTTACTTAGAAAAGAAGTTCGAGCTTGGCTAAATACTAACATACATGTGTAAATCTTGCATGGGTCACATCACAAAACATGCACAAACTATAATACCATATGACAAATGGTGGATTTACAAAAATTTACAGAATAATATTCAACAAGATAATTTGACAACAAATATGAAAGATAAAAAAAATTACTATTTAATTTGATTAGACTAACTCACTTACCTAGTCATGATACCTTCTCTTTTGATTCTTGTTACGGTTTTAACCAATGTTTTGAAACCCGGGTTTCAAATTGGTCCGGTCGAGTCACCGGGCTGGGTCAACTCGGGTCGACCCGGGTTAACCCGGTTTAAAAATAAAATAAAATTTATTTTTAATAATTAACAAAAATTATATATAAAAACCATAAAAATTCCCGTATATTAAAGATATAAATTGTTTACTAACCAATATAATATGTAAAAATATAATTTCGTCGCAAATACGTAAAATTTACATTTTTTTTGAAAAAACCCGAAAAAATCGAAACCCGGCCGGGCCTCGAGAACCGGGTTGACCCGGGTCACCGCAAACCTGGCGGGTCAAACCGTGTTTCGAAAATGTGAAACCCGGGTCAATATGACCCGTTTTTTCGGCCGAAACGGGGTCAACCGGTTGACCCGGCCGAATTGACCTGGGTTTCAAAACATTTGTTTTAACACTTTTTTTAAAAATATATATTTTTAAAATTCTAACACTTCATCTCTATAAATACAAATCAGTTTATCTATTTAAATTGAAAAATATATTATTTCAAAAAAAAAATATGGCTTCTTCACTTCCACTAAATATCGACGAAATCACAATTTGTTTAAAAAATTAATCTACGAAGATGTCGTTATTTTGTAAATGCTTCCATAGCTATAGCTAAAGATGGTCTAAAGATTACATTCGAGAAATGCAATGATATTTCAAAAGAGGATGATGCTTTAATTGACATTATTTTGAAAGAAGAATCGAAAAAAGATTACGACATGGATGACTCTCTGTTTAAAGGCAACTAAATTCCAACAGCAAATGATATATAAATGCGTTTAGCTTCATGATAAGGACGATCAACTGTAATTTTATATTTCACATTGTACTTTTAAATTTCGTATTGTAATTTTTTAAACTTGTTCAAACGGCTAATTTTCAAATTTTCTCCTATAAATATCCGTTAGTATTTTTTCACTTTTTTACACACAACATATCTATTATCATCCTTTCTTCTAAACAATATATAAACCTATTCAAACTTTAGAAATCTCCCACATAATTTCAATGAAATGAATTATGAAAAAGTATGATTTTAGATCTCTTTGTCACACAAGCATAAATTGATGCTCATTATTGTTTACTAGTTATTAGACATCTTCATAATTTTATAATCCTTAACATGAATTTTGGATGCCTTAGTTCACTATTACCTTAAATATGAATAATGTAATTGTCACGATTTGCCGCACTTATTGGCCACGAAGCTAATATTATCGAAAAAGCATTTTGGTTCGGTTATTCCTAGAATCCGTATACCATGTCATGACTTATATAGCATACTTTTCATTCAACATGAGTATCAAATTTCTTATAGTTGCTCGAAAAAAATACAATACAAGGAACCGTTGCTTCATCATTTCTTTTTAATTGATTCATCTCTTATAATAATAACGTGGTATCATAATTTTTGAATAACTGATGAAATAAAATTGGAGCCTCTCACACCATAAATATTGCCCATATATTTTCCTCCTAAAGCCTCATCCTTTCTTGTTTCATTTATTCATGAACTGTGAACTTTTATTTCACGATAATCACACTCATAAATACGTAAATATTTGTCACACTAATAAGCGTGATATTATAAAAACTTCACACTTATAAATGTGAGCTAAGATAAATGTGAAATAAGATAATCGTGTCATCTTCACACATTAGTGTTAAAACGATAAAAAAATCTTCACACTTTTGAGTATGATAACAAAAAAAACTTCACACTTTTAAGTGTTAAGTAACTTAAACTCCTTACACTAAAAAAATATGAAAAATAACATTTACCGAGTATTTTTAATTGATTTATGCTTAAATATTTACCGTGAGTTGGTTTTGTGATTTTAATCGATAGATTGAACTCGAATTGAATCGGAGTTTCAGGTACTTATATACCCGTGAGTTAATTTAGGTTGTGCACCATAGTTGTTGATAAAATGTCCCATAGCATAGCTTAAATATTGTGACTGAGTATGATGCGTAATTGTTTTTAATAAAAACAAGCCTTTATAAAACCCAGACTACTAGACTATTCCTACGCATTAAAGAGTAGTGTACCCGATTTTGTATAGTGTAACGGTTGGTAAATACGGTTGTCGATCGAGCAACGATTTAAATTGCCTAATGGTCTAAATAGAATGACATTTTACCTTGAAATCGGGGAAATGGAACAGCTTGCGTTAATGAATCTTGTTTACAAAATTGCTTTAATCCTCAGTGGTTTAATTTGAAAAAAGGATGTTGTCCATGTAGCCAGATAATGGAGCATACTATATAAGTTATCAAATATGTTTCACTCGTGCATCTAAGACGCACTCATATGGTCGAGTATAAAATGACGGTCTATCCATGCAAGCCACTTTTTCAGCCTATTTTCATCACGAAATAAGAATCTAAGATAGCACTGCTAATTGCATATTGGTCATCTCAACTAGTCTTGCATTCTAACTTAAAGCAGTAAATATAAAGGATCACCTTAACGGTCATAAAATGATACACTAAGAATTATCATTTATGGTCAAAGTAAGGTCATGCACTACCGTATATCACAACAATAATCAAAACACAAGGATGTCGAAGAAGCATAATACTACAAAATTATACTGTTGCAATAAAATTATAATAAATACCACTAAATAATAATAATAAGCATAAAAATAACAAATCAAATAATCAAAATAACACTTGAATTAAATTTACCTCAATAAATCGAAGTATAATTACAAGTGTGCTGAACTAATGCTCTTGATCACCTAGTTAAATGTCGGAGAAAAATATGAAAGATAAATTTGACAACAAAATATGAAAGATTAATTTTTTTTTATTATTTAATATGATTAGACTAACACACTTACCTAGTCATTACGTGAGTAAGACCATGTATGATACGTTTGATTCTTGTTACGGTTTTAACACTTTTCTTAAAAGTATATATTTTCAAAACTATAACACTTCATCTCTATAAATACTAATCAATTTATCTATTTAAATTCAAAAATATATTATTTCAAAAAAAATATGGCTTATTCACTTACACTAAATATCGATGAAATCACAACTTTGGTTAAAAAAATAATTCACGAAAATTTCGTTCTTTTGTAAATGCTTACATAGCTAAAGATGATTTAAAGATTGCATACGAGAAATGCAATGATATTTCAAAAGAGGGTGGCGCTTTAATCGACATTATTTTGAAAGAATAATCGGAAAAAGATTACGACAAGGATGACTCTCTGTTTCGAAAGGCAGCTAAAATCCAATGGCAAATAAAAATAAATATGTTTTGCTTCATGAAAAGTACGATCAGATTTTGTATTGTAGTTTTAAATTAGGTATTGTAATTTTAAATTTCGTACTGTAATTTTATATTTCGTATTGTACTTTTAAATTTTGTATTGTAATTTTAAAACTTTTTCTATTCTTTTTGAAAGGTATTTTAAAACTTGTTCAAACGACTAGTTTTCAAATTTTCTTCTATAAATATATCGGTTAGCATTTTTTCATTTTATTTTTACGCACAACAGAAATTTCAGTTGAAAGGAGAAATATACCCTTAAACATGATGCTACCCCTACAATACTTAAAAGTTATACAATTTACAGTTTACGTAGAAAGTTTTATGATGCATCTTTCCTTCTTGTTGTCTCATCATCATCAGTTCATCATCAAGGTCAGATCTTAAGCATTCCCACACATAAAACAAAATAAAACCCTCACAACCCATGTGTTTTACTTCTTTTGACAAACCATTCCCACCGTCCTAAGAAACAGTTAGGAAAATAACCAGGTTAGTAGTTTCGTATTTTTTCTATTTTTCGGAGTAATGGATTAGACGCTCATTACACTACAACATTCGCGCCCTACCCCAGCGATATTTTTGGAGTTTCCCCAGCGACATGTCGCTGGGGAAAGCTATCCCAGCGACATGTCGCTGGGGTAAATTCGCTGGGTATGCTAGTTGTTAAAAGTATCCCCAGCGACTTCCCTCAGCGACACGCGGGCCCCACAGACTTTTCCTGGAAGAACAGATTGCCACGGTGGCAATATTTTCCCCAGCGACATGTCGCTAGGGAAAATTCCTTATTAAACAAAAAAATTAAGTTAAACTTAACCAGTTTAGCTAATTACAAAGTTTCCCCAGCGACATGTCGCTGGCGAATCTTTCCTTTCATTTGACTTGTCAACGCTTTCCACAGTTTCCCCAGCGACAAGTCGCTGGGGAAACTCTTGATACGTTTGACTTGTCAACGCTTTGCGTTTGACTTGTCAACGAATAACCAATGTTTCCCCAGCTACATGTCGCTGGGGAAGAGTCCGCAGGTTTTTTTTAAAATTGCCTGCACAGCAGGCGTTTTCCAGATTTTTTCCGGTATTTTTCCGGAAAAAATCTACCAAAACGTGTATTTGCTCACCAAAAGACACATATAAAGTAAACTTGAAATACAAATCAACACAAACGCGGAATAAGTTCAAACTTGCACCAAAATATAATATAACGTTCTAATGATCACATGGATACTAGGAATAAGTCGGGATAGTTAAGGATACTAGGGAAACAAGCGTTCTAATTTAGGATAATAGGGAAACAAGTCAAGATGAGCATAAAGAAACTATGTACCATACTAACAAACACATATATGACACGACTAGCTCGCGTCATCGCCACCCTCCCGATCCTCGGCATCATCACCCGGGCGAATCCCGCTCCCGCTGGCACCAGCATCATCACCCGGGCGACTCCCACTCCCGCTCGCACCACCACTCTCATATGCAGCAAAAAGATCGCCATACCTGGGGTCGTTTCTGAACACGCCCATCATGAAATCAACATCCCGATCCCGACGAGTCTCAGGGGGTGGTGGCGAAAAGCACGGGGGAATACTGGTGTATCCCGGCAATACCATTCCCACACCAGGATGGTGGCCGCGAAACTTGCCTCCTCGCACCATCCGGTTGATCTCGGCAGTGGTGTGCTCACCCGTCGCCTCTAGAAATATTTCTGCCAAAGAATAAGCTCTTTTTGGATACAAGCATTTATCAGGCAATGAGTTAGTTATTTTGAGTAAACAACCATAACATGAGAAATAGTAAGTTTTGAGGGGTATTTTTAAACAGTTTTATCACAGCCCAAATCTTATAGTGCCTAAAAAAAAGGCTAATGGGTTATGTTTTTACTTTTGTAAATGACACAAAGTTACAAGCCACGTTATGTACATCCATAAATCTAAACTTAAAGTTACGTAAGTTACTAGGCTACAAGTTGGCCTAAGTAATAAGTTATAGTTAGGCATTTTCATCATTGTCTGGGTTTGCGAGCAACAAATGTGCAGCTTAAGGAGTGTTCCACTGCTTATAAATTATTCATATGTGACTGTTTATGATGACTACGTAATGTTTATCACTTCTTACTAATTTGTTTAGGGCTCATGTATCATAGGCCTGCAATTTGTTTAGGGCTCATTTTTGTAAACATTTATACTACTTTGTGTTCCGAATAATATACTTGCTATATTGTTTCGAATAGTCGATAACATTTACTTTTCGCCGATAAATATCATAACTTGGTAATGCTACTAAACTACATTTTTAGATAGCCATTGTATGGAAAGCACGAATACAGAACCATCTATGTATGAGCTAATTTAGATGGGCTTAGCTAGAATAGTTGCAGACGAATATGTAAAACCGAAAAATCAAAATTTAGCATTGATAGTGAATGAGAATAGATGAAGATGATTTGATTAGTAAAGATCGAGAATTAACAGAAGGTGCACATGCAAAGAGAATTAGTACTCCAAGGGCCGCTCTCGCATTGACCGATATTTCCGCCTTGCTCTGCACACTTCTTGGCGCAACACATTGGTGGGCAATCATTGTCACACAAGCCTATGTTCCTCCTGCTGCATGCATCTGGATGAACATCACCACCATCCAAATCCATTGCCTTCATGCTACTAAATTGTTGACAAACTACTGCATTCATAAACACATAATGTTAATTCAATACATAAATCTTTTTCAAAACTAATGCAACCAATGAAATACATATTACCTAGCAAACATAGCAGTGTGATCGCAATTTTCCCATTCATCATTTTTAATTTTAGACTACTAAAACTAGTTTCTTGTTAATCAGAGATGGAGAGTACTAAATGTAGTAGCTAATGTAATGTACGTAATTCTATGTTGATTACTACCCTCCTTTTATAGGCATATATGTGTTTTACTAACATTAACATTTTGCTAACAGAACATTAGTAATTAATTACAATGGGCGTTTTCATTTCCTATTAATGACATTTGATATCTACATATAATTCCGTAAGTTACGATGCTTCAAAAGAAATATTGTGTTTCTGGAATTTGGTTTCTTACAAGAAAAATAATGTTTGGAGACAAACTTTTAGAGCACAGGGTGTGGTTTGGTGCCGTCGTGCTGAGCCGTGGGAAAACACCAACTTTTTCAAGGGGTGTGGTGTGTGGTGGGTAAATGATCCCACCACATCAGGAACACGAAAACACCACATTTGAGGCTCCCTGGTTGGCTTGAGCCGTGGTGTTTTTGTGGGACCCACTACTTATTAAAAAAAAAAAATTAAAAACAAAATTATAAAAAATTTATAAAACAAATTTATTAAACATTTCATTAAAATTAAAAAAAAGTACATAAATTAAAAAAAATACGAAAATTAAAAAAAAGATTACAAAAAAAAAAAAAAATTACAAATATAAAAAAAAGTACATTTATTGCTCTTCTTCTTGATTCCACAAGTGTTCAACAAGGTCGTATCGAAGGTCTTCGTGCGTTGCTCTATCCCGAAGTTCTTTTGTTTTCATTTGTTGTCTTTCGCATCGTTCGACCCAAGTACGTGTAATGTTGGGTTCCGGAGAAACGTACATGTGCATATATTCACTTATATCGAACTTTTGGTCTTTCAATATCATGTTGTGTAATATAATGCAAGTGTACATAATTCTCCTAATGACGTTCATTTGATACGCTCGTGCCGGTTGTTGTATAATTCCCCACCGACCTTGTAGCACACCAAAGGCTCTTTCAACATCTTTTCTTGCACTTTCTTGAACCTTCTTAAACTTCAATGTTTTTGCATCCCTAGCGACACTAAAAGCTTTGACAAAAGTAGACCATTGTGGATAAATACCATCCGCTAAATAATAACCTTTGTTATAAGTATTCCCGTTGACTTCAAACGGAGTTTCGGGAGCTCTATCGGCTAGAAGGTCATCAAATAACGGTGAACCATTTAACACATTAAGGTCGTTATTTGCACCTGGTACCCCAAAATATGCATGCCAAAACCATAATTGTTGATCGGCTACGGCCTCAAGCATTATAGTCGGGTATTTTTTACATCTATTTTTAAATTGACCATGTAACGCCTTGGGGCATTTAACCCATTCCCAATGCATACAATCTATGCTCCCTAGCATTCCCGGAAGACCGTGTTTCTTCTCATGTAAATCATATACATGTTGGACATCCGCTAAATTAGGTTTTCTCAAATATTCTTCAACATACAATATGTATATGCATTTAGTAAAATGCCATAAGCATTCACGGGAACAACGTGCCGCACATTGCAAATACTCGTCAAATGCATCGGGGCTTGAACCATATGCCAATTGGCGTATGGCGGATGTACATTTCAAACGAGTAGAAAACCCCAAACGACCCGTTGCATCTACACGTTGCTTAAAAAAATGGAAGTATTCGGGCAACGGGTCGGCATTATAATTTTGTATATCACTAACAATTTTATTAAATAAAGTGGAGCTCATACGATACCTTCGTCGAAAATATTCTTCCGGATATATAGGTGCCGTATCTTCATTCCCAAAATAATCTCGTTGTAGTTTTTCTTCCGCCAATTCTCTTTCACGTGGAATGTAGCGTCTTGTATACGAGTTTCTTTCGTCTTCAACTTCGTCTATTCGATCTAAATAATCGATGTATTGCGCGTAATTATTCATATCAAGTGTGGAGTAATACTCATACATATCGGGAATGTCTTCCATTTTAAATTGTTGAGGTGAAATTGGTGAATTGTATGTGATTTATAGGTGAAAATGGGAGTTTTATAGGTAAAAAATTAGGTTTTTTTTGAAAAAAACGGACCTCAAACGGTCAAAAAATCAATTCCAACGGTCAAAAAATCAATTCCAACGGCTATAAATTTTTTCAAAAAAAAAAAAAAATAAAAAATAAATAAATAAAATAAATATGCACGAAAACGCGAGACACGAAAACGCGAGACCGGGTACGGTCTCGCGTTTTCGTGTCTCGCGTTTTCGTGCGAAAACGCGCGCCGTCCCCTCGGCGCGAGGCACGAAAACGCCAAGTGGGGTGTGGTTTCTCGCGCCGTGGGGTCGCGTTTTCGCACGGCGCGAGGCAAAAAATTGCCGTACCCTGTGCTCTTAGAGAATAAACGAATGTGTTTTTCAAAGCCTTGCTAAATGACATTTAATTTTGAGACAAATCACATGTTAATTTCGTACAAAATCACATTTTTTAACTATCAAAAGTTAAACATTTCTAATTATAAAAAAAATCTAATTATCAAAAAAGTTCAAGACGTTAATGCCAGATTATGTTCGAATTACATATGATTTTGTATGGTTTCTGAATTACATATGATTTTGTTCGAATCACATGTAATTCTGTTTGAATTACATGTGATTGGGTGATAATTACATGTGATTTTGCTTGCGTTTTGATTCAAGCATTTTGAAACTTTAGCTTCTTCTAACAAACCTAATTTAGATGAATCACATATAATATTTTTTAATCACATGTAATTCTGTCAGTATATTAAAATGTGTGTTGTCATTCATATAAAATATATAAAACAAATTAGCTTCTCGATTACATGTAATTTTGTTTGAATCGCATGTAATTATGCTTGAATTACATGGGATTGGGTTATAATTACATGTGATTTTACTACATGTGATTCAAGTATTTTGAAACTTTAACTTCTTCTAACAAACATATTTTAAATTAATCACATGTGATTTTGTTTGAATATATATATATATCCATCAGGTGTTTCATTATGCTCATATACAGTTGATCTTAGTGTTTTCATACTTGTACATCAAGAAATACATACACAACACGTGATTAGACATAATCACATGTAATTTCTATTTAATAATAACAAAATAATTTCAGACCAGAATCACAAGTAATTCATCAAAACTACATGTGATTTTTATTTATTTGTAACAATTCAACTTCATATCAAAATCACTAAGTAACTCGACTAAATCACATGTAACTTAACCAAATCACAAAGAATCACATGTGATTCACCACGACGAGATTTGATTCAAGCATGTGATTCAAACATTTCAGAACCATAACTTCTTCTAACAAACCAATTTTAGATGAATCACATGTGATTTTGTTTTAATCTCATGTGATTTTGTTTGAATCACATGTAATTCTGTCAGTATATAAAAATATTTTGTTGTCATTCTTGTAAAATATAGAAAAGAAATTACATTCTGAATTACATGTGATTTTGTCTGAATCACATGTAACTTTTCTTTAATTACATGTGATTCGCTGATAATTACGTGTGCTTTTTCTTGCATTACATATGATTCTAATAAATAACCTCACAACACTAATAGTTCATACTTTCACGTAACAAACTTAATAATCAAACATTATCATTTCTAGATAAAAACTGAATCACAAGAAAAATTATACTTGATTTATATTTTTCCATAAAAAACACAAAAAAATATAATACCATACAAACAACATACCAATCACAGTGAGAATCACATGTGATCACATGTGATTTATATTCTTAGCATCTAGATCTGCAACATTTTTTTAAAACATGTTTGTTCATTCAAGTCCATTATTATGTCCAAGAACTTCTTTTGTTCTTATCTACTACGTAAAAATCATCATCATTAATGCTTTCAACAACTTCATTGCTCAATATCATTTTCCGGCGAGATTTATTGTTTTTCGACGAGGTTGTTATTTTCTGGTTAGTTTTCTTGTGATTCTGAAATGTTTTATTGTGATTTCAACGAGGTATGTTGTTTTTGAAAATGATTTGTGGTAGTGGTTAAGGTCTCCATCGTTTTTTCTTTATTTTTGGTGAGATTCCTTATTGATTCCAGCGATGGGTTGTGATTTTCAGCGAGAGTTTGGTGGGAGGTAGGTTGTGTGTGTTTACTAGAGAGAGAGAGAGAGAGAGTTCTTTTAGTAAATGAGGGAAATGAGGTGTTTTTAGGGTTTTATATATGGTTAGACTTTTGATATTAGCCATTAGATGAAAAAAATATGGATGGTCATGATGTGTTCCTTTCTTCTTTTATGAACCACCATTCTACCAGGATCTCATCTCTTTGAAGGATAACATATCCATTTTGGTGTGACTTTGTTGGCCTATAAGTAATCCAATTGAAGGTTTAAAGCTTCACATTATCAAGAATCATATGTTAGTTGGATCGCCTTGAATCAAAAACCTTTTTGTTTCGAGATCTCCATATATACCAAATGGTAGATTAAACGACCGTGTCAAAAAACATTTTGGAGTCTGCTGGCATCTTGTAGGTTCCGTAAGTTGACGTTGCCTAATTTCCACCAATCAACAACACCTCTCTAAGTTTATTTTTCCAACTCACAACAAAAGAAAAAGGTTTTATCCGGATTCTACAACGTCATCACAAATCGGGTAACGGATACAATGAAGGTCAACCCTCATGATTATCACACTCCGACTTGGCGAAAATACGAAGAATAACTTTATAGAACGATGGCATATTAGAGAAATAATAAATGCAATAACTCATGTCATTAAGAAGGACAGAAAGTGTTATGAAAATACTTAAGGAAATTGATATGTACACATTGATACACATAATAACAAATGTAAATAGACTTTTATGCCCTTATGTATAATTTAACTACCCTTTGTATAAAGTGGGAATATTATTTCATCCTTTAGACTTCGGAGGACTTGCATCGAATATTATAAATTCATCTCTAAGTTTGTAATTTTGTATTCATTCGAACATACATAACATAGAGTTAGTTTTCATGTTCTCTATTCTACAACATTGACAAGTATCATCAGTTCATCATATGACATGTTACAATCAAAAGAGTTCCTAACAAGAAGTCAAGAAGCGTAAAAGCTATTCATAAAGATGGGAGGTTATGAAACCGAAAAAATTGAAATTGAAAACCCGCTTATCATGGTTTGGTTTCGGTTTTCATTTTTTTGTAACGAAATTACTTTTATATGATTATTATTTATTCAATTTCATTTAATTATACGAAAACGACATTTTATGGTTTAAACTTTAAACCATGTTATTATTTATAAATTCACATTCGATTAAACTAATAAAATAGTTAACCGTAACTCGAACCGCGAGTAACCGTAGGTCCGGTCAACCGCCTAGCACGATTTACTTTAGGGTACAAAGGACACCTACTCTGCCAAATCTTAGCT
The DNA here is from genome assembly GCA_025667525.1 of Glebionis coronaria. NCBI lineage: Eukaryota > Viridiplantae > Streptophyta > Magnoliopsida > Asterales > Asteraceae > Glebionis > Glebionis coronaria. Next base: position 25,645,195 of record CM046876.1, read on the forward strand.
GATAGAGAAGTTAGAACAATTGGACAGTCACCAAGATGTTTGGTTTTCTTTTCTATTAGAACCTCACCAAGGGCATCCCATAATGTAACCCTAGGAGACTCCCCACTCTTCCATGAAAATATATTGTAAACTAAATTTTCCTAAATTGACAAATAAATTTGGCTAATGTAAATATAAGAAAGACAAATAAAAGTGAAAGAACCATGGACAATTCAGAGCTTTAGATAGTGCCTTTTTAACAGAAGTTCTCCCAACATTTGTAACATACCTAGCAACATCTGCAGCTTCATATCACACATCCATAAGCGGATAACTAACTTTGATTACCAACTAACATCATTATTATTATTATTATTATTACAGGGAAAAGGGAAAAAAACTAACCAAACAGAAACTTATTGTTTGTAACCTCAATGTGGTCCAAAAGAATTACTCGAAAAGGATATCTAATAAAGCCATCATGTGGAACAGAAACCTTTCGCACCACAGTTGCGCCATCAAATTCCAACATGAAGGTATCCTCTTTCATAATTTGATACTATTGTTTGTTTTGATGAACAACAAAGCTCTTTATTGAATATATACCTCCTTCTTTTAACCACATAAAATTGTGCGCAACATTCGCCTTGGCACTACAATGAATAAGCTTTCCCTGTAAAAATAAACGTTAACCATCACAACCAAAACCCTAAGAAAAATATAAAAATAAACATTTTTATGTTAATGCTACCTTGTTATCAGACACTACAAAATCAGTAGACAAATAATGACCATTTGGAGCATTCACATCCCATATCCTCCCAATCATGGCAATAATAAACCCTGTGATATTCATATCCAGTTGGCTAAAGAACAAAGGCTTTGCTATTTACAGGGTATTGGTATTTGATTTCACGCTTCCATCAACATTTGATGTTTCAGTAGCCTTGGATGTGCTACATACAACCTTAGCTTTAGGATTTTTTGGCGAATGCTTGGAAGAATTGGCAGCAGACATGTCAGCAACCTTAGTTTATGACTTCAATTTTTTTGTTGAATATTCAACATTCTTGCCTGAACTATAGACAGTCTTGTTGTCCGACTTCTTTTGGGATTCCTTGGGCGCATAAGCAGCCATGATAGACTGGGAAGAATTGCAAAACATGGCTGCTACTTGATTAGATTCAGTTACGGTATGAGGAATACAAAGACTGCCGCCATACATATATACACACAAACATTAATGTAGCCTTTCAATGATAATTTTCGTAACTGCTGGATGTTTTACATTCCCGAAAGTTTATACTTGTAAAACCCCTAAGATGTTCTGCATTCTCAACATTGGATGAACAGCCCACCCATAACTTGGTTTAACCGTATGTACGCCAAGAACTTTTTAACCCGTATGTATTTGAGCATTATAGACTTGTACCATAGTTAACATAGCTTAGCTCCATTTTACTGGCATTAAATGTACTCCTGCATTTCAAAGTTAAAGACCTAGATTTTAGATATAACAGATTTAAGGTAATAATGAACTAAGGCATCCATACTTCATGTTAAGGTTTATAAAATTATGAAGATGTTTAATACTAGTAAACTATAACAAGCATCAATTTCATGTTTTTGTCACATAAAGAGGTCTAAAATATTACTTTTTCATAATTTATTTCATTCAAATTATGTGGGAGATTTCTGAAGTATGAATATGTTTATACATTGTTTGGAAGAAAGGATGATAATAGATATGTTGTGTGTAAAAAAATAAAAAAAAATGCTAACGGATATTTATAGGAGAAAATTTAAAAACTAGCCGTTTGAACAAGTTCTAAAAATTACAATACGAAATTTAAAAGTACAATATGGAATTTAAAATTACAGTACGAAATAAAGAATTACAATACGTAATTCAAAACTACAATACAAAATCTGATCGTACTTTTCATGAAGCCAAACATATTTATTTTTCATTTATCGTTAGATTTTAGTTGCCTTTCGGAACAGAGAGTCATCCATGTCGTAATCTTTTTTCGATTCTTATTTTAAAATAATGTCGATAAAAGCATCACCTTCTTTTGGAATATCATTGCATTTCTCGTATGCAATATAATATTCAGATCATCTTTAGCTATGGAAGCATTTACAAAAGAACGGCATCTTCGTAGAGTAATTTTTTAACCAAAGTTGTGATTTCGTCGATATTTAGTAGAAGTGACAAGCCATATTTTTTTTGAAATAATATATTTTTGAATTTAAATAGATAAATTGATTGGTATTTATAGAGATGAAGTGTTAAAATTTTTAAAAAATATACTTTTAAGAAAAGTGTAAAAACTGTAACAAGAATCAAACGAGGAGGTATCATGACTAGGTAAGTGTTAGTCTAATCACATTAAACAATAATTTTTTTTTTGTTTTTCATATTTTGTTGTCAAATTATCTTGTTGAATATTATTTTGTAATTTTATGTAAATCCACCAATTGTCGTATGATATTATAGTAGTAGTTTGTGCATGTTTTGTGGTGTGACCCATGCAAGATTTGGATATGTATGATATTTAGCCAAGATCGAACTTCTTTTCTAAGTAAGACCTAGTTATGATTAATAAATTTTATGAGAATATAGCGAATTGATATTCTTTTGATGTTATTCTATAGAACTAATTTAGATTGTTCTTGCTTGAAGGACAAAAGAACACAAAACTAAAGAATTTTTTGTTAGTTGTCATATTGGCCCATTATGTTTAGGCTTTAGCCGACTTATGTTATTCTAATCTTTCCTACATGCTTATATATTGTAAAGACTCTATTGAATAATGGAAGGGAAATTAGTAATCTTACATGGTATCACAGCCAGTAATTATTCTCCCATAACAAATTTTTTATTCTCCAAATCCCGTACCTTCTTTTCTCTATATAAAAAAAAAGCCAAAAACAAAACGCCTTTGGTCCAATTGCCACCGTGCTGTTTATGTATTCTTCCTACGCTCAGATCTATGTGATATTAAATCAATTGTGATTGATTTTTCTCATCATCAGTGGGGTGGGGTATTTGTTAATATCATTTATAAGGATTCATTTGTAGACGGGTGAATATTTGTTGATATCTTTATCAATTAATGATTCATTTGTACCATATCAATTAATGATCCATTTGTAGACGACGGTTAGTGGAGAGCTAATGAATATGAATGGTTTATTTACGGGTCAAGGGATATATTCCGACACAAAAGGTTTTAATATCGAATGCGTTCAGTAGTATGAGTATTTTGGATCCTACATGGAATATGGACACAGGTGCGTCTTCACATCGTAACTCTAATATTAAGAGTACTATTTTTAATTCTTGTTTATATCCATCTGTTCGTGTCGGTGACGGTAAAATTATACCCGTCAAAAACACGGGCCATAGCATTCTTCCTACTCTTCATCGCCCTTTACATCTTAATAATGTTCTTGTTACCCCTAATATTATTAAAAATCTTATTTCTGTTTGTCAGTTTACTCGGGACAACAATTGTACTATTGAATTTGTCGCTTTTGGTTTTTCTGTCAAAGATTTTCACACTCGTCATATCCTCCTCCGATGTGACAGCTCAGGTGATCTTTATCCGGTAACCGAGCCGTCGTCTCTTCCAAGTGCTTTGATGTCTCTCAATCCTTCTACGTGGCACCAACGCCTCGGTCACCCGGGTAATGACGTGTTACGCTCTCTTGTTTCTCGTAATCTTATTTCTTGTAATAAGGAGAAATCTCCTCATGTTTGTCATGCTTGCCAGCTTGGCCAACATGTGAAACTTCCCTTTTCTAGTTCTACTTCTATTGTTTCGAGTCGTTTTCAAATTATTCATTCAGATATTTGGACATCCCCCATTGTTAGTACTGGTGGTTTTAAGTATTATGTTATTTTTCTTGATCATTTTTCTCATTATCTGTGGATCTATCCTCTTTGAACTAAATCTGAAGTGTTTGCTAAATTTGTGCACTTTCGGTCTTATGTCAAAAACCAATTTAAATCTGACATCCTTGGTTTTCAATGTGATCATGGTGGTGAGTTCGATAACACCCAACTCCTTAACCTCTTCTCTACACAAGGGATTCAAATGAGATTTTCTTGTCCAAAAACCTCCCAAAAAATCGGAAAATCAGAACGTATGATTCGTACTATAAATAATATGATTTTTACGTTACTTTTCCTAGCCCACCTTCCGCCCACATTTTGGGTCGAGGCCCTTCACATGGCCGCCTACCTCTTAAACCTCCTTCCCTCAACCGCCATTAAAAATGAGATACCACTTACCAAATTGTTCAACAAACAACCTAATTATTCAAAACTTCGCACTTTTGGATGTCTATGTTATCCCCATAATATCCACCACACAAACTTGCTCCACGAGCCACACCGTGTATATTTTTAGGTTACCCAGCTTATCACGATGGTTATCGTTGTCTCGACCTTACCACAAACAAAATTATTCTCTCGACATGTTACCTTTGATGAGCATCAATTTCCTTATAGATCTATTACACCTTCCCCCTCATACGATTTCCTCGACACATCACCCTCACTAATAACTCGTCATGTAATACATAATCCTCCACCACCATCACCTACCGTTGACCCACAAACACCTATCGTTGACCCACCAACACTTGAGACACTAACCCATATCTACCCTACTCCTGACCTAAATCAGTGTAGTGGCCCACAACCACTTGACAATCCACCACCTGGTTTCTCACCCCTTACCTCAAGCCACTCCACCCATCACCCTACATCACCTACGACCGAGGCCCAATCTACAGCCCCCGTTCCAACCGAAAACAAAACCCAAACTCAAACCACATCACAACCCACCAATAGTAATCCACCAACCCGAACTCACCATATGGTCACTCGTAACCAGGATGACACACGTAGGGCCACCCAGCGCCTAAACCTTCATGTTTCTCATATCTCTCCTATACCAAAATCCTCGTATATTGCTTTATCTGATCCGCATTGGCAGGATGCTATGTATGATGAATATAATGCTTTAATTAAAAATGCTACTTGGGTTCTCGTTCCAAGACCTCCTGATGCCAATATTGTGCGGTGTTTGTGGTTATTTCGGCATAAATTTCATGCTGATGGTTCATTAAGTCGGTATAAAGCCTGATTGGTTGCCAACGGTAGTAGTCAACAACTTGGCATTGATTGTGATGAGACTTTTAGCCCAGTTGTCAAGCCGGCCACTATTCGTACTGTCCTTAGTCTTGCATTGACCAGGCATTGGCCTATCCATCAGCTAGATGTTAAGAATGCTTTTCTTAATGGAGATTTGTCAGAGACTGTGTATATGCATCAACCGCCAGGTTTTGTAGATTCTCGGTATCCTCATCATGTATGTCGTCTTTAGAGGTCTTTATATGGGTTAAAACAAGCCCCTCATTCTTGGTTTCATCGATTTGCTGGTTATGCTACCCGAGTTGGTTTTTCTTCGAGCAGATGTGATTCTTCTTTATTTATTTACAGATCTTGTACTGATACAACATATTTATTGATTTATGTGGATGATATTGTCCTTACAGCCTCTTCCATAGCTTTGCTTCAGAAGATTATTCTCTCTTTACACAAGGAGTTCGACATGACCGATCTTGGTGCCCTTAATTATTTTTTGGGGATCTCAATTAAACGTGACACAACGGGGATGTTTCTCTCTCAGAAGAAATATACCATGGAATTTCTAAAGCGAGCACATATGCTCAACTGCAATCCTACCAGGACTCTAGTTGACACTGAGTCCAAGCTTGGTCCATAAGGGATGCCCATTTCAGATCCTACTTTATATCGGAGTCTTGCAGGTGGCCTACAATATCTTACATTCACTCGTCCTAATTTGTCTTATGTTGTGCAACAGATATGTCTATATATGCATGATCCTCGAGAGCCTCACTTAGCTGCTCTCAATAGGGTTCTTCGTTATGTTCAAGGCACTTTGGAGTTTGGTTTACAGTTATATGCATCCTCAGAATCTTCTCTTGTGGCTTATTCTGACGCTGATTGGGCTGGTTGCCCTGCTACCCGCAGATCTACATCCGGGTATTGTGTATTTTTGGGCAATAATATTTTATCATGGTCTTCTAAGCGACAACAAACTCTTTCACGTTCTAGTGCTGAAGCGGAATATCATGTAAGATCACTTATTTCCCTTCCATTATTCAATAGAGTCTTTACAATATATAAGCATGTAGGAAAGATCTAGAATAACATAAGTGGGCTAAAGCCTAAACATAATGGGCCAATATGACAACTAACATTTTTTTCATTCATTATTTCCAATGCAGTCAAAAAATTGCAATACTAACAGAACGTACACATACAAGCAAAATTTCCCCAATGCCCAGTCTCGCATTGACCGATACTTCAACCTTGAGCTGCACACTTCTGGGCGTAACAACTTGGTGGGCAATCACTGTTACAAAAATCTATTTCTCTCCTGTGGCATGTGACCTGTATGACCATCATCATCTGTTGGAAACAAATCCCTTGCCTCCATGGTAAAGAATTATTGGCAAACTAAGTTCATATAAAAAACACAATGTTAAACACAAAAATATTTTACAAAACCTAATGTAAAGAATGAGACATTACCTAGCAAACATAGGAGTGTGATCGTAATTTTCCCATTCATCATTTCTAGAGTACTAAAATTAGTTTCTTAACCAGATGGAATATTGTTTTATTGTTTTAGCTGATGTATAAACTATAAACTAATGAAACCCTCAGGCTGGTTCATGTATAGCTCATTTTCTAAATCTCTATTTAGAAATATCGTTTACACATCCACATAAGAAACTTCCAAAATTTCTTAATGCGGAAATAAATTACCATCGTAATTGAGGTTATTCGTGTAACATGCGAGTAAGCATCAAAGGAAGATAGACCTTCTTGTTGTCTAAATTCTTTGATTACTAATCTTGCTTTGCACATGTCAATGGTGACATCGACTTTTATCTACTTTTTGAAGATCCATTTATAGCCTAGTGGTTTACAACTTAAGGTACATCCACGAGCTTCTAATTTTACTTTTGTAAAATAGAATCTATTTCACTTTTAATGGCTTCTTTCTATCGATACCCTTTCAAATAAGTTACTGCTTCTCAGTAAGAAGTAGACTCATTTTTTCATTTTTTTACCATAAAAGAAACAAAAACCGAATCTAACCAATCTCCCGGTTCATGTTATTTTGTTTCTTATAGGTTTAACCTCTTCTTGGGCCAATCTTGTCTCTTTTCTAAGAGATCAATATCATTTCGTTGTCTCTGACCTTGGACAACCTCGTCATCTATTCTAGATGATCTTTCAAGTTCCTTCGTAAACAAGGAATATATTTTCGAAGAATGAATCATTCCTTAATTCCATTACTATGTCTATTTTTTATTCATGTACAATGAAACGATAAGCACTGCTATTCATAACAAATCCTGTGAACATACAATTCATGGGTTTAGGTCCAATCTTTCGAACCATGAATTTCATACGGATATCTTAGCTAGATATCCCCCCACATATGTAAGTACTTATAAGATAGTTTTCTTCTCACCCATAGTTCGTAAGAAGTATCTTATTTTATTTACAAGGGATCTTATCTAAAAGATAAGTAATCGATATAATCGCTTTCCCCCACATGCCATGGCTTAAACCTGGACTTAAGAACATGGCATTAACCATTTCTTCTAATATACGATTCTTTTCTATATCAAGAGCAATGAATTTGTGTCTTATTCTAAGTTTAGCATAAAATTTAGAGATGGAGACACATATTCACCTCCAATAACTTGGAATCACCTTATTATCAATAATAAGTTGGTTCTCAACTTATGTATATAGATCAAGCTTGTATATATCCTTACTCTCAAGTAAGTGTAAATAGAAATATTTTGTACCACATTCAGCCAAAATGATGAAGTAAAGGATACTCTCTACCTTAGTAGGTATCAATTCCAAATCACATAAAACCATGTGAATCATATCAATTATTTTGGTTATTTCTGTTCAACCAAGAGAAAAGACTTATCAATTTGGCTTCAACGTAAGTTTTGATTTTGTAATCTGTGTCAATACAAAAATGGATATCCAATTTGGTTTAATTGGACAACATGTTGAGTAAAAGTTTAAAACATGTCAAAGTAAATCATAACCTACATTTAAAAATGACCATTATAAAATATAATCAACTTAACCATTTTAAAGGCATAATCCGTATGCACTAAATTTATGTTATTCGTTAAATCGATTTTTATTTGATTCAAACACATATGAAAAACAAATTTCAGTAAGCAACCATCCAGACATAAGATTCCTACGAATATCCGGCACACACAGTGTTGGTTAACTTAGTGTCTTTTCCAAATGTGAATTACATCTTCTTTTTCCTTGATATTCGCAGTTGGAGAGTTGCTCAAACTCGTTCTCTCCATTCTCAACTACATTATAAGAGTTAATCAAACTCTTATCACCATATACATGACATGATACTGAAGTGCGAATGCACCATTAGCTATGGTTGGTGTAACATCCCACCTACTCAGACCATAATATTGTCTGCTTTGCCCGCAGGCTCACGACTTTGCTTTGTGGCCCTCGTCTGAGTACTTCCCTCCAGGTCACCCAAAATAGTACTACTCTGACAGGAGCACGCTTAACTGCCAGTTCCTAAGACCCCCACGTGTAGTAGACCACAAAATGTGTTTTGTCATGAGAAGGCGACTTTTATCTTATGAACCATGGATCTCTCCTATCCATAGCCGATGTAGGATTTGCCTAGGGTGTCACAATCACCCCCCCCCCCCCCTTCAGGAATCATCGTCCTTGATGAGATTTGCCCCACCATCCCGAACGGCTCAGGAGTGGCTCTGATACCACTTGTAACATCCCACCTACTCAGACCACAATATTGTCCGCTTTGCCCGCAGGCTCACGGCTTTGCTTTGTGGCCCTCGTTTGAGTACTTCCCGCCATGTCACCCGAACTAGTACTACTCTGACATGAGCACGCTTAACTGCCAGTTCCTAAGAACCCCACTGTAGTAGACCAGAAAACGCGTTGTGTGATGAGAAGGCGACTATTATCTTATGAACCATGTATCTCTCCTGGCCATAGCCGATGTGAGATTTGCCTAGGGTTTCACAGTTGAATTCCATCATTGCCTCAGTTTTCATGTCATTCAGACCATATAACGCATAGTTATGGGACAACAAGTTTCTGGATACTTCAAAGCATCTACCGTACAAGTAAGTATCGGTCTCCCTTTTGATGTCACTCGTGACATTTCGAATGTTATTAAGAGGTCCCATGATTTAGTTGACACTAATTTTGGTACTATAACAACGTGCTAAATCACATAGTGTTTCTTAACCAAAAGCGAATTACATCGACTTTTGTTTAAAAAGCAAACGTTTTGTAAGATCCGTTTTTAAAAACCTACTTTAAAGGAAGTCTTTCGACTAAACAATTAAAGAAAATATCAGCTATAACATAATGTTTTACCAAAAAACACATGTGTAATATTATGTTGTCAATCTTCATTTAGAAGATCTTAACTTCACATGATCTATTTCTATAATGAAACTTAACAAGGTTTCAGTTGATCCATTCTTCTAAAGAAACTCCACAAGGTTTCTATAGATTTACCTTTAAACCCGACAAGGTTTCTATAGATATATCTATAAACTCAATAAGGTTTAAAGAATTATATCTGGTTTTTAATTAAACCCGGCTCAATTTACAATGAATTACACAAGTCAAACAAACTCTTCCACTAATTTAAAAAAAATAGTGTATGTAATCTGATATTTAATGATAACTCATACCATTGTCAACATCCTGTTTCAAAGAAATTCTTCTTGGTTTCATTGAACACGTTTCAAAAGTCTAATAAAATAAGAGCTTGCATTTTATGAGATCAATGAATACGTTCTAATAATCTCATAAAATAACAACTTATCTTTTATGAAATTTGTGTCAAATAAACTCCACTTGGTTTCAATGAACCTAAATTCACCATGATTCAAATCATGTTGTAACTGGCGCACCAATTACATTACAAGATTCACTAGGGTCACAATTGTGTTACCACAAGTAAAGTTGTCAATATTCTAACGTAATATAGTTAAGAACTATTAAAACAATTTGGTATCTAATAACTCAACATTGTTTATACAACTTGTACCAAATCTGATTCAAAGAAACTCAATCGGGGCTTCATTAAATCTAGGTTAAAACTATAACATATGTAATAAACAACTAAACGATCAGTTTGAAAATAGTCTCATCATGATTTCAACACAAATTAATACGATAAACTTTTTTTTTAAATCGTTTATAGATCTGTAACTCCAGATCTGTTAATTAAACTTCTGTTTACGTGAAAACTGATTTCCCAAAGAAACACAATATTGGTTTCGAGAGAATACAGTTTGTATAAAAATCTGTTAATTAAATTAATATGATTTTAGCAAAAAAGTGTTTAATTATGTTACAAAGAGTCTATTTTAAGACTGTAGGGAAACTATAACACATTTAATTATAAATCAAATAAATAAAATAATTAAATTAACATAAACTAAATAACAGAATATAAATAACAGAAAAACAAACACAGACATAATTATAAACGATAATTAAATAAAACAATAAAATAAGAAAAGACTTACTAAATCACCAGCAAGTCGAGATACGTGTTAGACACGCTTAGCACTAAAGAGCTGAGGCACGTGTTTGACACACTTCCCTTAAAACATATTCGCCGTCTATTTCCCAGGGTAAAACGGCCGAAACAGTAAGTTGTACTATCGGACTTAACAAAACTACCCGAAATTTCACCTTTACAGATGCGTACTCCATATGTTGGAAATCAATAATAATACTTACTGATTTGATGTGTATAAAATCTATGGAATTAGGCCTCTATTTATACACAATAGACTCCCTTCCAGTTTACTCATCCCACCGATGTGGGACAAAAAATAAACTATTTTTCCTCTTTAAGCATGGTACAAAATGCCTAACTTTGAGAAACGATATCTCATTCACATCACCTTCATTTTGGACACATAAAGGGTCATTGCGAAACTCTATTCAAGGAGAACACGAACTTATAAAGTATCACTAGTATATATGATACACACATATACCTAATTGTGTCCAAAATTTGTCAAAAGTCATTTTGCCAACAATATTATCCAACAATTATTATACGAACTGGACATCATAAACATATAAAAAAATGAGCATTTAAGCACTTAAAAGTCTAATAGTTGAAACTATACATTAGGCTATCACCACATATACATAACAAATAAGTCCAACATGATTAAAGACACACATCACAATATAACCATTTAAAAACTTTTCTTCATTTTCATCTCAAAAAACATAAACAAATAATAGGAGTATAAAACTCACATTAATGCGCAACTACTTCACAAGTCCTTGCAAATCAACTAAAACAATAAAACACACACGTTACTATTGATTAAGCCAAATGCCTAACACGATGTAATGACCAAATGATGGATTACTAAATTCTACCAGATTTCATAACCCTTAATTCAAACTACCCAAACATTATTTACACCCTAAATATCAGTAAACTCTCATTTCCAAATTCTTAGAATCTGACCTAATTTTGTAATCACTTTATGACCATAAATAAAATACTAAATCAATCAATTAGTTATTTTTCTTTCAAACCTTAGCTTCGTAATGAAATGTGAGATACTTTCAAGTTTTAGAAAAATTATCACTTGATGTAACTATCTTATAAAAATTCGTCATTTAAAAGTGTGCAGATGCTACCAAGATTTGACATACAAAAAGTTTGACATAATCATACACTTCTAAATTTTTTTAAAAAAAATTCAATAAAACATTGACATCTTGAACTCACTAAAGTAGCAAGCTCGTTAACTAAAAACATGTTTTGGTATGGTTTTTGACCCTAAAAACACAACACAAATCAACTGTGAAAACACAATTTTGACAACAAATCTTGTAATAAGTATTTGATTGTATTCCCACCTCAAAAACACTTGTAGCTGGTCTCATTGTAAGTAGACTCTCTAAACAAGAATTTAGACATATGATTCATCGAATAACTCATTAATTTTGTTCCAAACTTTGTATAGATCGAATTTCGTATAATGAAATAGTAAAGAACACACAATTTAAGAATAAGCCTAAATATTATTAATGATAATAATACTAATGATATTTATAGTATTAGATTTAAAAAATCTTAAAGCTATGAATTCTATATGATTCGTAATTCTATTACATCAAACTCTATGCCCTATGAAATCCTTTTATACGCCAAAGAGTCCTATTAGACACAAAATGTTTTCCTAAGGTAAATACAATTTTTCTAGAAAGATAATTAATAAACTTTTCTATAAATAGCTAAAACTTATCTCATATAAACCACTCAAAGGTGGCCTAGTGGCAAAAATATTTGTGACTATCACTCCAAAGTGTGTGAGGTCTCAAGTTCAATTCCTACTAGGTGCAAACAACCTTGAAGTGGCCACGCCAACCTCCTGAAAAGGGAGGGCTTTACCTGGTTTGAGTCTGTGTGGCGGTGGGTTCAAACCCCGTGGATTAGTCGGTCAATGAGTCGGAAATCACGGTTACCAAAAAAAATAGTTATCTCATATATAATCTTGGCCTCCAAGCAAAATACGTTAAACAACATTATCTTCAAACAGTCGTAAATCTTCGAGCAGCAGTTACTTCTGAACTAGCATCATTTACTCTTTTTACTAGCAACACTAACTTTTCCACTACTAATCTTAACCACTTAGAGGGCAGGGAATCATCGCGAATCATCGCGCCGTGGGGTGCCAAACCCACGGCGCGAGAGGCGTGACCACTCCCATCCTTGGCCAAAATCGCGGCGTGAGTCTTCTGCGTGAGTATACTCACGCCGCGTGAGATGATTTTTTTTAAAAAAAATTCATTTTACCCCTTCGCCTCCAGTACAACGGACGAATACTTCAACAACTTCACCAATCTTCTTCCTTGGAGCCATCGATCGAATCGTGTTTGTTTTTTTTTTGTTGGCGGCTGCTGTGCTAGGGTTAGGTTAGGTTAGGTTTTTGTTTTAGAATGAATGAATGAATCAATTTGTGGTATTATATAGGGAATTAGGTCGGCCATATGGCTTTTAAAGCCCAATAACTTAGTCGGCTTCCACTAATAATCCATTTTATATATTACTACTAGGTTTTATGTTTTAGCCCATTTACCCATCAATAGGCGTATGCTTTTTAATTTTCGTATGTCTTTTTTATTATGTTCGTTTTATTTTAAAAGTATTGTAATGTTGGTTATGTTTAATGAAATATTTAAGTTTGTTTAGGGGGTGTTTTGTAAAATTCTGAAAAACTGGAAATCACTTGGAGTGATGACTCCCCTGTTTTTTTCATGTGAGTGAGTGAGTGAGTTTCGCTGACGTGGCACCCCAAATTCGACTCACTTAGAGTGATGACTCCTAGTGCTCTTAGATGATTTTCTTCAAACTTCAAAAACAGTAGTAACCTTTACTAAGTTGTATTAACTTGATCACAAACAGCATTAAATACTTAAAACCTAGCAGTTTTTAAGCCTAAGAATCAGCCCCTAAACATCATATTCATTTCAAAATCATCAAGTTTGTTTTAAAAAATTCATAAACACCAGCATAATGCTTCTAAACACACTTATGCGCTTTTTCTTGAGTTCTTACATCATGAATTTAATAAGATGTAAAGCCGATTCACATTCATAATCAACTTGAAGCTTCTTTTGCAAGATCATGTCAATAGTAAGTTATGTATGAGGATATGTCTTCTCTACCAACATATAAATATGCATGGATTGAGAATTTACTCCAAAAGTGTCAAATAACCTCCAATTAAGAACTTTTGATCAATATTTATGCTCCCATATGTCATCTTGTACATGTGGCTCAAGCATTATCTTTAAGTCTCCCCATAATAGATAATCTAATGCTTCTACGATCCTTGTTGATCAATATTTAACTTTCACCAATCGATACAGATCTTCCAAATTATCCTTATAAAACGTTTTAAGCATTTGACCGATAAACATGTAGAATTGAGATCCTCCATTAGCTCTCAATATATGATATTATCTTTTCTTTCCTTCCTTGTAGACCTGCTAGTCAACAATCCTTGGAGATTTAGTAGACAATGGAATAAGATATCTTCTTTATCAACAAGTTCAAGAAAATTATTTCAGTTATTTTATTTCCTTTTCATCATCCACCTGTTTGTTCTTTGGATTTTCTCGTAATAGCTCCTCTTGTGCTCTTTTTCCTTCTTTTCCTTCCACCAACTCTGTTTTGAAATCATCAAATGTGTTTATCCTTTTAGAAGGTTGGACAAACATCTTATAGATATCATCAAACCCTTTCTTCTTTAAATATGTGATCTTGTATCCTTCCATGTTCTTCAAGAAAGTACAAATTATCTTTTTCTTCTGAGCTTGTGATGGTGGTTTATTTCCTTTTCTCTTTTTCCATTTTTTGTGCGAAGAACTTCCTCCTGTCTCTAAGAATCCAAGAAAAAATTACCATTTTATTCATTAGTCAACTCTTCTTGTTCTTCTACTTGCAATCTTTCAGCCACAACCTAATTAGCATAAATCTTTTCTTGGATATCATACAATATCTCAGTTAGGAAATATTGGTTTTTCTACTTATTTCATAGCTTTCTCCTTTGCAAGTCTTTCTTCTTCTTGATTAACTTTTAATTCTCTAGGTGTTTCTTTATCTTGCCTGATTTGGTCATTTCTTTCCAAAGGCTTCTCGGGTTCTCTCATTATTGATTTTTCCATGCGATTGTTGTGAAGAAGTTGTTGTTGTGGAGTTACTTGGATCTTGAATGGCTCTTTTATCCTTAGGAGCCACAATAGTTATAATTGCAGCAGTACTTAAAGTAGCAGTACTAACATTTATTAGGACAACACTAATTGTTGCTCTAGTAGAACTAACTGCAAGATTCAACTTAGCAGCATCAATCACTTCTATCACTTCCTCAACCATAGTATCATCATTATTCCTTTCTTCAACAACCATTTCTTCATCAACATCATAACTAACCAGTGTAAGCTCATTACCCTCATCTATTTTTAAGGTTTTACTCCCTTGTTTGGAAGAATCCTTACCCAAACTTCATTCATTGTCTATGGACTCCACCCTAAAACTTACACCAGCCTTGTAAACTTTCTTACACTTATGAATTATTGACATGTTTGTCTTTTATAGCTTATTCATCCTCCTTTTCAAAAGTGAAACCTTAATATTGCACTGGATCTTTGATTGGTTCAAATAATTCTCTCGTTCAAGAACCTTAGTTTATAAATTGGTACAAATTTCCATCAACTCTGTTAGTTTCATACTATCCCCATCACTTTGAAGTGTGTTACCTCTTACGAGTAGTGAATCAAACTCTTAACTTCCGTGAGTCAAACTGTTGACATCTTATATCTCTAAGAATGTGTAGAATTATGTAAATTCCAAGCCTGTGACTGATACCTTGCTATGATTAAGCAATTAAGTGAACACCTCCAAATGCAACACTTAGACTAGGATGAGAGTTGAGTGCTTAGGATTCTCGCTTGGTGAGGTGTTTGGCTTAAATATCTATAAAAAAACAAGTTGTTTTAAAATCATATTTCTTCTGAAAAGAAGAGATATATTTTTTAGAAAAGCTTTTAGCAATTGTTACTGAATACAAATAGAACTCAAGTAAAGGATATCGACAACGTCAAATAATTAAATGATTTTAGCATCGATATCCCTTCAATTATGCTCGTTCATAGGACTAACAAGACCCAATAATGAAAATAATTGTCTGTTTTATAATTTGTTGATAAAAATGAGCAAGTAACAAAAAACATTAGAAAAAGGAGAAAAAAGTGAATAATTCAAAATACCTACAACGTAGATGGTACAATGGTCTATGTCGTAGACGATTTGGTGCCAAAAAGAAAATTTTAGTGATCGAAGATCCTACGGCGTAGATGGATTTAGTGTCTGCATCGTAAATGTCAAATATGGCTAATTGTAGTCAACGTATACGAAGATTAGGCCCATGGGCATTTACCAAACACCTAGGACGTAGACATGATCATTGTCTACGTTGCAGACATCATGTAAAGTAAACATGGTAAAGAAAAGTTGATCGTTACAAACTAATACAAGGATTTGAAGACCTACGGTGTGGAGGGGACAAAGACCTGCGTCGTAGATGATATTTTTAGAAACACGTCAAACATATATGGAAAAGAAGACCTACAATGTAGATGGTTTCCGGGTCTACCGCGTATATACCTTTAGCGAAAAAGGAAACCGAATAACTAAAGACCTACGGGTATATTGTAATTGTATCTATCTTATAGACTTCTTGAGTAATGTAAATAGGGGGCATTCTCACCCTATTAAATATCTTCATACGGTCTGGTATTCGTGGCTGCAACAAGAAAAAGGCAATAGACGAAGGTTCGTAGCTTCGGTATAGGGTCGAATCCTTAAGGGTTTGCTCTTACATTTATCTAGGTGATCAAGAGCGCGCATTAGTTCAGGACACTTGTAATTATACTTCGATTTATTGAGGTAAATTTAATTAAAGTATTATTTCGATTATTTGATTTGTTGATGTATTTTAATTGTATTCTTATTATTATTATTCAGTGATATTTATTTTAATTTTATCGCAAGAGTATAATTTTTGTAATATGCTTCGACATCCTTGTGTTTTGATTATTACCGTGATATAAGGTAGTGTATGACCTTACCTTGATCATAAATGATAATTCATAGTGTATTTTTTATGACCGTTAAGGTGATCGTTTATATTTACTGCGTTAAGTTAGAATGCAAGACTAGTTGAGATGACCAATATGCAATTAGCAGTGCTATCTTAGATTCTTATTTCATGACAAAAATAGGCTGAGACAATCGCTTGCATGGATAAGACCATCGTTTTATACTCGACCATATGAGTACGTCTTAGATGCACGTGTGAAACATATTTGATAACTTATTTAGTATGCTCCATTATCTGAGTACATGGAGAACGTCCCTTTTCCCAAATTAAACCACTGAGGATTAAAGCAATTTAGTAAACAAGATTCATTAACGCAAGATGTACCATTTCCCCGCTTTCAAGGTAAAATGTCATTTTATTTAGACCATTAGGCAACTAAATTGTTGCTCGATCGACAACCGTATTTACCAACCGCTACACTATTCAAAATCGGGTACACTACTCTTTAGTGCGTAGGAATAGTCTAGGTAGTCTGGGTTTTATAAAGGCGTGTTTTTATTAAAAGAAATTACGCATCATACTTAGTCACAGTATTTGAGCTATGCTAAGGGACATTTTATCAACAACTATGGTTCACAACCTAAATTAACTCACGGGTATGTAAGTACCAGAAACTCCGATTCAATTCGAGTTCCATCTATCGATTAAAATCACAAATCTAACTCACGGTAAATATTTAAGTATAAATCAATTAAAAATAAGTGTAAGGAGTTTAAGTTACTTAACACTTAAAAGTGTGAAGTTTTTTTTGTTATTCATAATCAAAAGTGTGAAGATTTTTTTATAGTTTTCACACTAATGTGTGAAGATGACACGAATATTTTAGCTCACATTTATAAGGGTGAAGTTTTTATAATATCACGCTTATTAGTGTGAATTTTTTTTATGTATTTATGAGTGTGAATTTCGTGAAATAAAAGTTCACAGTTCATGAATAAATAAAACAAGAGAGGATGAAGCTTTAGGAGGAAAATATATGGGCAATATTTATGGTGTGAGAGTTTCAATTTGAGACCGCGTTATTATTATAAGAGATGAAGCAATGAAAATAAATGATGAAGCAACGGTTCCTTATATTGTATTTTTTTCGAGCCTATAAGAAATTTGATACGCATGTTGTTAAAATTGAGGACCTAATCTTCCTACCCATTCTAACATCAAGGACTTATTGTGTTGGTTTTATTGTTTCAGTTACAGGTTTGTACTTGGTGTGAAGTGTCTCATGAACTACAAGGACCAAAGGTGTCAAGCTTCGTTAGTTGCTACTGGACTTGGACGTTGGGCTTTTTATACCCATCATGAAGAGCCCATTACAACGGCTCTTTATTCTTTTGTCTTTGTTTAAAGAAGGGAGCGTGTCTCTCATTGTTATCATCGCCTCATTTTGACTGTGTGTTTATCACACACTATTACTCTCTCTCTCTAAACATTTGATCTCAGAAATCTTGTTTTATTTATTTAGTGTGTTTTGATTATAAAACTATGATCATGTAGATCATAGGGCTACACGTGAGTAGCACTGGTAGTCGTTAGTATTTTTATCATTTGGTTTGTGTTCTTAATCTTGTTTAATAAAAGGAAAAAAGTTTGAGGTGTCTTGATTCATGTTTTTCTACATGGTATCAGAGCCTGGTTGTTGATAATCGATGAAAAGTTTTTTAGGGTTTCCAAATTTTTTGGGGGTTTTATACGATATACAATTTTTTGATTAGATCTGCTATTGAGATAGCAGGATCTATTAATATTTCTTCTTGATTCAAAGTTTTGATACCTCAATTTTTATTTTAAAAAATTAGGGTTTCTGAGATCTGGTGTTTCATCTCATCTGGTTACTTTTTGGACGATTGGTTACTTTATTCTTCGATTAAAGTGTTTTTCCATAATTTTCCTTGAGAAAAAAAATTAGGGTTTCACTTTCTTTGAAGAGGTTCTTGGTTTGTGGTGATTTCCTAAGTGGGATTTGCATCTCTGTTGCTGGTTCGTGGTTCTTTGGTCATTTCCCCTATTTTTCCCTCGAAGGAAAACTAGGGTTTGTGATTTTGGAGGTTCTGTTGCTTTCTAGACAAAGTGAATCTAGAAGCAACAGTTCGATTGTGCTTATTTGTGGGTTTGGTAACAACTCTCACACTCTCTTTTTTTACTTGATACTTGCTACTTGCTTCATTGATTATTTCTGCTTGTTCTTTGTGTCTTTTTTATTTATTCACCTTTTAATTGGATCCTCACCCTTTGCCTTGCCCTTGACCTGCCACCCTTGAGTGGTTTGGAAGCCTGGCAACTTTGTTGGTTTAGGACTGAGTTATTATTTGACTTGTTGACTTGTCACCATGTCTGAGCATGGTGATACTAATACTGAGAATGTAACTGACCAAGGTACAATTATCAGTAAGCTTGATTTAAGTGACCCTTTGCATTTGCACCCTAATGATTCTGCTGTCTTGACTGTTGTTACTATTAAACTTAAGGGAACTGAAAATTATCAGATTTGGGCTAATGCCATGTTACTTGCTTTAGAAGGAAAAAACAAAATTGATTTTATTGATGGGTCTTGTAAAAGATCTGTTACTAATGAAGTTTTGGGAAAACAGTGGGACAGGGTGAATGCTGTTGTTTTGGGATGGATCCTTGACTCTATTTCTGAGGAACTTTTTCTTGGTCAAATTTTTTCAAAGAAGGCAAAACATGTTAGGAAGGAACTTAAAGAAACCTATCATAAGGTTGATGGGTCTGTAATTTTTAATTTGCATCACAAGATTAATACTTTGAAGAAAATGGGTCTAATTTGTCTGATTATTATCATAAGTTGAATGCCTATTGGAAACAATATGATGCCATGGTTGAATTACCTGCTTGTGTGTGTTCTTCTTCTAGTGACTTTAAACAGCATAATCAGTTGTTGAAGTTGATGCAATTTTTGATGGGATTGGATGATTCTTACATGACTATAAGAAGTTCTATTTTGTCTAGAGAGAATCTCCCTGATGTTAAGGGAGCTTATGCCATCATTTCCAGTGAGGAATCTCACAGGATGGCTTCTGGTAGTGGTTTTGGGTTTTCTCAAAGGACTCAAAACTCTACTTTTTTCTCTAATGGGCCTGCTAGAAACAATACTCAAAGACCTCAAAACCCTCAAAATTCTCAAGCTAGTAATTTCAGACCTAACCCTGGGAATAATGGCAACTTTAGACCTAATTCTAGCACCACTGGTTTTAGACCTAATGCCCCTAACAACAATGGGTATAGACCTAATGGTAATAGTAATGTTGAGATTGTTTGTGAAAACTGTGGTTATAATGGGCACACCATTGATAGATGTTTTAAAATCATTGGTTATCCTAGTGACTTTGGAAAAAGAAAGGGGAGGGGGGGAAATTTTAAAGGGAAAAGTGTCTCCAACAATTCTGTTGGGACATCTTCTTCTACTAGGTTCACTGATGAACAATTGACCAATTTTCTCTCTCTTATTAAGGATAACAAAAGCTCTACTAATGACTCTCAAAAGGTGGTTCATGCCAATATGGCAGGTATCTATTTCAACAACAGCAAAGATTTTAATGATAATTTTGAGAAATTCTTTTGTTGTAGCACTAAAATCAAATCTAAACTACCCTATAAGGGGAAGGTTGTTGATTCTAGGGCAAACCAACATATGACCAATAATAAATCTGATTTGGACAATGTTTTTGACATCTCTCACGTAAACATCAAAGTCTCATCCCAATGGGACTGAAGCCATTATTTCTAAAATTGGTAACCTAAAAGTTCCTAATGGGCTGGTTTTATTTGATGTTCTTGTGATTCCTGATTATTGTGTTACTCTTATTTCTGTTCATAAACTTGCTAAGGATAATAAAGTCTTGGTTGTTTTTGATGATAATAAATGTTTTTTTGTGAATCAGGAATTGAATCACCAAACTGTTTTAGGGACTGGTAGACAATGTGACGGTCTTTACTATTTAGATATAGAAGGTACTAAGATTGTGCATGATTTCCGTGTTCATACTTGTTCTCTTTCCAAACATGACTGGCATGTTAGATTAGGTCACCTTGCTGACCCTGCTCAAAGTGTTCTAAAAAAGAGTTTGAACATATCTGATTTTGGTCAATACGATTTGTGTGAAATATGTCAAAGAGCTAAACAAACTAGAGAACCATTTCCTTTAAGTGATCATAAAACAAAAGTTCTTGGTGATCTTGTTCATTTGGATTTGTGGGGTCCTTATAGGGTGACCAGTCACACTGGTCATAGGTATTTCTTGACTGTTGTGGATGACTATACAAAGGCTGTTTGGGTGTACTTGATCAAAAGTAAAGATGAAGTTGGGATTTATATTGAAATTTTTTTCAATTTGCTGAAAACTCAGTTTAAAAACAAATGTGAAAATCTTTAGAAGTGAGAATGGAACTGAATTTGTTAATCATGGTTTTCAAAATTTTTGTCATAATCATGGGATTATACACCAAACCTCTTATCCCTACACTCCACAACAAAATGGGGTCGTTGAAAGGAAACTTAGGCATCTGCTCAATGTTACCAGATGCCTTATGTTTTAAGGGAGGATTCCTTTAAGATTTTGGACTAAGTGCATTCTAACTGCTACCTATCTTATTAACAGATTGCCTTCTTCTGTGCTAAATGGTAGATCTCCTTATGAGATGATTTATAATTCATCCCCAAACCTCTCTCATATTAGGACCTTTGGATGTCTTTGTTTTGCTACTATTTTAAATAGTCATGATAAATTGTCCAATAGATCTGAAAAATGTGTTATGATGGGTTTCTCTAACTCTCAAAAGGGTTACAAGCTTTATAGTCTTGAAAGACATCAATTTTTTGTTTCTAGAGATGTCAAGTTTTTTGAATCCATTTTTCCTTTTAAAGATGGTGTTTTGAATAAAAAGAATAATAGTGAAGAATTTGATGTTTTCCAAAATGATAAGGCTTTGACATTTTTTGACTTAGAAAACCCTGAGCTACCCTATGATGATGAGAGAGTAACAAATGCAAATAATGGTGACCATGGGTCACCAAGTGCTAGCAGCCCACCCATGAGTCTAGGTGATAGTGGACACATTGCCTCAAGCAATGATACCACAGATGCCAGTTCTGGGGGGAAGGAGGCTGCCACACTTGATGATAATCACATTTCTCAGGGTCACTTGGAAATTAACCAAGGTCTTCCCCCTCATGTTCAAAGCATGGGAGAAGACTTGGGTGATAATCCTAATGTTAATGCTCAGGAAGGGTTAAGAAGGTCTTCTAGACCTTCTGTTTTTCTAAAAAATTATAATGATTTTGTTGTTAAATCAAAGGTCAAGTATGGGATTGAGAGGTTTATGGGATATTCTAGGATCAAGGGTGATGCTTTGTGTTTTATGACTCAATTAAATAAAAATAGTGAACCTAGGAACTTCTTTGAAGCCTCCCAAAACCCTCAATGGGTTGATGCTATAAATTTAGAGTTTGCTGCCTTACTTGAAAATGATACTTGGGATTTAGTTGAGTTACCTCATGGTAGAAATGCTCCGAACTCTAAGTGGGTTTGGAATCTTAAGTTTAAATCCAATGGTGAAATAGAAAGGTATAAGGCTAGACTTGTTGCCATTGGTTGTGTTCAAAAGGAAGGGATTGATTATGAGGAAACTTTTTCTCCTGTTGTGAAAATGGTTACTGTTAGATGTTTAATTAATCTTGTTGTTAACCAGTCTTGGACTATTTACCAACTTGATGTTAATAATACCTTCTTGTATGGTGAGCTTGATGAAACTGTTTACATGAAACCTCCAAAAGGATTTTATACTGGTAACCAAAATCTTGTGTGTAGGTTGAAAAAAATCTATTTAGGGTCTTAAGCAGTCTCCTAGACAGTAGAATTTTAAGCTCACATCTGTCCTTATTGAGAATGGGTTTGTTCAAAGCAAATTGGATTACTCTCTTTACTAAGTCTGATGATAAGTTGTTCATTGCTGTTCTTGTTTATGTGGATGACATAATTGTTACTGGGAATAATAAGACTGAGATTGATAACTTCAAAATTTTTTTGAAAGGTAAGTTTAAAATTAAAGACTTGGGAAATTTGCAATATTTTTCAGGGATTGAAGTTATCAAGACTGACTCGGGTGTCTGTTTAAACCAAAGGAAATATGTGCTTGATCTCTTGTCTGAATATGGGTTTCTTGCCTGCAAACCATCTAAGACACCCTTGGTGTCTAAGATGTCTATTTCCAATCAACCCTCTGAAAATGACCCTTTTCTTGATGACATTGTTGAATATCAAAGCTTATGGGTAAGTTAATCTATTTAACCAATACCAGACCTGACATTTCTTATGCTGTTCACTGTTTGAGTCAATTTATGCATTCTCCCTTGTTGTCTCATAAGAAAATTGCTTTTAGAGTCCTGAGGTATCTAAAGGGGTCTCATGGCCTTGGTATTAATGTTGCAAGAAACTCTGGTATGTCTTTTAAAGCCTTTTCTGATGCTGACTGGGCAAAATGCATTGTGACTAGGAGGTCTGTTACTGGGTATTGTGTTTTCTTAAATGGAAACATGATTTCATGGAAGAGTAAAAAACAACATACTCTCTCTAAATCTTCAGCAGAAGCAGAGTACAAAGCTCTTGCTTCTGTGACTAGTGAAGTCATATGGATCCTCAAAATTATAAAGGATTTGAAATGTTATAATCTTTTGCCTGTGGATCTGTTTTGTGACAGCAATTCTGCTATGAAAATAGCTGTCAACCCTGTGTTTCATGAGAGAACTAAGCATCTTGAAATAGACCTTGACTTTGTGAGGGAAAAGATTTTAAATGGTGTTGTTATAACAGTCAAAGTGGACTCTGCAAATCAAATTGCACATGTCCTAACCAAAGGATTGGACATTGAGCTGCATCAAAAGTTTGTTAACAAACTTGGAATGTAACCTGTATGGGTAATCAGATTAAGGGGGATGTTAAAATTGAGGACCTAATCTCCCTGCCCATTCTAACATCAAGGACTTATTGTGTTGGTTTTATTGTTTCAATTACAGGTTTGGACTTAGTGTGTAGTGTCTCATGGACTACAAGGACCAAAGGTGTCAAGCTTCGTTAGTTGCTGCTGGACTTGGACGTTGGGCTTTTTATACCCATCATGAAGAGCCCATTAAAACGGCTCTTTATTCTTTTGTCTTTGTTTAAAGAAGGGAGAGTGTCTCTCATTGTTATCATCGCCTCATTTTGACTATGTGTTTATCACACACTATTACTCTCTCTCTAAACATTTGATCACAGAAATCTTGTTTTATTTATTTAGTGTGTTTTGATTGTAAAACTATGATCATGTAGATCATAGGGCTACACGTGAGTAACACTGGTAGTCGTTAGTATTTTTATCATTTGGTTTGTGTTCTTGATCTTGTTTAATAAAAGGAAAAAGGTTTGAGGTGTCTTTGAAGGTCTACGTAAATCTTGGCTTATTCTACATGTTGGATTTGATTGATTAAATGGATTGATTGATTAATAATGTAAAAGATATGAGAAGGAGATGATGGTGTAGAGAGAGAAACGGGAGAAAGGAGAAGAGTAGAGAGAGAAAGTAATATGGAATTTTGATGAAATGTAACCACCAACCCCTCCTAACATGCTAGGAGGGGTATATATATAGCCCACCCTACATGTGGGCTATATGGACTATATGATAATAACTAGATCACGAGCCCATTACATTAATATATCGTTGGAGCGACCGATCCTTCATAAATACGTAAAAACGTATTTCCAACAATCTCCCCCTAAGGGAGGTCGCTCCAAGAAACAAAGTTCTAAATATTCTATATCTCGTGATCTATGCTAACTATGATGTGACCGAGACTTCATTGGGAAAAACATATTTCCAACAATCTCCCCCTAAGGGAGGTCACATCTTTTTACAAAATCTTAAACCTAGCATCTATGCTTGAGTCTTCGATCTTGTTCTTGTGAATATGCTTGATGTGATCTTTGACTTAAGTCTTGAGCATGTTTTCTTGCCTCGACCTTGTGCATTCGTCACTTGTGACATTCGCCTCTTCGTGACTTTATGTTCCACATACTTATACCTTTAAATTCTTGAAAGCTTCAGAGTTTGATACAGCGGAAGACTTGACCTTTATACTTTCTTGAATTTGTTGAAGTACTAATTTTATGTAGTATAAGCATGTGGTGACGAATTCTTCTGGATTGTACACCGCAATGCCACCTTCTTGTTACGCTGCATAAGACAGTTAGCAACAAACCATATACACGGATGAAATGGCCCTGAACATTTCATTCTAATCCGGTATCATTTTACCTCCGGTCGGTGAAGACCATTGGACGATATTAAATATCGTACTTGTGGCAGGTAGTTTCAGTAAAGAACCTCCTTGACAAGATTTCGCGGGTAAACCCGTTCTATTTACTCGACCGTCCAAAGCTGACTGCGAACGTAAAGAGTGAATCATTTGGATAATATTATCCACATGATTTGAAGCCGTCAATACATGTTCCTGGAACAAGTGAAATTCAATTAAGAACCGCACCATCGTTGCTTTCTAGTTGTCACGAGCTTGATTCATATAGAATCTTGCAAGTCACCTACCAAGTGCTGTTTGAGGTTAACACTAGAAGGATTTCCACTCATCACTGTGAACACTAAGGTATCACTCTGAGTGTTCTGTCAAGATCACTAAGATATTGCGTAGAGGCCTGGAACGTGTTTAAATTCATTTAAGAATTAAACCACTGTTTCTTTCCAGTTATCACAAGTTTGATTCATAAAGAATCGTACAAGCACCTACCATGAGCTTTTGGACGTTCGCTCAAAAAGGATTTCCATCTTCATTGTAAATACTTTCGTATTACTCGGATGTTCAGGCAAGATCATGAAGATTTTGCGTAGGACTCTTAATATCTTTCTTTACTTTTCACATTGTGTGAACAAGCAAGGAATAATGAAGGTGTGTCCTAATAAGATATATGATGATCTCAAATGGCTCTAGACTCGATCGTGCATTTTGGATTTTAGTGATCGGAGGCTGGAGAGGAGTGCCACCTTTTCAATACCAATTTATTCGGAGTGGATAAATCAATAGATAATGTGTTGTCTCCGTTTGATTAAAACAAATATCTTTTGAGAGATATCTGAGTTAGCTGGGATGGGTTATGCCTTGCATCATTGGGTCCATGATGTCTATCTTCAATATCAAGAATCATTAAAAATGATCTCAATAGCATATGAATTGACCCGGTTTCTACCTAAGGTTGTAAAGAGGGCTTCTTTCTTTACACCCTTTATCTTTACAATTCTTTTTCATTCTTCAACCCCTTCAACGCTTACCAATACGTCATCACTAGCACCTTGTTGTGATTGTTCCAGTGCTAACTTAAGTACTTGGTCGACATTCAGCTACGTTCACAATCTTTCTCCATCTTTCCTAAGGACTACTATTTCTAACTATGGAATGTCCTTGGGAAGATTCCTCCGGTTCAAGAGGAATCATTGGACTTTAACCCATCCTACCATCCTTATGTCACCACAATCTTCACCGTAGTGAATAGAGATGTTTTGGGTAAGTGTATGTCATCATGAAATCCATTTTGAAGTGCAAATCCATTTTGCTCCCCCTTAACATATGCCATGATATCCGAAAACATTTCGCACATGTCGGGATGAGCCAGCACATCAAGTCAAACCATTTATGATTAATCATTTCCCATATTAAATCACATTTTCTCCCCCATATTAAAAATATTAACCCAATCGATGTTTTTAATATCAATTGATTTAATAGTATTTTAAGAAAATTTGGGAAGAAAAATGCAAACCCAATTATCTTCATGAATTACACAAGCTCCCCCTCAAATTAATGAGGGTGTACTTGAAACGTAAATTAAATACCTTTTAAACACAAGTGTGAGGTATTTATCACGTGCAAAGATCATTTATGATAATGTATTCACAAGATTAGCAATTTACGAGGTTGGACCTGAATGATGGAGAACATCATATGAAAGAAGCACATGGTTCTTGTTCACGAATGTTGGTCTTCCTCGTAACTTCTGAAATTATCTTCCCCTTTACACCACATGGACAATTGATATCGTTTTCTTGACACCAACTTGTGAACTATGGCACTTTCGACATCGAAGATTCTGAATGTTGGACAATTTCTCCCCCTCAATTGTTGACCCGTGTTCTACTTAAAGAGTTGTAGTCGTCGTTTGAGCAGTCGCATCGTCTAGTATGTAGATATCAATTGCAACGAACTTCGGATTATGGAGTTGATAACTTCGGATTGTAGAGTCAAAGCTTTCCGGTGAAATGCTTGACTTCAATGTGAAAAGCGGGTTACTATCGGAAATAATAGCAAACCATATGGAGCATGTTTTAAATCGTTTAAACTCTGCTCGAACTTTATTTACAACCCCGTGTCATTATTGAACGACATTTCTAGGTTTGTAAATATTATCGATTCCAGAAGACATGCTCTTTTTATCAAAACATATTTGAACACACAATTTTAAAAGATTTAGAAAAACCTTTTGAAAAATTCTTGAAAAATTGTGTTCATAGTTTTAAAAACCACCCATTACTTGAGCTTAAGATGTTGAATATCTTAAAAGCGAGCTCAAGTCCGAGAAGTTGTAAACTTCCCGTTGTTAAGGATAAGTTACCATCGGCGATAAACTTTCCTTTTATCTGAAGGAAGAGTCCTAAGCTGACATTTACTTAGAAGTCGTTTTCGTGAGCTTGAAAACTTTGACTGTTTTAACATAATGCTGACCGAGAAAGGTTAATTTCTCGTTATGAGGAAAAGTTCTTTTATTTAAAAGATACACTTTCCTTTCTGATCTTAAAACTTCGAATGTTTTAATACAAGCTCATGACCGAGAGAGGTTATTTCTCCTTAAGAGGATAAGTTATCATAAAAGATAATCTTTCCTTTATTTGAAGTTCGAGTTACAATCTGACATTTAACTGTAAGTCATTTGTGCATGAGCTTAAAAACTTCGAATGTTTTTATTATTAGCTCATGCCCGAGAAAAATTAATTTCTCGTTGTAAGGATAAGTTTATCATCGGCGATAAACTTTCCTTTTAATTGAAGAACGAGTTCTAAGTTGACATTTACTTAGAAGTCGTTTTCATGAGCTTGAAAAACTTTGAATGTTTTAACGTAAAGCTCATGACCGAGAAAGATGAATTTCTCGTTAAGAAGAAAAGTTCTCTTATTTAAAAGATACACTTTTCTTTATGATCTTAAAACTTGGAATGTTTTAAGACAAGCTCATGACCGAGAAAAAATAATTTCTCGTTAATGAGGATAAGTTTATTATCGGTGATAAACTTTCCTTTATTTGAAGATCGGGTCATCGTCTGAAATTTAACGATGAGCCTTATACACAAGCTTAAAACCTTTGAATAGTTTTAATGATAGCTCGTGTCCGAGAAAATTTAATTTCTCGTTTTGAGGATAAGTTTATCATCGGTGATAAACTTTCCTTTCTTTGAAGATTGGGTCATCATCTGATATTTAATGATAAACCATATACACGAGCTTAAAACTTTTGAATAGTTTTAAATTTAGCTCGTGTCCGAGAAAAATTAATTTCTCGTTTTGAGGGTAAGTTATCTTTGACGAGATAAACTTCCCTTTCTCTGAAGTTCGGGTCACAGACTGTGATTTGAATGTGAGCCATTGTGCATGAGCTTAAAAACTTGGAATGTTTTAATATAAGCTCATGCCCGAGAAAAAATAATTTCTCATTGTTAGGATAAATTTATCATCGGCGATAAACTTTCCTTTCTTTGATGAACGAGTTACAGTCTGTGATGTGACTGTAAGTCCTATACACGAGCTTAAAACCGTTGCATTAATTTTAAATGATAGCTCGTGTCCGATAAAAATCAGTTTCTTGTTAATGAGGATAAGTTTATCATCGGCGATAAACTTTCCTATATTTGAAGATCGGGTCATCATCTGACATTTAAGGATGAGCCTTATACATGAGCTTAAAACTTTTGAATAGTTCTAAATTTAGCTCGTGTCCGAGAAAAATTAATTTCTCGTTTTGAGGGTAAGTTATCGTTGACGAGATAAACTTCCATTTCTCTGAAGTTCGGGTCACAGACTGTGATTTGAATGTGAGCCATTGTGGTAAGCTTAACCATGAATCCCCTGAGACACTTGTTTCTCTGATATCTGCTTCTTCAGCAACCAAACTCTAAGAGTATCCTTAGTTGAACGGTATATAATTATTGGACCGCTTCGTTCTTTTGGAACATCAACTTTGGTACCTGCATTCTCATTAGGAATTTGCTTGCTTTGACTTGGGTTAGCGATATCAATTTTAGAAGCACGTGGGGGTTCACAGTTGGCTTTACTTGTGTCAGAAGCGACCTGAGTAGATGATTCACTAGTCTTGGCTGGCAAACGTTTCCTTTTATAGAAAGCCTTAAGTTTAGGCTTAAGTGAAGTATCATCTTTATCAGTTTCCTCCCTAGTAGACTTAGTAGGATCGGAGACTATCCTAGTTAAAGGGCACTCGTTTCCTACAAGAGTGAAAGTTCTACCAGTGGGGCGCCAAACTTTACCAAAGGGTTTGATTTTAGCTATCCACTGGGACTTAATTCTAGCACGGGAGTTTACCTCATCAAGTAATTTCTTGACACAAATTCATGATTTTCCGTAAAGACACATTTTCTACATGTTTTACAAGTAGCATATTTAATATCCGAGTAATTCCTAGATGATTGATCGATACTCCTAGGAGACGTCATGCTACGGTTAGCAGTGTTGGGTAATCTAGAAGGCATCTGACTAGGTTGGACATTGCTATCTCTTACATGTGTCTTTGGAATAGCTTCCCTTTGACCAAAATCACGGCGCACATCATTTGAACTCGTTCTAGACGTGTTCTTTGAACTATTCTTAGAGAAACTAGAGGCAATCATATGATTAGGTATTGCTAAAGCTGTTTTGGTCATATTGGACCTAGTTGCTGGAGTGACTGGTCTAGAAGGATGAACCAAATCAACTTGGGAGGCAAACCGCGGTCTCGAGGATTGTGGTCGCTCGGATCTAAATGTAGTAGGTTGTCTGACAATCGATTGTCTGACAAACTGATTTATAGGCGGTTTCCCCAAGATTGATGGTTTTTCAAGCTTAGTGTCCACACTAGGTCCTCTATTTTTCCTTAACTCGTTTTTTAACGCAGCTATAGCGAAAACCTTTTCCTGTAGTTGAGCCTTTAATGTTTCATTTTCTTTGAGCAATCTATCTTGGGATGCCAACTTAGACTCTAGTAACTGAATTTGTTTCAAAACATTATCCTTTTCAGCTTAGAATCTAAAACTTTTTGATCCAATTTTCTTTCAAGAACAACGTTTAACTTTTCAAGTTTTTCAAAATATGTTTCAAATTTGTCCGTTTTCTTGGAAAATTCAAGTTTGGCATCCTCAAGATCTTTTGATTGTTGAGCTACAATATTTTCGAGCTCTCTAATCTTGGAATCAGAAGCAGTCAATGAAGCAGTTATAAGACAATTATCATGATGTTTAGCATTTTGAACACTTTCTCCCCCATTATGACTCACATCGGATGAATCAGAAGTGGTATTTCTATCACTCTTTTCCATCCCATGTTTGACATAATTAGGTTCAGAATGCTCAATATGCGGCATGTCATCAGCATATACATCATAAACAAAAATACATTGTACCATGTTTGCAGGCTCTTCGTCATAAACGGGTAAGGTGTCATCAAGAGAGATCTCGTGAACATTCCCTGAAGTGCCACTGGTATCATGTTGTCCTCCTAATTCCGTGCTCTTGCCATCGTTAGGCTCCAAGTTGTCAACCGTATGATCATTCTCATCTTGCATCTCAGATTCTTGCACTCCATTATCATACGCTTGCTAAAGTCGAGATTTTTCATAAATCGAAGACGATACCGATGTCATGAGTTTCAATATAGTACCACGGAAATCTCGAAGCTCGGTATGTGTATCTCGAAGAAATGATTGGCAAATCACTGAACTTTCAGACTTGATGATATTGAATTGGAGGAAAGGCGTGAGTTGTGTCACAAGAGCCTTATATGCAAGTGCAGATGCAGAGTGATTAAAGTTTTTATTGTGGAGTTGCTCTGCTAGTTGGGTCAAGATGATGAACATCGATTCCATGAATATATGACGATCTTGACCAAAGATTGTCACAAATTCGCTCCCTCCTTGAAGCCATGAAAGAGTAACTAGATGATACTAAATCATTTGAAATGAAGTGATGTCATTATCACTAACTTTGTCTTGCATTTTATGCGCTTCTCCCTTTTGACATGTCGAATCGAAAGAATCCATTGAATATCGATGAAAAATGATGTGGATGTGGTTGTTTTCGAGATTTTACAATTCGTGAAGTCGATTTTACGAGATTTTACACCGCAACCAAAACCGTAAAACTTCGTCACAATCCTAGTTTGATGGTATAACTTTTTACTCGGCTCAAAAATTGTTATCGGCTCAAACGATGATAAAATAAACCCGATCAAAAATCCGTAGCCACTAAAAATAAATCCCGTCACTTTGACTCGTCACTTTTGTCTTCAAATCCGGTCACAAAAACTTTTAACCCGTCAAATATGTTACCACTTTGGGTCTCTCGAAATACCCGCCTCAACATAATTTACCAAATCCAAATATATCAATTGACAAAATATACTAAACTAAAAAGTTAACTATAAAAAAATATAAATTTAAAAAGTTAACTTAAATTTTAAAAAACTTAAATTGATAAAAAAAATATAAATTTAAAAAACTTAAATTGAATGTGTATTAATTTATATAAGCTGATATGTATCGTGAACCCACCCACTAGCACTAAAGTATGCACACGTGGCTTCCCCACTATATTTGCTAATTTACTTTGTCACACGTGGCTTCCCCACGTTAAATTTGTTTCCTCCGCCTTGACCACTATTTAGTCCTTCTCAATATCCTACTTCCTACGTCTCTTTCTTCTCAAAACAGACTCTCTCTCTCCTCAAACAAAAAAAACCTAGATTCACTTCTCAGTCACAATCAAATAAAAAACCCTCTCAACTAAATTCCAGTCACCAAAAACTAATCTTCCAGCCACCAAATCCTTTATCATCAACAAAGAAAAACGCAGATCCCACACCAATCCAACAGGCGAATTACAATCGAGATGTTAAATCCCACACCAATCCAAATCCTTTATCATCTTAGCTCTTGATACCAATTGAAGGTCTACGTAAATCTTGGCTTATTCTACATGTTGGATTTGATTGATTAAATGGATTGATTGATTAATAATGTAAAAGAGATGAGAAGGAGATGATGGTGTAGAGAGAGAAAGGAGAAGAATACAGAGAGAAAGTAATATGGAATTATGACGAAATGTAACCACCAACCCCTCCTAACATGCTAGGAGGGATATATATATAGCCCACCCTACATGTGGGCTATATGGACTATATGATAATAACTAGATCACGAGCCCATTACATTAATATATCGTTGGAGCGACCGATCCTTCATAAATACGTAAAAACGTATTTCCAACAATCTCCCCCTAAGGGAGGTCGCTCCAAGAAACAAAGTTCTAAATATTCTATATCTCGTGATCTATGTTAACTAAGATGTGACCAAGACTTTATTGTGAAAAACGTATTTCCAAAAGTCTTGATTCATGTTGTTCTACACATGTTGAATGACAAGTAAGAGACAAAGATGTCATGACTAACCAACCCCTCAAAATTTTGCCTAGTCACCTGCCAACTCAGCGCCACATCACACCAATATAACTAACAAAAATACCCTTTCACTTACAACACACCCAACCCCTCTTCATTTGGGCCCCACCACTATCTTTTATTTTTCTTTTTTCATTTTCACACAAACTAAAATTTATTTCACTCAAATAAAACATTACAAATACGGAAATAAAAATTAAAAATACGGATTAAAAAAATTACGATACGAAAAAAAATTAAAAAACACAACAATTAATAAAACTACTAATTTTGGGGTTGACGATGCTCCCAAATATGGTCATTAAGACAACGTTGAAGCCTTAAATGTGTCGGCTTATCACGAAGTTCTTTGTGTTGTCTTTGACGTATTGCACAACGCTCGACCCATGTCCTTCATATATTTTCCTGTGGACAAACATACATTTCTGCACCTTCAGATATCGCACCCCCTGATTTTTCAAAATAATGTTGTGTAATATGATGCAGGTGTACATGATTCTACGTAACTTGTTCACAGTAAATTGACGCGCTGGTTGAGCAATAATACGCCATCTCCCTTTTAAGACACTAGCCCTTTCAATATCCTTTCGGGCACCTTCTTGATGGGGTTTGAAAAAAGCTGTTTTTTTATCGCGTGTAATACTAAATGATTTCACAAAAGCTGACCATTGTGGGTAAATACCGTCTGCAAGGTAGTCC
Source organism: Glebionis coronaria (assembly GCA_025667525.1). Classification (NCBI taxonomy): domain Eukaryota; kingdom Viridiplantae; phylum Streptophyta; class Magnoliopsida; order Asterales; family Asteraceae; genus Glebionis; species Glebionis coronaria. Next base: position 25,678,516 of record CM046876.1, read on the forward strand.
CCTGTATGAAAAATTTGCCTGTTTACAACATACGCGGCCTCGGGTTCATTACGATCCAAAAGATCAGCAAATAAGGGTGAATGATTGAGAACGATAATATCATTGTTTGAACCTGCAACCCCAAAAAATGCATGCCAAATCCACAAATCGTATGATGCAGTAGCCTCTAGTATTATGGTTGGGTATTTTTTTATCCCCTCTACCAAATTGGCAGTGCCATGATCTCGGACAATTAATCCATTCCCAGTGTATACAATCTATACTACCAAGCATCCAGGAAAACCCATGAATCGTGTTATGAGCGACATATAGCTTTTGAATGTCAGCTGGTGTGGGTTTTCTTAAAAATTCGGCTTAAAAGAAATCCATTACGCACATCAAAAAGTAATCAAGACAATCGCGTGTGCAATGTGCACCCATTTGCAAGTATTCATCTAACGAATCTAGCAGTGTACCGAAAGCCAATTGGCGTATGGCAGATGTACATTTTATAATTACACTAAAACTTTTTAAACCAGTTGGCATTAATGCGGCTAGTAAAAAAGTAAAACTTTTTGGGTAGAGGATGATTTGTTTGATTGTAATTTTCCATACCTTGAACAATCTCTAAGAAAAGAGAACGTCGCATTCGATACCGCTTTTGGAAATACTCTTCGTGATACTTTGGATACAGGCCGAAGTAATCTTCCAGCAAACGTGCTTCGGCGATTTCACGTTGATGGTTAATGTATCTACGCTTTCGTATTGCCCCAGCTTCTTCTTATTCAAGTTGGGTTACCTAATCTAAATCGTCCATATCTTCTTCACCGGACCATTTGTTCTCCATTTTTTATATAAGGTTTGTTGTTTGAAAGAGAGATTTTAGTTGTGTGTGTGTGTTAAAAATAAAATTATTTAGGATTATATATAAGAAAAAAAAATTAATAAATAAAATTGTTACCGTTATAGCCCAACGACTATATTCTCCGCTACATGCTCGTCGTCAACATTTCGCAAATGTGAAATCCATACGGCGAAGATGGGAGGGGGGTCGGTGTGGCGACAAGCCACGATGAGCCATGGCTAGCCTGCCACGTAAGTACGGCGAGCCACGCACGTTGTGACATCTTCCTCTCTAAGCTATATAAGTCATGCCATGGTATACGGATTCTAGGAATAACCGAACCAAGATGTTTTCTCAAAAATATTAGCTTCATGGCCAATTAAGTGTGGCAAATTGCCACAATTACATAATTCATATTTAAGGTAATAGTTGAACTAAGGCATCAATAATTCATGTTAAATTATAAAATTATAAAGATGTATAAGAACTAGTAAATCATATTGAGCATCGATTTTATTCTTGTGTGGATATAGAGGTCTAAGATTATTATTAGGAGATTTCTAAATTTGCATATGCTTATACATTATTTTATATGAAAGGATGAAAATGAATATGTTGTTTGTGAAAACTTGAAAGAATGCTAATAGGATTTTGAGGACAAAATTTGAAAACTATCAGTTGGAACAAGTTCTAAAATTACAATACGAAATTTTAAAATTACAATACAAAATATATGTTTATACTACGAAATTTAAAAATTACAATACGAAATCTAATCGTACTTCTCATGAAGCCAAGCATATAATTTTTCGAAACAGAGAGTCATTCATGTCGTAATCTTTTTATTCTTCTTCAAAAAAGTGTCGATTAAACCACCACTCTCTTTACAAATATGAGTGCATTTCTCGTATGCAATATTCAGATCATCATCTTTAGCTATGGAAGCATTGTCAAAAGGACATTTTCATGGATTAATTTTTAACCAAATTTGTGATTTCGTCGACAGTTAGTGAAAGTGAACACGCCATACATTTTTTTTTTGAAGTAATAATTTTTTGAATTTAAATAGATAAGTTCGTTTACATTTATAGGGATGATGTATTAAAATTTTAAATATATATATTTTAAAGAGAAAGTGTTGAAACCGTAACAAGAGTCAAGCGACAAGGTATCATACATGGTCTTATCCACGACCCTTATTCTTGGACACCCGATTTTAAAACGGTCACTGCATCAGCCTTGACCGATTTAAAATCGGTTGATCAATTTAGTCGACTGAACGGATGCACCCTGCCTAATAGAATTATTGGAATTAAACCCACGTAATGATTAGGTAAATGTGTTAGTCTAATCACATTATATAATAATTTTTCTTTTTTATCTTTTATATTTTGTTGTCAAATTATTTTGTTGAATATTATTTTGTAAATTTTTGTAAATCTAGCATTTGTCGTATGGTATTATAGTCTGTGCATGTTTTGTGGTTTGACCCATGCAAGATTTGGACATGTTATTTAGACATAGTGTTGTTATTTATAATTAGACATAGTGTTGGAAATATGTAATCTAGCATTTGTTATTTAGACATGTTATTTAGACATAGTGTTGGAAATATGTAATTTATGAAGTTTTATTGGGTATATATGAAATTATCCCTAAATTTTATGAGAACATAGCAAATTGATATTCTTTTGATGTACTCTATAGAACAAATTTAGATTGTTCTTGCTTGACGGACACAAGAACACAAGTAATACCTTGAACTAAAGAATGTTTTCATTGATATTAAAGACTGGCAAAGATTGAAGGGTACCACATGATTTTAATCCAATGCAGTCAAAAATTCGAATACTAACAGAAGGTGCACATACAAGCAAAATTTACAGCCCAATGCCCAGGCTCGCATGCACCATTACTTCCACCTTGAGCTGCACACTTCTGGGCGCAACAACTTGGTGGGCAATCGTCACAAAAATCTATTTCTCTCCTGTGGCATGTGGCACCTGTATGACCATCATCATCTGTTGGAAACAAATCCCTTGCCTCCATGGTAAAGAATTGTTGACAAACTGAGTTCATATAAAAAACACAATGTTAAACACAAAAATATTTTACAAAACCTAATGCAAAGAATGAGACATTACCTAGCAAACATAGGAGTGTGATCGCAATTTTCCCATTCATCATTTTGAGAGTACTAAAGTTAGTTTGTTAATAAGATAGAAAATTGATTTAGTTAGCTTCTAATGATTTTGATTATTACTATTATCCTTTTATAGGCATAATTGTTTAATTAGTCGATCATAACCTTAACTATGGGAATTATCACATTTTTCTAACGGAATAATCAAGGACCCCAATAATTTATTACGTTATTTCATTGCCATAAAGGTTATTTACCTATATTGAAACTAATTAAAGGCTGTTGTTAATTACACTCGGAATACGTTTTTATTGCCTAATGACATTTAATTCTTATAATATTTTCCGTGATCACAATATGATGATTTAACAGAAAAACCAACCAGACATTATTCAAAGACAGGGTCCATGCAATCGCAATCGACACCTCTCTCAGTTAGCCTACAGCAGGGGAATGGTACCGCTTGAAGGAGAATATATATTTTTACTACCCTCATGATTCCCAAACGAGGGAGCTAGCACTATGAATTTAATAATTGAAATGATTAAACGAGCGAGCTAGCACTATGAACAATTTGTTTTGAACACATAAGCACTACGCATTCAAGTACCGCTATATATATCCACCACGATTACATATACATTCATGCCCAATAATTTTTATATTTCATAACTCCAAAGATTGTCTCTAAAAGATGAAATGTAATAGTTCAAAATAGTTACAAACAACCTCTCCTACCTCTTTGGCAAAAATCGACGACCAGACCCTAACTTTAATTCGCTATCGTCCGTGCCAATCCTATACAATCATGTCACCTAATACTTCAAAATATGTATATTAGGCTAATATTTCATATAATCGAATAACGAGGATATGTATAGCATAGATAATAATACAAATGTGTATAACTTGGCTCAATACAAACTATACTACACACTAAATAATACTAGTCCATTTACGGTTTAAACTGTTATCATTTCGACAGCAAACACAAGTCTCCACCGTTACTGGCACATTTTTTATAGCCTGGTTTATGTGTACTACACGGAGCCCGTACTTTTTCTAACAAAGAGGAATATATTAGATACTATAGGAATAAATTTAAAAAAGGGATGATATAGCATTAGAAGGATTACATATCCACTCTACTCATTTTGGTGACACTTTGTTTTCCTATAAGTAATCCAATTGAAGGTTGAAAGTTTCACATTATCAAGAATCATGTGTTAGGTGGACCGCTTTGAATTGAAGACCTTTTTGTTTCCAGATCTCCATATATGCCAAATGGTAGATTAAACGACAGTGTCAAAAAACATTTTGCAGTCTGATAGCAGGGGCCTTTCAGCAAGGCTGATGACATCTTGTAGGTTCGGAAGTTGACGTTGCGTAATTTCAACCAATCAACAATACCTCTCTAAATTTGTTTTTCTAACTCACAACAAACAAAAAGGTTTTATCCGGATTCTACAACGTCATCACAAATCGGGCAACACATACAATGAAGGTCAACCCTCATGATTGTCACACTCCGACTTGGCGAAAACACGAGGCGTAACTTTATAGATAATGATGTCATATTAGAGAAATAAAAAATGCAATAAGTCATGTCATTAAGAAGGCCAGAAAGTGTTATGAAAATACCTAAACATTCAAAACATATAGTGCAGAAATAAAATCAAAGACTCCACATGAAAGAGTATTCTCTTTCTAGCCGCTTTTCCTAGGTCAAGCTCACATGTAAACGATTCTTAAAATCTTAAGAAAGAAATGTTGGTGAGAGTCATAGGTTTTAGTCACATAAATAAATGCCAAGTTTTTTTTATTATTTTAGGGAAACTATAACATTTTTATTTATAAATCAAATAAATAGAATTAATTAAATTAACATAAACTAAATAAAAGAATATAAATATCAATAATAATAATTATTGATTTGATGTGTATAAAACTTATGGAATTAGGCCTCTATTTATAGACAATACACTCTCTTCCAGTTTACTCATCCCACCGATGTGGGACAAAAATAAACTATTTTTCTTATTTAAGCATGGTACCAAATGCCTAACTTTGAGACACGATATCTCATTCACATCACATTCATTTTGGACACATAAATGGTCATTGCGAAACTCTCTTCAAGGAGAATGCAAACCTATAAAGTTGTCAAATTATCTTGTCGAATATTATTCTGTAAATTTTTGTAAATCCACCATTTGTCATATGGTATTATAGTTTGTGCATGTTTTGTGATGTGACCCATGCAAGATTTGCACATGTATGTTAGTATTTAGCCAAGATCGAACTTCTTTTCTAAGTAAGACATGGTTATTATAAATAAATTTTATGAGAACATAGCGAATTGATATTCTTTTGATGTTATTCTACAGAACTAATTTAGATTGTTCTTGCTTGAAGGACAAAAGAACACAAAACTAAAGAATTTTTTTCATTGATTATTTCCAATGCAGTGAAAAATTTGCAATACTAACAGAACGTGCACATACAAGCAAAATTTCCCCAATGCGCAGTCTCGCATTGACCGACACTTCCACCTTGAGCTGCACACTTCTGGGCGCAACAACTTGGTGGGCAATCACTGTTACAAAACTCTATTTCCCTCCTGCTGCATGTGGCATCTATATGAACATCACCATCTGTTGGAAACAAATCCCTTGCCTTCATGCTACAAAATTGTTGACAAACTGCGTCCGTATATAAACAGTCAACACGTGTTAAACATAAAATTGTTTACAAAACATAATGCAAAGGACGAGACATTACCTAGTAAACATAGAAGTGTGATAACAATTTTCCCATTCATCATTTTGAGAGTACTAAAAGTAGTTTGTTAATCAGATAGAAAATTGTTTTAGTTAGCTTGTAATGATTTTGATTAACTGGTTGATACTATGATCCTTTTATAGGCATAATTGTTTAATTAGTCATAACCTTAACTATGGGAATTATCACATTTTGCTAACGGAATAATTAATTACGTTATTTCATTGCCATAAACGTTATTTACAATATTGAAACTTATTAAAAGCAGTTCTTAATTACACTCGCAATACGTTTTTATTTCCTAATGACATTTAATACTTACAATATTTTCCGTGATCACAATATGATGATCTAATAGAAAAACCAACCAGAAAAATTTTAAAGATCGGGTACATGCAATCGACACCTTTCTCAGTTAGAATTTAGCTTCGAACCGAGACGAATATTTAAATAGCCAGCAGGCCAGGGGAATATATATTTTTACTACCCTCATGATTCCCAAACGAGCGAGCTAGCACCATGAATTCATTTGAAATGATAAATGATATGAATAAAAGACGTACACGTGAGAGCAATTTGTTTCGAACACATAAGCACTTGCATATACGCATTCAAGTACCGCTATATATATCCACCACGATTACATATACATTCATGCCCAATAATTTTTATACTTTATTTAACTCCAAATATTGTCTCCAAAGGATGAAATGTAATAGTTCAAAATAGTTACAAACAACCTCTCCTATCTCTTTGGCAAAAAACGACGACCAAACCCTAACCTTAATTCGCTATCATCCCTGCCAATCCTATACAATCATGTGAAGAAAATCCTAAAGATAACTAAGTCATGACCTTTATTGATTCGGCTATACAATCATGTCACCTAATACTTTAAAATATGTATATTAATTAGCCTAATATCTCATAATCGAATAACGAGGATATGTATAGCATACATCATAATACAAATAATGTGTTTAACTTGGCTCAATACAACTATACTACACACAAAATAATACTAGTCCATTTACGGTTCAAACTGTAATCATTTCGACAGCAAACACAAGTCTCCACCGTTACTGGTGTTGGAAATTTAGTGCAATTGTGGGATCGAGTCATACTTGTAAATGGTTTTGGAGGTACGGAGTGTACACCCATTAAGTCCCTGACCTCCCTAAACTCAATATAGTGGTTGTGCTGATGGTTATGAGCACGAAGAAAAGTTCATCAGTAGGAAGCTGCTCCTGGTTAGGAAGTTGCTCCTGGTTAGGAAGTTGCTCTTGGTTAGAACGTTGCTCTTGGTGATGCACAAAGTCTTTGTAACCTCTTTGACCAATCAATGAGGGTTGAATATTGAGTTGATGACCAGGTTTATGGTCATGTAACCACTATGCTTTCATATAGGTAATTATGAGCTTAATTGGCCGATTATGCTCTTAATACCTTTGACTATGTGTTACATCCTTCTAGGACTAGGATCACTATAAATAGTGATCATACTTGCATGAAGAAATATACAGAAACAAGAAACACTTACACGCACAGAGTTCTTGATTTGTGCCTAAAACAAGAACTAACTCTTGGTTTTATCCCAAGGAGGTATTCGTGTCAACCTAGGCACAGGGTCGAATAATCTTCTTTGGAAAGTGATTACACGACTTCAAGAGATATCCGGTAACCATTCATTGGTACGTAGTTAGGCTATTGATTATATTCACCCTGTTGGAACGAAGTAAACCCCAACAATCAAAGAAGATTATTTTGTGATAATCAATGGCGGCAGCAATGAAGCATATGGTGGCTAACTTCTCTAAACTGGACAAGTTTGAAGGGGTTGATTTTAGGAGATGGCAAAAGAAGATGCACTTTCTTCTTTCTACCATGAACGTGGTGTACGTGCTGACTACTCCCACTCCTGATGGTGGTGATGATGCTACTTTAGAGGAGATGCGGAAAAGAAGCAAATGGGAGAATGATGACTATGTGTGCCATGGTATTATTCTAATGGTATGTCTGATTCCTTATTTGATATTTACCAAAATTTTGAATCTGGTAAAGAACAATGAGATTCCTTGGAAGCCAAATATATGGCTGAGGATGCATCAAGTAAGAAGTTCCTTGTGAGTGATTTCACAAATTACATAATGACTGATTCAAGACCAGTCATGGAACAATACAATGAACTTCTTGAAATACTTGGTAGATTTACACAATATAAAATGAACATGGATGAGACCATTCAGGTCTCTTGTGTCATTGACAAATTACCTCCTTCTTGGAAGCACACCTTGAAACATAAGAAGGAGGAGTTAAGTCTTGTTGAGTTGGGCAGTCATTTGCGCATTGAGGAATCCCTCAGGGTGCATGAAAGTGATAAGCCAAAGAGTAAAAATGTTGATGGTTCATCTGTTGTCAATATGGTGGAGCATAAAAACTCCACCAAGTACAATGACAACAAGGGAAAACGTAAGCATCAGGATAACACCAAAGCTAATCCTAACAAGAAGTCATCAGTGCCTTGTTGGAAGTGTGGGAAACCTGGACACTTCAAAAGGGATTGCAAAGGTGTTAACATTGGCAACAAATCTAATGGATCAGGCACAAAAGGTCAGAATATGTTTAATGAATCTCTCCAGATTTATTATGTTACATATGTATCTGAAGCTTATTTTGTGCAGGATGATGATGTGGCGTGGTGGGTTGACTCCGGAGCAACAGTTCATGTGTGTAAAGATAGATGCTGGTTCAAGACTTATGAGTCAATGAATGATGGATCTATACTTCAAATGGGAAATGAGTCAACAGCCCTAGTGCATGGACGTGGTTGTGTAGATCTTAAATTTAGTTCTAGAAAGATTGTTTCTTTGTTTAATGGTTTGCATGTTCCTAATATTAGAAAGAACTTGGTTTCTAGTAGTGTTTTGAATAATTGTAGTTATAAACAAGTGATTGAATCTAATAAATTTATTTTATCTAAACATGGTGTGTTTATTGGTTTTTGCTATTTGAGTAATCAAATGTTCAGGCTTAATATTGATTCTAGTATAAATGTTCATTCTGTCCTGATGACTACCACTAAACTGAATAATTCATCACTATGGCATGCTAGACTAGGCCATGTCCACTATAAGAGGATGCAAGATATGTCTAAAGATGGGTTAATTCCAGCCTTTGTGTCACACCCCACCATGGCGGAATATGGGGTGCGAAGTATGGATATCATCACAACAATAGCGTGTCTATATAGATAACTAAATGAAATGGAAATATCATAAATGGTGACACAATGTCATGAAAATATCTCAAACAATACAGGCGTCTAGGTAAGTAGGTAACAGGTCTACCTCTTACCAAAGACATACAATTAACAAATAACAAACATATAGGTGTCTACAAAGTATCACTTATTCAAACATAAATAAAGACTAAGAGGAAAAGGGGTTCCTCCAAATTCAATCCTAAGCCTTCCAGCTAGCCACTCCTATTCTCACGCTTAACCACATTCTCACCTGAAAGAGACACTAATACACATCAACATAAAGTTGGTGAGAGTCATAGGTTTAGACTCCAACGCCAAATCAGTTATAAGCTGTGAATAACAACTATTAACAAAAGAACATATGGACAATGTGCTACAATTATGTATTAACAACTAGCATTCAAGATTAACCAATCACTACAAATCTAAGGCTCCAAGCCTTACCAATAACCACAATTCCAAGGCTCCAAGCCTTACCAATAACCATGGTCCCATAGGCGCCCATACACCTATGAACCAATCCCAAGGCCCCGCCTTGTCAACATCCCCTTGGTACCAAGTCAAACCACAATTACTGAGACGATATGTGACCCCCGATCCAAATCATAAACACAATCAAGAATCACATAGCAGTTAATCACATAAGTGTACACACAAGTCCATCACAAACCATAAAAACATTCACAACATTCTTTACAAAACCATACAGTGTCTCTTCCATCCCATCTTGAAATCAAATCATAAAAAGACATGGGACTATGAAACTCACCTGAACAAGCTTCTCCAAGTATCAGCGCTCTAGCAAAAATCTAAACACATAAACATATAAAATCAAGACATGAACCACATACCAAAATGGCTCATCAAACTATAATGGATATCTAACCTTCTCCTACAACTTAAACCCATTTATATGTCATAAGCATCTCATTACACCACTCTATAAAGCCCTTTACTTAGTTTAGTTCATAATTCGTCCCGTTAACATTTAACACAGAACAGTCCCGTTTTTCACACTCCGTATTATGAGCCAAACGTCCACCAAAACTAAACCACATTCCTTACAATGAAAACCCCATAAACTTATATGTGTTATCTAAAATCTCAGCCCTTGCCCCAACATGAAAGCTAATATAAAGTCCCCGATATACAACTTATACTTTCGCCTATCCATATTTTACCGATTTTAAACATATGAAATGTTTGTTATGACCAGGGGGTCTTACCCTATCCCATTTTATTAGCTCTAATCCAAATATTTTATTTAATATACAATCTAAATCTCATGTTCATTTGAAGCTCCAATTATAACCCTAAATACCCCAAACAATTCAAAACATAAAATGAAAACAGGCTGATCCAAAAATTATTTTGACACCCGACTTATGTAACCTGTCTTTGGCCCACTTCCCCTCCTCCAATTTAGTTCTAGTTTCTTTCATTTGAAAGCTAATTCGATTAACTTTCCAGGGACATAAGATTCGAATTTAAAAGTTTGTAGAACTCTAGATATGATCAAAACAGTGAACCAAAAATTCTGTCCAGTTTTTAAAAACGAATTTAAACATGATTAAACCCTAATTACGATCACTAATCTTCATAATAACCAAAGTAATCAATTCATATGAACCCTAATCTCACTAATCTCAGAAAACTCACAAACCTTCATCCATCATAAGATCAATCACATGATTAAATTGATTAAAATCATTAATAGAACAAGGGTTTTGAAGGTTTTACCTTAGAAATCAATGAAAGATCTTTATTTTTGAAAGCCTAATTGGCCACCATTGTTGAATTTTGGCTTGGAGCTGTTATGGAGGTTAAAAATCTGATTATTTTGGTTATGGGTTAGGTTTTGTTAAGGCATAAAGGCCCCCTAATCCCATTACAAGTCCATTGGGCCTGTTTTGGGCTTTTCCTTCTTTCTTTCTTTTAGCCGCCCAACCCAAAGCCCAAAACCCCTATTTGGCTGACTTTTATACTCCACCAACTGTTATTTATTCGTAACTAAGCTTAGTGGTACCCTCGGGTTACCTCCAGGCCAAAGCCCGAAAGCCTTACGTTAATTTTTCGTCTTCTTGCGCGATTACCATAAAATACATAATTTTATGGAAACTATTAAAATAAGTTAGTGACTTAATAAATAAGTCTAGAAATAACCTAAATCTAACACGTAAATTACTCTCGAAACTAAATCCTTAGTCCGTGACCTCTAAACGCTAAACCATCGCATCGTAAATATATGATTTACTATAATACATATACGTATATATAAAAACTTAAAATAACACTGTTACATTTTATAGTCACTACCACGTGAGCTCATGAACATGAAATAACCACACATCGTTTTACTTACAGCGTACCCCGTACCCGTAAACGATGTCTAAACCACACTATATTCACACCAATTAAAACATAAACACATAAAGACACATAATTTCAAGAAATATGCACAAAATAAATCTAAGTGACGAACCTCAAAACCGTGGTTGTCACATCACTCCCTCCTAATAGAAATCTCGTCCCGAGATTTACTCCTTAGGATCAAACACACAAACAACAGATCACATTAGGATACTTGTTCAAAATGAAATCTTCTCATTTCCATGTGTACCTTAGTTCATGACTCAATATACCACATATACTAACCAAGAATATTTAAATTCATTCCCAAACTATTGACCTCAAAGCCAATAATTCTCACAAATGACTCTTTGATAGAACGAAGACTCATATCAACACAAATCCCGAATAACCATACGTGCAAATACGCATTCTCAAACAACATTTACCAATCTTAATACATGAAATATATCATGTATACCATTCAATTTCCTAGGTAATTCTATGCCCATAAGATACTGGTCTAATCTTTCCAAATATCATAAATGGACCTACAAAACTCGTCATCAACTTTTCCCTTTTACCAAAACATGCCACCCATTACTATAGGTGAAACTTCCTACATAACTTTGTCACGAAACTCTAGTGATTTCCTCTTTTTCAACATATCATCTCTTGTTACTCTCCTCCTTTCCACAAACACCATTTCCACATTAGTAGTCTCTCTCACTAATTTTAGTCCACCATAAGGACAACTCACCCTATCCTTCCGTATAGTGCCTCAAATGGCATTCATCGACTTCTAGTATGATAAATATCATTATATGAAAACTCAGACATCGCTAACGAGTTTTCCACATCCCTCTAAATCAGTCACCCAAGCTCTCAATACGACTCCTATACTTGTATCAATTTCCCACTTCTTCCATCATTTTCTAATTAGCTGGATATACTCATATCCAATCATTTTCATCAACTCCCTTTAGTCCATACTGCAATTTACTTAAAAATTCCAATTTCCTTACACAAGTGACCTATGACGATATTTCACATATTGATTAGTTTATCACAACGAGGCTCTTCCAATCCAAATCTACTTATGATCTATACACATCACCAAAAGGACGGTTATCTCAGTTAGTCTATCAACTGCCATCCAAACTCATGCTACAACTACTTCCATAAAATTTGGATAGATCATTAGTAGCACCTATACACTTCTTTCTCACTTTTCACCATGAAAGATATTTTTTCCCTGATACTCAACACTTCCTTTATACCTACACAATGTCTTACCTTTAAGGTCATAGTGCTCCTCATCTTGTCTCAGTTAGACCAAGCCCTTCGTCTCTCATGACACATCACATCTATAACTCCTCAACCATTTGATTATCGATACTAATCCTTCCAATCAAACAGTATAGGTCAGTACCATTTCCTTTCCACACTACAACAATATTAGCATGCTTAGTGCCTTAGTCTACTCATTAAGCTATACCAAAGTTTTACCTTCGGTTCCTATCTCGGCCTATTTCATTCATGATTCGAATCCATCCACACTTCCTTCTTCTTCCTCAACTCATGACATACATCACGATGGTATGCTTCCCGTCTTTCAAGTCATCTATACCTCAAAATTTTTCCAAGTAGCTCTACTTGTTTTTCCTTACAATCAGTTCTCCTACTCCCTCCTAATAGGGACAGACTAGAGTTTTATGTGATCCCATGCGGATCAAACTCTCATCTTATACCCATATTAGTTTCCATTTGTCTAAACTAAGCCATATTTTAAATTCTTATTCAAATCTCATACTTCTATTTTGATCTTGCACCCAACATGAGGTACTTTCAATCATCATCTTCTAGGAATACTTGGTTATCTCCTTCCATGGTTCTCCCTAATTCTTACACTATCCCGTCCATCAGAAATTCCATACTTCATTCATCAGTTCTATGGAAATCGCTAGTGCATTGGATAATGTATAACTGTCTCTTCCAAAGATCTTTCATAACACCTTCACAAAACCGACTCTTTAATCACTTCTCGATGAACTTATTCACCTTAGCTTCACTACTCAACCCTCGATATTGATTGCCACAAAAATTCTATCCGCGTAGTCACTCGACTCCCCTTATTACCTCCACGAGTTCTTAATCTCCCATGTTATGTATTCAATTCATCACGATCCACTAGTTCAGCTCTTTGTAACTCCACTCTGGTACTCGATCTGTCCTTCTTTGTCACGAACCATACGGAGATTCCCATCATAGTACTTGTCACCTTTCCAGTCCTTGCAACTTCTATGACTCCTTTGAAATCTCTTGCTTCCTTCTAGCAGCCGGCACGTAGTCCTTTCAACTCCTTGATTCACGATGTAGCTCTTCACGCACTCCTTCTCGTCTCTATGATGTTACCTAGGAACTTCACACTACCCAGTAGCCTCTAACTTCAACTCATCTACCACAATATTTCTAAACGTACTTCAACACCTCAATGGCTCACTCTTCCTTACTTGTTGTAAACACCATTAATCAGCCTCCTACCAATCATTGTTTCACATCTATGTTTTCCTTCATGTGTCTACTACTACCTCGCCTCCATAACTATACCAATTCCCTTGCGTGTTATTTGCCCAATATTTCCATTAGTAGAAAATTTCTACTCTACCCTCACATCCGCTGGTACTTTCATCAATCTCCTAATGGTACTTCAATCAACTTCTCATAGCATGACATCTCGTTCCCATGACCAGTCAACTAACTTTACTTACTCCCTTATTCCCGTAACCAATCTAAGTTTCAAAACTCCACAAATCTTAACTATTCTCTCAACACAACCTTTAAACCAAAAGACATCTCTCCATTCTAATATCTAACAATAAGTAATACTACCCAACTCTATCATCTCATCCTAACATTTCCGCAACCGCATAACTAAATCAACCATGATGTATACCAAAAGAATTCCAAACAATCGCGTCCCATTACAAATATAGGGTAAACCGAAAGATCAACCATAATGAACCCTAGCCAAAACAACTCAAAACAAAACAATGTAATCCGAAAGAACCATGGAGTGTGCCAACAACGAAAGAATAGACTCACCACGATTAGTATCACCAAATTTCGATACCTTAGAAAATTTTAAACTTTCGCCCCAATTAGTTACTTCTCGTAAGAACCAAACTTCAATAATACTAAAATCAATCATACTCGTTTTTAACCATAAACTAATCTTTTATCTTCATTATTTTATCAAAGATATCAATTAGTTAGTATACTGCAATCTTATTCTAACCATTATCTTGTTTACTCATATAAACTTATTTCACTTGTTATTATGAAACCAATAGATGTTTACAAAATATAGTGTGTTTTTTTTCATTTTATTCTATTTTATTATTATTATTTTACAAAATTCGTTTAGGCTGGTTATAACTAAACTACTACATGTTTACAAGGTGTGGTGTTATTATTATCATTACTATAATAAAATCTCTCTTTTTACTTATTCCGTCTAGTTAAATACTTTTAAAATTTTAACTCCACTTAAGAAATTTTTTTTGTAAAATTTCTTTACCCCTTTAAAATGTATTATCACATGTTACCTAGAAAACTAATCAAATCATTTTCAAGATTTTTTTTAACTTACTACCACAAACTTAAAAAAGATATGTAAGTCACGATATCATACCATACACTTACAAATTATTTTCAAAATCGATTTCCTGTAATTAGCAAAACTTATTTGCAAGAAAATTTAGTAATTCTCAATAATTAAAATACATACCCGAATGTAGACACACATCAAAAAAACTCAAAACGTCGTTGGAACTCCATCAAACTCCAGCACCATAAAACACGAGCAAACACAAGGTACGTTCAAGTTATAATAACTACTAAAAGACCATATATCATAACTTAACACATACTAGTATATATACATCCGCATATATATACCTATTAAATAATCCAAAACATACTCGTTACCATACATGTCAGATCAATCAATCGCGTCATACACTCGTTTTTTCCATACGAGTAATCACCATCTTACAACAAGGCATCAAACCCACCACTAAAACTAGTCCATATCGTGTGACCACATAATCACACAACATGAGTATAACCCAAAACATATAACACACTAAAAAATAGCCATATAGTAGGCAACCGTTACATAAACCCATATATTATACATATACCCAAAATCCACATGTCATCATATACAAGCATGTACTAACCCTCTTTCATGCAATCATACTTAAGAACCCATTGAAGTTGTGGTACTTGTATAACTATGTTGGCCTCCATACTTATACAATTACCCTTTCCTCAATGCACTCCCTCCTATGATGACACTTATAAGAATCAATACAACATATAACCCATAAATCCATCTACTCATATAAGCTCATAACCACATAAACAATAAGGTGCAAAACTCCATCTATTAAATTAATATAGTCAAACTCTTGGAATACATAAATCCATAGTCTAGCTAAAACAACATAGACAAACTCCAACACAACATCATAATCAGTTATAAGTCATGTCGCCTATAAGAGTGGAAACAACTTAAAATCCTTCCTATCCACCTACTCCTAGTAACTCGAATAACCACATGATTCTTAGGGAACATGACTTAAACATCAAAAGAAAAATACTATACATTAGGTACACCAAATAACTTACTATGGTGAAAGTAATTTATATATCAAAAGCAAAACCGAAATTAATAGGTGACTAAGTATGGTCAACTACAGTTCAACTCATACTTGTCAAAATTTACAAAAGAAATTTTAGGAAAAAGCATTCAAGACCACACGTAATCCTATGACGCCTATATGCAGGGATCCTTAAGCTATAGACTAGGCTAGGCAACCTAATTCCCTATAACCATTATCTCTGATACCATTCTGTCACACCCCATCATGCCGGAATATGGGGCGCGATGTATGGATGTCATCACAACAATAGCGTGTCTATAGAGATAACTAAATGAAATGGAAATATCATAAATGGTGACACAATGTCATGAAGATATCTCAAACAATGGAGGCGTCTAGGTAAGTAGGTAATAGGTCTACCTCTTAGGAAAGACATATTATTAACAAATAACAAACATATAGGTGTCTAGAAAGTATCACTTATTCAAACATAAATAAAGACTAAGAGGAAAGGGGGTTCCTCCAAATGCAATCCTAAGCCTTCCATCTAGCCACTCCTATTCTCATGCTTAACCACATTCTCACCTGAAAGAGACACTAAAACACGTGAACATAAAGTTGGTGAGAGTCATAGGTTTAGACTCCAACGCCAAATCAGTTATAAGCTGTGAATAACAACCATTAACAAAAGAACATATGGACAATGTGCTACAATTATGTATTAACAACTAGCATTCATGATTAACCAATCACCACAAATCCAAGGCTCCAAGCCTTACCAATAACCACAATTCCAAGGCTCTAAGCCTTACCAATAACCATGGTCCCATAGGCGCCCATACACCTATGAACCAATACCAAGGCCCCGCCTTGTCAACATCCCCTTGGTACCAAGTCAAACCACAATAACTGAGACGGTACGTGTCCCCCGATCTAAATCATAAACACAATCAAGAATCACATAGCAGTTAATCACATAAGTGTACACACAAGTCCATCACAAACCATAAAAACATTCACAGCATTCTTTACAAAACCATACAGTGTCTCTTCCATCCCATCTTGAAATCAAATCATAAAAAGACATGGGACTATGAAACTCACCTGAACAAGCTTCTCCAAGTATCAGCGCTCTAGCAAAAATCTAAACACACAAACATATAAAATCAAGACATGAACCATATACCAAAATGGCTCATCAATCTATAATGGATATCTAACCTTCTCCTACAACTTAACCCCATTTATATGCCATAAGAATCTCATTACACCACTCTATAAAGCCCTTTACTTAGTTTAGTTCATAATTCGTCCCGTTAACATTTAACCCAAAACAGTCCCGTTTTTCACACTCCGTATTATGAGCCAAACGTCCACAAAACCTAAACCACATTACTTGCAATGAAAAAACCATAAACTTATATGTGTTATCTAAAATCTCAGCCCTTGCCCCAACATGAAAGCTAATCTTAAGTCACCGATATACAACTTATACTTTCGCCTATCCATATTTTACCGATTTTGAACATATGAAATATTTGTTATGACCAGAGGGTCTTACCCTATCCCATTTTCTTAGCCCTTATCCAAATCTTTTATTTAATATATAATATAAATCTTATGTTCATTTGAAGCTCCAATTATAACCCTAAGTACCCCAAACAATTCAAAACATAAAATGAAAACATGCTGATCCATAAACCGTTTTGACACCCGACTAATGTATCCGGTTTTTGGCCCACTTCCTGTCCTCCAATTTAGTTCTAGTTTCTTTCATTTGAAATGTAATTCAATTACCTTTCTAGGGACATAACATTCTAAATTTAAAAGTTTATAGAACTCTAGATATGATCAAAACAGTGAACCAAAAATTCTGCCCAGTTTTTAAAAACGAATTTAAACATGATTAAACACTAATTACGATCACTAATCTTCATAATAACCAAAGTAATCAATTCATATGAACCCTAATCTCACTAATCTCAGAAAAATCACAAACCTTAATCCATCATAAGATCAATTACATGATTAAATTGATTAAAATTGTAGAAACTAGAAGGGGGGGTTGAATAGTTTCTAGTTAGTTTTAAAAACATTTCGGCTTAATCCACTGTGTGCGTTTCCTTATGTGTACCCGCGGTTATTTATCAATAAAGAACCGCCGGTCCATTTAGAGAACCGCCGACAGTGAACTTAACGTTTTGTTACATGTTAAACTTTGACAATCCTTTGTATCAAATTCTCGATCAAGCTTAACTAGATATGAGATGTGTTTGACTGAAAGATAAATACTACAAGTAAGTAAACACACAAACACATCAAATCAAGAGTACATCAAGCCATAGTCTAAACACTAAGCACACACGTACTAAGCATAAGCTTTTCCGCAACTAGGATGTTTAGACTAAGTGATGTATACTTGACCATAATCTAAACACGAAGCACACACGTACTAAGCCTTAGCTTTTCTGCAACTTAGATGTTTAGATTATGAGATACACACAACACACAGCATATAAATACATCTATAATAGTAAAGACATAAATGTAAAGGAAAGTACCGACACGATGATTTATAGTGGTTCGGTCACGAAGCTCCTCTTCGCCCTACTCCACTCCTCGAGTACACCTTACTCGAGAGTTACTTCACTAGTCAACAAAACTCCTTTCAAGGCGGAGAAAACCATACACGTCGCTTGCACATTTCCGACACTAAGCTAGATGTCGAGTCCTAATCTTAGGTAGGACCAATTTACACAACGTTGCCCACTTCACCATTTAACGACACAAGGCTAGATGTCGAGTTCTAATCGAAAGCTAGAACCAATCTTCACGACTCTTCACTTTGAAGCTAAGTGAGAACTTCACACAACACAACTACTAATCACTTTAAAGTTCAGTGAGAACTCACAAGACACAACCACATCACTTTAGAGTTTAGTGAGAACTACCAAGACACAACCTAATCTACCCACTAGTTATGTTTTATGGCCCAACATAACAAACCTTGTGTTTTATGGCCAAAACACATAAACCATATAGATCTAAGCACACAACACTTAGATCTATAACTCTAACAATCCAAGTACTAACAAGACTTGGATCTACGTAACTAACACATAATCCAAGGATACCCATCACTTGGATATTCTACCCTTACAAACACATCCAAGTGTACCCACAACTTAGATCTTCTACATATACATAGTAGGAAGACAATAATCATGACTTGATCTAGAGAGATCTTCATCATGTTATGACTCTAGACACTAACACTTCACAATGGTGAAAGTGTTCTTCTCATTGCTCTTGATGAGGCAAATGAGGAATGGGATATTGGAAGGTTTTTGACCTAGAAAAAAATAATTCAAAACTATTAACAAGACATGTTGGTGGTGTGATCGTTGGCGGTTTGCTGGGATAATAAGTCCACTGGAACCTTAATTGAAAAAGTCGAAAAGTCAAATAAGCTAAGATTTGAACTGTTTGATACTGCTTATTTTGTGAGTGATTATGAAAAGTGATTGGATAGATCTTATTAATATCAGCTTTTAAGCATTTCCTCAAGTTTTCAGATCAATTGAATAAGCCAAAGTGTCTAACTCTTAAACTTGTCAAGTTGCAAAATTTGAATTGAGAGTTTTAGCTTATTTCATAAGCTCTTTTTAATTTTGGCTAATTGTTTTTCAAATATAAGAATTTTGCAAGTTAAACGAGCCCATTTGGTGGATTAAAACGCGAATTATAGCTTAATATTTCCTTATAGCCCGTTTTGCTAAAATTCTTCTCCAAAATAGCAATTTAGTCCTTCATCTCGCGATCTGTTTCCATTTTCTGTAATTGCATTACATTACTGATTGTTTTTATGCTTTTCGAGCACAGAACGAATAGTAAGTAGGCTTTCCTTTTTGGGCTGATTATTTATGGGCTCGTACTTGGCTATGTTTGATTGTTTGTTTTGGAAATAAGTTTCAAAATCAGATTTTAGTAAATTTCAATTTTAAAGTTTCTAATAAAAATAAATAATAATAGCTTTAATAATTGTTTTAATATTATTAGCATTTATCATTTTCTTTTTTATAGATTTGTATTTTTGCATTTTTCTATTATTTTCAATTTAGCATTTTATAAATTCTTGTTTCGTGTGCATTTAATAATTGTACATTGTGCTTTGGTTGCGGTATTTGCAGCTTGTTTTAGAAATGGTACGTTTTGCATAGAATAATATTTTTACCTTTTTGCTTGCTACGTGTTAAATAGAAATAGATTACCGATCAATTTACTATACCCAAAAGTAAATCTTTACGTAAAAATTAGATTTCAATTCGAGTCGAATCGAGGAAAAATTATATACTAAAAAACGGAAATTATGCATGTGATTAGATACAATAGGTTGTTAATTTCCAACAAAAACAAACCACGATTATTAAAAAAAGTAAAAATCATAGCTATATTAGGATTTGGGAAGAAGGAGGATGCTTAGGTTCTTTTACATCTATTGTTAACAAAAGTTTATGTTTCCAATATCCATTGTCAAAGAGTAGTTTTAAATCTAATAAACCGAAAATAAAAAAATATTATACCTGATTCAGTTGTCTCAGTTTGGTTGGATGATTAACGTATTAAACTAAAAGTAAACCTAAAAATAAAAAACTGACCAATTCAAAAATTGAAAGGGCTACACAAAATGGAATACCCACGAATTATATTTTAATATAGTATATGCTAAATTGAAAAATGAATAGATAATACTAAATCAACATAACGAATTATTTGATCATCATTGATGATTAGAAGTATGAAAATTTGAAATTGGTAAAATTGACCAACTAACCTAATTTCATTGTAGTCTGAAGAAATTAAATAAAAGATTACTAACCCAAATAAATTAAATAAAAGAACACCTGTGATAATTCTGAAGCGTGTGGTTATTATGAAGTGTTGAAAAAGTCGGATCTTTGTGTGGTGTCAATAACGACAATCAGTAGGTTACTGTTTAATGAAGAATTATAGTAATTGATACCGTGAATTAGGGTTATAGTGGGTATTATTTTGATTTGGTTCTATTGATTAAGAAACAAATTATTATGAGAGATTGGTTTGTTACCGGAGTATCCGTGAATTTCAATTGTAACTGATTTAATGTGCGTGATTTTAAGTATGATTTGTAACTGATACGCTTTTAATTATTTTCCAAACTAAATGATCTTGCAATTTTTTTCCAATCTCTAATTTTTAATAACTGAATTGAATGTACTATAACTTAATTCAATCTCAAATTATTCTCCAAAGTTAGTGACCTTTATTGTTTTTGTTTTAGAAAGTCTAACACAAAAATATGAATTGACATAGTAGTAAAGCGTATGTAACTGAAAGTAAAGATCCAAGGTTCAAATCTAATTCAATACATATTTTTAAATATTGTTGTTGGACATGCTGAGGTGGCACACGAGATTAACTGATGTGGCATCATGATGCTTAGGTGGATTGTCAAGTAGAATTAGTGCTTGACAAATAGGATTGCCTAATATGATTAGTGAGAAAAAGTAGGAATTAATTTATCCTTGTATATATAGAGTAAGATTGTAATGTTTTCTATTTTATTCAAATAATTATTCGAATAAAAAATATTAATAAATTGACTTTTGTCGGCTTGTTGTGGAAACAAATAGAATGTGGCAGAAAAATGTAAGTCGCAATAGATTGCTGTTGTGGGTAGCCTAAACCTTCCTTGGAGTATGTAAAAGCTTATATTTTCATATTCCAAAAAATATGTAAAAGATTATATATTAAAAATATGTGTTGTACATATTTGATCGTGTCAATGCTTTTTATAAATAAGATTATATAAACCCTAAAACATAAAAAAAAGGCAACGATTACTTGCCACAACAATTAACCAATGATTTAAAACGTGTTTTTCGCGGAGAAGGAGCGTATTGTGATGATGATGGGTTTAATGATTTTAATTCATTTTAGGTTTAATCATAGATGACAATTGTTACACCTCAACTACTTTCAAAACTACCGTTAATAGTGATATAATATTAAAAAATATTTAATAGTTTACATAATTTATTAAAGCCTTATAAGGTTTTTAAATCATTTTCTTTTTTAAAAATGGTAAAACCAGTTTTTGTATAAGTTAATTATGAAAAACAAATTATGACACATAAAATGGCAAAGCTTTAGGAACTTGAACAAACTTGTTATTTTAGAAAGGTTTTTAATTTTTTCTAACTTAAATAACTTGTTAAAAACTTCATTTTATTAGAATAAATAGATAAACATCCTAATATATATCAAGTATATGTTCTAAAATTATTTTTACAAGTACTCTATTGATTTTACATCTCAACTATGAGAACATATTATACTCAAAACCTTATAAAACCCTTGAAACCCCTAATTTCATGTAAGAGCATTACCAACACTTATGTTTGAGTTATCAAAGAATATACACAAGATATAATATATCACTTTTGAATAAGATTTTATTTAAAAAACCCTAGTACAACTCCTTTAAAGCCAAGGTGCAAGTCACTTATGCATAATATTTTAAATCACCCTTTTCCCTTCATTTTTATTCTAGATTGTTATCACCTCCTAAACCAAGTGCATAAACTCACTTAGTATAACATTAAGATAGGTTTTTAGTCATAAACCATGATATAACTGTTCTAAAACTCATAGTACAAAAAACAGTGCATAAAATTCAATTTATGCAATTTTCCTCCAAAATCACTATAAAACACTTTAGACCAAGTTTAAAACCACTTCAAGCACAATGTGTGAATCCTAAAATATACCTAAGTTATCATTAAACACTGACATAAACACTTAAAACAAGATTTGAATGATATTCGGCTCGTGGGTGGTGGTGGGGTCGTGTGCGTGGTATCTATAAACTAAATAATGCCGGTGGCATTTCAGATCAGGTCATGTCGACGACAACAATACATTTCAGGAGGTATTCAACTATTTCGTCGAGAAAGATTTGAAAATTTTCAAAAAAATTAAAAATATATATAAACACAAACACAATATATAAAAAAAATTAAAACAGAACATATAAACTTAGAAAAAAATAATTCAAAACAATTAACAAGACATGTTGGTGGTGTGATCGTTGGAGGTTTGCTAGGATATATGAAGCACTGGTAAATCAATTTTTATTAATGCGATTTGTTTGTGTGTGTGCAAAAGGTTGAAAGAAACTAAAGGGGAAAGTGTGAGATTCATACCATATTTGTGTAATGGGCCACAACTAAAACATGACTGTTTTTGGGAAATGTTATTCCTTATTTACATTTTAATAATTTGAATAATTAGTCAGACAACAAAAAAATTTAAGTATGCTTAAAGTATAAACTTAAAATTAAGTTTTTCACTTTTGTGATTACTCTTTTATATGGAGTAAATATAAAGGGGGAAGAAAGATAGAGTGCAGCCTGTAAAGCACATGTAACGCACAGTCGGGTTGCTCACGCAGTGGATCTCTCTCTTTTTAGATATCTAAAAAGAGAGAGAGGTGTGAAAGTAATAGCTTTATGTTATGGCCGCCCCCCGGCTTACGGCCTTTACGCTACTACTACTGTGATGTGAGCGGTTCAAATTGCTTTGATCTTTCCCAATCATCCTGGCCGGAACTTGTACGCGGCACTTGTACCTTTAGTCCTTCACAAGACTTGTTCAAAAGTAGTTTAATAAGCATAATAAGTCCATTGGACCCTTAATAGAAAAAGTCGAAAAGTCAATTAAAAGTCAAATAAGCTAGGATTTGATCAACTGTTTGATACTGCTTATTTTGTGAGTGATTTTGAAAAGTGCTTGGATAGCTCTTATTAATTTCAGCTTTTAAACAATTCCTCAAGTTTTCAGATCAATTGAATAAGCCAAAGTGTCTAACTCTTAAACTGGTCAAGTTGCAAAATTCGAATTGAGAGTTTCAGCTTATTTCATAAGTTCTTTTTAATTTTGGCTAAGTGTTTTCAAAATATAAGAATTTTGCAAGTTAAACGAGCTCATGGTGGATTAAAACGCGAGTTATAGCTTAATATTTCCTTATAGCCCGTTTTGCTAAAATTCTTCTCCAAAATTGGAATTTAGTCCTTATCTCGTGACATGTTTCCATTTTCTGGAATTGCATTACGATCCAGATTGTTTTTATGCTTTTCAAGCGCAGAACAAATAGTAATTAGGCTTTCCCTTTTGGGCTGATTATTTCTGGGCACGTACTTAGCTATGTTTGATTGTTTGTTTTCGAAATAAAGTTTCAAAATCACATTTTAGTAAATTTCAATTTCAAAGTTTCTAATAAAAATAAATAAGAATAGCTTTAATAATTGTTATGATATTTTTGGCAATTACATTTTCTTTTTTATAGATTCGTATTTTTGCATTTTTCTATTATTTTCAATTTAGTATTTTAATAATTCTTGTTTTGTGTGTATTTAATAATTGTGCATTGTGCTTTGGTTGCGGTAATTGCAACTTGTTTTAGAAATAGTACTTTTTACGTAGAATAATATTTTTTTACCTTTTTGCTTACTACGTGTTAAATAGAAATAGATTACCGATCAATTTACTATAACCAAAAATAAATCTTTAGGTAAAATGTTAGATTTAAATTCGAGTCGAATCAAGGAAAAATTATATACTAAAAAACAGAAATTATGCATGTATACTAGATACAATAGATTGTTAAATTCCAACAAAAACAAACCACGATTATTAAAAAAGGTAAAAATCATACCTATATTAGGATTTGGGAAGAAGGAGGATGCTTAGGTTCTTTTACATCTATTGTTTTCAGAAGTTTATGCTTCCAATATCCATTGTCAAACAGTAGTTTTAAATCTAATAAACCGAAAATAAAAAATATTATACCTGATTCAGTTGTCTCAGTTTGGTTGGATGATTCAACTATTAATCTAAAAGCAAACCTAAAAATAAAAAACTGAGCAATTTTGAAAGGGCTAAACAAAATGGAATACCCATGAATTATCTTTTAATATTGTATATGCTAATTTAAAAAATGAATTGATAATACTAAATCAGCATAACGAATTATTTGATCATCATTAATGATTAGAAGAATAAAAATTTGAAATTGGTAAAATTGACCAACTAACCTAATTTCATTGTAGTCTGAAGAAATTATATAAAAGATTACTAACCCAAATAAATTAAATAAAAGAGCACATGTGATAATTCTAAAGCGTGTGTTATTATGAAGTGTTGATAAAGTCGGATCATTGTGTGGTGTGAACGACGACAATCAGTAGGTTACTGTTTGATGAAGAATTACGGTTATTGATACCGTGAATTAGGGTTATAGTGGTTATTATTTTGATTTGGTGCTATTGATTAAGAAACAAATTATAATGAGAGATTGTTTTGTTACGAAACTATCCGTGAATTTCAATTGTAATAATTGATTTAATGTGTGAGATTTTAAGTATGATTTGTAACTGATACGCTTTTAATTATTTTCCAAACTGAATGATCTTGCAGTTTTTTTCAATCTCTAATTTTAGTAACTGACTTGAATGTACTATAACTTAATTCAATCTCTAATTATTCTCCAAAGTTAATGGCCTTTATTACTTTTGTTTTAGAAAGTCTAACACAAAAGTAAATCTTTAAGTAAAAATTAGATTTTAATTCGAGTCGAATCGAGGAAATTATATACAAAAAAACGGAAATTATGCATGTATATTAGATACAATAGGTTGTTAAATTCCAACAAAAACAAACCACGATTATTAAAAAAACAAAGTAAAAATCAAAATGTGTGAACACTAAAATAAACCTAAGCTATCATTAAACACTGATATAAAAACTCAAAACAAGATTGGAATGATACTCGACTCGTGGGTGGTGGTGGGGTTGTGTGCATGGTATCCATAAACTAAATAATGTCGGTGGCATTTCAGATCAGGTCATGTTGACGACAACAATACATTTTAGGAGGTAGTCAACGATTTCGTCTAGAAAGATTTGAAAAATGTAAAAAAATTAAAAAAAATTATAAACACAAACACAATATATAAAAAAATTAAAACACAACATATGAACCTAGAAAAAAATAATTCAAAACAATTAAAAAGACATGTTGGTGGGGTGATCGTTGGAGGTTTGCTAGGATATATGAAGCACTGGTGAAACCATTTTTATTAATGCGATTTCTTTGTGTGTGTGCAAAAGGTTGAAAGAAACTAAAGGGGAAAGTGTGAGATTTATACCATATTTGTGTAATGGGCCACAACTAAAACATGACTGTTTTTTAGAAATGATATTCCTTATTTACATTTTATTATTTTGAATAATTAGTAAGACAACTAAAAAAATTTAAGCATGCTTAAAATATAAACTTAAAATTAAGTATTTCACTTTTGTGATTGTTTTTTTATAAGGAGTAAATATTTGTACATTTTCTTATTCTGTTAGTTTTAGCCTTTAGTCCTTCACAAGACTTCTTCAAAAGTAGTTTAATAAGCATAACAGGTCCATTGGAACCTTAATAGAAAAAGTCAAAAAGTCAATGAAAAATCAAATAAGCTAGGATTTGATCCACTGTTTGACACTGCTTATTTTGTGAGTGATTTTGAAAAGTGCTTGGATAGATCATATTAATTTTAGCTTTTAAACGTTTCCTCAAGTTTTAAGATCAACTGAATAAGCCAAAGTGTCTAACTCTTAAACTGGTCAAGTTGCAAAATTCGAATTGAGAGTTTCAACTTATTTCATAAGCTCTTTTTAATTTTGGCTAAGTGTTTTTAAAATATAAGAATTTTGCAAGTTAAACGAGCTCATTTGGTTGATTAAAACGCGAGTTATTTATATTGCCTTATAGCTCGTTTTGCTAAAATTCTTATCCAAAATTGGAATTTAGTCCTTCATCTTGCGACCTGTTTCCATTTTCTGGAATTGCATTACGATCCTGATTGTTTTTATGCTTTTCAAGCGCAGAACGGAATGTAACTAGGCTTTCCCTTTTGGGCTGATTATTTCTGGGCTCGTACTTGGCTAAGTTTGATTGTTTGTTTTGGAAATGAAGTTTCAAAATCACATTTTAGTAAATATCAATTTCAAAGTTTCTAATAAAAATAAATAAGGAATAGCTTTAATAATTGTTATAATATTTTTAGCATTTACATTTTCTTTTTTATAGATTTGTATTTTTGCATTTTTCTATTATTTTCAATTTAGCATTTTAATAATTCTTGTTTTGTGTGCATTTAATAATTGTGCATTATGCTTTGGTTGCGGTAATTGCAACTTGTTTTAGAAATAGTTCTTTTTACGTAGAATAATATTTTTTACCTTTTTGCTTGCTACGTGTTAAATAGAAATGGATTACGGATCAATTTACTATAACCAAAAATAGATCTTTACGTAAAAATTAGATTTCAATTCGAGTCGAATAAAGGAAAAATTATATACTAAATAATGGAAGTTATGCATGTATATTAGATACAATAGGTTGTTAAATTCCAAAAAAAAAATAAACCACGATTAATAGAAAAAAAGGTAAAAATCATACCTATATTAGGATTCTGGAAGAAGGAGGATGCTTAGGTTCTTTTACATCTATTGTTTTCAAAAGTTTATGCTTCCAATATCCATTGTCAGACACTTGTTTTAAAATCTAATAAACCGAAAATAAAAAAAATATTATACTTGATTCAGTTGTCTCAGTTTGGTTGGATGATTCAGCTATTAAACTAAAACCAAACCTAAAAATAAAAAAACTGACCAATTTAAAAACCAAAAGGGCTAAACAAAATGGAATAGCCACGAATTATATTTTAATATAGTATATGTTAAATTGAAAAATGAATAGAAAATACTAAATCAACATAACAAATTACTTGATCATCATTGATGATTAGAAGTATAAAAATTTGAAATTGGTAAAATTGACCAACTAACCTAATTTCATTATAGTCTGAAGAAATTAAATAAAAGATTACTAACCCAAATAAATTAAATAAAAGAACACCTGTGATAATTCTAAAGCGTGTGGTTATTATGAAGTGTTGATACAGTCGTATCATTGGGTGGTGTGAACAACGACAATCAGTAGGTTACTGTTTGATGAAGAATTACGATTATTGATACCATGAATTAGGGTTATAGTGGTTATTATTTCGATTTGGTTCTATTGATTAAGAAACAAATTATTATGAGAGATTGGTTTGTTACGAGAGTATCCGTGAATTTTAATTGTAATAATGTGCGTGATTTTAAGTATGATTTCTAACTCATACGCTTTTAATTATTTTCCAAACTAAATAATCTTGCAATTTTTTTCAATCTCTAATTTTTAGTAACTGAATTGAATGTACTATAACTTAATTCAATCTCTAATTATTCTCCAAAGTTAATGGCCTTTATTTCTTTTGTTTTGGAAAGTCTAACACAAAAGTAAATCTAAAAATTAAAAATTAGATTTCAATTCGAGTCGAATCGAGGAAAAATTATATACTAAAAAATGGAAATTATGCATGTATATTAGATACAATAGGTTGTTAAATTCCAACAAAAATAAACCACGATTATTAAAAAAACAAAGTAAAAATCAAAATGTGTAAACCCTAAAATAAACCTAAGCTATCATTAAACACTGATATAAAAACTCAAAACAAGATTTGAATGATATTCAGCTCGTAGGTGGTGGTGGGGTCGTGTACGTGGTATCCATAAACTAAACAATACCAGTGGCATTTCAGATCAGGTCAAGTCGACGACGACAACAATACATTTCAGGAGGTAGTCAAAGATTTGCTGGGATATATGAAGCACTGGTGAAACTATTTTTATTAATGCAATTTGCTTGTGTGTGTGTAGAAGGTTGAAAGAACTAAAGGGGAAAGTGTGAGATTTATACTATATTTGTGTAATGGGCCACAACTAAAACTTGACTGTTTTTGAGAAATGATATTCCTTATTTACATTTTATTAATTTGAATAATTATTTCGACAACTAAATAATTTAAGCATGCTAAAATATAAACTTAAAATTAAGTTTTCAACTTTTGTGATTGCTCTTTTATAAGGAGTAAAGATAAAAAAAAATATAGATAATGTACCATAGTAATTTACATATAAAAATATAGAGGAACGATATTAGGTTAGGATAACGTTATAAAGGAGTAAATCATGTTCATCTTTTCTCTTCACTATCAATGCTAAATTTTGATTTTACGGTTTTACATATATACTACTTTCTAATACTTCGTCTTCAACTATTCTAGATAGGCCCATCTAAATTAGCTCATACAGTTCTGTATTCGTGCTTTCCATACTACGGCTATCTTAAAATGTAGTTTAGTAGTAGTTGCTAATCAATAAATGTTATCGACTATTCGAAACAATATAGCAAGTATATTATTCGGAACACAAAGTAGTATAAATGTTTACAAATGAGCCCTAAACAAATTGCAGGCCTATGATAAACATGAGCCCTAAACAAATTAATAGTTTAAACCTTATAGTTTTGTCAAAGGGTATTCTTAAACAAATTAGAAAGAAGTGATAAACATTACGTAGTGGAACACTCCTTAAGCTGCACATTTGTCGCTCGCAAACCCAGACGATGATGAAAATGCGTAACTGCACAACAGTAGACATAGATTTCTATAATCATGTCGGTACGTGATTATATCCAAGTGGACAATACTGGGTAAAACTATAACTTATTACTTAGGCCAACTTGTAGCCTAGTAACACTATAAAATATTATAACATGTTGTAGAGATTTGATCTCTACAACTCAGATTACTAGCGCAGAATATTATGATTGTGAAGAACAGTCGATAGAAATTTGATCTCTACAATTCTGATTACTAGCGCGGAATATTATGATTGTGAAGAACAGTCGATAGAAAAGAAACATACAAGGTATATCTCTAATTGTTAGATTAGTTTTATTGAAAGAGTTACGTAATTGTTCTTTCCCCATCACCTCCTTCTAATGAGGTGAGGGGAACCGACTATTACAAGACTTATAGGTCGGGTTAGGCTTGGACACAACCAACCGACCTTTATTCTTGGCTAATTATGGAACTAAACAATTATCCTCTAGACAAGACATAGGCTAATATAACGACTAACATATAATAATTTCCACCTTAGGCTTATATTAACCTATCCCAAAACTCAGTGTGTCCAGGTACCACCTTCTTCAAGACATGCGCAATATCGTGTTCAATACCTTGTTGGAATCAACTAGCTTTTCTCAATCTTTTGCTGAAAAAACAATGTAACAATGGAAAGGAAAAATAGAGAACAAACGAGGCAAATGTTTTTGTACTAATTAAGGGTGAATGGAGGAGTAAATTGCAAGTACATATTGCCTTAGCATTTAAAGGAAAAACTTGCAAGAAATAAGGAACATGACTCCACTTAGCCTATGACTAGGACTTTCAAACCCACATGGTTTGATTTATTCAAACTTCAAACTGAAACAAAATAAGTGCCACAAAAGTAGCTAACTTAATTCTGAATTATTTTCACATTTTCCCCCTTAATTCACAAGTTCAAACCTTCTTGTTTCCCATAAGATTTCGCAACTCCTCATGCTTTACCTTTTCCATTGCCTTAGTCAGAATGTCTTCTTACCACCGACATGACTAACTATGATTTCTCCATTTTCAGCACACTCTAATGAAATGATATCACATATCAATATGTTTGCTACGCCCAAGGAACACAGGATTTTTCATTAATTCTAAGGCTGATTGTGAAAGTTTATGGACTTAAAATTAATAGTCGTGAGATAGGATCGAACTTGGGATCACGGGATTGCACACATAACGTAAAGGGTTAATTTATTTATTAAATATATATTTTATATATTTATTAAATCAAACCAAAGCTTAACTAACGATCGTTGATAAATAAAAGTTAAGTTATAACGACCGTTATGGAATTAAATAGAAGCTAAAAGAAGAAGGAAAAATTACACAAACACCCCTGTAGGAGGGTGTTAACCGCCGGCTTGTAGAGGGGGCAAAGGGAAACTTTTGTTTCCTATTTTGTTTATGACTTGGAGCCCAAGGTTTGCTAAGCCTATATAAACAAACCCCTAGCCTCATAATTTTTCATCCCCTCTCTCTTTTTCTTCTTTGATCGCCGGCCACCCCAACCCACCTTAGGGTTTCGTTTGGTTTTCGATCAAGTCTATTTTTATCTAGTCCTAGCCCCTCTCTAGGGTTGTTGGGTAGATATTCCATAAGCATTGAAGCTCGGTTTGTTCGTGCTAGACTCACGGTTAACTCGCCGTATTACGTGTGTACAAGAACGTGATATAATCTTCCTTTAGATTATATTCTTGGTGGTGTTCGTGATAAACCCTAGTTGCCGTTCGTTTCGTCGTCTTGTGGATCTTGCTGGGATAAAGGTATGTAACCCTAATCTTGATTAATATAATTGTGTTAAATTAATGATCTTGTTAATCGCTTCCGCTATGCGTTCTTTGATCCATATTAGGGTTTTAAATAATTGTTATGAACTATATAAACCTACAGTGGCATCGAGAGCCGTTTTAACATGATTATAATTATCAAGATCTAAAGTTTTTTTAACTAATATTGATTTGTGTTAAAAATTACATGTTGTTTTTTAGGTTTTATAAAAATTAGGGTTTTGTTTTTTATTAGTTTTAAAATCGGCTATGCCGAATTTTTTATAAAAAAAAAAGTTTTTTTTGTAAACCCTAAAATTACATGGTAATTAACTTTAGATGTATGCATGAATTAATTGTTATGTCATGCGTGGTTACGATCCGTTGTGATTTAATTAAATTGTTAAGTGATTTGGGTGGAATTTTGATGAATTGCATGATTAATTGTTATGTTGTGTAAATTCATGTTTCGATCCATAGAGATTTAATTGTTAAGTTATGTGGGAGATCCGTGATGAACATGCATGTTTTTCATGGATCATATGTTTATGTGGTAATTGTTACGTGTTTTGCTACATGCTTTATTTGATTCAATTAATCTAAAATTAGGGAAGACTTTTATATGAATATAAAAACTTAGATTTGATATTATTTATTGAATAAATCGTATGCATGTGGCTATTTGATTTATTTATTGCACATATAAATTCTTATTATGTGTTTATGATTTAGTTTTTTTTGTACCTACTTGTTTTCATACGTTTTATATTGATTGTATGTTGTAAACAAGGGTGATTTTTTACAAGAAAAATTAATGTGGACTAAATCATATTAAATAAATGAATTGTTTTGAGATCTAAATTACATATGATTTGCGTTGATTAGAATTACAATAGCAACTTAACGGCCTACTCAATTTTGACAAACTATAAAGTGGGTATAACGCACCGCTGGTCTTGTACCCGGTTAAGGAATGACGTGTTATGCTTCAGCGCTGACCAAATTCCCGGCTCGCCTGTGCGTCAAAATTGGAATTACCTACGGTTGTTATTGGTATAATTCTTTAAGGTTGATTTAACAACATTAATTCACATCCGAAACACAATGAATAAGGTTATTGCTTTGTGCTATAACTAAGTTCTAGAAAAAGTACGGTGTAAATTTAGTTGTGTGTAAAATCTTTAATTGGTTTAACCAATACCTCAACTTGCAAGTATATGATGAACCTTTAGTCTCAACAAAAAGTTTACTAAACGTTTTATTAAACTTATGTTATGGAGATGTATGCATGCTTCTCCATACATGATTTTGAAACCAAAATCTATACCCTAAAATTTAAGTCATACGCCCTCTAATTGACGAACACTTGAAGTTACAATTGTCGTCATATAAGATATCGAACAATGTTGTAATGGAGAGAAAACTTCATGACTGAATAAGATTGCACATGAAGGTTTTACGTTCTTTAGATTAGTCGACTTAATTGAGTTACTCAGTGAGATCTGGAAACTTAAGGCATAAAGAAGGGATGAAACATGTTTACAATGAAAAATGACTTTTGGCAATGTAAATCCCTTAAAATCTAGAAATTGCAAATTTGTTTGTCAATCATTATTCGACAAGTTACCATCTTGAATACTTTCATTGCTAGCAGATCAACTGATGTGATGAAATTATGTCAATTTGGATTCTAGTTTTCAAGGAAAATACTATGGTTATTATTACCGGGGTAATTTTATTTTCTTGAATGGTATTATCGAAAATACTAAAAATGAATTTTGTAAATTCTTTTGCAAATATATTAATGCAACGTTACACCGTAAACGTGGTTTATTCATTTATTGATCTACAAACAGTATGGTTGAGGATAGAGTCAATTTACAAATGAAAGATAAACCTAAAACTCTTTTTCATGAGTAAAGAATGAGTAATAAGGATTTTAGAAATGTCAAATTCAAATCCGTAACTCATAGCAAACTTTAATAGTTAAGAAAAATGCATATTTTGAGTTATTAAAAGTTACCGCTAATTGGTTATAAGGCAAACTAGCATATTTGTCTAGTAGTTGTGCTTTGACCATTTATAGGCACTACATACCATTTTGGGGTTGGTAGACCTATAAAGGAAGAAATTGCATGTCAAGTCTTTCAAGTTAAAAAGCATTTGATGGGTAAGTCATCATTTACGAAGTAGAATACACTCTTAAACACTATATGTAATTGTTGCGAATGTGTTTTTCAAAAGTGTAAGAAAGTAAACACAACACTAATTATTTTCACCGATTATGAAACATTTTCAATGTTGTCAAGTTCACTGGGAGAATTGTGTTACTGATTTTGAGTCTATTAAAACATTCTCTAAGTCAGTGGGAGTTACAAGCTTTGTTGTCTTGGTAATAACCCATGTTATCTTTAGTATGTCCTAAGATAATTACTTTCGAATTGTTGACACTAATATCTTCAAAGATAGTTATGTACTGATTCTTGTTGATTAAGTGGTTCTACATCTACTTGTAAAAGCTAATATATGTGGCACAATCATATTTTGTATAGACGAACGTTAGACGTGATGTTTATCTTATATATAAGGTTTTTCCGTGCACAAGTGGGAGAAATGAACATTGTGTGCAAGAAACAACTCATAAAGATATGATTCTCTTGTCTTTAAGATAAGAGACTAACAATCTAATTAATATTTAGATCATGTGTCAATATGATTAAAAGACAACTTAAAAGTATATATATCATTCACATTAAGAAACACTTGTTGTTTTGATTTAGTCATGTAAGAGCTTGGACTAAATTGTAAACACAAGGGTAAAATATCCACATGTCGTAAGATCGGGCGTGGAATGTTTTGGAGTTTCTTAAAATGGACAAATTCCTGGAATGACATAAGATACATAGAGTAATCTTATACTACTAATGAAACCTAGTGGTGTTCATATAATAGTATAGGAGTGAATTAACTTGAAAAGATGAATGAAACCTAGTGGTGTTCATGATTTACTTTAGTTATACATGTTTATGATTTATTGTATAAAGTCACAAACATAAAGTCTTGGAAGACGTATAATATAAAGTAAGACGTTAATGTATTGTCTCTATTTCATTAAAGACATATACATGTAACGTGTAATGGACTTATAACTTTTATGAAGTGACTTTGTATTATAAGTACTTGAGTTATAAAGCATGCAAAATGGTTAGAAAATCTATTATACCATTAAGATGATTTAGTTGGTATATAGGTAAGCCTAAAGATATATATTTTTATCTTAAAATATTGTTAAGATTGACTTACAATATTTCTCTGAATGAAATACATCGTTGTTATGGTGTGTTCATTAGGAGAATCAAAAATCCTCAATTTGATTGTGATGATTGATTCAAGATACCTATATCTTCCTTTTCTTCCAAAAAGATATCAAGGTTAGAAAGTTGAGTATGACTTGATCTAAGAAGATTAATAAGATACCATTATATACGGAATGTGATGAATCATATTATATCTTAAATGAAGTTCGGATTTTGCTAAACTACTTATGAAGTGGATTGTTTAGAAAATAAAGAGTATGGAACTGTCATTGTGTTTTGTAATGTCCCATATAGATAACGTTGGAGTGTTGATCTATTTTCTATGTATTTAAAGAGTAATTTTAAGTTACTAATAGCAAGTGGGAGTTTTTGATCTTGAAAGATAAAATTACAAGATACATGATCTTCTAAAATACACTAGTAATTATCATGAGGTAGGCGTGTAAATGCTAAACCTTAAGATAAAGGAATTTATGTCATAGGTCCGTAAGGATATCTCAGATATGCGATTTATATGCTGATAATTATGAGTTACAAATAATTGTTATGATTTATTACCAAATATTGTTTTGGGTAACTTACTCATACTATGAACGTTATAGATGTTGTCCAATAAGATAATCAAATTTCGGTTTTGGTTTATCTTAAATAGTTTGACTAGAAATTGAAGATGAGTTTCGTCAAAAGAAGAAAAACCCCAATTGTAGTGGTTTAATCTTTGTGTCGAAATTATATGGACAAAATTGTACACATATTTAATGTATGTATTGTGAATAGATTATTAATCACACTTAAGTAATTAATTGTGATTGAGTATTCTGTCTTAAACACATTAAATGTATAAAGATTTTGATGGTCATATTGTAATTTGACAAATTTGGATATGTATGAACTATTTCTTGAATGACTACTTGAGAAAGGACTTAAGTAATCGAAATGAGTTTATTACTTCAATATAAATCTTTGGAAAAGTACAAAATGCAATTATCCATGGATGGATAAAAGCATGCATCTACGAGATTATTCTTATGTTTAATTTGAAATCCAAGATTGGATTTAAATTTGAATAAGATGATTTCTGAGTATTCCTAAAAGCTAGTGGGAGTATTATGGTTATTTTCGTAAATTATACGTGTCAAATAGACATGTAAGAAAGTGAGATTTCATTCAAATTAAATTTTGATTTGGTTTAGATTTGAGATGAAACTTTACTTTGGAGATTTAGAAAATAAGATATACATAACCTTGGAACAAATAAATTTATTTATTTATGCGGTGGAAATACAACGTAATATGCCATGTAGTAAGTTTACATGGATATTTAGGACATGAAGAAATCTAAATCTGGTTTGAGAAATTTTCATGTGTGTCGTGTTGTATTTATATCATGCTTAAAATACATGATGATTTGAATATATTAATCTATTTAAAAAGTTATTGAATAACTTGTGTAATGAATATTCTGAAGGAATATGTTTAGAAATAGAATAACATCCTAAATCTTGGATCGGCTTCCATATTCTATAGATGAATAATTTGTCAATCATTGTGCAAATTATCATAGCCAACAAACTTGAAGGTTTTGGTTGGAATCAAACATTACATAATAGATATTAATGGTAACGTATTTGTATCTTTTATGAAAAGTTGTAAAACTTGAAAAGATATAATTGAGGTAACACTCAATATTAGTCATGGGATCTTTGGAGATGACATGTTGATTAAAGTTGCATTATACATTAAAGAATTAGAATACTTTGAACTTCAAATGTGTTTTGGAAGTTTAGGAAATTGGTGATCAAGGATGTTTCACAATTTTGATACTCTGTGGCAATATCAAATTATTTGAATGCACATGTACAAGAGTTTCAATGAATTGAATTCTTGAAGAAAGTATTCTCAAAATTCTAATAGGTCAAGATTGCTTATTTTATGCTTTGTCAAACAAGTATGAATGTCATTACTAGAGGCATAATGCATGTACCAGTTTTATGCATTGATCTATTTTTTAGTATTTGAATAAAGGATGTAAGACATTATTGAATTGATGAAATAAAGATTGGATTTCGTTTATTTTTCTGTTATTTGATTTTGTATCATATTTTACATGTTTTAATCCATGAGCATGATGATGTTTCTAAATGTCCGTTGTCGATTAATAATATGGGAATATTATTAAACTAAGACAATTCAAAATAGTGACAGAGTATACTTGAAAGTATATTGGTCAATTTTGGATGATATTTGATGGATCAAATATTGGACTTATCCCAACTATATGATTTTACTTTATGGATCTTTGTCATCAAGTAAATCATAAATAGTTATCCTTAGACCTGAGATATCAGGAAACTGTCGTGGATCTAGTGCATTTCTGTGGAATAATCTAACGCTAAACGTAACTGGTA
This sequence comes from Glebionis coronaria, assembly GCA_025667525.1. NCBI lineage: Eukaryota > Viridiplantae > Streptophyta > Magnoliopsida > Asterales > Asteraceae > Glebionis > Glebionis coronaria. The sequence goes on from CM046876.1 coordinate 25,715,681, forward strand.
GCTATAAGGATTATTTCCGGAAGTGTTGCAAAGTTCATAAGTTTTGCTTGTAGTCAAAATGGGATTCGTTTCCTTCAAAATTTATTTTGAAGTATAATACAGCTGGGCCCCTCGGGGGAGTAGTAAGATATTTGTGCGGCCGCACCCAAATTTGTTTTGGTGATCTTGCTATATCCATAAACGAGAAACAGAATGGTTAATGAAAGGAATGACTAAGATCCATATCCTTATTAACGTTGTATTTGAAATGAAAGGATAATAATAATGATTTAATCATTAAAAGGTTCTTGTCCAGGAGACCTTACCTGGTTTGTACTAGTGACATTGCTAGTGTAACTAGACGCTAGTCAATGTGATCACGATATTAGAATTTTGTCCAAGTGGGAGCTGAAAGTTTATGGACTTAAAATTAATAGTCGTGAGATAGGATCGAACTTGGGATCACGGGATTGCACACATAACGTAAAGGGTTAATTTATTTATTAAATATATATTTTATATATTTATTAAATCAAACCAAAGCTTAACTAACGATCGTTGATAAATAAAAGTTAAGTTATAACGACCGTTATGGAATTAAATAGAAGCTAAAAGAAGAAGGAAAAATTACACAAACACCCCTGTAGGAGGGTGTTAACCGCCGGCTTGTAGAGGGGGCAAAGGGAAACTTTTGTTTCCTATTTTGTTTATGACTTGGAGCCCAAGGTTTGCTAAGCCTATATAAACAAACCCCTAGCCTCATAATTTTTCATCCCCTCTCTCTTTTTCTTCTTTGATCGCCGGCCACCCCAACCCACCTTAGGGTTTCGTTTGGTTTTCGATCAAGTCTATTTTTATCTAGTCCTAGCCCCTCTCTAGGGTTGTTGGGTAGATATTCCATAAGCATTGAAGCTCGGTTTGTTCGTGCTAGACTCACGGTTAACTCGCCGTATTACGTGTGTATAAGAACGTGATATAATCTTCCTTTAGATTATATTCTTGGTGGTGTTCGTGATAAACCCTAGTTGCCGTTCGTTTCGTCGTCTTATGGATCTTGCTGGGATAAAGGTATGTAACCCTAATCTTGATTAATATAATTGTGTTAAATTAATGATCTTGTTAATCGCTTCCGCTATGCGTTCTTTGATCCATATTAGGGTTTTAAATCATTGTTATGAACTATATAAACCTACAGATTGATCAGCAAACAAAGCAACAGGTGGTACTATTTGCTTCGTTATCTCAGTGTGAAGATGTCGCAGCCAGATGCCCTGGCATGCTGCCATAGTTGCAACTATAAACTCTGCTTCACATGATGATAGTGCTACAAATCGCTGCTTTTGAGATGCCTAAGTGACCAAATTTCCATTCACATAAAACGCCATTCCCCTGTGCTCTTTCTATCTTTACATCATTAGCTAGATCACTGTCTGAGTAGCCTGTGATGGTGACTTTACTTTCTCTTTTTGTGTAAAGTTGACCACGATCACGAGTGCCCTTTACATACCTTAGGATACCCTTTACGTGCTGTTCAGTTGGCTTCTCCATGAAACGACTGACCACTCCCACTACAAATGAAATGTCAAGACCAGTGTGAGTCAAATACCTCAATCCTCCGACTATACTCCTGTATTGAGTGGGATTTATCAACTATCCTTCTCCATCTTAGGCCAACTTGTAGCCTAATAACACTATAAAATTTATAACATTTACTTACTAAATTAAATGTGAAAGAGTAAGTAATAGAGAGGACTAAAAGTATATACTTACTGAATATTGAGTAAACAAAAGTATTTTCTATTAATTTCTACTCAAAAAGAGTAATTAAAAGTTAATTTTTACCATCTCCTACTTTTAAGAAAAAAAACTAAGTAATAAAGGGGAGCACTAAAAGTAATTACTTACTCAATATTGAGTAAGCAAAAGTCTAAATATTTTAATAACTCTTTTTTTAGTAGGGAAAAGAGTAAGCAAAGGTTTTTGCTTACTTTTATATACATTTTGTTTTAGAAAGGAAAAGTTATAGTGACTTAAATGATTAAAAATTTTATTAGTAAGCAAAATTTTTAGTAAGTAAATGACATTTATTTTGTAGTGTAACTTACGTAACTTTAAGTTTAGATTTATGGATGTACATTTACAAAAGTTATTTAAGTAAAAACATAACCCATTAGCCTTTTTTTTAGGCACTATAAGATTTGGGCTGTGATAAAACCGTTTAAAAATGCCCCTCAAAACTTACTATATCTAAAATAACTAACTCATTGCCTGATAAATGCATGTATCCCAAAAGAGCTTATGCTTTGGCAGAAATAATTATAATGAGCGTCTAATCCATTAATCCAAAAAATAGAAAAAACACGAAACTACTAACCTGGTTATTTTCTTAACTGTTTCTTAGCAAGCAGCACGGCATGGCATTTTCAATCTTTTTAAATAACGTACAGCGCCAAAGTATCGGGTTCATGTCCCCTATAAGTCGGTATCTAGAGCTGCATTTATACTTTTTTTTATTTTAATTGTTCTTGTTCTTTCATTTACATCTTCAAGCACCAAAAACCATCAGACCCTCCTAAAAATCGTGTGGAGACTAGGGAGGGCTTCGGCCCTCCTAAAAATCCTGACGATTAGTGTAAATTACGCATTTCATTTAAAAGTTAATATCCATTTTTTTATTTTGGTATGTAAAAAAGAACTCGACCCTCCCAAAATAAATGCTCAAGGTCCGCCACTTACAACTCATGCGTGTTTTACTTGTGATACAGAAAATAGCTAAACTCGCGGCAGGGGCGGAGTTAGAAAAAATCTAAAGGGGGGCGGGGGGGGGGGGGGCAATTTTTTTTTACACCTATAAGAAATAAAATGAAAAGAAGGTGCTACTAACAAACTTAAACATATTTGATTTAGTTCATTTGTTTAGCTTAGGAAGATAAACACTGCACTAAAAGTGTATAATATAAAAAAGAAAACAATAAAAAATACACATTTTATATATCTCACATGACAAACAAAAATCTAGTACCACCATATATTAATATTTTATGATATATGTATCATCTTCTTCAAGAACTCTTCACCACCACTCCAATAATTCTAGAAACAAATATTCTTTTCTTTCAACTAACAACACAAAAATTGATTTTTCCTTGTGTATTTCGAAATGTACCATGTGGGCCAAAGTATATTGTTTAAAAAGCAAATTATCTATCGTTTTAGCCTAATTATAAGCAATAATTTCTGTTTCAACCTTTTTAGACTCTAGTATTTCAAAATATGTTTTCAGTTTTTGAAATTAGTGACAATCGAGTCTTTTTGTTTAACTTATATAGACATATTTTCTCTTAAAATTTCTATCTCTTTAAATGATCCATTTGATCTTTTCAAAATTCAACAAATTCAGGGTATGTTAGCGTTGCTCCCTAATGGGTCATTTCTAACGTTTTTACCTTTTCTAATGCAAAGAAGCTTGGAAGAGAGTGTTTGATTCACACCTAGAGTGTCTAGGTCAAAAATTTTCATTCGTCCTAGCAAAGATGCAGGAACCATTACCAAATCTTGTGGAGCAGAAACATACATATTCGAAATAGTTGTCGATTGTGTTTCACTTTAAGTTACGTGACTTGCATTGATATTGCTATCATTTTTTGTCTCTTCGTTTTAACTACTCACCACCGGATTCTCTTCCGGATACGTAGGCTCTTTCCCAACGTGATGTGGTACAATACTAATATCATTAGTAACATTTGGTACCTCATATATTTTGTCTGGACCATAGACAGAGAGTTTTTCCATGAGAGCTGCCTTGGTTGTATTAAAATCATCACACTATGAATAATATGCATTGAGATCATCTGCTTGATATGTTGCATTTTGAGTCAAAGCTTCCTGAATCACATCGTTGTCCGCAACCCAAGGATCAACTAGAAAGGCTAACCCCTCTGCATCTAACTCACGACCACGTGACTAAGCCTCAACCAATAAAACATTATCTTTAAACCAAGAAGCATCCCTCCTCATTTTTGGCTGTGTGCATTGCCTTGCTATATGACCCTCCCTTTTACAGTTGTAGCAATCATGATTTTGGGCTTCCCATCAAAATTTCACTGGCAGTGACGTTATAGATTCTTGATCACGTGCTTGATGAACTAGGTATCCCCTGAATAGGTTGAACTATGGCCTTTCCATCTTGAATCGTTGCCTGTTGACGAGAATTCGATGAAGTTCTTAGTTGATTGTTAATATAATGGAATCCTCTACTTTTCCACATCTGAGAATGTAAGGGGTCATCGCTCGCAATACCTCAATGGGAAGTGAGTGGAAGTCCCATACTTACACGAAGCAAGTTGGAGTCTTGAGTTATTTCAAGGACATAATACATACGCCTTATAAACACCCTTGCTAAAGTCAACTAAGGCTAAACATTGAAATATGAAACCTTAGAATGATGTTACTCACGTTCATAGATCCAAGATGATTACTCATGATATGTTTCTGATGTCAATGATGAGATTTATGAGTTAGAATATCATTGTGAAATTGCTAACCATTAGTGATGTATTATTAAGTTTGTAATTTGATTGATAAGTCAAGCTATGAATAGAAAGATGCGTCCATATGAAGATAATCATAAATTTGGAACTTAATTGATCATTAACCTATCATTATATGATGAGGTTTCAAATGAGTTTCCTTGTTAGGATGATTCTTTAGGACAAAGTTGTATATATTGATTTCTAGATAAATGTTAGATGTTTTGATTCATGCTTAAGTAATTAACTATGATTAAAACTTCTACATTTGTGAATAAGTGTGTAAAGATGTTTTTATTGTTATACTTGCTTTAAATATTGGAGTTATGACAAAATAGATTACCAAAAATCTTTGATGAAAGGTCACCTTGCAAGATATGTGATCATAAGAAGGTTTTATGAATCCATAAAGAATCTTTACTAGATATACGAAATGCTAGAATCGACATATGGATAAAAAGCATGCATCTAAATAAGCTAAGTCTTAATTTGAATTGTAAAGTCAATAAATTGTGGTATTTGATTTGTAATTATAAGTAAGATTGCTCATGAGTAAATCTCGAAGCCAGCGGGAGTACTTAGTTTAACATATGTGGTGAATTAAGTCAAAAGACAATATAGATAATCATTGATTAAATCTCGAATGATATATCTTAAATGTTAAGACAAAACACATGAATGAATGCTTTATACCCATTGAAGTATTCATTAAGGGCGTGATATATTGTGCATGGGATAGGTTGTATCTTTTGCATAATTTTAAGTTGATTTGACAACATTAAGTTTCTAATTGAAAGATATTAGAAATAATATTAGTAACATTAAAAGTCTAGTTGAAAGATATTAGAATAAATGTTAGAAACGTTAGAATCTAACTGAAAGACATTAGTGGGAACATTCAAATGAGTGTTAGATTATGAATTTATTCTTAAAACCAATAATGGAAACACTACGGATATAGTTTGTAGTAATCATAATAATATCATTATGGTTGACAAACTTAGAGCTTGCTTAAATATCCAAACTATTATTTAAGGAATGTTGAAGGTTTAGAAACTAGGAGTATAGTTATATGTTATACACTAATTCTTATTTTAATTGAGATGATGCTCAGTTTTACTTTTAGCAATTTCTTGTTATGGATAACATCACTGTTAGATTCTAACATTCTTGGTTTAAAAGGATTGTTGCATTATACATTAAAAAGTATTATACATTGTAGTTTTTGAAACTGTTATAATGAACATTTCCAAAAATGTTGTATACATCTTATGGAAAGTGTTTGACAATTTATATGATGTTGTTATATGGGTATGTTTGACTTATCATCATATTATTAAGAAAATCACAACTTTTGATTAATAAATAAGTATTCTTAAAGTTCAACAAGATCATTAATGTAGTTAGTAGCAATGTATGCCTTACAACAATTGGATTGTTGTGATTAAGACGATAGCAATGGAATAGGATACATACTGGGCCCATCATAAGGTTGATCGGATGTTTGTGTGGCCGCGCCCAAAGTGTAGTTAAGAAGTTTTTGTTTACATTTGGTAATCTTGATAAATTACAAAAACGATAAACAGAATTGTAAATACATGAAATAACATATGATTCATATTCATGATTAACAAGTATTAGAAACAAAAGGGATTCAGAAATTTATACCATAAAGTTGAGCTTGTTTGCCAAACACTAATCTCATGTACTTTTGGGAGCATTGATGGGGTTGCTAGACTATTCGTCAATGTTAGTTTTAAAATACATTATGATGGAGACTTCCGCAAGTGGGAGTTGTTGGGATGTGCGTAAGTAGTAGATAGCATTTTATATGACCGAGAGTACATGGGACTAACGGGTCACACACTTAGACATTAAGATCATCTTTTATTAAAGGGTATACAATAAAATATGGCTATATTTATTTTGTATATTTAATTTGATAAATGTTAATACTTAACGATAATTAATTAATAAGTTAAAAGTTTTAAAAAAAATTAATTAATAAGACTTAATACTTTAAGATAATTATTGTAATTACATAACTAGGTATATAGAAAGTTAAAAAGTCAAACCAATAACACCATATGGTGTTGGTTGGCAGAATAGATAGAAAAAGAAAGGAAAAACGTTGTTTATTCTAGAAAGATTATTTACTTGGAGGTTAAGTTGTAATCTTTCCCATAATTAATCCCAAGGCTCTAGTATATAAAGACATGAATGTGTCATTCATTGATTCATAACTTTAAAAATCAAAACTTTCTCTCCTTTTTTTCCTATGCTGGTCGACGACAAGGATAAACCTAAAAGGGTTTAGGGTTTGATTTTTATTAATTATAAAGTTAATCAAGATCTTGCAATCGAAGGTGGTTGATTGAAGTGTCATGTTTACTATCTTGAAGAAGACATATCTTGATCTTTGGTTTATTGGTGAATCAGTTTTGGTACACAAATTAGGGTTTGTGGTTGTTTGGTTGATTATTTTGTTCTTGAGCATCCGTTCTTGGAATAAAGGTACGCATTGTTTATCTTTATGTTAATTACATTTTATGCATAATAATCGATCCTATCCGTTGCGTTTACTCTTGATGCATTGATGAGTGTGGAAACACTCACCCTTTTACCACTTAAAACAAAGAAACTAAGACCAAAAATGTATATAAATAAACGTAAATGTCGGAATTACGCGGGTTTTCTGTTTTTGTGTGAAAATAGATACAAATGTGCAAAACGAAGAAAACACGGGATTTCACTGGCATTTATTGAACAAAAAAACCAAATAAAGCTTCAAGAATCAAAAGTGCAAAAGGAATAAAGATTGGAGGGCTTAAAGTGAAGATTTAATGAAGATAAAGGCCAAATATCTTGATTTACTAAAGAAAGGGACTAATATTGACAACTGATCAAAGTTACAACAGCAATGGCCACATTGACCAATCATAGTTCGAGTTGGGGTGTCTTACGGAGTGACCTTTATCCCTTTTAATAACCACCAACCATTATTACCCACTATTAACTACATCCCGTTATAACCCTATTATTACCCCACTTCATTAATAACAAACTAACAGTAACTATTTGTTACCGATCCCAACATACACACTACAATTAGTCACAACACGTCACGTAGCAGTTTCCTTCTACAACAGACTGTGATCGCTAGAGACATTTTCACAGCTCGGCTTCTACATCAAAAGTGACTAGGAGATGAAGACGAAGCTGTTGGTACCAACCAATTTGGATATCGTGGCCTATAACTAAACCTCCAATTTCACTTTCAAACCGCACTCTCACCTCACCCCATGCTCCTCCTATCTTCTATAAATACCAAGCATACGCTCCTTCACACATAGTTCTTTGATTTTTTAGAGATTTCTCCCAAATTCTCTCTCTAGTATAGGAATTGTAATCTCATTAGTTATAATTCATAGTTATAGCATAGCTCTTGTAATCATATCACTTGTACTAAATTTCATTCATAAATCACTAAAACTCTATAGTTCTATTGTTCATCGTCTTCTTCGTTGCATAACTATTGTTCCTTTTGTTGAATTGTGATTATTTGTTGATATTGAACTTGTGAAGCTGTTGTTCAAGCTTAAGGTTAAGTTTTGGTGATAGATCAGTTTTTGGCGGCAAACAGTTCAATTTAAATTCAACTTATTGAATTATGTTGATATAATGGTTGATTAGTGTTGCTAGGGGTAGATTAGGTGTGATTTGAACTAGTTAAGCTTCCATCTCCATCAGAGGTGGCCTGGAAGCAGGTGTACTCTTATTTTTATGTTTCCGCAATAGTTTTTAGGTCTTAACTGCTAAATTTGTATTTGTTATGAAAAGTGCTTGAATCTTGTGGAATTCTAGGGTATTTTTAACACCCCCAATTTACATTACGCAAAGAAAATACACAATTGGGTGCTAAACACAAGTATCATCACACAAGGTATATTGAACGACTCAAAATGAGACGTTTACACATAATATATAAATAAGATTTCACACATTTTCTAAAACACAATTCTCATCCCATAGTGTACCAAAACAACATCAGAGTAAAGCGTTTAGTCCCCCATGGATCTCGACCATCAAACCAACAAGTTTTAGTACAGTACACAACATTAGATAAATTGTTCAAAAGTAAAAGGGAAAGAAAATGTTTTAGACCAACAGACTTCAAAAGCAAACCCACAACATCCACAACAATGCTCCACCATCAATCACCTTCGATTACCTGAAACACATGCTTAAACGAGTCAACAATAAAGTTGAGCGAGTCCATAGGTTTAACAAATCACATTTGAACATAAGAGTAAAATTAATCATATTCATTTTATAAAATTGTCGTGCACACAATCTATATCAAGGCAACTCATCTTATAGCCGAAGCTATACAATTGTATTAAAGCTCATGACACCGACCCCTTAACCAATTAGTCACCCACGCCAAATGCCAGCATGACTAGATAAAACCATTGCACATCTAGGGTATTAGTTGCTAGATATATACCCAAATCTCATTCTCGCAAAATTATCCTTCCCATAGGTTACTCAACGTAATGCCCTGGTCTCAGATAGGGTGGTTAACCCAGTAGTACTACCATTTGAATAAGCGGCTATTCCCAACTCACAACATCAAGTTAGAACATAGTTAACGGTTCATGAAATTATGGTCTTTAACAACAAGTTACTCAATATAATTCAAGGAAACATAGGCAATATTCGGGTCCAAACAATTAATCAAGACTTATGTTCGTTTTATTTTCAAATAGCATTTATCCCCCTCGCGGGTATTAAAACATTTAGTAGCTAGCATGAAAAGCGAGGCTACAAATTCACCTTAGTATAAGAGACCTAGCGAGATGATCGTCGATGATAAGTGATGCCCTTCAAACACGAGAACCACAACCTATCAAATAAGGCGCGTTTATTAATAATAGACTTGAGTAATAAACCATACATCATAAGATCAAACTCAAAATCATAAAATCACGATAAACTCGAAAGAAAACGATACAAGTGATACTATAATACTCTTCTAAATGTACTAGCTCATTTACCCCACTTAGACACGTCAAAAGTTTATGAAATGACTCGAGGAACTCAGTTACTATCTATAGAAAGTCCTCCAAAAAGTTTATCAAAACTTCGCACTCATTTTTAGAAGCTCTAATTTACGCCAAAACGAAGATAATCAAAATCTCCATAACTATATATTATTAGTTTAACAATTTTCAAAACATATGGCATCCCAAAATAGCCTTGAACCCACTACCCTAATTTACCTCATAAAATCTTACATAAAATCACACTTTTGATCAAATTCAACCACTTTTATCATCATCCTAAACCCCTAATAACAACATATCTTAATCCTAACACTTGTATCAATCATCAAAACAAAAACCCTAAAAATCAAAAACAAGTTTTTAACAAAAACAACATTATCCATGCATGATTATCACTAGATAATCACATGCATGATCATACATCAATCATACCAACCCTAATTCTCAACCAAAAATCAAACTTCATGTATGTTGGAGATTTTAGCATCATTAGAATCACCTTAAAATTCTAAGATTGGGTTTTATGTGTGTAGGGTGACGGTAAGAAAAAGAAAAGGGAGGAAGGAGATGATTTTTGTGTTTAGTTGATAACTGTGTGAAAGTTAGGTGTGATATGGGTTTTTATATGGTGGTGGAGGGGACTCTTTTGCCAATTTTGCATAGTTGTGGTCCAAAATAAAAATAGTTAGCTAAAAAGTGGGAAATGACTATTAGTCAATTTTTAAAATATTCACGAGGCTCGGGTTTCATAAAAATACTTCTCAAAAGTTAAAACGTATCTCAAATATAATAATATCGTCTCCCGACTTGACTTAACACGTCATTAAAAAGAAAACATCGAAAACGACAAACATCAAACAATCGGCAATAAAATATAAAATATTGGGCATCCGTCAACAGCACGCTTGCTAATACGCCTCATACTAATTATAGATAAAATATAAGCCTCCTAACATTGGTTTAAACTTAAACCTTAAAAAACAAAAATCATTCAAGCTCATAAAAAATTTCAAAAATAGTCGTAAAATAAGATTATGCAATGACCTCGGTTTCAGGTTATCACATCCCCTCCTTCTTAAAGAGAGCGGCGTCCCGGCGCTTACCCCTCTCAAAATAAATGAGGATACTTATCCATAAAGAAGTCCTCATGTTCCTGAGTTATAAACTCAGGTCCACGTCTAGAATTCCATCGCACTTTCACAATCAGAATCCTACTATGCTTCAATCTTTTAACTTCCCTATCCATAATTTCTACAGGTTCCTCTATAAAATGCAACTTATCATCAAGTTCAATTTCCTCCAATGGAATCACACTACTACACAAAAGCTTTTAGAAATCTTTTAAAAGAGACTGGTTTTATAATACCCGGTTCTTTTGATAAGAAACTAACTGGAATTGAAGGGGTTAAGAGGTCTCTTTCTAAGAAAATTCATAGATACCCGTTATTTGTGAAAAAACTAGTCTATTAACCTTTTATTTTCTTTTCACTATTGTTATATGGTGCGTGTAATTGTATGATACCAAACATGATAGTGTTATTGCCAAAATATTAGCGCCACTCTTCCCACTAACTTATTATTTCAATTCATGAATTAAAACTTAGAATGCAACTTATTGATTCACGTAGTCAAAACTAAATTGGGGCCACAACTTTTATTGATTCCCTCCATTTTTAAGAGAGGTTATTATATTATAACTTTAATAAACAATGGGACTATTTCGTATTAAAAAAACCGTCTCACATAAAACCAAAAAAAAGGAATTTTCGTAATAAAAAAAAAACAAAAAAAACGCCTCAGATAAGAGGATGGTGTCTTTCCAATGGTGCCTTTTCATGACAAAAAATGCCTCACATAAGAAACAATCGTATCTTTTGGATCTGGAATGTTTTGGATCACCATGCAATAACCGTCAACTGTCAACCGTCACCACAATACCTATAAATACATTTGGAATGTTTTGAATCTGGAATGTTATGGGTTGCCATGGTGTTTCGAGGCTGATCATTGCCCCCAATTTTTTATGGGTCGACGACGGTTGGGTTTTTAATGGTCACTCGATCTTGATTTTTTCGGATTCATTGGGTGTTTCGATGCCGATCGTTGCCCCCAATCTTTCATGTGCTGGCGATGATCGGTTTACCGAAACTTTGTTGGGTCGGTGAAACCTGGGATGATGTGATGTTGATTCCTTTTTATTTGAATCGTTGAGGTAATATTCATATCTATTATTTTGGTGTATTTGAATTCATACACTTGCGCTTGATTATTGTTTGGTTTCTGTTTTGTGTGTGCTATGAACCGTAACTTCGTTTGTAGCAGTCATTTTGATTCATACATTTTATGTTGGTTAGAGGCCTATTATCTGTTTCTAACTGCCCCTACGGATGTTTGTGTGTATTGATATACTGTCGAAATTGCCTGTGCGACTCAGAGACACAAATATGAATGGATTTCGATTTTCAGTTAATGGAATGCAATTTTTTGGCTATGATGATGAATAGCGGGTGTGATTAAGTTGAGACCGCCCACATCTTGGCGGGGCAGCCTGTTATGGCTGCAGCCATGGTGGGCGTGTCCCTTTTTTCTTTCATTGCGACTCATCTGAGCCTACATCACCACAGCTGTTGCCCTCGGGTGTATGATGGGTTGGTAACGGTCGGGTAACCAGTTACACATATGGGTTAGGTTGTCAGATGAATACGCGATGGGTTAATAGACGGTATATGAAACATTTTGGTGGCATGTGTACAATCTATTAATAATGGAAATTCACGGGAAATGATAACAGTTGGTTTTGATTGATACTCGCTATAGGTTATTGTTGGTTTGCCATAGTTTTTGTGTGCCCATGAACAATAGCTACATTTGCCTCTTATTGTTAGGGTCGTTGTCGCCTTCTTTTATGGGTTGGCGACATCTGACGGTAACTACTGTGTTGGTATCTGTTAAATACTTGGTTAATGAGATTTTTTGGCTATGATGATAAATAACGGTTCCGAGCCTACCTTTCTACGCTTTAAAAAGCGATGGTACCCACGACCGTTTCCCCAATTCTATGCTGGGTTGGTGACAGTCGACTAAATTGAGACATAGATGAGTTCTTCACTGTGCCATGCATGCCTTTTCACGAATTGATAAGGTTGACAGATTCCTGTTCATAACACCCACACACTGTGACCGCTAAACTATAATAGGTTATAATGAGGGTTGCCTGATCTTAGCTTGCCTTTTTAGGAGTTGCAAAGTGGTGACAATTTATCTACACCAGGATCGTTGCCTCAAGTTTTGGACGGCTTTGTGATGGTCAAATTAAGCTGCTTCTTTTGCTATATAAGTTAATGAGCCAAATTTTAGGATAGGTTGTTAAAGAGACCAAGTGTAAAATGGTTAGAGAATCGTTTAATTGTGAACTGTAAAGTAAACATAACTAAGCATTTATAATGAAAAGTTGAAGACAAGAATAGCAGCTGAAATATGGCCCTCAATGTTTGATTTTTGCTCAGACGCAAGTGGATAGATGATGCATTTAGATTTGGGTTGTAGTATAGAAACTGGAATTTTGTACTTTTGTTAAATTTTCACTAGACCTTAATATTCAACATCTAACACAGTACAGGATCAGGCTTATATGATTGGTTGAAATTTCATTTTGAAGTTTGTGTTAAATGTCATGCTTAAGACTATTCCATATAACGATGCTTTTATGCTAAACTTGATGTCATTTATAGCATGTCCGGACATATGAGCATGAATCAATCTAATTGTTTTGATACATTATGTTAGTAGTCTATTAGATGTACATGCTTCATAACTTGATTGCATATGTCATGAAAGTAAAATAAGTTTTGAAGTACTATGTTATCATTCACCATTGTTCATTTTAGAGCATGAGATATGGTTTGGTGTTTTCGTGTTGAGTCGTGAGAAAACACAAGAATTTACAGGGGTATGGTGAGTGGTGGCTAAATGATCCCACCACACCACAAATACGAAAACACCGCATTTCATGCTCCCTGGTTAGCTTGAGCCATGGAGAAAAAATTGGGCCCACTTTTCTTTAAAAAAAATAAAAAATAAAAAATTATAAATTCACGCAGTGTCTCGCGTTTTCGTGCGAAAACGTGCGCCGTGCCCTCGGCTCGAGACACGAAACACCACAATGGGTGTGGTCTCTCGCGTTTTGGTGTGGCGCCATGAGAAAACGCAGGGCGAAAACGACCCGTACCCTGTGCTCTTAAATATTTGTGCATATTCTTGATGACAATTAGCGTATAATAATACTAAATTTTTGTTGAAATATACAACTAAAAGTACAAGTTATTTTATTTGTTATTTTGGACAGGATTGCATTAAAGATTAATTGGAATTACGTGCTTTTTGTTACTTGAGAGCTTTTCATAAGAGCGTCTTCTTATTATATGAGAAGACCCAAAACGCAGGATAAAGAATGTGTAAAGCGATTATATGGTTCGCCACGTTCGGTTTTATCTATACAAACCGCATTTGTAGTCATTTTAGATACGTTTCATCCGGATCACAAACAACAGCCTTCGATCATTTCTTGATTTTCACTCTTGAAACCGTTAATTACAGTTAACCGTGATTGAAAACAGGACATGAGAGGTACAAATCCACTTTTGAAAAGAATTGTCCTTGGTTTTTGTTAATGATCATTGCAAATGACCCGTGTAATACACGGCTACATTAATATGTTTTTAGACAAATGAGTTATATGGTCTAAACTGTACATTCGATAAGTTAACGTTTGGTTGTTCTTGATATAATAAATAAAGAGTGGCTGTCGCAACCTAATGGGTTAGACATAACATTCTTATTTTACTTCTGTTATGTTTTCACTCAATAATATAAGTGAAATATTATACCTTAAATAAATGAATAAGAACAATTGACATCTCCAACAAAAAAAATAGCTAAAAGAAAAACATAATTGTATAAAGTTGAGTTAACAAAAACTATTTGTCATGATACACAATTACAAATCACATAGTCAACACACTTTACATAAACATAAGCCTAAGATGTTCAAAACCAATTTTGTTTTCATTCTTTCTTCTGTCATAAGTACATGGTCACCGATATTAATTCCCTTATCAAATGTTCTTTAAAAAGGAGATATTATAGTAGATCAAACTATGTGGAATCACGGGGTATTTTAAAGATTTGATTTGTAAAAAATGATACGAGTAAGTAACATAAGAGAATTACTGAACATAAACATGCACCTAAAATATATGACGGAAAAAAATATTGAACGTAGGCATGTAGCATTAACGTAAGGACATAATTAGAAATATGTGAATTATCCGGTAAATATTTGAATTTGCAACGATTATAATAACAAACATCGCAATAGTTATGTAAGAAGTTCAATAAGAAAAGTTAGGTGCGTAAATAAACTAATAAAAAATAATAGTAACATGTCAATGATACGATAACTTAAACAATTTGGTTTGTAATTAACAAATGGTAGTTTTAAAAAGCGAAGGTATGCAACGTTAAACAATCGAGTAGTTCAAATTCAACCGTAAACACCTAAATAATAAAACAAAATGAAGTTGTTGCTATGTGTATATGTAAAGTTAAATCACTCTTTGGCAGGGCCGTCCCATTGATTTTGGAGGCCCTGTGCCGCAACAAAAAGTAGGCCCTTCAACATGTAGCATTATATACTTGCGATATAAATTTTGTGACAATCCAAACGTCGAAACGCTGAGAAGGTGTTATTGTATCTAAACATTATGTTAAATTATACCGTTATGTAAAAGAAAAAAGAAATTAAAAATTTATAAATGCCAAATTTTAAAGAGAACATATTACTGTATTTTGTATAATAAGATGGTTTCAATTTTCGAAGTTTGGACTTAATGAGAATTCAAAAAATTTGGTTGCTTTTAACAAGAATTATCAATCATGTGATCCGTGTGAATAAAATGGGATAACAAAGGAACTTGGGCTCTAAACTTGGACTTGTGTACTGTTAATATACTACAATATTTTTGGAGGCCCCTGATAATTTTGGGCCCTGTGCAGTTGCCCCACCTGCACAGGCCCATAGCCGGCTCTGCTCTTTGGTACGCTCCATAACCAAACTTCGTCAAGAGATTCAACACTTTTGTTCTCCATAGACAATTAAATAATTCTTTGATATATTCAGTAACAAATTTGTCATCTACGTGCATTCAAAATATATCATGTGTCAAAAAGGAACATTAGAACAAATCTTAATGTATGTAGGCATAAAAGTTGAACACAATCTTAATGTATGTAAGCATAAAAGTCAAACACAATCCATCCTATCAAACAACATTTTCGAAAAAAACTTTTTGGCTCGGTTATTCCTAAACCTGTATATTACATCACGACTTATATAGCATATTTTTCATTCAACATTAGTACTAAACATTCATAGTTGCTCCGAAAAGAAAAACGATATAAGAGGCAGTCATCGAAAGTTTGACCCATCAATATACAAACCCATTCCGAAGAACTGCCTATTTTGACCAGAGCCCATTACGCTACCCACCTGACCCGTTCATTTTTCTACCAGTTCGTCGCATTTTCGGAAGAACAAATACAAATATGAACATAAACCGACTTCCTGATTTTATCATCAACTTGCACCATTTGTCATAGAAGGAGATACAGTAAGAACAAATGCAATCAAGTTCTATGTGCCAAAAATATAGTAGACTTGAGCAAATAATCTATTTTTGATAAAAGAAAATCAGAAAGGATTAACTATATTCCAACATACTTAAACACCAATTGTGACTGTATTAAAGCTCGTTGCATTGGCCGATTACGTAATCTTAAACACTAAGAATCAGTGATATCTCAAGAGGCAAAGGTGTGTCATGATACATTTACAATGAACTATTTTGGTATGTCGTTGAGTGGGTGTGTCGATCCATTTTGTAGATGGTTATGTTATATCTCCTAACGGGCCGAGGTAGTAAAATATAGCTTAAATAGAAACATATCAAATGTCTCTGCTGCGGTGGGATTAATTAAGTTTTCCTTGTGGTAGATATATATATAAAATGTATCAAAAGTATACTTTTAATGATTAAGTATCCTCAACCATCTTGTTTAGAAATTTCTTTCGTGTTATAACTTAACCTTAATGTATTCTTTGTGTAGCTCGTCTGTTATGAAAAAAATGTGGAAACTCGAAGAACAGAAGAGGAAAGACGTAAAAGCGTAAGAGGCAATTGCTAGATTGGATTTTCGTGCACAATAAGTTGTAAATGAGTGATTTTTAGAACACATTGTATGTGATGTTTTGCTGTAGGAGACAATTTGATATCATGAATACTAAAGTTGTATTGTATTACTTCCAACCGATACTTTGTGCTTTAATTAAGATGTTGATTTGGGAAATATTAATACGTAGAAATTTTGTCATATTTTGTTAATAAAAAGTTATCATGAAGACTGGTTATGGGATTTATAAACGAGATTGTTTTCTTTATAATCGAAACTGGTTTTAACAAGAAAACAAGTTTCAATGCTCCTATTAGAGACTGGTTGTGGAACCGGTTTTGATGTCTCATGGTCATAGAAATACCCCTCGCCTAGAGTGGTTTCAAAACAGTATCCATGAACCATTCTAACCGGTGTCTATGTTCTTTTTTGTAACCAAATCCCTTTCTGCTAAACACTTCTTCAGATTAGACACATGAAAAGGTTATGAATAGCCCTAAGTTCATCCGACAAATCTAAGGGCTTGTTTCTTTTTTTACATGCTTCCATATTAGGCTCTTAATTAGCCTCTTAGTGGGAAGAGAGATATTTGTGTGAGTATGGAATAAGATGTTTAAAGTGAATTGGGCCCACAACTTTTCCCACTAAGAGGCATAGAAAGAAAAAGAAACACCCCCTAACTTATAAGCAACCAATCCAATCCTTTGAATAATCTTAAAAAGGTCCAATATATCTCGGGCTCAACTTTCCTCTCTTTCCAAAACGAATCACTCCCTTCCATGGCGATACCTTCAGCATAACCATGTCTCCTACTTCAAATTCTAACGGTTTCCTACTATTATCACAGCATAACTTTTTTGTCTACTTCTGGCAGATAACAAACACTTCTTAATTTACACAATCTTCTCGGTTGTCTCAAATATCATTTCAGGTCTAGTCAACTGACTCTCTCCTGCATCACTCCAACAAAGTGGAGATCTACACTTACGTCCATACAAAGCTTCAAATGGTGCGGCTTTAATACTAGCATGATTACTAGTGTTGTACGAAAACTCCACCAATGGAAAATGTCTATCCCAACTATTCCTAAAATCAATCACACATGCTCAGAGCATATCCTCTAATGTTTGAATCGTCCTTTCACTTTGTCCATCAGTCTCGGGATGATATGTTGTACTCAAACTTAATTTCGGTCCCATTGCTTTCTGTAGAGATTTCCAAAACTCTGAGGTAAACCTACTATCACGATCTGAAATAATCGACAAAGGCACACCATGTCGACAAACAATCTCCTTCACATACATTGTCATCATCCTTTCCATACTATCCATCTTCTTCATTGGTAAAAAGTGAGCAAACTTAGTCAATCTATCTACAATCACCCATATCATATTGCATCCACTAGAAGTCCTTGGCAAACCTGTCAAAAAATCCATAGTAATTTTCTCCCATTTCCACTAAATAATTTCAGGTTGCACCAATAATCCAGACGGCTTCTTATTCCAGCCTTTACCTTCGCACAAGTTAAACACTTATTAACATATTGGGCTGTATCTGCTTTCAATTCGGCCACCAATACACCTTCTTGAGGTCTTGATACATCTTGTCCGATCCAGGATGTATTGAATACTTGGAATTATGAGATTCATTCATCACTAAATCTCACACTCCTAAAGCACCTTCCTCAGACAGACACAATGGCAACCAAATCCTATTCTCAAAATATCTCATTCCATTCGGCCTTACTACAAACAACGGTTTAAACATTCTACCCAAATTTTCTGCCTCAACATTCTCTTTCTTCAAACCATTATCTTGGGCTTTCAGTATCGTTTCTTTCAAATCAAAACTTTCCATCATAACCAAAGCTCTAAATCTTAAAGACATATATCTTTCCTTTCTACTAATGCATCAACTACCACATTCGCTTTCCAGGGTGGTAACGAATCTCGCAGTCATAGTCACTCAGCAATTCTACCCATCTCCTTTGTCTCATATTCAATTCCTTTTGATCCAAAATATGTTGCAGACTCTTATGGTTAGTGAAAACCACACACTTGGTTCCATACAAGTAGTGTCTCCACAGCTTCAAAGCAAAAATCACAGCTCCAAGTTCTAAATCATGAGTAGTATAATTCTTTTCATGCTTCCTCAATTGTCTCGACGCATAAGCTATCACTTTATCCATTTGCATCAACACAGCTTCAAATCCTTTATGAGACGCGTCACAATACAAAACAAAATCTTCAGATCCTTCTAGCAAAGACAAAATCGGCGCAAAACACAATTTATCCTTTAACGTATTAAATGAAGCTTCCTCTTCTAATCCCCATTCAAACACTCGATTCTTTTCAGTATGCTTGGTCAATGGTTTAGCAATTAGTGAAAACTTCTTGATGACCCTTCTATATTACCCAGCTAGAAGAAGAAATTGGCGAACTTCAGTCGGCGTCGTTGGTACCGACCAATCCTTGATAGCCTCAATATTAGCTGGATCTACACGAACACCTTCACTATCAATCACGTGCCCCAGAAATTGCACTGATTTCAACAAAAACTCACATTTAGAGAACTTTGCATACATCTTCTCTTTCTTTAACAATTCCAAAATTATCCTTAAATGCTTCTCATGTTCTTCTTCACTCTTGGAATAAATGAGAATATCATCAATGAATACGATAACAAACTCATCCAAATACGGCTTGCACACACAATTCATCAAGTCCATGAATAAGGCAGACGCATTCGTTAATCCAAAAGGCATCACTTGAAATTAAAAATGTCCATATCGAGTACGAAAAGCTGTTATAGGAATATCTTCTTCCCTAACTCTCGGTTGATGATACCAAGATCTCAAATCGATCTTTGAGTATACACTTGACCATTGCAACGGATCAAACAAATCATCAATCCTCGGCAATGGATACCGATTCTTGACAGTCAATTTGTTAAGTTTCTGATAATCAATACACATTTGAAACGATCCATCTTTCTTCTTAAAAACAACACAGGAACACCCCACGATGACGAACTCGGTCTAATAAATCCCTTATCCATCATTTCCTTCAATTGATCAGATAATTCCTTCATTTATAACGGCGCTAAACGATATGGTGCACGAGCAACAGGCGCAGCTCCCGGCACTAAGTCAATACGGAACTCAACTTCACGATGTGGCGGTAATCCCGACAAATCTTCACGAAAAACTTTAGGATACTCTCTAATCACAGGCATATCCTCAAGTTTCCTCTCATTTACACCATCACTAGTTATTTGAGCAAGAAACACATCACAACCCTCTTCCATATACCTCATCATCTTCAAACACGAAACAACTCTCAAACGAGAAGTACACTCATTACCCTTCACAGTCAATACCCTATTCCTTAGCGATATTTGAACTAATTTCTCTCCACAAACAATCACTGCACCATTCGCAACTAACCAGTCCATACCAATAATCACGTCAAAAGATCCTAATTCTATGGGCATCAAATCAATATTAAACACATAATTCCCTAACATCCAGGAACAACCTTTTAGTATAGAACTAGTGCTAACAATCTTACCATCAGCTAACTCCATATTATAGCTAGTTGTCAATCTTTTTGGTTCTCTATCCAATAGCTGACTAAATCTAACATCTACAAAAGTTCTATCGGATCTAGAATCACATAACACACTAGCATAACAAGCATCGAGTAAGAACGTACCAGTCACCACATTCAGACCTTGAGGTTTGTCAACATCTCCCACGACATAGGCTGGAGTAGCATTCACAGCAGCAACATTGCCTCCTTATCGAGCGCCAACCCTCAGACAGTTACCTTGCTTATGTCCACGGCCTCCACATCCAAACCAATTAACCATCTTGACAGCATTGGCTCCAGTGGCGACACCCTTGTTGCTATAGTCTGCCGCTTTATGTCTGACCTTCCCACACTTGTTGCAAGCAGGTGGAAAATTTCCAATATTATACAGACTACATCGACCATACTTTGGGTTTACTTTGTTACCTTCAGTTACAGTAGCAGTACAAACACCATCATTCCTTCTAAAGTTGTATTGCTGATTTCTGTTTGGTCCTTGGTTATTGTTGTTCTGATAACCTCCTCTATTATGCCCTTGATTTGACTGTGCAGCTTCCCACTTTCTTTTGTTCCCTTCAACAATACTATCTTTTCTATCATGTAGCTTAACGTCCATTAAAGCATGAGCCATCTGAACAGATTCATCAAAAGTCTTAGGTTTCGACGAAGTAGTCTCTCCCTTTATATTGTTGGATAAACCTCTGATATACTGCTTCATCTTCTTTCGATCATCAACAAAAGCATTAGGACATAACAAACACAAATCAGAAAACCTCTTCGTATATGTAACCACATCATTATTTCTCTACACCAAATGTCTCAACTCATCCTCCAACTTACCTAACTCTTCCAATATATGCGACCACATCTATTGTTTTCAAAAGTTTATGCTTCCAGTATCCATTGTGAAACACTAGTTTTAAATCTAATCAACCAAAAATAAAAATTATTATACTTGATTCAGTTGTCTCAGTTTGGTTGGATGATTCAGCAATTAAACTAAAAGCAAACTTAAAAATAAAAAAACTAACCAATTCAAAAATTGAAAGGGCTACACAAAGTAGAATTCCCACGAATTATATTAAATATAGTATATGCTAAATTGAAAAATGAATATATAATACTAAATCAACATAACAAATTAGTTGATCATCATTGATGATTAGAAGTATAAAAATTTGAAATTGGTGAAATTGACCAACTAACCTAATTTCATTGTAGTCTGAAGAAATTAAATAAAAGATTACTAACCCAAATAAATTAAATAAAAGAACACCTGTGATAATTCTGAAGCGTGTGATTATTATTAAGTGTTGATAAATTCGGATCTTTGTGTGGTGTGAACGATGACAATCAGTAGGTTACTGTTTGATGAAGAGTTACTGTTATTGTGATTTGGTGCTATTGATCAAGAAACAATTTATTATAAGAGATTGGTTTGTTATGGGAGCTTGTAACTGATTTAATGTACGTGATTTTAAGTATGATTTGTAACTGATACGCTTTTAATTATTTTCCCAATTAAATGACCTTGCAGTTTTTTTCAATATCTAACTTTTAGTAACTGAATTGAATGCAATATAACTTAATTCAATCTCTAATTATTCTCCAAAGTTAATGGCCTTTATTGCTTTTGTTTAGGAAGTCTAACATAAAAATGTGAATTGGCATAGTGGTAAATGCGTATGTAACTGAAAGTAAAGATCCAAGGTTCGTATCTCATTCAATACATATTTTTAAAAATTGTTGCTGGACATGCTGAGGTGGCACACGAGATGTTCTGATGTGGCATCATGATGCTTAGGTGGATTGTCAAGTAGAATTAGTGCTTGACACATATTATTGCCTAATATTATTAGTGAGAAAAAGTAGGAATTAATTTATCCTTATATATATAGAGTAAGATTGTAATGTTTTCTATTTTATTTAAATAATTATTCGAATAAAAAATATTAATAAAGTGACTTTGGTCGCCTTGTTATGGAAAATATAGCTTGTAGGTCGCTGGAAAAAGAAAACTAATGTGGCAAAAAAATGTAAGTCACACTAGGTTGCTGTTGTGGGTAGCCTAAGCCTTTTTTGGACTATGTAAAAGCTTATATTTTCATAGTCTAAAAAATATGTAAAAACTTATATATTAAAAATATGTGTTGTACATATTTGATCATGTCAATGCTGTTTATATATAAGATTATATAAATCCTAAAACATAAAAAAGGCACGATTACATGCCACAACAATTAACCAACGATTTGAAACGTGTTTTTTTTAGGAGAAGGATCGTATTGTGATGATGATGGGTTTAATGATTTTAATTCTTTTTAGGTTTAATCATAGATGACAACTGTTACACCTCAACTACTTTAAAAAATACCGTTAATAGTGATATAATATTAAAAAATTTAATAGTTTACATAATTTATGAAAGTCCTATAAGGTTTTTTAAATCATTTTCTTTTAAAAAAAATGCTAAAACCAGTTATTTGTAAGTTAACCATAAAACAAATATGACACATAAAATGGCAAAGCTTTAGGAACTTGAACAAACATGTTATTTTAGAAAGGTTTTTAATTTTTTCAAAATTAAAGAACTTGTTAAAAACTTCATTTTATTAGATTAAATAGATAAACATCCTAAAATATATCAAGTCTATGTTCTAAATTTATTTTTACAAATACTCTATTGATTTTACATCTCAACTATGAGAATACAATATACTCAAAACCTTATAAAACCCTTGAAAACACTAATTTCATGTAAGATCATTACCAACACTTATGTTTGAGTTACCAAATCATTTTCACAAGATATAATATCACTTTTGAATAATCTTTTATTTTAAAAACCTAGTACAACTCCTTTAAAGCAAAGGTGCAAGTCACTTATGCATAATATTTAAAATCACCCTTTTCCATTCATTTTCATTCTAGATTTTTATCAACTCCTAAACCAAGTGCACAAACTCACTTAGTATAACATTAAGATAGGTTTTTAATCATAAACCATTTCTAAAACTCATAGTACAACAAAACAATGCATAAAATTCAATTTATTCATTTTTCCTCCAAAATCACTATAAAAGACTTTAGACCAAGTTTACAACCACTTCAAGCACAATGTGTGAACCCTAAAATAAACCTAAGCTATCATTAAACACTGATATAAACACTCAAAACAAGATTTGAATGATATTCGGCTCGTGCGTGGTGGTGGGGTCGTGTGCGTGGTATCTATAAACTAAATAATACCGGTGGCATTTCAGCTCAGGTCATGTCGCTGATGACAACAATACATTTTAGGAGGTTGTCAAAGATTTCGTCCAAAATGAT
This sequence comes from Glebionis coronaria, assembly GCA_025667525.1. Lineage (NCBI taxonomy): Eukaryota > Viridiplantae > Streptophyta > Magnoliopsida > Asterales > Asteraceae > Glebionis > Glebionis coronaria. The sequence continues at coordinate 25,739,402 of CM046876.1, forward strand.
TTGAAAATGCCAAAAAAACTAAAAAAATTATAAACACAACACAATATATAAAAAAATTAAAACACAATATATAAACCTAGAAAAAAATAATTCAAAACTATTAACAAGACATGTTGGTAGTGTGATCGTTGGCGGTTTGCTGGGATAATAAGTCCACTGGAACCTTAATTGAAAAAGTCAAAAAGTCAAATAAGCTAAGATTTGAACTGTTTGATACTGCTTATTTTGTGAGTGATTTTGAAAAGTGATTGGATAGATCTTATTAATATCAGCTTTTAAGCATTTCCTCAAGTTTTCAGATCAATTGAATAAGCCAAAGTGTCTAACTCTTAAACTTGTCAAGTTGCAAAATTTGAATTGAGAGTTTTAGCTTATTTCATAAGCTCTTTTTAATTTTGGCTAATTGTTTTTCAAATATAAGAATTTTGCAAGTTAAACGAGCCCATTTGGTGGATTAAAACGCGAATTATAGCTTAATATTTCCTTATAGCCCGTTTTGCTAAAATTCTTCTCCAAAATAGCAATTTAGTCCTTCATCTCGCGATCTGTTTCCATTTTCTGTAATTGCATTACGATACTGATTGTTTTTATGCTTTTCAAGCACAAAACGAATAGTAACTAGGCTTTCCTTTTTGGGCTGATTATTTATGGGCTCGTACTTGGCTATGTTTGATTGTTTGTTTTGGAAATAAGTTTCAAAATCAGATTTTAGTAAATTTCAGTTTTAAAGTTTCTAATAAAAATAAATAATAATAGCTTTAATAATTGTTTTAATATTTTTAGCATTTATCATTTTCTTTTTTATAGATTTGTATTTTTGCATTTTTCTATTATTTTCAATTTATCATTTTATAAATTCTTGTTTCGTGTGCATTTAATAATTGTACATTGTGCTTTGGTTGCGGTATTTGCAGCTTCTTTTAGAAATGGTACGTTTTGCATAAAATAATATTTTTACCTTTTTGCTTGCTACGTGTTAAATAGAAATAGATTACCGATCAATTTACTATACCCAAAAGTAAATCTTTACGTAAAAATTAGATTTCAATTCGAGTCGAATCAAGGAAAAATTATATACTAAAAAACGGAAATTATGCATGTGATTAGATACAATAGGTTGTTAAATTCCAACAAAAACAAACCACGATTATTAAAAAAAGTAAAAATCATAGCTATATTAGGATTTGGGAAGAAGGAGGATGCTTAGGTTCTTTTACATCTATTGTTAACAAAAGTTTATGCTTCCAATATCCATTGTCAAAGAGTAGTTTTAAATCGAATAAACCGAAAATAAAAAAATATTATACCTGATTCAGTTGTCTCAGTTTGGTTGGATGATTAACGTATTAAACTAAAAGTAAACCTAAAAATAAAAAACTGACCAATTCAAAAATTGAAAGGGCTACACAAAATGGAATACCCACGAATTATATTTTAATATAGTATATGCTAAATTGAAAAATGAATAGATAATACTAAATCAACATAAGAATTATTTTATCATCATTGATGATTAGAAGTATGAAAATTTGAAATTGGTAAAATTGACCAACTAACCTAATTTCATTGTAGTCTGAAGAAATTAAATAAAAGATTACTAACCCAAATAAATTAAATAAAAGAACACCTGTGATAATTCTGAAGCGTGTGGTTATTATGAAGTGTTGAAAAAGTTAGATCTTTGTGTGGTGTCAATAAGGACAATCAGTAGGTTACTGTTTAATGAAGAATTATAGTAATTGATACTGTGAATTAGGGTTATAGTGGTTATTATTTTGATTTGGTGCTATTGATTAAGAAACAAATTATTATGAGAGATTGGTTTGTTACCGGAGTATCCGTGAATTTCAATTGTAACTGATTTAATGTGCGTGATTTTAAGTATGATTTGTAACTGATACGTTTTTAATTATTTTCCAAACTAAATGATCTTGCAGTTTTTTCCAATCTCTAATTTTTAATAACTGAATTGAATGTACTATAACTTAATTCAATCTCAAATTATTCTCCAAAGTTAATGACCTTTATTGTTTTTATTTTAGAAAGTCTAACATAAAAATATGAATTGACATAGTAGTAAAGCGTATGTAACTGAAAGTAAAGATCCAATGTTCAAATCTCATTCAATACATATTTTTAAAAATTGTTGCTGGACATGCTGAGGTGGCACACGAGATTAACTGATGTGGCATCATGATGCTTAGGTGGATTGTCAAGTAGAATTAGTGCTTGACAAATAGGATTGCCTAATATGATTAGTGAGAAAAAGTAGGAATTAATTTATCCTTGTATATATAGAGTAAGATTGTAATGTTTTTTATTTTATTCAAATAATTATTCGAATAAAAAATATTAATAAATTGACTTTTGTCGGCTTGTTGTGAAAACAAATAGAATGTGGCACAAAAATGTAAGTCGCAATAGGTTGTTGTTGTGGGTAGCCTAAACCTTCCTTGGAGTATGTAAAAGCTTATATTTTCATATTCCAAAAAATATGTAAAAGATTATATATTAAAAATATGTGTTGTACATATTTGATCGTGTCAATGCTTTTTATATATAAGATTATATAAACCCTAAAACATAAAAAAAGGCAACGATTACATGCCACAACAATTAACCAATGATTTAAAACGTGTTTTTCGGGGAGAAGGAGCGTATTGTGATGATGATGGGTTTAATGATTTTAATTCATTTTAGGTTTAATCATAGATGACAATTGTTACACCTCAACTACTTTCAAAACTACCGTTAATAGTGATATAATATTAAAAAAAATATTTAATAGTTTACATAATTTATGAAAGCCTTATAAGGTTTTTAAATCATTTTCTTTTTTAAAAATGGTAAAACCAGTTTTTGTATAAGTTAATTATGAAAAACAAATTATGACACATAAAATGGCAAAGCTTTAGGAACTTGAACAAACTTGTTATTTTAGAAAGGTTTTTAATTTTTTCTAACTTAAATAACTTGTAAAAAACTTCATTTTATTAGAATAAATAGATAAACATCTTAATATATATCAAGTATATGTTCTAAAATTATTTTTACAAGTACTCTATTGATTTTACATCTCAACTATGAGAATATATTATACTCAAAACCTTATATAACCCTTGAAACCCCTAATTTCATGTAAGAGCATTACCAACACTTATGTTTGAGTTATCAAAGAATATACACAAGATATAATATATCACTTTTGAATAAGATTTTATTTAAAAAACCTAGTACAACTCCTTTAAAGCCAAGGTGCAAGTCACTTATGCATAATATTTTAGATCACCCTTTTCCCTTCATTTTTATTCTAGATTGTTATCACCTCCTAAACCAAGTGCATAAACTCACTTAGTATAACATTAAGATAGGTTTTTAATCATAAACCATGATATAACTGTTCTAAAACTCATAGTACAAAAAACAGTGCATAAAATTCAATTTATGCAATTTTCCTCCAAAATCACTATAAAACACTTTAGACCAAGTTTAAAACCACTTCAAGCACAATGTGTGAACCCTAAAATATACCTAAGTTATCATTAAACACTGACATAAACACTTAAAACAAGATTTGAATGATATTCGGCTCGTGGGTGGTGGTGGGGTCGTGTGCGTGGTATTTATAAACTAAATAATGCCGGTGGCATTTCAGATCAGGTCATGTCGACGACAACAATATATTTCAGGAGGTATTCAACTATTTCGTCGAGAAAGATTTGAAAATTTTTTAAAAAAATTAAAAATATATATAAACACAAACACAATATATAAAAAAAATTAAAACACAACATATAAACCTAGAAAAAAATAATTCAAAACAATTAACAAGACATGTTGGTGGTGTGATCGTTGGAGGTTTGCTAGGATATATGAAGCACTGGTAAATCAATTTTTATTAATGCGATTTGTTTGTGTGTGTGCAAAAGCTTGAAAGAAACTAAAGGGGAAAGTGTGAGATTCATACCATATTTGTGTAATGGGCCACAACTAAAACATGACTGTTTTTGGGAAATGTTATTCCTTATTTACATTTTAATAATTTGAATAATTAGTCAGACAACAAAAAAATTTAAGTATGCTTAAAGTATAAACTTAAAATTAAGTTTTTCACTTTTGTGATTACTCTTTTATATGGAGTAAATATAAAGGGGGAAGAAAGATGGAGTGCAGCCTGTAAAGCACATGTAACGCACAGTCGGGTTGCTCACGCAGCGGATCTCTCTCTTTTTAGATATCTAAAAAGAGAGAGAGGTGTGAAAGTAATAGCTTTATGTTATGGCCGCCCCCCGGCTTACGGCCTTTACGCTACTACTACTGTGATGTGAGCGGTTCAAATTGCTTTGATCTTTCCCAATCATCCTGGCCGGAACTTGTACGCAGCACTTGTACCTTTAGTCCTTCACAAGACTTGTTCAAAAGTAGTTTAATAAGCATAATAAGTCCATTGGACCCTTAATAGAAAAAGTCGAAAAGTCAATTAAAAGTCAAATAAGCTAGGATTTGATCAACTGTTTGATACTGCTTATTTTGTGAGTGATTTTGAAAAGTGCTTGGATAGCTCTTATTAATTTCAGCTTTTAAACAATTCCTCAAGTTTTCAGATCAATTGAATAAGCCAAAGTGTCTAACTCTTAAACTAGTCAAGTTGCAAAATTCGAATTGAGAGTTTCAGCTTATTTCATAAGTTCTTTTTAATTTTGGCTAAGTGTTTTTAAAATATAAGAATTTTGCAAGTTAAACGAGCTCATGGTGGATTAAAACGCGAGTTATAGCTTAATATTTCCTTATAGCCCGTTTTGCTAAAATTCTTCTCCAAAATTGGAATTTAGTCCTTATCTCGCGACATGTTTCCATTTTCTGGAATTGCATTACGATCCAGATTGTTTTTATGCTTTTCAAGCGCAGAACGAATAGTAATTAGGCTTTCCCTTTTGGGCTGATTATTTCTGGGCACGTACTTGGCTATGTTTGATTGTTTGTTTTCGAAATAAAGTTTCAAAATCACATTTTAGTAAATTTCAATTTCAAAGTTTCTAATAAAAATAAATAAGAATAGCTTTAATAATTGTTATAATATTTTTGGCAATTACATTTTCTTTTTTATAGATTCGTATTTTTGCATTTTTCTATTATTTTCAATTTAGTATTTTAATAATTCTTGTTTTGTGTGTATTTAATAATTATGCATTGTGCTTTGGTTGCGGTAATTGCAACTTGTTTTAGAAATAATACTTTTTACGTAGAATAATATTTTTTACCTTTTTGCTTACTACGTGTTAAATAGAAATAGATTACCGATCAATTTACTATAACCAAAAATAAATCTTTAGGTAAAATATTAGATTTAAATTCGAGTCGAATCAAGGAAAAATTATATACTAAAAAATAGAAATTATGCATGTATACTAGATACAATAGATTGTTAGATTCCAACAAAAACAAACCACGATTATTAAAAAAGGTAAAAATCATACCTATATTAGGATTTGGGAAGAAGGAGGATGCTTAGGTTCTTTTACATCTATTGTTTTCAGAAGTTTATGCTTCCAATATCCATTGTCAAACAGTAGTTTTAAATCTAGTAAACCGAAAATAAAAAATATTATACCTGATGCAGTTGTCTCAGTTTGGTTGGATGATTCAACTATTAATCTAAAAGCAAACATAAAAATAAAAAACTGAGCAATTTTGAAAGAGCTAAACAAAATGGAATACCCATGAATTATATTTTAATATTGTATATGCTAATTTAAAAAATGAATAGATAATACTAAATCAACATAACGAATTATTTGATCATCATTAATGATTAGAAGAATAAAAATTTAAAATTGGTAAAATTGACCAACTAACCTAATTTCATTGTAGTCTGAAGAAATTAAATAAAAGATTACTAACCCAAATAAATTAAATAAAAGAGCACATGTGATAATTCTAAAGCGTGTGTTATTATGAAGTGTTGATAAAGTCGGATCATTGTGTGGTGTGAACGACGACAATCAGTAGGTTACTGTTTGATGAAGAATTACGGTTATTGATACCGTGAATTAGGGTTATAGTGGTTATTATTTTGATTTGGTGCTATTGATTAAGAAACAAATTATAATGAGAGATTGTTTTGTTACGAAAGTATCCGTGAATTTCAATTGTAATAATTGATTTAAGAGGAAATTGCGTGTTTGCTCCCTGTGGTTTGCCAAAATTGCATGTTTGCTCCCCAACTTCATTTAAATGCAGGCGGCCTCCCGGAGGACGAAGGTAAGTAGCAACGAGCCTCCCTGGGTCTAACTCTCGTTACTTTCTGCTAGTTAACTTTTCTTTGTTCAAGGGTATTGATGTCCTTTCATAATTTCTTTTTAACCTATCTTAATTTCATTGCATTGTTACTCCCTGTGGTTTGCAATTAAATAACCTTCCTTAACACATTTACAAACACACGCATAGATCAAATCCCCTTTTATAAAAAACACACAACCCTAAATATGAACTGCTTTTGTGGGAATCAATCCATTGTTCGTACATCATGGACAAACACTAATCCTGGAAGAAGATTTCATTGTTGTCTTTATAATACTTGTCAGTTTTTTTTGTGGGTTGATCCCCCAATGTGTGCTCGAGCTGTAGCGATTATTCCAGGGTTGTTAAGATCAATAAATGCACTTGAAGAATCATTGAATGCAATGGAGGCTGGTAATCGAAGGTTGAAGATTTGTTTGATTTACAGTTGGTTATTTTTTTGTTTCTGCTACTTGATGTAATGTGTCAATGGTTGACTAATATTATGTTGTATTGAACTAATTGTCCAGCTATTGTACTGGTCAATAATTTTCCTTAATGAAGTTCATATTATGATATGTCATGACTTTTGTTATGTTGTTGTTTATAATCTAATGTTATGTTATTCATTATAAGCTAATGCATTCATTCATTCCATAAAAGTCATTACATTGTAGTCCCAAAACAGAAAAACATCAGCATACTAAACATGAACTTAAAGGTAGATAAGCATACAAATAAAAGTGAAATAACACAAGCAACAAAGCACATTAGATTTTGCCTTTTCCCTTGTCCTTTCCATCCTTGTTGTTCAAAGGCCTCTTCCTAAGTTCTTTCTCAACTACCTCAACATACACATACATAACCTTGTGCAAATGAACATAACTTAAAAAGTTTTGGTAATCAGCATCACTAACCAAAGGCTTTACACCAACTTCTAAAGTCTTAAGTGGAACCTTATAGTAGAAAAGTAATTGATTGTCCATCTCATAACCTAAACTATTCATAACCGTATTCAGAATAGCATCACTAAAGTCATGCATATTCACCATATCAACAAAACAAAACTCACCTTCAATGTATTCCAAGTTCGGGCCATCACTAAACCTTCCATAGTAGTGACATTTAATGCTAAAAAATTGTTCATACACATCTGTTAACATAGAAAATAACGATTGTCAGAATTGGATACATAATAATTAGGGCGAATTAAATAATTTTTGGTAATTAATCTTGAAATTAAACAATGAATAAACAACTTACCATATATCGCAATGTCAAATTCTTCACCTTCGGCTCTTATGAAGAAGTCTGGAATAGGATCCTCCATGATTAACAAAGTTTGGGGAGTTTTGAGAATGGTAAACTGGAATATGATGGGATTTGGTGCAATCCGTTTAATATGAAATGGGTTATAACAGAGTGATATGGGTAAACCCATGTACCAAAGCAGGTCTAATATAATTAATAAGCGAATTACCAAATATACCCCCACAGAAATATTACCTTTTAACGAGAGTTAGACCCAGGGAGGCTCGTTGCTACTTACCTTTGTCCTCCGGGAGGCCGCCTGCATTTAAATGAAGTTGGGGAGCAAACATGCAATTTTGGCAAACCACAGGGAGCAAACATACAATTTCCTCTTGATTTAATGTGCGTGATTTTAAGTATGATTTGTAATTGATACGCTTTTAATTATTTTCCAAACTAAATGATCTTGCAGTTTTTTTCAATCTCTAATTTTTAGTAACTGAATTGAATGTACTATAACTTAATTCAGTCTCTAAATATTCTCCAAAGTTAATGCCCTTTATTGCTTTTGTTTTAGAAAGTCTAACACAAAACTAAATCTTTACGTAAAAATTAGATTTCAGTTCGAGTCGAATCGAGGAAAAATTATATATTAAAAACGAAAATTATCCATGTATATTAGATACAATAGGTTGTTAAATTCAAACGAAAACAAACCACGATTATTAAAAAAACATAGTAAAAATCAAAATGTGTGAATCCTAAAATAAACCTAAGCTATCATTAAACACTGATATAAAAACTCAAAACAAGATTTGAATGATATTCGGCTCGTGGGTGGTGGTGGGGTCGTGTGCGTGGTATCCATAAACTAAATAATGTCGGTGGCCTTTCAGATCTGGTCATGTCGACGACGACAACAATACATTTCAGGAGGTACTCAAAGATTTCTTCGAGAAAGATTTGAAAAACGTTAAAAAAATTAAAAAAATTATAAACACAAACACAATATATAAAAATTTTAAAACACAATATATAAACCTAGAAAAAAATAATTCAAAACAACTAACAATACATGTTGGTGGTGTGATCGTTGGCGGTTTGTTGGGATATATGAAGCATTGGTGAAACCATTTTTATTAATGTGATTTGTTTGTGTGTGCAGAAGGTTGAAAGAAACTAAAGGGGAAAGAGTGAGATTTATACTATATTTGTGTAATGGGCCACAACTAAAACTTGACTGTTATTGAGAAATGATATTCCTTATTTACATTTTATTAATTTGAATAATTAGCCAGACAACTAAAAAATTTAAGCATGCTTAAAATATAAACTTAAAATTAAGTTTTCAACTTTTGTGAGTGCTCTTTTATAAGGAGTAAAGATAAAAAAAAAAGTATAGATAATGTACCATAGTAATTTACATATAAAAAATATAGAGGAATGACATTAGGTTAGGATAACGTTATAAAGGAGTAAATTATCATAATAGTTGAGTAAGGATGCAGTAAGAAGAGAAATTAAAATGTGAAGAATAACAAGGATTTCTGACCACATATTTAAAATAGAACTGAGAAATTTAAAAGGATATGCATCTGATTTTTGTAGGTGTGTCTGAAATGCATGGTTGTGATTTCTTCTCATCCTTATCATTTTAATTATTCTTCTTATTTGATCCTAACTCATTGATGTTATTCATATTAAAAAAACTCAGTTAATGGAAAACACAATATGTACACGAAAGTCATCTCGTTACGTCATTTCATTTTTGAGAATAAATAAATAAATTTATAGCGAAAACAACCATCTCATGCAAAAACTTATACAATTAACGTTACCTTAAATCGATTCATCGTTGAAGTTCCAATCAACATAACACATGAAAAAACATAATGACGAACCAAAACACGTCGTTTGTTAAATAAATTTATATCTCCTAATAAAATGAAATAATTTACAAGTTCTTAAAGCTAAAAACATTAAAAACAATTCCTTAAATAGCATAAATGTACAATTGTTTAAAGCTGCAACATTAAAATCGTATTAAAAACATTACCTTATTTATCTAGGAAAATTAGTCGTCCTAAAATGTATGAAAAAAATCAAACGCTTAACAATTGCATCCATTAAAAACATTGCCATGTATAAGCATCTTCTACAAAACCAGTGTAATTTGTTTTTTTAAAAACGGTTCCTTAACAATTGCATCCATAAAAAAACGGTTCCTTAACAATTGTACGCCATAAAAACCATTCCTAAATTATACTGTTTTTTTTTTGCATAACTCGGATGGGCCATATAATTCGGTTCACTCAACAGTGTTAAGCCCATACACCATGGTTCAAAAAACTATAATGCGTATCTTCTTCTATACGCTCCTTCAATCCCCCTAATCAATATTCAGTTTCAGTTTTTCAGTTAATATCAAAACGTATCTGATATTTTTGGTAAGTCTTAATGATGATTAAGCAATAACGCGTATATCATTTAAGATATACCCTCCTCTCCTAAAATATCTCACAAATCTGTTTCCTATATAAATCCCCACTGCAAATATGTTTTGCTCCACAATTATCTACATCCATGGAAAAAAAATGTTCAAAGCGCTTAGATAAAAACTCTCTCTTCTTAATCTCTATTCTTTGTTGTGCTGCCATAGAATGGAATGAATTGATGTCCATTCCTGCAACAGTACATGACCTAAGTGCTTTCTATTTACTGTGAATACCAAATGCATACTAAAATCCGAGGTAATTTATTATACCTCATATTTATCTCATATAAAAAAACACTCACTAAAATTATTTTGTCGCGGCGTGAAAGATTATTGCAAGATCAATTTAATTGATTTTAAATCATACCTCGCAGACATGGTAAGTATTGACTATTATCATTTTTATATATTTGATTTGATGTGGGTAATTGCCAATTTTTTCCATGTCCGTTGTAAAACCCGAAAAAGTATTTGGGGAAAACTGATTTTTTAAATTGATTTGTAGCAATTGGTGAATGAGTGTGTTGTATAAAACTAAATTTTTCACTTTCTTTTTTATTAAGGTTTCGATTCAAAAAAGTGATAATTGTATTTCTTGATTGTGCAGGTTAAACGCAATTGAGCATCTAAACATGGCCATGTTGTCAGATAATGTTTTTTTACTGTTTGATATTTCCTGAGTTGTGATTTGGATATAGGTTCATCTAATATTATTTTTACTTTTTGTTTTTGCAGGATCCACTTCAATCTACAATCATTCGACAAAATAATCTACGTGAGTTTTAATTGTATTGAAATACTCTTTGGCAGTAATTGTTTTTGAGTCAATTATTGGTTTTTTTTATCAAAATGTTATGCATATTGTTTGAGAACCAACTGTTTGATGAAGTCTCAGTTAAATTAGAAGATATTAAAACAGTAAAACTTAGGATTTTTTAGAAGCATACTTAGATTATGATGATAACTCTTTTTTGATCGATGATTATATGATGGCCACCTTTAGACAGTGAAAAAGTATGCAAGAGTGTCTCATGTGAACTGTCCCATAACTGTAGAGTGCCAGTACTTACTTTCTACACTCATAAGGGTACCATACCTAAAAGAATAGAAAGAAAATATTTAATCATCTAGATAGTATTAGCTAATGTAGAGTGCAATTACACGTAAATTATCTGTATATATACGTCATGTCACTATGAACATGCATTATAAACCTTGATTGTAGATGTACAGCCATTTAAAAACTAGAAAGTTTTATGTTTATGGAGTTAAAACTATTTTAGGTAGTAAAAGTTTTTAAATGTCCTACACAATACAAAATGTGTATGTTTGTTTTGGAGTGTCCTAGGTTTGTTTCGATCCCTAAGTTTACGGGAAAATTTGATCTTTAGGTTTCAAATCAGTACCGAAAATACAATTATATTTTGGTGCAAAATCATGCCCATTGAATAAAAAGGTGTCTGTTACAAAACTTCTAAGTTCTATCATCCTACAGGATTGTAAAGATATGATATTCTGGAATCTGTAAGTGTGGCAATATCATCCTAGCTTTGGAAACTTACTTACAAATGAGGCATCTAATGTAGTGAATTGTTATAGAAAATTATAAAGAATAAGTTTTTAAGAAAAACAGTTTAAGGTCCCCCAAATTAGCACGACCCGTTCGAATACCAGCACTTAATAGTTATAAGAAACATAAAATATAAATTTTACATAGTTATTTTGTAATTTTTAATTTCGGATCATACATGTTAATTTTTATTTATGCATGTTAATATTGAGTCTTACTTTTATTTGTTATTTTGAACAACGGTCTTCCATATTCAATAATTGTAGGTCCTAAAACATAAAACTATTATTAAAGGAAGAATCAAACCAGCTTTGGTGAAATGAGTGAGGTTCAGGAGATGAAGAACAAAAAATCCATTGGTATTCATGTATTTGCTATTAAATTATAAATCAAGTTTAGATGGGTTCACTTTCTATATTAAAGTTGTGTGTTGCATGTTTAAGTGGGTCAATATCAGTACAAGTCAAAATGGATCGTGTCATGGTGGGGTTAACCCGCAAACTATAATTGTGCATCTTATTCTTTAAGATGATTTGTTAATTATAACTAGAGAACTACACTGAACCAATATTTACATATTTATTTGCACAAAATGGTCTAGGACCAGTTGATGTGGATGTGTATATGGATGATGAGTGACGGGTGGATGAAAGCTTTTGAAGTCACACCACTTATTCAATGGTTTATAGAGGTTGCTCGAGTCCCCTTGCACGTATTTTCAGTATCCCATCATGCTACATGTACACGTGAGTGACCATGAAGTAGAATGAAAGCTAACCTGCTTCAGAACCTACAGAATATATATATGGTAAAATTTGTTGGTTTGTAAGTGATCCTTACATTATGTCTTTTGATGAATGAAAAGTTAATTCTATTAGTTCCTCAGAATATTCCACCTTTGATAGTATTACGTCAATTATGTAGATTTTGTGCATCTTATTCTTTAAGATGATTTGTTAATTATAACTAGAGAACTACACTGAACCAATATTTACATATTTATTTGCACAAAATGGTCTAGGACCAGCTGATGTGGATGTGTATATGGATGATGAGTGACGGGTGGATGAAAGCTTTTGAAGTCACACCGCCGATTCAATGGTTTATAGAGGTTGCTCGAGTCCCCTTGCACGTATTTTCAGTATCCCATCCTGCTACCTCTACACGTGAGTGACCATGAAGTAGAATGAAAGCTAACCTGCTTCAGAACCTACATAATATATATATGGTAAAATTTGTTGGTTTGTAAGTGATCCTTACGTTATGTCTTTTGATGAATAAAATGTTAATTCTATTAGTTCCTTAAAATATTCCACCTTTGATAGTATATTACGTCAATTATGTAGATTTTGTATTATGAAAAGATTATATTCCATGTGACTCAGTAGATTTCGTAACCAACTATTTTTATAGATGCAGTATGGGTGGGTGTGTAACCGGAAAAAAAACATGTTTGGATAACTTCGCAATATTTTCAAGCTGGGTCAAAATAGACCATGTCAGTTTGCATAGCGGCCAACATATTTTTGACTTCTTACGTAACCACTGAAAATGTTAATGGGTTGCAAGCTAACCCTTTTTGAAATTTTTTATTGCACATAATCTATGAGCTTCCCAAATTTGTTATTACAATGCCGGAAGTGATTAATGAAGATGATGAATTGCTGAAAAGTCTTAAGGCGTAATGGGGCACTAGCATCTATTATGCCAGTGTTTACTACATTCTTGGAGATGAACGAATATAACCCTAGTGGAAGCTATTAGGTGTTTGAACAACCTTAAGTGGAAAAACGGATTAAGGTGTGTATTATGATGCTGTGATCACTTTAGTCCTCTTGCTGTGCAACTCTTTAGTCGATATGCCCATTTTAGGCAACTTCTCTTATCTTCCATGAGGCTTCCATTGTCAGCATACTGGGTAACTATAATCATCTCATTGCGTTCACCACAGTACTTAATGAAAGAAATGATGTTTTCATGTTGGAAGCTAGAAATCATCTCAACTTCATTACGGAACTGCCCATTTAACGGCTTTTGATCATACTTAATAGTTTTATTTAACCTCTTTAGGCTTCGTTCTTCTCCAGATAATGTTATTAAGACATATTATTCTTAACAATTTTAGCTTTACCATATATTTTTAGCAATAATCTCTTTAATTATTCATGTGATCCCATGATCGATTTTAAAATTTATTTTGTATTTATTTTTTATAACAAACTTAAATTTTTAGTATATAAAAATTTATTTACATTCAATTATTCATACAATTCTATTTACATACAATTATTTATAGGCAATAAAAATTCGCATGAAACTATTAACATACTTAATTTTGCTACATTCCTTTGTCAACACTATGTACAAGAAATATGTTAATACTATATCTCTGTTTATAGTCTAATACTTCCATTATTGTACCGTCTCTATTGATAGTTTCTTTACTCACATATATTCATCTACGATCATCGATCGGTTAAATGTTCGTCTGTAATAGATTATTGGTCGATTTCAACACTATCTACTATATGTAAAATAAAGAAGACGATACACATCTGTTATTTTAATAATTACAATCCAAATTTTATCATACCTACTTATAAAAAAAAATGAAACCTTATGTGTGTTCGTTGTTGTTTATCATATCACCCGCATATTACTTATAAAAAAAATGTTAACGGAACAAACTTTAAAAAGAAAGTTATCGTACAAAGATTAAGAATTACACCCTCCGACAAGCGTTTACCGTTAAAGATCACTCGAAAACAGTTTTCAACTTTAATTTCATTTGGAATGACTAAAATCCATGGACAATCTGTTTCAAAATTGAGTTATGCCACGTCATGTTTCACTCACGTATAACTATACATAGCTTTTTCGAAATTGAAAAATAAGAGAAGTTTGAAGGTTGTAGTTTGTGATCCGGAAGGGAACATATATAAAATAACGTACAAGGTTCTATATATTTTTAACTATTTTGGACAATTTTCTTTTAATTAATTTTACTTTCAATTGTTAGGTGTTCACGGCATGCGTATTGGCTGTTGACTTCATTCGCTCTCAAATTTATCAAGTTTGATGAAAAAATGCATGCAACTCTATTATTATGAATGTTACAAAGTTAAACGTTGTACTTCATGTTTTTCTTTTCATGTTTTTCATGTTTTTTTTTGTTTTTTTATCTATTACGAAGTTAGGCGGGCCTTCGCTCTCATATATGTCAACTTGAAGATTAAAATGCATGGATCTCTATTATGATTGTTAGAAAGTTAAACGCTTATCGAATAATTCATGTTCTTTTTGTATGATTTTTCATCTATTACCAAAACCCGCTTAATTTACTTTAATACCGGCATCTGTTTGTTATTTCTTATAAAAATCACTCATTAAGCTAAAACCGACGTTAGACGGGTCTTTAAGCTAGTCAAAACTAAAATTAGAGTATTTCAAGGAATTATATAAAAGTATCAAATGTCATTATTAGGAAATAAAAACGCTTATAACTGTCTTTGATTAGTTTCAAGAGTAATTGAATAACCTTTTATATATATATGGCAATGAGATATTGTAAATAAGTATTAGGTATATAACTATTTCTTTTGAAGCGTCGTAACTTACGAAATTGTACATATCAAATGTCATTACTAAGAAATGAAAACGCCTATTGTAATAAATTACTAATATTCTGTTAGCAAAATGTTAATGTTAGTAAAACACATATATGCCTATAAAAGGAGGGTAGTAATCAACATAGAGTTACGTACATTACATTAGCTACTACTTTTAGTACTCTCCATCTCTGATTAACAAGAAACTAGTTTTAGTAGTCTAAAATTAAAAATGATGAATGGGAAAATTGCGATCACACTGCTATGTTTGCTAGGTAATATGTATTTCATTGGTTGCATTAGGTTTGAAAAAGATTTATGTATTGGATTAACATTATGTGTTTATGAATGCAGTAGTTTGTCAACAATTTAGTAGCATGAAGGCAATGGATTTGGATGGTGGTGATGTTCATCCAGATGCATGCAGCAGGAGGAACATAGGATTGTGTGACAATGATTGCCCACCAATGTGTTGCGCCAAGAAGTGTGCAGAGCAAGGCGGAAATATCGGTCAATGCGAGAGTGGCCCTTGGAGTACTAATTCTCTTTGCATGTGCACCTTCTGTTAATTCTCGATCTTTACTAATCAAATCATGTTCATCTTTTCTCTTCACTATCAATGCTAAATTTTGATTTTACGGTTTTACATATATACTACTTTCTAATACTTCGTCTTCAACTATTCTAGATAGGCCCATCTAAATTAGCTCATACAGTTCTGTATTCGTGCTTTCCATACTATGGCTATCTTAAAATGTAGTTTAGTAGTAGTTGCTAATCAATAAATGTTATCGACTATTCGAAACAATATAGCAATTATATTATTCTGAACACAAAAAAGTATAAATGTTTACAAATGAGCCCTAAACAAATTGCAGGCCTATGATAAACATGAGCCCTAAACAAATTAATAGTTTAAACCTTATAGTTTTGTCAAAGGGTATTCTTAAACAAATTAGAAAGAAGTGATAAACATTACGTAGTGGAACACTCCTTAAGCTGCACATTTGTCGCTCGCAAACCCAGACGATGATGAAAATGCGTAACTGCACAACAGTAGACATAGATTTCTATAAGCATGTCGGTACGTGATTATATCCAAGTGGACAATACTGGGTAAAACTATAACTTATTACTTAGGCCAACTTGTAGCCTAGTAACACTATAAAATATTATAACATGTTGTAGAGATTTGATCTCTACAACTCTGATTACTAGCGCAGAATATTATGATTGTGAAGAACAGTCGATAGAAATTTGATCTCTACAATTCTGATTACTAGCGCGGAATATTATGATTGTGAAGAACAGTCGATAGAAAAGAAACATACAAGGTAAGTCTCTAATTGTTAGATTAGTTTTATTGAAAGAATTACGTAATTGTTCTTTCCCCATCACCTCCTTCTAATGACGTGAGGGGAACCGACTATTACAAGACTTACAGGTCGGGTTAGGCTTGGACACAACCAACCGACCTTTATTCTTGGCTAATTATGGAACTAAACAATTATCCTCTAGACAAGACATAGGCTAATATAACGACTAACATATAATAATTTCCACCTTAGGCTTATATTAACCTATCCCAAAACTCAGTGTGTCCAGGTACCACCTTCTTCAAGACATGCGCAATATCGTGTTCAATACCTTGTTGGAATCAACTAGCTTTTCTCAATCTTTTGCTGAAAAAACAATGTAACAATGGAAAGGAAAAATAGAGAACAAACGAGGCAAATGTTTTTGTACTAATTAAGGGTGAATGGAGGAGTAAATTGCAAGTACATATTGCCTTAGCATTTAAAGGAAAAACTTGCAAGAAATAAGGAACATGACTCCACTTAGCCTATGACTAGGACTTTCAAACCCACATGGTTTGATTTATTCAAACTTCAAACTGAAACAAAATAAGTGCCACAAAAGTAGCTAACTTAATTCTGAATTATTTTCACATTTTCCCCCTTAATTCACAAGTTCAGACCTTCTTGTTTCCCATAAGATTTCGCAACTCCTCATGCTTTACCTTTTCCATTGCCTTAGTCAGAATGTCTTCTTACCACCGACATGACTAACTATGATTTCTCCATTTTCAGCACACCCTCTAATGAAATGATATCAGATATCAATATGTTTGCTACGCCCAAGGAACACAGGATTTTTCATTAATTCTAAGGCTGATTGATCAGCAAACAAAGCAACAGGTGGTACTATTTGCTTCGTTATCTCAGTGTGAAGATGTCGCAGCCAGATGCCCTGGCATGCTGCCATAGTTGCAACTATAAACTCTGCTTCACATGATGATAGTGCTACAAATCGCTGCTTTTGAGATGCCTAAGTGACCAAATTTCCATTCACATAAAACGCCATTCCCCTGTGCTCTTTCTATCTTTACATCATTAGCTAGATCACTGTCTGAGTAGCCTGTGATGGTGACTTTACTTTCTCTTTTTGTGTAAAGTTGACCATGATCACGAGTGCCCTTTACATACCTTAGGATACCCTTTACGTGCTGTTCAGTTGGCTTCTCCATGAAACGACTGACCACTCCCACTACAAATGAAATGTCAGGACCAGTGTGAGTCAAATACCTCAATCCTCCGACTATATTCCTGTATTGAGTGGGATTTATCAACTATCCTTCTCCATCTTAGGCCAACTTATAGCCTAATAACACTATAAAATTTATAACATTTACTTACTAAATTAAATGTGAAAGAGTAAGTAATAGAGAGGAGCACTAAAAGTATATACTTACTGAATATTGAGTAAACAAAAGTATTTTCTATTAATTTCTACTCAAAAAGAGTACTCAAAAGTTAATTTTTATCATCTCCTACTTTTAAGAAAAAAGATTAAGTAATAAAGGGGAGCACTAAAGGTAATTACTTACTCAATATTGAGTAAGCAAAAGTCTAAAATTTTTAATGACTCTTTTTTTAGTAGGGAAAAGAGTAAGCAAAGGTTTTTGCTTACTTTTATATGCATTTTGTTTTAGAAAGGAAAAGTTATAGTGACTTAAATGATTAAAAATTTTATTAGTAAGCAAAATTTTTAGTAAGTAAATGGCATTTATTTTGTAGTGTACCTTACGTAACTTTAAGTTTAGATTTATGGATGTACATTTACAAAAGTTATTTACGTAAAAACATAACCCATTAGCCTTTTTTTAGGCACTATAAGATTTAGGCTGTGATAAAACCGTTTAAAAATGCCCCTCAAAACTTACTATATCTAAAATAACTAACTCATTGCCTGATAAATGCATGTATCCCAAAAGAGCTTATGCTTTGGCAGAAATAATTCTAATGAGCGTCTAATCCATTAATCCAAAAAATAGAAAAAACACGAAACTACTAACCTGGTTATTTTCTTAACTGTTTCTTAGCAAGCAGCACGGCATGGCATTTTCAATCTTTTTAAATAACGTACAGCGCCAAAGTATCGGGTTCATGTCCCATATAAGTCGGTATCTAGAGCTGCATTTATACTTTTTTTTTATTTTACTTGTTCTTGTTCTTTGTAGAATATTGATAATCAATGAATCTATGAAGGGGTTTGTTGATTTCTAGAGAGAGAAAGTTAGAGAGAGAAAGTGAGAGAAATATGTGAATTTTATTAAGTGGAAAACAAGAAATGACAACAACCAACCCCTTTCCATGGTGGAAAGGGGTATTTATAGTTCCAAGTCATAAGTGGACTTGGGCCGGTCCATGACAAGCCCATGGACCGGTTCTTACTTAAGTTAATAAGCAAATAATAACTAATTACTAACTACGAGCTATTACAACATGAATCATATTGTGGAGTGACCGATACTTCTAATATACGTTAAAACGTATTTCTAACAATCTCCCCCTAAGGGAGGTCACTCCACGTTACAAAGTTCTAAACCTAGCATACTATACTAAGTCTTCGTTCTTTAGCTCGTAGTCCTTTCTTCTTTTCTTTCTTTTGTTGTGAATATGTTGGTTTGATCTTTTTGGCTTTGACTTGAGAGTATTGTTCTTTGGCCTTTCACGTGCGATCTTTGCCTTTCTTGTGAACTTTGCCTCCTCGTGACTTCATGTTCCACACACTTACGTCTTTTTGTTGGATTCTTGAAAGCTTCAGAGTTTGATACAGCGGAAGACTTCATCTTGTACTTTCTTGAATTTTTGTTGCAAAAGACATAAGCATGTGGGAACGACTTTTACAGGTACACCGCAACACCACCGTCTTCACTGGTACACAGCAACGCCACCGTCTTCAACAGGTACTCAGCAACGCCACCGTCTTTAGCAGGTACACAGCAACGACACGAATAAAATGGCTTTGAACATTTTATTCTAATTCGGTAGCATTTTACCTCCGGTCGGTGAAGACCGTTGGACGATATTAGATATCGTACCCGTGACGGATAGTTTCAATTAAGTAACTTCCTGACAGGATTTCGCGGGTAAACCCGTTCTCTTTATTCGACCGTCCAAAGCTGACTGCGAACATAAAGAGTGAATCACTTGGATAAATTATCCTTGTGATTAGAAGTCGTCAATTCATGAAACCTGGAACAAGTGAATTTCAATTAAGATTTTCACCATCGTTGCTTTCCAGTTGTCACGAGCTCGATTCATAAAGAATCTTGCACGTTACCTACCAAGTGCTGTTTGATGTTGACACTAGAAGGATTTCCACTCGTCACTGTGGTCAATAAAGAGTCACTCTGAGTGTTCTGGCAAGATCATATGATAATGTGAAGAGGCCTGGAACGAGTTTAAGTTCAATTAAGAGTTAAACCACTGTTACCTTCCAGTTTTTCACAAGATTGGTTCTAAAAGAACCGCACGTGTAACCTACCATGAGCTTGTTTGATGTTGGCTCAAGCAGGATTTCCATCTTCATTGTAATCCTTACGTATTACTCGGATGTTCTGGCAATATTACAAGAATATTGCGTAGGACTCATGAAAATCTCTTACTTTTCACAGTGTGTGAGAAAGCAAGGAATAAATGGAAAGTGTCCTAATGAGACTTTTGATGATCTCTTGGCTCTAGACTCGATTGTGCATTTTGATTTAGTGAGCGATGGCTGGAGAGGAGTGCCACCTTTTCAATACCAGTTTATTCGGAGTGAATAAACCGATAGATAACGTGTTGATCTCCGTGTGATTAAAACAAATACCTTTTGAGAGATATTTGAGTTAGCTGGGGAAGGGTTGTGCATTGCATCACTGGGTCCATGATGTCTTTCTTCAATACCGAGAATCATTAACAAAAATGACCTCAATAGCATATGTATTGACCCGGTTTCTGCCTAAAGTTGTAAGGAGGGCTTCTTTCTTTACACCCTTTATCTTTACATTTCTTTTTCATTCTTCAACCCCTTCAATGCTTACCAATACGTCATCACTAGCACCTTGTTGTGATTGTTCCAGTGCTAGCTTAAGTACTTGGTCGGCATTCAGCTACGTTCACATTCTTTCTCCATCTTTCCTAGGACTTCTAATTCTATCTATGGAATTGTCCTTGGGAAGATTCCATCGGCTCTGATGAATCATTGGACTAAACCTATTCCTACCACCCTTTTGTCACCACATCCGTCGTGAGTTAAGCGTGTTTTGGGAAGGAATTGCCACCATGAAAAATCATTGAAAATCACCTAAAGTACTTGTGATATTGAAATCAAAAGTTTTGTACCTTAGGTGTTTTGTTCATCAAAAACGCTCCCCCTTAACACGTGCTTTACACATATTAAGTTGGATAATCTTTAAGTCTTTTTCATCTTTTAGCCAAGTATCACTTACGTCTCCTTAATCCCATTTTCTCCCCTTATCCAAAATGTTAACCATTAATATTTGGGATATTGAATGGATTAACCGGTCTTTGGGTAAAAATGAAATCGATGTTTTGGCCATAGAACAAGTTATTGCTCCCCCTTAAGTTAATAAGGGATAGTTGTAGTGCTTTGGTATGACATATTTTGAAAGATTTAGAATCTCGTGAGAAATTCTTGAAAAATTATCATACCTTAACACTACAGCAAGCCATACAAGCACATTATTCACAAATTTACATATTCACAATTGAAAACCAATATAAAGTGACCTGAGATGTACGACCCATCAGATGGATCGTTGCAGTAGCTTGTGGTGCACTAAATACGGTCTTCCACCCACGAATCTTTCCAAGCTCCTCATTAATCTACGTTCACGGAGCTTTTGATCGATCTTTTTGATCACATACTTTGCCATCTGCCGGTAACCCGGATGCCAATCCTCCGTCATCTCTGGCAAAGTCCCACCCGAGTTCAGATGCTCCAACTTTTCTCTAACTTGTATAAGAGTTCCATCACTATACTTGTGGAGCTCCCCCACCCTCATAAACTTCATCAAACCTCGACTGTTCAAGTAGAAGATGCCGGAATTCGGGACAGAAATGCCGGTATAAGGACATCTTTCTACATGTTGAGGTAGCACTTGATTCACAGGACGGGTTAAATTGAGCTTCCTCTGATAGCTTTCGACTCCCAACTGAAGATCTTCAACTCGTGACTTGATGACAATGCTTCGTGTGAACATGCGAAGTGCTGTATTCAAAGCAATCAGGTCTTCACGAGGAATGTGTGTAAGTTGATCTCGGGTCATCAGAAGCAGCATATCTTCGATATCCTCAAGGCGAATGATGGAAAAGTCTCCTTGCTGGATTTTGTATTCCCTGTCATCCTCCCTTTTCAAACGAATCTCCGTCACATGATAGTAGCCGTTCTTGGCTTCAGTTTTCATTCCTAGGATGCTGGAGATGCGGATGTCGGATCTAACATTGCTTCCAGAATTGACCAAGCAGCAACCCCTGTACGCCCTTCGGACTCGTTCGTCCCAATGAGATGCACCTATGACAGCATACATATCATAATTACGATTCATTTTTGGGACCCAGAGTCGATTTACCTTTTCCTCGATGAAGGGTATTGTCCCCCAGTTGGCAGCTTTCAGCAAAGTCAGGGATGTTGCGTACTTTGATGACCCCTTTAGTAGATACACAAGATCATTGGTGACGAAGAAGTCAAGAGCAATCTGATTATCTTGAGCAGGATCCATTGGAGGTGGAGCTCGTTCTGATACATGAAGACCTGGCCGTTGAACGGTATTCAGAGCCTTCAGGATTTCATCGGCATAGTACTCGAGCTCCATTCGGGGTAATCGGGTTTTGGCACACAGTCTCTTATCTTTCAGTGCTTTCTTCACCAAGGATGGAGTAACCGAAGTCTTATACTCATGAGAAAGAAATGCACATAAGTCAATCGGACTTCGGATACGGAGATACAGCACATCTTTGTCAGCATCTGTGATCGGATCATATTGTGCTGCTGCCGTGATCCAAGCTTGTGGTGGTGCAGACTCGTCTATCTCCAACGTGTCTTCCCAGGGACGAATGCTTGGTTCAGGAACCGTAGATTGTTGTGCTTGTTGTAGAGGAGTGGAAGTGCGAACATCTACTGGTTCAGTTTCAGGCATTTCGGCAGTGTCGTGAACTGGGGAGTGTTGTGCAGCTTTGGGTTCCGTCACTGATTCTGCAATCACAGGAGGAACAACAACAGAACTAATAGGGTTAGTGGTAATAGGTAAAGATACAGCGATAGAGATACCGGGAGCCGAAGACGCTGTAGTGGCATTCACATCGTGGCGCCACTTAGTTCGTCTTGATTCCGAGGATGTCGATTTGTCCTTCTGTGCTGCATCTTTTGTGGACTTGGTTCCAGTCTTAGCAGCAGTTTTCTTGGAGCTGGTAACCTTGTCTCCCTCTTTCGGCTGTTCACCCCCATCATCATCCTGATTGTCATCCCCGTTACTATCCCTAACACTCTCCTGATTCTCATCACCACCATCGTCGCCATCATCATCATCATCCTCGTCATCATCCTCATCATCCTCATCATCATCACCACCCTCGTCATCGTCTTTATCCTTTTCTCCTTCTTCTTCTTCTTCTTCCTCTTCTTCACCCGTACCCTCTTCTTCACTTTCTTCCCTTTCTTCCTCAGGTAAGATGTGATATGGTACCACACTTCCAAACGTCTTGAATAATCTATCATCCTCCATGATAGCATCATTCAGGGATTTATATAGAGCCCGTTGAATCCTCGACTTATCATACGACCCAAGTTCCACCATACGAGCCTTAAGGATCTTCTTCAATTCAAAATCCGTCAGGTCATAAGCAATCTTATAGGCGGCTTCTGAAGGGTTGGATGATTTGACCATCAAGTTGTCAGCAGCAAGTGTCTTCAACTCATCGCGAAGTTTAGGCATTAAGGATTCAACGGATTCTTGCACTCTTTCTTTCACAGATGCTTCAAGTGCTTCTTTTTGTTCCTTATATTTATCCCTCATCGCTTGAAGTCTGGTAATACGTGCAGCATGCTTATCAGCCTCAGCCTGCTTAACCCGAGCAAGTTCTTCTGCATGTGCTTTTCTAGTCAACTCCATATCTGAAGCGAACCTAGCAATCATCTCCTCTTGGGCTTTCCTAGATTCTTCTTCCCTCTGAGCTCGTCTTTGCAACTCTTGGCGAAGTTCATCCATTTCGCGTTTGTTAGTATCAAACATTTCGGCCATCACTAATGCAGCCATTGCAGATGTTGCAGAGCTGCTTTGGGTTGACTGGAGGGGCTCGGTTGTTACTGCTGTACTAAGGATGGGGATTATGGGTGGTGGAAGAAATGGTGTTGAAGCCGGTCGGGTTGGTAAAGGTTGTATGGGTGGAGGTTGAGTTGTTAAGGGTTGAGTTGACACCATGATCGTAGGAGCAACAGGTTCCTTTTCCACACTTGCTGAAATAGGGATTGATGGCTCCTTCGAAGTGGAATAGTGTTCAGGTGACCCAAACTCATCAACATCATCCGGTTCCTCGTACTCATCCTCGATATTTACCCTCGCACCTGAACCACTACCGCCTGTATCTTTCCTACTCCTTTTAATAGCAATCTTCATCATTTGTTGCTCGGATTTATCAAGAGTAGGATCAACAATATCTTCTTCATCACGTAGACGCATCAAATCCTTACCCTTTCCCTTCTTACCCTCTGACTTCTTCTTCTTTGGTTCGGGTTCAGGTAACGCAGCTGGTTGTTTGCGTTTACCTTTACTCTTAACCGTTGTCGATGAGTCTTCTCCAGTCTGAAGGTTTTCTTTCAGCCTTTTGATTTCTATCTGCAGTAGCTTGTAATCTGCAGAACCTTTGATTTTATCAGATAGAAGGTAATCAGGAACAGGACCCGGAATCACACCAATAGACGGTCCTTCATGCCTTAGATCTACAGTATCATCAGCTTCTTCAGTGTGATAGCGACCTGCTGTACGCCTATCAATAGTATTATCAAGCTTCATAAAATAATTAATGATTAGCTTAATAAACCGAGGATAAGGAAAGAAGTTTGTCTTCAGCTTCTTGTTGTAGAAGAGCTGAAATGTGAATTCTTCCCATATCAACAAAGCATAATCTGAATTTGCAGCTTTGTACATGCCATAGAAGAGGTTCATTATCGGACTGCGCAAAGCATCATGGCCACTCGTTTTTGGTGTAAGGCATTTACTGAGAATACCCATCAAAGCTCTCCAGGGTTGTCCTACCTTAGCAGTAGTAAACTCAGATGCAACTCGTATTTCCGGACATCCAAGTGCGTCAAATAACTCCACGAGTTCATCTTTAGTGGGATCCCTCGAGAATGACATGCCCTTGGGTGTATCCCGTATACCAAGAATCTTACGGAAGTCTGAAACGGTGAGTGTCTGCTGCTTGTTGTCGATGGTGAAGGTGATCTTGTTCGAAGTGATTTCCTTGGTTGCCCAAAATTCAAACATATACTCATAAGGCACCGAGGCTGTACTCCTAAGGGCGTTCTTGAAATGAGAGTTATCAAGAATGGCTATGGCGACCTTAAAACCATGGTGAGTGGATTTAGAGACTTGCTTCAACCGGTAGTTGTTGGGTATAAACTTAAGGGTTCGAGCTTTAGCAATATCGGCTTCTCTAGATTCTTGGATAGCTTGTACTGTTGGATTAGTCATTTTATCTGCTTAAGATAAGACATGAAAGGTTGATGCACAAAAACAGATAGATATATATCATTCTTACTTCTAAGAATAACACATTTCATAAGATAAAACAACAAGTACATAGATAGCATGCAAACAAGAATAATCAAACTCTTCATCCGGAACTTTTCCTCATTCGGAACATCTTCATCCGGAACATTTCCTCATTCGGAACTTCTCCTCATTCGGAACTTCTTCATCCGGAAGTTCTTCATTCGGAACTTCCTTCATCCGGAAGTTCTTCATTCGGAACTTCCTTCATCCGGAAGTTCTTCATTCGGAACTTCCTTCATCCGGAACATTCCTTCATTCGGAACTTCCTTCATCCGGAAGTTCTTCATTCGGAACTTCCTTCATTCGGAAGTTCTTCATTCGGAACTTCCTTCATTCGGAAGTTCTTCATTCGGAACTTCCTTCATCCGGAAGTTCTTCATTCGGAACTTCCTTCATCCGGAAGTTCTTCATTCGGAACTTCCTTCATTCGGAAGTTCTTCATTCGGAACTTCCTTCATTCGGAAGTTCTTCATTCGGAACTTCCTCATTCGGAAGTCCTTCATTCGGAACTTCCTCATTCGGAAGTTTTTCAGAAGAAATCCTTCATTCGGAAGTTCTAAACCATGTTCATCCGGAACTTTTACAAACGAATCTCAGATGTTTATTCTAGCGCGTTTGTGAGTTTCTAAGGCAAACTAAGGCATTTTAAACATCATTTAACCTATTCCGAGCAAATCCCACCATAAATCCCTAATCAATTTAGCCTAATTTAATCAAAAACCCTAATTGGATTAAACTGATTGATTGAGCATGTTTTAACAGAATTATATGATAAGAAATGAGGATTAGAAGTTAACATATTGATGTTTATACCTTATTTAATCGAATGAACAGGAGCTAGATGAATGAGCAAGTGATTTTTCAGAGCGTGTGTTTGTGTATTCAACAATGGCGGCAAGATGAATAAACAGTGAAAGGAGAATAGTGAGAGGCGGGGGGTGTGTTGTTTGACTTAGGTCAAAAATTTGACAATTTTCTATAAATCACACTTTTAGTCCCTCTATTATCTATACTTTTCCTTTTTGTTTCTAATTTTTTCCATTTCACTTAACTCTTGTTTAACGTACACACAACTTAGCAAACACAATCTATAAGCATATCCCCAAAATCAAAAAGCCATGCCTATCACAAGTCGTATTCTAAGGCAAAACCACTCAATTCCCATGTAGCCTTTAATTTTCACATTCACTTTTGAAAATCAATTTTAATGACGAAGATGATTTTACTATTTTCTCCCCCTTAAACGATGACCCGTTTTCTATTTAAAGAGCTGTAGTCATTGTTTAAAGAGTCAAATAGTGATGAAAGCATTTCCAATTTATATCTTGAAAAATTTGATTCGTGGATTTAATAAGATTTCTCTTATTTTAACAAATTAATGCACTGAGACGTACACCAATTCGTGTTAGACCAAGTTATAAAGTAAACTTGATCCCTTTGCATGATTTGGCTTGTAAATCACGCCCGAGAAAATTAATTCCCGTTCTGAGCCAACGTTTTCCAAGGAAATACGTGACTTTAATATGAAAACCGGGTTGCAGTCTGAAATAACTACAAGCCATAATGGGCATGTTTTAAAAATGTACAACTTTTATACGGACTCTATTTATGGCACCGTGTCAATATTGATCGACATTTCTAAGGCCGTAAATATTACCGTACTAAAAGACATGCCCGATTTAAAACGAAAAATATTTTTGGTTTTTCTTGGTTTTATATTTTTTATGGTTTTTCTAGGTTTTATATTGTTTATGGTTTTTGTTGGTTTTATATTTTTGTATTTTCTTTTTGTGGTTTATATATTTACGATAATATACATGATCACAACCAAAGGATACTCTGAATAGTTTACCACGACTATTCAGCTGATTCTTCTGCCAACTCTTTGAGAGTCGCTGGAGTGAATGATTTCATGCCAAGCTTGTCGATCAAAAACTCGATTCGTCCTCGATCTAAGGCTTTGGTGAACATATCCGCCAGCTGGTACTCAGTAGTGACAAAATACAGCTCGATCACTCCGTTCTCCACCTGCTCCTTAATGAAATGGTAGCGAATGTCTATGTGCTTGGCCCGGGAGTGTTGAACATAGTTGCAGCAAAGGGCAATGGCGCTCTTGTTGTCACAATACATCGGGATTTTGTTAAATCCAAGACCGTAGTCAGTTAATTGTGATCTCATCCAAAGGACTTGAGCACAACAACCGGACATGGCGATGTATTCAGCCTCCGTGCTTGATATTGCAGCGCTTTTCTGCCTTTTTGAAGACCAACTGATCAATCTATCTCCAAGGAGTTGCACAGATCCAGACGTGCTACGCCTCGTGTCTTGACATCCAGCATGATCGGCATCTGCGTATGATATTAAAGCAATAGAGGAATCCTTCGGATACCATAGACCACGATGAAGTGTTCCTTTTAGATACCGAAAGATCCTTTTCACAACATGTAAGTGCTTTTCGGTAGGCCGAGCCTGATACCGGGCACACATGCATACAGCAAATTGCAAATCAGGCCTGCTAGCAGTCAGATAGAGAAGGGTGCCGATCATTCCACGGTAAAGTTTCGGATCGACAATAATCCCATCCCTATCTTCATCTAACTTGGATTTCTCCACCATTGGAGTGTCTACGGGGTCATAATTCTCAAAGTTATATTTCTTAAGAGATTCTAGAGCATATTTGGATTGATTAATAAAGATGCCTCTGGGATTCTGAGAAATCTGTAATCCTAAGAAAAATGAGATTTTTCCCATCATCGACATCTGAAAGCGTGTGGACATTATCTTCTCAAATTGTTTAGACAATTCTATGTTAGTGGCGGCAAATATTATATCATCAACATAAATTTGTACCAGAAGCATGTCGTTTCCGTCTTTGAGAGTGAATAGAGTGGGGTCCACTTTGCCTTTGGAGAAGCCTTCCGACATGAGATATGTTGATAGGAGATCATACCACGCGCGTGGAGCTTGTTTCAACCCATAGAGAGCCTTCTTAAGCTTGTACACATGGTTAGGAGACTCCGTACTGACGAACCCATCCGGTTGACTAACATAAACCTCTTCCCTTAGTTCACCGTTCAAAAATGCCGTCTTCACATCCATTTGATAGACGATCATGTTCATATGAGCAGCAAACGCAAAGAATAGTCTAATCGCCTCCAATCTAGCCACAGGAGCAAAAGATTCCTCAAAGTCTATACCCAAGGCTTGTTTATATCCTC
The DNA here is from genome assembly GCA_025667525.1 of Glebionis coronaria. Classification (NCBI taxonomy): domain Eukaryota; kingdom Viridiplantae; phylum Streptophyta; class Magnoliopsida; order Asterales; family Asteraceae; genus Glebionis; species Glebionis coronaria. The sequence continues at coordinate 25,767,942 of CM046876.1, forward strand.
TAGCGACCAATCTAGCTTTATTCTTCAATACCGCACCCATCTCATCAAGTTTAACCTTATAAACCCATAACAAAGTAAGGATGTTAACCTTGTCAGGGCGAGGAACCAATTCCCATACTTCTAGTCGTTTGAATTCATTGAGTTCCTCCTGCATAGCTTCAATCCAAGATGATTGGGTCATAGCCTGCTGCCAATTTTTGGGTTCAACTTCAGAGAGAAATGCATCAAAGTAACAATAAAGTGCACTCTCTTGTAATTGATGGCGTGTAGAGACTGTTCGATCTAGATCTCCAATAACATTCCTAATTGGGTGATCTTTTGTCCATTTAGTGCTATGGTTTTCAATCCTAGGTGGTCTGGAGTGAACAATAGAAGGAGCTTCTTCTGAGGTAGACGCGGCTGAAGGGTTTTCAGGGATCGCTACACCAAAGAAAGGAAGCTCTTGCAAGTGAGCATATTCCAAGTCGTGATCAGTAGAATCCTCTTCCACATCATTAGGCACAAGTAGGGGTGATGATTCAGGTGTAGTTTGAGAATCACTTGGTGAAGGTGCATCCGGTTCAATGTGAATTGTAGATGCATTAGATAAAGGTTCATTAACTTGAGCAACCACTTCAGGTATTGGAGCAATTACTACAGGTACTGGAACTTCATCAGTCGGGGGATCGAAGAATTCATCAAACAACGGTTGAAACAGTTTATCCCACTCGGGCCTTGATGGTGGTAAAAATGATGTAGAAGTAGGATTGTTGGGAACTAATCCGGAACTTATAGCACCGGGTCCCATCTCATGAAGCGCGGGTTCAGAGCTGTGTTGCTCAGAAGCCATAGCTGTCAGCTCGTCGAAATCTGCGTCCATAGTTTCTACAATCTTGCCAAGACGACGGTTATAGATTCGGTATGCTCTTTTGGACGGTGAGTAACCAATGAAAATACCTATGTCGGCTTTTGGTTGAAGCTTACCCAAGTTCTCACTATTGATGTTTGGATAACACAGAGCACCAAACACATGGAAAAATGAAACATCGGGTTTGCGGTCATGTAGAAGCTCATAAGGTGTTTTTCCATGGCGTTTCCGAATGATAGAACGGTTTTGGGTGAAACATGCAGTAGAAATAGCCTCTGCCCACAAGAACAATGGAGCGTTCGCATAAATAAGCATGGTCCTAGCAGCTTCCATAAGTGTACGATTTCGTCTTTCAACGACACCGTTTTGTTGTGGAGTGCGTGCAGCGGATGTTTCATGTGATATACCAACTCCTTCATAATAATCACGAAGAGTCTGGTTGACGAACTCTGTACCATTGTCTGTACGAATACGGCGGACAGTGGTATTCAAACGTACCTGAATGAATTTCAGAAAGGTAATGATAGCCTTCGGAGCTTCATCCTTTGTACGTAGAAATCTAACCCATGTAAACCTTGAGAAATCATCCACAATTACCAGAATAAATTTCTTACCGCTCACACTTTCAGTTCTCATCGGCCCGCAAAGATCCATATGCAAAAGATGAAGTTTTTCTTGATTAGTGTCTTCAGCTTTGGGTTTGTAAGATTTCTTGGTGCTCTTCCCCCTTGAACACGCGGAACATAAATGGTCCTTGTGAAATTTAAGCTTTGGAAGACCACGAACTAACTCGTTTTTAGCCAAATGATTAATAGCATCAAAATTAAGATGAGATAATCTGCGATGCCATAACCATGACTTGGTCTTAGATGCCTTAGAGAGAAGACATATTGGAGAAGCGGCCATCATATCTTGTAAGGACAAGGTATATAGATTTTCACCACGAGATCCCTTCAACAAATCTTTTCCTTCCAGGTTGCGGATGAAACAAGTGTGTTGTCGAAAAGCAACCTCAAGGTTGGAATCACAAAACTGTCCTACTGAGAATAAGTTATGACCAAGACCTTCTACATAGTATACCCTAGAGATCGTCACGTTTCCAATCTGATATTCACCATATCCCATAATCTTTGCTATATGATCATTCCCAAATTTAACCGTACCAAGAAACTTGCTGACGAAATTTCGGAGCATCGAGCGATTTCCGGTCATATGTTTTGAACAACCGGAGTCCAAATACCACAGGATGATTTGGACCACCTGAAAATATCACCACACAAAGACAATGTAGAGGTATCGGAATCTGAGTGTTCCTTGTTATTAGCAGGTACAGATTTAATAATCTTAGATTTGCTAACTCTAGGTTTCTTAGATTTCCTAGCCTTCTTCTTCTTAATTGGTGGTGTAGATTCTAATTGGCTCAAATCCTGAGGTATTTCTTCACTGATAGGCACTATAGTGGGGGCTGACCTAATTAAAGGGCGCTGTTTCCATACTTGAGTGCGAGTGTTCCTAGCTAAAGGACGCTCAGACCTAACCTCAATGGATGCATTCCTAGTTAAAGGGCACATTTTACCATCTAGTGTAAAGGTCCTACCAGTGGGACGCCATTGCCAGCCAACTTGGGCACGAGTTCTACCCGTTGGCTTCCATTCAAGACCATTCTTAATAGCATTCATTTCATTAACGTGATCAATCAGACACAAATCATGACGCTGGGAAAACATACATTCATTACAATTCCAACAATTTAAATCAGAATTCACGAATGGTTTAGGCTGCTGCACAGGCGCAGAGCTTTTAGTCTTAACATGATTCGTTTTATTTAAAACTGAACTAGCATTCCTATTGTGGACTTCTACTTTCTTCTTTGTGGCACTACTAGTGGAGGGCTTGATCTTAGCTTTCTTGAGTGGCGATCCTTTAGCCTTAGTAGTCTCTTTTAATCCTGTAGAAGGCAAATTGGGAACATTAGCAACAGATTTTAAAGATGTCTTACTTGATTGTGCCAATGACGGTTTCGCTCCTGGAGTCTTATTAAATGGAGTGACAGCAATGGGCCTATTGTTAAGTAGTGCAGAACCTGGTGTACCTATGTATTGCAAATAAGCCAAGCAATATTGAACTCGCTTAACATATTCATGAGCCGAATAATAGTCGCTACTTAAGGGATCTAAGGCATAAAGATCGTCTACAATATCCCTAAGAAGATCGACATGCTTAATGGCATTCCTCATATAATCATCGTAGGTAACCTGGTTTCTCTTATGAAGCGGATTCTTATAAAGCACTACTGACTTGGTTGTTGGAGCACTAGTGGACGGTGCAGAGTCGGTAGCTAAGTTATCAACAACTTCTTGTCGGGTGAGAAGAAGTGTCTCCTTTAACTCAGCCAAAACCATATTTTTGTCTATGAGCAGGATGTTCAAGTCAGAGATTTCTTCGCACTTTTGGTTCAGTTGTTCAACATAATATTGTTGCTGTGCCGCATTAAAAGCGAAGCTTTCTTCTAGTGAACCATAAAGAGCGGATAGTCCCTGCCTTGTCCGATCCATCTCCCCTAGAACAGTTGATAGTCTAATTTCTAAGATCTGGTTTTTAGACTCTGCAGCCTCTAGTTCCATTCTTAATGTTTCCTTTGATGATACCTCTCTCTTCAATCTCATGATTTCTTCCTCTAAAGTCTTAACAATTGCAATCATCTTGTCACTATTCTCAACACCGTTTTCACAAACATTTGATATCAAAAGATTTTCATTTTGAGCTTGTTGTTTTAATTCTAAAGATATACAATGTTGTTCTAGTTGATTAAAGCGTTGAGAAAGTAAATTATAAGAATCTTGTAGCTTTAAAAACTCAGCGTTAGATTCGTGACAAGAATGATTATCTACCTCATTTACAGTTTCAGCAACATTTACAGAAATATCACAAACATCATCACAAATATGCACAGCATCACAATTCATCATAGCGGATGTAAGCTCATTCGAATAATTAACATTTACAATAGTAAGCACATCACACGAGATTACTTCGGACAAGAATCGGTCATATTCGGTTAAAATCTTTTCTTTTTCAATTAGTTGCAGTTCGTAAGCGGTGTCCATTTCATAAAACACTTTTTGAACTTCACCAATTTCAAACTGAAGATTTTCCTTAAGAGATGCAAAACTTCTTTTTAGACTTTCGACAAACGGATTGATCTCAGTTTTAAACACCTCGTTCATGTGTTCGAAAGCCCATTCTCCGGCGTTTAAGCCATTTGAAGTCGTACATTCCAAAATGACCTTGTCAAAGTTAGTAAAGTATCGGTTAATCTCTTTCAAGTTTAACCATACAGTGCTAACAGGTGGAAGATTCTTTGGAATTTCCTTAGGACCTTCCATGTTGACAAGTGTAGGAAATGTACTAGGGCTTTCTTCCTCTATCATGTAGGTTGGTGCTGTGATGAGATCCTTATCCATATGGAAGCGAACTCTAAAATCAGTTTTTGCAAGCTCCTTATTCATCTTAAAATAATCACAATCGGGATATTTTGCTGAATTGTATGACCGATCCTCATCAACTAGAACCTTACTTGTTCGATCATTGGGAAAAACAATCGGGTCTAAAGCCAATCCTAATTGAGTTGCATTATAAAGTCTAGGACTATGTCTTAAAGCTTGTTTTGCATATCGTGGATTAGGGGGAAGGCCTTTTAGACGAGATAAGTTAAACTCTCTAAACGAAGCATCAAATAAGTGAACTAGTTGTGAAGCAGCGTATTGTCTTAACAGCAAGTAGTCTAGACTTCTAATCTTATTAGTAGCATTAATCTCCATTTCAGTCTTCTTAGATTCGAGTAATTCAAAATCAGTTTGAAGTTTTTGAAAATTAGTGACCACTAACTCCTTTTCTTTAAGTTCATTAGACAGATTTGCTCTTAAGTTTTCGATTTCTTGCAAGTGACCCATTTGTTTGTTTCTAAAGTGATCATATTCGAGATTTGTGAGAACACTAGACGAAGGCACTAGTTCCAAAGTTTGTACTTTCTCATTGCTTAAGGCAAGCTCATCAGACAAATTCTTATTCTTAGCTAAGGTTTCTAAGAGTGCAGCATTCATTTGGCTAAGTAATGTAGCAGGAACCATGACCAAATCTTGTTGAGCAGGAGTAGGCGTATGCGAAATGGATCCCGGTTGTGATTCACTCAAAATCTGGGGACTCACATTGATATTGCTATCATTGTTTGTCTCCTCATTTGAAAGACTCACCACCGAAGATTCATTCGAATCAGCACTCTCTTGCCCAACTTGATGTGGTTGAATACTAGCATCAGTGGCATTATTGGTGTTATTAATAAGTACCTCAGATCTCTTATCTGGCCCTAAGCTGGAGAAAGTTGCCATGAAAGCAGCCTTTGCAGTTTGAAAGTCATCACAGTCGGAATCATACGCATCAAGATCATCGGCTTGGTAAGCTGCATTCTGCGTAGTGACAACGTCTTGTTCAGCAATCCCTGGGTCAGCAAGAAATGCAAGCTCCTCTTCATCAAGTTCCCTTCCTTGCGCCTGAGCATTTACCAGATAGATCTTTTCTGCAAACCACTGTCCATCCCTTCTCCTCTTGGGTTTCTTACAATCCTTGGACATATGACCCTCTTCCTTGCAGTTGTAGCATGTAATCATTCTCAACTTGCCTGTGTTAGCCCGTGGAGGGTTGTTGACCATTGGAGCAGGAGCAGGATTGACGGTGCGAACATTGGTTGAAGTGGAAGTTCTCCCCTGATATGGTTGAATTGGCTGAACCATTACCCTACCATTCTCAATTGTAGCTTGTTGGCGAGAATTGGATGAATTCCTCAACTGATTGTTGGTAGGAGCTGATCCTCTGAATCCTCGTTTGCTTAAAGTTCTTGTGAGATAAGCAGACATAGTAGTTAGCACTTCAACTGGGTCAGCTCCTTGTTGGAATACAGGAACGGGGACTTCCTCATCATCACAATATAGTGCTTGATCTGGATGAGCTGCATAATCAGTAGAAGGAATACTCATTTGATCAGGGTAGCTTGATGGATATGCTGCATTCTCTTGATAAGAAGAATATGATGGCTGAGCATAAGGTGCAACATTTGCTGGATGAAGTTGTGAAGCATACTGTGGTGAAGGTGCATTGAACCGATATTGTTGCTGATGTGAGGTGGGTGGTTGTGGTAGAATCGAGTATTGGGGAAAGGCTGGTGTCATGTAAGGTGATTGATGATAAGCTTGATTTCCCAATATATAAGGTGTGTTGTTGTGAGACAAGCTTGGTTGATTTGCCATCAAAGCTAAGGAATCTGGATACATACCGCGAGGAGAACGGTGCATAATCACATGCTTCTCATGCTGCTGAAGGAAGGCATATATTTGATCCAAATTGCACTTATGCAGATCCCTGGTTAACTTGACATCGGTAATGTACTCACCCCATTCAGCTTGAGGTAGAGTATTCAAGAATTTGGTGTTAACCTGGAATGGTGCGATCACAAGATTGTATACATTCAGATCATTCATGAGTGTGGTGAATCTGAAGTAATAATCGTGAAGCGTTTCCCCTGGGTTGTAGGTGAATCTATCAAACAAATCATACAGCTGACACTCCCTTTCTTGTTTGGTGAGAGACGTGCCTTGTAGCAACACCTTAAGACGTTCCCATAGATCCTTTGCCACCGTATACTGACTCACCATCCTATAGATGTCATGGGGAAGAGCTTGGAGAATTGTTTGAAGAGCTTTTTCATCTGCATCTGCAACAAGTTGTTGAGCTGGAGTGAGTTCTTCAAATTCTCGTGGTCTAGTCACGTTGTCAACCGTAATGGTACCATAGTCGAGTGGACCATTCAAAATCGATTTGACCATAAGCCTTCCGTATGTCGGTTTTCCCTTTAGATATTGCATCATTCGACCTTGCCATGCCTCAAACACCTCTTTAATAAGCATCGGTGGACGGCTATCAGTTCCCGTTATGATTGATATATCCGTAAGAGATGTCATCTGAGGCATTACTGAATTTGGATTCATTTTGTTTTCTTCAAAGAAACAGAGATTATCGGTTGATCGAGCAGTGAAGTAAAGCTTGTGAATTGTGTTGTGTTTTTGTTGTAAGAAACCAAGATTAAATCCTCTAAAAAATCGTCGAAAAAACAAGCAAAATAACCCTTGATTCGGAACTTTTTGTTGATTCGGAAGTTTGATTCGGAAGATTACCTTGATTCGGAACTTTTTGTTGATTCGGAAGATTACCTTGATTCAGAACTTTTTGGCTTGATCCGGAACTTCTTGACTCAGAAGTTCTTGGTTCGGAACTTTTGAGCTTGATCCGGAACTTCTTGACTCGGAAGTTCTTGGTTCGGAAGTTTCTTGATCCGGAACTTCTTGGTTCGGAAGTTTCTTGATCCGGAACTTCTTGGTTCGGAAGTTTCTTGATCCGGAACTTCTTGGTTCAGAAGTTTCTTGATTCGGAACTTCTTGACTCGGAACTCCTTGATCCGGAACTCCTTGATCCGGAACTTCTTGATCCGGAACTTCTTGATCCGGAACTCTTGGTTCGGAACTTTGGCTTGATCCGGAACTTCTTGACTCGGAAGTTCTTGGTTCGGAAGTTTGGCTTGATCCGGAACTTCTTGACTCGGAACTTCTTGATCCGGAACTTCTTGATCCGGAACTTCTTGATCCGGAAGTTTTGCTGAATGAACAGAAACCTTTTCCGATGAACAGTCGAACAGTAACAATGAAGATTAAGCCCAGATTTTGACCAAATAACCCAAAAAGTTTTGTGCTTTCGACTAAAATAAGTAACAACTAATACTTATCCACTAATCCCAATCACAAAAACACCAAAAACACCAAGAATCAAGATGATTTTTCTTAAAGAACACTAATACAATCAAAAACTAAAAAACCACACAAATCACTACCTTAAATCACCCCATAGCTCTTGATACCAAATGTAGAATATTGATAATCAATGAATCTATGAAGGGGTTTGTTGATTTCTAGAGAGAGAAAGTTAGAGAGAGAAAGTGAGAGAAACTATGTGAATTTTATTAAGTGGAAAACAAGAAATGACAACAACCAACCCCTTTCCATGGTGGAAAGGGGTATTTATAGTTCCAAGTCTTAAGTGGACTTGGGCCGGTCCATGACAAGCCCATGGACCGGTTCTTACTTAAGTTAATAAGCAAATAATAACTAATTACTAACTACGAGCTATTACAACATGAATCATATTGTGGAGTGACCGATACTTCTAATATACGTTAAAACGTATTTCTAACATTCTTTCATTTACATCTTCAAGCACCAAAAACCATCAGACCCTCCTAAAAATCGTGTGGAGACTAGGGAGGGCTTCGGCCCTCCTAAAAATCCTGACGATTAGTGTAAATTATGCATTTCATTTAAAAGTTAATATCCATTTTTTTATTTTGGTATGTAAAAAAGAACTCGACCCTCCCAAAATAAATGCTCAAGGTCCGCCACTTACAACTCATGCGTGTTTTACTTGTGATACAGAAAATAGCTAAACTCGCGGCAGGGGCGGAGTTAGAAAAAATCTAAAGGGGGGGGGGGGGGGGGGGGGGGTGGGGGGTGGGGCAATTTTTTTTTTACACCTATAAGAAATAAAATGAAAAGAAGGTGCTACTAACAAACTTAAACATATTTGATTTAGTTTATTTGTTTAGCTTAGGAAGATAAACACTGCACTAAAAGTGTATAATATAAAAAAGAAAACAATAAAAACTACACATTTTATATATCTCACATGACAAACAAAAATCTAGTACCACCATATATTAATATTTTATGATATATGTATCATCTTCTTCAAGAACTCTTCACTACCACTCCAATAATTCTAGAAACAAATATTCTTTTCTTTCAACTAACAACACAAAAATTGATTTTTCCTTGTGTATTTCGAAATGTACCATGTGGGCCAAAGTATATTGTTTTAAAAGCAAATTATCTATCGTTTTAGCCTAATTATAAGCAATAACTTCCGTTTCAACCTTTTTAGACTCGAGTATTTCAAAATATGTTTTCAGTTTTTGAAATTAGTGACAATCGAGTCTTTTTGTTTAACTTATATAGACATATTTTCTCTTAAAATTTCTATCTCTTTAAATGATCCATTTGATCTTTTCAAAATTCAACAAATTCAGGGTATGTTAGCGTTGCTCCCTAATGGGTCATTTCTAACGTTTTTACCTTTTCTAATGCAAAGAAGCTCGGAAGAGAGTGTTTGATTCACACCTAGAGTGTCTAGGTCAAAAATTTTCATTCGTCCTAGCAAAGATGCAGGAACCATTACCAAATCTTGTGGAGCAGAAACATACATATTCGAAATAGTTGTCGATTGCGTTTCACTTTAAGTTACGTGACTTGCATTTAGGGGTGGCAATTTCTGACCCGACACGAAACCCGACCTAAAACCGACACGAAAATTAACAGGTTCGGGTTGAATACATTGAATCTTAGGTCAGGTTTGGGTCGGCCTATCTGACCCATTTATTAAACAGGTTAGGTTTGGGTTGGAAAAAAATTAAGCAGGTCGACCCGACAACCCGTTTAAGATTTTTTTCCTTATATTAAAAATGATTAATATTTTACCATACGTGTTAACTAGGTTAAACATAAACACATTTAACATGTTTAACACGTATAATGTGCCTACTTTTATATATAAAGCTTGTTAAATGGATCAATATATAAACCCGTTTAACCTATTCAACCTATGTAACATACTTAACGTCAACCCAAATATATACATGGGTTAAATGGGTTAGGTTCGGGTTATGTGTAAACGGGTTAGGGTTGACATAACTGACCCGTTTATTTAAATGGGTTAGGTTTGGGTTGGGATTTTCTGACCCGCCAACCTGACAACCCGAACCCGCTAACCCGAACCCGACACGAATTGCCACCCCTACTTGCATTGATATTGCTATCATTTTTTGTCTCTTCTACACCTATAAGAAATAAAATGAAAAGAAGGTGCTACTAACAAACTTAAACATATTTGATTTAGTTTATTTGTTTAGCTTAAGAAGATAAACACTACACTAAAAGTGTATAATATAAAAAAGAAAACAATAAAAACTACACATTTTATATATCTCACATGACAAACAAAAATCTAGTACCACCATATATTAATATTTTATGATATATGTATCATCTTCTTAAAGAACTCTTCACTACCACTCCAATAATTCTAGAAACAAATATTCTTTTCTTTCAACTAACAACACAAAAATTGATTTTTCCTTGTGTATTTCGAAATGTACCATGTGGGCCAAAGTATATTGTTTTAAAAGCAAATTATCTATCGTTTTAGCCTAATTATAAGCAATAACTTCCGTTTCAACCTTTTTAGACTCGAGTATTTCAAAATATGTTTTCAGTTTTTGAAATTAGTGACAATCGAGTCTTTTTGTTTAACTTATATAGACATATTTTCTCTTAAAATTTCTATCTCTTTAAATGATCCATTTGATCTTTTCAAAATTCAACAAATTCAGGGTATGTTAGCGTTGCTCCCTAATGGGTCATTTCTAACGTTTTTACCTTTTCTAATGCAAAGAAGCTCGGAAGAGAGTGTTTGATTCACACCTAGAGTGTCTAGGTCAAAAATTTTCATTCGTCCTAGCAAAGATGCAGGAACCATTACCAAATCTTGTAGAGCAGAAACATACATATTCGAAATAGTTGTCGATTGTGTTTCACTTTAAGTTACGTGACTTGCATTGATATTGCTATCATTTTTTGTCTCTTCGTTTTAACTACTCACCACCGGATTCTCTTCCGGATACGTAGGCTCTTTCCCAACGTGATGTGGTACGATACTAATATCATTAGTAACATTTGGTACCTCATATATTTTGTCTGGACCATAGACAGAGAGTTTTTCTATGAGAGCTGCCTTGGCTGTATTAAAGTCATCACACTATGAATAATATGCATTGAGATCATCTGCTTGATATGTTGCATTTTGAGTCAAAGCTTCCTGACTCCCATCGTTGTCCGCAACCCAAGGATCAACTAGAAAGGCTAACCCCTCTGCATCTAACTCACGACCACGTGACTAAGCCTCAACCAATAAAACATTATCTTTAAACCAAGAAGCATCCCTCCTCATTTTTGGCTGTGTGCATTGCCTTGCTATATGACCCTCCCTTTTACAGTTGTAGCAATCATGATTTTGGGCTTCCCATCAAAATTTCACTGGCAGTGACGTTATAAATTCTTGATCACGTGCTTGATGAACTAGGTATCCCCTGAATAGGTTGAACTATGGCCTTTCCCTCTTGAATCGTTGCCTGCTGACGAGAATTCGATGAAGTTCTTAGTTGATTGTTAATATAATGGAATCCTTTACTTTTCCACATCTGAGAATGTAAGGGGTCATCGCTCGCAATACCTCAATGGGAAGTGAGTGGAAGTCCCACACTTACACGAAGCAAGTTGGAGTCTTGAGTTATTTCAAGGACATAATACATACGCCTTATAAACACCCTTGCTAAAGTCAACTAAGGCTAAACATTGAAATATGAAACCTTAGAATGATGTTACTCACGTTCATAGATCCACGATGATTACTCATGATATGTTTCTGATGTCAATGATGAGATTTATGAGTTAGAATATCATTGTGAAATTGCTAACCATTAGTGATGTATTATTAAGTTTGTAATTTGATTGATAAGTCAAGCTATGAATAGAAAGATGCGTCCATATGAAGATAATCATAAATTTGGAATTTGATTGATCATTAACCTATCATTATATGATGAGGTTTCAAATGAGTTTCCTTGTTAGGATGATTCTTTAGGACAAAGTTGTATATATTGATTTCTTGATAAATGTTAGATGTTTTGATTCATGCTTAAGTAATTAACTATGATTAAAACTTCTACATTTGTGAATAAGTGTGTAAAGATGTTTTTATTGTTATACTTGCTTTAAATGTTGGAGTTATGACAAAATAGATTACCAAAAATCTTTGATGAAAGGTCACCTTGCAAGATATGTGATCATAAGAAGGTTTTATGAATCCATAAAGAATCTTTACTAGATATACGAAATGCTAGAATCGACATATGGATAAAAAGCATGCATCTAAATAAGCTAAGTCTTAATTTGAATTGTAAAGTCAATAAATTGTGGTATTTGATTTGTAATTATAAGTAAGATTGCTCATGAGTAAATCTCGAAGCCAGCGGGAGTACTTAGTTTAACATATGTGGTGAATTAAGTCAAAAGACAATATAGATAATCATTGATTAAATCTCGAATGATATATCTTAAATGTTAAGACAAAACACATGAATGAATGCTTTATACCCATTGAAGTATTCATTAAGGGCGTGATATATTGTGCATGGGATAGGTTGTATCTTTTGCATAATTTTAAGTTGATTTGACAACATTAAGTTTCTAATAGAAAGATATTAGAAATAATATTAGTAACATTAAAAGTCTAGTTGAAAGATATTAGAATAAATGTTAGAAACATTAGAATCTAACTGAAAGACATTAGTGGGAACATTCAAATGAGTGTTGGATTATGAATTTATTCTTAAAACCAATAATGGAAATACTACGGATATAGTTTGTAGTAATCATAATAATATCATTATGGTTGACAAACTTAGAGCTTGCTTAAATATCCAAACTATTATTTAAGGAATGTTGAAGGTTTAGAAACTAGGAGTATAGTTATATGGTATACACTAATGCTTATTTTAATTGAGATGATGCTCAGTTTTACTTTTATCAATTTCTTGTTATGGATAACATCACTGTTAGATTCTAACATTCTTGGTTTAAAAGGATTGTTGCATTATACATTAAAAAGTATTATACATTGTAGTTTTTGAAACTATTATAATGAACATTTCCAAAAATGTTGTATACATCTTATGGAAAGTATTTGACAATTTATATGATGTTGTTATATGCGTATGTTTGACTTATCATCATATTATTAAAAAAATCACAACTTTTGATTAATAAATAAGTATTCTCAAAGTTCAACAAGATCAATAATGTAGTTAGTAGCAATGTATGCCTTATCAACAATTGGATTGTTGTGATTAAGACGATAGCATCTAAACTATAATTACCATGTTGTGGTCTTAATTTAGTATTTGGATAAGGGACGTTTATGCGATTGTATTAAATAATGAGTTGACATACGAGATATGATTGTTTTCATTAAATACTATTGTGTCTTATATTTGCATGTTTAATCCATGGATGTATTATCTGCATATTTATATGAATTATATACATTCTAAATATCCGTTGTTAATCATCAATATGGGAGTATTGATGAACTAAGACAAACATAAGGGTTTGGTTGTAATTTTGTTGAAATACATAAAGATGAATCTTCTAAACTCATAGATTATTCAATATGGTTGAATAATTGGATTACCACAACGTGTAAGTCTACCTAATGGATCGGCGTAATTAAGAGATTACACTAATGTTAAAGTATTGCTTATCCTTAGAGTTATGATGCAAGCTGATCTTCACATGGATTGGTAACATTTCTTGATTTAGAGTAAACGTTGTGTCAGTAAAATGGACAGTCATAAAACCTATTTCAGAAACGTCTTTGACATGTGTAAAAGGTACTTGTAGTAAAAATGGTATTTTGTTCCTCCATTAATGGAATATGATACATACTGGGCCCATCATAAGGTTGATCGGATGTTTGTGTGGCCGCACCCAAATTGTAGTTAAGAAGTTTCTGTTTAAATTTGGTAATCTTGATAAATTACAAAAACGATAAACAGAATTGTAAATACATGAAATAACATATCATTCATATCCATGATTAACAAGTATTAGAAACAAAAGGGATTCAGTAATTTATACCATAAAGTTGAGCTTGTTTGCCAAACACTAATCTCATGTACTTTTGGGAGCATTGATGGGGTTGCTAGACTATTCGTCAATGTTAGTTTTAAAATACATTATGATGGAGACTTCTGCAAGTGGGAGTTGTTGGGATGTGCGTAAGTAGTAGATAGCATTTTATATGGCCGAGAGTACATGGGACTAACGGGTCACACACTTAGACATTAAGATCATCTTTTATTAAAGGGTATACAATAAAATATGGCTATATTTATTTTGTATATTTAATTTGATAAATGTTAATACTTAACGGTAATTAATTAATAAGTTAAAAGTTTTAACAAAAATTAATTAATAAGACTTAATACTTTAAGATAATTATTGTAATTACATAACTAAGTATATAGAAAGTTAAAAAGTCAAACCAATAACACCATATGGTGTTGGTTGGCAGAATAGATAGAAAAAGAAAGGAAAAACGTTGTTTATTCTAGAAAGATTAGTTACTTGGAGGTTAAGTTGTAATCTTTCCCATAATTAATCCCAAGGCTCTAGTATATAAAGACATGAATGTGTCATTCATTGATTCATAACTTTAAAAATCAAAACTTTCTCTCCTTTTTTTCCTATGCTGGTCGACGACAAGGATAAACCTAAAAGGGTTTAGGGTTTGATTTTTATTAATTATAAAGTTAATCAAGATCTTGCAATCGAAGGTGGTTGATTGAAGTGTCATGTTTACTATCTTGAAGAAGACATATCTTGATCTTTGGTTTATTGGTGAATCAGTTTTGGTACATAAATTAGGGTTTGTGGTTGTTTGGTTGATTATTTTGTTCTTGAGCATCCGTTCTTGGAATAAAGGTACGCATTGTTTATCTTTATGTTAATTACATTTTATGCATAATAATCGATCCTATCCGTTGCGTTTACTCTTGATGCATTGATGAGTGTGGAAACACTCACCCTTTTACCACTTAAAACAAAGAAACTAAGACCAAAAATGTATATAAATAAACGTAAATGTCGGAATTACGCGGGTTTTCTGTTTTTGTGTGAAAATAGATGCAAATGTGCAAAACGAAGAAAACACGGGATTTCACTGGCATTTATTGAACCAAAAAACAAAATAAAGCTTCAAGAATCAAAAGTGGAAAAGGAATAAAGATTGGAGGGCTTAAAGTGAAGATTTAATGAAGATAAAGGCCAAATATCATGATTTACTAAAGAAAGGGACTAATATTGACAACTGATCAAAGTTACAACAGCAATGGCCACATTGACCAATCATAGTTCGAGTTGGGGTGTCTTACGGAGTGACCTTTATCCCTTTTAATAACCACCAACCATTATTACCCACTATTAACTACATCCCGTTATAACCCTATTATTACCCCACTTCATTAATAACAAACTAACAGTAACTATTTGTTACCGATCCCAACATACACACTACAATTAATCACAACACGTCACGTAGCAGTTTCCTTCTACAACGGATTGTGATCGCTAGAGACATTTTCACAGCTCGGCTTCTACATCAAAAGTGACTAGGAGATGAAGACGAAGTTGTTGGTACCAACCAATTTGGATATCGTGGCCTATAACTAAACCTCCAATTTCACTTTCAAACCGCACTCTCACCTCACCCCACGCTCCTCCTATCTTCTATAAATACCAAGCATACGCTCCTTCACACATAGTTCTTTGATTTTTTTAGAGATTTCTCCCAAATTCTCTCTCTAGTATAGGAATTTTAATCTCATTAGTTATAATTCATAGTTATAGCATAGCTCTTGTAATCATATCACTTGTACTAAATTGCATTCATAAATCACTAAAACTCTATAGTTTTATTGTTCATTGTCTTCTTCGTTGCATAACTATTGTTCCTTTTGTTGAATTGTGATTATTTGTTGATATTGAACTTGTGAAGCTGTTGTTCAAGCTTAAGGTTAAGTTTTGGTGATAAATCAGTTTTTGGCAGCAAACAGTTCAATTTAAATTCAACTTATTGAATTATGTTGATATAATGGTTGATTAGTGTTGCTAGGGGTAGATTAGGTGTGATTTGAACTAGTTAAGCTTTCATCTCCATCAGAGGAGGCCTGGAAGCAGGTGTACTCTTATTTTTATGTTTCCGCAATAGTTTTTAGGTCTTAACTGCTAAATTTGTATTTGTTATGCAAAGTGCTTGAATCTTGTAGAATTCTAGGGTATTTTTAACACCCCCAATTTACATTACGCAAAGGAAATACACAATTGGGTGCTAAACACAAGTATCATCACACAAGGTATATTGAACGACTCAAAATGAGACGTTTACACATAATATATAAATAAGATTTCACACATTTTCTAAAACACAATTCTCATCCCATAGTGTACCAAAACAACATCAGAGTAAAGCGTTTAGTCCCCCATGGATCTCGACCATCAAACCAACAAGTTTTAGTACAGTACACAACATTAGATAAATTGTTCAAAAGTAAAAGGGAAAGAAAATGTTTTAGACCAACAGACTTCAAAAGCAAACCCACAACATCCACAACAATGCTCCACCATCAATCACCTTCGATTACCTGAAACACATGCTTAAACGAGTCAACAATAAAGTTGAGCGAGTCCATAGGTTTAACAAATCACATTTGAACATAAGAGGAAAATCAATCATATTCATTTTATAAAATTGTCGTGCACACAATCTATATCAAGGCAACTCATCTTATAGCCGAAACTATACAATTGTATTAAAGCTCATGACACCGACCCCTTAACCAATTAGTCACCCACGCCAAATGCCAGCATGACTAGATAAAACCATTGCACATCTAGGGTATTAGTTGCTAGATATATACCCAAATCTCATTCTCATAAATTATCCTTCCCATAGGTTATTCAACGTAATGCCCTGGTCTCAGATAGGGTGGTTAACCCAGTAGTACTACCATTTGAATAAGCGGCTATTCCCAACTCACAACATCAAGTTAGAACATAGTTAACGGTTCATGAAATTATGGTCTTTAACAACAAGTTACTCAATATAATTCAAGGAAACATAGGCAATATTCGGGTCCAAACAATTAATCAAGACTTATGTTCGTTTTATTTTCAAATAGCATTTATCCCCCCGCGGGTATTAAAACATTTAGTAGCTAGCATGAAAAGCGAGGCTACAGATTCACCTTAGTATAAGAGACCTAGCGAGATGATCGTCGATGATAAGTGATGCCCTTCAAACACGAGAACCACAACCTATCAAATAAGGCGCATTTATTAATAATAGACTTGAGTAATAAACCATACATCATAACATCAAACTCAAAATCATAAAATCACGATAAACTCGAAAGAAAACGATACAAGTGATACTATAATACTCTTCTAAATGTACTAGCTCATTTACCCCACTTAGACACGTCAAAAGTTTATGAAATGACTCGAGGAACTCAGTTACTATCTATAGAAAGTCCTCCAAAAAGTTTATCAAAACTTCACACTCATTTTTAGAAGCTCTAATTTACGCCAAAATGAAGATAATCAAAATCTCCATAACTATATATTATTAGTTTAACAATTTTCAAAACATATGGCATCCCAAAATAGCCTTGAACCCACTACCCTAATTTACCTCATAAAATCTTACATAAAATCACACTTTTGATCAAATTCAACCACTTTTATCATCATCCTAAACCCCTAATAACAACATATCTTAATCCTAACACTTGTATCAATCATCAAAACAAAAACCCCAAAAATCAAAAACAAGTTTTTAACAAAAACAACATGATCCATGCATGATTATCACTAGATAATCACATGCATGATCATCCATCAATCATACCAACCCTAATTCTCAACCAAAAATCAAACTTCATGTATGTTGGAGATTTTAGCATCATTAGAATCACCTTAAAATTCTAAGATTGGGTTTTATGTGTGTAGGGTGACGGTAAGAAAAAGAAAAGGGAGGAAGGAGATGATTTTTGTGTTTAGTTGATAACTGTGTGAAAGTTAGGTGTGATATGGGTTTTTATATGGTGGTGGAGGGGACTCTTTTGCCAATTTTGCATAGTTGTGGTCCAAAATAAAAATAGTTAGCTAAAAAGTGGGAAATGACTATTAGTCAATTTTAAAAATATTCACGAGGCTCGGGTTTCATAAAAACACTTCTCAAAAGTTAAAACGTATCTCAAATATAATAATATCGTCTACCGACTTGACTTAATACGTCATTAAAAAGAAAACATCGAAAACGACAAACATCAAACAATCGACAATAAAATATAAAATATTGGGCATCCGTCGATAGCACGCTTGCTAATACGCCTCATACTAATTATAGATAAAATATAAGCCTCCTCACATTGGTTTAAACTTAAACCTTAAAAAACAAAAATCATTCAAGCTCATAAAAAATTTCAAAAATAGTCGTAAAATAAGATTATGCAATGACCTCGGTTTCAGGTTATCACATCCCCTCCTTCTTAAAGAGAGCGACGTCCCGGCGCTTACCCCTCTCAAAATAAATGAGGATACTTATACATAAAGAAGTCCTCATGTTCCTGAGTTATAAACTCAGGTCCACGTCTAGAATTCCATCGCACTTTCACAATCAGAATCCTACTATGCTTCAATCTTTTAACTTCCCTATCCATAATTTCTACAGGTTCCTCTATAACATGCAACTTATCATCAAGTTCAATTTCCTCCAATGGAATCACACTACTACACAAAAGCTTTTAGAAATCTTTTAAAAGAGACTGGTTTTAGAATACCCGGTTCTTTTGATAAGAAACTAACTGGAATTGAAGGGGTTAAGAGGTCTCTTTCTAAGAAAATTCATAGATACCCGTTATTTGTGAAAAAACTAGTCTATTAACCTTTTATTTTCTTTTCACTATTGTTATATGGTGCGTGTAATTGTATGATACCAAACATGATAGTGTTATTGCCAAAATATTAGCGCCACTCTTCCCACTAACTTATTATTTCAATTCATGAATTAAAACTTAGAATGCAACTTATTGATTCACGTAGTCAAAACTAAATTGGGGCCACAACTTTTATTGATTCCCTCCATTTTTAAGAGAGGTTATTATATTATAATTATAATTATAACTTTAATAAAGAATGGGACTATTTCGTATTAAAAAAACCCGTCTCACATAAAACCAAAAAAAAGGAATTTTCGTAATAAAAAAAAACAAAAAAACGCCTCAGATAAGAGGATGGTGTCTTTCCAATGGTGCCTTTTCATGACAAAAAAACGCCTCACATAAGAAACAATCGTATCTTTTGGATCTGGAATGTTTTGGATCACCATGCAATAACCGTCAACTGTCAACCGTCACCATAATACCTATAAATACATTTGGAATGTTTTGAATCTGGAATGTTATGGGTTGCCATGGTGTTTCGAGGCTGATCGTTGCCCCCAATTTTTTATGGGTCGACGAAAGTTGGGTTTTTAATGGTCACTCGATCTTGATTTTTTCGGATTCATTGGGTGTTTCGATGCCAATCGTTGCCCCCAATCTTTCATGTGCTGGCGATGATCGGTTTACCGAAACTTTGTTGGGTCGGTGAAACCTAGGATGATGTGATGTTGATTCCTTTTTATTTGAATCGTTGAGGTAATATTCATATCTATTATTTTGGTGTATTTGAATTCATACACTTGCGCTTGATTATTGTTTGGTTTCTGTTTTGTGTGTGCTATGAACCGTAACTTCGTTTGTAGCAGTCATTTTGATTCATACATTTTATGTTGGTTAGAGGCCTATTATTTGTTTCTAACTGCCCCAAGGGATGTTTGTGTGTATTGATATACTGTCGAAATTGCCTGTGCGACTCAGAGACACAAATATGAATGGATTTCGATTTTCAGTTAATGGAATGCAATTTTTTGGCTATGATGATGAATAGCGGGTGGGATTAAGTTGAGACCGCCCACATCTTGGCGGGGCAGCCTGTTATGGCTGCAGCCATGGTGGGCGTGTCCCTTTTTTCTTTCATTGCGACTCATCTGAGCCTACATCACCACAACTGTTGCCCTCGGGTGTATGATGGGTTGGTAACGGTCGGGTAACCAGTTACACATATGGGTTAGGTTGTCAGATGAATACGCGATGGGTTAATAGACGGTATATGAAACATTTTGGTGGCATGTGTACAATCTATTAATAATGGAAATTCACGGGAAATGATAACAGTTGGTTTTGATTGATACTCGCTGTAGGTTATTGTTGGTTTGCCATAGTTTTTGTGTGCCTATGAACAATAGCTACATTTGCCTCTTATTGTTAGGGTCGTTGTCGCCTTCTTTTATGGATTGGCGACATCTGACGGTAACTACTGTGTTGGTATCTGTTAAATACTTGGTTAATGAGATTTTTTGGCTATGATGATAAATAACGGTTCCGAGCCTACCTTTCTACGCTTTAAAAAGAGATGGTACCCACGACCGTTTCCCCAAGTCTATGCTGGGTTGGTGACAGTCGACTAAATTGAGACATAGATGAGTTCTTCCCTGTGCCATGCATGCCTTTTCACGAACTGATAAGGTTGACAGATTCCTGTTCATAACACCCACACACTGTGACCGCTAAACTATAATAGGTTATAATGAGGGTTGCCTGATCTTAGCTTGCCTTTTTAGGAGTTGCAAAGTGGTGACAATTTATCTAGATCAGGATCGTTTCCTCAAGTTTTGGACGGCTTTGTGATGGTCAAATTAAGCTGCTTCTTTTGCTATATAAGTTAATGAGCCAAATTTTAGGATAGGTTGTTAAAGAGACCAAGTGTAAAATGGTTAGAGAATCGTTTAATTGTGAACTGTAAAGTAAACATAACTAAGCATTTATAATGAAAAGTTGAAGACAAGAATAGCAGCTGAAATATGGCCCTCAATGTTTGATTTTTGCTCAGACGCAAGTGGATAGATGATGCATTTAGATTTGGGTTGTAGTAGAGAAACTGGAATTTTGTACTTCTGTTAAATTTTCACTAGACCTTAATATTCAACATGTAACACAGTACAGGATCAGGCTTATATGATTGGTTGAAATTTCATTTTGAAGTTTGTGTTAAATGTCATGCTTAAGACTATTCCATATAACGATGCTTTTATGCTAAACTTGATGTCATTTATAGCATGTCCGGACATATGAGCATGAATCAATCTAATTGTTTTGATACATTATGTTAGTAGTCTATTAGATGTACATGCTTCATAACTTGATTGCATATGTCATGAAAGTAAAATAAGTTTTGAAGTACTATGTTATCATTCACCATTGTTCATTTTAGAGCATGAGATATGATTTGGTGTTTTCGTGTTGAGTCGTGAGAAAACACAAGAATTTACAGGGGTATGGTGAGTGGTGGCTAAATGATCCCACCACACCACAAATACGAAAACACCGCATTTCATGCTCCCTGGTTAGCTTGAGCCATGGGGAAAAAATTGGGCCCACTTTTCTTAAAAAATAAAAAATAAAAAATAATAAATTCACGCAGTGTCTCGCGTTTTCGTGCGAAAACGTGCGTCGTGCCCTCGGCTCGAGACACGAAACGCCACAATGGGTGTGGTCTCTCGCGTTTTGGTGTGGCGCCATGAGAAAACACAGGGCGAAAACGCCCCGTACCCTGTGCTCTTAAATATTTGTGCATATTCTTGATGACAATTAGCGTATAATAATACTAAATTTTTGTTGAAATATACAACTAAAAGTACAAGTTATTTTATTTGTTATTTTGGACAGGATTGCATTAAAGATTAATTGGAATTACGTGCTTTTTGTTACTTGAGCGCTTTTCATAAGAGCGTCTTCTTATTATATGAGAAGACCCAAAACGCAGGATAAAGAATGTGTAAAGAACGATGATCAAGCATCCTTTATTTATGTGAAAAGCGTCTTGGTCGGGCGCAACAACGAACATGGCCAGCCCCGATATTTATCATGGTTTATTTATTTACGTGGAGCCACTTTTATAAATAGGCACTCAGTTAGACTAATGGTTGGTACTTTGATAACAATGTTAATTAAAGTAATCAAGTTATTTTTCCATCTGCTATATCGTATATTGTAACTAGCTTAAAGATCCGTGGAATCACAGGATATCTTAGAAAATTTAATTTGTAAAAGTGTTATGAGAAAGTAAATTAAGAGAAATACTCAATGAATAATGTAATCATGAAGCATTAATATATGAAATAAAGAAAAACCGAGAGTAAACATGTATCATTACACGGTAATGTTATGATTTTTCAAAAATTAAAATAAAGATTCCATTCGTTTTTTAATTCCAAAGTTGATGATGTTGAGTATGAGATGATGTTTGCCATAACTATGTGATGTTGAGTATGTGATGTTTGCCATAACTGTTTTTCCAAAATTTTCAACTCCAACTTTTAAAGCGATTCTACAGTTTGGAAAACCTGAGAATTTCAACCTATTAATAAATATTGTTGAGAAAACGGATTGATCTATAGCAGCGCCACATTCGGTTTTATCTATGTTGTCATAACTTGTAAAGCGATTCTATGGTTTGCCACGTTCGGTTTTATCTATGCTATCATAACTTTTAAAGCGATTATATGGTTCGCCACGTTCGGTTTTATCTATACAAACCGCATTTGTAGTCATTTTAGATACGTTCCATCCGGATCACAAACAACAGCCTTCGATCATTTCTTGATTTTCACTCTTGAAACCGTTAATTACAGTTAACCGTGATTGAAAACAGGACATGAGAGGTACAAATCCACTTTTGAAAAGAATTGTCCTTGGTTTTTGTTAATGATCATTGCAAATGACCCGTGTAATACACGGCTACATTAATATGTTTTTAGACAAATGAGTTATATGGTCTAAACTGTACATTCGATAAGTTAACGTTTGGTTGTTCTTGATATAATAAATAAAGAGTGGCTGTCGCAACCTAATGGGTTAGACATAACATTCTTATTTTACTTCTGTTATGTTTTCACTCAATAATATAAGTGAAATATTATACCTTAAATAAATGAATAAGAACAATTGACATCTCCAACAAAAAAAATAGCTAAAAGAAAAACATAATTGTATAAAGTTGAGTTAACAAAAACTATTTGTCATGATACACAATTACAAATCACATAGTCAACACACTTTACATAAACATAAGCCTAAGATTGCTCATAGATTGTTCAAAACCAATTTTGTTTTCATTCTTTGTTCTGTCATAAGCAGTGCTGACATGGTCACCGATATTAATTCCCTTATCAAATGTTCTTTAAAAAGGAGATATTATAGTAGATCAAACTATGTGGAATCAAGGGGTATTTTAAAGATTTGATTTGTAAAAAATGATATGAGTAAATAACATAAGAGAATTACTGAACATAAACATGCACCTAAAATATATGACGGAAAAAAAATATTGAACATAGGCATGTAGCATTAACGTAAGGACATAATTAGAAATATGTGAATTATCCGGTAAATATTTGAATTTGCAACGATTATAATGTGGAAACTCGAAGAACAGAAGAGGAAAGACCGTAAAAGCGTAAGAGGCAATTGTTAGATTGGATTTTCGTGCACAATAAGTTGTAAATGAGTGATTTTTAGAACACATTGTATGTGATGTTTTGCTGTAGGAGACAATTTGATATCATGAATACTAAAGTTGTATTGTATTACTTCCAACCGATACTTTGTGCTTTAATTAAGATGTTGATTTGGGAAATATTAATACGTAGAAATTTTGTCATATTTTCTTAATAAAAAGTTATCATGAAGACTGGTTATGGGATTTATAAACGAGATTGTTTTCTTTATAATAGAAACTGGTTTTAACAAGAAAACAAGTTTCAATGCTCCTATTAGAGACTGGTTGTGGAACCGGTTTTGATGTCTCATGGTCATAGAAATACCCCTCGCCTAGAGTGGTTTCAAAACAGTATCCATGAACCATTCTAACCGGTGTCTATGTTCTTTTTTGTAACCAAATCCCTTTCTGCTAAACACTTCTTCAGATTAGACACATGAAAAGGTTATGAATAGCCCTAAGTTCATCCGGCAAATCTAAGGGCTTGTTTCTTTTTTTACATGCTTCCATATTAGGCTCTTAATTAGCCTCTTAGTGGGAAGAGAGAGATATTTGTGTGAGTATGGAATAAGATGTTTAAAGTGAATTGGGCCCACAACTTTTCCCACTAAGAGGCATAGAAAGAAAAAGAAACACCCCCTAACTTATAAGCAACCAATCCAATCCTTTGAATAATCTTAAAAAGGTCCAATATATCTCGGGCTCAACTTTCCTCTCTTTCCAAAACGAATCACTCCCTTCCATGGCGATACCTTCAGCATAACCATGTCTCCTACTTCAAATTCTAACGGTTTCCTACTATTATCACAGCATAACTTTTTTGTCTACTTCTGGCAGATAACAAACACTTCTTAATTAACACAATCTTCTCAGTTGTCTCAAATATCATTTCAGGTCCAGTCAACTGACTCTCTCCTACATCACTCCAACAAACTAGAGATCTACACTTACGTCCATACAAAGCTTTAAATGGTGCGGCTTTAATACTAGCATGATTACTAGTGTTGTACGAAAACTCCACCAATGGAAAATGTCTATCCCAACTATTCCTAAAATCAATCACACATGCTCAGAGCATATCCTCTAATGTTTGAATCGTCCTTTCACTTTGTCCATCAGTCTTGGGATGATATGTTGTACTCAAACTTAATTTCGGTCCCATTGCTTTCTGTAGAGATTTCCAAAACTCTGAGGTAAACCTACTATCACGATCTGAAATTATCGACAAAGGCACACCATGTCGACAAACAATCTCCTTCACATACATTGTCATCATCCTTTCCATACTATCCATCTTCTTCATTGGTAAAAAGTGAGCAAACTTAGTCAATCTATCTACAATCACCCATATCATATTGCATCCACTAGAAGTCCTTGGCAAACCTGTCAAAAAATCCATAGTAATTTTCTCCCATTTCCACTAAATAATTTCAGGTTACACCAACAATCCAGACGGCTTCTTATGTCCAGCCTTTACCTTCGCACAAGTTAAACACTTATTAACATATTGGGATGTATCTGCTTTCAATTCGGCCACGAATACACCTTCTTGAGGTCTTGATACATCTTGTCCGATCCAGGATGTATTGAATACTTGGACTTATGAGATTCATTCATCACTAAATCCCACACTCCTAAAGCACCTTCCTCAGACAGACACAATGGTAACCAAATCCTATTCTCAAAATATCTCATTCCATTCGGCCTTACTACAAACAACGGTTTAACCATTCTACCCAAATTTTCTGCCTCAACATTCTCTTTCTTCAAACCATTATCTTGGGCTTTCAGTATCGTTTCTTTCAAATCAAAACTTTCCATCATAACCAAAGCTCTAAATCTTAAAGACTTATCTCTTTCCTTTCAACTAATGCATCAACTACCACATTCACTTTCCAGGGTGGTAACGAATCTCGCAGTCATAGTCACTCAGCAATTCTACCCATCTCCTTTGTCTCATATTCAATTCCTTTTGATCCAAAATATGTTGCAGACTCTTATGGTCAGTGAAAACCACACACTTGGTTCCATACAAGTAGTGTCTCCACAGCTTCAAAGCAAAAATCACAGCTCCAAGTTCTAAATCATGAGTAGTATAATTCTTTTCATGCTTCCTCAATTGTCTCGACGCATAAGCTATCACTTTATCCATTTGCATCAACACAGCTTCAAATCCTTTATGAGACGCGTCACAATACAAAACAAAATCTTCAGATCCTTCTAGCAAAGACAAAATCGGCGCAAAACACAATTTATCCTTTAACGTATTAAATGAAGCTTCCTCTTCTAATCCCCATTCAAACACTCGATTCTTTTCAGTATGCTTGGTCAATGGTTTTTCAATTAGTGAAAACTTCTTGATGACCCTTCTATATTACCCAGCTAGAAGAAGAAATTGGCGAACTTCAGTCGGCGTCGTTGGTACCGACCAATCCTTGATAGCCTCAATATTAGCTGGATCTACACGAACACCTTCACTATCAATCACGTGCCCCAGAAATTGCACTGATTTCAACAAAAACTCACATTTAGATAACTTTGCATACATCTTCTCTTTCTTTAACAATTCCAAAATTATCCTTAAATGCTTCTCATGTTTTTCTTCACTCTTGGAATAAATGAGAATATCATCAATGAATACGATAACAAACTCATCCAAATACGGCTTGCACACACAATTCATCAAGTCCATGAATAAGGAAGACGCATTCGTTAATCCAAAAGGCATCACTTGAAATTAAAAATGTCCATATCGAGTACGAAAAGCTGTTATAGGAATATCTTCTTCCCTAACTTTCGGTTGATGATACCAAGATCTCAAATCGATCTTTGAGTATACACTTGACCCTTGCAACGGATCAAACAAATCATCAATCCTCGGCAATGGATACCGATTCTTGACAGTCAATTTGTTAAGTTTCTGATAATCAATACACATTTGAAACGATCCATCTTTCTTCTTAACAAACAACACAGGAACACCCCACGGTGACGAACTCGGTCTAATAAATCCCTTATCCATCAATTCCTTCAATTGATCAGATAATTCCTTCATTTCTAACGGCGCTAAACGATATGGTGCACGAGCAACAGGCGCAGCTCCCGGAACTAAGTCAATACGGAACTCAACTTCACGATGTGGCGGTAATCCCAACAAATCTTCACGAAAAACTTTAGGATACTCTCTAATCACAGGCATATCCTCAAGTTTCCTCTCATTTACACCATCACTAGTTATTTGAGCAAGAAACACATCACAACCCTCTTCCATATACCTCATCATCTTCAAACACGAAACAACTCTCAAATGAGAAGTACACTCATTACCCTTCACAGTCAATACCCTATTCCTTAGCGGTATTTGAACTAATTTCTCTCTACAAACAATCACTGCACCATTCGCAACTAACCAGTCCATACCAATAATCACGTCAAAAGATCCTAATTCTATAGGCATCAAATTAATATTAAACACATAATTCCCTAACATCCAGGAACAACCTTTTAGTATAGAACTAGTGCTAACAATCTTACCATCAGCTAACTCCACATTATAGCTAGTTGTCAAACTTATTGGTTCTCTGTCCAATAGCTGACTAAATCTAACATCTACAAAAGTTCTATCGGATCTAGAATCAAATAACACACTAGCATAACAAGCATCGAGTAAGAACGTACCAGTAACCACATTCAGACCTTGAGGTTTGTCAGCATCTCCCACGACATAGGCTGGAGTAGCATTCACAGCAGCAACATTGCCTCCTTATCGAGCGCCAACCCTCAGACAGTTACCTTGCTTATGTCCACGGCCTCCACATCCAAAACAATTAACCACCTTGACAGCATTGGCTCCAGTGGCGACACCCTTGTTGCTATAGTCTGCCGCTTTATGTCTGACCTTCCCACACTTGTTGCAAGCAGGTGGAAAATTTCCAATATTATACAAACTACATCGACCATACTTTGGGTTTACTTTGTTACCTTCAGTTACAGTAGCAGTACGAACACCATCATTCCTTCTAAAGTTGTATTGCTGATTTCTGTTTGGTCCTTGGTTATTGTTGTTCTGATAACCTCCTCTATTATGCCCTTGATTTGACTGTGCAGCTTCCCACTTTCTTTTGTTCCCTTCAACAATACTATCTTTTCTATCATGTAGCTTAACGTCCATCAAAGCATGAGCCATCTGAACAGATTCATCAAAAGTCTTAGGTTTCGACGAAGTAGTCTCTCCCTTTATATTGTTGGATAAACCTCTGATATACTGCTTCATCTTCTTTCGATCATCAGCAAAAGCATCAGGACATAACAAACACAAATCAGAAAACCTCTTCGTATATGTAACCACATCATTATTTCTCTACACCAAATGTCTCAACTCATCCTCCAACTTACCTAACTCTTCCAATATATGCGACCACATCTATTGTTTTCAAAAGTTTATGCTTCTAGTATCCATTGTGAAACACTAGTTTTAAATCTAATCAACCAAAAATAAAAATTATTACTTGATTCAGTTGTCTCAGTTTGGTTGGATGATTCAGCAATTAAACTAAAAGCAAACTTAAAAATAAAAAAACTAACCAATTCAAAAATTAAAAGGGCTACACAAAGTGGAATTCCCACGAATTATATTAAATATAGTATATGCTAAATTGAAAAATGAATATATAATACTAAATCAACATAACAAATTATTTGATCATCATTGATGATTAGAAGTATAAAAATTTGAAATTGGTGAAATTGACCAACTAACCTAATTTCATTGTAGTCTGAAGAAATTAAATAAAAGATTACTAACCCAAATAAATTAAATAAAAGAACACCTGTGATAATTCTGAAGCGTGTGATTATTATTAAGTGTTGATAAATTCGGATCTTTGTGTGGTGTGAACGATGACAATCAGTAGGTTACTGTTTGATGAAGAGTTACTGTTATTGTGATTTGGTGCTATTGATAAGAAACAATTTATTATAAGAGATTGGTTTGTTATGGAAGCTTGTAACTGATTTAATGTGCGTGATTTTAAGTATGATTTGTAACTGATACGCTTTTAATTATTTTCCAAATTAAATGACCTTGCAGTTTTTTTTCAATCTCTAACTTTTAGTAACTGAATTGAATGTAATATAACTTAATTCAATCTCTAATTATTCTCCAAAGTTAATGGCCTTTATTGCTTTTGTTTAGGAAGTCTAACATAAAAATGTGAATTGGCATAGTGGTAAATGCGTATGTAACTGAAAGTAAAGATCCAAGGTTCGTATCTCATTCAATACATATTTTTAAAAATTGTTGTTGGACATGCTAAGGTGGCACACGAGATGTTCTGATGTGGCATCATGATGCTTAGGTGGATTGTCAAGTAGAATTAGTGCTTGACACATATTATTGCCTAATATTATTAGTGAGAAAAAGTAGGAATTAATTTATCCTTATATATATAGAGTAAGATTGTAATGTTTTCTATTTTATTTAAATAATTATTCGAATAAAAAATATTAATAAAGTGACTTTGGTCGCCTTGTTGTGGAAAATATAGCTTGTAGGTCGCTGGAAAAAGAAAACTAATGTGGCAAAAAAATGTAAGTCACACTAGGTTGCTGTTGTGGGTAGCCTAAGCCTTTTTTGGAATATGTAAAAGCTTATATTTTCATAGTCTAAAAAATATGTAAAAACTTATATATTAAAAATATGTGTTGTACATATTTGATCATGTCAATGCTGTTTATATATAAGATTATATAAATCCTAAAACATAAAAAAGGCACGATTACATGCCACAACAATTAACCAACGATTTGAAACGTGTTTTTTTGGGGAGAAGGATCGTATTGTTATGATGATGGGTTTAATGATTTTAATTCATTTTAGGTTTAATCATAGATGACAACTGTTACACCTCAACTACTTTAAAAAATACCGTTAATAGTGATATAATATTAAAAAATTTAATAGTTTACATAATTTATGAAAGTCTTATAAGGTTTTTTAAATCATTTTCTTTTAAAAAAATGCTAAAACCAGTTATTTGTAAGTTAACCATAAAACAAATATGACACATAAAATGGCAAAGCTTTAGGAACTTGAACAAACATGTTATTTTAGAAAGGTTTTTAATTTTTTCAAAATTAAAGAACTTGTAAAAAACTTCATTTTATTAGATTAAATAGATAAACATCCTAAAATATATCAAGTCTATGTTCTAAATTTATTTTTACAAGTACTCTATTGATTTTACATCTCAACTATGAGAATACAATATACCCAAAACCTTATAAAACCCTTGAAAACACTAATTTCATGTAAGATCATTACCAACACTTATGTTTGAGTTACCAAAGCATTTTCACAAGATATAATATCACTTTTGAATAATCTTTTATTTTAAAAACCTAGTACAACTCCTTTAAAGCAAAGGTGCAAGTCACTTATGCATAATATTTAAAATCACCCTTTTTCATTCATTTTCATTCTAGATTTTTATCAACTCCTAAGCCAAGTGCACAAACTCACTTAGTATAACATTAAGATAGGTTTTTAATCATAAACCATTTCTAAAACTCATAGTACAACAAAACAATGCATAAAATTCAATTTATTCATTTTTCCTCCAAAATCACTATAAAAGACTTTAGACCAAGTTTACAACCACTTCAAGCACAATGTGTGAACCCTAAAATAAACCTAAGCTATCATTAAACATTGATATAAACACTCAAAACAAGATTTGAATGATATTCGGCTCGTGGGTGGTGGTGGGGTCGTGTGCGTGGTATCTATAAACTAAATAATACCGGTGGCATTTCAGATCAGGTCATGTCGCTGATGACAACAATACATTTTAGGAGGTTGTCAAAGATTTCATCCAAAATGATTTGAAAATGCCAAAAAAACTAAAAAAATTATAAACACAACACAATATATAGAAAAATTAAAACACAATATATAAACCTAGAAAAAAATAATTCAAAACTATTAACAAGACATGTTGGTGGTGTGATCGTTGGCGGTTTGCTGAGATAATAAGTCCACTGGAACCTTAATTGAAAAAGTCGAAAAGTCAAATAAGCTAAGATTTGAACTGTTTGATACTGCTTATTTTGTGAGTGATTTTGAAAAGTGATTGGATAGATCTTATTAATATCAGCTTTTAAGCATTTCCTCAAGTTCTCAGATCAATTGAATAAGCCAAAGTGTCTAACTCTTAAACTTGTCAAGTTGCAAAATTTGAATTGAGAGTTTTAGCTTATTTCATAAGCTCTTTTTAATTTTGGCTAATTGTTTTTCAAATATAAGAATTTTGCAAGTTAAACGAGCCCATTTGGTGGATTAAAACGCGAATTATAGCTTAATATTTCCTTATAGCCCGTTTTGCTAAAATTCTTCTCCAAATTTAGTCCTTCATCTCGCGATGTGTTTCCATTTTCTGTAATTGCATTACGATACTGATTGTTTTTATGCTTTTCAAGCACAGAACGAATAGTAACTAGGCTTTCCTTTTTGGGCTGATTATTTATGGGCTCGTACTTGGCTATGTTTGATTGTTTGTTTTGGAAATAAGTTTCAAAATCAGATTTTAGTAAA
The DNA here is from genome assembly GCA_025667525.1 of Glebionis coronaria. NCBI lineage: Eukaryota > Viridiplantae > Streptophyta > Magnoliopsida > Asterales > Asteraceae > Glebionis > Glebionis coronaria. The sequence goes on from CM046876.1 coordinate 25,798,870, forward strand.
TTTCAATTTTAAAGTTTCTAATAAAAATAAATAATAATAGCTTTAATAATTGTTTTAATATTTTTAGCATTTATCATTTTCTTTTTTATAGATTTTTATTTTTGCATTTTTCTATTATTTTCAATTTAGCATTTTATAAATTCTTGTTTCGTGTGCATTTAATATTGTACATTGTGCTTTGGTTGCGGTATTTGCAGCTTCTTTTAGAAATGGTACGTTTTGAATAGAATAATATTTTTACCTTTTTGCTTGCTACGTGTTAAATAGAAATAGATTACCGATCAATTTACTATACCCAAAAGTAAATCTTTACATAAAAATTAGATTTCAATTCGAGTCGAATCGAGGAAAAATTATATACTAAAAAACGGAAATTATGCATGTGATTAGATACAATAGGTTGTTAAATTCCAACAAAAACAAACCACGATTATTAAAAAAAGTAAAAATCATAGCTATATTAGGATTTGGGAAGAAGGAGGATGCTTAGGTTCTTTTACATCTATTGTTAACAAAAGTTTATGCTTCCAATATCCATTGTCAAAGAGTAGTTTTAAATCTAATAAACCGAAAATAAAAAAATATTATACCTGATTCAGTTGTCTCAGTTTGGTTGGATGATTAACGTATTAAACTAAAAGTAAACCTAAAAATAAAAAACTGACCAATTCAAAAATTGAAAAAGCTACACAAAATGGAATACCCACGAATTATATTTTAATATAGTATATGCTAAATTGAAAAATGAATAGATAATACTAAATCAACATAACGAATTATTTGATCATCATTGATGATTAGAAGTATGAAAATTTGAAATTGGTAAAATTGACCAACTAACCTAATTTCATTGTAGTCTGAAGAAATTAAATAAAAGATTACTAACCCCAATAAATTAAATAAAAAAACACCTGTGATAATTCTGAAGCGTGTGGTTATTATGAAGTGTTGAAAAAGTCGGATCTTTGTGTGGTGTCAATAACGACAATCAGTAGGTTACTGTTTAATGAAGAATTATAGTAATTGATACCGTGAATTAGGGTTATAGTGGTTATTATTTTGATTTGGTGCTATTGATTAAGAAACAAATTATTATGAGAGATTGGTTTGTTACCGGAGTATCCGTGAATTTCAATTGTAACTGATTTAATGTGCGTGATTTTAAGTATGATTTGTAACTGATACGCTTTTAATTATTTTCCAAACTAAATGATCTTGCAGTTTTTTCCAATCTCTAATTTTTAATAACTGAATTGAATGTACTATAACTTAATTCAATCTCAAATTATTCTCCAAAGTTAATGACCTTTATTGTTTTTGTTTTAGAAAGTCTAACACAAAAATGTGAATTGACGTAGTAGTAAAGCGTATGTAACTGAAAGTAAAGATCCAATGTTCAAATCTCATTCAATACATATTTTTAAAAATTGTTGCTGGACATGCTGAGGTGGCACACGAGATTAACTGATGTGGCCTCATGATGCTTAGGTGGATTGTCAAGTAGAATTAGTGATTGACAAATAGGATTGCCTAATATGATTAGTGAGAAAAAGTAGGAATTAATTTATCCTTGTATATATAGAGTAAGATTGTAATGTTTTCTATTTTATTCAAATAATTATTCGAATAAAAAATATTAATAAATTGACTTTGTCGGCTTGTTGTGAAAACAAATAGAATGTGGCAGAAAAATGTAAGTCGCAATAGGTTGTTGTTGTGGGTAGCCTAAACCTTCCTTGGAGTATGTAAAAGCTTATATTTTCATATTCCAAAAAATATTTAAAAGATTATATATTAAAAATATGTGTTGTACATATTTGATCGTGTCAATGCTTTTTATATATAAGATTATATAAACCCTAAAACATAAAAAAAAGGCAACGATTACATGCCACAACAATTAGCCAATGATTTAAAACGTGTTTTTCGGGGAGAAGGAGCGTATTGTGATTATGATGGGTTTAATGATTTTAATTCATTTTAAGTTTAATCATAGATGACAATTGTTACACCTCAACTACTTTCAAAACTACCGCTAATAGTGATATAATATTAAAAAATATTTAATAGTTTACATAATTTATGAAAGCCTTATAAGGTTTTTAAATCATTTTCTTTTTTAAAAATGGTAAACCAGTTTTTGTATAAGTTAATTATGAAAAACAAATTATGACACATAAAATGGCAAAGCTTTAGGAACTTGAACAAACTTGTTATTTTAGAAAGGTTTTTAATTTTTTCTAACTTAAATAACTTGTAAAAAACTTCATTTTATTAGAATAAATAGATAAACATCCTAATATATATCAAGTATATGTTCTAAAATTATTTTTACAAGTACTCTATTGATTTTACATCTCAACTATGAGAATATATTATACTCAAAACCTTATAAAACCCTTGAAACCCCTAATTTCATGTAAGAGCATTACCAACACTTATGTTTGAGTTATCAAAGAATATACACAAGATATAATATATCACTTTTGAATAAGATTTTATTTAAAAAACCTAGTACAACTCCTTTAAAGCCAAGGTGCAAGTCACTTATGCATAATATTTTAAATCACCCTTTTCCCTTCATTTTTATTCTAGATTGTTATCACCTCCTAAACCAAATGCATAAACTCACTTAGTATAACATTAAGATAGGTTTTTAATCATAAACCATGATATAACTGTTCTAAAACTCATAGTACAAAAAACAGTGCATAAAATTCAATTTATGCAATTTTCCTCCAAAATCACTATAAAACACTTTAGACCAAGTTTAAAACCACTTCAAGCACAATGTGTGAACCCTAAAATATACCTAAGTTATCATTAAACACTGACATAAACACTTAAAACAAGATTTGAATGATATTCGGCTCGTGGGTGGTGGTGGGGTCGTGTGCGTGGTACTATAAACTAAATAATGCCGGTGGCATTTCAGATCAGGTCATGTCGACGACAATAATACATTTCAGGAGGTATTCAACTATTTCGTCGAGAAACATTTGAAAATTTTCAAAAAAATTAAAAATATATATAAACACAAACACAATATATAAAAAAAATTAAAACACAACATATAAACCTAGAAAAAAATAATTCAAAACAATTAACAAGACATGTTGGTGGTGTGATCGTTGGAGGTTTGCTAGGATATATGAAGCACTGGTAAATCAATTTTTATTAATGCGATTTGTTTGTGTGTGTGAAAAAGGTTGAAAGAAACTAAAGGGGAAAGTGTGAGATTCATACCATATTTGTGTAATGGGCCACAACTAAAACATGACTGTTTTTGGGAAATGTTATTCCTTATTTACATTTTAATAATTTGAATAATTAGTCAGACAACAAAAAAATTTAAGTATGCTTAAAGTATAAACTTAAAATTAAGTTTTTCACTTTTGTGATTACTCTTTTATATGGAGTAAATATAAAGGGGAAGAAATATGGAGTGTAGCCTGTAAAGCACATGTAACGCACAGTCGGGTTGCTCACGCAGCGGATCTCTCTCTTTTTAGATATCTAAAAAGAGAGAGAGGTGTGAAAGTAATAGCTTTATGTTATGGCCGCCCCCCGGCTTATGGCCTTTACGCTACTACTACTGTGATGTGAGCGGTTCAAATTGCTTTGATCTTTCCCAATCATCCTGGCCGGAACTTGTACGCAGCACTTGTACCTTTAGTCCTTCACAAGACTTGTTCAAAAGTAGTTTAATAAGCATAATAAGTCCATTGGACCCTTAATAGAAAAAGTCAAAAAGTCAATTAAAAGTCAAATAAGCTAGGATTTGATCAACTGTTTGATACTGCTTATTTTGTGAGTGATTTGAAAAGTTCTTGGATAGCTCTTATTAATTTCAGCTTTTAAACAATTCCTCAAGTTTTCAGATCAATTGAATAAGCCAAAGTGTCTAACTCTTAAACTGGTCAAGTTGCAAAATTCGAATTGAGAGTTTCAGCTTATTTCATAAGTTCTTTTTAATTTTGGCCAAGTGTTTTCAAAATATAAGAATTTTGCAAGTTAAACGAGCTCATGGTGGATTAAAACGCGAGTTATAGCTTAATATTTCCTTATAGCCCGTTTTGCTAAAATTCTTCTCCAAAGTTGGAATTTAGTCCTTATCTCGCGACATGTTTCCATTTTCTTGAATTGCATTACGATCCTGATTGTTTTTATGCTTTTCAAGCGCAGAACGAATAGTAATTAGGCTTTCCCTTTTGGGCTGATTATTTCTGGGCACGTACTTGGCTATGTTTGATTGTTTGTTTTCGAAATAAAGTTTCAAATCACATTTTAGTAAATTTCAATTTCAAAGTTTCTAATAAAAATAAATAAAAATAGCTTTAATAATTGTTATAATATTTTTGGCAATTACATTTTCTTTTTTATAGATTCGTATTTTTGCATTTTTCTATTATTTTCAATTTAGTATTTTAATAATTCTAGTTTTGTGTGTATTTAATAATTGTGCATTGTGCTTTGGTTGCGGTAATTGATACTTGTTTTAGAAATAGTACTTTTTACGTAGAATAATATTTTTTACCTTTTTGCTTACTACGTGTTAAATAGAAATAGATTACCGATCAATTTACTATAACCAAAAATAAATCTTTAGGTAAAATATTAGATTTAAATTCGAGTCGAATCAAGGAAAAATTATATACTAAAAAACAGAAATTATGCATGTATACTAGATACAATAGATTGTTAAATTCCAACAAAAACAAACCACGATTATTAAAAAAGGTAAAAATCATACCTATATTAGGATTTGGGAAGAAGGAGGATGCTTAGGTTCTTTTACATCTATTGTTTTCAGAAGTTTATGCTTCCAATATCCATTGTCAAACAGTAGTTTTAAATCTAATAAACCGAAAATAAAAAATTATTATACCTGATTCAGTTGTGTCAGTTTGGTTGGATGATTCAACTATTAATCTAAAAGCAAACATAAAAATAAAAAACTGAGCAATTTTGAAAGGGCTAAACAAAATGGAATACCCATGAATTATATTTTAATATTGTATATGCTAATTTAAAAAATGAATAGATAATACTAAATCAACATAACGAATTATTTGATCATCATTAATGATTAGAAGAATAAAAATTTAAAATTGGTAAAATTGACCAACTAACCTAATTTCATTGTAGTCTGAAGAAATTAAATAAAAGATTACTAACCCAAATAAATTAAATAAAAGAGCACATGTGATAATTCTAAAGCGTGTGTTATTATGAAGTGTTGATAAAGTCGGATCATTGTGTGGTGTGAACGACGACAATCAGTAGGTTACTGTTTGATGAAGAATTACGGTTATTGATACCGTGAATTAGGGTTATAGTGGTTATTATTTTGATTTGGTGCTATTGATTAAGAAACAAATTATAATGAGAGATTGTTTTGTTACGAAAGTATCCGTGAATTTCAATTGTAATAATTGATTTAATGTGTGTGATTTTAAGTATGATTTGTAACTAATACGCTTTTAATTATTTTCCAAACTGAATGATCTTGCAGTTTTTTTCAATCTCTAATTTTTAGTAACTGACTTGAATGTACTATAACTTAATTCAATCTCTAATTATTCTCCAAAGTTAATGGCCTTTATTACTTTTGTTTTAGAAAGTCTAACACAAAAGTAAATCTTTAAGTAAAAATTAGATTTTAATTCGAGTCGAATCGAGGAAAAATTATATAAAAAAAAACCAGAAATTATGCATGTATATTAGATACAATAGGTTGTTAAATTCCAACAAAAACAAACCACGATTATTAAAAAAACAAAGTAAAAATCAAAATGTGTGAACACTAAAATAAACCTAAGCTATCATTAAACACTGATATAAAAACTCAAAACAAGATTGGAATGATACTCGACTCGTGGGTGGTGGTGGGGTTGTGTGCATGGTATCCATAAACTAAATAATGTCGGTGGCATTTCAGATCAGGTCATGTTGACGACAACAATACATTTCAGGAGGTAGTCAACGATTTCGTCTAGAAAGATTTGAAAAATGTAAAAAAATTAAAAAAATTTATAAACACAAACACAATATATAAAAAAATTAAAACACAACATATGAACCTAGAAAAAAATAATTCAAAACAATTAACAAGACATGTTGGTGGTGTGATCGTTGGAGGTTTGCTAGGCTATATGAAGCACTGGTGAAACCATTTTTATTAATGCGATTTGCTTGTGTGTGTGCAAAAGATTGAAAGAAACTAAAGGGGAAAGTGTGAGATTTATACCATATTTGTGTAATGGGCCACAACTAAAACATGACATGTTTTTTAGAAATGATATTCCTTATTTACATTTTATTGATTTGAATAATTAGTAAGACAACTAAAAAAATTTAAGCACGCTTAAAATATAAACTTAAAATTAAGTATTTCACTTTTGTGATTGCTTTTTTATAAGGAGTAAATATTTGTACATTTTCTTATTCTGTTAGTTTTAGCCTTTAGTCCTTCACAAGACTTCTTCAAAAGTAGTTTAATAAGCATAACAATTCCATTGGAACCTTAATAGAAAAAGTCGAAAAGTCAATGAAAAATCAAATAAGCTAGGATTTGATCCACTGTTTGACACTGCTTATTTTGTGAGTGATTTTGAAAAGTGCTTGGATAGATCATATTAATTTTAGCTTTTAAACGTTTCCTCAAGTTTTAAGATCAACTGAATAAGCCAAAGTGTCTAACTCTTAAACTGGTCAAGTTGCAAAATTCGAATTGAGAGTTTCAACTTATTTCATAAGCTCTTTTTAATTTTGTCTAAGTGTTTTTAAAATATACGAATTTTGCAAGTTAAACGAGCTCATTTGGTTGATTAAAACGCGAGTTATTAATATTGCCTTATAGCTCGTTTTGCTAAAATTCTTATCCAAAATTGGAATTTAGTCCTTCATCTTGCGACCTGTTTCCATTTTCTGGAATTGCATTACGATCCTGATTGTTTTTATGCTTTTCAAGCGCAGAACGGAATGTAACTAGGCTTTCCCTTTTGGGCTGATTATTTATGGGCTCGTACTTGGCTATGTTTGATTGTTTGTTTTGGAAATAAAGTTTCAAAATCACATTTTAGTAAATATCAATTTCAAAGTTTCTAATAAAAATAAATAAGGAATAGCTTTAATAATTGTTATAATATTTTTAGCATTTACATTTTCTTTTTTATAGATTTGTATTTTTGCATTTTTCTATTATTTTCAATTTAGCATTTTAATAATTCTTGTTCTGTGTGCATTTAATAATTGTGCATTGTGCTTTGTTTGCGGTAATTGCAACTTGTTTTAGAAATAGTTCTTTTTACGTAGAATAATATTTTTTACCTTTTTGCTTGCTACGTGTTAAATAGAAATGGATTACGGATCAATTTACTATAACCAAAAATAAATCTTTACGTAAAAATTAGATTTCAATTCGAGTCGAATAAAGGAAAAATTATATACTAAATAATGGAAGTTATGCATGTATATTAGATACAATAGGTTGTTAAATTCCAAAAAAAATAAACCACGATTATTAAAAAAAAGGTAAAAAATCATAACTATATTAGGATTCTGGAAGAAGGAGGATGCTTAGGTTCTTTTACATCTATTGTTTTCAAAAGTTTATGCTTCCAATATCCATTGTCAAACACTTGTTTTAAATCTAATAAACCGAAAATAAAAAAAATATTATACTTGATTCTGTTGTCTCAGTTTGGTTGGATGATTCAGCTATTAAACTAAAACCAAACCTAAAAATAAAAAAACTGACCAATTTAAAAACCTAAAGGGCTAAACAAAATGGAATAGCCACGAATTATATTTTAATATAGTATATGCTAAATTGAAAATGAATAGAAAATACTAAATCAACATAACAAATTACTTGATCATCATTGATGATTAGAAGTATAAAAATTTGAAATTGGTAAAATTGACCAACTAACCTAATTTCATTATAGTCTAAAGAAATTAAATAAAAGATTACTAACCCAAATAAATTAAATAAAAGAACACCTGTGATAATTCTAAAGCGTGTGGTTATTATGAAGTGTTGATACAGTCGGATCATTGGGTGGTGTGAACAACGACAATCAGTAGGTTACTGTTTGATGAAGAATTACGGTTATTGATACCATGAATTAGGGTTATAGTGGTTATTATTTTGATTTAGTTCTATTGATTAAGAAACAAATTATTATGAGAGATTGGTTTGTTACGGGAGTATCCGTGAATTTTAATTGTAATAATGTGCGTGATTTTAAGTATGATTTCTAACTCATACGCTTTTAATTATTTTCCAAACTAAACAATCTTGCAATTTTTTTCAATCTCTAATTTTTAGTAACTGAATTGAATGTACTATAACTTAATTCAATCTCTAATTATTCTCCAAAGTTAATGGCCTTTATTTCTTTTGTTTTGGAAAGTCTAACACAAAAGTAAATCTTTACGTAAAAATTAGATTTCAATTCGAGTCGAATCGAGGAAAAATTATATACTAAAAAATGGAAATTATGCATGTATATTAGATACAATAGGTTGTTAAATTCCAACAAAAATAAACCACGATTATTAAAAAAACAAAGTAAAAATCAAAATGTGTGAACCCTAAAATAAAGCTAAGCTATCATTAAACACTGATATAAAAACTCAAAACAAGATTTGAATGATATTCAGCTCGTAGGTGGTGGTGGGGTCGTGTACGTGGTATCCATAAACTAAACAATACCAGTGGCATTTCATATCAGGTCATGTCGACGACGACAACAATACATTTCAGGAGGTAGTCAAAGATTTGCTGGGATATATGAAGCACTGGTGACACTATTTTTATTAATGCAATTTGTTTGTGTGTGTGTAGAAGGTTGAAAGAAATTAAAGGGGAAAGTGTGAGATTTATACTATATTTGTGTAATGGGCCACAACTAAAACTTGACTGTTTTTGAGAAATGATATTCCTTATTTACATTTTATTAATTTGAATAATTATTTCGACAACTAAAAAATTTAAGCATGCTTAAAATATAAACTTAAAATTAAGTTTTTAACTTTTGTGATTGCTCTTTTATAAGGAGTAAAGATAAAAAAAAATATAGATAATGTACCATAGTAATTTACATATAAAAATATAGAGGAACGATATTAGGTTAGGATAACGTTATAAAGGAGTAAATTATCGTAGTTGAGTAAGGATCCAGTAAGAAGAAAAATTAAAATGAGCAGAATAAGAAAGATTTCTGACCATATATTTAAAATAGAACTGAGAAATTTAAAAGGAGATGAATCTGAATTTGTAGGTGCATCTGAAATGCATGATTGTGGTTTCTTCTCATCCTTATCATTTTGATTATTCTTCTTATTTGATCCTAACTCATTGATATTATTCATATTAAAAAAACTCAATTAATGGAAAACACAATATGTACACGAAAGTCATCTCGTTACGTCATTTCATTTTTGAAAATAAATAAATAAATTTATACGCGAAAACAACCATCTCATGCAAAAACTTATACAATTAACGTTACATTAACTCGATTCATCGTTCAAGTTCCAATCAACTTAACACATGAAAAAACATAATGACGAACCAAAACACATTATAACATTACTTCAAGAACAACTGCATCATTATAGCCTGTGTGTTAAATAAATCAAAACTAAAATTAGAGTATTTCAAGGAATTAAATAAAAGTATCAAATGTCATTATTATGAAATAAAAAAGCTTATAACAGTTGTCTTTGATTAGTTTCATGAGTAATTAAATAACCTTTTATATATGGCAATGAGAGGTATATAACTATTTCTTTTGAAGCGTCGTAACTTACGAAATTGTACATATCAAATGTCATTAATGTCATTACTAAGAAATGAAAACGCCTATTGTTATTAATTACTAAGTAAAACACATATATGCCTATAAAAAGAGCGTAGTAATCAACATCGAATTACATTACATTAGCTACTACTTTTAGTACTCTCCATCTCTGATTAACAAGAAACTAGTTTTAGTAGTCTAAAATTAAAAATGATGAATGGGAAAATTGCGATCACACTGCTATGTTTGCTAGGTAATATATATGTATTTCATTGGTTGCATTAGTTTTGAAAAAGATTTATGTATTGAATTAACATTATGTGTTTATGAATGCAGTAGTTTGTCAACAATTTAGTAGCATGAAGGCAATGGATTTGGATGGTGGTGATGTTCATCCAGATGCATGCAGCAGGAGGAACATAGGATTGTGTGACAATGATTGCCCACCAATGTGTTGCGCCAAGAAGTGTGCAGAGCAAGGCGGAAATATCGGTCAATGCGAGAGCGGCCCTTGGAGTACTAATTCTCTTTGCATGTGCACCTTCTGTTAATTCTCGATCTTTACTAATCAAATCATGTTCATCTTTTCTCTTCACTATCAATGCTAAATTTTGATTTTACGGTTTTACGTATATACTACTTTCTAATACTTCGTCTTCAACTATTCTAGCTAGGCCCATCTAAATTAGCTCATACAGTTCTGTATTCGTGCTTTCCATACTATGACTATCTTAAAATGTAGTCTAGTAGTAGTTGCTAATCAATAAATGTTATCGACTATTCGAAACAATATAGCAAGTATATTATTCTGAACACAATGAAGGAACCAGCCTCCTTACACCCGGAGTCGCACCCACTATCTCACTCCAATCAAAATAGCAAAATGGAGCAATGTTTCTGTTTATTTAGTAAATGGAAACTGGTTACATGTACATATGAGAGTAAAGTATATATATAGCCCTCTAAGACAACGTGGACCACAAAAATAGAACTAGAATACTACCAACTAACTATCCTATAGAACTGGTCTAACAGCTCCATGCACATCCTTAGAATCAGCCATGATCTTTTTACCAAGTCCTATCATAATTAGAATCTAAAACATAAAACATGCAGACTTATTAAACTAGAAGTGTTCCCGTCATGCATACGTGAACCGACTTATAAACGATTAACCCAACACACAAACTAGTATAAATGCTTAAAAATGAGCCCTAAACAAATAGCAGGCCTATGATAAACATGAGCCCTAAACAAATTAATAGTTTAAACCTTATAGTTTTGTCAAAGGCTGTTCTTAAACAAATTAGTAAGAAGTGATAAACATTACGTAGTGGAACACTCCTTAAGCTGCACATTTGTCGCTCACAAACCCAGACGATGATGAAAATGCGTAACTGCACAACAGTAGACATAGATTTCTATAAGCATGTCGGTACGTGATTATATCGAAGTGGACAATACTGGGTAAAACTATAACTTATTACTTAGGCCAACTTGTAGCCTATTAACACTATAAAATATATAACATTTACTTACTAAATTAAATGTGAAAGAGTAAGTAATAGAGGGGAGCACCAAAAGTATATACTTACTTAATATTGAGTAAACAAAAGTATTTTTCATTAATTTCTACTCAAAAAGAGTAAATCAAAAGTTAATTTTTATAATCTTCTACTTTTAAGAAAAAAAGTAAGTAATAGAGGGGAACTAAAGGTAATTACTTACTCAATATTGAGTAAGCAAAAGTCTAAAACTTTTAATAACTTTTTTTTTTAGTAGGAAAAGAGTAAACAAATGTTTTTGCTTACTTTTATATGCATTGTGTTTTAGTAAGGAAAAGTTATATAGTGACTTAAATGATTATAAATTTTATTAGAAGCAAAATTTTTATTAAGTAAATATCATTTATTTTGTAGTGTAACTTAAGTAACATTAAGTTTAGATTTATGGATGTACATTTACAAAAGTTATTTAAGTAAAAACCTAACCCATTAGCCTTTTTTTTAGGCACTATAAGATTTGGGCTGTGATAAAACTGTTTAAAAATGCCCTTCAAAACTTACTATTTCTAAAATAACTAACTCATTGCCTGATAATTGCATGTATCCCAAAAGAGCTTATGCTTTGGCAGAAATAATTCTAATGGGCGTCTAATCCATTACTCCGAAAAATAGAAAAAACACGAAACTACTAACCTGGTTATTTTCCTAACTGTTTCTTAGCAAGCAGCACGGCATGACATTTTCAATCTTTTTAAATAACGTACAGCGCCAAAGTATCGGGTTCATGTCCCCAATAAGTCGGTATCTCGAGCTGCATTTACACTTTTTTTTATTTTACTTGTTCTTGTTCTTTCGTTTACATCTTTAACCACCAAAAACCATCAGACCCTCCTAAAAATCGTGTGGAGACTAGGGAGGGCTTCGGCCCTCCTACAAATCATGACGAGTAGTGTAAATATTATGCATTTTGTTTAAAAGTTAATATCCATTTTTTTTATTTTGGTATGTAAAAAAGAACTCGACCCTCCGAAAATAAATGATCAAGGTCTACCACTTACAACTGATGCGTGTTTTACTTGTGATGCAGAAAATAGCTAAACTCCCGATAAACCCAATAAGCATGGGCGGAGTTAGAAAAAATCTAAAGGGGGGGGGGGGGGCAAATTTTTTTTTACACCTATAAGAAATAAAATGAATAGAAGGTGCTACTAACAAACTTAAACATATATGATTTTCATTTGTTTAGCTTATGAAGATAAACACTACACTAAAAGTGTATAATATAAAAAAGAAAACAATAAAAAGTACACATTTTACATATCTCACATGACAAACACAAATCTAGTACCACCATATATTAATATGTTATGATATATGTATCATCTTCTTTTGCGTATTTTGAAATATACCGTGTGTGCCAAAGTATACTGTTTTAAAAGCAAATGATCTATCGTGTTAACCTAATAATAAGCAATAATTTCCGTTTCAACCTTTTTAGACTCGAATATTTCGAAATCTATTTTCATTTTTTGAAAATTAGTGACAATCGACTCTTTTTGTTTAACTTCTTTAGAAATATTTTCTTTTAAAATTTCTATCTCTTTTAAATGATCCATTTGAACTTTTCAAAATTCAACAAATTCAAGGTATGATAGCTTTGCTGCCAAAAGGGTCATTTCTAATGTTTTACCTTTTCTAATGCAAAGCATCTCTGAAGAGAGTGTTTGATTCAAACCTAGAGTGTCTAGGACAAAATTATTCATTCGTCCTTGCAAAGTTGCAGGAACCGTTACCAAATTTGTGGAGCAGAAACATACATATTCGAAATAGTTGTCGATTGTGTATCACTTTAAGTCACATGACATGCATTGATATTGCTATCATTTTTTGTGTCTTCGTTTTAGCTACTCACCACCGGATTCTCTTCCAGATACGTAAGCTCTTGCCCAACGTGATGTGGTACAATACTAATATCATTGGTAACATTTGGTACCTCAGATATTTTGTCTGAACCATAGACGAAGAGTTCTGCTACGGGAGCTTCCTTGGTTGTATTAAAATCATCACACTATGAATAATATGCATTGAGATCATCTGCTTGATATGTTGCATTTTGAGTCAAAGCTTCCTGAATTCCATCGTTGTCCGCAACCCTAGGATCAGCTAGAAAGTCTAACCCCTCTACATCTAACTCACGACCACGTGACTAAGCCTCAACCAATAAATCCTTATCTTTAAACCAAGAAGCCTCCCCTTTTTGGCTGTGTGCATTGCCTTGCTATATGACCCTACCTTTTGTAGTTGTAACAAGTCACGGTTTTGGGCTTCCCAACAAAATTTCCACTGGCAGTGACGTTATAAATCCTTGATCACATGCTTGATGAACTAGTTCTCCCCTGAATAGGTTGAACTATGGTCTTTCCCTCTTGAATTGTTGCTTGCTGACGAGAATTCGATGAAGTTCTTAGTTGATTGTTAATTGAAGGGAATCCTTTACTTTTCAACATCTGAAAATGTAAGCGGTCCTCGCTCTCAATACCTCAACGGGAAGTGAGTGGAAGTCCCATGCTTGCACGAAGCAAGTTGGAGTCTTGAGTTATTTCAAGGACATAATACAAAAGCCTTATAAAAACACTTGCTAAAGTCAACTAACGCTAAACATTGAAATGTGAAACCTTAGAATGATGTTACTCACGTTCATAGATAGGCGATGATTACTCATGATATGTTTTTGATGTCATTGATGAGATTTATGAGTTAGAATATCATTGTGAAATTGCTAACCATTAGTGATGTATTATTAAGTTTGGAATTTGATTGATAAGCCAAGCTATGAATGGAAAGATGCGTCCATATGAAGATAATCATAAATTTGGAATTTGATTGATTTTTAACCTATCAATTATTTGATGAGGTTTCAAATGAGTTTCCTTGTTAGGATGATTCATTAGGACAAAGTTGTATATAACAATTGTTATAATATTTTTAGCATTTACATTTTCTTTTTTTATAGATTCGTATTTTTGCATTTTTCTATTATTTTAAATTTAGCATTTTAATAATTCTTGTTTTGTGTGCATTTAATAATTGTGCATTGTGCTTTGATTGCGGTAATTGCAACTTGTTTTAGAAATAGTACTTTTTAAGTAGAATAATATTTTTTACCGATTTGCTTGCTACGTGTTAAATAGAAATAGATTACCGATCAATTTATTATAACCAAAAATAAATCTTTACGTAAAAATTAGATATTAATTCGAGTCGAATCAAGAAAAAATTATATACTAAAAAACGGAAATTATGCATGTATATTAGATACAATAAGTTGTTAAATTCCAACAAAAACAAACTACGATTATTAAAAAAAGGTAAAAATCATACCTATATTAGGATTCGGGAAGAAGGAGGATGCTTAGGTTCTTTTACATCTATTGTTTTCAAAAGTTTATGCTTCCAATATCCATTGTCAAACAGTAGTTTTAAATCTAATAAACCGAAATAAAAAAATATTATACCTGATTCAGTTGTCTCAGTTTGGTTGGATGATTAAGCTATTAAACTAAAAGCAAACCTAAAAATAAAAAAAACTGACCAATTCAAAAATTGAAAGGGCTAAACAAAATGGAATACCCATGAATTATATTTAAATATTGTATATGCTAAATTGAAAAATGAATAGATAATACTAAATCAACATAACGAATTATTTGATCATCATTGATGATTAGAAGAATAAAAATATGAAATTGGTAAAATTGACCAACTAACCTAATTTCATTGTACTCTGAAGAAATTAAATAAAAGATTACTAACCCAAATAAATTAAATAAAAGAGCACATGTGATAATTCTGAAGCGTGTGGTTATTATGAAGTGTTGATAAAGTCGGATCATTGTGTGGTGTGAACGACGACAATCAGTAGGTTACTGTTTGATGAAGAATTACGGTTATTGATACCATGAATTAGGGTTATAGTGGTTATTATTTTGATTTGGTGCTATTGATTAAGAAAAAAATTATAATGAGAGATTGTTTTGTTACGGAAGTATCCGTGAATTTCAATTGTAATAATTGATTTAATGTGCGTGATTTTAAGTATGATTTGTAACTGATACGCTTTTAATTATTTTCCAAACTGAATGATCTTGTAGTTTTTTTCAATCTCTAATTTTTAGTAACTGACTTGAATGTACTATAACTTAATTCAATCTCTAATTATTCTCCAAAGTAAATGGCCTTTATTACTTTTGTTTTAGAAAGTCTAACACAAAAGTAAATCTTTAAGTAAAAGTTAGATTTTAATTCGAGTCGAATCGAGGAAAAATTATATACTAAAAAACGGAAATTATGCATGTATATTAGATACAATAGGTTGTTAAATTCCAACAAAAACAAACCACGATTATTAAAACGACAAAGTAAAAATCAAAATGTTTGAACACTAAAATAAACCTAAGCTATCATTAAACACTGATATAAAAACTCAAAACAAGATTCGAATGATACTCGACTCGTGGGTGGTGGTGGGGTTGTGTGCGTGGTATCCATAAACTAAATAATGTCGGTGGCATTTCAGATCAGGTCATGTTGACGACAACAATACATTTCAGGAGGTAGTCAACGATTTCGTCTAGAAAGATTTGAAAATTTTCAAAAAAATTTAAAAAAAATTATAAACACAAACACAATATATAAAAAAGTTAAAACACAACATATGAACCTAAAAAAAAATTCAAAACAATTAACAAGACATGTTGGTGGTGTGATCGTTGGAGGTTTCCTAGGATATATGAAGCACTGGTGAAACCATTTTTATTAATGCGATTTGTTTGTGCGTGTGCAAAAGGTTGAAAGAAACTAAAGGGGAAAGTATGAGATTTATACCATATTTGTGTAATGGGCGACAACTAAAACATGACTGTTTTTGAGAAATGATATTCCTTATTTACATTTTATTAATTTGAATAATTAGTAAGACAACTAAAAAAATTTAAGCATGCTTAAAATATAAACTTAAAATTAAGTTTTTCACTTTTGTGATTGCTCTCTTATTAGGAGTAAATATTAGTACATTTTCTTATTCTGTTAGTTTTAGCCTTTAGTCCTTCACAAGACTTCTTCAAAAGTAGTTTAATAAGCATAACATGTCCATTGGAACCTTTATAGAAAAAGTCGAAAAGTCAATGAAAAGTCAAATAAGCTAGGATTTGATCAACTGTTTGATACTGTACCACCCCCAAATATTCATACTTTAGTTCAACGGAAGAGTCGTTGGTGTTACGGGATAGCAAGTTACTCAAATCATAGACAACGCATAAAAATCGCGTCGTTTAATAATAAAGCATTTTCCATTCATGAATATAAAATTTACATAGGTCCCAAGTCATAGTATTTCATAAAATTTTACAAAACATTTGAATGGAAATTGTTATTTAAGTGCGGGCCATAAATTCTTGTCGTCTTCCAGAGAATTACCTTCAAGTACCTGAGATAAAACATGTTAAAAGAAAAGTTCAGCGAAAACGACGAGTGAATTCATAGAGTTTAATGAAATCCATTAATATATCATCGGTATAAAATTATTGCCGAAAATCGTTTTGTACAATTCTTTGTCGTAGGACATAAATAAGCCAAAAAAACATTTTATACAAATCTTTGTTGTAAATCATACTATAGGCTTTTGCATTCAAAATCATTATACGAACTAATGTCGTAAATACATCATACAATACGTTTTATAACGTTGTATAGAGTTAAATAAAAACCGTTATATAAATATGGTTATGTAAAAACCAAAACACGAACATAATATCAAGAATAAGACCCCGCATTGCTAGTCAGGCAATATTTTGTAATTCAATGCGTATAGCAGTATTTTCGTTATTGGATTATTATAAGCCGCATGACATTGCTACCTTACTATAATAAACAACGGGTAGCTAACCCGAAACTCATTTGCCCATCTAAGTTAGCGTGTTGTCACAAAAATCACGCTATCGAAATCTTCTCATACATAAATTCGCTTACCAATCAATGTGGCACGACGGGGATCAACCGTCAAGGCGCGAACTAGGGTGATCTTCCCCAAATAGTACTATTATATGCATAAGCGTCTACCAAATCTCGGTTGTTCACAATTCATGCTAATGGGACTTTTAGTGACATTACCTAACTTTAATAATCCATTTCATTTCATTTATCGGGTCATATAATCATTCATCGGGTCATATAATCATTCGGGTCCAAATCAATAAACAAACAATCGGGACAACTGGTGTCCTATTTTATTAAAACTAACATGTTATCTCCCTCGCGGGTTTATAAAACATTTCATAAAAACTTTTAAAAGAGTGCGAGGCTATGAACTCACGTTGATGTGGGAAGGCGGGTTATCGGCGATTTTGATGTACGGTACGTGCTTCAATCACGGAAACCTAGACAAATAATACTCGTCTAAGACTCTTGTCCAATGACTTTATAAAAACAATGGCTATGTATATATATGATGATTTTATAAATATGATGATGATCAAGTGGGATTGTACATCTTTATTTACTCATTATAGTGTCATGTGTTGGTAAATTTTCATACTAATTTCATTAGTTTAACTTCTTTACTTGTCAAGGCCCAATAAGCCCATCATAAGCCCATTACCTTATATTAGTCCATTTTATACTTTTAACAGCAGTCCTATGCTTACATGTTGGGCCCAAGTGGGTTAAGCCCAATAAGTAAGTTCATTAGTGTTTAGCCAAATTAGTTGGATTAATAGTCTAATAAGGCTAATTTGGCCCGTTAATGTCCATATGTTATAAAGCTCGGGTTTTATCGGTTTTTACTTGTTATATAATTTTATACATTAGTATGTGAGTTTATAAAAAGTTTACATTAGATGGGCCCGACCGTCTAAGTTTTATTTGACTAAAACGTTAATCTTTCGGTTTTAGCCGAAAAGACGTAAAACTTATGTATATAGTTTTTATAACTTGTAAAATGTTTGTACTTGTAAATTATATAAAATGCCTCATTTCAATATCATAATATATAACTCTCATTTATAATTATTATTAGTAACTAGTGGGTTTTATATAATATATTTTATTATATACTTTTTATTTTACAAAATCTGATCCTAAATATTCAGTCCACTAAAACATCCATATCTAGAGTTCTATAAGGAGATAGAACCCCAAATCTTTATAGCAGAAACTACATGATATGTGCTTTATTTAACTCTTTTATAGCTACTGATGAATCAGCTTCTAAGTATTTTAATAAATTCGTCCAAAACACTCTATGCAGATTTGTACTCCAATATTATTTTGATCATATCTCACTCATTTTAAGGATTCCATTGTATGGCCAACTCTCACATGTGTATAAGCCATATACCTTACTGTATATTAAATAATATGTGCCATTTTAACAAGTTATCATATGGTTATTCTCTGTTTTATAAAGCCTACACTTTTAATCATGATTTTATCATTCTTTTATATAGCTCTTAATCATTTTAATCAAGTTTATCAACACATGATCCCCACACAATATTTTTATCATCATATATCATCATATACATATACATCAAGAAAGAAAATATAATTTACATTTACAAAAATAACAAGGAAATGGGAAGGATGATCTTGTTACCACCAAGATAACTGATAAAGTGCTATCTCACTTTTAGCAAGCTTCATTTCTCAATTCCAAATACGATTACTACGATAGGAAACTGATTAATTTGGCTTCTTCAATCCAACGGGTGATACTAATAGCCTCTTTTCTTATTTGTATATTAAAAACTAATCAATCATAGAATCGTCTTTCGAATATTACTTCTCATTTACTATTTGTAATTGCAGGATTGCAGCCACATTATCGTTAATCATTCGTCTCACATATTCAGGGTTAAGGTATAGTCATATCAGAAAACATTCGTCACATATGTATATGGATACATATAAATATTTATCGAACACAAGGTATATCTTTTGGGTTTATTTGGTAGGGTATAGGGGAAACATAATATATTGATTATCATTCATATCTGAGGATAATAAATCCAACTATGAAACATAGTTCCAAAGTTTACAACAGATTTATAAAGATATGACTCATGCATAATCGTAACATAATTTGATATGCAACAACTTGTCTTATATAATAGTCAAGCATACCATATATCTTCTTAAGTCTTTCTTCCAAATTTCTGGTTATAGTCAACTGATAATTCGCTTTATCATCGAAGATAATGATAATTCCAAAAATATATACTTTATCAAGTATATGCTTTCTTCTTGAACTAACGTAATTTAAATTATACTCATTTATGAGAAAATCAAGAAATAGGGGTTTCTTATTTCTCAAAAATAAATATGAAACGACAAGATGAGAAACACAACTTTTATTTATTAACAACTTGTCTTGTATAAACTTACAGGACAAGCTTCTTTGTTAATATAAAAGTAAAGACATAAAGTTGAAAGCATTCAAAACTTCTTGTCTAATGCATTCATCCTTTTTGCAAATCTTCTTCTATCTTCTTTTAATCTCGTTGTATGACTCCTCGGCCTTTCCTATGTCTTTTAGTATCTTCAATACGCTAGGGATGAAGTTATCTAAACAGGGTAGGATATCTTGTAGGTATTTTTAGGTAAATATTCAAATATGGGTAATGGTAAATTTATAGGGTGAGGTGATAGATAAATTTGAAGCCGCGGTCATAAATCTATTTCTTCTTTATATGCTCGTATAACTTTCATATAGAGGTTATCATCAAAAGGCAAAACGTCTATTAGGATTTTTGTAACACCCCATTTTGATAATGGAAATGTCACATGCAATTATGGCGTGTCATCAAAGCATACAAGGAAAAATGTCTAAACATTACTTGACCAAAAAGGGAAATACCGGAATCAAACATCGGTAGTCCAAATGTAAAGCTCATCACACACAAACATAGTATAATAAAGGAAAGGACTAAACAACGTCCATAGCAAATGTATCATAAGAAAGGAAATGCATAAAGTAAAGAAGGCTAGACAGCTTCCAGTCCATATGCACGTACTCTTAGTGTCTACGAGCATCCCTGAGTACCTGCCGTTTTGGGAACATAGAAAAGGAAAACGGCTGAGCAAATACGCTCAGTGCACGGATGTACAATAAAGCATGAATAGGATAAGCATATAACATATAACAGCGGAAGAAAACTAAGTCCCGAGTAACCTGGTTAAGTCTTAATAAATCTGGTTTTATAGTTTGAAAGTCTTATGTTTATCTTATAAAAACTGTTTGTCATATTTTACCATTAGCCAATATAGGTCATGAAAATCCACCGTGCATGAATACTTGGAGGGGTGACCTCATCATGCAAATTAGAGGGGCTGCCTCTAATTTAATATACTGGTTTTTGGGTAGGAGGGATCAGCTCCTTGTGAAGGATGCAAGGCACACACCACATTCACCATGAAATCCTGACTAAAAACATGTAACTAGGATGAACCCATACGCCCCACATGATAAATATAATATAAATGGCCAAAAGCTGAAGGGACGCCACGAGCAATCACTCCGCCGTGGTGAAGTCATAACATCAGTGCCTCTAATGTTATGGTTATGGTACCTCCATAACTAGGTGAAGCTGGTCATGCATGTATATGGCTATAGGTAATCTTAACTAAACATAAGCAATCAAACACGTAACTTATACTACGGGAAAACAGTTGGCTGCATACGGGGAATCCTAATAAGGAAAGAATGTCCATACTGAAAGGACGGGAATCCGTACCTTATGTCCGATGAACGAAGAAGATGAACTGAGAGAAATCCTACTTCCGAATCACTAGTGCTACATAAATACATACATGAATAAGTATCTGCTTACTAAATACGTAGTTGGTTTTATGTCATGTCTTAGCTTATTTTATGTGTTCTTACCATGTTTTACTGTTTTAAGTCTTAAACCGTGTTTATCTTATATTCTGTTTAATCTGATAAATTATTTCTGGTATTTCATGTGTTATTATACTTACTGTGTAATAATAACTAACTTTCCAAAAAAAGCAGGTTTCCTAAAATAGAAAGTTTCCAAAAATAGAAAGTTTCTAAAAATAGAAAGTTACCAAAAATAGAAAGTTTCCAAAAATAGAAAGTTTCCAAAAATAGATTTACTGATTAAAATAGACAAGTTTCTAAAAATAGAAAGTTTCCATAAATAGATCAGCTGCCTTAATTAAATAAGTTTCCATAAATAGATTAGCTGCCTGAAATAAATAAGTTTCTAAAAAATAGAAGGTTTCCATAAACAGATTAGCTGCCTTATTTAATTAAGTTTCTAAAAATATAAAGTTTCCATAATTAGAAATAAGCTGGTTAAATAAGCTAAGTATATAAGCCTAAGTGTTTTCATGATTATTTTCTAAGTCATATAATATAATGTATAGTTTAATAATTATTTCATGTAATTAAATTAAACTATAGGTTAAAATATTTAATTAAAGTATAACATGTTTTTAATTAAATAAGTTAAATACTTAGGTTAAAATATGTATTATTATATATTAATAATATAACCTAAGTCATGTTAATTAATTAATTATAATCATGGTTTTTAGATAATTAATTAATTATAAGTCTAAAATATAAAATACTTAGGTTAATTAATTTCATGATTATTAATAATTAAAATAACCTAAGTCATGTTATTAAATTAATCATGTCATTTTATTAATTTAATTTTTAACATAAGATCATAAAACATAAAAACTAAACATACACCATGAACCGGATCTAGAATCAAAACCTTGAACCGGACATGAAATCGACACCGTACCCCGAACCAAATCGGGGTACCCCGTGTCTTGATGCTGCCGTG
The DNA here is from genome assembly GCA_025667525.1 of Glebionis coronaria. Taxonomy (NCBI): domain Eukaryota; kingdom Viridiplantae; phylum Streptophyta; class Magnoliopsida; order Asterales; family Asteraceae; genus Glebionis; species Glebionis coronaria. The sequence goes on from CM046876.1 coordinate 25,821,061, forward strand.
GGACCCACACCCACCAACCGAGACCATATGGTCTTGGTGGTGGTCGGATGGCCAAATCGAAACCCCCTTCGGGTTCGGTGTAGGCCGCGGCTAAAACAAACACCCCTTAAAACCATACTTTTGATTTAATTAAACCTTAATTCATGTTAGATCCATGTTTATTTATTAGGTTTTTGTAAAAAACATAACATGTTCTTGATTTATTAAAAGATCAAATCAAAAGAAAAAGTTTAAAAAGGATTTACCGAATTCGTGGATCAAAAGGACGAAGAACAAACACGATCACCAACTAATAATCCAAGATCCAAGATCAACAACCACCTCCTTGTGGTGTTTTTAGGGTGGCGGCACAAAAAGAAAAAGCGAAGGAGGGTTTTAGGTTTTTGCTAAAATCTTCTGTAATTGTAAAAATGAGTAATGAAAAATCCTTTTTCCCTTTTAGTAAAATTTGACAAATGGGCTTGGCCCATTTGTCCCTTGTAGCCGCGGGTAGGGGGCCCCACTTGGGGTACCCGTACCTTTTTCCGTGTCTCGGTGTTAAGTTATACGTTCGTGATTATTTGTGTTCGCGTTTTAAGTGTTCTCGTTACGTAATTATCGTGATCTAATATATTTAATTACGCTCGTAATAAATATATATACGTAATTAATAATAGTTCGTGTTTAATTACGTTCATGATTTCATGATCGCATGTTCGTGATTAATTATTGTCAAATAATTATTACGTGCTCGTGCGTAGTAAATACTTATCGTGTTCTAACACGTACATAATACGTAAAATCCTAACACGTAATCGTAACCATGCTATATTAGGAAAGTTTAAATCTAGTACGTACGATCTTAAGGGTACTATTCATGGTAAAAGCATGCGGGTTTTACAACTCTTCCCCCCTAAAAAGAATAATTCGTCCCCGAATTATAGATAAAGTAATCTGAAAAGAAGAACATACCCGAATTCAAAATATGAAATGAGGGTAAGAAACCCGGATAGACTCCTCTGTTTCCCAAGTGGCTTCCCGCTCGGTATGATCCCTCCATAGAATTTTGACGAATGGAATCGTCTTCTTTCTCATGACTCGTTCTTGTCTGTCAAGAACTCGTTCGGGTTCTTCTATAAAAGTGAGATCTTCACGTATCTGTTCTAGTGGATACTGAACCATGTGAAGAGGATGATACTGGTACCCTCTGAGTAAGGACACATGAAACACATTGTGCACATGCGAGAGCTGCGGAGGTAACGCCAATCGGTAAGATACTTCACCGACTCGTTCAATGATATCAAACGGTCCGATGAAACGAGGACTGAGTTTCCCTTTAATCCCGAAGCGTCTAACACCACGTGCCGGCGAAACCTTAAGGAAGACGTGATCTCCTACGTTAAAGTGTATATCCCTACGATGCTTATCGGCGTAACTCTTCTGACGTGACCGTGCCTCCTGAATTTTCTGCTTAGCTACTGCGATCTTCTCATTGGTCATCTCTATGATTTCCGGTCCTTCAAGTGTTCGCTCACCAACCTGATCCCAGCAGATTGGGGCGCGACACTTTCTGCCATACAACATCTCAAATGGAGCACACTTGATACTTGCGTGCCAACTGTTCTTGTATGCAAATTCCACCAAACAGATGTAATCATCCCAATCACCCGTCCATTCCAACGCACATGACCTCAACATATCTTCCAATGTCGGAATGGTTCGCTCCGACTATCCGTCCGTTTGAGGATGAAAAGCCGTGCTAAGCTTAAGTTGTGTACCCCAAGCTTTCTGCAGACTTTTCCAAAAGCGCGAAGTGAATCGAGGATCTCTGTCTGAGACGATGCTGGATGGTGCATCGTGGAGTCTCATGATCTCTCGTCTGTACGTATCTGCGAGTTTACTTACCGGATCTTCCTTGCGGATCGGTAAGAAATGAGCTGATTTGGTAAGTCGATCAACGATAACCCAGATTGCATCGTGCTTCCTCTTAGTAGGCGGAAGACCAGTAACAAAATCCATGGTGATTTTGTCCCACTTCCACTATGGAATATCTAACGGTTGAAGGAGACCGCCAGATCGCTGATGCTCGATCTTAACCTGCTGGCAGGTAAGACATTTGGAGACGTGAGTGGCCACATCCTGTTTCATACCACTCCACCAAAAGTACTGCTTGATGTCATGGTACATCTTAGTCGAACCAGGATGTATAGAGAATGGGGAGCTATGAGCTTCAGCTAACAAAGCTTCCCGGAGTTCTTGGTCATCAGGAACACAAAGTCTCGTGCCCTACCATACGATACCATCTGCATCTACTCTGAATTCTGTCTGCTTCTCCAAATTCTGTACTATCGCCCAGATTTCTCCGTCATCCTTCTAAGCTTCCTTGATCTTAGATAGTAACTCGGGTTCTACTCTAAGATTAGGCCAGTAACCGTGCTGTCCACGTACCATGATCTCGATGTCTAGTCGCTCCAAGTCTCTAATGATTTCCTCTTCGATTTTAATGTCGTTGATCATTCCGGACTTCCTGCTAAGAGCATCTGCTACTACATTTGCCTTTCCCGGATGATATTGTAGATTAATGTCATAATCTTTCAACAGCTCTAACCATCTCCTCTGCCTCATGTTCAATTCACGCTGAGTGAAGATATACTTCAAGCTCTTGTGGTCCGTGAAAATGTCACATGATTCTCCATATAAGTAGTGCCTCCATATCTTTAATGCAAACACTACTGCAGCAAGTTCCAGGTCATGCGTGGGGTAATTTTCTTCATAAGGCTTAAGCTGCCGTGAAGCGTACGCGATCACTTTCCCATGTTGCATGAGAACACAGCCAAGTCCCTTCCCCGATGCATCGCTATAGATTTGAAATCCACCCGTACCAGATGGTAGAGTAAGAATAGGTGCAGATACTAGCTTCTGCTTCAGGTCTTCAAAGCTCTTCTCTCGATCTTCATTCCAGACGAATTTCTCCCATTTCCGCATCAGTTTGGTCAATGGTAGTGTTAGGAGGTAAAAGTTCTCCACGAACCTACGGTAATAGCGAGCTAAGCCTAAGAAACTGCGGACTTCCTTCTCTGATGTCGGCCTTGGCCACTTAGTAATGGCCTCAACCTTTGCTGGATCCATAGTGATTCCTTCTGCTGATACAATGTGACCTAAGAATGCCACCTTGTCTAACCAGAACTCGTACTTGGAGAATTTAGCATACAGCTGCTTCTGGCAAAGAATCTGTAGTACTGTACGAAGATGGTCTTCGTGTTCCTCCTTGGATTTTGAGAAAATCAGGATGTCATCGATGAAGACAATGACGAACTTGTCCAGAAATTCATGGAAGATTATGTTCATCAAATCCATGAACACTGCTGGAGCATTTGTCAGGCCAAATGGCATAACTACAAAGTCGTAGTGACCATAACGGGTACGAAAGGAAGTCTTAGCGATGTCCTGCTCCTTGACCCGTAGATGATGATAGCCTGACCTAAGATCAATCTTGGAGAAGTGTTTGGCCCCTTGGAGTTGGTCAAACAGATCATCAATGCGTGGCAGTGGATATCTATTCCGAATGGTAATCTTGTTGAGCTCGCGATAGTCTATACAAAGACGCATACTGCCGTCCTTCTTCTTAACAAACAAGACCGGTGCGCCCCATGGAGATGCGCTCGGTCGAATGAAACCTCGTTCAAGAAGTTCTTGCAGTTGATCCTTCAGCTCCTTCAGCTCTATGGGAGCCATGTTATAAGGAGCCTTGGAGATTGGTTCAGCTCCTGGAACCAGCTCGATACTGAATTCCACTTCTCGTGCAGGTGGTATGCCCGGAAGTTCTGCTGGAAAAACATCTTGGAATTCCGACACGATAGGTTGATCCTGAATCGATGGGGATTCAGCATCCATGTCGTGAACCGTAGCTAGATAACCCTCGCAGCCATGTGACAGTAGTGCACGCGCTTGCAGGGTAGATATGATTTGTACAGACCGTCCGGGTATGAACCCATTATTAATGTACTCTGGTGCATTAACATCATCGAAGATAACTCGATATGACTGGCATTCTATGGTAGCATGATGCTTGGATAGCCAATCCATACCAAAAATCATGTCGAAGTCATTCATGTCCAGCGGAAGTGCGTCGACAGGTCGAACCTTATCGTCAAACTCTAGGGGAAGACTCTTGTATACATGGGTGATTAATACAGAGTCCCTCAAAGGCGTGGAAATAGTAAGCCTATTTTCTAGTGGCAAGGGAGGCATCCTAATGTTCTTAGCATAATCAGTAGAAATAACCGAGTGAGTAGCACCCGTATCGAAAAGAACACACGCAGCTTGACCATACATATACAAGATTCCATTGATGGTACCTGTAGACTTGTTAGCCTGGTCTCGAGATGTCGTGTAGACACGCCCGGTAGTAGGAGGCGGCTTGGTATCAGCATGTCCAGATGTACCCTCCATCTCGCCCTTACGGCAATCCTTCATAATATGGCCAGGAAGACCACACTTGAAGCACGCATCAGTATTACGGCGACATGGTCCTGGTGCCTACGGTGGCAAGTAGTGCAAAGAGGATGAGTGTATCCTCCAGCAGGTGCTCTGGCTGGCTGGGAACCTGATGAAACATTTTACATAAGACATGGTAATTGGGTACAAAGGACAAAGCGGATAATCGTAAGATTGAATACCAGTGATAGCTGGACGGCTAGGCTGCGAACCTCTTTGGTTCTGGTCCCTACCGTTTCCATGGTTCCTGGTAGAAGTTTTGCTAATGTGTCAGAATATGAGTTATAACATGGAAACATAAGGAAATGCGTAAGTATTAGGACCTGCTGTTGTTGGAGTGCCCAGCGTTGTTACGGTAATTATCATTACCGCCATGCCTATCCGTAGCAGAACGGTCGTTAGTCTGACCGTTTCCCTTGGGCTGATGAGGCTGCTGCTGAGTAGCCGACTGAGACCGGTCCCTAGTTTTCTGCCTGAAAGATACATTTAAAGAGATGAATAATTGACATATGGAAGGTATACGGATTGGTCACCACTTGAATACGAATGTTTTACCTCTTGTCGGGTCTTTCAGCTTCCCCGAACTCATCTCTCTCCTGCAGCATCTCTAGTTTTCGTGCTGCATCGGCCACTTGTGCTACAGTGTTGAACGTAGCACACACCAGATTGTTTGCGACCGATGTGCGAAGAGCCCATCTAAAGTGATGTGCCTGCTCTTCAGGAGTACCTGCTGCCGCACCAAGGAAACCAGCTAAGCGAAGAAAGCGCTGCATAAACTCGTTGCTATTCTCCCCAGCTCTCTGTCGGGTCCCATGGTACTCTCTCTTGAGCTTGTCCTGCTCAGCCTTGGGAAAGAACTGCTCCATCACCCTGTCCTTGAACTGAGTCCAAGTCAAACCAGCAACCCACTCGTCACCACCTTCAGACTGCATCAATGCTAACCACCAGTTTAGCACATCGCCTTCGAATCGATAGCATGCCAACCTCACCTTGTATGCGGGGTCACAGCCCATAGCATTGAAAATCTTCTCGATGTGAGCCAACCAGCTTTCAGCAGCGCTGGGGCTATCTGTCTTCTCAAAAGCTCGAGGGCGGAGCTTGTTGAATCTCTCCAGCCATACTGCTAATGTCACTGGAGGAGGAGGAGGAGGTGCCTGATTATGCTGCTGATTGTTGGTAGCTTGAACTTCAGCCCTGATGTCATTCCTCAGTTGAGGAAGCAAAGCTTGCATGGCAGCCTGAATTGCAGCATTGAGCTGCTCCTGTTCGTGTGTGAGAACCATCTGACAGTATAACATAAAACATATGATTAAACAGATCAAAACACAAAATATATATATATATATATATATATACATGAAAAAAAAAATTATACTAAAATTTCACGAGAAAATTTTTATGCAAGAAAATTTTTTGTATGAATGCATGATGCAGTTCTATGAAAACTTTTGTATGCTCGAGAGTGAACGCCTCGTGTCAGTTCACCCAAAACAAAACACATAGCGAGGGGACGCCTATGGGTCGGTCCCAAATCTAAAAGTTTCGATAAAACACATGCGACTAAATAGGGCCAGTCCTGTACCAACCATTACTTAGTCAAAAATCTGCGACAATGACATGTATATGTATGCTTAAAAATGATGAATGCATGAAAACAACTGTCAGTTCTAGGAAGACCGTAGTGACTACCCACTAATCACAGGTCATATTTGAGAGCCTACAGGTCGAAGCCTTGGCTCTGATACCATAATTGTAACACCCTATTTTGATAATGGAAATGTCACATGCAATTATGGCGTGTCATCAAAGCATACAAGGAAAAATGTCTAAACATTACTTGACCAAAAAGGGAAATACCGGAATCAAACATCGGTAGTCTAAATGTAAAGCTCATCACACACAAACATAGTATAATAAAGGAAAGGACTAAACAACGTCCATAGCAAATGTATCATAAGAAAGGAAATGCATAAAGTAAAGAAGGCTAGACAGCTTCCAGTCCATATGCACGTACTCTTAGTGTCTACGAGCGTCCCTGAGTACCTGCCGTTTTGGGAATATAGAAAAGGAAAACGGCTGAGCAAATACGCTCAGTGCACGGATGTACAATAAAGCATGAATAGGATAAGCATATAACATATAACAGCGGAAGAAAACGAAGTCCCGAGTAACCTGGTTAAGTCTTAATAAATCTGGTTTTATAGTTTGAAAGTCTTATGTTTATCTTATAAAAACTGTTTGTCATATTTTACCATTAGCCAATATAGGTCATGAAAATCCACCGTGCATGAATACTTGGAGGGGTGACCTCATCATGCAAATTAGAGGGGCTTCCTCTAATTTAATATACTGGTTTTTAGGTAGGAGGGATCAGCTCCTTGTGAAGGATGCAAGTCACACACCACATTCACCATGAAATCCTGACTAAAAACATGTAACTAGGATGCACCCATACGCCCCACATGATAAATATAATATAAATGGCCAAAAGCTGAAGGGACGTCACGAGCAATCACTCCGCCGTGGTGAAGTCATAACATTAGTGCCTCTAATGTTATGGTTATGGTACCTCCATAACTAGGTGAAGCTGGTCATGCATGTATATGGCTATAGGTAATCTTAACTAAACATAAGCAATCAAACACGTAACTTATACTACGGGAAAACAGTTGGCTGCATACGGGGAATCCTAATAAGGAAAGAATGTCCATACTGAAAGGACGGGAATCCGTACCTTATGTCCAGTGAACGAAGAAGATGAACTGAGAGAAATCCTACTTCCGAATCACTAGTGCTACATAAATACATACATGAATAAGTATCTGCTTACTAAATACGTAGCTGGTTTTATGTCATGTCTTAGCTTATTTTATGTGTTCTTACCATGTTTTACTGTTTTTAAGTCTTAGACCGTGTTTATCTTATATTCTGTTTAATCTGATTAAGTATTTCTGGTATTTCATGTGTTATTATACTTACTATGTAATAATAAGTAACTTTCCAAAAATAGCAGGTTTCCTAAAATAGAAAGTTTCCAAAAATAGAAAGTTTCCAAAAATAGAAAGTTACCAAAAATAGAAAGTTTCCAAAAATAGAAAGTTTCCAAAAATAGATTTACTGCTTAAAATAGATAAGTTTCTAAAAATAGAAAGTTTCCATAAATAGATCAGCTGCCTGAATTAAATAAGTTTCCATAAATAGATTAGCTGCCTGAAATAAATAAGTTTCTAAAAAATAGAAGGTTTCCATAAATAGATTAGCTGCCTTATTTAATTAAGTTTCTAAAAATAGAAAGTTTCCATAATTAGAAATAAGCTGGTTAAATAAGCTAAGTATATAAGCCTAAGTGTTTTCATGATTATTTTCTAAGTCATATAATATAATGTATAGTTTAATAATTATTTCATGTAATTAAATTAAACTATAGGTTAAAATATTTAATTAAAGTATAACATGTTTTTAATTAAATAAGTTAAATACTTATGTTAAAATATGTGTTATTATATATTAATAATATAACCTAAGTCATGTTAATTAATTAATTATAAACATGGTTTTTAAATAATTAATTAATTATAAGTCTAAAATATAAAATACTTAGGTTAATTAATTTTATGATTATTAATAATTAAAATAACCTAAGTCATGTTATTAAATTGATCATGTCATTTTATTAATTTAATTTTTAACATAAGATCATAAAACATAAAAACTAAACATACACCATGAACCGGATCTAGAATCAAAACCTTGAACCGGACATGAAATCGACACCGTACCCCGAACCAAATCGGGGTACCCCGTGTCTTGATGCTGCCGTGGGACCCACACCCACCAACCGAGACCATATGGTCTTGGTGGTGGTCGGATGGCCAAACCGAAACCCCCTTCGGGTTCGGTGTAGGCCGCGGCTAAAACAAACACCCCTTAAAACCATACTTTTGATTTAATTAAACCTTAATTCATGTTAGATCCATGTTTATTTATTAGGTTTTTGTAAAAAAACATAACATGTTCTTGATTTATTAAAAGATCAAATCAAAAGAAAAAGTTTAAAAAGGATTTACCGAATTCGTGGATCAAAAGGACGAAGAACAAACACGATCACCAACTAATAATCCAAGATCCAAGATCAACAACCACCTCCTTGTGGTGTTTGTAGGGTGGCGGCACAAAAAGAAAAAGGGAAGGAGGGTTTTAGGTTTTTGCTAAAATCTTCTGTAATTGTAAAAATGAGTAGTGAAAAATCCTTTTTCCCTTTTAGTAAAATTTGACAAATAGGCTTGGCCCATTTGTCCCTTGTAGCCGCGGGTAGGGGGCCCCACTTGGGGCACCCGTACCTTTTTCCGTGTCTCGGTGTTAAGTTATACGTTCGTGATTATTTGTGTTCGCATTTTAAGTGTTCTCGTTACGTAATTATCGTGATCTAATATATTTAATTACGCTCGTAATAAATATATATACGTAATTAATAATAGTTCGTGTTTTAGTTACGTTCATGATTTCATGATCGCATGTTCGTGATTAATTATTGTCAAATAATTATTACGTGCTCGTGCGTAGTAAATACTTATCGTGTTCTAACACGTACGTAATACGTAAAATCCTAACACGTAATCGTAACCATGCTATATTAGGAAAGTTTAAATCTAGTACGTACGATCTTAAGGGTACTATTCATGGTAAAAGCATGCGGGTTTTACAATTTTATAATCTTTAGGTATATTTTCTGAAGTATCATAAGTATTATTCATCGGAAGATGGGAAATATTCTTAGGAATACTTATAGAACGCTCATCTTTCGAATCCAATAAGATGGTAATAGGAATACCTAATTCTAGGGACGTTGATAAATCCTAACTTATTTATAGTAGGTTACGTACACATAAACATGGTATCATTTACACATTGTTTTACAGGGTAGCAGTACTAGTATTGACATAATATTACCTCATTCTTGTAGCAGCATTGGCATTGGCACGGAGGACTTTATTGAAATTATTTTAAAAGTAGTTATAGTCAAGATTTTAATTCTTATTCTCTATAACCATGGCTCTGAGTACCAATCTGTAACACCCCATTTTACCTTTATGCAGCGGAACATAGATCTGGGGTATTACTTCATAGAACACAAGTCATAGTAATATAAGACAGCTCAAAAGAGTGATTAAATCAGCTTTCTTTATATATCATTAAAAATTCAGAGTTTTACAATATGAGGTTTCCAAAATCTAGGTTAATAATTTCAAGATTGTGCCTCTTCATGTCATCCTTGTGCTACTCCATGCTATCAGTCATCATTTATCTAAAATATATGCTTAAAGTCAACACAAAGGTTGAGTGAATTCATAGGGTTTAAACATGTTTTGAATAAAAGTATATCATCCGGGCTACAGTGTTATACGCCCACATAAAATAGTCATCATGTTGCACTATGCTCATGACCCCGCTGCTAGACATTTCGTAACCAACAAACTGCCCTTATAAGAAGGAAGCCTGCCAGACTAACAATAGTTTAGCAAATAAAGTGTATCTGTTAGCCAAGGTAGGAATCTTTAGCTGTTGGCAAGTACAACTTGCCCAGATAGGGGATGTCAAACCCCAAATAGTACTATTCACAATATTAGCGCTCATTTTCAAGAAATGATTAGCGGTTCACGATTATAAAGGGACTTAATGGCAGTAGTAAACATAGTGTCAATAATCATACCATACAATTTTAAAAGCACGTGTATTCCAGTTTTAGCATATATCCCCCTCACGGGTTTTCAAATCATTTATAAAGCATTTAAAAAATGAGGCTATGAACTCACCTTATGTCCATAGAATCTGAGCTATAATCAGATATATTTCATTCACAGATAAACAGCTTGATCATACAATCCACAACTTTATCTCATAAACAACAGTTTGATCTCACACAAACCTGGATTAATACATTGTGTATAGTATCAAATCTTTGACTTTTAGTTCAATATTACTAACTGTTGGTTATATATTCGTTCATTATTATTTGGTTGTAATTCTAGCACCATTGTTCGGGCCATCATACTTAGAAGCCATTCTATAAACGTTTAAGGAGCGATGGCACTTTAAATCGTAAACCCAACCACTCAGTCAAAACGTAATGTCGAGATGGAACATCTTTGTACAAAGCTCCCTACTAACATGATAATTTCATTACTTCCTCATATTTATAATTAATATTCTTTAGTTTCAAAATTGACAAAAATAGCCCCTTTTGTTATACTTTGGTATAATTACACTTTTAACCCTTAAAGTATATAGTTTTAGTATTTGCATTTTAAACCCGCAATATTTAACCTTAGTACCTCAAACTTTCCAATATTTATTCTTATATATTAAACTTTCAAAAAATGACACTTTTGGCCCAAAATGTTAAATAGTTTCAAAAATGACAGTTTTAGTCCCTACACTTGTAAAAATCACATAACAACCTCAAAAATGGACCAAATGATCTAGGATTTTTAAACAAAGTTTCAAAACATATTTATAATCATAATAACAACATTTTCCAGAATAGTATCTTTTGAAATAGGTTTTTGCTTATTATTTCATGTAAATTACAAAACTAGGGTTTTAATACATCTTTAACTTATAACTTCCATTTAAATTGATGAAATGAATTAGTTTCTTTTATATTATTTTTATAAAATAATTTTGGCATTATAAAAACTCTAATAATTCATTATAACATGATCAAAGCATAGCTAACATAGAAATTACACATGATGCTCCAAAATGGCTCCTAATAGGGTATATGGACTACATCTTCCTCATAACTCTTCAAGAACTCCTATAACTTATTCCAAAGCTTGCTACTGATCTTAGTGACTTCTTAGTACTTCAATGGTCGTGTAAGAACAGAATGTGAAGGTTTTTAGATGTAAAAATGGAGGATGATATGAAAATGAACCTAAAGACCTCTATTTATACTATTTTCAACACTTAGCCTCCAAGTTAAGGATATTAACGTCTAGGACAGGTGTTATGGTGACTAAGGGATTCTAGGAACATATCTATGCAAGGTGTAAGAACCTTAGAGCTTAAGGATAGGTATTAGAGAACATAAAGTACCATTATGTAAAGTTTTAATCATTTTAATAACAAACCAAGCAACTAGGTGATGCACCTACTTAGAAGTATCTTCAAAATATCTAAAAATATCTATTAGGTCTGATCCTAAGTTTAAATTTAGGAGGGAAAGTCGTTTGAATGATTTTGGAGGGAAAAACCTAGCTGGATCCAATATTAGGGCTTGTAACTTTGTAACTTTATAATTTTGGTAATTAAGGGTTTAGGAATGTGATTAGTAATGGATTAGGGTATAACTAGGGTATATACACTGTAATAAGGAAGTTTGGGTCTTTGTTTTGATGTTTAACAAAGGTTTGAAGTGAAATTGGGAAGAAAACCTAGGAGGGTTAAGGTTTCTAATGATTTATGGTTAAGTCTTAGTAAATGTGATTATCCTTCATTTATCTACTTATCTAAAGTCAATTTATACATCCTACATTTTCCTAAATGTGTTCATGAAGTCCCTACATTAGTTTTATTAAGCTATTCTAAGTAAACATGTCCAAAGGGTGAAAATATCCATTTTGACCTAATTTTCAAGCCATGCATTGAAATATTGTACCTTATGCATTAGGGTACTTGTACATTGTCTTAACACAATCTTATAACCTTAATGAAGTCCTATAAATATTTATATACTTGTCCATAAAAACTAGCTGATGATTCCATGTGGATTTCTTAATATAAGGGTTTTTAGGTTATTAATCTTAATGACTTTCTATCTTGTTAATTAGTGTCTGTACCTTTATAAACACTTACTCTAGGGCTTATATGGTATGTTTATGACTTCTAGGGATTCTACATTCTTAGTTTAAGGGTTTGTATAGGTTGATCATATTCTAGGGATAATTATGGGAGCTTAAGATCATATATGCTTTGATAACTTGTACCTTATGCTTTACCAACTTGTAACTTAACTTAAAATAAATGTATATTATTAATATGATATATAGTTGAGTTTTATAATTTATGTAAAAAGATTAGGCTCTAATTCAATGTATATGGAATTTTATATGCTAATCTTGGTTACTATGTCTTGACTTTTAATTAGCCTTGGATAAGTGAATGTTAGCATTTTGTGATCAATTAACTTTCCCTAATATGATATATTATAATTAGTATGGTGTTTTTTATACTTGTACATAGATATTAGGTAATTATATTGCTCGGAACATTGTTTATCAAAGGTTTCTAGGTGGTGATCTAGACTATTATGTACATTTATTTGTACTTAGCTTTGTATAGTTTGTTCTTACCATTATTAGGTATTATTATGTCTTCAAAATATAGTTTACAACTTGTTTATAATCCATAATGACTTATTCATATGTATTCTTCATTCATAGTTTACCATTCTTGAGTTTACAACTCATTTATAGGGATTCTAGGGTTTCTAAGGGAATTTATGGTATCATGGTTACTTTTGAGATGTTCTTATTAATATTGAACTTATTAGATCACTTTTAGATCTTAGACTTGAAATATATATATATTGTATTGACAACATATAGGAATATGTTGCAATGTCAGTTCGGGTTGTGAGAAGCAGTTCATCTTACCAAGTAAGGTACAGAAAGCAAAAAATTTTAGCCAAATTTTCATATTGAGACACCTATAGCTTATAACACATAAGTGAAATTTGAGGATTGTCAGATTATATTGCTTGAAACATTGTTTATCAAGGGTTTCTAGGTGGTGATCTAGACTATTATATACATTTACTTGTAGTTAGCTTTGTATAGTTTGTTCTTACCATTCTTAGGTATTATTATGTATTCAAAGTATAGTTTATATCTTGTTTATAATCCAAATGATTTATTCATATGTATTATCCGTTCATAGTTTACCATTCTTGAGTTTACAACTCATTTAAGGGATTCTAGGGTTTCTAAGGGAATTTAGAGCATCATAGTTATATTTAAGATGTTCTTATTCATAATGTACTTATTAGATTAATTTTAGAACTTAGACTTGATATATACATTATGTTTACAACATATAGAAATATGTTGTAGTGGCGGTTTAGGTTGGGAGAACACATTCATCTTAGCAAATAAGGTACAAAAGCAAAATTTTCTAGTCAAATTTTCATATTAATACAATTATAGCACATGACACATAAGTGAAATTTGAGGATTGCGACAAGTAAGTAATAAGATAAGGAAATGCAAACCACAACAACAAGATTTATAGTGTTCGGCTACGAAGCTCCTCTTCTTCCTACTCCACTCCTCGAGTACCATACTCAAGATTTCACTGTATCAACAAGCTCCTTTCAAGGCGGAGAAAACCGTACACACGTTGCTTATGATATTTACCGACATAGAGCTAAATGTCGAGTCCCAATCTTAGCTAGAACCAATGTATACTCTTACTTCCTTTCCGAGGAAGTGTACTCAGGATCACACAATCAATCTACTACACACGATCACAAGTATTTCCACACCTTGGATATACTATTACAAATCTCACAAATATCTACAATCGAATCTCTCACAAAATCATACACATGTACAATGCTTCAATAATATTTAAGCATATATGAACTCTAATCTATAACACTTGATCTTTGAATTATTCACAAGTATTCTTCTCTTGCACAAAGTAGAGGTATAAGAATTTGATTTGTAAACAAATATATACAAGTTATATGATCAAAGGAAGAAATAATTAAGAAGAAGAGTTTAGACAATGAGTTTTTAGCTGCACAAGGAGGTATTTGATCAAGTTTAACAGTGGGCTATTTATACTGAGAGACTTACGAAGGGAGCCTAGCCAATGCACTAATTAATCAAGCCGGTGCACTTATGTTAAGTGCATCGGTGCACTCAAGTTAAGTGCATCGGCTACCCAGTTTAGTGTACCGGCTAGACTAGACACTCCTTTTTTTCTTTTAGTTGTGAATCTATTATCTTGTATAGGTGTTAATTAAACCGTTAGGAGGGGGAAATTTTAAACTCAAATTTGTATTTTGATTTAGAACATTTTATTTCACTTGTAAAAATACCTTGTAACATTGTATACATTTTGTGTACATTTTATAAAATGTTAGTTGTCAAAGAGTTTGTTTTTTCTTTGATCACTTTGCAAGTATAAATTGTTTGTACATATCTTAAGTGATTATAGTGTTGACTTAAATATTTACGACTGTAATTTTGCTTATGTTTAAATTTGATATAGAACGTTTTTTCATATTTAGTAATAATCAAAACGTCGAGAAGTTGAGAAATATAAATAACGCTTTTACGACATTATTTGTATTAACATCACCATCGAGGAACTCCGTCGAAGACGGTGGCGCGTGTGAAGAGTCGAAGACGGAGACATGTGCACAAATGGATCTGGATTGATGTTTTGTGTGAGTCCTTTTTTGTGATGTTGCTGGTTGTTACGTAGATTGCATAGATATTAAAGAACTTATACTGTTTCAAGTGACTTTTTGTTGAATAATACTATTAGTAGAAATATGTCCGCTTATAAACAAAAAACGCACCTTTTAAGAGTTTGTATAGTCAATTAAGTTCGGTGGATCATCTCCGGCATCAGACTTTTTTTGTTAAGTAAAATGTTACTACAATAATAGAAGGAAATAAACTGAGTTACAAGCTCAACGTATATCACCTAAAACGATGTTTTCGTGCGCTTCTTAATCAAATTCATCGATTATCTTGCAATAGTCGACATTTCCTTGAAAACTACTTTCTATACTCAATATTGTTAATCCATTTAGCCTCTTCTTTTGATTCATTAACATCAATATCGTTATTTTTTGATTTTTTATTGTACATAGGATTTTCATTATTTTTTGTATTTTCTTCTAACTTTATTATAATTCTTATTTTGTCTAACCACAAACGGTTCTAAGGATCCAAATTAAGCTTTATTGGACTCTTGTGCTTCATGATAGTTTCTAACATTAATTATCTAATTTAATTATAAGATAACGAATATCGCAAACAAAAATGATCTATTTTGAGAACCTAACTGTAACGAACGACACAACATGATAATTTCTAATATAAATTATCTAATATAATTATAAGATAACGAAGATCACAAACAAAAATTATGTATTAGAATAATTATGGAATAATACCTGATTAGTTTGCATAAAGACGAAGAAATTCAAGTCTAGAGAGTAAAGAATAATATATGTTCATCCTAGCAGCCCTAAATAGTACTCTTTTCGTCTCATATTAATAGTCGAGGTTATTATTTTTGGACGTCACAAGATTAAATTTAACATATCACCCTCACTTGAGGGTATTATAAACAAAATAAAAAAGTTGTAAATTAATTGGTTAAGAGTTGTCATTCTGTAAAAAGTAAGAGAGAGAAAGAGCTGAAAAAGTGATGTTTTTATTAAACTGCGTGTTTTTTATGAATTGACTATTATTATAGGACGGAAGGAGTATTATGTTTTATGTTTATCTAATGTCTTTTCAAATTGTGAGTTAACCGTGTAACTGCATATTCCCACGTCCTAAAATATTTCACTTGCTATTGATAAAACTATAAGATTCACTTTAGTACTATGGGATTGGGCCTTAAAAGTGTGTATAAACTTATATTCCTTTTTTTTTCTAAATTAAAGAATCTTGGTGCTGCATGTATCAAACACTGGTAATATTTCATCAACTTATATGGGCCTCTAAAATTGAACATAGTCCATTGTAATACAAGCCTATAAAATGATGCTTCCTCTCCTAATGCTGCCTTGGGCTGTTGCCCACCTGGCCCAACACTAAATCCGGCCCTGCCGATACTAAGTAGAGGACTCATTGGCAAGTAGAGCAATAGAGAACTAACTTGCAGATAACTACTAGTCCGTTTCCAGTATCCATCTTCTGTGATAATCAGTCCTCTATTGCTCTACTTGCCAATCTAGTTCGGCATTTCAGAGCCAAATATATATAAATGAATTGTCACTTGTCAAGGAGAAAATGGAAGCAGGCTTACTTCTTCAAATATTTATTTCTACCAAGAATCTATAGGCCTTAGTAAAGATCCCTTTCATCATTGTATAATAATATCCATGTTTTGAGTGTGTGATACTGTGATCCATGCATGCACACTGTCAATTTGCAAGGACCTTAATAATGGCTACAAAAAAAAACAAGCCCAAGCCCAATCTCAAGCCTCAAGCTGCTTAAGTCTAAGAACAAAGGAGTTTGAATTCAGTGAAGTTGATAAAACCAACAAGCATCTATAATCTTCACAACAAGCGTCATCTTATGAGTTTATCAACGTGTGGTGTAATGTTGCTTAGCTTAATTTATGTTTTGTAATAAGTCAACTCTTTAGTCAAAGTGAGTAGTTTTTTGTATTTCTATTAGAACTACTACTATTCTTTTTTGCCGATATAAAGAGTATAACCATAGAGCCCAAATATCAAGTAATTTCTCTCCCATATATCATTATTTACATAGAGCCATTGCATCTAAATAATTCTGCATTTTGTATCTGGTTCCACCGGTATTCTTTCTCACTAAATACATAGAGCCCGATTCTTTTAGGGCACGTATATCTTGGCACTAAAAAAACGTGGCACCTTCTATTTGCCAACCATAAACACATCTATCCCTTCAATACACATTTCGTAAATCTCATCTAATCTTTACTTTCATTTCATAAAGCTTCAAAGGTATCAATAAATCAAGTATTCATTCTAATTACACAACACTAATAATCATAGCTATGTGAATAAATGACTACAGCTTGCATAAGATCATGAAGTTGCGAAACATAATTGTACAAGACATTAACTAGAGCCCATGAAGGGCATGAAAGTTTATGGACTTAAAATTAATAGTCGTGAGATAGGATCGAACTCGGGATCACGGGATTGCACACATAACGTAAATGGTTAATTTATTTATTAAATATATTTTATATATATTTATTAAATCAAACCAAAGCTTAAGTAACGATCGTTAATAAATAAGAGTTAAGTTATAACGACCGTTATGGAAACTAAATAGAAGCTAAAAGAAAAAGAAGGAAAAACTACACAAACACCCTTTGGGGGTGGTGTAGCCGTCGGCCAAAACCAAGAGGGGGGGAGGGGAAACTTTTGTTTCCTAATTCTTGTTTAATTGCTTGGAGCCCAAGATTACCAAGGCTATATAAACAACCCCAAGGCCTTCATTAATTTTTGTCCTTCCCTTCTTGTTCTCTTCCTGCGATCGCCACATATAACCCACAAGGGTTATTCGTTGACTTTCGTTCTTCTATTTTATCTAGTCCTAATCCCTCTCTAGGGTTATTGGGTAGATAATCTATAAGCGTTGAAGCTCGGTTTGCTCGTGCTAGACTCACGGTTAACTCGCCGTATTACGTGTGTACAAGAGCGTGATATAATCTTCCTTTAGATTATATTCTTGGTATTGTTCGTGATCAACCCTAGTTGCCGTTCGTTCCGTCGTCTTGTGGATCTTGCTAGGATAAAGGTATGTAACCCTAATCTTGATTAGTATAATTGTGTTAAATTAATGATCTTGTTAATCGCTTCCGCTATGCGCTCTTTGATCCATATTAGGGTTTTAAATAATTGTTATGAACTCTATAAACCATCAGTGGCATCGAGAGCCGTTTTAACATGATTATAATTATCAAGATCTAAAGTTTTTTAACTAATATTGATTTGTGTTAAAAATTACATGTTGTTTTTTTGGTTTTATAAAAAATTATGGTTTTGTTTTTTATTATTATTAAAATCAACTTTAGTCGAATTTTTTATAAAAATAAAAAATAAAATTTGTAAACCCTAAAATTACATGGTAATTAACTTTAGATGGTTTTGCATGAATTAATTGTCATGTCATGCGTGGTTACGATCCGTAGTTTTTAATTGTTAAGAGAATGTGGGAGATCCGTAATAAACATGCATGTTTCTTACGGATCATATAATTTTGATTGCTATTTGCTTTATTTGATTCAAAGTTTTAAAATTAGGGAAGACTTTTTATGTTTATAAAAACCCTAGATTTGATATTCTTTGAATAAATTGTTATGCATGTGGCTATTTGATTTAGTTTTTTTTGTACTACTTGTTTTCATACGTTTTCTATATTGTATGTTGTAAACAAGGGTAATTTTTTCCAAGAAAAATAATATGGACTAAATCTTATCAAAATTAATGAATTGTTTTGAGATGTAAAATACATATGATTTGCGTTGATTAGAACTGCAATAGCAACTTAACGGCTACTCAATTTTGGCAAACTATAAAGTGGGTATAACGCACCGTTGGTCATGTACCCGGTTAAGGAATGAGGTGTTATGCTTCAGCGCTGACCAAATTCCCGGCTCACCTGTGCGTCAAATTGGTATTGTCTACGGTTGTTATTGGTACAATTCTTTAAGGTTGATTTAACTACATTAATTCACATCCGAAACACAATGAATAAGGTTATTGCTTTGTGCTATAACTAACCTTCTAAAAAAAGTACGGTGTGAATTTAGTTGTGTGTAAAATCTTCAGTTGGTTTAACCAATACCTCAACTTGCAAGTATATGATGAACTTTTAGTCTCACCAAAAGGTTTACTAAATGTTTTATTAAACATATGTTATGGAGATGAATGCATGCTTCTCCATACATGATTTTGACACCAAAACCTATACCCTATAATTTAAGTCATATGCCCTCTAATTGACGAACACTTGAAGTTACAATTGTCGTCATATAAGATATCGGACGATGTTGTAATGGAGAGAAAACTTCATGACTGAATAAGATTGCACATGAAGGTTTTACGTTCTTTAGATTAGTCGACTTAATTGAGTTACTCAGTGAGAACTGGAAACTTAAGGCATAAAGAAGGGATAAAACATGTTTACAATGCAAATGATTTTGGCAATGTAAATCCCTGACATATCTAGAAATTGCAATTTGATTTGGCAATCATTGTTCGACAAGTTAGTGTATTGAATACATTTGTCACTAGCAGATCAACTGATGTCATAAATCTATGTCAATATGGATTCTAGTTTTTCAAGGAAAATACTATGGTTTTATTACCGGGGTAATTTTATTTTCTTGAATTGTATTATCGAAAATACTAATGTTTGAACTTATTTCTGTAGAAATGGCTCAACCCGAAAACAATCTGACAATAAGCTCGGCGTTCAAAGCTTTCTTTGAACGGCCTGAACTTACTGGCCCTAATTTCAATGATTGGTACCGCTCACTAAGAAATGTTCTGAGAGCAGCGGGTACTATCAATATCTTGGAAACTCCTTTTCCGGAGGATCTTGCTGAAGGAGCAACTGATGCGGAAAGGCTTCAACACGCTGCTAACGTTAAGAAGCACCATGAGGTGGCTGCTGTAATGTTAGGAAGAATGGCTCCATCACTTCAAAGGAAGTATGAGCTAGCTTCACCTCAGCAAATGCTTGATGAATTCAAGGTTGTGTATGAAACGACGCAATCTGTAGAGATCTATGATCTGGTTGATGCTCTACATAGTTGCAAGCAAGCTCCTGGAAAGTCCGTAAGTGCTCATTATATGGAGATGAGGGGTTATATGGAACAACTCATCGCACTAGGACAACCCTTTGATCATTATATGGCTATTAACTTGATCAATAGGTCCCTTAATAAGGACTTCAATGATTTCGTTCGTAACTATAATATGCATTGCACGGGGAAGACAGTTAATGATTTGCATGCAATGCTCATTGACTTCGAAAAGGGTTTGAAAGATAAGGCATCCACTGCTACACCTCAAGTACTTCTTGTACAAAAGGGTAGAGTGTCGAAACCAAAACCGCAAGGGAATAAGAAGCAGAAAGGCAAAGGCAAGGTTGATAAGAGCAAGCAAGTTGCGACTACATCAAAACCGAAGCATAACTTTGCTAAGAAATCTCTAAAAGATGAGACTTGTCACCACTGCAAGATGACTGGACACTGGAAGAGGAATTGCTCTCTCTATCTCCATGAAATGGCAGAACATAAGAAGAAGACTGAGCAAGTTGCTGCAGCACCATCTTCTGGTAACTTATTTATGATAGAGTTATTTAATCTTTCATACAAATCAAACTCTTGGGTATATGATACGGGATGTGGTATTAACATTTGTAATACCCTGCAGGGATTTGAGTTGAAAAGGAGGCTTACCTATGGGGAACAATTTCTGCAAGTGGGCAATGGCGCACAAGCAGTGGTTGAAGCTATAGGAATATTTAAATTAGTTTTACCTTCGGGTTTAGTACTGTTTTTAAATAATTGTCACTATGCACCTACAATTGTTAGGGGTGTCATTTCTTTTTCTTGTATGTTGGATCTTGGATTTATTCACACGATTGATAATAATAGAATTTCTGTTTTTAAAGATGGTTTATTCTATTTTGATGCAATTTCTGTGAACGGTGTTTTTGAAATAAACATGCATGATAAAAATTCCAAGAGGAAAAATAATTCTGTTTTTAGCATTATCTTTTTGGGATTATGCTCTTGAATCTGCTGTTCGTATTCTAAATATGGTTCCTACTAAGAAGGTAGATAAGACACCATATGAACTATGGCATGGCAAGAAGCCATATTTGTCTTATTTAAAAGTCTGGGGTTGTGAGGCGTATGTGAAACGTGACTCTGGAGATAAACTCCAACAACGCTCAGTAAAATGTATCTGTGTAGGTTACCCTAAGGAAACTATGGGTTACTACTTTTATTATCCGGCTGAGAACAAAATAGTTGTGGCTCGGTATGGAGACTTCCTTGAAAATGATCTTGTAAATCAAGAATTCAGTGGGAGAAATTATGATCTTGAAGAAATTCAAGAAGATACATTGCCTTCTAAAAATACTAGCAAAGAAATTCCTGTAGAACCAGAAAGTCTGAGTGTTCCGCCGAAATTGATTCCTCCACGTAGGTCACAAAGGACTATACGTGCGCCGGACAAACTATGTCTTTACATAGAGGATGATGAGGAGGAAGTAGGGGATCTTGGTGAACCTGCTAACTATCGGTCCGCAATGTCTAATCCAGAAAAGTCAAAATGGATAGTTGCGATGAATGAGGAAATGAAATCCATGGAAATCAATGATGTTTGGATTCTTGTAGACGCACCTAAAAATGCTAAAGTAGTGAAAAATAGGTGGATCTATAAGAAGAAAACTGACATGGATGGTGATGTACAATCCTATAAAGCACGTTTAGTGGCTAAAGGTTTTACTCAAACTTTTGGCATAGACTACGAGGAGACCTTTTCTCCTGTAGCAGACTTACGAGCTATTAGGATTCTCATAGCTATAGCAGCATACTATGACTATGAGATATGGCAAATGGATGTTAAAACTGCCTTCTTGAACGGTCGCTTAGATGAAGATATCTATATGCAACAACCGGAAGGGTATGTTGATCCTAAATATCCAAAGCACGTGTGCAAACTTCAAAGATCTATTTATGGTTTGAAGCAAGCATCACGTCAATGGAATAAGCGATTTGATGAAGAAATCAAAAGGTTCGGATTTATTCAAAATCGTGATGAGCCATGTGTATACCGCAAAGCTAGTGGGAGTAATGTAGTGTTCCTAATTCTATATGTCGATGACATATTGATCATGGGAAGTAACATTCCAAGACTTAAGAAAGTTAAGGATTATCTTGGTAAATGTTTTTCTATGAAAGATTTAGGAGATGGTGCATATATTCTGGGAATTAAAATCTATCGAGATAGGAGTAGACGGTTAATTGGTCTTAGTCAAGATGCTTATATTGATAAGATATTAAAGAAATATAACATGCATAACTCTAAGAAAGGTTTCTTACCGATGGAGGTTAAGCATGAGTTAAGTCATGAGAAAGATGCATCATCACCTGAAGAGGTGGCTTACACGAAGAAGGTGCCTTATGCTTCAGCAGTAGGATCTATTATGTATGCTGTAAGATGTACAAGGCCAGATGTGGCGTTTGCTCAGAACTTGGTCAGTAGATACCAACAGAATCCAGGAAAGTTCCACTGGACTGCTGTTAAACATATTCTAAAGTATTTGAGGAGTACGAAAGATATGTTTTTGGTATTCGGGGGTAAACCAGACACAGAACTGAATGTAACAGGATTATGTGATGCGTCCTGGCAGTGTGATAAAGACGATACGAAGTCTCAGACGGGTTACGTGTTTGTCATCAACGGAGGAGCAGTAGACTGGAAGAGCAGTAAGCAGAAAACCATTGCTATGCATGCGACTCAATCTGAGTACATGGTCGCTTCAGAAGCAGCATTGGAAGCTGTTTGGATTAGGAAGTTTATTGGAGATCTTGGAGTGATGCCTTCAATTAAAGAACCTATTGATATATATTGCGACAATTCTGCGGCAATAATATTCGCCAATGACCCTGGAGTCATGAAGGGCGCCAGACACTTTAAACGTAGATATCACTACGTTCGAGAACAAGTGGAAGCTCGAGAAATAAAATTGATAAAAGTTCACACAGATGATAACGTAGCTGATCCTTTTACTAAGGCTTTATCTAGGCCAAAGGTAGTTAAGCATGCCAAGGCAATTGGACTGCAACTAGCTAGCGAATTCATGCAATAAATCTGTTGATTAGTATTTGGATAAAGGATGTAAGACATTATTGAATTGATGAAATAAAGATTGGGTTTCGTTTATTTTTCTGTTATTTGATTTTGTATCCTATTTTACATGTTTTAATCCGTGAGCATTTTGATGTTTCTAAATGTCCGTTGTCGATTAATAATATGGAAATATTATTAAACTAAGACAATTCAAAATGGTGACAGAGTATACTTGGAAGTATATTGGTCAATTTTGGATGATATTTGATGGATCAAATATTGGACTTATCCCAACTGTGTGATTTTACTTTATGGATCTTTGTCATTAAGTAAATCATAAATAGTTATCCTTAGACCTGAGATATCAGAAAACTGCATTGAATGTAGTGCATTTATGTGAGATAACCTAACGCTGAACGTAACTGGTAGTTATAAGGGTTATTTTCAGAAGTGTTGCGAAGTTCATGTGTTTTGCTTGTAGTCAAAACGGGATTCGTTTCCTTTGAATTATGTTTGAAGTATAAATACAACTGGGCCCCTCGGGGGAGTAGTAAGATGTTTGTGTGGCCACACCCAAATTTGTTTTGGTAATCTTGCTATATCCGTAAACGAGAAACAGAATAGTTAATGAAGGAATGACTGAGATCCATATCCTTATTAACAAGCGTATTTGAAATGAAAGGATAATAATAATGATGTAATCATTAAAAGGTTCTTGTCCAGGAGACCTTATCCGGTTTGTACTAGTGACATTGTTAGTGTAACTAGACGCTAGTCAATGTGATCACGATATTAGAATTTTGTCCAAGTGGGAGCTGAAAGTTTATGGACTTAAAATTAATAGTCGTGAGATAGGATCGAACTCGGGATCACGGGATTGCACACATAACGTAAAGGGTTAATTTATTTATTAAATATATTATATATATTTATTAAATCAAACCAAAGCTTAACTAACGATCGTTAATAAATAAGAGTTAAGTTATAACGACCGTTATGGAAACTAAATAGAAGCTAAAAGAAGAAGAAGGAAAAACTACACAAACACCCCTTGGGGGTGGTGTAGCCGTCGGCCAAAACCAAGAGGGGGGAGGAGAAACTTTTGTTTCCTAATTCTTGTTTAATTGCTTGGAGCCCAATATTACCAGAGCTATATAAACAACCCCAAGGCCTTCATTATTTTTTCTCCCTCCCTTCTTGTTCTCTTCCTGCGATCGCCACATATAACCCACAAGGGTTATTCGTTGTTCTTCTATTTTATCTAGTCCTAATCCCTCTCTAGGGTTATTGGGTAGATAATCCATAAGCGTTGAAGGTCGGTTTGCTCGTGCTAGACTCACGGTTAACTCGCCGTATTACGTGTGTACAAGAGCGTGATATAATCTTCATTTAGATTATATTCTTGGTATTGTTCGTGATCAACCCTAGTTGCCGTTCGTTCCGTCGTCTTGTGGATCTTGCTAGGATAAAGGTATGTAACCCTAATCTTGATTAATATAATTGTGTTAAATTAATGATCTTGTTAATCGCTTCCGCTATGCGCTCTTTGATCCATATTAGGGTTTTAAATAATTGTTATGAACTCTATAAACCATCAGGGCATACTAATACATATAGTCTGATTTTTAATAGAGTGCGGCGAGTAGCAGCTGGCCACAAACGCCTATGCCGTATATTGTTATTATTGTTGTTTCTATTTACATGCTTTAATTTTCAAATTCTGTTGTATGTTCAAACTGGAAAGAGATACCATATAATGGTTAATGTTTTCAAATATGCCATACAATGGAACAATTAGTTGGTTAAAAACTCGCTACTCTGTATTTCAACACTAATATCGGTATCAAAGATTTGGGAAGTTGGTATAATCAGTAGTAGACGAAGTCTAAATTATTGACCACGAAAACAAACTTGAATTCGAGTCTTTAATCATCAGAATTTGCAATCATCAGTATAGTCCTTTTTGTAAAGATTTGCACTCCTAACTTCTACTAAACTTATCTAATATTTCATTTCATAAAACATATTACAACAATAAATAATACATCAAGGTTCACCCAGAAAATTATTCAAAAGGTAGAATAATTCTTCAGCACGCGAAGTAGATACTTCATGTCCAGCACCAAATACAGTGCTAAACGTTAAACCATCATATACGACCCTGTATCCAGCCATCTGTACATTTAAAATAAAGTCTTAACAGTCAATAATTATAATACTACTGTACTAAGTACGCTAGTTATGATTCATAATGTGGATTTATCCGACTACACCATGCTTTCACCAAGACTTATTACATACCTTTCCTGTTGTATTGGACATCGACCACACAGCCCATGGCTCGATGATAGCAAGACCCATACTTGCCAAAGCATAACGTGTGCCGATGGCTGGAACACAAACGTCTGCGTCACCACTGTTACAAATGATTGAACCAATTAGCTAATAACACAAGTACTGCTATTTTTTCGAAGAGATAGAAGTATTTGTTTGATTACCTGTATAGCAGAATGTGTAAGCCGTGGGCCCGTAGCTTTTTGTATATTGGGAACATAGTCTCGGGATAATCCTTGTACCAGATCCGAAAACTGTATATTCGCAAGAATATATAAGTAAGCCAGTTATTTAATTAATACAGTATGTAGTAACAAACTGAAAGAAATTACGTGCTTAACCTGCAAGTCTGCCAGGGGTAGGGAAGCTTGGTTGTGTTTGCATTTAGAGCTACTTGAACCTCTGGACGATTCAAGTAGCTCTGAGTGTACAAGGCATCACACGGATGGGGCTGGTGAGTAGGTGGCTGACCCATGATATCAAGCTCACACTGAGGTCTATAAAGGTCTAGGAAATTTAGATTACCCATCCCTGTTAAAACTCTCTGGACTGCCAATCTGCACTCTGAGCTTTTATTAAGGTTGAGCGGGCATTTTTCCCTTATCTCATCATGGGATTCGTCAGAAATCAGTGAGTTCATCCAGGCATAGTCAAAAAGCCCCTTGGTATCACTTTTATCGTCGATTAGCCCGTTTCCAATCTGGTTCAGATCAACAAGAAACGATGATTATGAACACATATTGATAGATCGTTAGGAGGATATAAAATACAAAACTAGCTTAATAATAATACCATGATGCCTTTCAGGTTCATGTCGGGGCTGAGATTATCCAAAATAATCTCAGCTAGCTCTGGGATGTAATACCCTGTAACCACATATCAGTATATTATTTAATCAAAAAGTTATACACCTAGAACCAATATTGGAAACATAATCTAACTAACAAAATGGTATTACCTGCGTAGCTCTCCCCAATCAGATACAAAGCCCTACCCTTGTACGCAGGGTAGCGATGAAACCATTTCATCAAAAAGATGTAGGTATCCTCCGCTATAACAGCAAACAGAACACGAAATTCAAACAGTGAACACTAAGGAGGTGTTTGTTTCATTAAGATTTTTAACGTCTGAATCTAAATGAAACTGTGTTGTTTGTTTTATATAATTGTCTGAATAGTTTTAATTTTCTAATTTTGAAAGCATTTAAAAACCACAAATACTATGGATATTTAATTTGTGAAAACATGAATTTTTTTTTTAACATTTCAAACAGGTGCTAAAAATGAACTTATAAATACATATTGTAAATAATTAATTTTTGTTAACATGTAGTAAATGATTTTAAACTTAAATGTATATTTTAAATATTTTAAAAATAATTGAGCCACAACCAAAGCAAACCGAATATTTTATATAACAACGCTAATAAATCTTGTAGCTTTTGTATTAAAGGGCCATTTGGATTTTCACTTTGTTGTATTTCGACCAGGTAGGTATTTATATTTGATAATATATAAAAAGGTTTAGTGATAGTGTCAAGAGCGAGTCAGATCGGCTCACCACCTCTGACAGAGTCAGAGAGAAAATGTCAACCAGGATGAAAAAACAAACAGCCAAAACGTCTGACTGCACTGGTCAGCGCCAAACCTTTACCAATAAAGACCCAAATTTTTTACTCTTTTTTTTTTTTTTTGATTTACTTGTTTCACACTTGATGCCCAGTCAACTTACACTTACACCCTAAAACACAATCATAAAACACTGCAACACCATGATTAAACACGAATTGAGCCCAAAATGAACACAGTTATGACTTTTTGTTCTTACCTTTTTTTTTTCTTTTTGGTGTACTATATGTGCTGTTGGTAACTTGGTATACACAGCCTTGAATGGCTGTGTCTTTTCCCCCCTTTTTTTTTCTTCTTTCTCTTTGTTAACACTAGGATTGCACAGACCAGACAAACGACACAACACTATACAAAACAAAATCAACACGAATCGCGCCTAATATTAGGGGCTGGGTGCATTCAGTGAACACAAAAACAAGCAGGCCACACCTTTTATATTTTTCTTTGGTTTCTTTTCTTTGCTCGTTTCTATGGATGCACAGTCATGAACACAACCAAAACACTAATTTAACCCACTAATCAAACCGAAATTTCCCAAATTTCCCACCAAAATGCACACAGTGGGTTAAATTAACAACAGCAGGTACTATCTTGACTTTTTGGAGTTTTGGTCACTTTGGATACTTGGCGTTTGCTGTTTGGTTTAACACAATCCCAAACCACAAATCAAGCAATGAATCAAAGACCACAGTTATGAACTTTATCACTTTTTTTCTTTGGTAGTTTCTGTTTTTCTTGGCTTGCTGGTGGGGTTCGCACAGGCACACTAACACTACAACTCAATCCAAAATCACAAACTCACGATTAAACAAGCAGGCCTATACCTTGGTTTATATTTTGGGTGTTACACTCTTTTGCTTTTGTTTGGTTATACTTAGCTGCTGGTGGCAACCACAGGCACACACAAGGCACAATACAAAGCAGAAATACAAACACAATAACACGCCTGTTACTACTTTCAGACAGTGGCCAGCTTACGCCAACAAACACTCCTTATACCAACAGCGACTTTGGCTTACTTAAATGGATTTTTTCGACTTTAAGCTGACAAATGAGTTTCAACAAACTATCACTCACTAAATCCAAACTAAACACAACCCTGATCTACCTCTACTCTTATCAGCTTTTTAGATTTCAATAACTAACTCCAAAATTAAAACCAAAATTTCTAATACAAAGCCCTAACAAGCAACCAATGTAGACCTAATATCTACTAAACCTCTACAAATTAAACACCTTATAACGACTATAAGCTACTGATTTAACAACTTTAATCCTTTGGCTGCTTGGTGACTCCAAAAAAAGGACATACCCTAAATAACCAATGTGAATAATATAGGTTGACGAATGAACATGTACCTGTCCTCTGATCATTTGTTGAGTCTTCGTATTCTGAGGTGGTGTTGGAATAGGAGAATCCAACACCAGCTGGTGACTCCAAAAAAAGCACATTCGCCACTACATAATGCAAGAGTTATTTTATCAATTAATTTGTTAATAAAAAATTCAGGTGCAAGCGGTGCAATGGCACAGGGCCTCTTTTTTATTAGGGCCTCCGATTTTTAGATCTTAATGTTAGTATGCACTCAGATATAGATGTTTTG
Source organism: Glebionis coronaria (assembly GCA_025667525.1). NCBI lineage: Eukaryota > Viridiplantae > Streptophyta > Magnoliopsida > Asterales > Asteraceae > Glebionis > Glebionis coronaria. Next base: position 25,849,725 of record CM046876.1, read on the forward strand.
TCCAGTAAATTGTACTGTATAGAGAAAATATGTATAAAAATGTTAAAAACTTATAACTTGAGAGTGAAACATAGGTTCAATTTTGTTTTTTTAAGGATACTAATGATGACACAAATTTCAAAAATCTTGTTTTTTAGTAATAAATTTCAATATGGTCCTTTTAGTCTATTAGTATTTCACAAGTAGGCCATGATTCTAAAGTACGTATTTCCGTAAAGATTGATTTTTGTACTTGTTTGATGTTACAATGGATATTTTGGGGATGTGAAATCAAGAAATGTCACACAACTTTATAGTTGATCCTTGGAAGTCCAAAAATATTTTTAAAATTTTTTATATATATTCAATGCACGGAAATTACTAGTAAATCAATTAATATGATTAAATGGCATAAATGGTCAATGACCTAAAAGAGTAAACGAATAATCATTTAAGTTAAGCAAAATTGTAGTATACGTTGTCTAAGGGCCTACATCGTATAATAGCACAGGGTCTCCGTAATCAATGAAACGGCCCTGATCAAAATCAACAATAATGAAAAAAAAAAGTTAGTTACCATTGTTCCATGCATATTCCCTATCGTACAGAGTTTCTCCGTCAGGGTTAACACCGAACGGGCCTACTTCCGTAAACGCTCCTTGGCCAAGGGAAGAACAACCAGGCCCTAATTCCAGAAACAGCAAAATAGATCTCTTAAAATATGTAATAAATCTAATTATGCAATTAACTAATGTAATCAATTGAACAAAAGTAGTAGTAATAAGTTTTCACCTCCATTCAGCCACAAAATAAGTGGCTTAGTAGAGCTATTAACGGGTGATTCCACAAAATAATAGAAAAGTGATCTTCCCGAGGACAAATCGACGTCGATATATCCAGCAAACTGTTTGAAGTTAACTGTTGCGGGCTGTCCCGGAAGACCCTCTTTCAAAAAGTGATCATTTGCATACTTGAAAGTATCAGAATTCTCCAGTAAGTAACGCTGTTTATCAGCTCTGAATTTCAGTGTACTAGTAACAGGAAATGTTTGTCCGGATTTTTCTTCCATCCTGTGAATCATCAGGGTCGTGGCCTGATTCAGAGGCCACAATTCACTGGTGGCAACAGCTATACAGGACGCAAGAAGAACAAAGATGGAAATGGAATTCATTTTGAAGGTGTTTACAAAGAGGTGTGATGAACTATTAACCCAAAATATATGACAATTGTTGGAAGAAACAAGAATGAAAACTAAATTCGTACTTCTAGAGTGAGAATGAGGTAAATGTGTGTGGTACTGGAGTTAAGAGAGTGAGTATATATAAACTAAAGGGCTAAGTACAAAAAGAGACTAAAGTACACCTTATGGTCCCCTACCCAGACTTTTTTTTTCAAAATTCCAAAAAAAGACTTACTTTTGATCAACTGATCAACCAACTTAATATTTTGCCACGTGTCCAACTGATCAACTTTTTTTATTCACAAATATAACTTAAATTACAAATATACCCTCATCTTTATCTTTTTATTCCCACCCTTACCACTCCATCACCACCACCACTACCAACCTACCATTTTATCACCACCACCATTACCAACCTACTATTTCATCACCACTACCACTATTTATTTCAAACCACTCATTTCATTTCAAATAATTTAAACACAGTGGATAAACACTTCCAAAAGTAGCACAATACAAACAAAAATGTACAGTACGTATCTCAAATTAAGTTTCTATTTTTTGTACAAATGCACTATGGTGTTCATGATTCAAAAAACATAAATCTTTGCATGTTTTAGGGCTTGTGGTCTGATCCAAATGTTTCTGGTTTGTTTACAAAAATAGGCCTCGTACGAGTATTATATCTTCATGTTTTGTCTGTATATTTAAATTATCTCTAGTGGCTTATGATGGCCTTCACTCATTTAAAGTTCGTATTTTTGTTGTAAACACCACTGTGGTGACGAGGTTCTCACAGATCTATGATTGTGGTGGTGTTTCGGTGTGGTGGCTGTGGCTGGAAAACCATGGTTAATTTTAGATCCGAAGATGGTTGGTTGGTGACGGATTTGGTGGTTCACGACAATAGATGGTTGTTAATGTGGTGGTGTGTGGTAGTGGTGACGTGGTGATGGCGATTGGCGGCGTAGGTGGCTGGAGAACAATGGTGGAGATGATTTTAATGATGGCGTCGAGGTGGTGATATGGGGAGATGAAGATGGTGTTTGAGGTGGATCTGGTGTGAAGTTGGTGATGGTGTTGTTACGGTGAAGGCAGGAGTGGGGGATGATGGTGGTGGCGACGGCTGCAACAGTGGTGGCTGAGGAGAACAACAGTGGTGGTTGAGATTATGAAGTGGTAGGTTGGTAGTGGTGGTGGTGGTGGAGTGGTAAGGGTGGGAATAAAAAGATAAAGATGAGGGTATATTTGTAATTTAAGTTATATTTGTGAATAAAAAAAGTTGATCAGTTGGACACGTGGCAAAATATTAAGTGGGTTGATCAGTTGATCAAAAGTACAAGTCTTTTTTTGGAATTTTGAAAAAAAAAGTCTGGGTAGGGGACCATAAGATGTACTTTAGTCTCTTTTTGTACTTAGCCCTAAACTAAATGTTTTTTGTGTACCCTTTCAACATTTAAGCCTTGACAATATCAGTACTGTAAGAGTCAAACAGCATTCATATAAGGACTAAAGCTAAAATCCCTTTGATAATAAGGTCCAAGCTAAAGCTTCTATAAGCTCTTAATTTCAACATTCCTCGTCAAGCTTATCATGGATGCAATCAAACATTTTTTACTTTTTACATAGAAACATATGTGTTGTGTGATTGTTGTATAAATACACATTTTTAGGAAAAAGCGTATATATTCGGCAAGTATTATTTCACGATTTAGAAAAACCGTAAAGATGATAAGTGAGTTCTTTCCTCAAGGGAGGTTTATTTGTTGTGTGCTAAAATTTATAATACATAGTTTGGATTAGTCCGTTTTTTAAAGAAAAGAGAGAAAATTAAAGACGATTATGCTAAAATTAAAGTACGACGTTAAAAACGTAAAACGTAAAACGTAAAAACGCGACGAAAATAAAACTTTATCAAAAGAAAATTACAAAAATTCAAATTAAATTCCTAAAAATATACCTGAGGTTTACAAATCAAGAAAACTTTTTGTAACTTTTTAAATTAACTAATATTTGATTTTTAAATGTTAATTAAAGCCCTAAAAATTAAATAAATTAAAAATAAAAGCACAATCAAAGATTTAATAACTTGCAAACCTCAAAAATATTTATCTAATGCTAAAAAGTAATTTTCAAAAAAAATTTAAAACTAATTATCTATTTTTAAATGCCTAAAAACAATTTTTAGCTTAAACTAATCATAAAAAATAAAAAGAAAAGTAGGAAAATTATGAAACCATCTTTAAAAAATCTAAATTAACTTAAAGTATCAAGCAAAAATGAAATAAGCTAGAAACAATGATTGATAAGCTAAGAAAAACTCAAAATGAAATGTTGTTTTGATTTGTACTATCAGTAGGAAACCCCAATGATGTCGGTGGGAAAGGAGTCCCACTGACTGTGTTAATTCCACATAAAATGGATTTAGCCAGATTGAAGGTTGTTTGTTGAAAACAAAGGCGCCCAATAGCTTTCTGCTATTAGGGAGTCCGTATAAGTAGTAAACAAGCAATTTCACACAGCCAATAAGCCAGAATAAGCATACAACCAAAAATAAGCTACAGTGACTTTTTATGTGGTGTTCGAGAACCCACCAGAGAACACCACAGTTGTGTCCAATATTGTAGACAACTAGGACTGGGTTTCTCTGGTACAGTGCAGACAAAAACTATAAAGTGAATTTCAAAAGCTCTTTAAGATACTTTAAGCAACCCTTTTTTTGAAAACATCTATTAACATATCTAAACAAACCCTATCCTTAACAGATTCCAAGACTTTAGCATTTAAAACATGAAATTGATCCTAATGGATCCTACTATTTGTATTTCACTAGTTTTGCACAAACACTTGACCTTACAAACTAAGTAAATCACTCAAATAGGACAGAGCACAACTCAAATTATTAATACAGCTAAAAGTAGAAATGTTCAAGAAGAAGAAACCCTATTTTTGTCACCCAAAGGGTTTTAGATCCCCTTACCCAAACATACCTTTAAATTTGTTAACAAAATTTTACAAGAACTTTTTTGTAAAACAAAATCAAACCTTTTTTTAAACTAATAGAAACATTTCATTAACATTAACTGACATGGCTAAATGTCTAAACCACCAAATAACAGCTAGCAACAACAAACCACATGAACCGTTAACTAAACAAAAAAATATAAAGGGAGGAAAGAGGGTTACCACCCTTGACTTTGCTCAAGCCAAGGACACGCCAATCTTAAACCACCAAATAAACTTTCTGAAATATAGAAGCTTATGATAGCTGCTTAGACAAGAACAAAGGATGGATTTGTTGAGGATTCTACCACAGAACCTAAAACCAAAAATGAGAGGAAGGGATGATATGTCTTCTACCTGCGATCACAACACCAAACAACAAGGTTCAACCTCATAAGCTGGTTCAAAATCTACTTGTAAAATAACTTTTGAACAAGATTATGAACAGTAAGTCATAAAGATAAAAACAAATGAAACAAAGATTTCAGAAAAATCTTTTTCGAACCAGTAAATTTGTAAACTACTTGATGAAACTTGAAAAACAAAACCAATAAATTTAACTTGTAAGAAAATGAAAGTGGAACTCAGAATATTGCAAGGTTTAATAGATAGTTTAAATATTCATATAGAAAAGTTTACAAATAAGCTAGAACAAAATGAAACTATAACCCTACGTTGCCTTATATACTACGGCTACAAGTTCTAGAGGGGAAAAGAAGTAGTAAACTATAACTCATACAAATTTCCAGAAAAACCCTTGCTTTTAAAATTTAAATTTTAGTCAAAAGTAATCCCATGTGATTCTCTGAGGATACAACTGTTTGAAAGTGATCCCATACGTCCATATTGTTGTGGGGAAGAAGCTTTTGCTAAGGGACGTTGATCATGCCTGCCAATCTTGTTTTCTTGTTCAACCCGTGTACAGAGGTGCCACGTGGAGGGGTGCACAGTACATGTGACTGGGTTTGGGGGTGGGGTATTGTTGAGGGTTGTGCTAATTGTGGATCTGGATGTTATCGCGACCCACCTCATAGGTTTAAGAAAATTAGGGATTTGGGGTTCTTGGTGTTGAAATTAGGGGTTTTAATATATAAAAGGAGTGAAGCTTGTGTTTAGCGCAAATTTCATTTAATTAATAAAATTCAAAAATTATATTAATTAATCTAAAAATGTTGGTGGGTGGAGTTTGACGTCAGCTGGAGATTGGGTCGGGTTTTGTTATTTGGTGGACTAGGCTTGGGTAAAAAGGTGGGTTGGACGGGTATTTGGATGGGTTTAGATTTAGTGTATTTGCAAAAATAACCCCTGAGCTTGTAAAAAGTCTTCAAATACAATCTTGGCAGAATTTCTTGCATTTCCCTTTGTAAATAACTGAGATGTAATTACAAGACAGTCCCTCCAATCTCTATAACTTTGTTAATGGAAAGTAATGCCTAAAAACATTATTAGTGTTAACTAATCTTTCTTAGTTTTGATCACAACAAATTAAAAAGACATTTATCGACAAATACAATCGTAAGACGAATTATCTGACAAACAATATCATCAAGGTAATAATCATTTAAGTATTGCACTAATATATTAATGTATGATCTTATTCAAGTTCGTTTTTCCAAGCTCACGAAAAATTGAGATTCCAATTAAAATCAAGTTCTTAATTGTTTTTGGTTTTAACAAAGGTATTTGGTATCTATGTCTATTTCAAACGATCACGTAAAAAATGGAAAAATATTATATCTATGTAACCGTAAAACAAGTTGCAAATACCACAATTATAGCACAAAGTACAAGTATTAAATGCACAAATGTAAAAATGCTCAAAATGTAAAGAAATTGAAAGTACAAGGACCAAATATGAAAATTTAGAAAGTATAGGGACTAAAAGTGAAAATAGTAACAAACTATAACAACTTTTCAACAAATTTCAAAAACTGCCAAACTGAAATGAAACAAACTGAAACTACAAGGACTTGAAAGTGCAAACCCTAAAAACTTCAAGTTCTGAAAGCTAATACACAAATTCAGAAAGTGCAAGGACCTATTTGCAATTAAAACTAGTTTAATAACAAAAACGGGTAACAAAGTTCCAATAAGCTCGTGTGAGCTTATTACTCAACTAAAATGACTCTAGTTTTATGCAAATGTCTTCAAATTGAAATTAAGTTAGGTGTCTCAAAGTAGGGATGAGCAAAAGAACCAAAGAACCGAACCAGATTCGAGGATTGGACCAGAACCACGAAGAGCCGAACCGGAACTAGAACCGTTGGATCCAGTTCTAGTTCTTGTTTTTGAGATTTTTTGGTTCGTGGTTCGGTTCGGTTTGGTTCGGTTCCACCGATTCTTGGTTCCAGAACCAAAGACCCGATAATTATAAAAATATTATAACTTTTTTATATACCATACTCAAAAGCTAATATCATAAGTAATATAAAAAAACACAACTAACCTACTCTCAAAAAAACCAAACCGAACATCTTAAACTCTAATTTTAATCCGTTGAAACACAGACAACTATCATTATCAAATCAATAGAACTAAGTTTTATGTTGGTTTTTTATTTGCATTCAATGTATGTCTTCTCAGTATTAATGAAATATGTATGTCTTGTTAGTACATAATTACTAATCACTAGATTTGTATAATATAAAAATTATTTTTATGTTATAATTGTTGATATGGCACGTTCAATAAGTTTGAATAATTTGTGAGTTCTTTATTTTACTTTGTAACAAAAAGGTTTATATAATATGACTAGCAATGCCAAATACATTCATTTTGTAAACATAATGTTAAATGATTAGTAATCTATATCTTTATTTTGATTTGCTTTTTAAGGTGATACAAATTCAACCGATATCGAGCCAGATAACTTTGATTCAAATTTTGGTAAAAGATAAGTAGTCAACTTGTGAAACTATATGATGTTTATTTATTTGAGCCTATACTTAGTTGTTAAATGTTATTGCTTTTAACGTAAATAGTTATAAATACATAAAAGAAAATATTTTTTGTTGACTTAATTCATTAGTGAATGAGTTTTTCTTCTTCTTCTGAAAAATTGGTTCCTATACGGGTAGAACCAAAGAATCGGAACCGGAACTGGAACCAGAACCGGAACCAAAAAATATATTTGGTTCGGTTCTCGGTTCCTATTTTTCTCAAAATTTCGGTTCTCGGTTCTACCGGTTTCAGTTCTAGTTCCACCGGATCTAGATCCACGCTCATCCCTATCTCAAAGGAAACAGGCTGAAACTGTCTAAATCAAAAGTTAGCTTATCTCAATAAGCTCAAAATAAGCTATAAGCTGTTTTAGACTTCCACACTTGGATTTTTTCAATGAAATTGATTTAGCAAATGATAAGAAGGTTGGACTGTCAAGAAATTCTGAAATGATTAACCTAATAAGCTGGAATCTCAAATAAGCAAAAATGTCTTATCGTTAACCAACTTTGACCAAGAAATTTCAAAAAGCTTATTTTCTCAAAATCTTCTCAGGACATGTTTGTACACAGATTTGTGAAAGAAAAAGGCAAGATTTGTGAAGTAGAATTGTAGAACTAGATAAGCAGCAGGGCTTTTCTCATAGAGAATGACATATGCTAAGCAGCTTATTTATAAGCTAGTATCTAACTCAAATCAGCAAATTGTATTATTTCCTTAGTAAACCAGAAAGCTTGTATGTTGAACTACAACTGAGAACAAAAATCAACTAATTTCATCAACTAACAAAGAATCAAGAAGTGATTAAAGATAGTTAGTTTTTACTGATGAACAATTGTAAAGGCTAACCCAAAGTTTTTAGTGGCCAATTGCCTGTTTGACTTTGAATTTGACTACCAAACTTTGCAAGTAAACTTACACCAACCTATTTAGTAAATGTGGACTAAAATCAACAAGTTACAAAAGCTGATACACTAAAACAATACTGATCCAAACACCAATTTTCAACTGATATGAAAAACTTTTCAAAGGCTTTATGATCAAAAGGTTTTTGAAAGAACTTGACTCTTATCAAAACTTGTTTATCAGCTCAAATGAAACTCAAATCAGCAAAGTTCCAATAGGTTTACACTATGAAACTTAAAATGACTAAATGATGAAAATGTAAGCTGATTAAGACCAATTAAACTAAGTAGAAATGATAAGGAACAACGCAAATCACTAACTAACTAGAAAATCATCAATATCGCACCAAAAGCATACTAAATCAACCACAATTTAGCAAATAAGCTCTATAACTAGGAATTGAGCATGGCACAACAGTTTAGTAGAATTTAAACAAGAATTTTGGTTCCTTTTAGCTAGAAGCCTCCTTTGATGGAGTAGAGGAGCGTTGAGCTCTCTAAGATCAATACAAACACCAACAATAAACTATCAGTAACCCTCAAATCATCACCATCACCAAGAACTGAACTCCCCTGCATCATCTGCTACTTTTGAACTATTCTGGCTATGGAAATGAACTAAGAACGTCTAAATCAGCTACAAGCTTCCAAAAACACATCAACAATCTCTATTGATCAGGTTTGATCAATAGAATTAAACAGTAACAGGATAGGAATGAGAATGCAGTAAGATTGAAAGAGATTTGAGTAAAGGAGGGTATTATTAATAGAAGTTGGTTGTTACAAAGTTGTTACAACTATATAACTAACTCTCAAGTGGTTGCCAATAGCTTGAGAGTAGTAACTAACTAACTTGCTAACTGGAAATGGAGAAATTAAGTAGTGTGTGAAAATTACACACACTAAGTACAATAATGAAATGAAGAACTATCTGGGCTATTTATAGAGCTGGGTTGAAGTTTATTGGAGGTGGGTGACGTGTTAGAGCCAATAGCAAGCTTCCACGTGGCCTTGATCTTCCAACTGATTATAGCCGTTGAAGAATTGAATTAGGGGTTTCTTTTTGTGTTGATTCCAGGCTAATTGAATGCTTGGAATGTATTTGTCTCTTGATTTAGAGTAGTTTTCATGTATAACACTTGATTTGAAATGCACTCCTTCACAATCTTGAATCTGGGTTCGTTTGAATTATGAAGATGACACGTGGAATGATATTATTGGATGAGAGAGTGAGTTGCAGATTGTTATCTGAAAAGTGATTTATGATTGGTTGAAAGATGGTTAGTGGGAAGTACTGTTGAGATTGTGCAATTAAATGAAAAACGGCGTTAGTGGATGAGGTGGCATATATGTGGCAATCCTTGTGAGTAAAATACTCGTCCCCCATCGGTTGGTTTGTATAGCACTCGGATTAAACCAAACTTTTCTTCTTTTTGGCAGATTTAACCCCTCTAGTTAGGCATATTCATAACATGAGCTAGGATCTTCATTTCTTTGTCATTTTTGGTCCTTTTAACTTCAAACTTGTTCAATAATGATCCTTGACTATGTTGACTTGATAGTTGACCAATTTTGACTGTGTTCTTGAGTTTCTCATAATTACACTTTAGTCCTTCGTCTTTGAAAGTTGTCAAGAAAGGTCCTTTAACTTTGCAAGGCTTGTCACTTTTTATCCTCCTTTTGTCTTTTCTTCATCAATAAAGCTTGATTTCACTTGTTTGCTTCAAAATTATATCTTTTTACCTACACAAGCACAAACAACAAAACATACCCATAATATTGCTTTTATGAATCAAAATTAGGTATTTTGCTTTGTGTTTTAGGGTGATTTGTGATACAATTGATATGAGGTTTCACTCATATCAAATCCCATACACTTGATCATTGCCATGACCTCATGCAATGCCACATTTTAAAGCACCAATTTACACTTTTCTCATAATTAATCCACCTTGACCAATATGGAATGCTTTTACACTACTCTACACTATATGAGGCATGATTTTGATTTATACAATGCAATGCAAAGAAAAGCAATTCTATTTATATATTTTTGGATTTTCTTGAAATGGTTTTGATGGAAATAACTCATAAAGAAATCAAGGACTTTGATTAGGGCTTTAACTACCATGAACACTTATCATCCTCACGTTTTGCTTTTCCCATACCAAGCTTAAAAACAAGATCATTGTTTTCCACAAGTGAAAGTGCATCAACTCATTCATATAGATTAATTGTGTTACTCTTATACCCCCCACTTATTATTCCTCAAAAACTGGTTATTATTTGAGAAAATTGCTTGAGGGCAAATTTGTCATTATTTAAGGCGTGAAATATAAGAAATATAAAATCTCAAAATAAGGAAGCACGGTTTTAATCCTAAGTAATTATCATATCCATTACTTGAAAAACTGCTCATAATTAATATAAGTCCGACTCAAGATAAGAACTCATTCGCCTTATGTGTAAGATCCTTATGTCATGTATTAATAAGTAGCTACGCACTCGCTAAGGAAAGAGAAATAAAACTCACGCAATAATTTATATCCTCCGCCTTTTTGAGACTTTGGATCTTCAATCCCGCAACCCGTCAAGGTAATATTAGATTGGAGCAACTATTAAATCCCCTCAACCCTTGTGAGAGTAATATTGGAATTTGTAGAAACTAGAAGGGGGGTTGAATAGTTTCTTATATTTACTTGTTAAAATGTGGTTTCCAAAAAACCTTTTTCAAAAACTTAGGCTTGAGGAAATATGTGAAATCTTCTTATGCACAATATGAACAATGATAGTGTAACTAAACTAATACTAACAAAAAATATATCCACAAAGAATAAAGAATGATAGTGTAACTAATCTAATACTAACACATGTATATGCATAAAGAATAAAGAATGTAAAGAGTTAAGGGTAAAGAAAGATCAAACCGAACACCAAGGATTTATAGTGGTTCGGCAACGAAGCTCACTCCTCGTTCCTACTCCACTCCTCGAGTACTCCTTACTCGAGAGTTCACTACACAACAAGCTCCTTATGGTGGAGAAAACCGTACACGTCGCTTAACCAATTTCTGACTCTAAGATAAAAGTCGAGCCCTAATCGTAGCTAGGACCAATCTACACAACTATACTTAGTACATACACAACTTCCAAATAGACACAACTACTTGGATCTTCACAACTATGACACAACTACAAATGTATAAAATTAGATCTTCAATGGATCTTTGGTGGTGGACTCAACACTTCACAAGGATAGTGTTCTTCTCTTTGTACTTGGAGAGGAAGGGATGGAAGAACAAGATTCACTTCTTAAACAAGTAATAATCAAACAAATGATCAAAGATTTGAGTGATTAAAGAAGGGGTTTGAATCTGGAAATAAATGTGCAAAAGAGATGAGATGAAAAGATGAGAATGGTCTACTATTTATAGGACAAAGGAGCCAACGGCTAGTTCTGCCCGCGGTACCTTATCTTAGCCCGCGGTACCTTATCGATAAGGTACCGCCTAGGTGCTAAGGTACCGCCGGACTAGACTCCGCTCCTTTTTGTCCTTTAGTGGTGGAGGTCTTATCTGGATATAAAAAATATCCTGAAAGGATATTCTTAACCAAATAAGAATATGCCATTTTCAAATTTCAAATAATTAATTTAATAAAACATTTTCTTAAAAGGAAAGTTTAATAAAAACTTGTCACACTTAATAAAAAGCGAGTTTTAAGAAAAGATTAAATCACTTGATCACTTGATTAAGGTTAGTACTTGTTTATCCATACCTTAAGTGAAAATGGGTAAAATGAAAAACACTTGAACTCAAGAATTCGTTTTTCGTTGTTTTCGTAAATGCTTGTTTTACATATTGTCGTAATCAAAACAAGGCGAGACCAAAAAATGCAAGTAACGTTTTTAGGCATTTATTGCATTAACAATCTCCCCCTTTTTGATTCCGACAATACATAAACTCAATCACACAAAAACAAGATTTTCGTAGACGAGTTTATTCATTTCTCCCCCTTTGTCGAAGCAAAAAGGTTTCACAAGTCGGTGTTTGAAGAAACGGACTTCGCAAAGACTCCCCCTTGGTGCTTACTCCCCCTAGCTTGGGGCACCGAGGAATCGAGATATGGTGACAAGCTACATAGAAGGGTTAGTTGAACAAAAGAAACAACCATCAATATATAGCAATAGGTCACATAAAAAAATAAAAGAGAAGAAAGACACAAAGATAAAGATCCAAGATAAGTTACAAAAAGAAAGCATCATACAAAGTTGTATGGAAAAAGAAAACAAGCCAAAAGCATAAATCTAATCCTAGTTATTCTAGAATTGTAAGATTTGCTAGAGTTTGGTGTCTTGTGGATAAGCAACCAATGCTTATAAGAAAGACAAGGTAATTGCAGAGGGTGGTGGTGGTGGCTTGTTGGAGATCTCATAATCAAAGTGAAGAGAAGGCTTGATTAAGAGACTCTTGATGTAGCTCAACTCCTCATAGATGTGTGCCATAGCAAGGTGTTGATATTGACAACATTGACAATATGTTCCATGATGCATGACATTATCATGAGAAGGAGGAAGAACACTAAAGGGTGGTGGTGGAAGAAAAGATGTTCCACAATCAACATTCTTGGTAGGAGACATGTGATTAAGAGTGTTCTTGGGTGGGTTTGGATTGAAAGCAATTGGAGAAAATGGAGGAGATTCCAGGCTTTCATTGGGAGAATAAGACATTTTGGATGTGAAGTAATGCAAAATGCTTATGGTTTAAATAGGGAAGGCTTAGGGTATTTTTGGGGTGGTCAAAGGGTTTGAAACAAAGATTCTCAAAAATGTTGGAGCAAATCTGGGGTTTCAGACAAAAACCCGAAAAAGGAAGGCACTGTAGGCGGTTCCTTATCTAGGGTGGCGGTACCTTATCAATAAGGTACCGCGGTTCACATATGGAACCGCCTGCAGAGGCAGGGTTTGGTGTTTGGAGGAAGATTTTTCAGCAAATCTTATTTTTCTAGTCTAACTTATCATAGGGATATGCTTAAAAGCAAAGATAGACAAAGAAAACATATGCAAACTTACCAAATAGAGATTTGACCAAAATACATGGATTAAAAAATCGATGTAGGAGGTGTGTAAGACAAGACCTTAAGTCATGACACAATGATCCTCCATGATTCTATCTTGTTCTTGCTATGTTTGAGAGAATCATACATATGAATTATGTAAGCTCTAGATTAATAGCGAGAATCTATGAAAAATCGTTTTTAGATTGAATTAACAATGTCAAACGAATTTCTTAACCATTTTCGAAAGAGACTTTGAGAATTTTGAAAAGGAGAGGAGAAGATTTTTTAAAAGGAGTTTAAAAGACTCAAAGACTCAAAGTGGTAAAAGAAAACACACAAGAAGAAAAGAATTTAAGGAAGATGTTCCATTAATCCTAGACCTAGACGCAAGTAATTAAAAGGTTCCCTCTTAAGTGGCTTAGTGAAGATATCGGCTAAGTTGTCCTCGGAGGGCACCTTTTTAATAGTAATGTTCCCCTTTTGAACATTATCCCTAAGGAAATGGTGTCTAATTTCTATGTGTTTGGTTCGCGAATATTGCACGGGATTCTTGCTTAGGTCTATAGCGCCTTTATTATCGCACATGATGGGAACATCATCAAGAGAAATCCCGTAATCAACAAGCGCTTGCTTCATCCATAGAGCTTGTTGGCATGCTTTTCCGGCAATCACATACTCGGCTTCCGTGGTGGATATCGCAAGAGCGGTTTGTTTCTTGGAGAACCAAGAAGTTAAACAACAACCCATGAAGGTACAAACTCCACTAGTGCTTTTCCGGTCCACATAGTCTCCCGCATGATCCGAGTCCACGTAGACAATGGTTTCTACGCCGGTCCCTTTAGGATACCATAATCCTAAATGTATAGTGCCTTTAATATATCGGAAGATACGCTTAACCGCTTCAAGGTGAGAGGTTTTGGGAGCCTCTTGGAAGCGAGCACAAAGGCAAACACTAAACATGATATCCGGTCGACTTGCCGTTAGGTATAACAAACTACCAATCATACCTCTATACTTGGTGTTGTCTACCGACTCACAATCATCATCTACGGTGAGTTTAGTATCCGAGGCCATAGGGGTCTTCATTGGTCTAGATTCTTCTAATCCAAATTTCTTTAGCATTTCTTTAGCGTACTTAGATTGACTAAATAAAATACCATCGTCCATTTGTTTAATTTGGAGTCCTAAAAAGAAGTTAAGTTCTCCCATCACACTCATTTCAAACTCATCATGCATGATTTTGGCAAAGTCATCACACAATTCTTGACAAGTTGAGCCAAATATAATGTCATCAACATATATCTGTACGATTATGAGGTGAGGACCTTTCTTCTTTGTAAAGAGTGTATTGTCTACCATTCCCATGGTATACTCATGTTTAACAAGAAACGCTTTAAGTCTATCATACCAAGCTTTGGGTGCTTGTTTGAGTCCATAAAGTGCTTTCTTAAGCTTGTAAACATGGTCCGGTTTCTCAAAATCAATGAAGCCGGGAGGTTGAGCCACATATACCTCCTCATTGATCAAACCGTTAAGAAATGCACTCTTTACATCCATTTGTTGAAGCTTAAAATCTAAGGCACAAGCGTAGGCTAAAAGGATTCTAATTGATTCTAATCTAGCTACCGGTGCATATGTCTCGTCATAATCAATCCCTTCTTGTTGATTATAGCCTTGTGCTACAAGTCTAGCTTTGTTACGAGACACAACACCATTTTCATCTAACTTATTCCTATATACCAATTTGGTTCCTATAATGGTAGAAGTTCTAGGTGGAGGAACAAGTTCCCAAACATCATTGGCAACGAATTGGTTCAATTCTTCTTGCATCGCAATGACCCAACTCTCGTCCGACAAAGCTTCTTTAACATTCTTTGGTTCAATCAAGGAGACGAAACAAAAGAAGTTGCTTTGGTTTTGAACTTGAGATCTTAGGGTCCTTTGATTTAAGTCACCAATGACATTATTGAGAGTATGATCCCTAGACTCCTTAATGTTTACTTCCTTTTCAACACTAAGGTCTTCAACTCCTATATTTCTTACCTCTTTGGCTTTAACTACTTCTAATTCATCCAAGTCATCATCAACCAATGGTGGTGTCTTGGGCGAAGGAGGGGTTTCATCAAAGGTTACGTTGAGTGATTCTTCAATAACCCCCGTGGTTCTATTTAGGACTATGTAGGCTTTACTAGTTTGGGAATAACCTAAAAGGATACCTTCGTAAGACTTTGGGTCAAACTTGGTAAGGTAGTCTTTGGTGTTGAGGATAAAGCACTTGCTTCCAAACACCCTAAAGTATTCTAATGAGGGTTTCTTACCTTTAAGAATCTCATAGGGGGTCTTTCCTAGGAAAGTCGAATAAGAATTCGGTTAAGAATATAAGTCGATGTGTCCACGGCATTGCACCAAAACTTTTGAGGCAAAGATTGCTCGTTTAACATCGTCCTAGTCATCTCTTGGAGAGTCCTATTCTTCCTTTCAACTACCCCATTTGATTGTGGAGTGCGAGTAGCCGAGAAGTTATGGGTAATACCATGAGCTTCACAAAAGGCACCAAATTGCACTTCATTATCTAATTCCCTACCATGATCCGTCCTAATAGAAACAATTGAACATCCTAGTTGATTTTGAATTCTTCGACTAAAGATTTCGAAGTGATCGAAAGCTTCATTCTTAGATGCCAAAAATCTAGTCCAAGTGAATCTAGAATAGTCATCAAATATAACTAGGGTATAAAGGTTACCTCCATAACTCCGTATGGCAGAAGGTCCAAAAAGATCCATATGTAGGAGCTCTAAGCACCGAGAGGCCGAAACCAAATTCTTGGCTTTGTGACTTGAGTGAACTTGCTTTCCAACTTTACAAGCATCACAAAAGTGACTATCAAACTTGATCTTGGGAAGGTGTCTTACCAACTCCTTAGATACTAAAGATTGAATTAAACGCATATTAGCGTGACCTAATCTCCTATGCCAAAGAGTAGAACTATCATCTATAGTCGCAAGACATATGTTGTCTTTTGACTTCTTATTAACCTTCATGACATAAAGCCCATGCTTTCTAACACCTTTTCCAATGACTTTTCCATCTTTTATGATTTCACTGTCATGTTCCGAAAAGATGACCTTACACTTATTATCACAAATTTGAACTATACTTAAAAGGTTAAATCCTAAGTTATCTACGTGCTCAACATTTTCAATGGTCATAGAGTCAAGAGAAACCATACCTTTGCCAATGATATTACCATGTAGACTACTAGCGAATGTGACGTTACCTCCATCATATGCTTTGTAATGCGAGAACAAACTTCGATTACCCGTCATGTGTTTAGAACATCCACTATCCTTAATCCACTCATCGGGCTCCAAATCAATTCCCAAGCATATCTAGGTAACAACACACAAGATCAAACATTTGGTCCCCAATATCTCATGGGTCCAAAATTGTTAGTTCCAAACATCCCTTGCATTTGGTTGGGATGCATGAATGAAGAAGGGGTTCCCCATGGAGAACAAAATGGAGGAGGGTAGTAATTCATGTAACCATTTTGTTGTTCATTATTTCTCCTAGGTGTATTTGATCTAGGTTTAGAGTTATGATTATTCCTTCTAGGTGTTGGAGTTTTACTTCTAGATCGTGAATTGTTTTGATTATCTCTTCTAGGCGTTGTCGTTCTACTTCTAGGCTTAGACTCATTCCGTACTCTAGGTGGAGTAGAGGATAGTCTAGATAAACTTCTATTTCCCATGAGAGGTTTACTTAATGGCTTGTAGAACTTACCAATAGCATTGTCGTCAAGTATGGGTAATTTTACCTTATTAACAGTAAGATGCTTTAGTTTTTCATTTAACTTAGACTTTTCAGAAAGTTCAGGATTTTCACCAAATCCATAGTGATAAGGACTCGCGCCATACAATTTGGAACCGCGTACAGTGGGCGTTTTTTGTGAAAACCTGACTTGTTTTGGTTCACTAGTTGAGGCTTCATTTGAGTTAAAACCTAGACCAAGTCTTTCCTTAGAATGAACTTGTTTGTTTAACATATCATTAAGAGCACTAGTTCCTTTCATGAACTTTTCCAATTTAATGGAGGTGCTCTTGATATCTTCATTCTCTAATCTAAGTTTCTCACAACTTAAGCAACTTAAATCAACCTCTTTATTTTTCTCAAGTTTAGCCAATTTCTCCCTAAGTTCATTGATCTCATTTTCAAGCTTAGTTTTGGTTGTTTTTAAGGTTTTATTGTTTTCTATGAATTTAAGACTAAGTTTGTGTAAACTATCATATTTGCCTTCAAATTCAATATCATCACAAGTGGAACTATCATTTCTATAATATTCGGTTTCGGAATGTACCTCTTTAGAAGTGTGAGCCATTAGACATTTCTCCTCTTTGGGGTTGTCATCATCATCTTCACCGCTATCGCTCCAAGCGCCACTAACGAACGCCGTGTGGTTCTTATCACGAGCGGGCTTTGGACAATCACCAATGAAGTGATTTGGATCACCACATCTAAAGCAATTCCTATCACCTTTTTCGTTCTTGACAAACCGATTCTTTGACAATGGTTTCTTGTCATAGTTGGGTTGCCTAACGTGTTGACCTCGTCTCTTGAAGAACTTCTTGAAATCTCTCACCGCCAATGCATACTCCTCGTCATCGCTTTCCGAGGAACTATCATGGTCACTTTGTGCCTTCTTGGCTTTAAGTGCAAGAGATTTCCTTTCACTCTTGGTTTTCACTAATTCCGAGTCCTTCAAAATTATCATCTCATGAACCTTCAAGTTTCCTATGAGTTCATCGAGTGATAAAGTTGAGAGATCTTTCGACTCTTCAATCGCCGTGACTTTTGCTCTCCACTTTGGATGTAAGGCCCTTAGAAACTTCCTAACATTGTTCTTGCTAGAAAAAACTTCATCAAGTGCTTTTAGACTAGTAATAATGGTGTTAAACCTAGCAAATGCACTATCAATAATTTCATCTTCTAAGATGACAAATTGTTCATATTGTTGGACAAGAAGATCGATTTTGCTTTCTTTGAC